>OY725325.1:17574701-18836243 GCA_963242795.1 Inga leiocalycina
ACTCACACTGTAGTGAACTAGGGATCTTTCACCTACATCACATGTTGCAGTCTAACTCTCAAGCATATGCAGTATGAATTGCATGCTACGGTGAACGGTTTGTGGTATACGTTGATTTCTTTCTCTTTCACCATACAAACATTAGTTCTAAAATATACTCAACATTCGAACCAGAACTCTATTTTTCACAATTTCTCCTTTTACAATCTCATTTGTGAAAAATAGTTCTTTGCCTAACTACAGGTCTGTATTCATGCTTCGATCCATTTTATGTGTATATACATATATAGATCTCATCTCAGTCTAACTGAGGTGACTGAAACGCAATGATTCTTCTTAACCATCTCATGGTGATCATTTGCTCGTCTTACCCTCCCATGCCCCCGCAAAACATGGGAAGATGGTTGTTCGTGTGAGTGAACCAACCTCTTATAACCTATACGACATACAAACTTGTATAACTTATATGTATTTACTCATAACATACATACTATTTCTTTTATCTTTATATAAAAAAAGTTCATGACCTTACATTTTATTTGTGTCCTAAGATTTTCACTAACTCAATGAAAATCAAGCTATAGGCTCAATAAGGGGATCTACCAACATTCTGTTAGTAGAAGGTCATTGAACTGTCGCTTTCCCTCTTTGAAAGCATATCTCTTATAGAGATATATCAAAAAGTATGTTTCACCTTGCTGTGATACTTAGGCTCCTTATCATAATCTATCGTTTGGATCCTTCTATCCACCATTCATTCCCAATCTCTCATAGGAATTATTTTAGCCATATGTCATTTTGAATGATGGCAAAACACGCCCTATGTTCTATTTCTATGGATAACATGAAAAAATACTTTGTATATTTCCTTACTCCATCACCATTTGCCTAAGTCTTGTATTAGAGTATTCTTTCAGAGGAAAGTTGTTGTCTTGACAACTTAATCCATGGTTATTCTCATAACCCATTTTACAGCAGGACCAAAAAATAGCTTCCAAGTTCAACCAAAAAACATTTGGTCTTATGTACACCAATGTGTACATTCATATTACCAACCATAGTCTCACATAGGACTCTATCCACCTTTGTTATGTTGAATTCCTCATAGGACATGTAACCTCTCTAGGTTTATGCCATTGACTTCAGGAGTGTCCATGAGTTTGCAGTTTGACATCCTAAAATGTCTAAGGATTACACTTGTACATGTCTTAGGTGGAAAAGATTATATCTTTCTTGTGCATTCTCCGTTTATCTTGTTATTCAAGATATTTGTTCAACCCATGACTTTCTCAACTCAGAATTTAATGATTCTCTTATCCTTTATTCCTTTGACTCCCTTGACACTTGTTTCATATATCATTTGATAAAGGATGACTTCACAAAGAATCATCACTCGACCGTTTGGGACTTATGCAGTGTTCTTCGATTATCTCGAAGTTGGTGAGGCTTTCACCTTATGAAAAATCTCATATACTACTATTTGGGTGATTGTTTCTATAAAGCCCTTAAGCTGCTTCATGTAGAGTTCATCATCCAATTTCCAAAATTCTAAATTGGAAAGTGGTCTTTACATCATCTTGATGCAATTTCAAGACTAAGCTTGTTGTCATAGCCAAAGTTTAAAGTTAAAACGCACAACGGACAACCTTCCATTGTGGTATCCCTTAGCCACTAAGTGTTTTAGGTTTTATAGGCCCTTAACAGATTTGAGAACCTATTTGTTCCCAATCACCTCTTGGCTAGGCTATAAATTGCCTAAAACATATACTTGGCTAGTTCCAAAAAGAATCCATATCCTCCCGCATAACACTTTGCAATTCTTCTTAGCAGGTCTTTTTAGTGTCTTTCAGAAACTTATAGGTAGTTGTCATCACCTTCTAAATGATGAAGAGATCATTTAATCCATTAGGGAATCTATCCCTTTATAGTCATTCGCTAGATGACAATTTGCTCCAAAGTGGATTTCATAGGATTCTTTTCCTATGTATGAGTGAGGTAATTCTCTCGTAACTTACCTCTTACCTCTTTCGTTGTGAAAATAATCTCAATCCTCCCACTCATATCAGTGAACTTAGGAACACTTGATTATTCCTTGTCACTTTTGAGCCTCTTAAAGAGATTCAATATGATTAATACTCATTTCTTGCTAAGAAATCTGGGTTTTATGAACGTTGTGTCCCTCGATTCTCTTGTAGTCACTGAGCCGTCATTAGGGGTGGAAATATGCCAGGTGGCCTGTCAGGGGCTTGTAGCTTGGCCTGTCAGGCTAAAAGGCTAGGCCAAGGCCAAACCAAGAGCCTGTTTTGCTTAATAGGCCAGGCTAAGGCCTAACAGGCCTGTCAAGCCGGCCTGAGCCTGTAAAAATATTTTTTTAAAAAAATCAGATAAGGGTTAAAGGATAATTTCGCCTGAGCCTGTAGGTTTGAGCCTGTTTTCGGCCTGTTGGCCTGTTTTGCAGTGTGGCCTGTAGGCCTGTTGGTTTGCTTAAAAAATTTTAAAAATCCAAGCCTCCTTAACATGCTTCAGGCCAGGCCAGGCCTAGGCCTAAAAATTGGCCTTCAACAGGCCACAGGCCAGGCTCAGGCCAGTTTGTGCCTTAACAGGCCTGGCCTGTTAAGGCAAAAGCCTGGCCTGTTTCCACCCCTAGCCGCCATCCATTTTACTAATGAAAAACGTGTCTTGTCAAGTTCTCATGTCATCTCATAAAAAGATACCTTGTATACCTTGACCCCAATCTTCCTTACTCATAGGAAGAATTATGGATATAAAGTTGTTGACCCTTATGGTCTTAACGAGCTTGTGCCTGATTTAAGGCCTATTCGTGATTCACAGAGTAAGATCATGACTGACATAGAGGGCATTTGATCAAGTATGAAGATAATAGTTGTGAGCTTACATACCAACATATGGCTGATGACCTCACTTATGCCATTATCTACTCAACCATGTCAAGGAGAGGTCTATCTCTCCATTTCAATAATTCTATTATGTTGAAGGGTTCTAGGTATTGATAGTTTCCTAACAATGCTTTTCTTGTACACAGAGCATCTTGAACTAATCACGTGAGTGTCTTTAACCCTTGTTAGTTCGAAAGGTCTTATCCTTTTAGTTTAATTGATTCCTGACTAGTTCAGCCATTATCTAACAGCTTCACATTTACCAAAAATCAAGTAAACATTAATGTATTTCGAGTAAACATCCTCAACATTAATGAAATACCAAGATCTGTGTTCTGCCCTTACGTTCATTGGTTCACTAACGTCATAATTTGCCAATTGCAGTGGATTTTCTCAAAAATGTTTCTTTGCCAAGTAGAATAAGTTCTCAACTTATTTATAAGAGTATTAACCCTTTAGCACATGTTGTTAAGAAAATATTCTTTTGCTAATTTGATCATTTCTTTTGATCAATGTGTACATATGGCAAGAAATGGAATCTTTTATCCCTAAAGGGAAACATTAAAATCCAATGAAGAATTTGAGAATCATAATCTCATCGATCCTTAACTAAAGAGATAACAAAGATGTGATTCTATCAGTTGCGATTGCATGGAGTGAATCAGGGTGGTTTATCTATGCAGAGTTAACGTGCAAGCTTCAATCTCTTGATTCTATCTCTTTATTGCTTTGCATTTGACATGAAGCCATATGCTTCTGTGAAACATTCACAACTCATGTGGATTGTTACTTTTTACAACCCTTAAGGATTATCAATGTAGCTTTTCATCTTTGTAGAAACCATTTGACCTCATCTAGATCAAGTTTACTTCATAGGTTTCTTGCCCTTAGGCTTAGAGGATAAATCCTCCCACTCTTTAGCTAAGTTTGTCTGACTGATGGATCTTGGATCCTTCAGTCTTTCACACTCAAGTTCAATGTGGCGAATCACATTACTAAAGGTCACAATCTGCATATCAAGGAAAATTTTTACTTTTGTATATGCCCACTCACTAAAAGACGTGGCTCACTCCCACTCACTGAGAGACATAACTTCCTCCCACTCACTGGGAGACGTCTTATCACAACATACACTTATTGTTTGTTAGAAAGAACTTGACATTTGGTTTATCTCAACTTCTTAGTTTGACATCTGCCTCAAGTGTTGCCTAAACGACATGTTAGGACTTAGTACACTATGTTAAAACTTAACTTAGTTTTAACTTCATGGAAGAAGATCACCTATTCCACTATCTTCCAAAACTATCCACATGGCTTGGATATTGCTTGTACCAACATAAGTTTGAGCAATGTTGTTCTTTCTATGCTTGATAGCATAAACCTTTTGTATCCTTTGGTTGCTTCAACCTCTAAATGCTGAAGACTAGTTGGTAGGATATCCCTGACATCTCATTCGTCTTGAATGAAAGAGATCTGAGAGTTTCTAACTCCACAGATATCTCTATTGAGCTTGTCTTCATAAGCTCAGTCAAATAGACTTGGTCATAATTGGTCACTTAGACAATTATAGTGTACAAATCATATCTGTTCAAGTAAGACAAAGGATAATTAGATAATAAGTTCACTAGTTTCATGTTTATGAGACAACTATGTTGACTCCCATCCCAATCATGCTAGTTAGCTCATCACCCTTTTAATCATAGTCTTCCTTAAACACATTCCCCTTTGGATTTCTAGACGTATTCCAGAAAATTCTACTCAATCAAAAAATAGTTATTCAAAGAAGATAACACAATATCATCTAATCAATATGAATGTTCACGAAAACAAGAAGAAAATATGCTTAATTCAATTCTAAAAACAGAGAATTTAATCATAAATTCAATGATAAAGAACATTCAAAAAAATTTTGCCTCATTTTGTTGTCTCTTAACTAGGTTCTCCCTCTCATAGGCCCTTCTGACCATATGAACTCATGTAGCGTCTAGCTACAATGTCTAGCTCCTCTTTGCCATGTTTACATATACTTACTTGGATGTAATTGCAGCATACATCCCACTTGATGAGGTGATTCTAATATCTCTATCTGTCTTATCCTTTGTCACAATATTTGTGATAAAAGATTGACTTTTAGAAGTCATTGCTTCAATCCAAGTGGATCAATGTGGTTAGAAGCATGGGAAGACTTATTATTATTCAATAATCTCAAGTTGCTGTAAATTTTCAGGTTTTTAACTCTAAGAGTTTGAGTCAAGGTTGGATAGGATTTTATATTCAAAAATTCATTTGAATAATCCCTCACTTTTAAAGAATCTTGCAGCATTAACCTTATGTTGTAGCTGAAATACTCTTAATAATAAGTAAGTCAACCTATCCCAAAAATAATAGAATCCACAGAGACTCAATTTCACTATTTTTGGGAATCTATTAGTGCATATAAGCACCTTTTTGACTCAAAACAGATCCAAACGTGCTTCAAATATATGCAAATTATATATCAAATTGAAGCTCTCAAATTTAGAGATTTTTAGGACTGAACCGCGTCTCAATCAGAGGTCCCACGCCCCATTATTTGCCTCTAGAAGGTGTCTGGATCAAAAAATCCTGAAAAATTAGAAAATTCCAACGTTGGCCACTCTTAGAGTGGCTCGTGACGTCCATGCGCTGCCTTGTGTGTCGCCGGTGACATGCGCTGGCTCCCAAGACTCCACTCACCGTCCTCTCTCTAATAGTGTTTGCCACGTGTCAAACGGAGGCCCCAGTGGGCCCCACACGCCATATGTCAATTTCTGGGTTTTTTTTTCTCAGTCAACTGATGACCGTTGACTTTGACTGGTCAACGTTTGACAAAGACTTGCTGACGTGGCTGATAATGCTGACATGGCGCGCTCTCATTGGTGCCACGTGGCTTGGGTTGACCGATGATGTGGCGTTGACTGCCACGTCATCATTTTCACCCTCTAGTCGGGTCAGCCCGACCCGGTTGGAGCTCCGGCGGGTCATCGTGACTCGCCAACTTCGGGAAGCCATTTCTCCCTTGTTTAAGCTCTGTTTTTCGTGTTCTTGGTGTTATTAGAATTGTAGTTCAGTGAACTACAAATCCATGGCATTTATTTGATATGAAAACCTCTGTTTTATTGATCAAATCGTGAGTGACGTGGCGGCGGTGACTAACGACTGACGAACTTCTTTCCTTCATTTCTCCCTCATCCGAACTCCATTTGACATGTTCTAAGCGTCGTTGGAATCGTCTCTTCGAGATCTACACATCCATGGCTTCGTTTGGGGCAAAACACTCAATTCCAAACACCCCATTTTTTCTCAACATTGACAGCGCTGCGTAATTTGTCCCGGATGTGTGTCCTCTGCGTTTCAAAAACTTTCCTAGCCTTTGAGGGTTAAATTCTCTTGTTTTTAGTTTCACATAGGTTCCAAAAATGTCAACCATTAAGAAATCGAAGATGTGAGGAGAAGACGAAGGAAATCGTGTCTGAGTTACACACACACACACAAACACACACACACACACATATATATATAAGATAATCAGAGGAGCAAAACAATACTCGACCAGCAATCATGAACCCAGTATACAGAAGTATGGATACATATAACATATGGAGAACACAAACGCATATAAGGGGCTTAAACTTATAAGCTTCAAAAAAAATATCCAGGCATGTTCAAATATTGTAGCACAACAGAACAATATAGACAAATAAAGAGAATATGCATGAACAATATATATGCTTGATCAATATTTATATAGATTATATATGTATGAACAATATATACAATATATACTTTCATAACAGTAGCACAGCGGAAAAAAATGATGGAGATATAAACAAATTATATCACATAATTATTCACATAGAATATAATCACAACCACAGGATCAAGATGTCTCTGATGCCAATGTAAGAAAAATAAGGGGAGAGAGAACTAGCGTACTGGGGCGAATCCATGTTCGGATCCGGGTCAAAGCTCTAATGCCACATAATTGTGCCCACACAATTATTAGACTACTAGAGCCTAATTGTGATTTGCACAATAGATCACCAAAACCAGAAAGATGGTAGGAGAGAAGAGATTGTCAGAAAGCTCAATGGCGGGGTGAATTGCAATTGAGAAGGCACACCCTATTTATAGTGGTTTAGGGAGGCCACTAATTAGGAAACGTGTGCACTCCTTCTTACCCTCCAAGAGAACAATTAAATTAATTGATTCTCAATTAATTTCCTAATTATGGTGATTTGTTCCTTAATTAACAAAATCATAATTATTACTGAATTATTCCCCAATCTACAATTAATGCTGATTTTTATTCTTATTTGATTAGGCTACTTATATCCTAATCAAATAGTCTGATCCATCAAGGGCGGACTTGGACCCAAAGTCCAACAATTGGTATTGGTATTGTTATTATTATTATTGTTATTGTTCTTATTTTTAAAGTTTTATTTGCTTCTGTTTTATTGTAGTTGCTTATATATATTATTATTGATTAATTTATATAAGCTTGTAGATTATAATCATACAATGTAATATCCATGTAATTTTTTTTTATTCAATCTTTCTTAAAACGACTATATAAATCAGAAGCAATTTGATAAATATTCTCAGTCATAATTATAAAAATATATGATATGATATGATATACTTTAATTTTATATCAGATTAATTATCTCAATATAACATCTTAAATATTTTCATGTAATTAATCTCCATATATCTTATTCTTATATTAGAATATTATCTTTTTTATCTGAGATTATTTCCCATTATTAATCTCCACCTTCTATATATATAGACACATGTACACAGGCTGCATGATACAAACTGTGTCTTGCGTATAAGCTCAAACTCCTTTTGATGGTTTGCTTTGAGTGTGTTTGGTACGAGGGATTTGGAGGGGAAGGGAGAAGAGATAAAATTTTTATGAGTTGGATTTAAGAAAATTGAAGAAATAGGGTTACAAGATTTTAATAGAGGGAATATATAAAATAAAAGAGTATGAACAATTAATTAAAAGCCTTTAACCACACTTCTTTCATTTTTTTAAATCAAACTTAAAAAAATTCTCCCTCTAAAAAATTTCCCCTCTACCTATTTCCCCTTCCCTCCTCTGATACCAAATAAGCCCTTAGTGTTTTCTCTCTCAATCTTGGCTTCTTCGTTGTGTCACACATCCCATCAATCGGGCTTCGTTGTTGTGTCACACGTCCCATCATAAAAGGGATTGGTACTATCATTGTATCGGACTTGATCCTTAATTCTGAATACTATCACTATCGTTGTTCAATTCTGATCAATAATTTCAGATAGTTTCAATATCTCAGATGAAAAATGTCGGGAAAGACGGGTTATTTTCCTTTTAAAAGGGAAAAGATGAATCATCAGAAGACTAATAGGATGTTGATCACCATTAAAATCCATTGAAGTGCAGGACCTTTGAGGTTTTTGGTGAACGATGATGATCTTGTCTCGCATGTCATTAAAATGGCTCTCAAATATATTATGCTCGTGAAGGAAGGCTAGGCTTCATCATCTAGGATTTGATACTGACGATTTTCTTCTTCACTATCCAGCGGGCCTTTACTGTATTGATTCGTAATATATATAATATCTCATATTTCCTTTTTATGCATGGTAGATTATTAATTAATCACGAGTCTTGAAGTTTTTTATATATGTATATCTGTAACGATAATGTAAGTGTTTTTGCAGGCTTAAGTCCAACGGAAACCATAGGATCATGTGGGGGAAGAGAATTCACATTGAAAAAGAAGAACTTAAACTACAATGTTGGTCTCAAATATGACACAAAAGCAAAAACTACATTTTAAGTGGAAATCTTGTTTTGTCGTTCAACCAAATTCTGTCCTTTCGTCTTGATTAATACTCCCTCCAGTCCTAATTATAAAACAAAGTTGATATTTTTGGAGAAATTAAAAAGGCTAATTAAATTACTTTAAAGTATTTATATTTGTATTTTTTTCTTCAAACTAATTAGTTTGACTAATAAATTAATATATAATCTAAGCATACATAACATATGATATGATTAAGTAACTTTTATAAATTTAGCTTCCTTAATTTCTCTAAAAAAAGTCAACTTTGTCTTATAATTAGGACCAAAGGGTAATACTTTTTTTTTTTTGCCGAATCATCTTGATTCATACTACTTCAATAGCTAGTCAAAAAGTTGACAATAAACATGTTTCAAGTTTGATAGTGGTATCATTATATTGTAATCTTCTACTATATTTAACATAGTATATCATATTTGGAAATTTTTTTTTTTCACAATATGTATCTTTTATTAAACATGCATGCACCATAGGCCCAACAAAAGGAAAATAATTCAAGGAAATAGTAAAACACTGGATTTACATTCTTTTTTTTTTTTTTGGGTTCTATAATTGGAGTATCAAGACGCTGCACATTGATCATCTCAAGCTTAATAAGTATTTGAAGCTTTTGACCAAAGAAAAACTATTTGAAGCTTATTTCGGCATAATAAAGAACTAAGAATGGCATAAAATAATTTTAAAACTTTAATAAGGTTTAAGTTACTTGAGGAAAGAGCTGAGAATAATCCATGGTATTATTCTGATTTTAAGGATGCCTAACAATAAAAAGGCTATTAATGAAGAGTTGTCGGGCAGAAATCCCTCATAATAAACTAGAAAGTAATTAAGGAAAATATTAGGAATTTCATAGTCCCCAGGCGTAGATTGAGGTTAAAGTATAGGATGAAAATATTGATTTCTCCTACTTTTTAAAATAGTCATCATTCATTTAATGTTAATTCAAAAGTAGCCGTTATCTTAGTTTTTAAAATTGATTATTCTTTGTTAGATTAAATCAGTTATATATTAACATTATTTATTATTTGAGTAAATACTTTAACCACTCTTCTGTTAGTTTTAATTACACAAACATCCTTACTATTTTGAAAATCTATATTTTAGTTCAAAACATTGGCATCGTTTAAAAATATTCTAAAAAGATTCCTGAAGTATATTTTTTAATTAAAAAATATATTGAAATAAATCTTATTTACTAATATACTACTAATTACACCAAATCCTTAACTTATCTTTTAATACTTATATGTATTGACGATCTATTTGATATTTTTACAAAATTTAGAAAAAAATTAGGTAATTTTTTATTCGAAAAATATTAACAACTTGACCAAAATTTTAAGTAATTTTTAGGAAACATATTTTTAAGCCAATATATTTAAAAATTCTGAATTAAAATACATAAATATAAGGATTTTAAAATTATATCATTTTAAAATTTTATTGAATATATATATAATTACAAAAAATTTTAGACAAAAATATGTATATAAAATATTGCATCACAAGTATAAATAAACGAGATTAAACATGTAAATTTATTGAAAAATAAAAATTTATAATTATAAAATTAATTTTATAATATGGTAATAAATTTAACCGTATGAAAAATATTTAAATATATTTATATATTTATTAAAGTTACTTTTTTAAATTTGGGTAAGATATGTGATTAAATAATTACTGTTTAACCAGTTAACTTTTTTGCTCTACGTGGATTACTTGGTATCCTAGACCTACTTCATTTAACTAAGAGGATTTATCGGGCGTCCAGACTATAAGGGCGACAAAGCTCTACCACCAAATATTAATGTTACTGCTTTCAGTGGTCTTGAACTCAAGACCTTTGATTAAGCTAGTACAGCCCCTTACTAGTTGAACCAAATGATTTTAACCAATCAGCGTTACTTGTACTTAATCTCCCACAAACTTGTGTCCTTTAACTATATAAAACTTATGAGCAACTTATGTTCATCCAACTTGATTATAAAACTTAATTGATCACCTTAAAGTTTGCTTAATAAGATATGCAGAAATATCATATACCACCAATCTCTCAGTGATTACCTGAAAGTCCTACACACACACACACACACACACACACACATGAGAGACACGTTTGGGTTTCACAATTTAATGCGTTATTCTCCACCAATTCATGCTTCAAAATCAAAATAATATACAAGTTGAGGTAAATTGTGTACGGTTTGTACATAATGTGATATTCTTATATAGTTTGTATTATATGTATATATAGTTGTGCGTGTGTTTATGTCTTTTGATGAGTTGGAATTGGTCATAATCTGCTTTTCCTTTTTCCTCGCTCTTAAGCACTTTAATGGCCATTTTAGTATTAAAGTGTTTAGTGCGTGCTTTGCAAGAAAACAAGTCACTTAATAGAAGTGGGCAGTCCATAATTTTTCGTAGGGATTTCCTTGCCAATTCTTGATCATTGTTTCGATAAACTAGTGCTCAAAGATATTGATATATAATTGCCATTTTTTTTTTTTTGTGAAAACCACACTTTTAAGGGTTAGAATGCATCCAACGCCTTAAAGTTTTTTTCTAGGTACATCTAGTACACTAAAATATTTTATGATACATCCAGTATCCTGAAATATTTTTTTAGATGCCTCCATCACTCTAGAGTACTTTTTTGTACAATTTTGCCTTTAAAAATTTTGCTAATTTAGGGTGCTAAATACATCTTGAAAAATACATTAGCGTATTGGATGCACCAAAATTTCAATTTAAGGTGTTGGATGCATCTAAAAAAACACTTTATGATGATGGACGCACATAAAAAATACTTCAAGATACTAAATGAACCACAAAATGCTTTAGGGCACTAGATACGCATGAAAAAATACTTTACATGATGTTGGATGCATTGTAACCCTACTTTTAATTAATCTATATAATTATATTAAATTTTCAATTTATTTTTATGATTTAAAAATCTATAATTACGTTTTCATAATTCAAAAAAAGTTACATTCAATATTGTTAAAATCTTGTTCAAGATGATCTAAATATGAATAACTAACACTAGTAAAATATGTTTGAATTAACCAACTTAAATCGTCGTAGGACATTTCACACTTATTGAATAATTGGTTAGGAGTATGATTCCCAACTTTTGTATATGAAAGAAATTAAATTGAAAGCTCATTCTATCATTTGCCTACGGCCTGTTGGGCAGACGACTTCTAAGAGAATATTTTTGGATAATTTTTAAATTATGAGGACTAAATTAAAATTTAACAAGTTAATGAAGATGAAAAGTATACAGTTTTTATTGAAGAAAATAATCCAATTACATACCAGCATTATTTGATATTTATTCTTGTACTTTTTGAGGAACCAATGAATCCAGATGTAATAAAATTATAAAGATTAAAAGCATGATTGTAATTGAAGAACAGATAAACCAATTGTATACAATCTTTATTTAATATTTAATCTTATCTTAAGAATCAATATGACAAAGTAGTAATGTACACCTTGTCCTAAAAATGGATTGTGCACTACCATAGAAATCACAATATATTACGGTTATTAACTGCCATACATAATGGTTTCGAACTGTCATATATGTAGGCGCTATAAAAGCTTAGCGCAGATACATTACAGTTCCAAACCATTATTTATTCTAAACCTATTATAGCTGTCATAATATAACACTTGTTATATATTGAGGTTTGATAAGGCCATGATCTGCCCATTGTTCTGATAATAAGTAACGGGAACAAGTAAACAACTATTATAATATATGGTAATGCTTGCATGATATAATGATCTCATTTTACAACCGTTATTTAATCGGTAACATACATCACAGTTTGTATGTAAGAACCATGACTTTTAATAAAAATAAATAATGGTCTCAAGTAGAAAACCGTTATGTATTTAGTATATAAATAACGGTTTATAAATAATAACCATGATGAATGGATATAAGACTCTTCAAGTGAAAGTTTCTGAGATAATTGACCTCATCTATATATATAATAGAATAGTAGGACCTTCCACATTGAGTTTCTATGCAATTTGAGTTGGATCAAGACATTCCAGACTTTTAGGAAGAATCAATAGCAATTGTTGATGTATATATAAGTGATAATATAACTGTTGACATATATATATATATATATATAATTGTGTCTCTTCACAAGAATTAACCCTAGAAAGCAAAGGACTCTGAGGAAAAAAAATATACCTTTATAAAAAAGGGCGAAGGGGGTATGCAAACACTTGAGTTCAAGGGTTTGCACAACCCTGTGCCCTTTCTAATAGGGGTATATGTTTTTACCACATCTTCCTTTGCTTTCCAGGCTTAATTGCTCAAGAGACACAAAGTATAAGTGAACACTTATATTATTATATATATAGATCAGGAGTGCTATTGATTCTAGCCACAAAGCCTAGAAAATCTTGATCTATCCAAATTGCATCGCTACTTGATGTGGGAAGTACAACTCTATTATATATAGAGACAAGACCAAGTAGCTCTGAAACTCTCACATTGAAGAGTTTAGGACTGATCACAATTGTTGAATATCATAACGTTTAATTTGGTGGCACCTGCTCAATAGAAAGATAGGAGACGAACCTTTAGTCAAAGCAACAATAGGATGTCCAAAAAAAAGATAACTTCACAATAATAAATTCAATATGTCACATGAACTAGTTTATTCACAGAGCTTGTTCATATATAACTCTTATAGTTACACTTGAACTAGTTTATTCATCATACCTATTGAACTTTTTGATGTAACTTCCGGAGATTTGTGGATACTTCCAAAAAAGGAGATGTATTTTCTTAAGGATCATAACTCCAGAAGTTACTTCAAAAAAAGATCAATAAAGTAGGAACCTTTAGTCAAAGCAATGGGTTGACAACTTCCTGTAACAGGAAATGAACCTTCGATCAGAGCAATAATAGGTTTTCCAAAAAAAACATAACTTTACAAAAGCAAGTTAATATCACCTTGAATACTTTATCGCATCGTGACTTCACAAAGGCACCTTAATCAAATAAAGAGAACAGAGCACCAAAGGAATGCAACCTAGCTAAGGCTCATTAATGATGAAAATATGAGTTAGGGCATGCGAGAGCAACTCACTAGCGCAACTGTTGTTGAGAAGTAAGATGAAGGCTTTTTTATGGTGAAGCTTGACTGAAAATGACTCTCAACGGCCGGACAAGACAATAGAAGTATTAGGGTTACGATGTTAGCTGGTTTCCTTCAAACAAACTAAGTGTAAAGTGTGCTCTGTTTCAAATGCTTAAATAGAAGATTAACGGTAGGGTTTTTTAGGTTGTCGTGCCGAAAACTTTATTTAAGGGTTGTATCGATAAAATTATTATTTATTTGTTTATATTTATTAAGGTTCTTTGTTAAAAACCTTGAGTTATGTTATTGTTTTACCATATACATTTTTATATTTTATAAAAAGACCAAAAAAATATCACCCTCTAGTAACTAATTGCCTGATTGATGATCTGAGATCTGTAGTGAATTTATGAACTTTTGTTTCATTCAATTTGATTGAATCAAAAGTTTCATAAATTCGCAACAAACTACACATTATCACACTACTCATCACCAGAGGATTGGCTTGAATCATCTAGGAGTATGTTAGGATCATGGTGGCAAATCCCATACTTATCAAAAATGAGATTGGCCTTCCTCCTGTTCATACTTGAGAAATATCTGGCTAGCCTCCTTACTGCATGGTCAATGTGTTCTGCATGTTGCATCTTTGCCTCCACTTGAGGAGGAGGCGGAGGCAAAGGCGTAGGCAGAGATTGAGGAGGAAGAGAAGGGTGAGAAGGAGGTGGTGGAGGTTGTGGAGGAGGGGAAGGAGGTAGAGGAGGAGGATGACATTGTGGATTTTCCAACAAGTCTTCAGTATGGCTTTTTATCTTGGCGATTGAAAGAACAGAAGGAAAATTGAGAGTTTTTATAGATTGGAAGTGATGGGTTCGGACCATTATTGCACTTATTGGAAGTTGAAGAGGAGTAGTTGTGAGCAGTGGTAGGTAATGAAAGGGTGCTTGGTTCTCGTGCTGATCATTGAAGAACGAATAAGAATAGAGTATTCTCATCATGAGCATAGGGAAGGGAAAAGGTTTGGACCGTTAGTTGATGGTTATTTAAAAGAAATTGTTGTGTTGTTTTTCTGATATGAAGTTGGAAAACAAATCGTTTGTTTGTTCATCTAACGTTTCATGAAGGTTTTATTATAAGAACTCTCATTCTTGTGAGACAATATATGATGGTTACAAAGTACAGTCGTTATGTATTGGCATGGTGTTCCTAGTAAATGACGGTTGTTACTTAATAACCATAATGTATATACCTTTTTTAAGAAAAAAAAATTTGTAATTGATTATGCAACCACAATTTTACAACAGAAAAAAAAAGGCAAAGTAAATAAACAAACTAAAAATAAAAAGTTATAGAGTTATTTTAAGAATTTGATGCATTATCAGATTTTTTATTCTCCAGTAACTTGTCCACACTCTCATTCAAAGAGTGAATGCGAGAGATAAGTTCCTTCAGCACTGGTCCATGTGTCCTTGCTCTCGCAAGTAAACCTGGAATGGAGCTCGTAGGTTGTGTGAACGAGACCTTTAATGCTTGTTGGCCAAGGGAATTCATCTTTTGGTTTTTTGCCAGATGATGAATCAGAAGTTCTCTTACGTTTGCCCATAGTGTTTTATTGAATCAGAAGTTGGCTTTAAGAAGTTGAAATGGAAGCAGAAAAGTGGAGTTTAGTTTTTGGACATTTATCTAGAGAGAGGGTTTCATGGATTATCGAGTGATTACTTCATTTAGTATTAAAAGTCATTATATTTCATAAATGGTGATGGTTAATTCTTAACATCCGTTATGCATTTGACAATTTTTTTTAATTTATTGGTGTCTCCTGTTAATTGCATAATCAACTACAATATTAACTTAGAACCATTAAGTATACAGGCAAAAATATTTTACGATTCTTAATTAATAACCATGAAATATTCATTTTTAACTTCATCTCCCTCCTGTGATTAGGATGAGGAGGATGAACAGGACGATGAGAACGGCAGTGGTGGTGACTGTCATCTTCATCGTCCTGTTCATCCTCCTCTTCCTCATCCTCGTCCTCATCCTTATCCACATTCTCATCATCAGAGGAGGGAGATGAAGGCCGGGTTAGAGTATTATCATCAGTGTGGGAAGTCGTTTGTTGTTTCATGATTGTTTTTGCTTAATAGCTGCCATTATTGTGAGATAAAATATCACGATTACTAATTACCACCATTATTTATTTGCTTGGATTTCTAGTAAGTGACGAGTTTTACTTAATAACTGTTATGTATCTCAAGTATTGAGGATCCTAGCCATGTCATCCCCCTACCGTAACCGGCGCCTCCGCCCCCTCCGCCAATCTATATATTGCACTAAATGATGAGATGACAAAAGAGAAAAAAGCACTAGGGAAGGATCTTATTGTCATGAAGGAGGTTCAAAGAAAATCACGAGAGAGGAGAGGAAATTTAATGTGAGGAGGAACAAGAAAAGACAAATTATGAACTTATCATATTTCAAAATTTGACCTTTCTTATTCCATCTGTAGTAAATTTCCTCTCCTCTCTTTTAATTTGCTTTCTAGACCTCTTCCATGACAACAAGACCCTTCCCCAGTACTCTTTTCTCTTATGCCATCTCATTATTTGACGCAATAAATGGATTGGCAAATAGGGCAGAGGCGCTGGCTACGGCGGAGGGGGCGACATAGTTAGGATCCTCAGTACTTAAGCCATTTGTTACCACTAACAAGCCTTGAGGAGAAGGAGGTGGTGGAGGAGGGGGTGGCGGTGGCAGAGGAGTTCCTTAGGATTTTAACATGATGAAGGAGAGAAAGAGGAGGCCAATAAAGAAAAATAGTAAGAATCACAAGGAATAGTTGAGTTTAAATAGATGTCTAACAGAATGTGTAGGGTTATGAGTTATGACTTATGAAGGTCTAATTAATAGGATTACGAAGGGTTATGATGAGTTATGACATTGAAGGTTCGAATGTTATGAAGGGTTATAAAAGTATTAGATGACAGTTGTTTCTAAAGACCGTTTTATCTTCGCTATTATAAGTGTTTGGAAGATGAATCGTTTAAGTGTTACATGACAGTTGATTCTTAAGAGCCATCATTGTTTTCACTAAATAAATTACGGTTATTAGCTATAACCGTTACCTTTTATGTTTTCGCGAATTCCGCCTCATAATACATGACGGTGCGCATAATTAACCATTATGTTTAAGTGTTATATATCCTTGCGCTACATCCGCCTCAACATACATAACATTTATTAGTTGTAATCATTGTGTATTAGGTGTTATAAATGCCTAAATCTATAGTAGTGGTGCATGATTCAAATTAGTTCGCTCAAGAAATGCATGTTTTCCAAATGTTTTGATTTTAAAATGATAATACAAATCTAACAAAAAAATGATAATACAACTATACATGACTCAATTGTTGCTTCAAAATGGGCACACACATGTTGGATCTTCTTATCATATGGCACATACTGATTCTCCCTCCTATTAAGGACTTATCTAGGAAGCTGATATTGGTCTTAAATATAAAATATATTTATCAATATTTTCTAAAATTACCCCTATAAGGCAGGGGAAATTAAGGAATATGGTATTTTAGAAAAAAAAATGTTGTATTAACCAACTTAACTAACTTCCTTAATCTAATCAAATTAGATAAATAAGTATCATATTATAAGGATCAGATTAGGGAGTATTATTTGTGTATATTTGATATCAGAATATGTTTGCAATGAACTTTTTTTACTAAAGTAAAGCATATTTTTGTTCTTGTAAGTTTATATTAAATTTCAGTTTAATTTTGGATTAGGTGCAAATTTTTCCTAAAAGGTTTCACTTAGGATCAGTGGGTATCCAGAATTTTTTATGGATCAATATTGCCCCGAAAATATTAAAAATGGAGCAATGTCGCCCCTTTTCGTGAAAAATATTAACCGTTAATGTTAATTTTTTAAATGATCAACCTTAAGATTAAGGAATTGAAAATACTCTTTATAAATTTAAGAGCCTGTTTGGTATGAGGGATTTCGAGGTGAAGGGAGGAAAAATTTTTATGAGTTAGATTTAAAAAACTGAAGAAGTGAGGTTATAAAATTTTAATATAAAGAATATATAAGATAAAAGAGTAAAAAAACTTAATTAAAAACATTATACCCCACTTCTCTCAATTTTTTTAAATTCAACTTAAAAATGTTTTTCCTCCGCCCCACTTTCTCTCCCCTCCCTTCATACCAAACAAATCCTAAGGAATTAAATTAGAACTTGATATAAACTTGGAGGATGATACTACACTTTAGCCAATTTTTTCAATTAAAAATATTTTCTCTCGGTACCGGTTTCACTTGAGGAAAAGCAGCAATCACACTCCATCCCATGTCATCACGCAATATTATCTTTATACAGGGCCAATCCCTTGAAATCTCTCTATATATATGTAAACGAAGGTCATGGCAATATGCTCATATTATCTCGTTCTTTGATATTTGTTTTTCTCACAAAAACGATAGAGTGAAATGGTACCGCTGTTGCCTCGGCCTCGATCCTTGGAAGGAAAAATGGTCGGCAAGAACAGCACAGATCAGCAGCAGAAGAAGAAGAAAGAGGAGCGTGATGACAAGAACATAACAAGAAAGCTAACGAAGTTGTTGATCACATAGTGAATGTTGCAGGAAGTACAGGACCTTTGAGATTTGTTGTCAGTGAAAATGATATTGTTTCTGATGTTATTCGTATTACTCTCAAATCTTATGCTCGTCTTGGAAGGCTTCCTCTTCTGCCATCTGATCCCAACAATTTTCTCCTCTACTCTCCCCTCAAACTTCACGGTATTATTACTTATTTATTACTGCTCCTAGTTTATTATATTTATTCTGATTATTATTTTCCTCTAGGCTTTGATTTTGCTTTTTTTTGTTCCACTTTTGACAGATATTTTTTTCTGAGAATTTATCAACATGATCCAGTATATATGGATCCAATATCTTGAAACTTTTCAGGTTAGAGTGGACCCGTACACTTGTACGGACTTAAAATAAATTACCCTTTGTAAAGTTGGTTTTCTTTTTTTTTTTTTAAATTTAAGATACAAGTATTAACGGCATGAAGTTATAGGTAAAATGAACCTGTAATAACCTTTTACTTATAAGGGAATTCTCAATCCATAAAGCTACAAGACCATTGACTTCTTTTTAGTTTTTTTACCGCTCTCATGATAGAGATTGATAATATATACTCCATCCGGTCCTTAATATAAGATATATTTATCTAATTTAATAACATTAAGAAGGTTAATTAAGTTAGTTAATATGTCATGTATTTCCTAAAATACCCTAGTCATCTACCTCAATTGGCTCATTTTTTCTCATCATTGATTATTGTTGAGAGACTATCAATATGGGTAAATAAGGGAAAGATTGATAGATATAAAAAATAGGGAGAGGGGTGTCCCGTCCCCATTAGGAGAGAGGTAAGGTGTCTCCATTTACTCTCTATTTAATGTCTCTACCATTATTTCAACTTTTAATGGTTGATATTTATAATAGATTTTAATAATATTTTTATATCTATCATTAAATCTCAACCATTAAAAGTTGATCTATAGGTACAGACATTAAATGGAGAGTAAATAGAGAGGAAAGTCAATAGAAACACCCCTCTCCCTAAAAATGTCTTTTACTTGTATTTAGAATTAAGATCAACTATCCAAATATGTCGTATATTAAAGACTGGAGGGAATATTATATATTTGCTTATGATATTATAAGGTTTAGATGTTGGAAGTGTTTTTGCAGCTCTGAATCCAAAGGAAGCCATAGGATGTTGTGGAGCAAGAAACTTCATATTGTGGAAGAAGGAGGAGAAAGTGGACGTGGAGGAAACAAGAATTACAGTCAAAGATGACTCTCAAAGCAAAATTGTTGCTGGACCTCCAAATGGAGATCATGTTTTATCGTGGAATCTACAGCCGCGTCCTTGCGTCTTAGGAAATTAATTTTTTGGACATCTATATTATTTATGTTTGATAACCTGTGATTTATTACTTATGTTTTGGTGTTAAGCATATGTACATTGGGGGTATTCAAATCTTACCACTGATCAGAGTGGTAATTTGCTTTTTTAGACCCTAATGGCTGTATAAACATAAGACGTGGCCGGCTAACCCATTTAGTTGCCCCTCATGAGGTAAAATCAAGGAGATGTTTGGATTAACGTTTGCAAAAATAATTTTATTCCTTTTACAAACTAAAAAATTATAGTAAAAGTCAATTAGCGTAATATAATTTATGTTTGAATAAGATTTTATAAAGAAAAGTTATTTAGAGATAAACTTGTGGGGATGATATATTGAGAAGTTAAGTAAAAAAGGTTTAGATGTAACACAAGTCAAAACAAGTTGTTTCAACCTAAAAACCATTTTTGATTGAAAACCTATTTTTCCCAAATGCTATCACAAACATAATTTTAGCCTTAAATTGATTTTTTTTATGGTAAGATGTGAGTTTAGGTGAACCAAACTTGATAGTTGATACTTCCTCTGGTAATATTTATAAGAGCTCAATAAAGCGGTTAAAATTAGTTAAAAATAATATGTATGTCTAAAATAAACTTTTCTTTCCAAGTATGCCCTTATTTATTAAGAGTAAGTAAGAGAAACCAATAGAGTAAATATAAACATTATTAACCTTTTAATTAATGCAATACATATAATTAATGAGGAACAAAAGTGAAAAAACCTCATTAAATGTTTACACAACTTTTGTCAGGCTCTCATAAAAATGACTAAGGGAATTCAAATTTTGGGCTCTTATAAGAAGGATCGGAGGGAGTACCAAACATGCAGTAAAACCACTTGAACACCTCCCACTATCATCTCTAAGAAGCTCCCCGCACGTATTCTTGTCATGCTAACCGCATGATGCTAGCATTCATGAATTCATGTTTTTTTATTGGTTAAAATGATCAATTTTTGTAGAAAATTAGTACATAAGTAAACGTAGAGTTGCAGAAATTAGAATTAAATTGTTGGGAAATGGGCTTGATGTCCACCCTTAGTGGATTAGGCCCAAACACATTGGCTTGGAGCCAAAATAAAATATCCAATTTTATGGGGTATTTGTTGGCAATATTCCCCAAATTATTTGAATCAAATTGGTGGGAACAATTTTCTCGTAAGAATTAGTGGGACTAATTTTTGTTGTGTGTGTGGATAATAAGTGTGGAGATAACTACACATAACACCATCTCTCTGAAAAACAATCTGGAATTTTTTCTTATTCTCTCCTTCCCTTCGATGCACTTTGCTACGTGTTATAGCTGGACTCCAACGTGATCCGATTCATGTGGATATCTTGAGAGTACGAATCTACACTCCAGGTAAGCCCATAAATCTACATTGCTATCAGAGCATGGTTTTTTAATCTATCCTAAGGCCGAAAGTTGCTTCTACTGAACATGTTATATGAAAGCATATCCTCTATTAGTTCATGATTATATGGAAGCATATCCTCTGTCAGTTCATGAATATATGAAAGCATATACTCTGTTGAACTTTCTTTTGTTGTGATACTTTGAACATGATTCGCACTCAAGTATATGTTTTCTGTATAAGTTCATGTTTATTGTGTTTATGGTGGATATTTTTCCGTTTCTATGTTTATTAGGAAATTTGTCGTTTTTCATTTATGCCTTTGTTCTATGAGTATATGTATATTTAGAAGCCACATAAAACCCATAATAAAACTTTGAAATGAGGGAACATGTTGAATGAACACAATCTCGAGAGAAACAAAACCGAAAAATGCAACTAAGTTAAATTGGGTCATCTGAAAATGAGTGATTTAGGTTTTGAAAATAATCTTATTACGTAGAGCTCGAAAAAATCAAGAAAACAACACCAATAACGCGAAAAATGGATGGCGGACAATGAAGATATAAAGGAAAGAAGAATCGGGTCCAACGAACCTGACCCATCTCTCCAACTGGGTTGGATCGACCCAGCTGAAAGGTTGAAGATGAAGTCTAAAAGAAACAAAACGACATCACTTTGGCTTCGTTAACCAAAAAAAAGGAGTTCGGGTTGGTCTTGGGTCGGATATTGGGTCTAACCCGGATCCATGAGTTATAAAAAAAATCAGATCATAACTCTAAAGGGCCGGGAACAAAAAATTTTGGATTGGGTCATAACAGTCCCAACCCGATCTAAACTCCAAAAAAAAATAGAAAAATGCCATGTGACGGACATAGTCAGACTGTTGCTGGCCGGTGGAACACAGACAAACGATGCGTGTTGCAATCGAAGAGCCCAGGGTTGCACGTGGTGTACACATGCCTTCACCGAGAGTGGTTTTGTCCCTTTTGTAATTTTTCTAGATTTAACCTTCTGGGGGAGCATGGAGACTCTGATTGAGATGCAGTTTTTTCCTAAAATTTCCTAAATTCCATATCTTCATGATGATATGCTATTTGCCTATTTTGGGGGCAATTCAGGATTTGTTTATGAGGTTTTCAATGCTTATTTAAATGTTTATATACATTTAAAAATCCATAAGATTACGATAATGACTCACATTTATTTATTTAGGTGAAAATGAAGCAAGAGGCTTCTAACAGTACCAAACACATGAATATGAGTCATTGAGCATTGAGTTTGTGGATGATCAAGCTCATATGGATGATCCTGAAGAGGATCCTAAAGAAAATGAATTTTTTGAGAAAGATCTCGAGGACACACTCTTTCTTATCCCTAAAGAAAATTTTCTGGAGCCTATTCAAGAGGAACCTCAAGTGCTCTACTCTGATTCTAGACCAAAGTTTGTACCCTCTTGTCCTAATGAACCTCAAAATTTAGAAGAAGGGGTCGACCAACCCTACTCTGCTGCCATGGTTGAGAAGATAGCAGAACTTGATGCAGAAAAAACACCTAGAATAAAGAATAAAAAAATTATATACTCAATCATTGCGAACTATGTAGAAGGCATAACTGACAAAAAGAATGCAGAGTTCTACGTGAGCATAATGATAAAAGAGCAAGGGGCACCTTCCGTATGATTGTTTCTTAGGTTGATGCTGTGAGAAAAACAACAAGATTCATGAAGAAAAAGAGCAAATTTTATAGGAAAATAAGAAAAGCTATTATTGACTTCTATTGTTCTGATATTTAAATGGTGTATCATGTTACTATTTTTTTTATGTTGGTTGTATTAAGAATATGACTCTATGTCTTATTGTTAGTATGTTTTATGTATTAACATGGTATTTTTCATGTAATGAAACATGTTTTTTTAGTTAATGCTACTTTTAATTGTGCATTATGATATCATGAATCCCTAATAAGTGGGAGCTTTTAGAAGGTGAAACATCTAAAAGTTGATGACTTGTTTAAAGTACTTATATGAAATTTTTGAGAAAAAATAGTAAAGTTGCTAGTATTTGTGTGATAGGAGGTACAAATGTATTCTCCTGATCAAGGATCTAGTAATAAAATTATTTTCCGGTCAGGAATGATATAAGTACAGACATTGTATACCGCACTGTGCTATATAATCGTTTGGTTAAGTTCTCTTAAAGAGAACACCGATTTTTACATGTGAAAAACATTACTCCAGAATTGACAAATAGCCATAAAGGGCATCATTACTGAATTGAACAAGGGGGAGAAATTAAATGGCAACAACTAGGACATCTGGCACCGTAAAGTGCAGTAAATTTTGGAGGAGCAGGAGGCTGTTGAGCCATTAACCACTATTTTGGTGGAACCTGAAGATGGGACGACTACTCAGCACAGGAGAAACTCGGAAGCTTACCAAGCATGGAAAAAGAACAGCATAGTGAGAGTCACTACTGAACACTATAAAGAATGACTTGATGTGCCAATATGAGAAATACCAAAATGCTTAGGATATGTGGGCTGCACTCAAGGATAAGTTTAGTGGCACATCAACCACTAAGCTTATGAGGCTAACAATCAATTTTGACACCTACAAGCTTAAAGGGAATACTCTTATAAAGCAGCATCTAAGAGAGATGTCTAACATGATCAAAGAACTTTAGGAAGTTGGACACACCTTGACTGATGAACAACAAGTTTAGGCTATGATCAGATCACTTCCTTCTAGCTAGGAGCACATGAAAGTGAACTTGACTCATAATGACAACATTATCACTTTTGATGATGTAGTGAAACATCTTGAGCTTGAGGATGAATGCCTAAAGGCATATAAGACTTTTGGACAAGCCTACTACCCTGAGAATGTTGGTCCTTCTAATACAAAGCCTGATTCCAAGAAGGTCAAGAAATTTCAGAAGAGAGGCAAGAAGGACGGTTCTAAGTTCAAAAAGGATAGAAGGTAATTCAAGAAGAAAGGAAAGAAGGGTGGCAAGAAGAAAGTTGACCTGAATAAGGTCAAGTGTTACGCCTACTTAAAGATGGGTCACTTTACTATAGAGTGTATCGAGCGAAATGACTGTGAAAAGTTATTAGTGAATTATGTGAATTCACACACTTCTTTTGTTTTAAGTACTACTTTTCTAACAGAACATGTTTCTTCTTCTTGGATTTTGGACTCAGGCTCAACAGACCATGTGACGAGGGATCGGGGATCCTTTATGGAATACCATCGAATGTTGCATATAAGCAAATGGCTTTATGTGGCCAACAATGCAAAGATCGAAGTCAAAGGAATTGACACCTGCAAGTTAGCTTTGCGTTGTGGGAAAACTTTGATCCTACATGATGTTCTTCATACACCTGACATCTAATAGAATTTAGTTTCAATACTTTGTCATTTAGATTATGAATCTGATGTAAACTTTCATGGCAATTTAGCAACAAGACCTTTTATGGTTTAACTTTCCTTTCTAGAAAGTTCTTTCTTATGGATATTATTGGTGATTTTTATGTGCACGAATGTTTCATTACTTCCCCTAATATAACTATTGATATGAATATCTGGCATGCTAGATTAGGACACATTAACCAAAATAGAATGATTAAACTAGCTAGAGAAGGTTTACTAGAATTTGAAATATGGAAATGTCCTTATGTGAGAATTGTCTAACTGGTAAGGCAACTAGAAAACCTTTCAGTAAGGGAACTAAAGCTGAGATTCCAATGCAATTAAACCATTTTGATATATATGGGCCAATGAGTATGAGGACGAGACACAGAGCTTGGTATTTCATTACCTTCATTGATGACTATTCATGATATGGTCACGTCTATTTGATCTTACACAAGTCTGAAGCTCTTGAGTGCTTTAGACAATACATGAATGAAGTACATAATCAAACAAACTGTAAAATTAAAGAGTTGTGTATTGATCGGGGTTGTGAATACTTATATAATCAGTTTAAGGAGCTCTGTAAAGAAAAAAGGGATAATTAGGCAACTGACTATCCCTAGTACTCCACAACAAAACGGAGTTGTAGAAAGAAGAAATAGAACTCTTCTAGACATGGTTAGGTCAATGATAGCTCAAGAAAATTTACCAATTTCATATTGGGGTGATGCTTTACTGACAATTGCCTTCATTCTTAACTGTGTCCTCAAAATCAGTCACTTCTACACTCTATAAGTTATGGATAAAATGCAAGCCGGATTTAAGCATTCTTAGACCCTGGGGGTCGACTGCATACATTCATAATGATTCCCATAAGTATAGGAAATCGGGTCCTAAAGGAAAGAAGTGTATCTTTATAAGATACTCTGAGTAATTAAAAGGATACATTTTTATAGGTGAAAACAAAGATGGAATTGTGACTGAAATTGAATCAAGAGATACCGTATTTCTAGAAAATGAATTTTTTAATAGGGGAGATATTAATCGTACAGTATCTCTTTATGAGACACAAGAACAAGGCAGCACGGAACAAACTCAAACTAATAATCCTCAATCGTATCAATACATCAACTTGAGGGGGAGCTTTGAAAGGTCTTTACAAAGGCCTATATAAGAGAAGTGAAAGAGACAAGAAGCTCCCATAAGAAGGAGTGACAGGGGAAATGTACCTAAGAGATGATTCTCAATAAAAGGAGAGGCACTTATTGTTACTCTAAATAGAGATGATGAGTGTAACCCCCTCAGTAATTATATCCGAAATACACGATTAAAATGAAATAGAGACCAATAATAATCAAATAAAATTTACTAACCCATCACATGATGGGGTTTTCAAAAAATACCTTTCGAAATCATTTATAAACTTGGTCTCATATTCACATTTCGAATACAATTACTACGCGAAGATAAATCACATTCATATAAATATCAGAGTGCACAACATAATCATCCCGGCAATCTCGGGTACATACCTTCGCTAAAGATATATAGGGCACAATTGCCCATTACAATTCTTCAAATGGGGATTACACAATCTTATCTCGAATGAGTCCTGCCGCTCCCTCCACGAGCCACTTGCCCTGTCTAAATTGTTGGTAAGGGAGGGTGAGATTCGAGAGAATCTCAGTAGGGAAACATTATCAATATGCAGGCAAGATAAGTGTTTAATGCATGACATGCTTGCATCACATAACTCATGCACACATACAATGACAAATCTATAAGCTCAATGCTTCGAACGATACACATATGGCCATAGCATATATTGAAACATAGCTTCAAATCATTCATACATGTTCCACATAATCAAGCAAAGCAATAACATGCATCAACACATTAATACAGTTATCAGATCATGCAGGAGAGATAAGTTCCCTACCTCCAGTCCTTTCTCCTCGATTTGCGTGCCAGGAACTCGGGGCTTCACATTCGATCCTACAATGTCAAATGTACTATTTAGACACTCCCATAGTGTTTCTGAGGGTCATATGAAGCTATATTGAAAATTTGCTAAAATGCCCCCGGGGACCCGGTCTGGCCCCACCGTACCCGGTCCGACTGTACTTTTCCTGAAATTTTGACATGGGCTATTCTAACATATTTTTGCCCAAGGAATCCATTTCCGGACTCGGAATTATCAAATTCAATTTCAATTTACAAATTTACCCTTGGCAGCCCCACTTTAAGGGTTTCAAGGGCGTTTTCGTAATTATGCTTTTTCGGCCTTTTCCGAAAAAGTGACCAACTGTAACCCCACCTAATTTTCACTCCTGAACTCAATGGAATCATCAAATCATTGAAAATCCATCTCTAACCCCTCCAAACCAGGCTTGGCCGAAATTCTCAATTCCCCGGGAAAAATTGGGGTTTTTCGGTTTCGGCTCCGTAAACGCGTTCCTTTCTACTCCTAACCGCTTTATTGACTATTCCATTAGGTTACAACTACCATTTAGTATCAATTTGGGCAGCATAACCCCTAGGGAAACCCATTTTCCATTTTTACAACCAATGGCAATCCGGCGAAATTTCACCGATTAAATTGCCCACAGCAGCCAGAATAGTCAATATACAAGAGTTTGGAAGTTACCTCAAGCTCCCAATAGCTTTTCCTTGACTTGAATGAAAACCCTAGGTGTTTTAACACCAAAAGAGGAGCTTCCAAACCTTAAAGAACATAAAGGAGTAGCTTAGGATCGGAGTTATACACGTTAGGAGCTAGATCGTCGGAGAAATCGGCTTACCTAGCGAGTTCTCTTCTCCTTTTCTCCCAAAACCCTCTCAACTCCTTTTCTTTGCTTTGGTTGCAGAATGGCGTCGGAATGCTGAAGGAGAAAGATGAATAAAAAGTGTTTTAACATTAGGATGATGTCATGTTTTATTATGCTGATGTCATAAATCCCATTTTCGGATTTTATGACAGTTTTTCTGCCCAAACTTTGAAAAATCATAACTAATTCTAGAAAATTCGAAATGAGGTGATTCCAAAGCCAAATGAAAGCTATTTAAGTCCTCTTTATAGGAAAAATATTTACCAATACTAGAAATCACCACACAATTCCAGAATTACACAAATTTCATCACTGCCCCAAAACAGAGTCCATTTTCGACCTCAAACTTTGGACAGTCATATCTCTCAGTTCCCAACATGAAATGGCACAAATTATATGTCCATTTTGAAGCTTGAGATATGAACTATAAGACTGGAAAGTTTCATAATTTTCTGACATCATTTGCCTATTAAAAACGTCTACACGAGAAGACTGCCCAGACAGAATTCACACTGGACAACATTTCTAGTTTTGCAACCAATGTGTCCAATCCAATTTAAATCAATTCCAATTATTAAATACCACAACATGACACCATTTCCATCACAATACCCCATTCAATTATTCCCTCTATTCTAAGTCAATTTGAATGTTAATCCACAATTGAACTCAAATATAGGGTTTTGGCGTTGCTCATAACACAAGCGACTACAATCCACTTTATATTCTCTAAAAGGGTTCATTAATCACTAACCATGTCCACTTTTGTAGTCATTAACCCCTAATCACAATTTGGGATCTTGCTAAACCGGGGCTTAGCAATCCACTAATCTCAGGCTTATTCTCTAACCTCGAGTCTCAAAATTTGGGGTATTACATTTCTCCCCCCGTTCAATAAATTTCGTCCTCGAAATTTGATGAACCACTTAATCCACAAACTACGGATGCTTTTTCACGATAGCTTCCGTTTCACAATTCATTTCACATTGGATGGTCTCCTCTAGACCACCCACACAAACGGTACCCCACAAATCCGATTCTAACAAGAATCTCAAACAATGAAAACAACTCAGTTGCCACAAACTGCAATCGGCCCATTTCACGATTGCCGCACAAACACAATCACCACATGGTGTCAAACAAATACAATCGCCTCCACGCACGATTGCCACAAAACCATCATCACATAATCACAATCGTCGCAAGCCCTCCAATTCATGAGTGGCTAGCGTATCTCAATATCCGAAGGCTCTAATTTATGAGCCACATCATAAGATCTCGGCAGTTGGGCAGCATAGGCCACCATTCTGCTCAATTCAATCTTGTTATTCCTTCCGGGAGTAACCCCAAAACACCACAAACTCAATACATCAAACAACAGCCTTAGCTGTATACACAAACTCTTCCACTGTATTCGCATTCAGAACCTTACCCTCACCCGTACATCCACCAGTAACTCCACTAGTGGTAACCAGGACTTTTGGGTATCAACACAATATTACTTTTGTATCAACTTTCATGGGTCACCCTCACCCGTACACCCACCAGTGACTCCGCTAGTGGTAACCGGGACTTTTGGGTATCCACACAATAGTACTTCTGTATCAACTTTCATGGTGTCGCCCTCACCCGTACACCCACCAGTGACTCCGCTAGTGGTAACCGGGACTTTTGGGTATCAACACAATATTACTTCTGTATCAACTTTCATGGTGTCGCCCTCACCCGTACACCCACCAGTGACTCCGCTAGTGGTAACCGGGACTTTTGGGTATCAACACAATGTCACATCATCTGGTCACTCCGGAATCTCAATTTCTTCTATCTAAGCGCCTTTTTTTTTGTCACACCCCCCGGTTTTACCCCCTTTAGGGATGCCCCGTGCCGGTGGTGCCCACCCCGGTTTTACCCCCCGCTGGGGATGCCCCGCGACAGTGGCTAGGTTACTCACATTTCACCCAGGACTCACAAGAAAATCCACTTCCTTATCAAACGTACATTGCAGACTCTAATTTTACGCACCGCCTTTTGGCCTCGGGTCAACACCAGTGCAACCAACGTGGTGGCTAGCCAGGCTGGCCATGCCAGGGTAGTGCCCTCAGAATAGAGAACCCCCGATCATGTAGTCGAATTAGCCATCAGCTGAATTAGTTCTGCTCTACTACACAACTATACCTCAGTCCCAGCTTGTTCACAAATATTACACCCACCCCGCCGGCAGCCTCGATCGGCAACCCTACCAGACGGCTCCGTCGGCAGCCTCAACCGGCAATCCGACCAACGGCACCATAACTCCCTCGCAAAGGAGAACGGGCGGACTCACAATGCACAATCTCATCAAGCTGGAACCGAGTATATCCATCACCAATACTTGTCTACATCATAATCACACTTACTATAAATTCGAACTTCTGCCCAGGGCAGTTTCCAAACGCATCACATTCACACGCTTCCGCTGCACACTCTGAGGTCTTTCTCCTCCTTTGTGCTTTCACAATGTCAAGTTGATTTAACAGAAGTCCCATAGGAATCTCCCACCACAACTGACAACATTCACAACCTATATTCATCTGCGTCAGACCTTGGCCCGATTCAACTTGAATCATTCAAGCCATAACCAGCACTTCGTTGAGATCCCATACTCCCAACGTTCCCAGAGCTCTATTCTACCATTCAACGTCATGGCGGGTGCATACTAAGGTTCATCGTCACGGCAGCTACACACTAGGGTTTGTCGTCACGGCGGCTGTCACAATTTTTTTTAATAAATATTGTCACACCCCTTTAGAGTGCCCACCTCCCTGGTCAACTACGTACCAGGGCTCCGCTGGCCGGCCCTTACACTGAGCCTGGCAGGCAGCTGGGTTACTCACATTTCACCCAGGACTCACATATTCCCCGTATCACCACCGCCCCGAAGGCACGGTCCTCCCACTGTGTGCCATACACACCCCCAGTGGGCCGCAGGTAATAAAAACACAAATAGCCACTCCGATCAGACGTCGCCGTAGGTAGCCCTCTCCGATCAGAACTCCCCGTAGGTTGCCTTCTCCACTTCGAATCCTCGTAGATAACTCTTTCAAATTCAAATTCTCCACAGAATCACTTTTTCCTGTGCTAGATGAACACTAGCAACCTCAGGATACCTGATACACATTTCAATGCCAATCTAGTACCACATCCTGGTACCACAGACCATCCAGGTCAAGTCAAACTCCTAAGAATCAGCCCAGCTATTGAGTCTGATCCTTGGATCACAATTCATCTTTCAAACCTTCAACCTCAGTTGAACCGGGAAATCACTTCCCTCAAATCCACGGAGCATCATCAACCCCAAAACAAATACAAATATCTTTGCCAGCCTAAGGCACACCGGTCCTCTAGGTCTTAAGGCCTTTATACACATAAGCTCAGTATGACATCACTACATGTAATATCATACCACCTAGGGTTTCTCACCCAACGTCTAGGTAGGAGCCATGATCAACCTAGAACCTCAGTATCACACATCTAGGAAATCATTTTCCTTAGTTCTCTAATCAGACGATGGGTCTGATTACCTCCACCTCTAGGTCTACACCTCAAATCCTCGGGTGAATCATACTGACTCACCATATCCACAACATAACAAATGTATACACAGTCCATCAATCACATATATCCACAACCAGCAGGGGCCTTAATGTGTATACCACAAATAAACAAAGTCATCTCCTATGACTTAAGGCAGCAACTACTGCCATTATCCTAGCAAATCCTTTACTTGCCAGGAACGGCAGCTCTGATACCAAAATGTAACCCCCTCAGTAATTATATCCGAAATACACGATTAAAATGAAATAGAGACCAATAATAATCAAATAAAATTTACTAACCCATCACATGATGGGGTTTTCAAAAAATACCTTTCGAAATCATTTATAAACTTGGTCTCATATTCACATTTCGAATACAATTACTACGCGAAGATAAATCACATTCATATAAATATCAGAGTGCACAACATAATCATCCCGGCAATCTCGGGTACATACCTTCGCTAAAGATATATAGGGCACAATTGCCCATTACAATTCTTCAAATGGGGATTACACAATCTTATCTCGAATGAGTCCTGCCGCTCCCTCCACGAGCCACTTGCCCTGTCTAAATTGTTGGTAAGGGAGGGTGAGATTCGAGAGAATCTCAGTAGGGAAACATTATCAATATGCAGGCAAGATAAGTGTTTAATGCATGACATGCTTGCATCACATAACTCATGCACACATACAATGACAAATCTATAAGCTCAATGCTTCGAACGATACACATATGGCCATAGCATATATTGAAACATAGCTTCAAATCATTCATACATGTTCCACATAATCAAGCAAAGCAATAACATGCATCAACACATTAATACAGTTATCAGAGCATGCAGGAGAGATAAGTTCCCTACCTCCAGTCCTTTCTCCTCGATTTGCGTGCCAGGAACTCGGGGCTTCACATTCGATCCTACAATGTCAAATGTACTATTTAGACACTCCCATAGTGTTTCTGAGGGTCATATGAAGCTATATTGAAAATTTGCTAAAATGCCCCCGGGGACCCGGTCTGGCCCCACCGTACCCGGTCCGACTGTACTTTTCCTGAAATTTTGACATGGGCTATTCTAACATATTTTTGCCCAAGGAATCCATTTCCGGACTCGGAATTATCAAATTCAATTTCAATTTACAAATTTACCCTTGGCAGCCCCACTTTAAGGGTTTCAAGGGCGTTTTCGTAATTATGCTTTTTCGGCCTTTTCCGAAAAAGTGACCAACTGTAACCCCACCTAATTTTCACTCCTGAACTCAATGGAATCATCAAATCATTGAAAATCCATCTCTAACCCCTCCAAACCAGGCTTGGCCGAAATTCTCAATTCCCCGGGAAAAATTGGGGTTTTTCGGTTTCGGCTCCGTAAACGCGTTCCTTTCTACTCCTAACCGCTTTATTGACTATTCCATTAGGTTACAACTACCATTTAGTATCAATTTGGGCAGCATAACCCCTAGGGAAACCCATTTTCCATTTTTACAACCAATGGCAATCCGGCGAAATTTCACCGATTAAATTGCCCACAGCAGCCAGAATAGTCAATATACAAGAGTTTGGAAGTTACCTCAAGCTCCCAATAGCTTTTCCTTGACTTGAATGAAAACCCTAGGTGTTTTAACACCAAAAGAGGAGCTTCCAAACCTTAAAGAACATAAAGGAGTAGCTTAGGATCGGAGTTATACACGTTAGGAGCTAGATCGTCGGAGAAATCGGCTTACCTAGCGAGTTCTCTTCTCCTTTTCTCCCAAAACCCTCTCAACTCCTTTTCTTTGCTTTGGTTGCAGAATGGCGTCGGAATGCTGAAGGAGAAAGATGAATAAAAAGTGTTTTAACATTAGGATGATGTCATGTTTTATTATGCTGATGTCATAAATCCCATTTTCGGATTTTATGACAGTTTTTCTGCCCAAACTTTGAAAAATCATAACTAATTCTAGAAAATTCGAAATGAGGTGATTCCAAAGCCAAATGAAAGCTATTTAAGTCCTCTTTATAGGAAAAATATTTACCAATACTAGAAATCACCACACAATTCCAGAATTACACAAATTTCATCACTGCCCCAAAACAGAGTCCATTTTCGACCTCAAACTTTGGACAGTCATATCTCTCAGTTCCCAACATGAAATGGCACAAATTATATGTCCATTTTGAAGCTTGAGATATGAACTATAAGACTGGAAAGTTTCATAATTTTCTGACATCATTTGCCTATTAAAAACGTCTACACGAGAAGACTGCCCAGACAGAATTCACACTGGACAACATTTCTAGTTTTGCAACCAATGTCTCCAATCCAATTTAAATCAATTCCAATTATTAAATACCACAACATGACACCATTTCCATCACAATACCCCATTCAATTATTCCCTCTATTCTAAGTCAATTTGAATATTAATCCACAATTGAACTCAAATATAGGGTTTTGGCGTTGCTCATAACACAAGCGACTACAATCCACTTTATATTCTCTAAAAGGGTTCATTAATCACTAACCATGTCCACTTTTGTAGTCATTAACCCCTAATCACAATTTGGGATCTTGCTAAACCGGGGCTTAGCAATCCACTAATCTCAGGCTTATTCTCTAACCTCGAGTCTCAAAATTTGGGGTATTACAATGAGCCACATTCTGTACAAGAAGCCTTATTAAGTTTGGGAACTAGTTGATCTACCAAAAGGGTAAAAAGCCATTAAGAACAAGTGTGTTCTCAAAATAAAAAGAAAAGTTGATTGATCAATTGACAAATACAAGGCTCAATTGGTTGCAAAGGGGTACATACAACAGGAAGTTATAGATTACAAGGATACCTTCTTACCTGTTGTACATTTCAATTCTATAAAACTTATTATGGCAATAGTAAATAGTTTAGATCTGGAACTATATAAGATGGATGTAAAAATTATATTTCTGAATGGTGATCTGGATGAAGAAATCTATATGGAACAACCATTAGGTTTCATTAAGAAAGGAATGGAGAAAAAAGTTTGCATGCTCAAAAGGTTCATTTATGGACTGAAACAATCATCCAGACAGTGGTATTTAAGGTTTCACAAAGCAATAACCTCTTATGACTTTCAAATGATTGAAGAGGACCACTACGTCTACATTAAACAGTTTGAGGGTAATTTTGTGATATTATCCTTATATGTAGACGACATACTATTGGCTGGAAATAGTCTAAATTTGGTTTTAGCTATCAAAGAATGGATATCATCAAATTTTGAGATGAAATACATGGGTGAAGTAGAGTATATACTTGGAGTTAAGATCCAAAGGGATCACTTTAAAATAATTCTCTCTCTTTCACAAGAAAATTACATCAAGAAAATTCTTAAGCAATTTAATATGAAAGACTGCAATCCCTTAGATACCCCCAATGACTTCTAGAGTAACCTTGAGTCTTGATAAGTGTCCCAAAACTGAGTCAGCAAAGAAGAAAATGGAAAGGGTTCCCTATACTAGTGCCATTGGAAGTTTGATGTACGCAATAATGTGTACAAGGCCAGATATTAGTTATGCAGTTGGACTGGTTAACAGATTCCAATCTAATCTTTGTGAGTAGCATTGGAAAGCAATGAAGAGGATTTTGAGATACTTGAAGGGCATATCAGATTATGCATTATGCTATCAAGGAAGTGATCTACGCTTGGTTGGATACTTCAATGCTAATTTGGGTGTTGATGAAGTTAAGTGAAGATCAACTTCATGATACACTTTCTTATTGAATAATAGTGTCATATGTTGGAGTAGCAAGAAGCATAAGTGCATTGCCCTACATCCTATGGAAGCTGAGTTCATGGCATGCACCTCAATAGTGCAAAAGGCTATATGGCTCAAGAGTTTTATTGAACACCTTGGATTTGGAAATAAAAGCACCAATCCAGTGTTAGTGTATTGTGACAATACTGCAGCTAAAGCCTATATGAAACATTCCAAATATCACAACAAGACCAAACACATAGATATAAGGTATAATTTTGTGAGAGATTATTTAGCATAGAAAGTTGTTATAGTACAACATATTTCGACCAAGTGTATGGTCGTAGATCCCTTAACCAAGCTAACAGCTAAGGAAATATATGATAAACAGGTAAAAGTTATTAGCATGCGCAAAAGGTAAAATTGCAAACACTATGTAATATATTTATGATTAATGAAAGTATTTCTTCATTAATTTATGTATTTATGAAAGTATACAATGTCTAGTATGTCGTACAGACATGTGAGGTTGGCTCTCTCACACGAGCAACCACCTTTGATACTCAAGTGGAGTATGCAAAAATGAGATAGTTGTGTTTACCAGTAAAGCAGTAGGAATGCTGATATGGTAGAGAAGAAACAAAAATTATGTCACCTTGACAAAAGTGTAGCATGTCGAGATGAGATCTAATAAACACACATATAAATATAGATCAAATTTCCATATTGCCTGTTGCAAGACAACAAATTCTTCAACATTGACGTCATGGGAGATAAATGTTGTAGAAGAATTTGGGTTTAGATGCTGGGAGTATCTAAATTTATACATGTACGGTGTTAAAAATGAGATTTAAAACAACGTATGCTCTTATAATATAAGAATAACATCGTAGCATGTGATTCATACCACATGTGTGAAAGAACCGTAAATTGGAAGCAAGTGAATGGATCCCTGCTTCATTGTTGTATGAGTCCCAAGAAGGTTAAACACTTATATGATATCCTTTGACTTTGACATTATCATGGAGGTATGCTTCAATGACTGCTACCTTAACATTCATCCTATGATCATGACAGATACGATCCAAGGAATTATGTTAGGAAAGTGGTTGACACATATCAAAATGATATATGAGCGAAAGGAAGATTACTTGAAATATACACACTTATGCTGGTATCTGAGATATGTCCCTTATGATATTATTTTGGTAATTTCATAAGTGTGGACACTAAGTATATGAGAAGGTGATCTAAGCTTTATCTTGACTTGAGAGGGATTAGATATGCCATGTGAAAGTGTAAATTGGTAAATCTAGGACATGTGAGGCATAATATTACATTCAAACTACATAAAGAAAGGTTGTCTTGTCCTTGTCCTGTGAAAGGGATTGCTAGTACAGGCGCCTAGGAGACGTCATACCCATGTGGTCACGGCAAAGCACTTAGTATGAACGAAGGAAGAGAGAGAGAGAGAGACAAGGCTCACGGTATCTAATCCACTAAGTGTAAGTCAGAGATATTGGGAAATGGGCTTGATCCACCCTTAGTGGATTAGGCCCAAACCCATTGGCCTTGGGGATAAAATAAAATATCCAATTTTATGGGGTATTTGTTAGCAATATTCCCCAAATTATTTAAATCAAATTGGTAGGAACAAGTTTCCCGTAAGAATTGCCGGAATAGTTTTTGTTACGTGGGTTTTATGTGTGTGTGGATAATAAGTATGGAGATAACTACACATAACACCATCTCTAAAAAAAACACTCTGGAATTTTTTCTTATTCTCTCCTTCCTTCCAGTGCATTTTGCTGCGTATTATAGCCTGGCTCTAACATGATCTGGTTCATGTGGGTATCTTGAGAGTATGAATCTACACTCCAGGTATGCCCAAAAATCTACATAACAAAAACAATAAACAGAATGAAGAAAGAAAGAAGACCAACAACATCTTGAATTAAAATGCTTGAGATGCCTTCAGAGCCTTTTTTTGCCAAGGACCGAGCTTTCCTACCAACCCATATTTCTAAAGGAGTTAGAGGTGTATATAAAGGTATGAAGATGCAATCCACAGCAGAGTAGCTCTCAAGCATTTTCACCAGAAAAAACCTTCACCTTTAAGTGCTTTTACCCACCTAAATTCCTTAATTACTTGGCCTTGAAAGCATATCCAAGCATGACCCAATGAAGGCTTTCCCTTTTTTATTAAAAATATTACCCAACTAGAGGTCGAGTAGTTTAAGTTTCTCAAAATCTAAGATGGTAAGCAATTTGTTCTTTTGAAGAGCTTGAAGATGCATTCATTTCTGCTGAAAATACTTGGTCACAAAACTGGATTATTGACTTGATTGAATATGCGAGATGTAGAGGATCTGGTTTTGTACCTTCATGAAGAATCAAATTTCTCTTCATCCAGATAAAGTTTACCAATAAGATCATTCCTTTCATGATATGCCTATGGCTGTCTATTTTTATTTCCATCAATGTTCTCTTAACTATTCATGTATCATCATCAATATATATTATCAATAGTACTGGCTTCATTTTGATTGGTCCAACTATACTATCCATGTCATCGATTCCTTCATCCATTATTGGCCTATTTTGTTTTAATTTAAAGTTCCCTCTAAAAAAACGAAATTGCATTCGTTGCTTTCACATGTTTAGGTTATAACACTATAAAACAACACTGAATTTCTGACGAAATTTGCCATGGAATTCAAAGTTTCCGATGGAAAAGGATTTCCAACGGAATGAATTATGTCGCTAATATAACACTATAAAACAACACTGAATTTCTAACGAAATTTGCCATGGAATTCAAAGTTTCCGATGGAAAAGGATTTCCAACGGAATGAATTATGTCGCTAATAATAGCATGACAAACAAATTTGCGAAGGAATTCAATTCCGTCAGAAATTTTATGGTGTAATTTCTAACGGAATTCTATAGCAATTTCTGATAGAATTCCGTCGCAATTTCGGATGAAATTCAATTACGTCGAAAATTCCCTCGCAAACTTATTTTTTATTTTTTAAATTTTAAAAAACCATGTGGCAACTCAAGTAGTCGCCACATCATCACCGCCTAGATCCGCCACATGGTGCAACATGGCTCCGCCACGTGTCGCAACCTCTTTTTCCTTGAACATGCAACTCAACTTACCCTTATTTGGTTCAAACCCATAACCTCATCCGTACATGTGCGATGCCTTACCGGACGGGCTCAACTACTTTAACATTTTATTATTACATAATTATATATATAATCTTATGTCCAAAAAAAATTATATATATAATCAATTATTTCTAATATATATTTGTTTCTTATATATAAATGTAATAATAATATAAAATAATTTTATATGTTCTTATAATTTTTAATATAAATTAAATTCAAATTAAAAAATTTTACATCTTAAATAAATTTCATATGATTATATTTTTGTCTAATTTCTAAAATTAATTTTTTATTAACATTCATTAATAAATAATAAATAATTACTGACTAATAATTTTTTATTAATATTAATTAATAACTAATAAATTTAATTTTTTATAAATAAATTTTTATATGACCATTTTGCCCCTACAGGGACCAAAACCTATGGTTGGAAACTTGATGAGTCAAAACCAAAATGAGGAAAAAATTGAGGGATGAAAGATGGTACTAATCCTAATTTTTAAATATTTATATGGCTAATAATATCATAATTTTAATTTTTATAAATATATTTTTTTAAAGTTAAATTTAATTAAAAAATAATAATTTTTAAATTTTTTTAAAGGAATTAGCCACGGAATTTTTCCGTGGCAAATTGCCACAAAAAATGTAAAACCCCGCCTTATATACCACTTATTATCGATATTACTCAGAGTAGCAATGTGTAGTTCGATGGGCACATAAGAATAACATAAATATACTAATAATATGTACATAATTACATAAATTCCCCATAAGGGTTCGTACATACTAATTACAAATGATGTAGCCATACAGGCTACTAGGGTATCTAAACTCGTTCCAATGAAACGGAGGCATCTTCCTGTCTTCACTCCACCACTGCATTCCTCCCGTGTAGTTCTCTAATCTGCCTTTAAACACTTCATATTTTCACCTGTCTAAATTGTTGGTAGGGTAGGGTGAGATTCAAGAAAATCTCAGTAGGTAAACAGTACCATAATGCATGTATAATAGATGCTATATGCATGACATGTTAACTTTAACATGATACAAGCCCCATAATAACATATTTTCATGCTCAATGTTTCATGCAACATAACTATTGTAATGACCCAAATTTTGATTAAGGGCTAATGACCTTTTAGTAGGTTGTAAAGAATGTTTTTGTGAATTAAATTTGATTCAAGATCCGAATTAATTATTAGAAATGTCCAACACCCTGGATTTTAGCATAATTATGTGGCAAAGTAATTATTGGGCTAAAATATGAGGGAAATGATGCATGAAAGAAGAAAAGGGATTTAAAATATGTGTTTTGTGGCAATTCAAGTGAATGTGCCATAATCATGGGAAAATTGAAAGAATAGAAAAATTACCTTTCAATTAGTCAGTGATTAATGAAAAAATTAATTACTAACTAAAAGAAATTAGGAGTGTGACTAAATAGCTAATGGAGTAGTTAGTGTAACCATGTGGTTACTTATTTGGTGAGAAACAAGGAGATTTGGACATATGTGCAAGCTAATATGATGAGGGAGTAGTTAAGAAAGTCAAATCTTATTATTTTATCATTTCTTCTCTCTCTTTCTTCCCTCATTTCGCTGAAGAGTATGGGCATGGTAAGAGTGTGATCATTTCATCTCCTTCCACACTCTCATATCTCATTTCTCTCTCATTCCCTTCTCCATTTTTGGCAGCCATTGGAGTTCAAGAGAGAGGAAGAAAGCTTGGGAATAGGTGAGTTATTTGACCCTTTATATGAACTCCTATGCCAAAACTCTCTTCTTTAATCTTGTTCCTTGGGTTGAGAACTTTGATTCTATGGTTTAGATTTTCCATTGGAGGAGGTTTGTGCCCTTAATAAAATCTAGAGGTTGGAGAAGCAAGGAACAAGTTGTTACAAGTTGTAGATGTGAGTAAGATGAACATTTTCATGTATGTTTTGTGGCATTTGGTTGAGCTTATAATTTCTGGGATTTTGCCCTATTTTTGAGAATTAGGGTTATTGAGAGTATGGTATAATGTTGTCATGAGAATGATGTGTTATTGTGTGTATTGGGTAGATATAATTGATTTGAAGCTAAATTGTGAAGTTTGGAGTTTTGTGTTAATTGTAGCCCCAAAAATAAAACATGTTAAAGGATTGAGAATTTTGTTATTTGATGTTTCCATTGGATTCCTTGTGGAAAATTGTATGAGATTCATGTTGGATGTGAATTTTGAACCATTGGAAACTTAGATTTAAAAGTTGCAAGATTTGGTTAGTGAAAACTCTGTGCAAGCAGTCAAATTTCATGGATGTTTTGAAATAGCAAATGATGTCACAAAATTCTGAAATTCTCCAGATTTGTAGTAGACATTTCAAGCTTTCCAATGACATTAAAGTTTGTGTCATTTTAATGTGTGCGCTAAAAGTTATGAATTTCCTAAGTTTGATGTTAAATCTGGGAGCAAATCTGGAACAGCAAGGAGATTTGTGCAATTCTGTACTTTTTTTGTTATATTCAATAGTGATTCATATTTTTCCCATAAATATGACTTAAATATATTTCCATAGGCTTTAGAATCACCTCATTTCGATTTTTCTAAAATTAGTTACGATTTTTCAAAGTTCAGCCAAGAAACAGAAAATTTCCTTGGTTACAGCCAAAGGTTCTTCGCTGCAGACCAAAACTTTCTGGGCAATCTTTGGCTGCAGCCAGAAGATCTTGGTTGCAGCCAAACACTCTCTATGTTATTTTTGGCCGTAGCCAACCCCTGTTTTCAGCACTTTGTAATTTTAAAAAGTGGTTTCTAACCTAGTACTTCCCAATCCTTTTAGGCTATTGTTAGAGACTTTCATAGCTACCTAACGGACTTTAATGATAACCAAATCTAAGTGTTTTGAAGTCATTTGAGTATTGAGATAAGTGATAACTTGTCATCCTTAATTATGATTATAGGATTTGATATTTGCCCGGAACATAGAAGGCATGTTCCAGAACAAGAATGGAAAGATCAAGGTAGTGACACTTTCTCTTATATCATGCTTAATACATTGCTTGTTTGTATTTATCATTGAATGAATGATTGGGTTGTGGCGGGTGGCCCGACCTTGAATGCTGCTAATGTTGATTGAGTCGCAGTGGGTAGCCCGGCTTTGAATGACCAATTGAGACGTGACAGTTAGCCCGCCCTTGAATGCTACTGTTGTTGATTGAGTCACGGCCAGTAGCCCGGCTTTGAATGTTGCTGTGTTGCTGAATTATGATATATGCTTACATGCTTTATTTAATTATGCATCATATACGTGAAATGTTACTGTTGGGATTCTTTTGAATCTCACTATTTCCAATTAACAATTTTAGCCAGGGCAAGTAGATCAAGGGACAAGAAAGTGAATAAGGGTGACTAAGATTGCCGGTGTTAATCTTAGCTTTTTGGTTTTTGGTTATCATTCTGGACAAATGTAAATATATATTAACCTTAGAATATTATTGTTGTGTAATCCCCAATATGGGAAACTGAGATGGGCAATGAAGCCCTGTAAAACCCTTTAGTTAATGATTATATCCTGGGTGAATGTCTGAAATTTTGCTAGCACTCTGATATTGTGTATGTGACAAACCGAACAGACCAAATATTTTTATTTAAAAATGAATGGAGATCATATTATATAGGTTTTGTAAAAAAATTTTAATTATTCTCGATCTCTTATTCAATTACAAAACGTGTTTTAAACACTAATCATGGCCTTAATGATGACAGGGATTACCACTATGGCCACAGTATAAACATAACAGAGCTTCATTATTCAAATATGATCTACACAATCAAGTAAAGCAATCACATACATCACAACACAAGCAGAGATATCAAATACATGCAAATAAGGTAAGTTCTCTACCTTAAACCTTTTCCACCTTGTAAAGTATGCCTCAAAGTTCGTGCCAATAACTTTGCTCTCAACTCGGTCCTAAAATTTCAAATGTTCAAGAATTAAGCTAAAACTTATTCATGTACCACTTTAAAGACTTCCAAAGTGTTTTTGGTGGTTATATGAGTCTAAATTGAAAAATTACCAAAATGCCCTTGGGGACCCGCTGGGTCCACCATACCCAGTCCGACTGTACTTTTCCAGAAATTTTAACTCGAGATATTTTTACATATTTTCGCCCAAGGAATATAATCCATTTTTGGCCTAGGTTTTTTTCAAAATCACTGTTAAATGACAGTTTTTCACTTAGCAGCCCCTAATTAGGGTTTCGAGCGCGTTTTGGTCATTTCACTTTTAGGGCTTTTCTGACAAAAGTTTTCAATAGTTACCCCACCTAATTTTTCCTCTTGAACACAATGGAATCATTAGATTATCAACAATCTAACTCTAACCCCTCCATCTAGCTCTGGCTGAAACTTGGAAAACTCCGAAAAAAATTGGGGTTTTTTAATTCTGACTCCATAAACTTGCTCATTTCTACTCCTAATCACTCAATCAACTATTTAATTACATTCCCAACATGATTTAGACCAAATTTGGGCAACATGACAACTAGGGTCCATCATTCTCCCAAATTCACAAATCAAAGAAATCAACCACATATTCACCGATTAGGCCAACCACAGCAGCAACAATAACAATAATTTGAAGTTCAGGAAGTCACCTTTGCTTTCTTCTGACTCTTCCCTTCTTGGCCGAACCCTAACTCCCACAAAACCCCAAAGATTTGCTTCAAGAAGACCTTAAATCATGTAAAGGAGTAGCATAGAGGAAGGATTACACAAGTTAACCCAAATCACTAAAGAAATCACCTTACCTTTAAAGGTCTTCTTCTCTCTCTCTCTCTCTCTCTCTCTCTCTCTCTCTCTCTCTCTCTCTCTCTCTCTCTCTCTCTCTCTCTCTCTCTCTCTCTCTCTCTCGGCTGTCAGAAATGATAGAGGAAAGATGAAGGGAATGGTTTTAATATATGTTGCATTTATCTCCTACTTATTTAAATACCAAAAATTTGACTTTTAATGCTTAAAGTAATTAGTTTCTATCCCTAAATAAAAGTGTCATTGATGCCCATTATAATTCAACTAATATTTCCCGTTATTGGTATATCCAAAAACACGTCCTAGGGTCCTTTAGATCAGCCAAATGAGCTGATGGGTTTATCCCAAAATCATCATATTGCCATCACAAAATTTTCCCCATTTTTGGATCTGTGTCAATTTTGCCAGATTTTTTTTTCCAAATTTTGAAAAATCATAACTTAATTTGTAGACATCAAATCGGAGTGATTCGAAAGGCTATAGAACCCTTAATGAGTTTAATTTCAAGAAAAAATATAGTCTTTAGCCATTTGGAAACACAAAATTCCTAGAATTAAAATCTTTAGACGCGGTCCCAGAAAATAGCTATTTTTTCTGGGCTGACTTCAAAAATTCATAACTCTTTACATACAACTCCAACAATTGCCCATTACTTATCAAATTAAAGCTTAGGATGTCTACTTTTACTTTGTAAAATATCATAATTTTTTATTATCATTTGTTTATCTAAAAGCACATGACAAACTCACTGCCTCACAAAAAATCTTCACTGGCAATATAATCTCATTCTCCACAATTCATCATTTTATTTCATTCACTAGTTCCAATAATTATAATACATTTTGGTGAATAAAATTGGGAGAATTGCTAAAAAAGACCTCATTGACAACTTATTTGCTAAATGGGACCTGGGAAGATATCTTGCATATGGAGGGAAGATATCTGTATATGGAGGGAAGATTTTTGCACATATAGGGAAGATTTTTGCACACGTATAGGGAAGAATTTTGCACGTAGGGAAGATCGTCTGCACATAAGGGAAGATATTCTGCACACGTGGAAGATAATCTGCATGCGAAGGTCCCATTTGGCAAATAAGTTGCCAATGAGGGATTTTTTTCACAATTTTCCCAATAAAATTTGGGGTGTTACAATATCAAAATTGGGCATTTTCATTCATTCAATAGGTTGTTTGTTTGATGATATTCATTAGCTTGGATTCTCTTTAAATCCTTTGTCTCATTTTTTTCTCAGAATCTCATCTCCACCTCCAAATTAAATGGTTCAGATTTGATATTATATAAAAATGTTATCTTAAACATAAATAAATAAATTTAACTTTTAAAATATGATCTACACAATTCATAACTACAGCACAAACCAATTAAAATTTAAAAAAATAAATTATAAAATACTATATAGTAATAGTTTTAGGAAATATTAAATCTTAACCATTCAATTTTTTATCTGAGAGTGGGGATGAGATTCCGAGAAGAAAAGGAGAAAAATGATTCTAAGAGTATCATCTTCCATCATTGGCCATATAATGGTACTTTCCATTTATTTTCAAGCTCATTTGGTTATTTGATTTATAATATTCAATGGACATTCAAAGGTATTTAGGTCTAAGTATGAGATCTCAGCCTCAGGTTATTTTTCCATAAGCATTTCCAGCAAAATTCATTCATTCCGCTTTTTTACGTTATAATATTTTTATTTCAATTATGATCATTCTGTAAATTTTAAAAATTAAATTAAACTTCATACTAAACATTATACTACTCAACATCTTAATTTTTTAATTCCATTTTACCTAATCCCTAATACTTTGTGGTGCCTCGTTAAACAGGGTCTTCACTGTAAGGTTACTTTTACGGGCTTGAAGACGAACAAATCATATCATCCATTTTTCCTTCCCCATGACATTACTAACCAGTAAGATACTATTCTTATCAGTTGACCCATGATTTTATTTCTCTTATTTAATTAATGGCACGTCATTATAGGCTACAACAATTAGGTCCTTAATGCGTGTTTCAGAATAGTTTTTCCACAAGCGACCGTATCAATTATGTAAAATTCTTTACTCTCTCCATTCCTATGTATAAGAGCCTTTTTTTTAATAGGCTTATCCCTAAATATAATATCCTTTTTTAAGTTTGTCTCAATAATAAATTTTTTTTATTTTATCCTCAATTAATTATTATGCTACATACGTTTTTCCCTCTTTTTTCTCATTATTACTCTCTCCCTCCCCCAATCATAAATAGGGGCATTTTTAAAAAAAATTAAATTCTTACATAATTATTACATTTAACTGTTTTTAAGAATATCGCGTGTCATTCAATCGAAATGTTATTATACATAGAGACGGAGTGAGTATTTTTATAGGTCAACCCTTCCGTTCTATAGTCTTCATGTGCATTAAAATTTTAAATAATTAAGTAAACTATTTTCTTCAGCCCTTATTGTTTATATTTCCCAAGGTATTAAAACCCGGACTGGGTATTGAACCGGTTGAAGTACTGGGTTAAGGGTCAGTGGGTCAGACCGGGACCAAACTGGAGCTAAACCGGGACCAAATCGGTGAGAAATTGAAGATTTTAGGCTTATAGTATAAAGTTCTAAAGAAAAAATCAAAAAAAAAAATTTAAATTAGTAACCCTGACCGGTCTACCAGCCGGTTCGCCGGTTTCCGGGCTGAACCGACCGGTCCGGTCCGGTCCGGGTTAATGAACACTGAATATTTCCTGCCAGCCAAATATTACGTTACTAAAATTAAAATAAAATAGCGCCCGTTGTCAAGTATAATAGGAAAATGATTGTATTATGATTTTTGAATTTATACATTATTAGCCGTTTTTATTATTAATCACTTGTCGGTTCTTATTATTAATCACTTCTCGGACCGATTCCCGTGATAAATTTTCTCATTATTATTCTTGTTCCCTTTATTATTCCTCGGTCTCAATGGTTGCTATTGGAGGTTGAATTTTTTTCTCATAATTTCCCATCTGCATTTTCTCATCCTCTTTCCATTGTTGATGTTGATTCGTCTTCCTCAAGGGTTGACTTAATTATATTCTAGATCCTGATGCCAATATCTTTCTATTTATCATTCATTATATTTCTTTATTTTCCTAATTGATGACATGTGTTGTTAGAAAGAAACAAAATAAGTATTAGCTCACCTTTGTATGGTTTGGTTTTTTTTTTTTTTTTTTTTGCCAGAACCTTGGTATGGTTTGTTAGAGGTTACTCCCTCCGATTCTATTTATAAAAACCCAATACGTGGTTTAAAAAAATAGTTAAAATTATTTAAAAATAATGAGTATGTCTAAAATAAACCTGATTTTCAAGTATGGCCTTATTTATGATAGGCAAGTAAGAAAGAGAAATAAAGTATTCTAATAATTATATTTTAATTAATACAACACATATAATTAATGAAGGATAAAAATAGAAAAAAATCATTAAATATTCGGACAACCTGTATTTGGCTCTTATAAAACCTCTCTTATAACCTACTTTTGGAAACTATTCCCACCAATCTTTTTGAATTTCAATGGAGAAAATTACACATGTATACCCCATGAATCTACATAAAGCATGTTTGAGCATGTTTGCTTTAGCGTTGAGATTGCTTATAAGCTGTTTTTCACGTAAATCAAGATAAAACTCCTCTCATATGTACATCGTATAACGTAAATCATGATAAAAAAAGTTGTTTTTAAGCATTCTAATCGTTGTTCTAAATAAGCATATATTCTATTCTGGCTCCAAAGCCAATGGATTTGGGCTTCATCCACCAAAGCCCATTTTCTAAAAACTTAGGGCCCGTTTGGTATGATGGAATTACTTTTGATGGAAATAGATATGAATATGGAGATGAGGTTTAAAAGTATGTTTTGTATGTCATGGAAATGATGCCTTATTTCCAAATACAACAACCAAAATATCCTTCTAATTTTTTTTTTAAAAAATTCTTCCCAAAGACAGAACCTTCGTATGCTCCATAGAAACTATGAAAGTCAAGCCAGATCTCAACAAATCTGTGAAAGTCAAAGCACAAATCACCGATGGCAAAGTTGAAGGTTTTAACAATATTTCACCTTTGGGTTGTATAAAACCTTCGTCTCCTCCATTTCTCATAGATTGAAGCCCTTGCCATCAAAGACGATGCTGTCGTCGTCGATTTGCACTGCAATCGATTAATGTTGTAAGGTTGCCGGTCTCTGTCTCCGTCACCGTCGCTGGATTTGTGAGCACAAGCAGTCGTCAATCGGATATGCAAGTTGGGCTCGTCGGAGAACAATAAGGAAGCAAAAATGCTGTTATGCTTTACTTGCTGACAATGGTGGTGGTTTCTGCTCGAGCTTGCTAGCAGTGTGTTGGTTCATGGAGTTTGGGTTTTGTGGATGTAAATGAAAAAGGGAGAGGGGTAAAACTAGAATTCCATGGAATTTCTTCCAAATCCTTGGGTCAGCACATGAAAGCCATTTTGATGGAATTGGGCTATTTGGCTTCCACATGAAAATGGAATTGAGACCCAATTCCATCACACTAAACAAGCCTCTTCATGGAATTGAGATCCAATTCCATTATACCAAACGGACCCTTAATGAGATGGCAAACTGACTTTGAGAATTCTAGCACTAACCACTGTCAATAGATATGCAAACATCTATGCTTTTACCCCTACCTCTACACCTTTACCCTTCTTGAGGGTGTATTGAAAATTAAGAAGCAATTATTTATACACAACACTAATGGTTGGGATTTAATTTTAAAATGTAAGCCTCCATTAAATTGAGTGAATGGGGTGGTCTAGTGTCACTTTTTTATCAGCGGTTGTTGTAACATAGTCAAAATTAATATCCTGGATTAAACCAAGCGAATGGTGTGGTTAATTTAGTGATGCGTACTTTTTTTGATCCGGGACGTGTTGTGAATATATATATATATATATATATTCACAACACGTCAATGTATATATATATATATATATATTCAAAATTAAAGGCACTGATATAATAATAACTTAAAAAAGTAAAGAAGAAATTAGAGAAAGAAATTCTGTCAACACCCGTTTCCATTTCGATAATCGAAGAGTAATAAAAACGGAATTCCATTGGCATACAAAAAAATATAATTATACTAATAAAACCATTCGTTTACAATCCCAACATCGTTCGTCAACGAAATACAAAAAATACAGAAATACAGCAGAAATTCTAATGTTTATAGGATTCCCAAAATATCTTAAGTATAAACTAATCCCAATCACATCTCGGCGTCTACACCTTTGCCTTTCATCCCACTGGCACTCGCTCAGATGTTTATTTTAAAAATAGGGTGAGATTCCGAAGATCCCCATAGAAACATGCTATCGTTCATAGAAAATGTGAAAAGTAAATATGACATATGCCAAGGTATGCACTAATTAATGAACAATATAACCACATCATCGTCATATATACATGAGTAGGGCCCAGCCCCACAATCTACACCGGTTGGACTTCCGCTAACTCCCAATGTAAGTACACACCAGTGTTAGATTCCAAGTTTTGATGATAACAAAAGATTATTGTGTGATATGGTAAGAATATCATGTTTTGCAAGTTTAGACAATGGTTGAAACTATTACCAAAATATTACCAAATTCATATTACAAAGTTCAGAGGTCAGCGCTGCTATTTTAATTGATGCACTCGAGTGATGGAGCTAACACTCGAGCATTCAATACTTTTGCGCTCGAGCACAAGATAGTGTTAAACAAAAAGTGTTTGACAGAAGCAGACTCTAGTTGAAAATACCATGACAACTTGAGTGATGGACACAGCACTCGAGTGATGATATGATTTGTACTCGAGCATGAAGGCACACTCGTGCAAGTGTTTGACAGAGAGCATAGGCAGAGACAGGATATCATTACTTCACTCGAGCACAGACTCACTACTCGAGTGATAGCCTCAAGCTCTCTCGAGTCCTTGCAAGTGTGGCACTGAAAGTGTTTACCCGAGAGCAAGATAACCTCAGAGTGTAAACTGCACTCGAGTCCAAGCGAGTAAGGGACAGCAAGTGTTTGCCTGAGAGTCATGCAGTGCATGGAAGAGAAAGTGTGCCTGAGTGAAGAGTACTTGCACCTGAGTGATACCTCAGCACCAGCGAGTGAGAAATCTAACTCTCTTTATTTTGATGCAAGTGCTGAAGCAAAAGAGTATCTTATAAAAGAATATTCTATGCACTCGAGTGAGAGTAAGTATGCTCAAGTGAGGGCCCACATCACCTGTAAGTGCAAAATCACACTATTGATAAAATGGGATGCGAGTGTTATCCAGAGACAAGGGTTCATAGTACAAATTTCAAGTGCACTCGAGTGAGGACCCACATCACTCACAAGTATGAAAATGCACTTTCTCAAAATCATGTAGAAGTGCAACACAAGAGCAGAAGCAGAAGAGGAAATATGGTATTGCACTCGAGTAAGCTCTCTTTACACTTGAGTAATCCTCTGTCAGAAGCCAAAACGCAACTGACTTACAGCAATCAATCTGAATACGGTTTAATATTATTTATTCATTCTATTTTCACTTGTTATTATTATTTAACATCGTTTAACATATATTACAAGTGTGAAACAGGAGTTTGATCGTTTGAATTAGAAAGGCACAGAGAAAGTCAAACAACAACAAAGAGAATCATTACGACCAACCAAGCATGTACCTACTACGATATCTCATTCAAAGATTTCAAACGTACATATGCTGTTCCACAGTAAAATGCTCCGCTCTACAATGATTATCATTTAACGGACAAAATCAACTGACTATAAATGCAAAGCTTCAGAGACCATCAAGATAAACCAAAAACAAGAATTCACACAAGCAAATTCACGAGTCTCTGTTATTCACATTTTCTCTGTCTTTATGTTGAACTTCAGTGTTTATCATATTTTCTCTGTGAGAGATTATATTTACACTTCAAATTCTATTTCCATTTGATCTCAAGGTACAAGGACCTTGAGAGGGTAGATATCCTTACGAGAGAAGCAGTTGAGAGAATTCCTAGTAGGACTTTATGCTCATAAGACTTACAAGGTATAAGTAATAGAGAACGTTGCTGCTCATAAGACTTACAGTGGTGTAAGTAGGAGAGAACATTGCTGCTCATAAGACTTGTATACGTAAGCAAGAGAGAAAGGTCATAGGTTTGCTTTTCTGCATATAAGACTTGTCGTAAGGGGGAAAGAAATTTCTAAGTATTAGAATATTTCTGGTCGTAGTACATTCAAGGACAATTGTTGTTTTGCGGTGTTCCGAGAGCCCATTGAATCTTGGAAGTATGGTGGAAATCTCAGTAGGTCTTGATCTCTACGAACTGGACGTAGGCCTGGGTTTTAGGCCGAACTAGTATAACTCTCTGTATGCTAATCTTCTCAACTCTACTCTATCTACAGTTATTTTCATATCACCACATCAACCGAAAAATTTATCACATCACCCAATTCACCCCCCTCTTAGGTGAAACTTGCCTCTTTCACCCAGCACTAAATGCCCCTCTCTAGGCAAACCATGTTGATTAATAAAGCGCATTTACAAACATTAGCATCCATACAAGTATATAACTATGGTATGATGTATGAATGATAATGTTCCTACCTCAAAATTCTTTTAACCCATTTTTAGTGTGCCTCGTAAAACGTGTCGCTTTCGGCTTTCAACTCGGTCCTAAAATATTAAATGTACAAGAAATATGTCATAACCTATCCAAGTATCATTTTAGAATCTTCCATAGTCTTTCTTGTGGTTATATTAGCCTATGGGGGAAATTTACCAAAATGCCCCCGAGACCCTGGCCCTGCCCCGCCGTACCAGGCCCAATGGCACATTTTCCAAATATTTTGACTAGGCCTATCCTGACGTATTTTTCACCTAAAGAATCCATTACAAGGCTCAAAATTACCAAATTCAGTGTCAAATTGCGAAAATACCCTTGACAACCCTGTTTAGGGATTTTAGAGGCGTTTTCGTAATTACGCTTTTTCGACCTTTTCCGAAAAAGTGACCAACTATAACTCCACCTATTTTTACCCACTGAATCCAAGGGAACCATCTATTTCATGAAAATCCAGCTCCTACCCCCAGAACAGTGTTGGCCGAAAGTTGGTGAAAAATTGGAAAAATGGACTTTTGTGTTTTAGCTTCCAAAACTTGTACTTTTCCACTTCTAATATTTTATTAACTCATTTAAACACATCTTAACCATGATTTAAATAAATTTGAGCAACATAACCCTGTAGGGTTAGGGCTTTCCAAATTCACAACTTGACCAAAAATCACAAAAACCAACAAAAATCATTACAAAAAAACACTGAATTTTTTACAGAATTTAGAGTTTCCGATGGAAATTGATTTCTGACGGAATGGATTCAATCGGTAATAATAGCATGACAAACAAATTTCCGACGGAATTCAGATTTTGTCAGAAATTTCTGACGGAATTTATTTCCGTCACATTTTAAATTCCGTCAGAAATTCCCTTTCAACTTCCAATAGAATTTAATTCCGTTGGAAAGTCCCTCTCAACTTCTGATGGAATATTCTATCAGAAATTTCCTCGCAACTTCCGACGGAATTAATTCCATCGGAAATTACATTGCAAAAATATTTTTCATTTTTAAGACTTTAAAAAGCCACGTGGCAACTCCAGCGACCGCCCCTTATCACCAGGCCTCAAATCCCCATGTGTCACAACCTCCTTTTTCATGGAAATGCAACTCAACTTGCCTCTCCTTTGGTTCAAACCCACATCCTCCTCCATACACGTACTATACCTTACCGAATGAACTGGACTGCTTTGGCGTTTTATTATTGCATACAATTATATATATAATCATATGACTATATTTTTTTTATTTCTAAAATTAAATTTTTATTAACATTAATTAATAACTAATAAATAATTATTAACTAATATTTTATTTAATAATATTAATTAATAACTAATAAATTTTTTTTTATATAACTATTTTGCCCCTACAAGGACCAAAACCTATTATTGAAAATTAAAAATATTTTAGAAATTAGAAAATAATAATTAAAAATAAATTTACAACTAAATTTAAAATATTAATTAAAAATAATAAATTTTATAAAAATAATTTTTTAAAATTTAATTCAATTTTAAAATATTAAATAATTAAATAATAATAATAATTTTTAAATTTTGCACAGAATTTCCGACGTTCCCTCGTGGAATTTGCAATTCTGTCAGAAATTGCAAGGAAATTTCCAACGGAATTGAATTCCGTTAGAAATTGCATTCCCTCAAAAATTCCCTCGCAATTTCCGACGGAATGAAATTCCGTCAAAAATTCCATGGCAAAAGTCAGAATTTCCAACGGAATATCTTCCGTGGCTAATTTGCTACGGAAAAAATTCCATCGGAAAATTTTCCGACGGAATTTCCCACGGCTTTCTGACGAAATTGAATTCCGTTGGAAAATTCATGTTTTTTTGTAGTAAATCACCAACAACAATTCATACTAGTATAGATTTAAGTTTGGTGTGGCTACCTCTTGAGCTTCTTGGATCCTCTCACTCTAGGCGCCTCCTCCCTTTCTTCTTAAGCTAAGAATGTGTTTTCTCTTCTTGAGTTAAGAATGTGTCTTCAAAATCATGGATTCATTAAGAAAAGGAGTTTAGAGAAGTTTCCTTAAGCAAATGACAAGAGAAAGCTTAAGAGATCATTTTCTTACCTCAAGTTTCTTCCTCCTTCTCTCTAAGTCTTCAAGCCTTCAAAGCTCTCTCTCTCTCTCTCTCTCTCTCTCTCTCTCTCTCTCTCTCTTCTCTTCTCTATTCTTGGCCTAAATATGCAAGGGAAAGAGGAAGGGAAGTGCTTCATAAAATTTCGCCCTTCTTCCTACACCATTTGATTTCATCAAGGCCCTATAACGTGACACTTGTCACAATCCTCTCATTCTTCAAGTTTATGTCATAATTGTTCCAATGAGCTTCCCTTAGCATGGAACTAGTTTTCTTCTCCATTTGGTTAGCCTCAAAATTCATGTTTTTTTGTAGTGAATCACCAATAACACTTCATACTAGTATAGATTTGAGTTTGGTATAGCTACCTCTTAAACTTCTTGGATCCTCTCACTCAGGCTCCTCCTCCCTCTCTTCTTGAGCTAAGAATGTGTCTTCAAAATCATGGATTTATAAAGAAAAGGAGTTTAGAGAAGGTTCTTTAAGCAAATGATAAGAGAGAGCCTAAGAGTTCATCTTCTTACCTCAAGTTTCTTCCTCCTTCTCTCTAAGTCTTCAAGCCTTCAAAGCGCTCTCTCTCTCTCTCTCTCCCCTCTTCTCTCTTCATGGCCGAAATATGCAAGGGAAAGAGGAAGGGAAGTGCTTCATAAAATTTCCCCCTTCTTCCTACACCATTTGATTTCATCAAGGCCCCATAATGTGACATTTGTCACAATCCTCTCATTCTTCAAGTTTATCTCATAATTGTTCCAATAAGCTTCTCTTAGCATGGAACTAGTTTTCTTCTCCATTTGGTTAGCCTCAAAACCGCCCCCCCATACTCATTAACCAAGTTACTTTCCTCCAACTAAATCCAAACTTGCACTCAACTATGGAATCAAGTAGTGAATTGAGTTTACTCCATCCAATTCCCATCATGCATTCAACCATGCCTTCATGTAGTGTGCACTCAACCTTGCAGACATGAGGTGTACCATTGTCATCATGGCTATGTTCTTGGAGCAATTAGACATGTGCTCTTAGAAATTAATTATAATTTAATCAACTCCTCATATGATCATGACACTTGGCATCTTTAATTCCATTAATCAATTTCTAACACATTTTATTTTCAATTTTTGGAATAATGCCAATTCTGGCAAATTTTCTGCCCTAACTTTGAAAAATCATAACTAATTTTGCAGACATCGTTTCAAAGTGATTCCAAAGGCTATGGAACCCTTATTAAGTCTAGTTTCAAGAAAAAATATGGACTTTAGCCAGATGAAAGCATATCATTCCCAAATTTCATTTCTTTGACCACTGCTCCAGAGACTTTCCAAATTTTCTAGACTAAATTCAAAAATTCATATCTTTTTATATATAGCTTCAATTGATTCACATGACCTATCAAATTAAAGCTTAGGATGTCTACTTTCACCCTGTAAAATTTCATAATTTTTGCTCATCATTTGGTCTTCCAAACCCATATGAAAAACTCACTGCCTCATAGGAGATTTCACTGAAAACACTATTTAACTTTCGATTGTCAATATTTAATTCCTTTGGCCTTAAATATTTACCATTTCATTGAATATATAAAATAATCACCATATAATCTTGGTGAATAAAATTTGGGATGTTACAAATTCTATTGTTTGAAAATACTTTATTATAAATAAAAAATAAAAAATTAATAGTAAAAATAATAATAACATAAGAAGGCAAAATAATAATAATAACATAAATATTTCTCGAAATTAATTAGTTCGGTAATGACCTTCATAATTTTTGGAAAAAAATGTATAATATATATTAATTAATATCATGTAGTGGTACTCAATTTGTAGATATCATTTTACAATTTATAATTTATTTAAGTCAAAAGAGTAACCCGAATTTTTAAATTTAAATTGGACTTTTTATTTATAAGGGTTAAGGCTCAAATTCGTTGAAGTATTCGAAAAATCTCAATGATACCCTGAAAGTTTTTGCATTCTCAATGTCTCCTTAGAAGTTTCAAAACGTAGTAATATCGCCATTTTTAACTATGGACCGTTAAATGGAAAAAAAATTGACTAAAGAATACACAGTTGACAAGTGATGTGGCAATTGTGAGGCAAAAATCCGACGTGTACGACCTCAGCTTTTTGCTGCTGAAGCTCCTCACTGTGAAGGCATTAAACCGGGCATTGCTGGGCAAGAAGGGGATTGACCTTCCAAGATGGGATCAGTCGGTGGTCCAGGAAGAATGGACAGCGACGGAGGTGTTTGACACAGAGTTCATGAGATACCACAATATAGAAGAAGAGATAGTTCAGTTGTTGCAGATAGCCATGGCGTGTCAGTGGTTCCCGATCATAAAAAAACAAAAACAAAACAAAATTCCACTCCTCTACCTTTCATCATCATCACTCAATTTTATCACTCAAACCTTTTCTCTCTTTTGTGAACTAAGCCAATCTACACCCAAAAAAGATAGACAAATAACCCAGCCAACCAGAATTGACTGGTCTCTTCCTTATTTATAGAAAAAATACACATACATATGTCTAAACTGGACCAAGTAAGCCCAGATACACAGGCCCAATATAACTAATACATAATACAAGCACCTAATATACATAACCGAACTCTAACATCATTGTCACATCATTGTCTAACACCCCCTTCAAGGAGGGGACTAAACAGATTGGTAGTACCCAACTGACGAACACAAGTATCATGACTGTTTCTACCTAGTGGTTTTCTTAACACATCTGCCAACTGATTCTTAGAAGCCACATGCCGTAAATCAATAATACCTTGTTGTAGCTTCTCACGTACGAAGTGACAATCAGTCTCGATGTGCTTCGTACGTTCGTGAAATACGGGATTTGTGGCAATATGAATAGCCACCTTGTTATCACAATGAACCTTAACTAGTTCCAATCCCTTGATCCCAAGATCTTTCAATAGCCGAGTAACCCAAACTATCTCTGACACGGCTGTTCCAAGTGCTTGATACTCGGCTTCAGCCGATGACTTGGACACCGTATGCTGTTTTTTTGATTTCCAACACACTAATGACTCACCCAACTTAATGACATATCCCATAACCGACCTCCTGTATCATGACATGCTGCCAAATCTGAATCTACATAGCACTCCATGCTGAATTGTTTTGCTGCAGAGAGAAGAATCCCAAGTCCTGGGAAACTCTTAAGATATCTCACAACACGAACAGCAGCTGCCATATGTGATCTCCTTGGAGCGCTCATATATTGGCTCAAAGTCTGCACAACATAACTAATATCAGGTCTAGTATTAGTAAGATAACACAACTTACCAACTAACCGACGATAGACTCCCAGATCTGTCATCAAGGGATCAAATTGTTCTCTTCGTTTCTGTTTCTTACAAGTCATTTTGCTTGTAAGGTGTTTGACTTGTCCTTATAGACTCAACCGTATGCTCCTTTCCATAGGGATACATAGCGGTTTTGCTCCACTCAACCCCATATCACTTATGAGATCAAGTGTGTATTTTCTTTGGCTAAGCACTATTCCCTGATCTGAACGTGCTAATTCTAGTTCAAGAAAATATCTCAAATGTCCTAAATCCTTGATTTTGAATTGAGAATGTAAATAGGCCTTAACCTTCTCTATTCCTCGCATATTGTTTCCTGCAATGACCAAATCATCTACATATGCCAAAATAAGAATTATTCCATGATCATCTGACTTAATAAATAAGGAATAGTCATATTTACTTTGCCTAAACCCCCTTGAACTAATGCATCAGTAAGTTTGATATTCCATTGCCTAGATGCCTGCTTTAATCCATACAAGGATTTGTGAAGTTTATAAACCTTATCTTTGCCAAAAATGTCAAATCCTTGTGGGATATGCATGTAAACTTCCTCATTTAAATCCCCTTGTAAGAATGCATTGTTGACATCCATTTGAAAGAGATGCCAACCATGCATTGATGTAAGGGTGAGGATTGCCCTTACTGTTACCATTTTAACCACTGGGGAAAAAGTCTCAAAATAATCAACCCCCTCTTGTTGACTATACCCTTTTGCTACCAATCGGGCCTTATACCTCTCAACATTACTAGAAGAATCATACTTGATTTTAAAGACCCATTTGCAACTAATGGGCCGTTTACCTTTAGGAAGAGACACAATTTCCCATATTCGATTGTTCTCTAAGGCTGTCATTTCCTCACGCATGGCCGCTATCCACTTGGGATGCTTGGATGCTTCATGGAAATTACAAGGCTCAACAAGCTTATCAGTATGCAGCAAATAATTCTTATAATCATTAGTAACATTTGCATAGGAGATGTATTCATGGATGGGATACCTACAACTTAAATTAAACTTCTCACCATTCTTACCATTTTTGACTTGTCCAAGGCAAATGTAGTCATTTAACCATGCTGGAGCCTTTTTATTCCTTACTAGTCTGGATTCTCCACTAGAGAACTCTTCTGCATCAACAGGGGATTCATTTCCAAGTAGATCATGCTAATGAGGGGTGTCAATGTGTCCCTCATGAACAGAATCTGACATGGAAGGTGCTGGCAGATCAGGGTCTCATACAGGAAAGGGTTTAAACCAGATGGGAAGGTATTCTGCTGCACAATAGGTGAATTATCTTTAAAAGGGAAGCGGGTCTCATCAAAAATCACATGACAGCTAACCATAACAGTCCTTCTACCCAAATTATACAGAAAATATCCCTTTTGATTAGGTGGATAGCCCACAAAAACACAAGGATCAGATCGTGGCTGAAACTTATCAAGATTGTTTTGGAGAGTCACAAAGGCTAAGCAACCAAAAACTTTGAGATGAGAAATATCAGGTTGTTTGTTGTATAAGATCTCATAAGGAGTTTTATAATACAATGCCTTAGATGGAGTACGATTAATCAAGAAAGCAGCTGTCTTAATACTTTCCCCCCAAAACTTAATAGGCAAATGTGAATACAAAATGAGACTACGAGTAACATTCAGGAGGTGTCTATGTTTCCTTTCCACCACACCATTTTGTTGGGGTGTATGTGGACAAGTGGTTTCATGCACAATACCTTTATCATTGAAATAAGTTTTCAGCTCATTATTTACAAACTCAAGGCCATTATCACTACGAATCCTTTTAACAGTTGTGGAAAATTGATTGTGAACATAGGCAATAGAGGATTTGAGGCAAGAAGTGCATTCATGTTTATTTCTCATCAAAAAAGTCCAAGTACATTTAGAAAAATCATCAACAAAAGCAAGAAAGTATCTATGGCCAAAATGTGTTGGTACCCTATAAGGTCCCCAAGTATCCACATGTATCAATTCAAAATTACAATGAGTAGTAGTAGAGCTACAAGGGAAAGGTAGACGAGTTTGTTTGGCCTGAGGACAGACATCACAGCTTTGCATAGAGGAATGAGAAACATGTTTATTCAAAAAATTTAAATGTTTGAGAACATCTAAAAGGGCATGACCCATCCTATAGTGCCACATGTATCAATTCAAAATTACAATGAGTAGTAGTAGAGCTACAAGGGAAAGGTAGACGAGTTTGTTTGGCCTGAGGACAGACATCACAGCTTTGCATAGAGGAATGAGAAACATGTTTATTCAAAAAATCTAAATGTTTGAGAACATCTAAAAGGGCATGACCCATCCTATGGTGCCACAATGCAGAATGATCTTTAGAATTGAAATGCAAAATCCCATGAGATTGTGGAGTCTTCTCAACTAAGTATAGACCATCATAGACCTTACCAATCATGTGGGATTTCCCATTCAACTTTTCCTGCAAAGTACAAAATCCAAGATAAAATGATATAGTGCATTGCATTTGCTTAGTGAGCCTAGAGATGGAGATTAAATTGAAATAGCATTGTGCAGAGAAATACACATCATGCAATACAATATGCTCAAATAGTTGTACTGTTCCTACATGTGTGATAGTAAGCTTATCTCCATTAGGCATTTTTATTTTTCTAAGTGGACCAACATAAGGCAATACAGTGTCAAAAAGAGTAACATCACTAATAACATGACAGTGGCATCGGAGTCTAATATCTAATGGGTTTGAGTTAAATTATTAGGCAATGCATTAATCAAACCTGGAATGCTTTCCTCAACATAGCCAGCAACCCCAATAGCTACTTCATCTGAATCCCGTTTAAGAAGTTGAAGAATTTGGCTGTATTACTCATGGGTCAAAACGGGAGGAGGAGATGTAGACATTGGAGCAGTTGCTTCATGCACAGCTGGATTAACGTGATTGTCTTGGTATCTTCGATTGAAATGAGGTGGATAGCCAACAAGCTGATAGCAGGTTTCACGCTTGTGGCCCTTTTTGTTGTAATGAGTGCATGTGTCTTGCGAACGCCCTCTTCCCTTGCCCCACCTTGTCTGCCACCTCGAGTTGCCAGAGCACTACCATCAAGAAGACTGGTAAATGGGGAGAGAGATATTTCATTGATCCTCTTCCTGAACAATCATAAAATAGGCCTGATTTACTGTTGGTAATGGTGTCATGAGCAAAATCTGAGACCTAGCATGCTGATAAGTGTCATTCAACCCCATAAGAAACTGGAATAATCGCTGCGTTGACTAATTTTAACAAAGTCCTTAGAGGTGTTGCATTGACAGGACGGTAACGGAACCAACACTAAATACTCATCCCATAATTCTTTAAGTTTGGTAAAATAAGCAACTACCGAGAGATTATTTTGGGTTAGAGATGTAATGGAACGATGTAGAGAATAGACTCTTGCACCATCTTCCTTATTAAATCTTTCTTGTAAGTCCTGCCACACTTTGTGAGATGAGTTGGCGAAGACAATCCCATTAGCAATATCTTTGTCTACAGATTGAAGAAGCCAGGAGAGGACAACAGCGTCACAACGGTCCCACAAATCCTTCTGGTCGGCAGCTTGTGCACATGTAAATGATCCATCGATTAAACAAATTTTGTTCTTGTCGCGAAGTGCTAGGCGCATGGCTCTACTCCAAATCACATAATTGTTGGAACCATTAAGAACTTGCGGCACCAAAGTAGTTATGTGAGTGTCGGACGGGTGCAGATAAAGAGGGCTATTAACATCAACAGCATTCTTAGCAGGAAACTCCATGATTAAAAGCTCAAGAAGACACAATCAGATGGGAAAACGATAAGCACTTCACAACACACTCACCGCACAGAATCGGTGCCAGGAAAATAGACTCAAAAACTGAATCGACCCTCAGAATCGGAACAGCGGCCAGTAAAGAACTTTGCGATCAATCAGCAGAATCAGCCCTGGGATGTGTTTCAGACGGATCTGCGGTGCCAGATCCGGGATGGGTTCGCGAATGGCGATCTCTGCAACTCCAAATCTTGGATGATCGATTGGTGTGAAGGAGCGGTCGGCGTGAAAGAAAATGGTCGGTGATCTTGGTTAATCTTGGTGGTGGCTGCAACTCCAAATCTTGGAGAATCGATCGAGGGTGCCACTCCGTGAGATATTCAAAGACGATGGATGCCAGAATTGAGCAGCTGTGGAAAATGATAAAAGAATGAATCAAGATCCTCTGCTCTCAATGAAACGACAATGTTTCAGACTTCAACGGGCATGGGCTTGAAGGGTGGATAACCCAGGCTTTGGTACCATGTGAACTAAGTCAATCTACACCCAAACAAGATAGACAAATAACCCAGCCAACCAGAATTGACTGGTCTCTTTCTTATTTATAGAAAAAATACACATACATATGTCTGAACTGGACCAAGTAAGCCCAGATACACAGGCCCAATATAACTAATACATAATACAAGCACCTAATATACATAACCGAACTCTAACATCATTGTCACATCATTGTCTAACATCTTTCAATATCCTTTAGTCTCATCTTGCTTCACTGTCCTTCATCCCTCACCCCACCCACAACCATGAAACCCAAAAATGACCCACAACTGACATACAAATACAAGAAATCATCTTCAATGCAATGAAGAAACCAAAAATTATAAAAAAGAAAGAAGAAAAAAACCAAACAAAATAATCACCCAGAAAATTGAACTAAGGAAGGTGAAAAAATTCATACAGAAGCCCTCACCAAAAGCCCAGAATCTAAATCCAGAACCAAAATCAACAGTAAACCCACATTTGTGTTGACACAAATTTATCGGCGAAGGAGATTTGGGTCATGGAGGGAGATTTAGGTCCATTATGGAGATTGGAAGACGAACATTAGTTTGAAAACGCCGAAGGTGGTCATGCTCCATTCGAACATGCCGACGTTAGTGGTGCTCATATTTGTACAGAGAAGGAGGAGGAGGAGGAGGAAGTATCTGGTTTAGGTGAGGTCTGGTGGGGGACGAAGGTTGTGGCAGAGAAAAAGAAGCTTAAAATGTAATTGGATATTTTAAGTTTTTAACATGTGCAATAATAAGTTGGCGACGAGTTGGATCATTGGGTGTCAAATGAGAGTGACACGTGGGATATTCAGTCAAACAAAATGATAAACTTAACATCTATTAATATCATGATGACATTGTTACTTTTTAAAAATTCTATGGCGACAAAATGACTAAAAAAAATTCCAGTATAACATTGGGATTTTTTAAATACTTCTGAAGTGGATTTGTACCTTAGCTCTATTTATAAAAAGTCTTTTAAAATTTCCAACAATACCATAAATATTTAATATTAATTTTTTATGAGGTCTTAAATTGTTGTTCTCCCAAATCTTTTTATGTTTTAATATATGACTGGGTCGGGTATAGGTTGTATTTTTCACTAATGAAAGCCAAGCCAATGTCGTGTCCATGAAAAAAACATTATTTTACAATTTATAGTATTGCATTAAATTGTATTCTTCTTTTCTGAATTTAATTTTTAAGTGTAAATAAAACTTCTTTAACACTAGGATATATAATAATCTTTGAAGAATATCGATAAGAACTTGGTGTTAATTACCATTATTACAATAGTTAGCAGTGTCGGGCATTTCATATCTATAGTCAACCAAGATGATTTGATCTTAAACATCATTAAAATTACCCTTAAATCTTATGTGCACCAAGGATGGCTTCCTCAACTAGGTTCTAATCCTGGAGATTTTGTTCTTTGTATGTTGTCAACCCACACTTCACGGTGGTATTTCAGGTAAATTTTTTTAAGTTATTAATTAATCCTTTTTATGTATTGTTGATTATTAATTAATCCCAAGTTAAAAAGTTTTTTTAATAGGTGTATGTGTAATGATAATGCAAAATGTTTACATGCTTAAGTCCAACAGAAACATCTTGTGGGAAAAGAAACTTCACATTGATGAAGAACACAAACGCTAGCTGGAAATCTCGTTTCATCATTCAACCAAATTCTTCCTTTGCCCTACTTCCTTGCATTTACCCATCTTGAGGGTGCATTGAAAATTAAGAAACAAATATTTATATACAACACCAATGATTTGGATTTAGTTTAAAAATGGAATGGCCTAGATTAAACCAAGTGAATGGAGTGGTCTAATGACACTTTTTATCTTGTGAACATAGTCAAAATAAATGGCCTAGATTAAACCAAGTGAGTAGTGGGGTTTAGTGATGTGTAATGTTTTTTAACCTGTGGATGTGTTGTGAATATATATAGTCAAAATTAAAGACCTTCATATGTTTAAAAAGGCACTAATATAATAATAACATAATAAAATAAAGAAGAAATTAGAGAAAAAGGTTCTATTTTTTCAAAATAATCCTTTAAGAAATAAAAATGATAATAAAATAATTCATGGTAAAAATAATAATAACAAAAAAATTTCTTGAAATTAATTAGCTTGGTAATGACATTTTTGTTCTCAGTTTGAAAAATTTGTATAATATATATTAATTAATATCATGGATGAGCTACTACTAAATTTGCAGCTATCATTTTACAATTTATTAATTATTTAAGTACCTGAGTTTTTTGAATTAGAATTGGATACTTTATTTATTATAAGCCTTTTAAAATCTACAAATTACCAGACATTTAATATTATTTTTTTACGATGAGGTGAAAGATCTCCCCAAGATCATGGGCGGCTTGTCTTCTTGATTTTTTTTAATTTTTTTCACCTTCCCACTAATGTTGGGTAAAGTTCAGTAGGTGCCACATCATATTAAAATAATGTTGAGTTGTTGGATTGTAATTGATCAGACCACAAATAATGTGGCTCTTCAGATTCACACAAGAATTTCACTTATCATTAAGGTGCATTGTTTTTGGGGTGTGGGGAGGATATTTCTAGAATAAGTAGTAGGCTTTCAGATATAGCAGTTGGCAAAGAAAAAAAAGTAGGCTTTCTAATTTAGGGTGAGTTTGGTTTGGGGGTGGGGAAGGTATTTCTAAGATAAGTAGCAGTCTTTATGATGGTGTTGAAAATTTAAAATAAAAAATATATTATTATAAAAAACTACTACTACTATTATTATTATTATTATTATTATTATTATTATTATTATTATTTAAAATATTATTATTATTAGTTTAAATAATATTATTATTATTATTAAATTAATTTGAAATGATACAATTTACTATTACAATAAACATATATATATGTTATTATAAGTTGTAGGCTTTGTGATTAAGGCGTGTGGGTGGATAGGTTATGCATGTCAAGGTTGAGCGCATGCAGGTTTCACTTATATTTATTAATTAAAAAGGGGCTCAAAGTTGAATAATTTATTTTCTAACACGCATTAGTATTGAAATGATCATTTATCCGAATACAACAAGAAGCGCAAATACTTGTATCGGTAAAATATATCAATACCAGTCTGACTCAAATTCTTATAGGCGAAACTTGTTTTCTTATCATAACCATTAATTTAATGACTGATGGGTGGAACCTGCTTGACTTCGGTTTCAATGTGGTTTTGAGATTTGTTGCATATCTTAGGATCCTATATCTGTTAGTGAATGTCAATTGAAATTCAAAGGTCACAGAGAGAATGTAAATTGGGGCAGGCGGTGATTAAACTTCCTGTTTCACTTGAAGAGTTCACACTTACCCTGTCAATTTAAGTTATTAAAGGAAGAGTTCATTCAGCATAAATAAAGTGTTCACACTTACCCTGTAACTGCCACATCAACGATCTCGAGATGCAAAATCAACACAGCTTCCAAATCAGTAGGAGATATCTGTTATAAATGATTGTATACCATATAAGAATTTACATATAAAAAATATAAAATTGATTAAAATTAGATAAGAAAATCTGTGTGATTGAAGTTCGTGCTATGGGATAAATATATTACAGGGAAAATGATACCCTGCATCTTAGAAAGTAATCCTTTAACAAATAGGCATCTAATAGCTTCTTAAAAGTTACAAAGCCTTCAAGTTGTATATATCATATTAGAAAAAAATTTCTAAGAAATCCTGTTTTAGTGAAGGTCACTAAGTATCTTTCAGATACATTTCCCTATCTATAGAAATCAGATTGTTACCTAAGCGTGAGATTTTGAGTCCATGTTGATGTCTAAAATGGAACAAAAACATATTTAACCCCACAGTAAAGAAACAGTGACATTCAGTAAAATATAAATATTATGAATTTCTTAATAAAACTTGTTAATAATATTGAGTTAAAAAAAAAGTGTTCACTTATATATAGTTTTTTGCCCGATGTGTATTGAAATACATTGGTGGCCCAATGACCACCCCAACCACTTAAGGAATATTCATGCCAGAGCTCAAACGGCTGACGGATTTTTTTTCTAAAAATATATATATAAGGGCATTTTTGTCATTTCATTTAAGTTTTAAAAAGGACAAATCAGGTACTAACATCTCTTTGTCGATATTAGGAATATTCAAAACACCATTTTGTCTTTTTCTATTTTTAAAGTTCCTTTTATGTTATTTTCCCATCTTTTTATGTTACCAAATATATATGATTTCGTAAAATATAAATTGCATTTTTACTGAATGAAGCGGCCATCTATGTCCACAAAAAATATTATTACCTCTAGTACTAAATATAAAAGCAATTGACATTTTTTAGGATATTAAAAAAGCTAAATAAGTTACTTAATCATATCATATGTTATGTATGATTAAATTATATATCAATTTATAAATCAGACAAATAAGTTTAGAAAAAAAACAATAATTATAAATATTTTAAAGTAAATTAATTAGCTTCTTTAACCTCTTAAAAAAATCAACTAGGTCTTATATTTAGAACCGGAGGTAATATTTTTTTTTGTGGTATGCCAGCAATTGATAATTGACAACAGTGATTTAAATCAAATTTCCGCCACATTGACCCGTATGCCGGGTCCTTTTCTATGTCCTAATTAACTTTTGAGACACATATGAGAAAATAGGAATGTGATGTATGCCTAACTCTTTAAAAATTAACCATGTTATTATGCTTTATTAGGTAACCGATTCATATACGATCCATATTCTTCATCATCTTCCACCCCTACGTGCACGTACCAGAAAAATAGGTTTAGGTTGCGCTTAGTTTTCTTAACCATATATGTAGTATAAACACACAAAAATCATGCACATGCAAGATTATTCTTTTAGGTATTTATTATAAGACACTTTTAACTATCTGATCTATGTATAGGTAGGATATGGTAATTCTTTTTTTGTGCTATATCATCTATATATATATATATATATGATATGAAACCAACATGTTCACATTGTGGGAAGTACGAACCCTTGAGGTTAGTGGTGAACTAATTAGATGATATTGATGCTTCTCATTTTATTCATCACACCGCTCTATCAAATATTATGCTTGCTTAGTAAGACGTCCTCTTTTGGATTCTCATGCAAATCTGACATACATTTGATATGGTATTATTATTATTGGTATTGGTATTGTTATTATTGTTATTGTTCTTATTTTTTAAGTTTTATTTTCTTCTGTTTTATTGTAGTTGCTTATATATATTATTATTGATTAATTTATATAATCTTGTAGATTATAATCATACAATGTAATATCCATTTAATCTTTTTTAAAGCGCCTATATAAATCAGAAGCAATTTGATAAATAGTCTCAGTCATAATTATAAAAATATATTATATGATATACTTTAATTTTATATCAGATTAATTATCTCAATATATCATCTTAAATATTTTCATGTAATTAATCTCCATATATCTTATTCTTATCTTAGAATATTATCTTTTTGATCTGAGATTATTTCCCATCATTAATCTCCACCTTCTATATATATAGACACATGCACACAGGCTGCATGATACAAACTGTCTTGCGTATAAGCTCAAACTCCTTTTGATGATTTGCTTTAGGGTTTTCTCTCTCAATCTGGCTTCTTCGTTGTGTCACACATCCCATCATAAAAGGGATTGGTACTATCGTTGTATCGGTCTTGATCCTTAATTCTGAATACTATCACTATCGTTCAATTCTGATGAATTTCAGATAGTTTCAATATCTCAGATGAAAAATGTTGGGAAAGGCGGGTTATTTTCCTTTTAAAAGGGAAAAGATGAATCATCAAAAGACTAATAGGATGTTGATCACCATTAAAGTCCATGGAAGTGCAGGACCTTTGAGGTTTTTGGTGAACGATGATGATCTTGTCTCGCATGTCATTAAAATGGCTCTCAAATATTATTCTCGCGAAGGAAGGCTTCCTCATCTAGGATTTGATACTGACGATTTTCTTCTTCACTATCCAGTGGGCCTTTACGGTATTCATTCGTAATATATCTAATATCTCATATTTCCTTTTGATAGATTATTAATTAATCATGAGTCTTGAAGTTTTTATAGGCTTGAGTCCAACGGAAACCATAGGATCATGCGGGGGAAGAGAATTCACATTGATGAAGAAGAACTTAAACTATGACGTTGGCCGCAAATATGACACACAAAAGCAAAAACTGCATTTTAAGTGGAAATCTTGTTTTGTCATTCAACCAAATTCTGTCCTTTCGTCTTGATTAATGCTACTTCAATAGCTAGTCAAAAAGTTGACAATAAACATGTCTCAAGTTTGATAGTGGTATCATTGTAATCTTCTATTATATTTAACATAGTATATCACATTTGGAAATATTTTTTTTGGCCTTCCATATTTGGAAATACTACTCAGCTGAACAGCAATACGTATCTTTTATTAAACACGCATGCACCCTAGGCCCGAAAAAAAGGAAAATAATTCAAGGAAATAGCAAAACACTGGATTTACATTCTTTTTCTTTTTTGGGGGTTCTGTAATTGGAGTATCAAGACGTTGCACATCGATCATCTCAAGCTTAATATGTATTTGAAGCTTCTGATCAAAGAAATACTATTTGGAGCTTATTTCGGCATAATAAAGAACTAAGAATGGCATAAAATAATTTTAAAAACTTTAATAAGGTTTAATTTACTTGAGGAAAGAGCTGAGAATAATCCATGGTATTATTCTGATTCTATGGATGCCTAACAATAAAAAGGCTATTAATGAAGAGTTGTCCGGGCAGAAATCCCTCGTAATAAACTAGAAAGTAATTAAGGAAAATATTAGGAATTTCATAGTCCCCACATGTAAATTGAGGTTAAAGTATAGGATGAAAATATTGATTTCTCCCACCTTTTAAACTAGTCATCATTCATTTAATGTTAATTCAAAAGTAGCCGTTGTCTTAGTTTTTAAAATAGATTATTCTTTGCCAAATTAAATCAGTTATATATTAACATTATTTATTATTTGAGTAAATACTTTAACCACAACCTTCTGTTTAGCTTTAATTACACAGACATCCCCATTATTTTAAAAATCTACATTTTAGCCCAAAGCATTGACATCATTTAAAATATTCTAAAAAGATTCTTGAAGTATATTTTTTAATTAAACAATATATTAGAATAAATCTTATTTACTAATTTACCACTCATTATCAAGGTACTGAAAACCGGACCGGTCATTGAACCGGTCAGGACACTGGGTCAAGGGTTAGTGGTTCAGACCGGGGTCAACCCGCGGGTCAACCCGGGAGTCAGACCGGGCTCAATAAAATATATATATATATATAGATATATAATGGGGAAACAAGTATCCAGAGTTGTTCCAATGATTTTTTTATAACCAAAATGTTTTATGTAAGATTTTATATGATGATGATATTGAAAAAGATGCAACATCTTTAACTAAAGGAAATGCCTTATCATCTGGAAAAACATCAAAACGTGCAAGAGCATTTTCTAAGCAAGGTAATAGGCTTGAGGTGAAGTTCAACATGAACAACATGCATAATATGGAGAATATAAAGCAAGAACAAAACCTAATACTTTGAAAGCTCCTTACAAATCCAAAAACAAAACAAAGAGCATCCGCAATCCTATTTGTGAAACAAAAACCAAAATAAAGTCTAATAACAAAGTCTAGTAATATAGTCATCCATGGACACTAAAACTATTAATCAATGCCCTCGAAATTGTGTTGGACTGTATTCAAATCTAAATGACTAGGAGGCGAAGCTGCATGAGGATAACCAAAAACATCATTCAAAGATGGAGGCTCAGGAATATCCATGTCTGCATCACCTATATTTCAAGAATTAATATAAGTGGCAATGAATAAGTAATTATTTACTTATACAAGAATATAATCATAAATCATAATAGAAGATACAAACCTTCAGAACCCCCAGCGAAAGTTGATGTTTGTTCAATTTCTTCATTACTAGCAGCAGTAGCAGCACTTTCAAGATTTACTATATCTGCATCATCAAAATCAGGAGTTGTGTCTTCTTCAACCACCCAAAAGTCGACTTTGTCAATTGATTCAAAGTCAATTGGATCATAATCAATCTTCTTCTTGAATATACTCCTACAGGAACAGAGAATATCAAAGTAATCAAATATAATTTACAAAAAACATAAATTTAATCAAATTGATATTCAATTTGAACATCCATAATACAAAACTTGCCTATTCTTTAATCGTAGATTATAGTTCGTATAAACCAAGTCATTGAGTCTTTCATGTTGCAATCTGTTTCTTCTTTTGGTATGAATACGCTCAAATAAACTCCAATTTCTCTCACACCCAGAAGATGAAGCAGTTTGACTAAGGATACGCACAGCAATCTTTTGCAATTCTGGAACCGAACCCCCATAAAATGTCCACCACTCACCTGCAATATTTAGTTGAGTGTTAATTACATGTTATAGTAATTATAAATACAACTGCAATTAAAATTAAATTTGTATACTTTGTTACTTACATGGGTCTAGTTTCTGGGCTGCTTTTTCACATGACATTTTATTAAATGAATCTTTACGATCGAGATAAACAACTAGTTGCTGCATCGTCGTCAGATAGTCATGACTTGGACCAGAGTAGGACTCAAACACATCAATCAAACCTTGCACTACCCTATGCTTCTGAACAAATGTAGGGCTATACAAGAATGCAGGGTTCAACAAATATGCGGATGCATGAAGATGACCCTTCAAATGCTTATCCCATCGAGCCTGAATAATATCTGTGTACGGCTTATATTGTTCCTTACTTTTAACAAACATCTCCTTGATTGCACCTTTGGCCCTTTGCATGCCTTCATAAATATAAGGCAAAGAAGGCTTTTCATCAGAGTCAACAATTCTCAATAATTTTATGAGAGGAGACACAATCTTCACAATTTGGAAGCAATCAATCCAAAACCGACTATCCAATATGATAGCACTAAACAATTTCCCAGCTTCACTTCTTGCTAATTTGTGCTCAACAAAATGTTTGTCAACAACCAAAGCCTGTAAGTCATGCTTATGCATATAAATGCTATGCAAAGTAATGAAAGTAGTAGCAAATCTTGTTGCTCCTGGACGCACAATTTCTTTCCAACCCTCTCTTTTTCTTAGCCATGATAAGAAAACCATATGATTATAAGCAAATATGGTTATCTTAGATGCCTTCGTCGCAAGATCAGACACATGAGGCATGCTTGCAATATCTTTCAACACAAGATTTAAACAGTGGGCAGCACACGGTGACCAATAAATTGCTTTATAAGTTTGCTTGATCAACTTGCCACATGCTACATAGTTGGATGCATTGTCAATTACCACGTGAACAATATTTTTAGGACCAACCCACTCAATCACCTCACGAAATAACATGAATAAAGTTTTTGCATCCTTGACTAAATCTGAAGCATCCACTGATTTTACAAACACCATGCCATGTGTTGAATAGACTAAGAAATTTATCAAAGTTCGGTTGCTAACATCAGTCCAACCATCTGCCATAAGTGTACAACCCCTTTCACTCCATTTAGCTCGATAACCCTCAATGAGTAGTTGGCACTCTTTTTTCCAATCTCTCAACAAGTTAACTCTAAAATCATAAGCATTAGGGCCTTTAAATCCAGGTCCAATCGATGCAACAGCATCAAGAGCTCTCTGAAACAAAGGGCAATCAAAAGCATTAAATGGAACACAATTAGCGATAGCCCATTCAGCAATAGCCATCTTGGCTTTGTGTTGAGCTTCTTTACTTGACAACACACTTTTTATGCTTGGTTGTGAACCAGGGGTTGTCCTAGGAGGAAAATAATTCTCAACACTCCCAGAAACTCTCCTCTTATTGGCACTACTCTTAGGGACTGTCGTAATTGGAGTTGGATCATTGTTGCTTTCTATATCTTCAATAATGTCCTCATGAACATTCTTACAGGTCTTTTTCTTTGCGCCTTATTTTAAAGATTCTTGCATCCTATTACGTACATCAAAAGGAACCTTTTTGCAAGAAGCAACTTGACCAGTAACACCAGCAAGGTGTTGCTTCATCCTATTTATTCCACCTCCTCTGTAACTTGATGTACAAAAAAGACACGTATAGACGTTTACTTTCCCTTCTTTTTTAAGGGCAAAATATGCCCATGCTGGGTCAGTTTTTCCAGGTCCATGAACCGATGAGGGAAACTCAGCATTAGTTGTAGCATCAGTAGCATTAGTGGTTGCATTCTTAATAGGAGTGGAGGTAGGAATCTCAGCATTTGTATTATCCATAACCAGAATTCTCAGAACAGAGCATAAATAAATAGCTACAAGAAAATAATGAAGGCAAAGTAAATGAACTCAGAATATATCGCACACCAGAAACTTCATCATCAATCTAAACCAAGCTAATTAACAAGCACTCATTGAAAAGTTGCAGGTCACCCTCATTCAATTGTCTTCTGTGCAAAAGCTCAGTGCTATATATATATATAATCCAACCAAGCTAATTAACAAGCACACTGCCAAAGCCAAAAGCATGCAATAATATATATATATATATATATATATATATATGAGAATGTGAGAACTGAGAGTCCCTCTCAAACGTCCCTACTTTGGTTTTATATATATATATATAATATAATGGTCTCAGAAAAAGTGAAAAACAAGTTGGGAGTGCAAAAACAAGAAATTAAAACCAGCTTAGGCATCATCTACACTCATATCTCTGCTTCCCAACCTGTCATTAACACATATGCATTTCCCTTGCACACAGTGGTGTCATGCTATTGGCTTGTTTTGGCATTCTGGATTGGATCGAATGATCAAATCCAATGATTTTGTGGACTGCATTGACTCAATACTTCTGCTTTATTGAAAAGGGATAAAAAAATCATAGAGAAAAGGGATAAAACAATCTCAGAATCTGCTCAGCGGATTCTTTAAGCCCACAAAATTTTTCTCAGCATTATTCTCAGCAAAAGCAAGCGAAACATTGATCACAGAGTCACTTAAAGTTCCTTAAAGTGACTAAAGCATTATTCTCAGCAAAAGCAAGCGAAAAACATGAATATTTCCATTCAAACTCTGAATCGAAAATGAATATATATTATTTCCATTCAAACTATCCAAGTGATTGAAATCTAAAAGGCTAAAACTTAAAACCGAGCAGAGTTACACACCACACAATCACAAACGCAATGAGAAATTGATCAGAGTCACAAATGTAACATTTCAAGTAAAAGAGCAAACCTGAGCGACCGACGACGTGACGGCGTCACTGAGTCATCAGAGAGGGAAGCACCCACGGCGACGGCGTCACGACGAAAATAGAGACCCAGAGTGGTGCCGGCGTCACGACAAACAGAGACCCAGAGTGGTCCCGGCGTCACGAGAAAAACAGAGACCCAGAGTGGTGCTGGCGTCACGGTAAAAATAGAGACCCAGAGTGGTGCCGGCTTCACGGGAAAAACAGAGACCCAGAGTGGTGCCGGCGTCACGACAAACAAAGCATATCACTGGTAAAGGTTAAAGCTTTGAGCTTTCCGGTTGACCGCAAGAAGGAAGGGGAAAAGGAAGGTCGATTTGCAGATTATGGCCAATGCAAGGTTCTCGATTTCATCTTCAATGGCGAGTTGGCGACGGAAACGGAGAGTCGAGAGGGAGGGAAACGGAAGTTTCAAAATGAAAAAAAAAAAACCAGAGGGAGACTGTCTCTGTCAGAGATGAAGCGTCCGCGGGAAGTAAACAAGGAAGAAAGATTCAGAATTTGAGGGAAATATTAAAAAAAAAAAAATCAAAACGGCGTCGTTTTGAAGATGGAAAAAAATTTAAAAAAAAATAAAAACCCAAATCGGGGCAACCGTGACCCGGCCGGGTTACCCCGGGTCACCCCGGTTTTCACCGGGTCGGCCGGTTCACCCTCCCCCGGTTTTCTGACCCCAAACCGGACCGGACCAGTCACCGGTTCACCGGTTTCCGGTCCGCCCCGGCCGGTCCGGTCCGGTTTTCAATACCATGCTCATTATACCAAATCCCTAATTTATCTTTTAACATTTATATGTATTGATGATCTATTTGATAGTTTTACAAAATTTAGAAAAAAAATTATGTAATTTTTTATTTGAAAAATATTAACAAGGGAAAATCCCTCAAAAAGAACCTTTAAATTGTTAAAAGACGCATACGTGCGCGGAAATATAATATCCCGTATCAGTGCGAGTACGTTAACTGGAATATTAGAATTGAACGTAAAATGACAAATTTTTCCTCTGATGATGAAAGAAAAGAAGTTGATGACGAAAGAAGGTGACGCGAAACAGGGAGAGCGTCATCGCGCGGGAACGTAAGTGGGAGGCGATACAAACAGCAGTGAGGTATGTACTTCATTAGTCGACAATATTCTTCCCCCTGTGGTCGAGCTGAAGCAAAACCATTTTCGTCTTCATTTGGGTGGGAAACTTTGCGGGGTATTTGGGTTTAAAGGACGTGAATGTTGAAGAGTAGTATGGCGAAAAATGCAAATGCTGCCTAAATCGGGGAGGAGGTTGGGATGGTTACTTTCAGGGTTGTGGTTAAAGAGAATAAATGGGGTGGATTTTTTAAGAAACGATTAATATGAAGTTGAAAAACCCTAATATAGATTTGTGAAAGATTGAGGTACTCATGTAGTTTTGTGTTTGTCAACTAACTATGTGTTATTTATTTGTTGCAGGAAGCGTAAAAAAATGGATGGTAATATTGGTTCAAGCTGTGCAAAGGAGTTGTTTTGTTATTTTCACGTAGGGGGAAATTTGAACATAATAATGACGGTGAAGTTAAATATTTCGGAGGCAGTGTGAGGGTAAAGGTACTAAAAGATGGGATAAGAATGGAAGATTTAAGAGAAATTATATCAACATTGACAGGTCATGAAGGGAGCAGTTGTGACATTAGATACACAGTAATGTTTGATGAGAGGACATTAATTGAGCTTGACAATGATAGTGAAATTGAAAACCTTTTTCGGTTCAATGAAAGTAGTGCGCACGTGTTTGTAGCCCATATAAAGAATGGCAATGAATCCTTGCCAATGAATAATGCACATGTGTAAGTTAGTAATATTTTGTTCATTCCCAAGCTGATAATAAGTTATAAAGTGTTGTAATTGTTGTATGCAGGAGCCACAGATTATTGGAACGGTCACCGGAAGCAGAGGTATCTCCCATGACACATGGCAATGATCTTGAGGCTGTGTCATTTGAAATTGGTGGTGGGTGTATAACTTATGAGACACATCAAACAAATTTGAGTGACACTAGCTATTTGAAATGGTTAGGATTAATTTCCGGGGTCGGGCAGCATTTTCCTCATGCCGATGCATTAAGAGAAGCCTTGTACAAGTATAGCATTGCACATAAGTTCATGTATAAATATGATAGGAATAGCAAGGACAAGATGTATGTCACGTGTAAAGTAAAGGGTTGTCCTTGGAAATTATGTGTGTCTGCAGTGGGCAGGAGTTCTGGAATACTGTGTGTGACAAAATTCATCAAAGATCATGTTCATTCAGCTCAAGATCATTTGCAAGTGAGCGGCCATGGTGCAAGATCTACTTTGACATCATCAATAATAATTGACGAGATTAGGAATCACACCGAGAAACGTCCAACTAAGATTATGAAGACACTGCAAAGGGAGTATGGTGTGAAGCTAACATATAAACAGGCATATAGGGCAAAGGAAAAGGCAATGGAAGACATACATGGAAGACCGGAACAATCATACATGTTAATCCCATGGATATGCCAAAGGTTGAAGGAAACTGATGCTAATACAGTTGCTGAATGGGTAGCAGATGGTTGCAGGTTTGAAAGAGTTTTCATTGCATATGGGTCATGTGTACAGGGTTTCATGGGGGGTGCAAGGCATCTACTATATGTTGATGGAACTCATTTAAGTGGGCCTTATAAGGGGACTCTACTTGCAGCTTCAGCCTATGATGCGAATAATGAGCTGTTGCCGTTTGCCATAGCAATTGTGAAGGGAGAGACACTGGACGATTGGACTTGGTTCATGCATATGATTAAAAGGATTGTTGGTTCTATGGAGTTGACAATTGTGTCAGATCGTCACAATGGCATAATAGGTGTTGTGGCAGCAATATTTGGAGGGCATCGTCATGCATTCTGTTATAGACATGTGAAGGAGAACTTCAGTGCAGAGATACTGAAAATAAACAGGGGCAAGAGAAAGACCAGTAACCGGTCAAAGGAGGATGGACTGATGCTTCTTGACAAGATTGCATATGCAAGGGTGTTGATGACTTTGATAAAGCAATGGAAAAGATGCGGGAGCACTGTCAAGAGTTATATGAATGGATTAACAATCATGGTGACGTTGATAGGTGGGCTCTTGCAAGTTCCCATACAAACGATGGGATAACATAACAACCAATATCGCCGAGTCATTCAATGCATGGATGGTGAAGGAGAGGAAGTATAATGTAGCCCAATTAATTCACGCACATCGTGAGAAAGTAGCAAAGAAGATGCATGCCTCTTATGTGGCAATGAACAAGTGGAAGAATTGTGTTGGACCAAATATAGATGCAAAGGTTATGGAAAATGTGAGTGGATGTGAGCATATGTGGTGTGAAGATTATGGGCAGGGTAGATTCAGTGTGCATATAGTACGTGGAGACCATGGGGTTGACTTGCGATCACGACAATGTAGTTGTGGGGCATGGCAGATGAGTGGGATTCCATGCACACATGCGTGTGCAGCTGTCAAGGTTGTGCACGGCAACATCTACGATTATGTTGAGGATTGTTATAAGATAGAAGCTCAGCAACAGATCTACCAGCACAGCATGATTCCGGTTGTGACAATAGACATGCCGAACGTCAATGATTATAGGGATTATCACATGGAAAACATGTCTGAAGGCACGTTCCTCCACCCTCCAATCACAAGTCGACCTCCTGGAAGACCAAGAGTAAGGAGGCAGGAATCACAGTTCCAAAATATAAAGATCTACTATTGTACACAGTGCCATGAAGCAAGACACACAAGAAGGACGTGCAAAAATCCCAACCCATGTTGAACTCTAATGATCATCTTTGATGCTTCATCTTTTATGTTGTATATATGATTTGGTTTTGACCCTTCAATGGTTTTTGGAATGAAGGGATGGGGTGCAGGGGAAGGAGTTTTTATATGTAATGTATGCAGTGTCGTGTCGTGTCAGTGACAAAAAAACATTAAGAAGCAGTAAGATCTTAATGTTCTGTTGTCACTGAAAGTTGAAAGTTTATGTAAGTAGCCACTGCTTTTGTACAAAAGTATAGTGTTGATTATGTATAGTTTGGCAACTATTTCTCAAGTTGTAATCAATATGGAAATACAAATGTATAGTTTATGTGACTGCTCTGTGTTATCTAGTTTTTATCAGTTGGTTGGAATGCTGCTGCTCTCAAGTTCTAAGACATAGTTGACCACAGCATCTATGGCACCAAAATATCATCACCTTATAAGACATACTTGACCACAGCACCTATGCCACCAAAAAGATCTGTGTTCATATAACCCAATGTTAGTACACAGTAAAATGGTGATTAATGAGTGATGTACATATACTGATGTTCCGTAGATGATATTTCTTGCTGATATTCATATAGGCTTTGTCAAGTATATTGTTTGTGCATCAATGTACCCTGCTTCAATCTGTGTTCATGAACTTCTAACATATAGTTCACCACAGCAGATATGCCACCAAAAAGATCTGCTATCATGACCTTCTAAGACATACTTGACCACAGCATCCATACCACCATAAACATCTCCTATCATGACCTTCTAAGACATACTTGACCACAGCATCCATACCACCATAAACATCTCCTATCATGACCTTCTAAGACATACTTGACCACAGCATCCATACCACCATAAACATCTCCTATCATGACCTTCTAAGACATACTTGACCACAGCATCCATACCACCATAAACATCTCCTATCATGACCTTCTAAGACATACTTGACCACAGCATCTATACCACCATAAACATCTCCTATCATGACCTTCTAAGACATACTTGACCACAGCATCTATACCACCATAAACATCTCCTATCATGACCTTCTAAGACATACTTGACCACAGCACCTATGCCACCAAAAAGAGCTGCTACCATGACCTTCTAAGACCTACTTGACCACAGCATCAATACCACCATAAACATCTCCTATTATGACCTTCTAAGACATACTTGACCACAGCACCTATGCCACCATAAAGATCTGTGTTCATGACCTTCTGAAATCTACTTCACCACAACACCTATGCCACCAAAAAGATCTGTGTTCATGACCTTCTGAAATCTACTTAACCACAACACCTATGCCACCAAAAAGATCTGTGTTCATGACCTTCTAAAATCTACTTCACCACAACACCTATGCCACCAAAAACATCTGTGTTCATGACCTTCTGAAATATACTTGACCACAACACCTATGCCACCAAAAACATCTGTGTTCATGACCTTCTGAAATATACTTCACTACAACACCTATGCCACCAAAAAGATCTGTGTTTATGACCTTCTGAAATATACTTCACCACAACACCTATGCCACCAAAAAGATCTGTGTTCATGACCTTCTGAAATCTACCTCACCACAACACCTATGCCACCAAAAACATCTGTGTTCATGTAAGCCAATGTTAGTAGACAGTGAAGTATATTGTTTGTGCATCAATGTACCCTGCTTCAGACAATCCGTTCCACAGGTGGAGGGTGGGATAACAATGGTGTTTTTATTTACACAACTTTAAATCACATCAAATTTCTTCTTCCAAACGGAGATAATCTGTTAATAACAACAACACTTGATGTCCCAATTTATATTTCAAAGACTTGTGGTAATACAATCTGCTATTTGGATGGCAATGGGAAAAGCAGGCCCATGCCTATTGATGATGCTACCGACTGTTTATTCAAACTTTCTTTGCTCAGGAAAAGGTATGATCTTTTTATGAATATGATAAGAGTAAGTGATAACTCGAGTTTGATGGAATAGAAACTCGAGTTGTACGCATCACTGGAGGGTAACCAGCCAGTTATCGTGTGTAGGAGAGGAGAACTCGAGTTGGACGATGCTCACTCCAGTGCGAAACTCTACTCAGACGACGTGTAGACTCCAGTTGGGCCATGACGAACTCGAGTTGTACGCATCACTGGAGGGTCACCAGCCAGTTATCGTGTGTAGGAGAGGAGAACTCGAGTTGGACGATGCTCACTCCAGTGCGAAACTCTGCTCAGACGACATGTGGACTCGAGTTGGGCCATGACGAACTCGAGTTGTACTCATCACTAGAGGGTAACCAGCCAGTTATCGTGTGTAGGAGAGGAGAACTAGAGTTGGACGATGCTCACTCCAGTGCAAAACTCTGCTCAGACGACGTGTGGACTCGAGTTGGGCCATGACGAACTCGAGTTGTACGCATCACTGGAGGGTAACTGGAAAGTCACGAACCAAAAGGGAATACTAACTCGGGTGACTGAACTATAACTCGAGTTAATCAAGATTCCACGCTTTAATTCCCTCAATCACCAAACATTTCTGTTCACTCCACTCGACGTCCGACTAAATGAGCCCTCGAGTTAACTGACGAGAAACGTACTATTTGTCAGTTGAGTTCTACATATCCGTAAATCCCGTTCAACCAACCGTGGCGTAACAGCTCCATTCCCCCTAACCCTCAGTGAGTCGAGAAGCAGAGTTTGGACTAGCCCTAGCATCGCACTTTGTCATTCTTGCATCTGGTGCAATGGTGTGAACCAAGGGCTCCGACAGTGGGAAGAAAGATTCTCGTGATTCACAGAAGTTGCCGTCCAAAGGGAGTAAGCCGTTGAACAAACCGAGGAAGACTCGGCCAAAAGTTCAGGAGCGACTACCACCAAAACAACCGAGCAGGTCACAGGGGGTTGTGATAGCAAAATCACAGCAGAAACGGCCAAAAGTAGCCTCTCCCATTTCCAAGGAACTAGTCGTGTCAGTGCCTACAGAACATTTGGCCTCAACCTCCACTGATAAAACAGAAGAAGACTTAGAGCGGAAGATAACAAAGATTGTGACTCAATTGGTTGATCAGACATTGCATGCACCCATAAAATCCAGATATGGGGGTGCATCAACTTCAAATCAAAAAGTAAAGTATAATGTACCTCCTGAACTGGAGGATGAGCTTCTGGGACCACCACCAGGTTTCAATTCACAGACATAGAGCCTAATGATAAGAGCAGGTATGACGATGATTTTGCTCATAGATCATTCTGTCCTGTTGTTTATCTGGATCTACAACATATTAAGGACACACTCGCTTTAGATCTGTACCCTTGGTTTCAATACTATGAACCTTGGTTGACCATCAAAACATCATATAGTCCCTCTGTAGTGAGGCACTTCTACTATAACTTGGAGGTGGTTGAGGTTTGTGATAAGGTGGGCGAACTGATAGAAGAAAGATTAGAGTCAACTGTTAGAGGCCAAAACATTCAACTATCTGCTGCATTGATTAACACTTACCTTGGCATAGACAATCCTCCAACAGGGCCTGTAAAAGAATTCAGTGATGTAGAAATATGTCAGATTCTGAATCCAATTGGTGGAAGTAAAACTTTAACTTTCAAACCTAGCTCCTTGAGTGATGTACATCGGATTGTGTGGTACATATACTCACGATCTATGGTCAACAAATCGAACAATTTCACTCACTTCGTGGGACAAGATTACCAGCTGATAGCCTCAATTCTGTCTAAGGAACAGAGGAACATAGGGCAACACATTTACAATGAAATAATAAATACAGGAAGTCTTCCACAAGGAGTACCCCTCTACCGTTTCACCAACTGATCTCTCACTTTCTGACGCTGCACAATATCTGGTACCTCGAACCTAATGAGCAAATTGTTCGTATTCCAAGGTTTGATAGCATTCACCTGAGCAGAATGAATATTAAGCTGCCAGTGGGTGCTTCTACAAGTATAACAACGAAGAAAAGGAAGGAGATGGAATCTGAGAGACCCAAAGTGGATGGGGGACAATCATCAAGAGCTAGGTATCCTGGACCCCCATTCATGGCAGCCACAATTCAGACCTACATCCAGGATGCATTGAAAACAACCACAGACCACATAAAGGTCTCAAATGCCTATCTGGTCGAAATGGTTGACCATCAAGTCAAACATCTGGTTATTGGCATTAATGAGAACTTCGAGAGGCTATTTCAAATACAAGATGCTCATACTCAGCAGTTGAGGGAATTTAATCATCGCCTTGATACTTATGAAGCTGTCCTCAGAGAACACTTCAACTTTCGTCCTTCTGAAATGCCGTCACAGTGTAATGCTACACCTGTTCCATATGGACCTGAATCTACAACTCCTGCAAACTTAGTCACTCAAAATGCTCCATGTCCTCCTACGTCATCCAATGTTATGTTGATAGCCCCGGATCCTGCCACACTGTCAAAGGTTCCCATCCCTCAGGACCCAGAAGCTATTCCACAATCCAGTTGTGAGCCCTCAGGCACCAATCCCATACAGGACCCCTCTCGTACATGCTCTGGCTCCCATGATCAAACCTCTGCCCCCATTGAACCTGCCACTGCAGTTACACCCTATACACCACCTTGTTGTACCACTGAGACAGACCCTATTCCACCAGTAGCTCCTCTTCGCATTCCACCGTCTTCCTCTGCAACCTTGGAATTGTGTACGACATTTACCCTTCCAGATGACGACAACAAGGGGGAGACATGACCGTAAGACATATTCCTAGTATGAGCCCGCGTAGAGAGCATTGCTTCTCTGTATAATGTCTTCTTCATGGTTCATCTGTTACTGATAGTCATGTTGTCTGGTACATAATGATTATGGTGTGATGGCCTATAATTGCAATGACAATGTTTATTCTGTAGAAGGGGCTGAATGTGTTGCATGGTGCCTGACGAATATATTTGTGGTTTGATTTTGCTGTAATTAAGTAACACAAACCTTAGTCTTTGGAAATTTTATAAGTTTTGTCATCATGAATACAGATCCTTTTAGTGGCACTTCTGCTATGGTCAAGTATGTTTAGAAGGTCATGTAATTGCATGTTGTACCTCTCATTATGTGACTACTTAACTGGAGCGTGTTATTTTAAACTCAGGCTCGGTGCATCTTGACACCATACGTGCTCTGGATATAATATGACCTTCAGTTCAGTTCATTAATGTGCATAAATTAGTAATTACAAAATATATACGCGTGGCCATCACAAACACATTCACTTGTAAAACAAAACACAGTTCAAACACAAACGGAAGGAAAAAAGACATGCAATACCACATAAACGTTACATGCAACAGAACAGACTCACATTACTAATTTCAATTACGAATGCGAAGCACTCTGGTAACCGGCAATGAACCCACGACATCAAAGGGCGTACACCACAATCAACCAAGCAGCACAACCGCCACGTTCCACCCACCACCACGAACAAAACTAAAACACACGATAAAATAAAACGGCCACGCTTGGTCATGCACTAAAAACTACAAATAGTCCACACACCCAATTATTTAGGCCGCAGGCAACAAAACAGTCTTGCAGGAACAAACACGAAAAAAGACATGGCTGACTTCCCACCAGACCACTCCAGACATAGAAGAACGACCAGCAACGATGACTCACCGCTTCTGAAGCTTCCGCAAACAATATTAATAGAACTGATGTGCTACATAGCATCATCAAGTTTGAAAGACTATTATTACTTCAAGAATTCATGCCGCATCCTAAAGATAGCAGGAAATTCAACAGAATTCTATAAGAACGTGCCACTGGAGAACTATGATCATCTAGGATGGACAAGAAGCGAGCAACAGATTCATTTCCTGCTGACATGTTTCCATAACGGTAATCCATTTAGTCTATTCATTAGAGGGCTTAAATACTACACCAGAACAGCAGATACAGGAGAGAAAGGAATGTCACAAATACAGGAGGCTACAGTGCTAAACAACTGTGATGCAAGTTACTCATTTGCCATATTAGTCCTTGCAAAATGGAGTAAGTTTAACGACACACCAGAAGGGAACGAAGCAATACACAAACTTCAAGCCATTATCGACTCAGGCCAAATATCTTCAATTAAAGAGCGAGTGACACGACACCTATAATTAATGAACTGGGGACTGAACAGGAACATATTCGACCGTCCCAAACATAGATTCTGTGAGAACCAACCATGCCAGGTCGGATGCAGAAATTGCATATACGACACAGAAGTAAGCTGGCTCTACCACATTATGAACGAACCAGAAGGACCGAATGTTGAACTACAGGCGATTGAAGGAATCGACGCATGGGAGGAGGAAGAAATTAATGAGGGAGTCGACAACGATGAAGACGTTAATCCAGATGCCTAGACGACGATAGTCCCCACATTTTTTTTAATTCTCGTCACATGCAGTTCAGCAAAGAAATAATTTTAGAGTAAATGTTTCAAACAGTTCGTCCATGCGTCAGGTTTAACGTCGTTCATATGGTTTATCTTTTTTTTTCTACGGGCTCCAAGTATGACCAATTACGTGTTGCTTTTTGCACATTACTTATGCTTTTTGCACATTACTTATGCACAATTAACAACAACAAACACAATCACCATCAGGTTACCCTCCAGTGATGACGACAACTCGAGTTGGTAATCTGGAAACTCGAGTGAGCTTCATAAGTCATCCAAGAACGTTGGCGAGTGACCTTCTACGCAACTCGAGTTCGGTGCCGCTTCTCACAATCACCATCGGGTGACCCTCCAGTGATGACGACAACTCGAGTTGGTAATCTGGAAACTCAAGTGAGATTCGTAAGTCATCCAAGAACGTTGGCGAGTGACCTTCTACGCAACTCGAGTTCAGTGCCGCTTCTCACAATCACCATCGGGTGACCCTCCAGTGATGACGACAACTCGAGTTAGTAATCTGGAAACTCGAGTGAGATTTGTAAGTCATCCAAGAACGGAGGCGAGTGACCTTCTACGCAACTCGAGTTGGGTGCCGCTTCTCACAATCACCATCGGGTGACCCTCCAGTGATGACGACAACTCGAGTTGGTCAACTGGAAACTCGAGTGAGCTGCGTAAGTCATCCAAGAACGGAGGTGAGTGACCTTCTACGCAACTCAAGTTGGGTGCCGCTTCTCACAATCACCATCGGGTGACCCTCCAGTGATGACGACAACTCGAGTTGGTCAACTGGAAACTCGAGTGAGCTGCGTAAGTCATCCAAGAACGGAGGCGAGTGACCTTCTACGCAACTCGAGTTCGGTGCCGCTTCTCACTATCACCATCGGGTTACCCTCCAGTGATGATGACAACTCGAGTTGGTAATCAGACAACTCGAGTCCGTACTGCTAAGTCTTGACGCAAGCACTGTCTGGAAACCGTCCAATTATGCAAGTAACTCGAGTTGTAATCCTCAAGTCGAGTGGAGATGCGGAAAGAAACGCAAGGCTCTAAACAATAAGTCGCTTGTTACCGTCCAGTGCTGATATCAACTCGACTGCTCAATGGCCATCAATTCAGAGACACCAAAGCACTGTCTATGTAACATCAAGTTATGACCGCGCTATAGTGTATATGCCTATGGATTTGTTGCCGCCAGAGATAATCAGAGTAATGGCAGTTGGAAAAGGAAGTGTCACACTTGGTTAGCAGGGTGTATTGACTGGACACAATCATTATGTAATGTGTGCATCATCATTGTTCACTATGGAAGTGGCGATCAGATTACAACTCGTTGGAAATGGAAGTAGCAATCAGATTACAATTCGTGCATCATCATTGCATCATTATTGGTTAGCAGTGCTGATCAGATTATTGGCAGTTGGAAATGGAAGTGCCGCACATGCGTAGTATCCTTATGTAATGTGTGCATCATTCAACCCTAAATTGTATATTATTCATTGTGCCTCATTACATCAGCCCTTTCTGTTAGGGATATTAGTTCTCTTAAAAAAATTTTTAACCTGCCTCTGGCAAGGACATAGTTACATTGCGAAAGGGGAACACAGATATTGTTGGTTGCATACAAGTACGTTTTAGAAGGTCATGATAGAGGAGTGAACTGGGAAACATTGCATCCTACAATGGCAACATATATGTCATTAATGTACCTTAAATTGCATGTTCTGTCCCGTCAGTGCACTCTACAGTACATTACTCTATGACGTTAACAATACTTTACATGGACAAGTGTTGACATTACTATATCGCGGGGACATAACCTAAGCACGTCTTTTGCTGGACTTTTGTCCAGAGGGAATGAGGGCCAGAGCTGTGTCCCGCAACAAATTCAGCGGATGATTAACTAACCACCATATAATGTCGCTCCGCAATTGCTGAATTTGTTCCTGCAAATAAGTAATTCCCTCAGTATAAGGTTCAATGGAAACCATAATGGAAATCACAAGTAAATAACAATACGTACAGAGGAAAATCTTGACCACTTACATTTTCGTAATGGAAATCACCTTCTGGGGTCCACTGGCTCAACCAAATAATAACATGAACACCACAGTCCCTCCTGTACTCTCACCTACATGAAAACGTAGTGTTACTTAACGAAACAATGCAAGCTAAATTGTAAGAGGCGAATGTGAAGAAGCTTACAGATTATTCTGTTGCACAACAGGAGGCCACACAATATCTGACATCTTCTTCTTCCCAGCCAGATGCGGGTTAACAATGTGCATGATGTCAACGAACCTATCTCTCTGAAAAAACAACATTTATACGTCTTACGATGTGGGTCAACTGAAGTAAACCACCTCAACTACAGCAGTGGAGCCAGGTGAACTTACAATTAAGTTTAACACAAATATGTAATCATATGTCACGCCACCCTTCCTCGTAGTCTTCTTGCTGCCTAGATCAGGCTTCATTGAGTCCAGCACGTAGAAGGTCATAGTCTTTGTCTCTAACGCAACACAGAACCAGTGGCCACGGACAAGTGCCGGACCCATTATCAACTCACACTCGCCTATATTGTAACCGATGGTTTTGGGAGAGAATTCTTTACTCACGGAAGACACTTTCCACCCTATTGGGTGACCTACCAACTTTGTCTGCATAAAAACACATAGTCCTGACTAATGTGCACATAATTTTGTCAAATTAAATGTTGTTCCACTACACAACAAATGAGTAATTACCATGAACCATGCATAAAAAATATGGCTCTTCGGCTGTCCTCCCTCCACCTTAAAGTGATACATTAAATCCTTACACACAACCGACATCACCTACAGCAGCAAAGAAACCATTGCATAAACTACATATAATATTCACCATAACTTAATGAAACCATTCTCCACGTAAGCCATACATACCGTATTACTTAGTCTTTGAATTCCCCCTAGCGTATACAACTGGTCTCGACACAGTTCTTCATCCAAAATCTGAACCAACGGCCTACAAAAACATTTCAAATGCAATGCCAGTTAGTTCATCGCTTCCCGTGTTATGGTAATATACTAACTACATAACAGTCATTCAATCACATGACGTTGATACTTACACTTCAGCCTTAGCACCTTTGGCCATTGTGGAAACTATGTTGAACAACGTTTTCTGATCATGTGTTAGCGTCTTCCTTTTTCGACTCCCATCGAACTGTATAAATGGACATGTCATTGCTTGCAGTGGCTGCCTCTTTGATCTCCGCAGCTGTTGAGGCCTCTGAATTGCATGGTCATCCATGGGGACTTTTTCCGCCACCTCAGTTCTCTGCATCATCATCTTCATCGTCATCAACATGATAACGTTCTGCATCTGCATCATCAGAATCTGACTCGTGAGAAGCATCTGTCGCATCATCATCAGCCTCATTTGTATGTTGCTCATCTACTATCACACCAGGGCCGTCTTGTTGTGCTTTGTCCCTGGCCTCTCGTGCGAGCTGGATATTGAGTAGCTCCTGCACCACCACGTTTACAAGTCTATTTCAGTTTTCATCGATAACTTTCACCAACCGCGCATAAATCTCCTTCAATTCCTACAGTGACAACACAACTTAATTTGTCAATTACATGATTAAATCGTTTTTGCATTTTAAATTAGCTTCCACAGACACATACCGGGTCTAAATATGGCACATTATCTGTGTCCTCATTCCTTGCCCTAACTTCAGAGCCTTTTCCTTTATACAAAATGCCCATATTGCTCGTCCTCTCAGTCTTCACCATTTCGTTGATCTTTTCCTTTGTCTAGAATTCAATCGGTGTGGTGGACTATTCGCGAACACTTTGTTTCAAAGGGAAATTTTCCCCAAAGAACAACTGCACCATAGAAAATATATGGATCATTATTTTCAGCTTGAATGATAGCTACACATTTAATGTAAACAGTGACATACCAGGAGTAAGTACAGGCAACCACCCACGTTGCTGCTCCCTTCCCTTTTCTTCTTCTCCCTGTACTCTTTCACATAATCACTCATTTCCTTCCATAAGTCTTTCATCATGTATGTTGCCCAGTCATAATGTTCAAAACCGTCCATTGTGCAGAACATAACCCTCAACATCCGGTCACTTATCAGCCCACTCGAGGTAGGGCATAACAAAGTCCCTAAACTGTAGAGCACAAACATAAACTCAAATTTATCGCCAGCTGTCCCAGATTTATGTGCTTCAGAATGTCCATATATTTCTTCCTCCCATACTCCCTCTTCAACCACTGATATCTTCTATTCGAATCCTCCACATCCACCTTCACCTCCTCCCCTGAATGAGGTATACTGAGCAACTTGTGCACATCTGATGCTTCTATTTCTTTTGTCTTCCCCCTAATCCTGAATTGATGTGTTGCTGGGTCATATGCTCTCAGTATGGACACAATCAGGTCAAGGGGGAGTCTGTCCAATTACACCTTCAATAGATTTCCAAATCCTATTCTCTTAACCCTCTCCTTCAAATGTTCTTTACCGTTCACAAACTGCACCAACGATGTAAATCCTCCCAGTGAGCAGCGGGTATGAAATGGCAGTTCCTTTTTCCTCATCTTCCTTTTCGGCCGTCCTTCCATAGCTTTATCATTGTACTCCTTCTTCTTCGCCTCTGGCAACTCACGCCATGCCTTCCCTGCCGACCTACTTTCATCTGCCATCCTTCTCTTCTTCTCCCCTAACTTGGCCACATACTCGTTTCTAAACACCATAAACCCACTCATCACTGGTTTAATCTGTTCACCATCGCCCTTTACTGCCTCGAATTTTTCACTTTCTCGCGTTACTTCTCTACTCTTGACACTTTTTGCCTTTACTTGTTCTGCCTTTGATGTCTCACCTTTGTGTCCCCCCATCTCCTTTTACCTGCACAAAATTCAGTTTACACTCATCAACTATGGATTTTAGCACATTTAATAACATTTTTATTCGTACATGACAAGTTAACACATCTAAGCTATGTCATCGCAACTTCTCATACCATTTTACAACCTTCCCATCACAACAACAACTATTGGAAATATCTATTTCCCCACAGTTAAATAAGGTCTCACAACTTATGGAGAAAAATTCACAACTTCTGCATAAGGATTCACAAGTTTGTCTACGAATTTCACAATTTCCTCGCCTAAATTAACCTCTACACATATTTACCAACTTTTCATTACGCTTTCACAAACTCCGATAATGTTTTCACAGGATAACATTCGATTTTCAAATGTTATCTTAGGGATTCAGCACTTCACTTAAAACAATCCACACTATCCATAACATTTTCACTACTGTGAAATCGGCGATTCCTATATCTACAAACCCTTTCACAACTTCTACTCACATCCACAACTTCATATGCTGTTTCACAACGTGTCATTACCGTTTTCACAGATTCTTCTTTTGTGTTCACAACTTAACATGCAGTTTTCAGAGGTCTTGTTTCACAACTTCACTTAAACCATTCGCAAATGTATGTATAAGATTTTCACAACATTAAAATCAAAATTCCCTACGTCTGAACACCCTGTCACAACTTCACAAATTTACGCGTTCATATGCTGTTTCAACGGTTTATAAATTTCAAAAGTTGCAATTCAAACTTCCCAACTTAACAACTTATTTTCACAACTTCCCCTCAACGATTCCCAACTTCGCACCACTTCATAGCTTTTATCCACATTTCCCAAACTAATTTTAACCCAACGACATTGAACCCCCATTCTAATCAAGTGGATAAGTTAAAATGAAATACAATTTTAAACACAACCACTTACCCAACTTCAACACCGGAGCTAAATTTCGCAGTCGCAAACTGGTGCCTCTGCAACTGTCGAATGCCTTTCACCACAACCTCTTCTTGCCTTCGCTCCTCCTCAAATCCACCCCAAATTCGCCGCACAATGTCGCTGTTACTATCCTCTCTCAACGCCACGGAACCACGCTCCACCAACGACAACAACGACGCCGGAAGAAGATGAAGAGTCCCGACAAAGTTTTCGCGCAATTTCGCCCTTCTTATTTCCTCAACGTCTTTCAATTTTAAAACTTCCAGGGTTACGCACGTCATTTTGTCTACAATTTCAATATCCCAGATCAGGTACTCGCACTTTTGTGGAAATATGGAATTTCGGAACACCTTTCCGTCTTTTGCTATTTTAAAAGTTCTTTTTTAGGGATTTTCCCTATTAACAACTTGATCATAATTTTGAGTAATTTTTTTAGCAAACATATGTTTAATAAAATATATTTAAAAAGTGAATTAAAATACGTAAATATAAGGATTTTAAAATTATATCATTTTATAATTTTATTGAATATATATATATAATTACAAAACATTTTAGACAAAAATATGTATATAAAATATTACATCGTAAGTAAGTTTTAATAAATAAATGAGATTAAACAAGTAAATTTATTGAAAAATAAAAATTCATAATTATAAAATTAATTTTATAATATGGTAATAAATTTAACCGTATGACAAAATTTTTAAAAATATATATTAAAGCTACTTTTTTTAATTTGGATGAGATATGTGATTAAATTGTTATTGTTTAACCAATCAACTGTTTTGCTTTGCGTGGATTATCCGGTATCCTAGGCCTACCTCATTTAACTAAGAGGATTTATCGAGTGTCCAAACCATAAGGGTGATAAAGCTCTACCACCAAGTATTAACACTGTTGCATTCAGTGGTCTTGAATTCAAGGCCTCTGATTAAACTGATGCAACCCTTTACTAGTTGAACCAAGTGATTTTAACCAATCAGCATTACTTGTACTTAATCTCCCACAAACTTGTGTCATTTAACTACATAAAACTTATGAGCAACTTGTGTTCATCCAACTTTATTATAAAACTTAATTGATCATCTGAAAGTTTGCTTAATAAGATATACAGAAATATCATATACCACCAATATCTCAGTGATTATAAAAGAGACACGTTTGGGTTTCACAATTTAATGCGTTATTCTCCACCAATTCATGCTTTAAAATCAAAATAATATACAAGTTGAGGTAAATTGTGTATGGTTTGTACATAATGTAATATTTTTATACAGGTTATATTATATATAGATATAGTTGTGTGTGTATTTATATCTTTTGATGAGTTGGAATCGATCATAATCTGCTTTTCCTTTTTCCTCCCTCTTAAGCACTTTAATGGCCATTTTAGTATTAAAGTGTTTAGTGCGTGCTTTGCAAGAAAACAAGTCACTTAATAGAAGTGGGCAGTCCATAATTTTTCATATAGGGATTTGCTTGCCTATTCTTGATCATAGTTTGGATAAACTAGTGTTCAAAGATATTAATATATAATTGACTAAATTCTTTTTTAGAGAAAACCACACTTTTAGGGGGGTTAGAATGCATCCAACACCCTAAAGTTTTTTTCTAGGTACATCCAGTGTCCTAAAGTATTTTATGGTACATCCAGTACTCTGAAATATTTTTTTAGGTGCATCTATCACTCTAAAGTATTTTTTTATGCAATTTTTCCTTTAACAATTTAGGTAATTTAGGGTGCTAAATACATCTAAAAAAATACATTAGCGTATTGGATGCACTAAAAAATAAATTTAGGGTGTTGGAAGCATCTAAAAAAATACTTTATGATGACGGACACATATAAAAAATACTTTAAGATACTAAATGAACCACAAAATACTTTAGGGCTCTAGATGCACATGAAAAAATGCTTTATGGTGCTAAATGCATTGTAACCCTTATTTTAATTAATCTATATAATTATATTAAATTTTCAATTTATCTTTTATGATTTAAAAATATATAATTACGTTTTCATAATTCAAAAAATGTTAAATTCAATATTGTTAAAAATTTGTTCATGATGATCTAAATATGAATAACTAACACTAGTAAAATATGTTTTAATTTCGTAGGATATTTCACACTTATTGAATAATTGGTTAGGAGTATGATTCCTAACTTTTGTATATGAAAGAAATTAAATTGAAAAGCTCATTCTATCATTTGCCTACGGCCCGTTTGGCAGAGGACTTCTAAAAGGATATTTTTGGCTTAGAATTTTTAAATTATGAGGAATAAATTAAAATTTAACAAGTTATTGAAGATGAAAAGTATACGGTTTTTATTGAAGAAAATAATCCAATTACATACCAGCATTACTTGATATTTAGTTTTGTACTTTTTGAGGAACCAATGAATCCAGATGTAATAAAATTATAAAGATTAAAAGCATGATTTTAATTGAAGAATAAATAAACCAATTGTATACAATCTTTATTTAATATTTAATCTTATCTTAAGAATCAATATGACAAAGTAGCAATGTACACTTTGTCCTATAAATAGATTGTGCACTACTATAGAAATTGTGATTTATGAGAGTTATTAACTGCCACATATAACGGTTCCAAACCGTCATATATGTGGGTGCTATAAAAACTCGGCATAAATACATTACGGTTCCGAACCATTTTTTATTTCAGACTTGTTATAACGATTCTAATATAACACCCGTTATATATTGAAGTTTGGTGAAGCCATGATCTACCCATTACTGTGATAATAAGTAATAGGCACACGTAAACAACCGTTATAATATATGGTTATGCTTGCATGATACATAACGGTCTCATTTTACAACCATTATTTATTTAGTAATATACATAACGATTTATATGTAAGAACCGTAACTTTTAATAAAAATAAATAACCGTCTCAAGTATAAAGTCGTTATGTATTTAGTACATAAATAACGGTTATAAATAATAACCATGATGAATGGATATAAGACTCTTCAAGTGAAAGTTTCTAACCTAGTTAACCTCCTTTATATATATAATAGAATAGTAGTACATTCCACATCGAGTTTCTATACAATTTGGGTTGGATCAAGATATTTCAGGCTTTGTGGGGAGAATCAATAGCAACTGTTGACGTATATGAATGATAATGTAACTGATAACATATATATAATTGTGTCTCTTCAAAAGAATTGACCTTAGAAAGCAAGGGATTCTGAGAAAAAAACATATACCTTTATCAAAAAGGGCGGAGGGGGTTTGTAAACACTTGACTTTAAGGGTTTGCACAACCCCTGTACCCTTTCTAATAGGGGTATTTGTTTTTTACTCCATTTTCCTTTTCTTTCCAAACCTAATTGCTTAAGAGACGTAAAGTATAGGTGAACATTTACATTATTTTATATATATATAGATCAGGAGTACTATTGATCCTGGTCATAAAGCCCAAAAAATCTTGTTCCATCCAAATTGCATCGCTATTCGATGTGTACTCTATTATATATATAAAGACAAGATCAAGTAGCTCAAAAACTCTCACATTGAAGAGTTTAAGGCTGATCACAATATTGAATTTCATAACATTTAATTTGGTGCCACTTGCTCAATAGAAAGACAGGAGACGAACCTTCAGTCAAAGCAATAATGGGATGTCCAACAAAAACTTCACAACAATAGATTCAGTATGTCACCGAACTAATTTATTCACAAAGCTTGTTCATGAATGACTCTCATCGGTACACCTAAACTAGTTTATTCATCACACCTATTGAACCTTTTAAAGTAACTTCAAGAGATATGTGGATACTTCCAAAAAATGAGATGTATTTGCTTAGGGATCATATCTCCAGAACTTCAAAAAATATCAATAAAGTAGGAACCTTTAGTCAAAGTAATGGGTTGATAACTTCCTGTAATAGGAAATGAACCTTCGATCAGAGTAATAATAGGTTTTCCAAAAACCATAACTTCACATATGCAAGTTAATATCACCTTGAATGCTTTATCGCGTCGTGATTTCACAAAGGCACCTCAATAGAATAAGGAGAACAGAGTATCAAAGGAATGCGACCTATCTAGGGCTCACAAATGATGAAAATGCAAGTTAGAGCAAGAAAGAGCACCTCACCATGCAGTCCCTGAGACAAGTGTGAAGGCATTGACTAGCACGGGTGTTATTGAGAAGTCAGATGAAGGCTTTTTATAGTGGGGCTCGACTGAAAATGACTCTCGACAATAGGAAAAGACAATAAGAGTACTAAGGTTACAATGTTGGCCAGTTTCGTTCAAACAAACTAAGTGTCAAGTGTGTTATATTTCAAACGCTTAAATAGAAGAGGAAGGATAGGGTTTTTGGGTTGTCGTGCTGAAGACTTTACATAACGGTTGTATAAATAAAATTGTTATTTATTTGTTTATATTTATTATGATTCTTTGTTAATAACCGTGAGGTATGTTATTGTTTTACCATATACATATATCACGGTTATTAGTTAATAACTGTGAGATTTTTTATTTTTATTTTTTGGGCAACTAGTGTTTAGATAATTACATTTTTATTTAAAAAAACCAAAAAAAAATATCACCCTCTAGTGACTAGTTGCTTAATAGATGATTTGAGGTCTACTGCGAATTTATGAACTTTTGTTTCCTTCAATTTGAATGAATCAAAAGTTCAATAAATTCACTGCAAACCACACATTATCACACTACTCATCATTAGATGAGTAGCCTGAATCATCTAGGAGTATGTCACGATCATGGTGGCCAATCCCATACTCATCAAGAATGGGATTGACCTTCCTCATGTTCATACTCAAGAAATATTCAGCCAACCTCATCACTGCATAGTCAATACGTTCTGCATGCTGCATCTTAGGCAGAGATTGTGCAGGAGGAGGAGGGGGAGAAGGAGGTGGTAGAGGTTGTGGAGAAGGGGAAGGAGGTAGAGGAGAAGGATGATGCAATGGATTTTCTAACAAGTCTTCAGCATGGCATTTTATCTTGGCAATTGAAAGAACAGCGGAAGACGATAAACATAAAGACATTGGAAGTTTATATAGATTGGAAGTGACGAGTTCGGACTATCATTGCACATATTGGAAGTTGACAAGAGGCATTTGCACACAGCTGTGGTAATAAAAGGGTACTTGGTTCTCGTGCTGATCATTGAAGAATAAAGAACCACAAAGCATTCTCATCATAAGCATATGGAAGGGAAAAGGTTTGGACCGCTTAGTTGACAGTTATTTAAGAAAAATCATTATGTTATTTTTCTGATATGAAGTTGGAAGACAAATCATTTGTTTATTCATCTAACGTTTTATGAAGGTTTTACCATAAGAACTGTTATTCTTGTGAGACAAAATATGATGGTTACAAAGTCATTATGTATTTGCATGGTATTCTAATAAGTGACGGTTGTTACTTAATAACCGTAATGTATATACCTTTTTTAAGGGAAAAAAATTGGTGGTTGATTATGCAACCACAATTTTACTACAACAAAAAAAGACAAAGTAAATAAACAAACTAAAAATAAAAAGTTATAGAGATGTTTTAAAAATATAATGCATCATCAGATTCTTTATTCTCCAGTAACTTGTCCACGTTCTTATTCAAAGAGTGAACGCGAAAGGTAAGCTCCTTCAAGTACTGGGCCATGCATCCTTGCTCTCGCAAGTAAACCTGAACCATATAATGGAGCCTGCAGGTTGTGTCGACAAAACCTTCAATACTTGTTGGCGGAGGGAATTCATCTTTCGATTTTTTCTTGATGATAAATCAGAAGTTCTCTTGCGTGTGTCCATAATGTTTTGTTGAATCAGAAATTGACTTTGAGAAGTTGAAATGGAAGTAGAGAAGTGGGGTTCAGTTTTCAAACGTTTACATAGAGGGCAGGTTTCATGGATTATTGAGCTGTCGCTTCGTTTAGTATTAAAGGTCATTATATTTTATAAATGGGATGGTTGATTCTTAATAATCAGTATGTATTTGACAATCTATTTAATTTATTGGTATCTACTGTTAATTGCATAATCGACCACAATATTAACTTAGAATCGTTAAGTGTGCTAGCAAAAATACTTTACGGTTCTAAATTAATAACCTCTCCCTCCTCTGATGATGATGATGAGGGTGAGGATGATGAAGAGGACGAGAAAGAGAAGGATGAACAAGACGATGAGGACGGCTGGTGATTGCCGTCCTCATCGTCTTGTTCATCCTCCTTTTCCTCATCCTCATCCCCATTCTCAATATTGGAGGAGGGACATGAAGGTTAGGTCAAAGTATTATCATCAGCGTGGGGAAGGGGAAATGTTTTGAACCATCATTGCATTTATTGTTTCATGACAAGTTTTGCTTAACAGTCATCATTCTTGTGAGACAAAATATGACAGTTACTGATTACCACCGTTATGTATTTGCTTGAACTTCTATTAAGTGACGAGTTTTACTTAATAACTATTATGTATCTCGAGTATTGAGGATCCTAACCACATCACCCCCTCCGCCATAGCCGGCGCCTCCACCCCTCTACCAATCCATCTGTAATATCCCGAATTTTGGGATTGGAGGCTTTGGAATAAGCCTAAATTGAGTGGACTACTAAGCCCCGATTTAGTAGATGTCCCAAATATATTCCCTAATGATTCTAATATCTTTGGGGTATTAAGAAAGTAAAATGGTTAATTTTTGAGAATATAATTATGTTTTCGATAAAAATCGCCTATGAGGCAGTGAGCTTATCATAAGGTTTGGGAAGACCAAATGATAAGTAAAAATTATGAAATTTTACAGGATGAAAGTAGACATCCTAAGCTTTAATTTGATAGGTCATATGACGCAATTAGAGCTATACACAAAAAGATATGAATTTTTGAAGTCAGCACAGAAAAACTGTGAAATTTCTGGAACAGCATGCAAAGATTAAAATTCTGGGAATTTTTTGATTCCATAAAGTAAAATTATATATTTTTCCTTGAAACTAGACTCAATAAGAGTTCTATAGGCTTTGGAATCAACTCATTTCAATTTTTCTAGAATTAGTTATGATTTTTCAAAGTTTGGGCAGAAATCTGCCAGAATTTTGTAAAATTCGAATTTTGGAAAAATGGTGTAATAAGTAAATATCATATAATAAATATCATTCTTCTCCTTCCTTCAGCCAAACCGTGCAGAACAGCTCTGAAATAGAGAGAGAAGGGTTGAGATTTTAGAGAGAGAAAAGGGGAGGAAAAAGCTTACAAAGGTAAGTGATTTCTTCGGTAAATCGGTTCCTAATGCGTATAACTCCGCTCCTAAGCTATTCTTCTATGTGATTCAAGGTTTGGAAGCTCATCTTTTGATTTTTCAAGAGTTAGGGTTTCAGCCAAGTCAAGAAAATCCAGAAGGAGCTTGAGGTAACTTCCAAACCTTCGTATATTGACTATTCTAGCTGCTATGAGCAATTTAATCGGTGAAATTTCGCCGGATTGCCATTGGTTGTAAAAATGGAAAATGGGTTTCCCTAGGGGTTATGCTGCCCAAATTGATACTAAATGGTAGTTGTAACCTAATGGAATAGTCAATAAAGTGGTTAGGAGTAGAAAGGAACGTGTTTACGGAGCCAAAACCGAAAAACCCCGATTTTCCCTGGAAAACCCATATATTTCGGTCAGGGGTCTAAATGGGTCTTAGAGTTGGATTTTCAATGATTTGATGATTCCATTGGATTCAATGGGCGAAAATAGGTGGGGTTACAGTTGGGCACTTTTTCGGAAAAGGCCGAGAAAGCATAATTACGGAAACGCCCGTAAAACCCTAAAAGTAGGGCTGCCAAGGGCAATTTCGTAATTTTACATTGAATTTGATAATTCCGAGTCCGGAAATGGATTCTCTGGGTGAAAATATGTCAGGATAGCTCAGGTTAGAATTTCGAGAAAAGTACAGCCGGACCGGGTATGATGGGGCCGGGTCCCCGGGGGTATTTTAGTAATTTTTCAAGATAGACTCATATAACCCCCAAAAACACTATGGAAGTGTCTAAATAATACATTTGACATTGTAGGATCGAATATGGAGCCCCGAGCTGTTTGCACATAGATCGTGGCACGCATTTCGAGACGGAAACGGGTTAAGGTAGGGGACTTACCTTTCTTGCATGTATTTGATATATTTGCTTGTGTAGTGATGTATGTGATTGCTTTACTTGATTGTGTAGAGCATATTTGAATAAATGAAGCTCTGTTTCTGTTTTCGCTGTGGCCATAGTCTTGTTGTATGAAACATTGAGCATGCAGAAATGTCATTATGGGGCATACATCTAGATAAAGCTAACATGTCATACACATAGCATCAATCATGCATGCATTATGGTATCTGTTTCCTACTGAGATTCTCTCGAATCTCACCCTCCCCTACCAACAATTTAGACAGGAGAAGACAGAAGATATGCTGAGAACAATGCAGAGAACCATATGAGGGGATTGCAATGGTGGAACAAAGATAAGAAGATGTCTTCGTTTCACTGGGACGGGTTTAGATACCCCAGTAGCCCTGTGGGGCCACATTGATGGTAACGATCATGTACAAACCCCTATGGGGAATTTATGTAATCATGCACTTATTATCAGTATATTCATGTTATTCCTGTGTTGCCCACCAAACCATATATCATCTTCCGCGAATACTCTGAAAAAGGTGAAAATTAGATAAGGGCGTGACACCATCTATTGTACTGAATAATGAGATGACAAAAGACAAAAAAGTACTAGGGAAGGATCTTGTTGTCATCAAGGAGGTCTAAAGCAAATTATGAGATACGGAAGGAAATTTACTATGAGCTAGAACAAGAAAAGACAAATTGTGAGCTTATCAGATTTCAAAATTTGACCTTTCTTGTTCCATCTACAGTGAGTTTCCTCTCCTCTCTCTTAATTTTCTTTTTGGACCTCCTTCATGACAACAAGACCCTTCCCCATTACTCTTTTCTCTTATGCCATCTCATTATTCAACACAATAGATATATTGGCAAAGGACGCGGAGACGCTGGCTATGGTGGAGGGGGCGACATAGTTAAGATCCTCAGTATTTAAGCCATTTGTTGCCATCAACATGCCTTGAGGAGAAGGAGGGGGTGGCGGTGGTGGAGGAGTTCCTTGGGATCTTAATATGATGAAGGAGAAAAGGAAGAGGCCGATAAAGAAAAATAGTAAGAATAACAAGAAATAGTTGAGTTTAAATAGAGGTCTAAAACGGATTGCGAAAGTGTATGAGTTATGACTTTTGAAGGTCTAACGGGATTACAAAAGGTTATGATGAGTTATGACATGGAAGGTTCGAATGTTACGAAGGGTTATAAAAGAGTTAGATGATGTTGTTTCTGAAAACCATTATGTTTTATCTTCGCTATTATAAGTGTTTGGAAGATGAATCATTTGCAAGTGTTATATAATGGTTGTTTCTTAAAAAACATCATTATTTTCACTAAATAAATTACAGTTATTAGCTATAATCGTTACTTTTTGTGTTTTCACAAATTCCGTCTCGCAATACATGATGGTGCGTATAATTAATCGATACTTTTAAGCGTTATATATCCTTGTGCTACCTCCGCTTCAACATACATAACTTTGATTAGCTATGACCATTATGTATTAGGTGTTATAAATGGCCAAATCAATAATAGTGGTGTATGATTCAAATTATTTCGCTCAAGAAATGCACGTTTTCCAAATGTTTTGATTTAAAAATGATAATACAACTCTCACGAAAAAATGATAATACAACTATATATGACTCAATTCTTGCTTCAAAATGGGCACACATGTGCTGGATCTTGTTATCATATGGCATATATTGATTCTCCCCCCAGTTAAGGATTTATCTGGAGAGCTGATCTTAGTTCTAAATATAAAACATATTTTTTATATTTATCAATATTTTCTAATATTACCCCTATTAGGGGGAATTAAGGAATATGGTATTTTAGAAAAAACATGTCGCATTAATCTACTTAACTAACTACCTTAATCTAATCTAATTAGATAAATAAGTATTTTATGGATTAGGGAGTATTATTTGTGTATTTGATAACAGAATATGTGTGCAATGAATTTTTTTTACTAAAGTGAAGCAAATGTTTGTTCTTGTAAATTTATATTAAATCTCAGTTTAATGTTGAGTTAGGTGCAAATGTGCCTTAAAAGTTTTCACTCAATATCAATGGGTATTTAGAAGTTTTTTATGGATCAATATTGTTTCAGAAGTGTCAAAAATGGAGCAATGTTGCCCTTTTTCTTGAAAAATGTTAACTGCCAATGTTAATTTTTTAAATGGTGAACCTTAAGATTAAGGAATTGAATATAATATTTATAAATTTAAGAGATTAAATTGAAACTCGATATTAAACTTAGAGGATGATGCTATACTTTAACCAATTTTTTCAATTAAAAATATTTTCTCTCGGTACGGTTTCACTTGAGGAAAAGCGGTCAATCACATGCCATCCCATGTCATCACACAATATTATCTTTATACATGGCCAATCCCTTGAAATCTCTCTATATATATTTAAACGAAGGCCTTGGCAATATGCTCATATTATCTCTTTCTTTGATATTTGTTTTTCACAAAAAAGCGATCCAGTGAAATGGTACCATTGTTGCCTCGGCCTCGATCCTTAGCACGAAAAATGGTCAGCAAGAACAGCACAGATCAGCAGCAGAAGAAGAAGAAAGAGGAGTATGATGACAAGAAAAAAAATAGAAAGCTAACAAAGTTGTTGGTCACAGTGAATGTTGCAGGAAGTACAGGACCTTTGAAATTTGTTGTGAATGAAAATGATATTGTTTCTGATGTTATTCATATTACTCTCAAATCTTATGCTCGTCTTGGAAGGCTTCCTCTTCTGCCATCTGATCCCAACAATTTTCTCCTCTACTCTGCCCTCAAACTTCACGGTATTATTACTTATTTGTTACTGCTCCTAGTTTATTATATTTATTCTGATTATTATTTTCCTGTAGGCTTTGATTCTGCTTCCCCCCCCCCCCCCCCCCCTCTTGACAGATATTTTTATTCTACATGATCCAGTATATATGGATCCAATATCTTGAAACTTTTCAAGTTAGAGTGGACCCGTACACTTGTACGGACTCAAAATAAATTGTCCTTTGTACAGTTGGGTTTTTCTTTTTTTTCTTTCTAAATTTAAGATGCAAGTACTAACAGTGTGAAATTATAGGTAGAATGAACCTACAATAACCTTTTACTTGGAGTTCTCAATCCATTAGACTACAAGACCATTGGATTCTTTTTGGTTTTTTTACCGCTCTCGTGATAGATATTGATAATATATACTTCCTCTGGTCCTTAATATAAGACTATTTACCAAATTTAATTAGATTAAAAAGGTTAGTTAAGTTAATTAATATGTCATGTATTTTCTAAAACATCCTAATCATCTATCTTAATTCTCTCATTCCCTCTCCTCATTGACTATTGTTGAGAGAGTATCAATATGAGCAAATAAGAAAAAGATTAACAAATATAAAAAACAGCGATAAGGGTGTCTCATCCCCATTGGGAGAGGGGTACAGTATCTCCATTTACTCTCTATTTAATGTCTCTCCCATTATATCAACTTTTAATAGTTGAGATTTACGATAGATTTTAATAATATTTTTACATCTATCATTAAATCTTAACCATTAAAAGTTAATCTAAAGATAGAGATATTATTAAATGGAGAGTACATGGAGACGAAGGTCAATGGAGACGCCTTTCTCCCTAAAATTATATCTTATACTTGTATTTAGGATTAAGATCAACTACCTAAATATGTCATATACTAAGGATGGGAGGGAATATTATATCTTTGCTTTTGATATCATAAGGTTTAGATGGTGGAAGTGTTTTTGCAGCTCTGAATCCAAAGGAAGCCATAGGATGTTGTGGAGCAAGAAACTTCATATTGTGGAAGAAGGAGGCGAAAGTGGACGTGAAGGAAACGAGAATTACAGTCAAAGATGACACTCAAAAGCAAAATTGTTGCTGGACATCCAAATGGAGATCATGTTTTATCGTGGAATCGAAAGCCGTCCTTCCGTCTTAGGAAATTAATTATTTAGGACATCTATGTTATTATGTTTGATAATAAATCTGTGATTTATTACTTATGTTTTGGTGTTAAGCATCTTTACATTTGGGGTATTCACATATTAGCATTGATCAGAGTGGTAATTTGCTTTTTTAGACCCTAATGGCTTTATAAACATAAGACGTGGCCGGCTAACCCATTTGGGGTTAAAATGATCAATTTTCATAGATAATTAGTTCATAAGTAAACGTAGAGCAGCAGAAATTAGAATTAAACAAAAACAAATTAAACAGATTGAAGGGAGCAAGAAGATCTGCAATATCCTGAATTAAAATGCTTTCTGCCGAGGACCGAGCTTTCATACCAGACCAGATTTCCAAGGGTGAAGATGCAATCCACATCAGAATAGCTCTCAGGCATTCTCACCAGAAAAATCCTTCAACTTTGATTGCGTTTACCCACCTAAATTCCTCAATTACTTGGCCTTGAAAACATATCCAAGCATAACCCAAGGAAGGCTTTGCCTTTTTAATTAGAAATATTACCCAACTAGAGGTCGAGTGGTTTAGGTTTCTGGAAATCTAAGATGGTAAGCAATTTGTTCTTTTGAAGAGCTTGAAGGTGCATTCATTTCTGCTGAAAATACTAGGTTACAAAACTGGATCATTACTTGATTGAATGTGCGAGATGTAGAGGACATGGTTTTGTACCTTCATGAAGAATCAAATTTCTCTTCATCCCGATGAAGTTTACCAATAAAAGATCATTCCTTTCATAATATGCTTTCGTCCTTTTTAATTTCCATCAATGTTCTCTTAACTGTTCATGTATCTGACATACAATATTAGATATTTAATGTACCCCCTCTGCCTGCAACAAACTTTGATATTAATTATTACCTCTCATCCTTAACATAAGAACTCATTTAAAAATATAAATTGTACTACGAACTAGATTTTACATTAATGATCGGATATACTCACAAACTAATAAAAACAATTAAAATCATTAAATTTGTCCTAAAATTTAAATAATTTTTAATATTACTCTTACTAATTACACTAAACTTTAATATCATATTAATTATCACTCTCTCCCACTACCCTTGTTAAATATTATTAAATATGCACATACATAAAAAAAATATATTTAATACTCTTTAAAAACAAGCAAGCAACTAATAAAAAAGATCAAGAACACTTATTAGCTGATACCTTATAATAAAAACCTGAGGAGTAATATAATATTTGCATGGTCACATTAACACGAACTCATAACGAGTGTGAATCCCATGCATTGCATTGAATGTGGGAGAATCAAGTTCATTGTGCAGGTTTCAAATCTTGGCCACGGCAACAGTGGGATGGTTTTTGTTGAATTACAAAGTACCCATCAAGAAAAAACAAAGACTTGGTATCAAAGAAAGCAAAAACTTACATCAAAGGCGACAAAAAATTTGCCACTCATGTTAAACAATGAAGGTGGGAAATATTCCTGCCACAAATTGACGCTACAAAATTGGATTTGGAAAAAAAATGTTAACTAAATCTAAATCATTCTTGTTCGTATTCAAAGGGAAGGATCTCCTCTGATGCATCCACCACTTCTTCAACTTCAATGTCCTTAGCCTCGTATTCCTCTTCTTCATCACTGGCTTCACCATCTCTAAGCTTTTGCCGGAATGACTTTTCTTCTTCATGAAGAAGCTTCCATTGATTCACCCACTTGTCCCACTCTTCCTTCAACAGTCTCCGCTTCTCGCGTTCCTGCTCACTGAGAAGCAGGGACACGTCTTGGTCTTCTGCCTCGTACTTCTTACTATACTTCTTCAAGTTCCTTCCAATCTCTTCCTCTTTTTCTAAACTTAAGAATGATGGTGGTCTTGGTCGCCATAAGAACTGTGGTAAAAAACAAACAAGTATGATTACTCAATTACAAGAAAGACCTAGCACAGAACTACTTCTCAGAGATGAGGTATTTTTTTGGGTTAATAATATTATTGGTCCTTACAGTTTACTCTCATTTTAATTTTGGTCCTTGTAGTTTCATATGGGTAATTTTGGTACCTCAAGTTTCTTTCTGTCTTGAAGGTTAGTCCCTATAGTTTAATAAGGACCTAAACGGTGTTAAATATGATGATGTGCCACTAACAACGTCAATCATGCTGATGTAGTTTGATGACAAGGCAAGCTGACTAGGAAAATAAAAGCTTTGTTATGATGTATATTGTATGCAACTTAAAAAAACAAATTAAAATCAGGCCTGATGAAACCATGGCTCTTCATCTTCTTCTCCCTCCTCTACCACCAACATACATCCTCACCACCGCACCACTAGGGTGGTGAGCCTCCACCCAATCTACGAAGCCCAAGAAATGCTCCTCAGTCCTCAGTCCTCAGTCACTGCGTCTTCTAATAACTCATGAACTTCATCGGCTCCCCAACTCAATGACTTATCCGTTAGCTCCCTCACCAACTTCTACGTCAATATGTATGATTGAAAGGAAATCGTTGTAATTAGGAGAATTAAGGGCATTCATACATTGGGTATGATGTGAGTGAATTAATGAACATGAGATTTGACAGGCCATGTTTCTGGCGGGGGTAGATTCAAATGAAGAATAGTGAACAAAAAATGCCAAAATGAATAAGAGAAGTAGGGTAAAAAATAAGCAGATGTGGAATAAGCATTTTATGGCGATGTGGTGGAGGAGAGGGAGAAGATGATGAAGGGCTAGCTTTTGGGGTTTTGTCAGGCCATCTTTTAATTTATGTTTTTTAAAGTTACATATCCACATCATAACACACTAAGCTTTTATTTTCCCAGTTAGCTTGTGCCACATCAGCATAGTTGACGGTGTTAGTGGCACATCATCATATTTAACACCGTTTAGGTCCTTATTAAACTATAGGAACTAACCTTTTAGACATAAAGAAACTTGAGGGACCAAAACCAAAATGAGCGATTGACCAACATCCAGATTTCAGATCCTCATTTTTCCTGGGTTCGTGGCTGACGAAGTTCATGAGTTTTTTGAAGATGCAGTGACGGAAGAGAAAAGCATTTTACGGCGATGTGGTGGACAGGAGGGAGAAAAAGATGAAGGGCTAGCTTTTGGGGTTTTGTCAGGCCACCTTTTAATTTATGTTTTTTTAAGTTACATATCCATATCATAACACACTAAGCTTTTATTTTCCTAGTCAGCTTGTGCCACATCAGCATAGTTGACGGTGTTAGTGACACATCATCATATTTAACACCGTTTAAGTCCTTGTTAAACTACAGGAACTAACCTTTTAGACATAAAGAAACTTGAGGGGCCAAAACCACCTGTTTAAAACTATAAGAACCAAAACCAAAATAAAAGTAAACTATAAGGACCAATAATAATATTAACCTTATTTTTTTCAAATAAACCTTTCATAGAACTAACTTCTCAATCCAGTCCCTCACAATAAAGAAATAATCGGTTTGATCACTAGATTAACTAATCAAATTAGTTCTTTACCAATGAGTAATTTTCAATTTATTATTTCAGAAATATAATCATTATCAATAATGTCCTTTATCAATTTATTGTATATAAAATGATCAATGGATTAAAACGAACACAAATTTAAAACCTATCAAACAAAAAATATTACATGTCATAATTTCAATTGTAATAAATTAAGAAAAAGACTTTATGGATGAAGATTATATTTATAAGGTGGACCAAATTGAAAACTAACCATTTGAAAAAGATTAAATTGAAAAGACAATTCCCAGCAACCAAATCGAGAAATACTTTATTATCCTTGAGAGATCACACTGTAAAGATAATTATATGATTGAAAGACCAGAATGGGACTTATTTTGCGTTTTGGAACAAGATGAGAAGTTATAGTGCAATCCTTAAACCTTATGACCGGCTAAATAAGATATACTATCTCCTTTGCACTACAAACTATGTCATATATTTAGGACCGGAGGGAGTACTTTTATTACTCCATCGACCACTTGTAATACTTGAGCTAACAAAAGCTTCAAGAAAGAAGTGATGACATACCTGAAAGAAGTGATCCTTCAAGATACGATAGAGAAGTTTGCCATTGAAAGACCATATATTGAACCCATTTTCCATTTCATGGACAGAAGTCACCGCAGTTGCAACATACCTGGAGCATGAAATAGGTAATTTCAGAATAGCAACAAACAACTATTGGATATTGAACAAACATAGTAAATAAATATGCAATTATAGGGCGATTTTAGCAAAGAATGACACAAATTTATGCCTTTATTAGCTATATCAAAACTTATTCTTCAAAATTTACCTTCCTGTTGGATCCCATTCAATATCTGTTCCCATAAAATGTTCAGCACTGGCCATAGTTTCAAGCTCATCAACATTATAAAATTCCAATTGTCCGTTGAAGCCTTTCAACCCTGCAAGCACAATGTAGTGGCCTGCAGGTGACCAAAAAAGAGCATTTGCCTGCTTTCCTTTCAAAGTAACAAGCTTTGAAACCCGGCCAGTGTTCTGAGCAGTCCGCATGGTGTAAAAGCTAATATCAGGCTTAGGGTTATCACCATGAATAACTGCAAACCTATGACCTTTGGGCTCCCAAGCAAAAGCAATAATCTTGTCATTTTTATTCTCAAGCTCCAGAACTTCAATGGGTATATCACGTTCTTTTATACGGAAAAGTTCAAAGCCGGTGTATGTGCTTTTTTTGGTCTTCGTATACCTATCTACCTTGACAGCAAGGTAGTCCCCATTGCTTTGCCAGTACATCTTGCAATCACTAACACTAAAAAGGTTCTTCTGCCTGAGTTCCTCTTTACCGGGGATTTGAACAAGACTAACCTACTCATACACCAAAGCAAAACATCAATTTACAACACTTGAGGATAAGACCATGAACATTAATCTAAAATAGCAAACCAAACAACCAGAATGCAGGTAGTTCCACAAAGTAGCACTTACCCTAGCAGGCTGGTTCCCACCACCCATCTCAGGAACAAAAAGTGCAAGAATAGGATCTGTTGGAGACCAGCTGAAATCCATCACATTTTCAACCTTTAAGGACTTCTTGTCAATTAGAGAAAAGGTATCTGTCTCATATACTGAGATCACATTTTTCCCCATTCTAGCAAAGTACTTATCATCTTTACCACCACCCCATCTGCAAAGACAATATCAATGTGTTAAGCCCATTAGAGATAGAGATTCTAGTATACTAGAATCTAAGCTCGAAAAGAGGGGGAATGATACCTGAAAACAGGCCATGACACCCCTGCAACACCCCCAGTACCTCCAACTGCAAAGTCGTCTGCACTTCCTTTGAAATCCCTCATCACTTTACCAAGCCTCACATCAAATATATTTATCACAACCCTCTATAAATAAAATTGACATTAGGATTGGTGCAAAGAAGAAACTCACAATAAAATGAACATAGAAGATTGAACTGACATTAGCATCACGAGGATTGCTTGGTTCATGGCTACTATAAGTTACCAAATACTTCTCCCCAGGCGAAAAATCAATGAGTTTTACCTGCATTTAATATACGTATCATGTAATTTACAAGTCAAAAGAAACATAATCCTAACTCTAATACAAAACAAAACCTGTGGATGAGCATATCGCATAAGACGATTGAAGTTCGCAGCACCTCCCCAGACAGCTGCCCCTTGCCTGTGAACTGTTGCCAAATATGTACCAAGTGGGGACCATTGCACAAAACTCTCAGTCCAAAACTGTATTTGCATCAGATATAAGCTTGCAGCGGTCAGCAGTGACACAAAGGGGCAGCGAAGAAGGAAGGATGATAAGGCATTAGAAATAATATCAGTAAAGATGATGTGCACTCACCGTACGCTTGTAAACAGGATCAGGCTTCATATGCCTTGCGTCATTCCATAAAACCTCAGTATCAGAACCAGCACGAATTACAAACTGGTCTCGGGCTTTTGTATCAGTAAGCCAATGCTGAAGATTTTCCTGTCAAAGGTACAATACTAAGATGCATCACAAATATTGAAAAGCTGCAGATTTTACAGGCTCAAAATGATAAACAATAAAGCATCAAATGTTGCGTGCAAAAGTCCAAGAGAAAGCCACTAAATCATAATCATGAATTAAAAAATAATATACACACATATGTGACCACACAGTTCCCAACAAGTAACACATACATTTAGATTTCCAAAAGGATGCATGGTATGTGACAAAATTGGAATGGCTTCAGTATAAATACAAATGTAAACGAAAACTAGGCAAATAATCAAATAAAACAAGGTGATCACGGATACGTGGGAATAGTAGTAAGGAAAGGGGTAGTTTAAGAAATATGCTTATTACGGTTATAAATAGGGGTTTGATGGTGGTAATAGGTGTCCAATGAATTACTAATTTCTTGTTTTTATTCTCTTCTTCCATTCTAATGCTAACAAAGGTATCAGAGACAGCCCTCTGGCCGCCGTCGCCGTCACGGTCGTGGGAAATTCGTTCCACCATACTCTCATTGCCATGAAAACCCTTACGGAGCTCTATCAACTGAATCAGGTGTCAACAGTGAAGGAGTATGTACAACGATTTGAAGCGCTCATACCTTACACCCAAGTTGATGAGTCAACTGCCATTAAATTCTTCATCTGTGGCCTTCAATCAAAGATTCGAGATGCGCTATGGTCTTTTTGTCCAACCACCCTTTCCTCTGCCATTAACTGTGCTTATCTTTAGGAGCAATGGAAGCAACAGAAATCGAATAAGAAAGATGAAGATGAAGGTAGAAACAATATGTCTGAACAAGAAACTGATTCCTACGAAAAGGTAATAGCTGAAGAGAAACATGAAAGAATCGAGAAAGAATCTGGTGAGATTTTAACGCTCGTCGTTGTTGTTGCTGAGACAGAGGAGGTCGCTTATCTGAACGTGGCTGATGTTGATTCAAACAAGAACAAATCCACTAAAAACGATGCTGATGAAACCAAATACTCTGAAAATGAAGATTTTTCTGCAAAGGTGACTGGCAAACTCCAATTCGATGAAGCCAAAGCAAATGAAGGAGAAGAATGTGAAAGGATCGAGGAGCAGTTAAAACTAGGATTTGGTAACGATGAATTTCCTTGCTATGGGTTTTTATATTTTTGTTGTCAACGTTTCCTCCTACCAAACCAGCTAATGCATTTTCGACCTCCTCAAGGTATCCTCTCTAACCAAAAGTTTTCTCCGCTGAATGCAATGCCGTTAGTTGCTCGGACTGGTGATTTTGAGGCATCTAAGTCTTCATTTTTGGGTTCTCCGTTTGGCTAATCCTCTCAATCACTTGGACCCAAGTTATTGCCATTGAACACGATAGCTACCATGGCTCCAAATCCTGCGATGTTGTCTACGTCCCCTTCTCTTGCTTCGTCATCTATGATTGTTGCTGCGACGACGATCTTGCCTCATCTCGGTATTCACAACCTTGCTACAAGGCCCCTCCACCTCAATTCCCTCCACGTGAATCTTCACTATCATAGTGTTATTGATACCCATTATCTGGGAAAATGGTACAATCTGGTGAGCAGTGAAATGAGGGCGAGAGAAACAATCAATTTCACCATTGCAAGCAATCTTAACATTTCACCGCATTCATCGGAATGGTTCGAATTGCAATCTTGCCGTGAACGGCCAAACAAAAACGATGACGCTTTCACTTTTGGGTCGAAGTTGTTCTCATCGTCTATCAATTGGAGAAGCTCTGACGTCGTCGCTGGGAAAAAGGTATCCATTGATGGAGGCAAAGGGCGATCCAGAGATGACTCGGGTTGGGGGAGTTTTGTTATTGGGTTGGGTTGTGCTGTTGAAATTCCCGGGTCGAGTGGGGCCTGGCAAGAGTTCGGATTTCTATTGCAATTTAGTGAATCTCCACTAGTTGTATGTGTTTCAAGTGGAGGAGCCATGGGTTTTTGGTCTCTGCTACTTCTGGAATCTTCTTTTGCAGCAAATCTGAGAATGTGGTCTAGGTTTATTGTAATGCCTTTCATGTACGCTGCGGTTGTTTCATGTGGCGGCAAAGACAACCCCATTATCAATGGGCTGAGCATTAGGACCTTTGTGCTGGACGTTGTTTGGGTTTTTCTTGGATATAAGAACCCAAAATATTTTTTGGTAGCCTGTGGGTCGTACATCTTATTAAGTTTGTGCTATGGGTATTTTACGGGCCTCCGTTAAGTATCATATTGACCTTCTGGAGTGGAGGATAGCAGCAGCAAGTTTTGGGAAATAGGAAAATGAAGGGGAGAAAAAAAAAATTCTTATTTTCAGTATACGTTTTACTTTGCGTTTTTGTACTGATCCTTGAGGGCAAGGATCTTTTTGTTGGAGGAGTATATTGATACGTGGGACTAGTAGTAAGAAAAGGGGTAGTTTAGGAAATATGCTTATTAGGGTTATAAATAGGGGTTTGATGGTGGTAATAGGTGTCCAATGAATTAGTAATTTCTTGTTTTTATTCTCTTCTTCCGTTCTAATGCTAACAATCACCAAAAATAAATACACAAATAACAAAAAAGGTGTTCCTATTAAGTTATAAACACCTTGCGGATGTAAACCAACAAAAATTGTTGACCAATCAAATGATCATAATTCCTGGTTTAACAAATACACATGGTCATTGTAGTAATATACAATAACGGATATAAGGCAGCATTGAAGGGTCAAGTCAAGTAAATAGATAATTTAGATAAATAAAATCAAGACTCCGGACCCTCCAGATGGACAAGTGAAAGAACTCGAGTGCCATCAAAATTCACAACAAAAGTTTAATTTACAGTTCTGCAGCTCTTCCCAAACTGTAGGTCTAAAGAATAATTAAAAAAACAAAGCAAGCAATCAAAAGAAACATGATTGATACGAAATATTACCCCTGGAGTATATGGCTTTGTTTCAGGAGGACCCCACTGATCTGGAACTTTCATAAACCGATCAAAGTCATCAAACAAGTTCACTGAAAAAACATGTGCACGATCCAACTTGTATCCATGAGTCTTTTCTTTGGCAAGCTCTGCTTCCTAAAATGGTCACCAGATTTAACGACAGAAAAAAGAATAACTACAGAAAAAAATATAATGTAGTGAACAACTACAAGGAGAAAAAATGACACTAAATTACTAATAACAAGGTTTTCACATAAAAATATAGAAACTATTGTTTTCCTTATGGGTATCGACACTCATACCTGAGGAGTATTATACTCAACAAAGCAATAACCTAAACTTTTCTCAGACCCAGAGTCAACAGGCATAAATAGGCCATCCTCTTTAATCGCACCAATTTGGCTAAAAATTTTTCGGACTACCCCTTCAAGCTTCTCAAACTTCTCCCAAGGCACAACAGGGAGGTTATCCACAACTATAATGTTGCCAGATCCAGAATCCAACTCCAGATTTTCCTCCTGGTAGAAGTCTTCATCGTCACTATGTTATGAACAATAAGACATAATCAGATCATTACGCCAACTAATAAATCAAAAGTTCGACAATTGTAAGCACCAATTTGCGTGAACCAAGATAACATAAGACATTATGAAGAAAGTTTGGCTCAAAAATAAGTTATTTCACTCCTTAAATAAAGAAGGTCATAAAATTGCAGTTGCATTTATTTGTTTGGTCGAGGAGAGAGTGCTAATATAAGCAACTTAAACACTGAATTAGTGTGAAACGGAGGGACGAAGCCCTTCATCAAGGTGGTTTTCCATCACCAACACTCTTATTTCTAAGCTCCGAGATGAAAAGAAAGTTCCTATTTCAAATAGAAATAACGAAATAACCAGAGTAAGTAATTTTCACACCGTTAACCATCCCTTGTACATTGATACATGAAATTTAAAATATAACGAAAGTACTCTCATAACTTGAATGTAACAAGCACTTCCGTAAACACCAAACACCAAATCCTACTTCATTAAGTGTTTGCGTATATTAGAAGTGGGTAAAATATATTTTTCCCAACAAAAACAAAGAATTCTGTTCCCCATCTTTCATACACATTTTTCCTGCTCAGCTACTGGCATTATGAGTTTTCTAAATAATAAGCAAATCTGTGAACTTACATAAGCATCATTTAATGAGTGCAAACGCCAAACTATTGCCAAGGTAAGGTAAGATTTTATTTTTCTCCGCATTACCAGTTCATCTATCAGTGGCAAACCAGAACCATGAAAGAAATGTTTTCTCCGCATTACCAGTTGTATAATACCTGACGATACCAAAATCATCGCCGGAAGGGAGACGAATGGAATCCAAGTCAATGGTGGAAAGATCGACCCCAAGCCGTAATGCTGTTGACTCAATCTCATTCATGACCATTACGTCCGCCATGACTGGACAAAGGGATATGAATTATGGCTTAGAAACTACGAGATTCTCGTTCGTTGAAGGAAACTAGTACTGTTTCCAGACATAAACACTGAAGAGGTGTTTAGTTTCAAAGAGAAGGCTAATTATGGCGTCAAGGGTCCCAGCTCCCGGGTTAGCGGCAGCGCGGCGCACAGATAGGTTTTGCGAGCAAGGTGGGCGAGACGGGCTCTCAGATCCTATCCCTAGGGCAGGGGCGCTGTTATGACTGATAAGAAAGTCAGTGGGTCTGGATTTGGAGTGTGGATTTTTGGGATCTGACTTTTTGACGACTTTTAAGACGGTAAAAGTGTGTGTTTGTGTGAGCGTTTTGTACAGGAAAAACGTACTTATTACGCAAGCCGGAAAAAACTCCCCTCACATACTTACCTCGTATACCGTGAATCACGAATTATAAACATGTTTTGGATAAAAATAAGTGCGTGTTTGGAATAGCTTATTTTTGGGCAATAAGTGCTTATAATTCGTGATTCACGGTATACGAGGTAAGTATGTGAGAGGAGTTTTTTCTCGACTTGCGTAATAAGGGCTTATTTCCTGTACAAAAAGCTCAGCCAAACATGCACTAAGCCATTCCAAACGCACACAAAATCAGATTGTATAATATTTTCTTAGGAAAATCCCTCAAAAAAAAACTTTTAAATTAATAAAAGATGTAAAGGTGTTCTGAAATTCCATATCCCAGATTAGTGTGAGTGTCTAAAATGAAATATTAGAATTCGAGACAAAATGACGTGCGTGACCTGGAAATTTTGAAATTGAAAAGCGTTGAGGGAGGCGTAATAATGGCGCTAAAACGCATTCAGGACCATTCATTTTCTTTGTCGTCATCGGTGCCGTTGGTCGACCCTGGATCCGTGGCCTTGGATTGCTATAGTCCACAACATTTAATATTTTGTGTTTCTCTGAACTAAATCCTGTTGTCAAAAAATGAGAAGTACCAAAAGTTAAACAATATTAATAACTCCGATGCCATGAGTTGAGATAAACTAGAAAGAAAACATAGTGAAATCTTGAGCACTCGTCATCTTCTTCTTAGTTGCCAACAACTCCGATGTCATCACCCCCAACAACTCACCATCTTCTTCTTTTATAGAATCCTGTGTATATGAGCTAAAAAACAGGGATAAACAGAGAAGAGATTCTTAAGAACACTCAAGTGATCATAATTTTCTGTTCAGTAATTGTTTTACGAAGAAAATTGAATTATTGAATATGGTCTAATCTCCATAAGTGGGATGATCACCCTGCAATGTTGTGAAAATGGCAAACTCGAGTTGTGAAAGTCTAATATGATGTTGTGAAAATGTAAGAATATGTTGGTGAACTCGAGTTCTCAATGGACAACTCGAGTCCTGCATCCTATAAGCTAATCACTCGCCGGTTACCCTCCAGTGACGATATGAACTCGAGTTGTGAAAATGCAAACTCAAGTTGTGAAAGTCTAACGGGATGTCGTGAAAATGTAAAAATGTGTTGGTCAACTCGAGTTATCAATTCATAACTCGAGTTATGCATCCTATAAGCTAATCACTCACCGATTACCCTCTAGTAATGATATGAACTCGAGTTGTGAAAATGTAAACTCGAGCTGTGAAAGTCTAACGGGATGTCGTGAAAATGTAAGAATGTATTGGTCAACTCGAGTTATCAATTCATAACTCGAGTTCTGCATCCTATAAGCTAATCACTCGCCGGTTATCCTCCAGTGACGATATAAACTCGAGCTGTGAAAGTCTAACGGGATGTCGTGAAAATGTAAGAATGTGTTAGTCAACTCGAGTTATCAATTCATAACTCGAGTTCTGCATCCTATAAGCTAATCACTCGCCAGTTACCCTCCAGTGATGATATGAACTCGAGTTGTGAATGGCAAACTCGAGTTGTGAAAGTCTAATAGGATGTTGTGAAAATGTAACGATGTGTTGATAAAGCCTAATATCGAGTTGGGAATCATGTCAATGGTGAAGCAGATGTCGATGATAACTGTGAAGAAGATGACGAGTCATTGGCGGTGATGGTCGGTAGCTGTGATCATTACTAAATTTTCTCAGGAAGTGATTGGGTCAAAACTCAGACAATTCAAGTGATTTTCCAAACTTATTCATTACTTCTTATGATCACTTGAGTGTTCTTAACAATCTCTTCTCTGTTTATCCCTGTTTTTAGCTCATATACACAGAATCCTATAAAAGAAGAAGATGGCGAGTTGTTGGGGGTGATGACATCGGAGTTGTTGGCAACCGAGAAGAAGATGACGAGTACTCAAGATTTCAATATGTTTTCTTTCTAGTTTATCTCAACTCATGGCATCGGAGTTATTGATATTGTTTAACTTTTGGTACTTCTCATTTTTTGACAACAGAATTTAGTTCAGAGAAACACAAAATATTAAATGTTGTGGACTATAGCAATCCAAGGCCACAGATCCAGGGTCGACCAACGGCACCGATGACGATAGAGAAGATGAATGGTCCTGAATGCATTTTAGCACCATTATCACGCCTCCCTCAACGCTTTTCAATTTCAAAACTTCCAGGGTCACGCACGTCATTTTGTCTCGAATTCTAATATTCCAGTTCAGACACTCGCACTGATCTGGGATATGGAATTTCGGAACACCTTTGCGTCTTTTATTAATTTAAAAGTTCTTTTTGAGGGATTTTCCCTATTTTCTTTTATTAATTCTCATAAATCAAAAAAAATAGTTAAAAATATTAAAATTGTCTTAAAATTCAAGTAATTTTTAATATTGCTCTTACTAACTATATTAAGCTTAAATATCATACTCCCTCGTCTTTATTATAAATCAACACCTAACAAATGCATTTAATCCTTTTTATAAGGTATTTACTTATTTTCAAAGAGCATTAAATATTTTTTCCATACATACCCATAATTAATAAGGGTAGTAGGTGAGAGTGATAATTAATATAATATTAGATTTTAGTGGAATTAGTAGGTGTAATATTGGAAATTACTTAAATTTTAGGACAAATTTAATGACTTTAACTGTTTTTATTGGTTTGTGAAAATTGTTAGTTGGTGCCTTATAATAAGGACTAGAGAGATTATTAATTATTACTCTCTCCCACTACCCTTATTAAATATGTGCAGATATGGAAAGATAAATTAAATACTTATTGGAAACTTCAAGTGCCTTATAAAAGGGACTAGAATACTTGTTAGTTAGTGTCTTATAATAAGGATCAAAGGGAGTATGATTTATGTTCTGATTAGTGGTAGTATAAGCGATTTTTCTGAAACTAAAATTTGTTTAAATGATTATTTTAAAAAGCAAGTTTTAGATGAAAAATAACTGAAAAGGACATGAATCTTATTAAATAATATATATATATATATATATATATATTATGTGTGTGTGTGTATTGTGAAAAATTTATAAACTTGTTTCAATGATTAATGGAAAAGCAAGTTTAAAGGTAAAAAACTGAAAAAGATATAAATTTTATAAAAATAAAAATAGATAATGTATTATTTTGAAAAATTTTACAATACTAAGCCATTTAAATTTTTTAGGGAAATTAGGGAAAATTCCACTAAAAATTGGTGAAAATGACCTGAATCAAAGTATTGTCATGATTTTTATATAAAAAATTATTTAGTAATTCTCACCAATTAAATTTTTCGTAGACCTAAATCAGAGTATTATCATGATTATTAATTTTTAAATTAATTTATATTTAACACAAAAAATTTCATCTATAAAGATTTATAATAAAGACCATAATAGTATTTCAATTAAAAAAAGTAGAATCCAACATTTTTCTTTCATAAGCAACTTTTCTTTCTCCATGGTAGAAACAAAAGTAAGAAATTTTGACTTATGGCTTTAATTTGCTTTTTTTCCAAAAGCCCAATTGAAAAAAAGCTATCTCAAACATCTTCAAAAAGCTAAAATCACCCATTAACACCATTGGGCATCAAAAAACTACTTTAGCCATCCCAAACACAGTGTAATTTTGGATTTATTTTTATAAAAAAAGGTAATTGATGAACTAAAGATTTTTGAATGATTAATGGAAAAGTGAGTTTTGATATAAAATGACTTAAAAATGATATAGATTTTAGGGAAAATTCCAAATAAATACTCCCTTCGGTCTTCAGATAAGACAAAGTTGATCTTTTTGGAGAGATTAAGAAAGCTAATAAAATTATTTTACAGTATTTATATTTTTTTCTCCAAAATAATTAGTTTGACTTATAAACTGATATATGATATAAAGATACACAATATATGATACGATTAAGCAATTAATTTAGCTTCCTTAATCTCTTCAAAAAAAATCAACGTTGTCTTATATTTAGGATTGGAAAGAGTACAATTTGAACTTAGAAAACTTCAAAAAGTCTGTTAACATATGAAAAAGATAAATAGATTTCAAGGGACTAATCTAAGATTTTGAAATGTTGTACTTTTACCAAAATGCATCTTAAGTTTTCCTTAAAAAAAGCAAAAGAAAAAACACTAGCCACCGTTGAAGCTCCGATAGCCGACACCACCCCGCCGGCAGGCCTCCGACTCCCGGTTGCAAGAGCTTTGGTTACAACTTGAGTAATATGATTGACTATTTGAGAGCTCTAAGCCCTATCAAGCATTATTGACAAGTTGAATAAAGGTAATGATAACTTAAGTATTAGCAATGACAACTTGAGTGTAACTATTAATAAACTTGGGAGCAAAATTTATCAATCATCATACTCAAGTTAACATTGCCTTTATTCAATTTGTGAACGATCATATAAGGTTTATGGAGCTCAAGTAGTCAATCCCTTTACTAAAGTAATCAATCTCATTATTAAAGTTATCACTGGAGCTTTGGCAATTGGCTTCAGAGTCCCACCGGCGGTAGCAGTGGAGCTCTGGCGCCAGCGAGGGTTCTTTTTTTCGAAAAAAGAAATTGAGGGTATTTTAGTAAAAGCACAACGTTTCAAAATTTCTTAATAGTCCTTGAAGCCTATTTGTTATTGTCATATGTTAACAGACTTTTTTGGGTTTTTCAAGTTCAAATAGTATTTATTTACAATGTTCCGTAGATTTTATTAAATAAATATGTGTATGATAATTTTAAAAGAAACTTTATTTTTCTAAGAGCATTTTACAAATATTAAGTTATGGGGTCTCTTAAAGTTTTTTTTTATCTAAGGAGGGTGGAAATTTTTTCTTTTTTCTTTCTACTCATGGTGTTTCCCTCTCTTTCAATGTCTTTTCTTGTATTTTGGAACCTTGTTTTTATCATTTTCCCTAAAAGGTTGTTTGGTATGAGGGTTTTGGAGGGAGGGGAGGGAAAATTTTCACACATTGAATTTAAAAAAATTAAAAAAGTATGGTTTAAAATTTTTAATTAATTTTTCTTACTCTTTTATTTTATATTTTATCTTTATTAAAATTTTATAATCTCACTTCTATTTGACAAAAAAAATATAATCTCACTTCTCATTTTTTTATAAATCCAACTCATAAAAATATTTCCTCTCTTCCTTTTCCCTCCGTTTCCCTGGCTTTTATTTTTAAGCACCCTCGAGGTTGCTTCTCTTTCTTCCCGCGTTTTGAAGAAAAGTTGGAATACAGAAAAAGCTTCCCCAACCATCCATTAATGATATAATCTGACTTTTCTAGTTCCATTGCATGTTTTGAGTTAAGAAAAGTGAATTCAAATTCAAACACAAACATCACATTTGAGGAATTTAGTACCTATTTGGATTAATGGTGATATAAGTAGCTTTTTTTTCAATATGACCTTTGCAAACTTAAAATAAAATAAAAATCATATTGCAAATATGATTTATGTTTGGATTGATGATGGCTAAAATAGCTTTTTTTTAAAACTTAAATTTGTTTGGATTATTATTTGAAAAGTAAGTTTAGATAGAAAATGACAAAAATCTTATTAAATACTTGTATATATTGTGATAATTTAAAAATTAAAATTAAAATTATAAAATAAAAATAGTTAATTTATTATTTAAAAATTTGAACATAATAAAATAATTAATTAAATATGCTTAATGGATACAAATGTGTGTGTATTTATATAGATGTATTCAATGAATATATATAAATATATATATATATATATATAATTAAAAAAATATTAAAATTAAGTTGCAGCAAATATATGTGGCTTATCATCTGCTTAAGATGGGGTAATAAAGCTAACGTGTAGCCCCTAACGTGAACTTGTGGAGGATCAATTAAAATATTGCTTCACTGATGTAAATAAATGCAAAAGTCAAAAGATAAAGGGGGAAATCGTCGTGTCGCAGTTACCGCAAAAACCACATGAGATTGTTTTTTTTTTTTTAAAAGCATCTTTAATGATAAAAGCCAATATGGCCCACCATTTTCCCAAACATATGCCAACTTCCTATCGTGCTTTTTTCCTTCCCATTACACATTTTCTCCTGTTTACCACTATATCAAACAGACCCTTGATTATAGATTTCATTGCTCAAAAGTCACTTTGGGCAAATTAGTGATATTTGAGATTACAATTAAAAAAAAAGTACTTCACCTATTAAAAGTCATATTGAACTTTAGCAACTTTTTAGAGCCTATTTAGGTTCATGGTGAAGAGGTTTAAGTTTGCGACTATAACAGAAAAAGTCATTTTAAACCCAAAACACATGTTTGGGAAGCGTTGGTGCCATATGGCTTAAAGCTAAAACTACTTTTAGGTACTTCTAGCTTTACGATACGGTGGGTGACTGAGAGAAAATAAAAGCAAATATTCTTTTATTTATTACTAGTCGCATAATTCATTGTGCCTGCACAATTTTCCTTGCTGCTCTTTTTTTTTTTCAATGTCCATTCCTTCTTCAAATAGCGCAGTACAGTGGAATAAAAAAAATTATTCATTTATAAAATATAATTGGATCGTAACTCGTAAGTTTAAATTTCATTTTAACATTATAATTTTGAAAAAGTAGTTTTTTTATTTTGCAATTATAAATTTATTTTTTGATTACTATGTTATTATAAAATTAGGTAAAATAATTCTATTTAAATCCTGTAAAAATATCATAATCCAAATTAAGACTTACATTTTTAACAAATTCCTAATCAGGCCAAGATGTCTAATAAAAAATATTGATTACATTTATGTGATTTGTAATTTATATACATTTTTATCCATTAAATATATTTACTTAAGTATTTTATTATTTTCAAATTTTTTCAAAGAATAAACTAACTATTTTTATTTTTGTAATTATAATTTTATTTTTTTCTTAAAATTATCATAACATATATATTATATGCATATATTATTTAATAAAATTCTTGACTTTTCTTCTGTTATTTTTCACTTAAACTTGTCTTTTAAATAATTATTCAAACAAGTTTCAATTTTAAAAAAACAACTTCTACCACTATCAATCCAAATATAAATCTCATTACACTATCTAACTTCTATCATAACTTAAGTTTCCAAAAGTTAAATTGAAAAAAAAAAAAAAACCACTTCTCCCACCACTAAATTGCTTCTCAAATGTGGAGAGAGAGAACGAATAGTGTGAGAGAAATGCTTGTGAAGCCATTCATAGAAGGGATGTGACGATGAAGACAAGGGGGTAGAGGTCAGTGTGATTGGTGGAATGGAAAACTCATGTTGCGTCTAGCTCATCCAGGGGGAGAAATTTTAATGAAGGGGAGGGGACGGGAGGGATCAATATAGGAGGCATTGAGAGATTTTAATAATCCCTAGTTTGGATTGATTGGAGGGGAGAGGAGGAGAGGAATTTTGATGATATTTCACTATTTTGTTTGGCAAGGGAGGAAGTTAAAAATAAATTGATTATTTTACCCTTATAATATTAATTGAATTTTTATCATTGTTTTTTATTAGGATATAAATATGTATAATACAATTGATCAACTATGGTCTCTCAAAGTAAAAATTATATTTGATCTCTTATTAGATATTAACAAGGTATTAAAACCTGGACCGGGTATTGAACCGGTCGGGGTACTAGGTTAAGGGTCAGTGGGTCAGACCGGGGCCAAACCGGAGCTAAACCGAGACCAAACCGGTGAAAAATTAAAAATTTTAGACTTATAGTATGAAATTCTAAAGGAAAAATAAAAAAAAAAAATTTTTTTAAAATAAGTAACCCGGACCGGACCGGTTTACCAGCCGGTTCGCCGGTTTCCGGGCCTGACCGGCCGGTCCGGTCCGAGTTTCATTACCTTGGATATTAAGATTAATATTATTAGATATTGGGATTGGATTTGAATTAGATATTTAAATGATATCACATTATGTATATGGTATTATAATTATAATATCAAGTTAATATATTAGATGTTATAAGACATTAAGAGAACGCAATTTTTATATTTTTTTAAAACCTGGCATATCACAATTTAAATCTGTTAAGATTTTTTATTTTATTATTTAGAATCTTAGATTCAAATAATTTAGATCAGGTCTCTCTAATTTTTAAGGATTGTTATCTTTTATCTTATTTATTTGATAGCAATGATGATACAACTCGTCGATATGTTTATTACATATATTTAATGAAATAATTTTTTTAATATTTATAATTTTTTTCAATAATAATTAACTTTGGATATGTTTTTATAATTTTAATTTTAATATTTATTCACATGTTATCAAATTATGTACAAATATTATATATGTATATTTTATTTTATAAAATTCATATAATTTTCAGTCATTTTACATATAAAATTATTTTTCTATTACTCATCCAAATAGCTTTAGTTTGCCAAGCTAACTTTTTAAAAAAGTCTATCCAAATATAAATCATATTACGCTATATAATTTTTACTCTATCAATATATACATAAAATAAGTGGAAAGGAAATGGAGAAGAAGATTAGTGGAGACACTTTTCTTCCATTTTACCCTATCTAACTTATATTTTATTTTATATTTATAAAAGTCATATTGAAAAAAATCAATTTTGCCACTATTAATCCAAGCACATCCTAAGATTGTAAGACAGGGTACTCCCTCGATCATATGTTATAAGCTTGAATTTTTAACATCGATTTATTCCAATTAGTTTTTTATAAGCTTGGTTTTGAAAATTTTGAGATATACATTGCATTTTTTTTTCCATATTTAACCCTAATTAATTATATATTTCTCTCATTCTTCTTTTAATTAATTCATTCTATAAATAAGAGTGTTAGGGGAAAATAAGTTACATTTTTTTATATATTTATTGTATTTTGCAAAAACACCCTTTAAGCTTCTTGGTTTTATTTAAAATGCAAGTTATGTCTCATGTGCATCGCACATGATAATGTTGTGTTTGCAGGTGTTAATTGTGACAGTAATATATGATAGTATTAACTATTTAATTTGGACGTATAATAACAAAATTTTGTAGGTGTTGTTAGGGGATTGCAGACATATAAATATTGGTTAATATGATTAACGGAAATATGTTGAAAGGGTACATGTGATGTCGACACTAAAAATTAAATGGCATTAATTTAATTATCATTATAGAAAAAAGGTCAGAAATTGTTTCTAGAAATGAAGAAAAACGTACGGTCTTATATCACAACAAAATCAAAATATTTGAACTTGCCAGGTAAAAAAACTAAAAAATAAAAAAAAGCAATAGCAACTATATTAAATTCATTGTTAAGAGAAACTCATATTTGTTGTCTTATCAGCTGTATTCCTGAAACTTTTGATGATAATTGGAAAATACTTTATCAACTTGTAGTAATTAAATATCAAATACGACCCCACAAAAAAACCAAGCTCCAAAACTTGGTTTTAATCTAGATCTGGATCCTCTTCATATTTTTCTTATCCCTTCTCCTTTTCTTATCCCCATCCTATCTTCACATGTGGCATTAGCATAAACCCATGAAAATAACGGAATCCCCTCTCTGAGCAACTAATTAGACTTCAAAACAATAAGGGAAAATTCTAATTAAATCCTCATGAAATGTTGAAATCCAAACAGAGGCCTAAACTTTTAACACATCCTTAATAATACCTGTAACAGCCCGGGACTACACACAGCACCCGTGGCTAGCCGAGACTACACACAGAATGCGGTAGGATTTGCCCCTTCTCCGCGCCACACAGGTGCTTAAGGATTTTTCTCTTGAGTACTCATAATTTCCTCAAGAATTGCCTCCCCAAGAATCAAAGGCACGACCTGGGAGTGAAGTACAAGCCTTATATGATCCTTGGTAGCCAAGTGTGCTATGTACCTACTAAAAGGAAAATCCCTAAGTACTTGTGTGGTGAGGAAGGGGGGACAAATCCTGCCGGGTGCTGTGTGTAGTTTCAGCTAGCTGCGGGTGCAGTGTCTGGTTTCGGGCTGTTATAATACATATAGGCGTGATTAGGGATTTATGAACGTTATTAAAAGATTGTAATACCCCTTTATAGTTAATATTTTTTTGTCAGGTTGTAGTTAATAAAAATAGAAGAGTTTTAATTGCAAACTCCTATAGGCTCTTTAACCCTAACACTAGCATCCACCTTTCATTGAAGCATTGTGATCTCAACTTTTAGGCTACTTATAGCAACATTAAAAGGTAAGTTCTCACAATTTTTCTTTAACCCTAATGTCGCTTGATTTATATGGAACATATATAGGATGATTGAAAAGTGTGCTCAACTATTCATAAATTTGTGAAAAAAAAGATTTGCCCATGACTTTTCAACTATTCGCAGCTATAGATAATAATCAGTAGGCCGGTTTGAGAGTGTCTCTAATATGGCCTATGAGCTTGCTGGATTGGTTTGAGAGTTTGCCGCACAATCGATGCTCTTCTCAATAGTCAATATAGATGGTAAGAATTGCTGCTGCAAGTGTATTTCCAAACCCAACTACTTGCAGTGCGTAGTCGAAAGAAAAAGCAAACCATGTGCATACATTTTTTTCTTATACAAATGATGAAAATTAAAAGGAACTAAGAAGTCAGAGGGGAAATCAATCCCAGCATGTCTGGGACCGGGTTAGAACGGCTAGGATAGAGACACTCTAAACAGCCCTATTACTGTGACCCTGAGAATAACAAGTTCAAGATATCACGTTTTCAATTCCAAGGCTGAACTAATGGAACGCAAATAGATAAATAGCCGTTTACAGGAGGCTAGAAAAACAAGGTCCTCATATTGTGGCAACATTATGTGTGCAAGTAAAAAGTGATTCAATAAGGTTTCTGAAATCTAGTCAAACTAGGCTACATGGGGAAGACCAGCTGATGAGAAAGTGATGAGTGTATTAGTGCAAAGAAATCAAAATCTGAAGTTTATCCAATAATAATAATAACAATTATAAATCAATAACGTCAAATATTAATCCTGGAGTATATGGCTTTGTTTCAGGAGGAGCCCTCTGATCTGGAACTTTCATAAACATGTTCACTGAAAAGACACGGGCACGATCCAACCTGGATCCCTGTGTCTTTTCTTTGGCAAGCTTAGCTTCCTGGAATGAGAATCAGATTTAAAGATAGAAAAATGAATAACTATATATATATAAAAAAAAGGCATCTAATGTAGTGAACAACTACAAGGAGAAAAACTGGGAAAAGGCGCCGGGTGCAGTGGTAAGGCAATTGACACTCCCTCAGGCGGACGAGAGTTCAAACCTGGGAGAAGCTGTAATACCCCGAATTTTGAGACTCGAGGCTAGAGAATAAGCCTGAGATTAGTGGATTGCTAAGCCCCGGTTTAGCAAGATCCCAAATTGTGATTAAGGGTTAATGACTCCAAAAGTGGATGTGGTTAGTGATAAATAACCCTTTTGGAGAATATGATGTGATTTGGCACTCGAATATGATTCGTGTGTGTTGTGAGCAGTGCCGAAACCCTGTATTTGAGTTCAATTATGGATTAACATCCAAATTGACTTAGAATAAACGGAAGAATTGAATGGGGTATTGTGTTGGAAATGGTGTCATAGTGTGTTTTGATGTCATTGAAATTGGTTTGGAACTTTGAAATGGAAATGTTGCGATGTTAGGTTTTGAAATGTGAATTGTGTTGACATGTTGAGATTGTTGTGAAAACATGTCAATGTGATGTGAATTTGATTGATTTGGTGTTTCCAATGGATTCCTTGTGAAAATTTATGTGGGAATGATGTTTGGTATGAAAATGGAACCAATGGAAGCAAAGATGCAAAATCTAAAATTCTGTCCAGTGAAACTCTATTCTGGGCAGTCCGTTTGTGTGAACGTTTTGAATGACCAAATGGTGTCTAAAAATTCTGAAACTTTCCAGTCTTATAGTTCACATCTCAAGCTTCAAAATGGACATATAATTTGTGCCATTTCATTTTGTGAACTAGGAGATATAACTGTCCAAAGTTTGGGATGGAAACTGAACTCTGTTTTGGGGCAGTGATGAGTTTTATGTAATTCTGGAATTGTGTGGTAATTTTTAGTAATGGCCAATATTTTTCCTATGAAGAGGACTTAAATATATTTCATTTGGCTTTGGAATCACCTCATTTAGAATTTTCTAGAATTAGTTATGATTTTTCAAAGTTTGGGCAGAAAATCTGCCAGAAAATCCGAAAATGGGAATTATGACATCATCTCAATAAAAGATGACATCATCATGGAATTAAAATATTTCCCATCTTCTTCTTTCTCTCATTTCTGTCGTGAGCTTCAGCTGAAAAGAGAGAGAGAAATTTGAGAGCTCTTAGAGAGAGAAAGAGGAGAAATCACGCAAGGTAAGCCGATTTCTCCGACGATCTAGCTCCTAACGCGTATAACCTTACTTCTAAGCTCCTCTTTCATGTTCTTTAAGGTGTTGGAAGCTCAATTTTCATGGTTTAAAAGGGGCTAGGGTTCAGCCATATTGAGTAAAAGCCAGAGGGAGCTTGAGGTAACTTCCGAAACTTCAATCTTTGATTGTTCTGGCTGCTGTGGTTGATTTAATCGGTGAAATTTCACCGGATTGTCTTTGTTTGTAAATTTGGAAAATGGGTTGGCCTAGGTGTTATGCTGCCCAAATGGATACCAAATGATAGTTCTAACCCAATGTAATGGTCAATAAAGTGGTTAGGAGTAGAAAGGAACGCGTTTACGGAGCCGAAACCGAAAAACCCCAATTTTTCCCGGAGTACATGTATATTTTGGCCAAGGCTATAAATGGGTCTTAGAGTTGGATTTTCAATGATTTGATGATTCCATTGAGTTCAGGAGCAAAAATTAGGTGGGGTTATAGTTGGGCACTTTTCCGGAAAAGGCTGAAAAAGCATAATTACGAAAACGCCCCTGAAGTGGGGTTGTCAAGGGTAATTTTGTAATTGACATTGAATTTGATAATTCCGAGTCCGGAAATGGATTCCTTGGGCGAAAATATGTTAGAATAGCCCATGTCAAAATTTCAAGAAAAGTACAGCCGGACCGGGTACGGCGGGGCCGGGCCGGGTCCCCGGGGGTATTTTAGTAAATTTTCAAATTAGCCTCATATAACCCCCAAAAACACTATGGAAGTGTCTAAATAGTACATTTGACGTTGTAGGATCGAATGTGAAGCCCCGAGTTGCTGGCACGCAAATCGAGGAGAAAAGACTGGAGGTAGGGGACTTGCCTTACTTGTATGTATTCGATATCTTTGTTTGTGTAGTGATGTATGTGATTGCTTTACTTGATTGTGTAGAGCATATTTGAATAAATGAAGCTCTGTTTCTGTTGTCGCTATGGCCATAGTCTTGTTGTATGAAACATTGAGCATGCAGAAATATCATTATGGGGCATGCATCTAGATAAAGCTAACATGTCATACACATAGCATCTATCATGCATGCATTATGGTATCTGTTTCATACTGAGATTCTCTCGAATCTCACTCTCCCCTACCAACAATTTAGACAGGGCAAGTGGCTCGTGGAGGGAGCGGCTAGGACTCCTTCGAGATGAGATTGTGTAATCCCCATTTGAAGAATTGTAATGGGCAATTGTACCCTGTGTATCTTTAGCGAAGGTATGTACCCGGGATTGCCGGGATGATTAAGTTGTGCACTCTGATATTTATATGAATGTGATTTATCTTCGCGTAGTAATTGTATTCGAAATGTGAATATGAGACCAAGTTTATAAATGATTTCAAAAAGTATTCGTGAAAACCCCATCATGTGATGGGTTAGTAAATGTTATTTGATTATTATTGGTCTCTATTTCATTTTAATCACGTATTTCGGATATAATTACGGAGGGGGTTACAGAAGCACTTGTTGGGAGGGGGAACCCACCCTTGGTGCAAAGCACCTTATAGGGGTGTGCCTAAAAAATGTCCCCCGCTCCGGATTAGTCGGTTGCTCTGGGTTAACTGGTCCAATGTTAGAAGGCCAAGGACTTAGGAAAAGGTGCCGGATACCGGGAGGAGTCCGGGTTTGGGGGCCAAAGGCCCTATCTGCCTGTTGTCACAAAAAAAAACTACAAGGAGAAAAACTGACACTAAATTACTAGGAAAATTTATTTTTTTTGTCCCTAAGGTTTTAACTCAATTGTAACTCAATCTCTAAATTTTGACTCACTACAGCCAAGTCTTTATAGTTTTAACCATTTTTTAATTTAGCCTTATGTTTTTAAAAAATAAAATCATATATATTATAAAATAAGTCAAAGTTGAGGAACTGAGTTATAATGAGTCAAAATTGTAATCAAATCAAAACTATAGAGAATGTGTTATACCAAGTCGTGGTGTGGCATAGGAGTTGAACGAGTTCAAGTGTAGGAACTAAAAGAATAATTTTCCAAAATTACTTAAACTAGAGTTTCCACATAAAAATATAGAAACGTCATAAATTTGCGTCAACCAAGACAAAATAAGACATTATGAAAAGAAAGTTTCGCTCAAAAATAAGTTATACTCCCTCTTATCCTTAATATAGAAAATATTCTAGGCATTGATCTTAGTCCTAGATATAAAACATATTTTTTACATTTGTTAATATTTTCCTAATTTACTTTTATTGATGCTTCCTCAACAATAATTAAGGAAAAGAGGCAAACAGGAAATTAAGGAAATATATGTCATTATAACTTTTTTAATCTAATAAAATTAAATAAATATGTCATATATTAAAAACTGAAGCGATAAAAAAGACGATAAAATTGTCATTGCATTTATTTGTTTGGACCCGAAGACAGTGCTAATATAAGCAACTTAAACACTGCATTAAGGTGAAACTGAGGGTTGAAGCCCTTCATCAAGGTGGTTTTCCATCACAAGTTCTCTAATTTCTAAACACCAATCCTAAAAGAAAGTTCCTACTCAAAACAGAAATAACGAAATAACCATACTATATGACGAAAGCACTCCCATTAGTCCCATAACTTAAATGTACCAAGAGCTCTCATAAAAACCAAACACCAAACCCTATTTTTTTAAGTGTTTGCTTATACTTAACTCACGGGAGCTTCTTGTTGCAAACTTGTTATTTTAGAGTTCGATAATTTCATCTTGCTACCCCTTATTTGAGTTGAATATCCAAATTTAATAGATCACAAAAGTCCGTTAATGTTTAAAAAAAAAAAGAGCGCTTCCAATATGAACAAAAATGGTAGAGGAACAAAATCACGATCATGCAGGGACTGCTCCGATATCTATATGTTTATCATCAATAGTTCTATCCTCAACTCCTAGTTCTCCCTCATCAGTCGGCATCTGAATCCTACCCGTGGCCGCCGCCGCCGCCTCCGCCCCATTTAGCTTCAACCGATTGTGTGAAGCACAACTCTCTATCATCTTTCTTCATCTTTTGCCCTATCTCCTCTTCCCCTCTCTCCTTACCCTCCTCACCTTATCTTACCCTTATTGTCTCTGTTTTTCAGAACACACGAAGTTAATGGTAAATATTGTTTATGTAAATGATGTGTATTCTAACTTCTAGAATAGTCCATAGATAAGACAGGTGTCATTGTATTATTTGTCCATTGCATTCATAAATAGTAATACATAGGACCCAGGGTGAATTATTCTGGAGCCTATTATTCTTTATTTGTGACTTGGTATCAGAGCTTTCCTTGTTAGCAATGGCATCACATCTTGGGAATCCCACCAACAAACAAAACCTTAATGAAATTTTCGCCGCCTTAGAAAGCCTTAATTCCTCCACCTTATTGCTACAATCGCCACTTATCCTATCACTCCTATCTGACTCTATCATCACATCAGTACTGCCATCCTCTACCTCATCTTCTTTACCGACTTCATTTCCCTTTCCTTCATCATCTCCTTTCTCCACCATAGTCGGAACCTCGTTCTTGCATCCCAATAGCTCAGTTCCCCTGTCCAACACCTTCCCTTTCCTTCCATCATCGTCTTCCTCCTCTTTCATCCATCCGACTCTTTCGCCATCAACCTCCGTCCCAATAACCAGTTCCACACCTCAGCTCCCCTATATGTTTGCTGGTCCGAATCCCTCTTCGATTGCTTATCAATACTATGCTCCACAGTCACCAAATGTGGTCACATGATTAGTTCCGTTTTTGAGCTCTCTAAATCAGGCAAGTCCCGTCAAGTTGGACGGTGACAACTATCTCACCTGGGAATCAACCGTAATGCCCATTATTAGAGGCCTTCGACTCGACAGATATATTCATGGGACCAAAACCATACCTCTTGAGTATGTGCTTGATGCAACAGATCAAGTTTTCCCAAATCCAGCGTATGATCAATGGCAAGCAACCGATCAGATCTTGCTTGGTTGGTTGTTTGGCAGAATGACTGCTGAACTTGCTTGGCAGATGACCCACTGCAAAACCGCAGCTACGCTCTGGAAAGTTGTAACAGCGTTTGTCGATGCAAACACCAAGTTTCAAGTTACCTATTTGAAGAGCGAATTCCAATGTACCAGAAAGGGGTCGCTGAAGATGAGAGAATACCTGACCAAGATGAAGGCTCTGTCCGACAATCTAATACTTGCTGGTTCCCCTCTATCCATAGCCAATCTAATAACTCAAACCCTTGTTGGTTTAGACACTGAATACACTCCCATTGTCGTCATGCTGTCTGAAAAGGAGAACATGAGCAGGTCTGATCTTCAATCGAATTTGCTTACTTACGAATCACTAATAGAACAATTGCAGAGTGCTTCACAAACATCCTTGTCTACTGCCTTTCCGAATCTCTCTTTTCAGCAAAATCATGTGAATCAGAATCGCTCATCAAATTGGAGTGGCAGAGGAGGTAATCGAGGACGAAATAGAAGTGGTCATTCTTATAGCCACAGTGGTAAAAAACAGGACAAGGACAAGTTGTTCTGCCATTTATGTCATAAGATCGGGCATTAAGTCAAAAATTTCTTCCACCGATATGATAAGAACTATAAGGGCCCTGCTTACAATGAAAATGCTTCTGCTTATGTTGCGATACCAGAAACCACCACTAATCCTGCTTGGTACCTCGACACTAGAGCTACCCATCATATGATGCACTCTTCAGACAATGTTGAGCCAAACAATGTTCCTTCAGGTATAAATACTCTTTCAGTGGGAAATGGAGCCTCTATTAGTGTTGTGCATACTGTAAACTCTAAAATGATATGTGATAACCCATGTAAATCTCTGAAGCTCAATAATGTACTTGTTGCACCCGACATAGCTAAGAATATGATCAGTGGGTATAAGCTCACTAATAATAATTCTGATATGTTTGTTGAAATTCACTCCCACGGTTGGCTTGTGAAGGAAAATAAGCTACATAAGGTTTTGTTGCAAGGAGATGCTACTCAAGGGTCACTTCTAGGCTTATACAAGATTGAGAACGTTGTGGTTCCAACTAATACTAGTACTAGTTTTGTTTTTTGTTTCAATAAATCTGAGGGAGATAGAAATGTTTACCAATTGTTTTTTTCTCTACCTTCGACTTTTGGCATAGGAGATTAGGGCATCCTAGTGAAGAAGTATTACGTAAGGCTCTCACTGATTTTGATTGTAATGGCTCATTTAATATTAATGGAGAAATTTATTTCTGTGAATCATGTTAATTTGGAAAGTCTCATAATCTTCCTTTTACATCCTCTCAATCTCATGTTGCACACTCTCAATCTCCTGTAATAGATATTATATCAGTTTCCTAGATGATCACAGTAGGCACACATGGGTTTATCTACTAAAAACCAAAGATAAAGCACTCTCAGCTTTTAAACATTTTAAAAACATGATAGAAAATCAATTAGACAGAAAAATCAAAGTGCTCTAAAGTGACTGGGGTGGAGAATTTTGAGCCTTTCAACCATTTCTTGATGAATATGGGATTCTTTTCCGCCACTCTTGTCCACACACATCTGCTCAGAATAGTAGAGTAGAGCGCAAACACAGGCATATAGTAGAAATAGGACTTACCCTGTTAGCCAATGCTAAAATGCCAGTGACCTATTGGTGGGATGCCTTCTCCACAGCTGCTTACCTCATCAACAGGCGGCCTACTGCCATTTTACAATATCTTTCACCCTTTGAAGTTCTGTTCAACAAGAAACTAGATTATAGTGGGTACAAAGTTTTCGGTTGTGCTTGTTTTCCTTACTTACGTCCTTATAATCAAAACAAGCTTCAATTTCGCAACACCAAGTGTGTTTTTCTTAGGTATAGTGGTTCTCATAAGGGCTACAAATGCCTTAGCTCTACAGGTCGAATCTATATTTCTCGTCATGTTGTTTTTAACGAAGATGACTATCCATTTGCTTCTGGTTTCCTGAATTCCAGGAAAAATTCACATGAAGAGCTGGTGCATTTTTCTACCTTTTCTCCACATGGTGATAGCTCTAGTTCTCAATTGAGAACTCCTCTTCTTACTAAAATGGACACGGATAAATCAGGACCACCAAGTGAGGCACAAGAAATTTCAACTGCCATTCCCATTTCATGTGAGGACACATCTGAGCCCAAGTCTGATGGGTCAAGCACACCAACAGCAACCGCAACAATCGCATCTCACACTTCTGATTACTCTTCAAGTTCAGAATCTCATTGTAATGAGATTATCATTGACTCTGCCAGTGAATCTGAAAAGACAAGTAATGTTTCTCGGGTATATTCTGACAGTAGCAAACATGCGTCACTCAGGTGTGATAATCCTTTACTCTCCAATAATCAGATTCATCCATCTTCTTTAAATACTAAAAGTTCACAATCTGAATATAATATTCATCCGATGCAAACCAGAAGCAAAAAGGGTATCTTTAAGCCCAAAACTTCATATATTAGGCTTACTCAAGTATCAGATTTGGTTCCTCACACTGCTACTGAAGCCTCGACTCAACTACTGTAGAAACAAGCTATGATTGAAGAATTTGTTGCCTTGTAGAAAAATTGGACCTGGACTCTTGTTCCTAGACCTTCAAGGAAAAATGTGGTTGAGAACAAATGGGTCTTCAAGCCTAAGTTCAATCCCGATGGATCCCTTGCTAAGAGAAAGGCAAGACTTGTTACAAACGGATTTTAGCAGTGTTCTGGAAACCGGACCGGACCGGCCGGTCCGGCCCGGTAACCGGCGAACCGGCCGGTTGGCCGGTCCGGTTCCCAATCCGATTTTCATTTTAAAAAAAAAAAAAAATTTTAATATTTTCTTTAGAATTTCATACCATAAACCTAAAATTTTCAATTTCTCACCGGTTTGGTCCCGATTTAGCTCCGGTTTAGCCCCGGTCTGACCCACTGACCCTTAACCCAGTACCCTGACCGGTTCAGTACCTGGTCCGGGTTTTAATACCTTGGATTTTAGCAAACTGAAGGTGTTGATTTTTATGATGCTTTTAGTCCAGTAGCTAAATCTCCTATGATTAGAATCATTTTAACAATTGTCGTTGCAGTAAATTGGGAAATTAAGCAGTTGGATATCAACAACGCTTTTCTTAATGGCTTTCTATCTGAACTTGTCTATATAGAACAACCAAAAGGCTTTGTTGATTCTTCAAAACCCCATTATGTGTGTAAATTGTCTAAGGCTCTTTATGGGCTCAAACAAGCACCAAGGGCTTAGTTCGATCGGCTTAGAGGGGTACTCTTAAGTTGGGGTTTTACCAACTCAAAGAGTGACATATCACTCTTCATCTATTCTGACAAAACTCAAATTCTCATGATCCTCATTTATGTGGATGATATCTTAGTCACCGGCAGAAATGCATATAGCCTGAAATGTTTCTAACAAAATTGCATAATATTTTTTCATTGAAAGATCTTAGATTTTTCCATTATTTCCTGGGAATTGAAGCTTATAGAGACAGGACTGGTCTCTATCTATCTTAGGGAAAATATATTTGTGATCTTCTTGAACGATTCCACATGAGCAAAGCCTCTCCATGTCACACTCTTATGGTTGCACATAATTCTCTTTTTGCTTACTCAGGAGAACCTTTGTCTAATCCCTCTAAGTACAGAAGTGTTGTACGTGCTCTGCAGTATCTATGCAACACAAGGCTCGACATCCCTTTTAGCGTTGGAAAATTGAGTCAGTTTCTTTCACAACCAACAACTGAACACTGGAAGGCAGTAAAAAGAGTTTTGCGTTATCTGAAAGGAACCACATGTTATGGCATTCATATTAAACCTTCCACACTGTTAGATTTAGTGGCGTATTATGATGCTGATTGGGCCTCTTGCCCTGATGATAGATGGTTTGTGGGAGGATACTGTGTACTTTTTGGTGATTCACTTGTGACATAGTCATCTAAGAAACAACTTGTGGTTGCAAAATCTAGTACAAAATCAGAATATCGATCCTTATCCAACACAATTGCTGAACTTAAATGGATTACATCCTTGATGAGTGAACTTAAACACAGAATCAAGAGAATACCTATAATCTGGTGTGATAACACCAGTGCTGCCTCACTAGCATCGAATCCAATCCTCCATGTTAGAACTAAGCACATTGAAATAGATGTGCACTTTGTTCGAGATCAAGTCCTATCTAAGTCTCTTAGTGTGCAATATGTTCCAACGGATCTTCAAATTGCAGATTGTCTCACTAAGCCACTGCACCATGCAAAGTTCTGTTATCTTCAAGATAAAATGGGTGTCACTGTTACACCAGCAAAAAGGCTTCAGCAACATCAAGAATATGAGATAAGTAAAGAGAAGAAGAAGAAGAGAAAGGTGGTCCAGAGTAAAGGAGGGAGTTAATAGTAAATATTGTTTATGTAAACGATGTGTATTCTAACTTCTAGAATAGTCCATAGATAGGACAGGTGTCATTGTATTATTTTTTTCCCTTATTGTGGGCTTCATACGTTCATCAATACTAGAATGAGCACCGTCATGCCAGACCAAACAATATAAGTTTTACACACACACACACACACACATAGAGAGAGAGAGAGAGAGAGATGACGGGGAAGCCTAAGGGAGACCCAGAATTATACAGAAATATCCACAAGACGGTGAACTCCACAAGTGTCCCCTACTGGTTGTGAATCTGATCGTCTGCCATTATTGTTCAGACACGGATGATTTTTTCTCAAGATTAACAGTACTTGCAATAGTTAATTTTGGGGTGAAATTGCTTTGTTTTTAATATATTAGGGGTAAATTTGTGCAGTAAAATACGGTAGATTGTCCTAAAAAAATATTTTAGAAAGTTGGACGACCATAACCCTTTTGGAAAAGAAGAGAAGCGAGTGTAATTAATGAGTCCATATTTTTTGTTAAAAAAATTAAAATAATAGAGATGGATATTGGGAAAATCCCTCAAAAAGCACCTGAAAATCATAAAATGACAGATAGGTGGTTTGAATTTCTGAAATCTTGCAGAGGTGTTTTGGGACTGATCAGAGATTTTCAAATTCAGAGGAAATGACTAATTTATCCTTACTTATTTTTTTATTAAAATAATAATAACCCGCGGGCCTAGTGGTGAATATGGCCTTTTAAAAAATGTCTCAACTTTTGTAAGTTAAATACAAAATTTAAAGAAACAATACTAAGATTAAAATAAATTAAAATGTTCAACAAAATTTTAATATAATATAATCTAAAAGTAAACCAAAAAATTTAAAATAAAAATATAGTATAATTAAGATAATACCATGAATCTAAAATAAAATTAAATGTTAAATAATTAATAAGTTCATATAAGGTTACGAATTTTTATCTAAGGTTGCGAATTCCTGAGCTTGGGAGATTATCGTTTTCAGATAAGGTTGCAAAAATAAGGTTGCGAATTCTTGATCTCATATATGAACTTGTGAATTCCTTATCGAAATTTATCATTTATTTATTTAAACTTGGTAATTCTATATCTAAACTTGTGAATGGTTTGAGAGCGCACGTGAATTTTTTACTTAAATAAAAGTTGTGAATTCGTTATCTCAAGTTGTTAATTTATTATCTAAAGTTGGGAATTCTTTATTTAAACTTGTGAATGGCTGAGAGCGAAAGTGAATTTTTGGTTGAAACAAAAGTTGCGAAATTCTTATCTCAATTTGTTAATTCCTCATATGAATTCGGGAATTCATTATCTAAATTAGTAAATGGTCGGAGAGAGTAGATTTATTTTTTGCTTAAAAAACGAAAGTTGTGAAATCCTTATATGAACTTGTTAATTTTTTTTATCAATCTGTCAATTTCTTATCTAAACTTGTTGATTGGCTTAGTTAAAAATCAAAGGTTACTATATATATATATATATATATATATATTGCACTACATATATTGAAAGGTTTTGCTAGCCTTTTGTGCATAACCACTGGTGGGGGGTTCGGACCCCCCCCCAACTTTGGGAATTATTCCCAAAGTCAGGGAATATTTTGTCAGAATATTCCCTGGCCAGAGCCCCAGCCAGTGGTGCCCACCAGCTGCCGCGGGCCGGCTTGCAGGCCAACGTAGCGACGGCCGACGGGGTTATTATTATTTTAATAAATAAAAATAAATAAAGGCAAATTAGTCATTTCCTCAAAATTTGAAAAACTCTGATCAATCCCAAAGCACTTTTGCAGGATTTCAGAAATTCAGACCACCTATCTATCTTTTTATGATTTTCAGGTGCTTTTTGAGGGATTTTCCCATGGATATTTAACTCAAATAAGAAATAGTAAGGTAAAATTATTGAATTTTAAAATTCTATTTTGAGTCATATGACTTGATTTAGAATTTGTTGAATTTAACAACTTAAGTTAAAATTTAAATAATTCAACTATATTTTAAAGGGATTTTCCTAATTAAATGCTTCAGTTTTATTACATAATTTATAATTAATATTAATTATAATAATTTGATTTATAAGTCGTGACATTAATTGAGCAGCAGTAGATATTTTTTTAGAAATGTTGCAATATGCGGAGTCTGGAGTAAGAAAAAATCATATAAAGATAATTGAACAATCCAAATTAACTGAACTTAACAAATTATATATCAAATTATGTATCAAAATTAGGGATTTAAAATTTAAGTCAAATTACCTCTATATCCCTTAGTTATTAAAATGGCAAAACTAAAAATATAACCCTATTATTTGATCTATCAATTAATTCTTTAGAAAGTACGGTTGGGAATAAAAACATTAAAATTAATCCATTAATCAAATTAAATTATACAAAGGGGAATTACCGAAAAAGGAAAATAAAAATGTTAAAATTACTCCATTAATCAATCTAAATTAACTTGTTCGCAATAGTATTCGACCTACAAAGGTGAGTAATATATGATACACAAAGGTGAGTAAACTGGCGATTAGCATGAAAACAACAAAAAGGCATCATATATCCATTGGATCACATGAACCGAATGGAAGATTAAACCGACTTACACTTGCTCTTTTGCTGCGCGAATAATAATCAAAACGAATGCGAAGGATTTTTTGAATAATATTTACACAGTCAAGAAAATCAATTCGTTCTTTAGGACTTTGCAGATGAATGTAAAGGGATTAAGGGAGAAAGATTGAACCAACTTACAATTGCCTCCTTTGCTGGATTTTTTACTTTGTGGACGTTTCGATAAATTTCCTATCATTAGGGCTCCTATAGTGCGCAAATAGTAAGGTTGTGTTTTCAATTTTGTTTTTTTTTAAGAATTAAGGGATATGGAGGTAATTTGACTTAAATTTTAAATCCCTGATTATAACATATAATTTGATATATAACTTGTTGAGCTCAATTATTCAAATTAGGATTTAAATAATTCGACCGTATTTACTCTTTATATGGGATTTTCCCTCTGGAGTGATTTACTATAATATATACTATATCTGATTTTGTCCCAACCAATAACATGTCAAGAACTCAGTTTCTACAGTACTGTGGTTGCTATACCTACATTTCAGCTGAGCTCTTTTACCTATTTGGCCTTTATCCTTTGTTTGATAGAGTTTATTTGCAAGTTTTCCCGTGTTTGTTTTGTATTTCTTTGTTTTGTTGTATTTATTATTTTGCGAGTTACACCTTTGGTTTTGTTTTGGTAAGCATCTGGTGTTTAGATTTCAATAAATGTGTCGCTACAATCCCCTCACGCCATCTATTAAATTTTGTTTTTATACGTCCAAATCAAACATGCAGCATTATCATATACCACTATCACATCAAACACCTCCGGGTAACCCTCCCTGTGCACGCCCAGATATATAGCTTGTTTTACCAAAAAATAAAATGATTCAATCATAAAAAAAAACACAGATTCCTCCCTAACAAGTTCAAGATAGGAAGCTTGACGAGTTCCTTAACTCAGATATTGATACAAATATTACCTGAACTCAAAAGTATCCTGAAGCACCGTCTAGTTGTGACCCTGGTCCTCCTTTAATTCATTCCTATAGTTATCAGGACAACTAGTTTAACAGTAAACTTGTGACTCATGTTAGATTTGTCGTACAATCAAACAAAAAACTAAATTGAACAGGCAAAATGAAGATACAACTTCCCATGTTAGACAAGCCGCCAAACAAAAAAAAAAACATTGTTGCTGCCGGCTATCAATCAATCTTCTTTGAAGAAAGAAACTTCCCAGCTAAGTCAGATTTCAACTTGCATCCGAAATGTTTTGTTTTCAGGAATAGGGCATCAATTTCTTCTTCCTTCTTCTCATACACGTAGAAAGATATAAATGCAAAAGTAATTCCTGTAGCCAAGAGAATAACGAGTTCAGTATATCATTTTTTTCATTTCTAACACTGAACTAATGGAAAGCAAATAGATAAATAGCAGTTTACAACGCCAAAAGAACAAACTCCTCATGTTGTGGCAGCATTATGTGTCCAAGTAAAAAGTTATTCAACAAGGTTTCTAAAATCAAGTCAAATTAGGATACCTGGCGAAGCCCAACTGATGAGAAAGTGATGAATATTTTTGTGTAAAGAAGCCAAATTCTCAAGTTTATCCCCCCACAAAAAAAGTCAAATTCAACACTTTTTTTAATATTCACAATCGCAATTTTCAAAAAGTGGTTTATAAAATTTATAAGCTATCCCGTAAGAGAAATATTAGGACATTTATCACTAATATTTGGTAGTTTGGGCATTGAACAGACTTACAAAATGAGCGTCCAGACAGTGTTCAAAGTTTAACCTAACGTTCAAGCATGATTCAAAACTAACCAAATGCTAGAGCTAGCATATATCATTAAAATCGGATAGAATTTGGATTCTCCGAAGAGAGAAATATATCAAATCCTTCTGAAATAAGAGATAAAGAGGACAGGGAAAGAGAGAGTGTAAAAAGTAAAAATTGGTCCCAAACACAATCCCTCCCATTGCATTTTGATATGGTTATTTTAGATATTAGAAATAATTGATAATTAGTAGTGCTGGTGGCTTACTAAGTCTATAAGGTCACTAGTTGGATAGGAAGGGTAGAATAGTATTGGCTTAGTTAGTCAGCGTAGGATAGTAATTGGCGGTGGCTAACTAATCCAATAAGGCTACCGGGTTTGACTCTGCTAATCAGGCCTATGTAAGGACTGATATGTTATTGTAAGGTTGTTGTTGATTGTCGAATAATACACTAAGTTTCACTGTCCTCTCTGTTTTCTCATTCTCTCTCTTCCTCTGCAATTCTCTTCTGTTCTTCTACACTTCCCTCATCACATTTCTCTCTCCGCTTGAATACAAGCCTTACACTTCAGAGAATCCAAATTCCATTTAATATTGGACACCTGTCATGGTTTACATGTGATAGGAATTAATTCAATTGTGTGGAGGCAACTGTGCCAGCTCGGATGCGTGATGGACTTCTATGGAAACAAACTCATCTCGATACATGAATGCACAGGAAGATAAATACAGACAGCATACCTAAAGCATATGTATTCTGTAATGACAAGGCTCCAAGGAAGCTAAGAATGATGAGAGATAGAGTAACCTATTGATCACCAAAGCAAAGACTGTGTCAACATATCAGATTTAAGGGAGAATGTACTAAACAGTCTGCATATGCGAGTTAAATAGCTTGAATAACACAAATCAAGCTGTACAACCTTGTTCATTTCAGCTGAAAAGTATTCAGGCTTTACTCAACAAGAAAAAACAATAACATCAAACAATATTTTAAAAATTGTAAGCAATATAGCAAGGAAAAATTGCAATTTAGCATACATAATTACATACCTTGACAAACAGCACCCAATTATTCCCTTCAGCAAGAGATTTCAAAACATTGACAGCAAAATTCCATGAAGAAGCAAGGGAAAGAACAACTTGATGTGACTTATCTTCTGATAAGTGAAACCATGATGCGGGCACTTTCTCAATTGTATATCCCAATCTACAGCAACATAAAGTACTACTTATAGTCAGCATTTATCTTCTCATTATAGCACCGTCAATTATCCCATCATTTAAGTCTTTGTGCAATGAATTCTCTTTACAGGACAAGCAAAAAGTTTCATTCAAGAGTAGAGAGAGGACTGCACAAAGTGCCAGGGTGAGGATAACATCCTCCAAGTCAGAGAAATTGAAAGGAAACACGAAGTTATACAGAGTATGCAGAGAGAGAGAGAGAAGATAGAGAAAGGGAGTAACTTCTTATTCAACAGTTCTAATGAATTTCACGTGTAAGTACTTGAAAGTCTCTATAGTAACTTATTCAGGTATGACTCCCTAACTGAAAGTAGTTACAAGACTTAGACTTTATTCTTGCCATGAATCAAGGAGACAAAGGCTAAACGGTATGTTATACGTTATTGGACATTTAGATAGGTGTTGACATCTTAGCATGTTCAAAAACACATAAAGAACTTACATTTTTTCAGGTAGAATGCCGTGGACAAATAAAAAGACCGATGAGAACAATAGAAGCTTTGAAAGAGCAGTAAGGGCAGTAGACGCAGATGCAATGAAGTTGTAGTATATGGCAAACAAAACTAACAAAGCAGTGACAGTTCGCTTTTTATCCTTCCAGAGCAATGTGTCAGCAACTGCAAAAAGTCAATAACACTTAAATTTGTTCGTTGGTTAAAAACCTATAGAAGAATATATCACAGAATAGACGAACTCCCAACACCAACAAGTTACTCCGTTGTGTACATGAAGTAAATGAGATTTGATGCTTCCATCTAATTTAGATTCTTTGGGTGTATTTGGATTAGTGGTAGGCGAATAGATTTTGAATAAAATTAATTTATAATTATGACTTTGAAAATAGAATTGGTTGTAATCAGATTATAAGACTGATTTTGGGTATGGTTGAAAGGCCAAAACCATGGTTTTCTTAAAAATTATCCAAACACACCTAATATGGCTGTTTGGTTGATTGTCTTCTAATTTATTTAATCAAAATATGGGTGTTTGGATGGGTACAAGTGAAAACCACGGTTTTGATGAATAATTGATTTTTTTTTAAGAGGTCCCAAAGAGGCATTTAAAATACTTGAAGACATTACTGTGCATGTCTAAACAGATAAGATAATAATTATCTTTAAAAAGGAAAACTTGCCTCTAGACATATGATAGACGTTCCACTTGGATTTTTTACCAAGAAAAAAAGCAAAGACAATTTTACAAAATCAAATACGGAGTGCTGCTTAACCTATAAAACTAAATCTGCATTGGTGTTTCTGACTAGGTTCTTTAATCATGATCCACCATCCAATTTGACTGCTAATACATCAAGGATACCTCAATAATCTAGGAACTTGGAACGCACAAACATGGAGAATGTGCCCCGAAGCTGTACGACTAAATGTAAAAGGCTACTGCAGTGGAGTTCAAAAGCAAACTCTACAGGATTAGACCAAAGAGCTAGTTGTTACTTTAGGTTTCTTATAGGTTCGGATCAAGCACTCCAATACACCTATAATTTGACACATCATTCCAAAATCTACGCAAATGTAATAGGTCTATTGCATTCAGACATGGTAATGTATACAATACAGATTTCTAAAGGATGGACAAGTTAACGGCATTGTCCATACCTCTTCCACTTCCAAGATAAATGGAAGCTTTGGAAGGCCCTTCTCTTTTAGTACTAGACTGATTTTCAGCTCTCAAGTGTGGATACGACTCAATAGTCCTTTTCAGACCCTCCTGCAGAGAAATCTCACATTATCACCATTTAAATTTTCATGAACAATTAGGGCTATACAATCACTGATTGGATTAGTGCATCACATAAAGACCATTGTAAAAACCACACCATACAGCTGAGTTCATAATATGCAAGTTAATTTTAACTCAACATTGCCAATAGATTTATGGGCTCTAAATTATATATATATATATATATATTTTCATCCTTTTCAAAGTCAGAACAATATAAGGAATGTAGATGACCAGAGCCACAGCAACTCCACTGAAGTTCCTTAGAAATTTTTACAGCAATGGACATTTAAGCATCTGAGTGAGGCATAAATGTATTTCTGCAGAGAAAGATAGTCATGCAACGAATTACTTTGTTAAACATTTTAGAACCTGGAGTGTCACGATGGGTGTGTAGCCAATGCCATCCTTTGCTTTTGAGCAATTGAAAGTTCTGCTGCAAGACAAAAGTCTTACTCTTGAAGGTGTCAACTGTGGAACTTTCATCCCATAAGGACCTAGCAGCGTATAAACCCACTCCACCACATGTGCAATTGGCATAACAACAAAGGCAGGGATCTTTATTCTCGGCCTGCATACCACATCAGTTCAGAGAAGAAAGAAAAGGCATAGATAGTGTCAAAATATATTACTTCTTTTTTAACAAAACCCATAAACAGATTTTGTTTCCTAACTGTTTAAAAGCATTGTAAAACATAGGAATTTCTTGATTATTGTATAATACAGACAAAGAAGGAACCAATATCCTATTAGCAAAAATAAATTCACAAAATGTAATATTGCAAGAGCTCCTTGACCTCTCATCGTAATTAGACAGCATCTACAGCATAATGTGGGATATCAAAATTCCTCTTAAATTTATACTATTTGATTGGTACAACAAAATGAATAAAAGGATGTACAGTTTTGTGAATGATTAAATATTCATCAAAGTTTAATTTTTGATCAGTCTAAAGAGAAACTACCTTTCATATCCAAGACCTTCCAGAATAAGTGACATAAACTCCCAAAACTTTATAGGTTCCATATTTGTAATGAAATAAGCCTACACAATGAAGATCCATCAGCCAAAAAACAAAAGTTACAGTAATTTAACTTGCTAAAAAATCTGGCATTTTTCCCTTTGGCATGGTAAATGCAAAGGGCACTTAGAGAGTTAGCCAATGATCTCCTTTCAATTGAACTGTCTGTCTCAATAATCTTCCTTTACACACTAATAAAACATAATCACCTGCCCTGAGACTTTTCCCGCAACTGTCCCTTCCGAAGCTAGGGCTCGATCAGCACATACATGGGCATGTGCCACATTTTCAACATAAGTGAAATCATAAAGGTTGTTGCCATCGCCAATAATGAACTGGTCAAGAGAGAAAAATATATAAATCAACATATGAAAAATAGTCTTTGCAAAGATAAAGCCTGATTTTAAAACTCCAGTGTTTTGATTACATAACATTACATAAGATATTATATTCCATAAAATAATACTACCATTTATTCAGTCATACATTGTATAACACTAGATAGGATATAAAAGCCCCCCATTGGCAACATTCAGTCCCTATTGTACTTTACATTAGAACATAAATGGAAAGTATGGTGAAAAAGTCAAAACAAACATGAAAATGCATCTTTTGGATCATATTGTTTGAGCAGATGTTATTGTTATGGTTTGCCTGCGCCAACAATCATAAGTTATTTTTTATAGTATTCATATCCTTTTATGGGGGTAAAATTATCCTTTTCTTCTAAATTTTTCCTTATAAGGATCATATTTTTATACTATAATATTTAGTTAAAAGTTTTTGAATAGTTGAAATTATTACAAGGTTGTAGTACTAGAAGTAACCAAAAAAGCTAAGCAAAGAAGCAGAAGAGTTCAAATCTACAATGCTCAATTCTTCACCATTCTAAATGAGGGCGTCATCCTCATCTTCAGCCTGAGTTTCTGAGCACATCCGCTAATCATAGGAAGATAGTCACTCTTAATCTCAAAGCCCAATTTGAATCTAAAACTAAGTCAACAACCCCAAAGAGTAAAGGCAACAATGAAAAAAAGTGAGCATAACCAGCTTTGTCCAAACCTAGGTGAGTCATCCATGGCTGCAACCTCTGATACTCAATATCTCAACTCTCCTTCAAAATATCCACTACAACCTTCTGGTCTATCTACCAGGCTCAAAAGCATGCTTTTGGAGTTCAAACCATCACCCAATTTCAACCCTATGACCAAAATTCCTGGCACTGTCTCTATGCCACTACCTCCATTGGTCGATAATTCTTCATTATTGGCTCCAGCGGTGCCACTTATTATGACCTCCATTGGTAGAGTCTTGTACATCAAAAACCAAAAAGGTCTAATCCCACCCCAGCCACCCCGCAAGGCTAATTGAGTTATCCATCACGTAATATATAGTACTTGTCCCAAGCCAATGATAGACTTATAATGTATTGATACTGTCAAGCCTAATAAGGTCTCTATGGGTGTGATCATTTGCTTAAGCAGCATGAAGCACCAGAGAATTACCAATACTCTGCACAAGAATATTGTAACCTAACAAAATTTCAAGCATGAGTCAGCATGATCCAATACAACACAACATCAGTCTTATTTCATTTAATTTATGGATATGATACACTCTGGCAGGTTCAATAGTCTAGTGATTCAATCATTTGCTTAAGCAGTAAAAAGTACTGGAGAGTAGCCACGATTCTAGGTGCACAACATATATACCCAAAAACATGATTTCAACCACAAGGTTGTGTGATCGAATGCATAAGAATATCAGCACGCATACCTAACAGCAGTTATAGCAAAGGCCCACTTTTGTCATTTTGCTTAACTCCTCAATATAGGGTGTGGGATGTGGAGCACGAAAAACATCTTAGAGATAGTATCCGGTGTGTGCTTTATAATTCTACAATAGAAACATTTAAGCCTTCTACGCACAATATTATGGTTGCTGAGTAACTTTGATGGGACATATGCCTTCAAACTAATGATTAAGCCGCATAAAGCTTTTTTCTATGGTGAGGAAAGAGAATCACATACACATTCAAATCAATAGGAAAAAAGAACCCACACTAACCTTTGATTTCCCTGCCCTGGCAGCTGCAACTAATGAAGGCACAAGCAGTTTATCTCCAGGCCCAAAAATGCTGCTGGGGCGTATGCAGCATGTTAGAAGCCCATCAGTCCCATTAGACTTAATGACCAAAGCCTCTCCTTCTGCTTTAGTAGCAGAATAATGATCATTATGCTGAAATCAGTTTAATACAATTTAAAGCCATGTTATTGGACTAATAATTACCCATAAAAATTAAAATGACTTTCAATTGTTTAATTGAACAATAAACATCCACAGATGCACACATCCCAAGTTCAGACCACAGTGAACCTTGAAAAGAATATACTAGCAGTAATTTTATGCAAACTTGCTGAAGTACCTTGGGTGGGTAAGGCAATGATTCGTCTCCATTACTAGTTCCATGAACACCATCAAAGACCACACTAGGAGAGCTTGTATAGACAAGTCGCTTCACTTTAAGCTCAGCACAAGCATTGATGACATTCTTTGTCCCTTCAGAAGCAAACTTCGCATTACATTTAAAACATAATGTCAAACAGCATAATCATGAATAAAATAGGTAGAAAAGCAATTTACCTTCAACATTGACTGAATGGTGAAGCAGGAAGTTGTTAATGGAAGAGTTTGGAGCAGCCATATGGAACACAACCTCAGCTTCTTCACATACTGCAGTGACAAAGCAGCAGTTACACGGAGCTCAAATATCCTCCTGCACTTTTTTAGTTGCAATAGAAGCTAAACAACCATATGCAGAGGGAAAACAAGAGCTACCTTTAAGTACTTGGGCTTTGTTACGAAGATCTAAAGTCATATACTGGGCACGACCCGTGCGTAAAGCTTCGCCAAGAATTCCTGATTCTTCAGCTGGTTCAAGTTCAATGCTGGCTCCCAAATCAGTGATCCGAACAGAGTAAGTATTGTATCGAAGTAGCATTTCAACCAAATGCCGAGCAGCAAAGCCCCGTCCTCCAGTTACCACACACCATCTTTCTTCAATTCCCATGGTTCTGTTGTGGAAGAACTGACATTAGAACTCGTTCATAGGGGAATCACTCTCACACACAAATCACGCAGAATATGGGTGGGAAAGGTAGTGAGTAGATATCGACTCATTTTTCCACTATACTTGTTCATATCTGTCCAAAACACCTATGTACAAACTCTGCCTAAGTCCGATGCGTAACAATATTTCTAAGATCTGTATCCAGAACTACTAATGTCCCAAATATATGATCCAACAGAAATACTCAAATTCCCGAAACGTTAGTCCATCGTCTGCAATATAAAGCTTGTAAAAATGCGTATGACGCAAAAAATAGTGTGCATGGCCCAACTCCTCTCTTTTCAGTGTCACCCGCCATTCTCAGGAGCTAATGTCATCATAGTATTTAATACTTAATAAAACCAACAGATATACATTAATCTTAAAGCGTTTCAAGTTTTGAAAAATTGATTTATTCCGCACCATCCTTTAAGTCCCCTAACTGTGGAATGATAAACGCGTCAGCAAGCCCCAAATTTAGCATTACACATAATCAGTCAAAGTAAGAACGGAAAGAAAGTTAAAACAGAGAGGGGACTGACGGAAGAGACTATTTAGATCTGAAATGTTGAAAAACTAAACCCAAACATACCAATTCAAACGAGAAGGCTGAAAGTGAGCAAAAGGCTTGGTCTCCGATCGGTAGCTTCCGTCGAGATCAAGATAGAGTACAATACTCCAGCTGACCGTCGACGGGGACTCTGACGGTTTTAATTTCAGCAACGACGGCGGACTGGGAGTGAGAGTGGCGAGGGAGAAGTTCTTCGAGAAGAGGCCAAGACTTGAGTGACATTGTTTATGATCAAAACAAGTTCACGCTCAATCTGATCCTCAGTTAAAAAAATAAAAAATAAAAAACGGATGCATGGAAAAAAAAAAAGGAAACATTCCAAAAAGTACCTTTAACAAACATTTCAGTATATTTAAAATGGAGAAGGGCAATTCACATGAGTGTCAGATTTTCAGAAGAATTTGTCCTTTTAAAATTTTGGCCAAATTACGAAAATGTCCTTTCAACCCTTCATCCTCCACTTAAGAATAACAACATGATCCTCATAATTAACAATTCCAGATTCGACATTAACAACTTCAATTCTTCTTTGACAATTAACAAGTTTTAGGGTCAATAACAACATCTATATCTCAATTAACAACTCCGAATTCGACATTAATAACTTCAATTTATTCTTTCACACTAAACAAGTTTCAGGGCCAATAACAACACCTATCTCATCATTAACAATTTGGATTCGATATTAATAACTCCAATTTCTTCTTTCACACTAAACAAGTTTCAGGGTAAATAACAACACCTATCTCGCCATTAACAACTTCGGATTCAACATTAACAACTCCAATTTCTTCTTTCACACTAAACAAGTTTCAGGGCCAATTACAACTCATTTCTCTTTATTAACAACACCGTATTCTACATCAACAACTCCATTTTCTTCCTCCACCTCGGAATAACAACACCTATCTCTTAATTAACAACTCCGGATTCGATATTAACAACTCTAATTTCTTCTTTCACACTTAACAAGTTTCAGAGCCAATAACAACACTCATCTCTTAATTAACAACTCGAGATTCAAAATTAACAACTCCAATTTCTTCTTTCACAATTAACAAGTTTCAGGGCTAATAACAACACATATCTCACCATTAATAACTCCGGATTCGCCATTAACAACTCCCATATTGTTATTTCGACTGAGGGCTGAAGGACATTTTCGTAATTTGGCTGAGATTTCAAAAGGACAGATTTCTCTGAAAATCAGACACCTGCCTGAATTGTTTTTTTCCCATTTTCATTGTACTGAAATGTTGTTTTTCATTTTCTAATATAGTTTTTTAGAATTTTTCCAAAAAAAAAAAAAAGTCTTTATACGACATATTTATTACAGACTTTTGTAAAATTTAGAGACTGAATAGAGAAATTATTTAATGAGAATGGGACGGAAAAAAGAGTTGTTTTTTTGTTTTTGTGTTATTCCTTTTTATAAATTTATACAAATTATTAGTAATAAAGAACTATAAATATTTATCCACTGGTATTTTATCTTCTCGTGAAAGTTGAAACACATATTTGGATACTCTCCACTCCAGTCTCCATATTTTCCACCTATATATCTCTCTCTCTATATTCAATTTTTTCCATCTAATTAACTGTCTATTTGATTTAATGATGTAAGATTACTGATAGTATTAAAATTAATCTGGAAAAAAAATAAAAATAATGTACCATTCATTTAATTACTACGGTGAAAAAAGCATTATGATCTTGTATTAAAAAACGTTAAATTTGTTATAAAATAAAGAGATTTATAATATTCATCAACCAAGCAGCAATGGAGCCTGATCAAATAAAAGATTTTTTTTATATTTTTGTTATAAATTTGTTATCTGATTGTCAATATGCACCCTACTCACACTAAATGAAGATTTTTTTTTTTTTTTCTATTTTTCTTAAAGACACAAGATCATATTTTCCTAAGGGGGAATTAGCACCAATGTGATATTTTTTTTTATTTTATTATTTTAAATTCTGATTTTATGGTCATTTAGTGTGGGAAGACTTTTCCTAAACCAATCACCGTTTACTTTTCAAGCCTCAATCACAAGCCAATCACTATAAATGACATATGTTTGGCTTTTGAGAGAAGATTTTTCCAAATTAACAGTGTAGAAATTCATGAAGATTTTCTATTACTATTTGTTATTTGTTATTTTTTTTCTAGGACCTAGACAAATAGGATGTTCACACTATATGTCTTAGTCAGCATTAAAGAAACCTATTATGACCTATTATAATTTTTAAATTATATTTAAAATATAATATGTGTGTGTATATTCAATCAAGTCTTATATTAAATCAATGGAATAGAGGATCTGCACAAAATATAATATTTAGAGAAAATGTCAATACCCTTTTCCAATTCGATATTCCAAGAGTAATAAAGATAGAATTTTATGGGCATATAGAAAAGTACAATTATACTGATAAAAATATTTGTTTACAATCCCCACGTCGTTCGTTGGCGAAATACAGAAAATACAGTGGAAATTTAATATTTACATAATTCTCCAAAATATCTAAGCATAAATGAATTATAATCACGATCTTGTCCTCGCCTCAAAACTCGAGCCAATTACTTTTCGGCGTCTACGTCTTTGCCTTTTTAATCCACTGGCACTCGCTGAGATATTTATTTAAAAAAAGGGTGAGATTCCAAAGAATTCCAGTAGAAACATGCAATCGTTCATAGAAAATGCGAAAAGTAAATATAATATATGTTATGTATACACTAATTAATGAATATTATAAACATATCATCTGTATGTATCCATGAGTAAGACCCAGCCCCACTATTCTGCACCGGTTGGGTTTTCACCAACTCTAATGTAAGTGCCTTTGACACTTCTGGCCCCTCTCTGGGCTGTTGATTAATAAAGCGCATTTACAAACATTGGCATCCACGCAATCATATAACTATGATATAATGTATGAAAGATAATGTTCCTACCTCAAAGTTTTATAATCCTCTATTTAACGGTGTCTCGTAAAGTGTGTCGTTCCGGCTCTCTACTCGATCCGAAAATATTAAATATACAAGAAATAGGTCATAATCTATCCAAGTATCATTTAAGACTCTTCCATAGTGTTTTTTGTGGTTATATTAGTCTATGATGAAAAATTATTAAAATACCCCAGGACCCCCACCCGGCCCGGCCCCGCGGTACCTGGCAAATGGCACATTTTCCCAAAATTTTGACAAAGACTATTCTGACTTTTTTTTGCCCAAGGAATCCATTTCCGAGCTTGAAATCACCAAATTCACTGTCAAATTACAAAAATACCCTGACAGCCCCTATTTAGGGATTTCAATGGCATATTCGTAATTATGTTTTTTCGACCTCTACCGAAAAAGTGCCCAACTATAACATCACCTATTTTTGCCCACTGAGTCCAATGGAACCATTTATTTTATGAAAATCCAACTCCTACTACCAGTTCTAGTTTTGGCAAAAAATATTAAGGAAAAAAAAAAGAAAAAATTAGGGTTTTTAGCTTCCAAAACTTATAATCTTCCACTTCTAATCATTGATTAACTCACTTAAACATTTCTTAATCATGATTTAAAGGATTTTGGGCAGCATAATCCCTTAGGGTTGTGGCTTTTCCGATTTTACAACTCAACCCAAAACCAAACAACAATTACCAACAACAACTTCATACTAACATAAAGTTGAGATTGGTATAATTACCTCTTAACTTCTTGGATTCTCTTACTCTAGGCACCTCCTCCCTCTCTTCTTGATCTCAAAGTGTGACTTCACCACCATGGATTCATGAGAAACAAGAGTTTAGAGAAGGATTCTAAGGAAATGTTATAAGAAAAACCAAAGAAACCTTACTTACCTTAACTTCTTCCTCCTCCTTCTCTCTAATCTTCAAGAACTTCACAAGCTCGCTCTCTCTCTCTCTCTCTCTCTCTCTCTCTCTCTTCCTTGTGTTATGGCCAAATGTGTCAAAAAAAGAGGAGGGAGCAAGAGTTTTATTAATTAAGTCTTCCTTCTTCCTAGCCCTTGATTTAATCAAGAGCTCCCAATGTGACACTTGTCACAAACCATTCTCTTCCTTCATGATTTCTTCATTGACTTGCCATTAAATTGAATCAATTCTCTTCCTTTCTTGCTCCCCAATCCATGCTCTCCCCCCTTTTTGCTCCAAGTAACCCATTCTTCTTTTTCTATATTCACACTTACACTCTTCTATACAATCATATTTCTCATTCCTTCACTTAAGCTTCTCCCATCATGCATTACACCATCCTTCATGTTGTGTACACTACATCTTTGCCATGATTGATATGTGCATGTAGTATAGTCATCATCACCTTCTTCTTGTAGCATGTGATCATGGATTTAATATTTTTTCCCTTTACTTTCATGCTTGGACGAAAATTAAAGAGGAAGAGAAGAAAAATTGTTTTTCACAATTCCATAATTCACCTAATTGGTTTATGTATAATCCCCTCTTAATTTCACAATTCTTGATTTATTCCACCAAGAATAATCCCATTATGCATTTTCCTTTATTTTCCTTAATTAATTGAAAAATAATTAATCTTGGGCTAAATTGGCAAAATTACGATTTTGCTATCACCTTTATAATTTAATTCATTTTTTAAATTTATTTGCCCATTTCCTTATGAATATGAATATTTCAAAATTCAAAAAATCCAAATTCATGAATATTCACTATTTTAGTGAATTTCTCAATTAATTATAATATATTTTTTGTAAATATAACATTTGGGGTGTTACAAAAAAGATTAAAAAAATACTATTTGAGCTTCAAAAGGCCCAATTAGTCTTATTACCTATAAGAGTATAGGTATATTAATTATAAGAATATAACAATTGACAATTCATTTTAATAAAAAATCTCTAATTTAGAATTTTAAAGCTCAGGTAATATTTTCTTGTCTTTTTCTCTAATATTTATTATGGAGGAGGTTAAAAATTATAATTATTTAAGAAGACCAAATATCATGATATAAAATTAACATTACTAAATTTCCCCCAAACTCATTGCTTCAACATCTCTATACTGAAGAGCTTAATCAAAATGGTCATGTTAATTTTGGTGGTACATATCCTAGAGTTCCTGAAAATTTATTGAACATGATGGGGATGATGGCTTCAGAGCAGGAGGTAAAACAAGCAGTTTTCAGTATGGGCCCTCTGAAGGCCCCTGGTCCTGACGGATTGAACCCTTTGTTTTACAGAATCAGTGGAATATGGTGACAGGCATTGTGGTGGCAATGGTCCAGGAGATTTTTCGCCGGCCTGGCAAGGTCAAAAGAGTCAACGGGACACATATTGTTTTGATTCCTAAGATCGAGATCCCACAGAGTATTCGTGACTTCCGCCCCATTAGTTTGTGTAATGTCATCTATAAGACTGTGACTAAAGTCTTGGTTACTAGACTGAAGCGAGTTATGCCACTGATTATTGCACCTAACCAATGCAGTTTTGTGCCAGGACGATAGAGCTCTGATAATATTATCTTAGCCCAGGAAATTGTGCACTCAATGAAAACTACAAAGAAGAAGTATGGGTTTATGGCTTTGAAGATTGATCTGGAGAAAGCATATGATCGTGTTCGCTGGGACTTTGTGGTGGACCGATTATGAGTTGCACTTCCCTTCGGCATTTATTGATTTGATCCATGTGTGCCTTACTACCCCAGAACTGCAGGTTATGTGGAATGGTAATTCTGGTCAAGCGTTTACACCGACCCGTGGTGTTCGACAAGGTGATCCTATATCTCCTTATTTGTTTGTACTGGTAATGGAAAAATTAACTCATCTGATTCAAGCAGAGGTGAATTTGGAAAATTGGGTTCCATTCAGGTTAAAAAGGCATGGTGTAACCATTTCGCATTTGTTTTTTGCAGATGATCTACTTTTGTTTGCGAAAGCTTCACTTGACCAAGCAGCAATTATCAAAGCCTGTTTGGATGATTTTTGTGCCGCTTTGGGAGAAAGAGTCAATGGGGCCAAATCAAGGATCTTCTTCTCAGGGAATGTGTCTCATACTCAGAGGACGGAGATTAGTGCCTTCCTAGATTTTACTCCGACTGCAGATCTTGGCAAATACTTAGGTATTCCAGTGTATCATGACCGGGTTTCAAAGCGAACATATCAGTACATTGTGTCTAAAATGGAAGACTGACTTAAGGGATGGAAAGCGAGTAGTTTATTAATGGCTGGTCGTCATACACTAGTCTCTTCAGTGGTTTCGACAATTCCGTCTTATGCTATGTAGTCTGCGTGGTTACCAACAGCCACGTGTGATGAGATTGATAAGAAGTGTAGGGGTTTTCTTTGGGGAAGCTCAGGTACAAATAGGAAGCCTTCAATAGTTGTCTGGGATTAGGTTTGTAAGCCTAAGGATGCAGGAGGTTTGGGCCTATGACATGCTCGCAAACAAAACGAGGCTTTCATGATGAAGCTGGGTTGGGGTCTTATGAAACGAAGGGATACTTTGTGGGTAAAGTTCATACGCGAGAAATACAAATGTAGGGAGGATGTTCTGCCTACCATTCGGAACACTAAGGGGGGATCCCAAGCGTGGAAGGGGATTAAGAATGTTTGGGAACTGGTGCAGGAAGGGGTAGGATGGCGTATAAGGAAGGGAGACTGAGTGTACTTTTAGAAGGACCCATGGGTTCCACATCATGACAGTCTTGTGAAGTATTGTGTTAGAGACATCCCGACAAGTATCTTAGATGACTTTGTGAGTATGTATGTAACACCGTCAGGTGGATGGGACTGGGCGAAATTTGATTCACTCTTACCTCCTTTGGTACTTCAGGCTATGCGGAATGTTTCTCTGGGGGCTAGACGACATGAGGAAGATAGACCCATCTGGCGGGCCTCGCACAGTGGGGAGTTTACGCTTAAGTCGGCCTATGGGCTGGTGGCGAATGTACGTCCCTCTCTTCTTCGTGACTTATGGCGGAATATATGGAAGCTATGTACGCCGCAAAGATGTAAGACCTTCTTGTAGATGGCGGCATGTGGGAGACTGATGACGAATTCTTGGAGAGTAGCGTACGGAATGCCAGTGCAACAGGACTGCTTTGTGTGCTCAGGGGTGAAGGAGAGTGTGCTGCATGTTCTCCAAGACTGCCAGGTTGCAAGAGGGTGCTGGGCGAAACTTGGGAATTCTCCAGCACAGAGCACTAGATTTTATGAACCAACAGATCCCTGTTCTTGGATACGTTGGAACTTAGCACAGGGGAAACAACATGAAGAAGTGAGTTAGCAGGTGTGGTTTACAATACTCTGTCGGCAGCTCTGGCTGAACAGGAACTCGGGAGTGTTTAATGGTAAGCGATCGGGAGTTAATTAGATCTTAGCCCAAGTACGAGCTCAGACGAGATGGGCTGATGTAAACGTATGCCAGACGCTTATCGAGAGGGAAGAACCTAGTATATGGAAGCCTCCGTATGTTGGATGGGTTAAAGTAAATGTGGATGGCGCATGTAGTCAGGTGAAGGGTACTGCGGGGTGTGGCGGGATTGTGAGGAACCATGAAGGCAAACCACTAATGGGATTTATGTGCGGATTGGGTCAAGAACTAGCCTGCATGCAGAGGCTTGGGTGGTGCTGCTAGGGCTTAAGATGGCTTGGGATGCGGGGTGGAGGCGAGTAGTAGTAGAATCTGATTGCTTGGAGGTTTTGGAGTTGATGGCAGGAGGCTGGGATGATGATCACATGGAAGCTAAACTTCTGGGCCAAGTTCGGCAGATGTTGGACAGAAATTGGGAGGTATCCACGGAATGGTGTGGACATAGATCAAATAGTGTGGCTGATGCTCTAGCTAAGGAATCTCTGCGAGGTTCTGCAGGACTGATACGGTTTCATGATCCGCCAGAGTGCATTAGCTCGATGTTGCACGAGGATTTGAGTGCAGGGTAGTTTTTTTTCATATTGATTTGTATTCTCTATCAAAAAAAAAAAGAAAACCCAAACTGAAAACGCAACTTTCCTGTTCCAGGGTTACTGCTCATTCTCTTGATTTCATTCAGGTAGCTTCACCTAAAAAGCCTTCCTTCTTGTGCTTCATGAATCCTAATAAGAAGGTATTTATTTCTCGTCCATAATTTAACATTTCCTCTTTCAATTTTCAATTTCAATATTATTTCAAATTGCAAGACGAACAAATATGGTAAGAGCAGTGTGGAATCGATCACAGCCTTGCTATGTATGGCAACAAAATATTTTTTAAAAAAACAAATCAATTGATAATTAAAGCTTTAAATTTTAAAGTTAAAAAATGGAAACTACGGAAGTAATTAGGTTTTATTTACATATTATTTATGCATACCAGGTTCGATTTCATTTTTCATAAGGAAAGCCTCCTTGAAAGACCGTGCATAGCTAGTTCTGTTCTAACTTCTTCTACATTGGCTTCAGGTAAGATTTTCTGTCTTTTTTCTCATTTGGTTCAATGTGTTATTATTTGTATACTCTTATTGTATTGCAAATATGCGAATGTTAAAAAGCTCGAGAAACCTCGAAGGGATTGAAATTGAAATTTAACCTTCCTAAACTTATTACTACTAACTTTATAAGCTTCTCTATCTTTTTTTTTCCTTATTCGGTGTTTGGCTTAATATACATCACACAAAAGAATCAGAGCATGCAACCGATTTTTAAGGGAAGAAATTTTAGAAAAATCATTTCCAACCAAAACCAAGTCATCAACATATACCAAGACAGCCGTAAAGGAAATAGAAGTAGCCTTGTAAAACAAAGAATGGTCAGAAGCAGACTGAACATAACCATATGACAATAAAGCAGCAGATAATTTGGAATACTATTAACGGCAAGCCTGCTTAAGGCCATAGAGAGACTTCTTCAACTTACAAACAAAATTGGATTTAGGAGCTGAAAATCCCTGAGGGAGAGTCATGTAGACTTCTTCATGTAGATTACCATGGAGAAAGACATTATTAACATCTAATTGTTGTAAGTGCCAGTGTTTAGCTGCAGCAATAGAAAGTAAAAGGAGCAAGGTAGTCATCTTAGCTATGAGAGAAAAAGTATCAAAATAACCCACATCCTCAGTTTGGGGTGTATCCTTTGGCCACAAGATATGCTTTATGTCGCTCAATCTCACCATTTACCTTAAACTTGGTTTTAAAAACCCATTTACATCCAATGGATTGCTTCCCAGGAGGTAATTCAGTAAGTTCCCAGGTCTGATTCAATGCAAGAGCCTTGATTTCTGCATGCATGGCCTCTTGCTAATGAGAATGTTTGACAGCTTGTGCATAGGTGTGAGGGTCAGAGGCCGAATTGATAACTAAAGCAAAGTGCTGATGAGATAGAGATAAAGAAGAGTAAGACAAAACAGTAGAGAGAGGATACCTAGGAAGACCTTGAGATGATGAGGCAGTGGAATGAAGAAGGGCACAATGATATTCCTACAGATAAGATAGAGGGTGGTGTGAATGAGTAGAACGGCGTAGGGTAGGAGGTGGAGGAGAGGAATCTGAAGAAACAGAAGCCGGTAAAGAGGAGAAGACATCAATTGATGCAGGGGAAGAATCATGAGGAGAAATAGGTCAAGGATCATCAAAAAGAGAGGGAAAGGTTTGAATGGTGGAATCAAAAGGCAGAGGTGGTGAAAAAGAAGGAAGGGAAGAAGGAGTGAAGGGAAACACAAGTTCATGAAAAACAACATCTCGTGATAAGAAAATCTGATTTGAAGAAACATCAAGTAAAATGTATGCTTTAAAACCATTGAGGAATCCCAGAAAAACACATTTCCTTGCTCGGGGGTCAAATTTAGTGTGATTGTGAGATAGCGTAGAAGCATAAACAAAGAGACCCAAACACTTTAAAATCATTATTGGAAGGATCAAGCTGATAAAGACAAGAAAAAGGTGTGGAGTTGTGTAAAAGTGGGGTTGGTAAGCGATTAATAATGTAGACCGCATGGGAAACAGCAAAATTCCAATATGCAATAGGAAGTTTAGATTGAAAAAGTAAGGCTCGAGCAACTTTTAAAATGGGTTGATGTTTGCGCTCAACTAAATCATTTTGTTGAGGAGTAGCTACACAAGATTTTTTATGAATGATCCCTTTAGAAGAAAAAAATTGAGACATGAGAAATTCAGAACAATTGCTTGAACGTAAAACCTTGATAGAAGTATGAAATTGATTTTCAACTAATGCTAAAAAATTGGAAATGAGTGGGTGGGTTTCTGATTTATGCTGCATTGGAAATATCCATGTAAAACGGGAATAATCATTAATTATGGTTAAGAAAAAACGATGACCCTAAGCAGAAATAACAGAGTAGGGACCCCAAATATCACAATATATCAAATCAAAGATGTTATTAGTAGAACTTATGCTTACAGGAAAACAAAGCCGCTTCTGTTTGGCCAAATGACATGTATCACATGGAAGGGAAAGGGGAGTACAAACTATATCAGAAACTAGGGGTATTCAAAGTGTCTCAGTCCCAGACATTTTATCCCGGGAATTTCCCGTCCCGGCCGAGACCAGGACCAGGATCACACCTTGTGATCCCTGTCCTGTCTCGATCTCGGTTTTTTTATTTTTTTTCCTTAAAAAATAAGTTATTCTTTTATTCTTTTTATTTTTTACCCCATAAATTAAGTTATCATTTGATAAAATGTATATAACATATTTAGTTAGAGTTAAATCGTATATATCGTGATATTAATTCTAACTATATAATGTATAAAGATAATAACAAAAATGATGAATGTGATGATGATGATGATGATGATGATGATAATATGTTATTCTTCAATTCTAGCTCAATTTGTGTGATTTTTATGACCTTATTAGGTGTTAAATAATCACTTTAAACACTAGATTATAAAAAATTTAACTAATAATAATATTATTGAAACCAGAAATTCCTGATCCTGGTCCTGGGAATTCCCACTCCCGGCTACCCCCCTGACGGGAAACGGGAATGGGTGATCCCGATCCCGTTCCAGGATTTGAACACCCCTATCAAAAACAGCTTTATTTAAAATAGAAAGAGTAGTGTTGGATAAATGGCCTAAATGCAGATGCCAAAGTAGAGAGGCAGAGTCTGGTTTAGTTGAGGTTGAAAAAACTTGAGAGGAACGAAGAGGAGCCACTTTATCTGCATTCAAGAGATAAAGCCCTTCAAGCAAACTAGCTGCACCAATCATCATCGAAGGTCAATTTAAGCGGATCTAGCACAAAGTGGATGTGAAAGTGAGAGAGCAATCTAGAGAAGATGTTAAACGAGAAACATAAATGATATTAAAGGAGAAAGTAGGAAGGTACAAAAAATTGTGTAAGACCAAATGAGGAGATAGGTTCGACCGGTTGAACCGGGAACCGGTCAGTAGTCTAGTTCGATCTGCTATTAAACCGTGAAACTAGTTGGACTGGTTTGAAACCGGTAAAATTGGCGGTCCAACTAGTTTCATTTTTTTTAGTTTTTAATTATTATTTTGTGCTATTTTTTAGGGAAAATTGAAAACTGAAGACCAAAATGAACAGAAAAGTAGGTAAAGAAAGAACAAATCTAAAAAACATGAAGATAATGAAAAAAATTATTTAAAAAGATATAATAATTATAAGAAAAGAGATATCATTATATAAGTATAAGTATTATAACTAATACTAATAGATTTTAAGCATTTTTTTTTAAATTTTCATTTTTATCTATAGAAGTTTAAAAATATATTTATATATATATATATATATATTGCTATTAATAAATTATAATATTTTAATATAGCTGGTTCAACTATCGGTTAAATCCCGATTGATCCATTAACCCTTAAACTTGTACCGTGATCGATTCATTGCCCAATCCGATTTTTCATTCATTGCTTAATGTGTTGTTATCTATATAAGATTATTGTATTGCAAATATGCGAATGTTGAAAAGTCCAAGAAACCTCGAAGAAATTGAAATTTAAACTTCCTAAACTTATTACTAACTTCATGAGCTTCTCTGTCTTTTTTCTCATTCGGTGTTTGGTTTAATGTGTTGTTATTTGTATAATCTTATTGCATTGTTAATATGCGAATGTTGAAAGGTTAGAGAAACCTCAAAGGAATTGAAACTGAAATTAAAGTTCTTAAAAGTATATGGAGCAAATTTAGCTGGAAAGAACCTATACAAAGAAATACTATTAGCCTACCCTTATACACCCAAAAGAACTTGTTTATAGAAGTTCTCAGTGTTAAAGAAAAATCTTTGGTTATTGAAAGTACTCATGTGGATCGGTATAGAAGTTCTCATTGTTAAAGAAAAATCTTGGTTTATTGAAAATACTCATTCGCCGGTTTGGGCTTACCTGATCTTTTAAAACTGGTACAAAAACTATTCATCCATTTTCATAATTGCTATATATTCATAATTGTCAATGGGTTTTCTAAAACCGGTTTGGGCTTACCTGATATTTGTCAATGGGTTTTCTAAAATTTTCATAATTGCTATATATTCATCCATTTTATTAGATTTTATTGGTGTTTATGAGAAATGGCTTGATTGAAAATGGAGTGTTTTAGTTATATTCATCCGTTATGTGAGATTTCATTGCTGTTTATGAGAAGTGGTTTGATTGCAAACAGTGTTTTAATTGCTCTTGTATCATCACAGATCTAATCCTCCACAATCCACCTACCCACATGGAGTTTAGGCTTCCTTCTTCCATGCAGAACATGAAGCTGAATGGCACTAATTCTTTTAGATGGTGTGATCATATTGAGCGCTACCTGACTGCCTTGGGATTGGAAAAGCATCTCACTGAGGCCGTCACTACATTTGATGACACAAAAATTGAGGTTTGGAAGGTGGAAGAATTCAAGATAGTTAATTTGATGCAGAAAGCTATGGAACCACATATTGCATTAACCATGTGTGGCATTCCTATCCAAAGGTTATGTAAGGAGATTTGGGACAATATCCCGTGCATGTATTCTAACGACTGTACCAAACTCTATGAGCTGTGGGTCAAGTTTACAATACTAGAGCAAGATAGCATGCCAGTTGGAAAATACACTGAAATTTTCATGGAATTATATCATGAGTAGGAAAAGGCGCTGCAAATTAATGATGACCCAAAGCACATGAAGAAAGTGAACGAAATGTTGCTCACTTTTACGTTTCTGCAACAGCTAAAGCCAGAGTGGAAACCAGCTGTATATCATATCTTGAGAGAAGCAGAATTGCCACCTTGTTACGTAGTTGTTGATCGTCTCTCAGCTTTGGAACCATATATCTCTTGTCAGCAAGGTCAAGCTCCCAATCACTCTTTTTGAGTCCCCAGAGAATCACTATCACCGGCAACCTCCACGCAAGAATGCTAAACAAGAACATGTCATGAACGTCCGCATAAAATCTGAAGAAGACTTGGGAGAGAGGACTGGTGAGGATGAGACAGCTTAACCAAAATCCCAGAAAAAGGAGCCAAAGTATGCCTATTACCTGAAGAGTATGACTTAAAGTGCTTTATGTTCTTAAATTCTATGTATCTGATATTTTTCCTTCGTCTCATAGTGCTTCAGTCACTCTCCTCAATTGAGCTCAGTAGAGATGTTGTTGATTTGGAAAAAGAGATATATTCAGCTTTGTCTGGAGGAAGGTAATGAAAAGTTTTTTTTTTCCTTTTTTAATCGCAAGTCTTAGCTGAAAATCCTTTGGAATTGGAATACATTTTATGTCATTCAATGGCTTCTCTGCCTATAAACTCATCCGCGTTTGATGTCTCTTTCAAATTTTCAAATGGCTAAGAGTTTATTTTTGAGTGATGAGATTAGTTTACTCTGAGTTTTTATTTTCAAAATGTCATAATGTTGTTCTCTTACGCTTTACATAACCAGGTAATGTGGTATTCCTAGAAATATAACAGTTGTTTTGTATTATTCTTGCCTTGTAATGACTAATATGTAATGATTTATCTCGCGAGAAAAGTGATTTTGATGAAATGAAAAATTATTTGTTTTAGTTTAAAAGTAATTTTGTTATTAGAATTATGTTTTTTTTATATTCAAATTACTAAAAAGGGTATTAACTTTTATAATAATTGTATATAAATGATAATATTCCATTTCAAAGATTTTTAACATTAAATTTCATAATAAATTAAATATCAAAATTTAAATAAACATATCTACAAAATTAAAATTATAGCATTAATTAATTTTATAAGATGATAACAAATAGCTCAAACATATACATATTAATAAATTGTATAGACTAAAATCATTTTTAAATAGTAATTACCTAAAATAATATATTTTAAACTGAAATACGTAGTTTATCCAATAGTTAAATGTTTGATGGCTAAAAAATATAACCTTACAAAAACATAATTGAAGAAGGCAAGAGAAAAGGAAGAATATGGGGGTTGGGGGAATTATTACACCATAATTATGACTCAACAACCTTAACGGGGGAAATTAACTTCTTTAAAATCATGGTTTTAATCTCGAAAAAAAAGTGCTTTTTCTTTCTTTACAAGTGTTTGGGTAATTTTTTTTAAACAATAGTTTTTGTTAACACTTGTTTCCATTTCGATATTTACAGAGTAATAGAGACTAAGTTTCACAAGCATAGAAAAAAGTACATATATACTGATAAAAGTATTTGTTTACAGTCCGAAGTCAAGATACAAAAGGCGACAATATTTACAACATACGCTATCTATAACCACGAACTTTAACTTCTTCTTGATACATGTGCCAGTCACTTCCCTTTATCTACGTCCTTGCCTTTTGATCCACTAGCACCCGTTGAGATGTTTGATTTAGAAAAAGTGGTGAGATTCCAAGGAATCCCAGTAGAAACATGTTATCGTTCATAGAAAATGCGAAAAATAAATATGATATGCGCCATGTATGCACCCATTAACAAACAATATAAACATATCTTCTGCATGTGTACATGAGTAGGGCTCAGCCCCACTAATCTGCACCGGTTGGGTTCTCACCAACTCCAGTGTAACTGCGTCTGGCACTACTGGCCCCTCTCTGGGCAAAGCATATTGATTAATAAAGTACATTTACAATAATGGAATCCACACAATCATATAACTATGGTATGATGTATGAAGGATAATGTCCCTACCTAGAAGTTCTATCGACCCCTTTTTGTGTCCTCGTGAAACGTGTCGACTTTCGACTCCCAATTCAATCCTAAAATATTAATGTACAAAAAATAGGTCATAACCTATCCAAATATCATTTTAGACACTTTCATAATGTTCTTTGTGGTTATATTAGCTTATGGTGAAAATTCACCAAAATGCCCCCGGGACCTCGGCCCGGCGCCGTCGTACCCGGCCCGATAGCACGTTTTTTCCAAATTTTTAACTAGGGCTATCCTAATTTATTTTTGCCCAAAGAATCCATTTCAGGGCTCAAAATTACCAAATTCAATATCAAATTACGAAATTACCTTTGACAGCCCTATTTTTAGGGTTTTAGGGGCGTTTTCGTAACTAAGGTTTTTCGGCCTTTTTTGAAAAAGTGCCCAACTGTAACCCTACATAATTTTCCCTCCTAAATCCAATAGAATCATCAAATCATTTAAAATCCAAATCTAAGACCCATTTACAACCCTGACCAAAATTTATGGGTTCTTCAGGAAAAATCAGGGTTTTGCGATTTCGTCTCCGTAAACGCATTCCTTTCTACTTCTAACCACTTTATTTACCATCTAATTGAGTTATAACAACCATTTGAACTAAAATTGGGTAGCATAACCCTTAGGCACACACACTTCCAAAATTTAAAACCAATGGCAATCCAGCGAAATTTCATTGATTAAATTGCTCACAGAAGACAAAATAGACAATATACGAAGGTTTGGAGGTTACCTTTCACTTCACTCTGGCTTTTCTCAACAAGGCTGAAACCCTAGCTTTTACACACCCAAATATAAGCTTCCCAAACCTTAAACACATAGAGGAGTAGCTTAGGAACGGAATTATACGTGTTAAGAACCGATTTACCAAAGAAATCACTTATTTTTGCAAGTTTTTCTTCTCTTTCTCTCTCTAGAATTTCACACACTCTCTCACTAGTTTAGATATGTTAGGGAATGAAAATGAGCTGGAGGAAGATGATGGAAAAGTGTTTTTTTATATTATATCATTTTTTAATGATTTATGGAATTTCCAAAAATTCCAAAATCCATTTTATGCACATAAACCCTATGTACATGTAATCAAACTCATTAAGCCCAACCAATATTTTCTTCCTCTTCCAACATGTAGGAGACACCTAGAGGTCCCTCCCTATGGTCTCAATTGGTTTCACAACTTTTTCAAGTTATGTATACATGTAAAGTTCCGATTTTGGTCAAATTTGCATTTTTGTTCAAAGTTTTCATAAATTCATATTTAATTGACCAAAATGTTCTAAATATATTTTTCACCTTTATTTTTCTTAATTAATTGAAATTAAATTTAATAAACCAGAAAATAATTAATTTTGTGATAATTTGGCAAAATTACGATTTTACCATTGCCTTTCAAATCCAATTTCTTCTCTTATTTTTCTTTAGTCAATTTCCATCTATTTTTGGATCAAATATTTTCTCTAATATTCCTTCATTTTTGGACTTTAATATTGGGCCTTTTAAATTACCCAAATTAATTCCATAATTATTTTTTCCCAATTTCCCATGAAATTGAACATTTATAAATTCATAAATTCTAAATTCATAAATATTCACCATTTTATTGAATTTCTCAAATATTTATAATATTTTTTGTGAATATAAAATTTGGGGTGTTACAGTTTTAACTCCAAAAATGCTTTTTTATAGTTACCTATAATTGCCCTAGTAGCAACATCACATATATTGTAAAAACGCATGCAAAGTTTTGTTTAAAAATAATTATAACTGACATTCTTGGATATCAATTTAAAAAATTAACACACAAGCCCTTATAACTTCATTTTTAGTTTTTTCCTATTGATTGGGTCCTTGTAGTTTTCTTAATTATCAGTATTACTATTAGCTGTTGGAGCTAATGTCATGGCCATTATCGAGCTTGCATCTGGAACATTAATAAAATTAGAAAAAATTACACTCAAATTCTAAAAAATAAAGGAAATGAAAAATTGGTCTAATTGGCATCTCCACAAGCGGGTCATTGACAACTCCACGAGTGGGCATTGATAATTTTATGGGATCAATTTTTCATTTTATAATTTTAAAGAATCATTTTTTCATTTCTCTTTTTTCTTAGGACTTGAGTGTAATTTTCTCATAAAATTATCGTTTTCTTTGCATGTGTGTGAACACACATATGAGTGTCTATCTCAAGGAAGGCCCATTTAAATTTTTTGGGGTAAAAAAAGGACCATTTATTATTTGGACTGAAGACCCAATCTAAATGTTTAAATCCAAGCCTCTCCAACCAAAAAGTCCAACTGTCCCAATTTTTTCCTGGTTCATTGATGGGCCTGATAATCTATGCAAATTATCAGCATCAGACATCAGCATATATTTTTTAATATAAACAATAATAGCAAAAAAATGCATTTTTTTTTACCTAGGTCTGGTGGAAGGGAGTAATCCTACAAACTAAGGTTTAGATTTCTGTTAGGAAATGTGCCTATATTTAATACCTTATAATGCCTCAAATAAAATTGTTTTTAATAGAAAGATACACGTGTTTAGTAAAAAATGCGTTTTTTTGCGATTCTTTTGTGCATATTATTTATAATTGGATTTTTTAAGAAAATATAGTTCCATAATTTTGTCTTTATGATAAAAACAATGCTGCATCAATATTATTCACTAAAACAAGTAAATCAAATTGACATTTTTTTCTAGTCCTTAAAACTTGTTTTTAAATCACTAATTTTATTAATTGTGAGTGACAACTTTAGGCCGTGAAGCAACCTAAATTTTTTGGCCCTTAGTGCCCAATGAGAGATATTAAAAGCTCGAGCTTGTAATATCTCACCTTTATCTCCTAAAAGTTCAAGTATATATGTCCTGCCCTTGCCTTGTTTGGAGGACCATGTGCACCAAACAGAATATGAACATAGTTGTTTTCTCATATTTATTAGAAATTTAGTTCTGGTGCTAAGAGATTAATGTTCCCATAATTGAAATTTTGAAATTAAAATAAGTAAATAACAGAAGAATAGGATAGAACGACAATAAGAGGAGCTGAATCTGAAACAAATGTTAGAAAAGAAGCCAGGTGTGGTGGTCCTTACTCATAAGTGACTGTTCTTTGGACCGAGGAATAGTGCTTTTAATCAAAAGAACAATTCCATGATAATGAAGGGATTTAAAACCAAATTCCATAACACTTTCAAACAAAATATCGAAGAACACTTTCTTTCTTTCTTTTTTGTACTTGATGTGCTACCTCCATTTTACAATTTGTATGGAGTTGAGATGTTCAATCACGGAATATATTTTAATTTTCTTAAAAAAGTTGTTCCTCGCTTTTGAAATTTTTATTTATTATTAAATATTTTATTGGACGTGAAAAAAAAATTCCCTTGAAATAACAAATATATGTTTTATTTAAATAAAATGAATAATATATCTTTTTTATTTGGTGCCAAGTCAATGTATGAATATATTTAATAAACATATGTCTACATATAACCAAGTTGATGAATGATGTAATTATTCTTATATACTCCACACAATAAACAGAAAAAAAAAAAAAGACATCTTGTGTGGCATGCATAAAATATTGCAGATGTATAAAATTTACACTGTTTTACAAAGAATCCTCACTCAATGGAAAGCAATTAACATGATAATAAAAATCAAACCAACTAATAATTTAACCAAAAATAAAAAGTGAAATATATCAGTCAATAGTTCAACTCATTCAATTAAATAAAATTTTGATTATTTTATGAGAAAATTGTTTATTAGTTTAATTATCAATTAAAAGTGAAATGAAATGTTGATGGATGAAATCAATCAAAATTAGACGTGTCAAAATGAGTTTGGACGATTTTGAATTCTTTCTTATCTGTTGAAAATAAAACCTTTTTTATTCCAATGACTAGACAAACCATTAAATGGACGCAAAGAAAAATAATTGGAAAAAAAAAATTCAATAATGGAAAGCTAAGTAAGTAAATAATGACCACCCAAGTCCAAATCAATATCAAAAGTGGTAAAAGGACAATACGATAATATAAAGTGGGAAGGTCACCTTTGAGTTTAAATGATAATTGGGAAAATTTTAGAAAAATAAAATTAAAAGTGGGAAAGGGTAAATTGGTGCTGCGAATTTATCAAATCTCAAGTCAAAACTGAAGTAAAAATTTGGGATTTCTAATTCTGAGCTAAGTTGTGAAACATGAAAGTGAAGTCGTTAATGTAAAATCAGATGTTGTTATAAAGATACAGATGCTGTTATTAACCCCTTAAATTTGTGCTCTCAAAATTATTCTTGGTTTTTGGAATATGAAGTTGTGAAACATACAAGTAAAGTCGTTAATATAAAATATGATATTGTTATATAAATACAAATGTTGTTATTCACCCCTGAAACTTGTGCCCTCAAAATTATCCCTAGTTTTTGGGATATGAAGTTGTGAAACATAAAAATAAAGTCAATGTAAAATATGATATTATTAATATAGATACAGATGTTATTATTGACCCCTGAAATTTGGGCCCTTGAAATTATCTCTGATTTTTAGGATATGAAGTTGTCAAACATAAAAATAAAGTCGTTAATGTAAAATCTAATGTTATTAACATAAATACAAATGTTATTATTGACTCATAAATCTTGTGCCTTCAATTCAGAGTATTTTGGTCATTTGGTTAGAATTAGAGATCCCAGATTCATACTTTAATTCTGATTTGGGATTTGATAAATTCGCAGAATCAATTTGTCTTTTTCCATTTTTAAAAATATTTTTCTGAAATTTGCCCATATTATATATATATATATATTTGAATTGATAAGGTGTGTGTGTGTGTTGAGATACTAACACAGATCTAAAACAACACCAATTATATCATTATTATTGAACTGATGGATATCAGCTCAGCTGTATTGCAAATCAATCAGAAAATTAGAAGGAAAACAAAAGGAAAAGAAAAAGAAGTTTAACTAATAATTGATGTTTCTTCTAATTTGTTGATTCTCTCTAATATGGTTTCTTAGGTTAAAGAAGGGTTTGATTGGATGAAGCCTAACTCTTTTCAATTAGTGGATCAGTCTTGAATTGACAATGGACACTCATCAAACCCCAAACCCACCTTTCTTTTTCATTTTTTAAAAAATTAATATGTTCTTTTAACACACATTTGCTCTACTTTGCTATAATTTATATGTTCATATAAAATAATATCTTCAGTTTACATTTATATATAGTATCCATAAACTCACCTTTCTTTATATATATAAAGAATAATTAAACTTCAGTTTAGTCCAGCCAACTAAAGAATTTAATATGATTATATTTAGTTGTGATTATTTCATATATATATATATATATATATATATATATAAGTACAATCTATCCCATATTTGATTTACTATCTGGTAAGAGACACGCACGCACGCAATTTATAAAAGCCGTACTATTATTTATAAATTCTAAATAATGCGGCATATTTCTCATAGATATTATTCATTATTCATATGAAAAAGTGTTGAATATTATATTCTTACATTGCGCAAAAAGGATACACGCAAAATTAAATTAAAAGATACCATTACCTAATATCAGAATCATTTAACGACTAACTTAGACCATTTTGGTAAAAAATTGTTTGCTAAAAAATTTATTATCTGTATAAACAATATTTTTTTCAGAAAGAGCTGCAAGTACATCTTTAATCCAACCACATGCACGTCAAGATATTATTATTTGATAACAGTTTTGATCATTAGGGAGGAAAGTAAACTCATTGTCATGGATATAATAAAATAATACTAATTGAGAAAACATAATTTAATTGATAATGAACTGAATAAATAAATGAATCAATAAAGAAGATCATTTAGCTAGGTAAATAGGAAAGGGCCTCTAATGAAAAAGGAGGTGGTTGAATGAAAAGGGTGAAGAGCACTTGAAAAGTGGTGGGGATGATGAAAAGAATCTTTTAATGAAGGATAGACTAATAGAGGGCCCTTCATGTTTTTTTTTTCCCATTGGAGAATGAAAAAAAGTAAAGGAAGTTCAAATTCATAGTGCTTGATGATAGTGTAATTTGTCAATGGAAGGCTAAGTCCTTGTCAATTTCATGCCCCCAATACCATGAAATATGTTTCCCCTCTCTCTCTCCTCTCATTTCAATGATAATGACTTTCACTCCTATCCCCTTTATGCTTTTTTTAATAACATTAGAGTTTTATTTAATTATTTGATTTCACTAAAAAAGTTTATTTTTTAATTCAATATAGTTTTTTTTTTTGGGAACGTCTAGTCTAATCTCATTAAAAAATTTGATTGGTGTTTGTTTTAGTTGTAATAAAGCATTTAAGGATCTTCATCCAATCAGGCAAGTTTAATCCCACATGATCTGTCTGACCTGGGTATTCATTTGATCAAGCGTTCGGCTAAGGTTAATTAAACCAAGTTTGATTTTGATTTGTGAACAATTCTAATATGATTCAACTTGAAATTTTGAGTAAGCTCACTTGTTTAAATAACATACCCAACTTTGTTACATGAAAAAGAAAAGGTACAAAAAGATAAGTACAAATATGGCAGTAACACTCAACAAACACTAATTTACATAGAAGTCTACAAGGCAGAACATAAAAACTTCAAATACAACTACTATTCAAACTGATGGCTAAATTAAGCCTCCAACATTGCATTGACCAACCTATTGAGTAACTTCACTTGGTATAAGAGGCAATGTGAGATGATTATATAATATTGTAGATGATAGATCAAAACAAAAAGTAAACTTTAAGGGCTTGTTTGGTTTGAGGGGAGGGGAGGGAAAATGGGTGGAGGGAAACTTTTTTTGAATTGAATTTAAAAAAAAATTAGAGAAGTGGGGTTAAAAATTTTTAATTAATTTTTCTTACTCCTTTATCTTATATATTCTTTTTATTAAAATTTTATTATCCCATTTCTTCAATATTTTAAAATTCAACTCATAAAAATTTTCCTCCCCTCCCCTCCCTTCCAAATCCCTCACACCAAACAGACCCTAAGAAAAGAAACAAAACATAGACAGGAATTGATGGGGGCGGGTCTCATACGTGAATTAATTCAAAACAAGGGTGTTATATATATGTTTTGGTTGTGTTGGAAGGGAGTGGCTTGTCACTTTTGGGTGTGCTCATGATACCTATGAATCATCATTCTCTTTTGTTGGTGCAATGCTTATCAACACCACCAGCATTTTGTTGACTTAACATATTGCATTGTCTCTTTAAGGATTTAATTTACTTGCATGGCATTACACCTCTCAGCCATATTCATTTAATGACTAGTAATACCCACCACTTCACCTATCAACTTCATTATTCCCTCTCTTTCACCTTCATCATTATTTTTACTTTTACCCTATTACTCTCTTTAGATTATCAATCATGATCACATTACAACTCTTCAATGAAAATTATATATATATATATATATATATATATATATGGTATTTGATATCATCTTATATGTGTGTGTGTAGTGTGTGTGTTTATATGTCATTATCTTCATTTAATTACTCCCTCCGGTTCTTAATATAAAACCTAATTGATTTTTTTGAAGAAATTAAGAAAGCTAAATAAATTATTTTAAAGCATTTATAATCATCATTTTTTTGCAAACTAATTTGCCTAACTTATAAACTGATATATAATATAATGATATACAACATATAATATAATTAAAACTTATTTAACTTTCTTAATCTCTTTAAAAAAATCAACTGGGTCTTATATTTAAGATCGGGATAGTACTATTTAATATTAATATTTGGTACTATTGATGATTAACCTTAATTAAAGCTTATCAAGTTCTTTTTACTCGACTAAACCATCATAAGTAAAATAATTAGTTTTATTGATTTTGTTATTCAATTATTTATTACTACCTCATATCAACAAATTTACATATAGTTATTTCTTTAAAATATCAAAATTGGTCTTAATAAAAGTCATTATAATTAGTCAGAGAAGTTTGGTTAATTAGTTAGGAGGTTTTATAGTTAGTTAGGGATGCTAGGTGAAAAAATTAATGCTTTAGATTGAACTTGTGGTATTATAAAACATTCTAAAATGATTATAATAAGTACCAGAGAAAGTATTAGCATAGTATCTGTTGCATGGATAACAGTATAACACTAATCATAGTTAGTGTATATTATACAATATATAACACTATTTATTATATGATAAAAAATATAATTTCTGATCTTTAATATAAGAGCTGATAATTAGTTCGTATAGATTAAGAAAATTAGTCAAGTTAGTTATTTGCATAAAAATATGTGTTAATTTGGGGGAACTTATAAATTTGCAAAAAGTATAATTAGCATTTGCATGGAAACCCTCTTACTACGTGCTTTCAATAAGGATAGCTTAATTTGTGGGAAGTTATAAATTTGAGTGATATAATGTATGAAAGTCTTATATTTATTAGAACTATATTAAACCTCCTAATTGGATACTCTCCTTGTTCTCTGACTCATCTTCTCATCTTCACCCAAGATTCTGAAATGAATGGTTTAAGTTTAAAATTTTATAAAATTATTATTATAATATTTTATAGATTAAATTTATTTATTATGGATTGCAATTATGAATGGTATAGATTAGATTTTAAGAGTTTTAATATATTTATCTATACTTATAGAAATAATTTTATAAAAGATTGAATATGAACTATATATTGTTTTAATCTAACAGTGGATATGAGATTATAAAAAAAAAATGAGAAAGGGGACAATGAGATATACCCAATCAAAGAGCTCATATATTTAAGATGGGGAGAGTATCAACAAAATAATTGTCAATCATTGTTTTTTATATAGATCATTCAGTAACTCCACATTATCAAGTTAATTAAATTCAAGGATTGTGATACTCAATTGAAGACCATTCTCTCAACATAACTTTTGAAATTACTTTAAAAAATCAAGTCATCTCTACTCAATTCAGCCATCGATCATTGATGCATATAATTATGTCAAATCGTAATTGTTCTATCCAATTCACATACTCAATGAGTGTTTGGATTCGCATTGAATATATATATATATATATAATTGTTTTGATGGTTTCTAGCTAATATCAAACCAAACATCATAGTCCCATTCTAAACAAAAATAGCAAAGTATAAGAGTTTCTTTGATGCGGGGCCAGCCATCCTAATCTTGTCATCCACTTCGAATATTAAGGTTCAATTATTGATATTATCACACAGCCAACTTGCATTGTACTATCATCACTGATTTTTATTCCACACCCAAAACTACGTATTGCCATAAAATTAACTAAAACAAAATGGTTAACAAAAACACAACGTGGCCAAGATTCAATTATTTCTCAAAAGTGAATAATGAACATACAAGAAAGGTAAGTGATGACAGATCCACCATCACTAGCTACAATGCATCTACATGTGTTTATAGAACCATAAAAGAAGAGAAAAAGAATAAGAGAAACAGTGCACCCACAGGTTATCTTTTTCCCTTTCAAGTCTCAACAAACACCCACATCTAACTTCGCTGGGTCCATCAACACTATCGAGCACTTCACCTAACAAAGAAAACTCAACAATAGAAGAAAGATTATTCTTTAAACTTTAACAAGTCTCTTGCTATATATATATATATATATATATATATATCTTTGATATAATCATTGTAGAAGAAATATAATAGCTTCTTCTTGAAGGGTCAATGGGTTGAATAATAACAAGGTGGTAACTGATATATGTCTAGCAGCTAATGGAGGTCAAGTCTAGTCTTTTGTGGGCAAACGGAGGTATTGGTATCAATAGGCGAGTTTATCCCAAAGAAAAAGAGGTTTGGATCATTGAAGCCTGAGGTCTCGAGTTTAAATTTATATGAATATAAGAAAACATATATAAGAGAGTTATACCCAAAATCTAACAATGTTTGAATATAATTCAATCAGATAGATTGCGAAAGGGTGGTATTGTGCAGATAAATGATTCAGAACGCACGTGAATGTTTGGAAAAGGGGACGATAATAATAATAGTAGCTAATAAGCAAAAGCCATTGAATGGTGATGACGAAAGAAATGGCACAAAGCTAAATAAGAGGCATCCAAACAAGTGTTTAGGTATGGCTGTGTCAGGCCAGCCATGGATCCATACGTCTTTGCTCAATTTCAGTACTACAACTCAGTATGGCTCTGTGCATGCATGTGTCTGATTCTGATGAAGCTCTGAACCCTGAATCGCTCTTTTTTCTCAGGAATCATGGGCTTACACATTATAACACAAATCTGTCTCTTTCATTATTATTATTATTATTATTAGTAATACTCTGTGAAAGAATATATCAGATGTATTTGTAATATATCTATCTCCTTGGATCCACCACACAGCAGGCAAGTGAACACTTCCCAGGGGGGCTACCCCCACACCATCCTGCAACACAAAACAATGCCCATCTACTTCTGTTTCCTGGATTTTTCAAGTGAATATATAGGAATAAAGAATATAATATATATATATATATACTGCGTTTTAATTATTACACCGTACCTCTTAGTTTTTCAAGAGTTGATTAATTATCAGCTTGATGTAATTAATACTAGAGGCCAATATTCAACGTACGTGTACTCAGGAATTGTTCCATATATAATATCCGATTAATTACACCACATAATAATTGGACATGCAGAAATTTGGAAAGAGGATTATTATTTCATACTTTATAATAATTAAGATATTAAAATATAACAAATTATCTACTTTTTTAATTAAAAAGGCTAATACCCAGGAAAAGGGGGGTAAAGAAAGAGGTACAGTTGCAGATTGACCAGTTTCCTCTTATTCGGCACGCTCACTCGGACTGACTCACTCAACTCAAAGCGTTAATAATTGATGCAAAGAGAGCAGTGTTGGCCATCGCGATCTGTGTTTCTAACTCGGACCCACTGAGTCAACTCACTGAAGATCGGCGGCCGGAACTTTCCAAGCCGACGTGGCTATGAGGGGCCGAGTGTGCCACCCTAGGAGAAGGCAACCTTTGTTCTCTTCCACCCTGTACCCATCTCCTCCGGCGAACACTGCCAATAACATGCTGGCTTGCTTGAACGCGTTCGAACCCAGGTGAACTGGTTCGAACCCGGCCGATCCCATCCGACCCCTCCACTGACTCAGTGTCTCGTGCCTCTCCACTCGCTCTGACCCTTTGCACGCCACCACGTTGCATATCTGTCTCCCTAGATACAGCTCCGACATCAGTACGTCCTGACTTGCCGCCGGCGATAACCCCGACGACGATGACGAGCCCTCCAGTGAGTCGAACATGGTTGAATAGTAGTGTAGTGCTCCTGTGAAACGGTCCAAGAAAACCGGCTCGTTGTGGTTTGCTTCTTGCTCCACCACAGTCACGATCTTAGGATTCACAGCCTTGATCGTGTTCAAGACCTTGTCGATGGCACCGGGTCGGGCCAGGAGCTCGTGGAGTTCGAAAACGGAGTTAACCGCGACTGCTTCTCCGGGTCGGATCTCGATGGGCGACGGCTCGAGATCCACCAAACTTTTGCAGACGAACCCGCGGAATTCAAATTGGACACCGATTGATTTGGCCAATTGCGCCAATTTCAAACCAACTTGTTGAAGAGCATCGGTGTTGTCCGGTTGCGGAGGTCCGATTCCGGTGAGGCGGAACGTCGGAGGACCACCGGGTCGTAATGCAAGGGCTTGCATTAATGCCGGCCATTGCATCCCCTGCTTGAGCCCGAAATCGATGACGTGAACTCTGTCAGCGGTGGCGAACGCTTCAAGGATAGCTTGGTTCGCCGTGAAATGGGCGAATTTAAGGTAGGGGCAGGACTCATAGAAATGCATATAGAGCATATCGGAGAGAGCCGAATCGATGGACGGTTGTGAGATTCCGTAAATCCGGTGAGCTAAAGCTTGAGCGAAGCAGGAAGCCACCTTCCTCATTGCTCCGGCTTGAGACGCGGCAAGCCGGCCCACGTGCTCCACAAGTGCTTCCGCCAGCTTCAAATTGTTTTGCTGAAGCGCCTCCGCACATGCCATCAGCGCGTGCACGAGACGCACCCCGTTTTCCTGGGAGTCAACGAGAACCACCGGACGCGCTTGCTCTGGTACAGTTGCCGGCGACGGCAACGTTGCGGGCGGCGACGGAACAGATTCAGTTGATGGTGAAGTTTTCAATCGCTTAGGGCTATTTTCACTCTCTGTCGATTTGCTTTGGGGGAACGCCGCCTTGCCAGGAATTGCTCGGAGGTCGTACTCGGAATCATCGTGGTAAACGGTGGACAGATTCCCAATATGCTGCTGAGAACTGGAGAAATTCCCGGTGGATACGACGGAAGAGCCGGCGGGAGCTAGAATATTGTCACCAATTTGTTGGTTCGCCAACAGCGCCGACGGATCGAGACAATTGGGTGAACTGTCGAGCTCGGTAAGCATGCTTTGAACCCAACCATGGAGATCGGTGGGGTCATAGTGGACAGTGTCAGACGCAAGATGAGATATCCCATCTTCCTGAGATGTGGCCATAACCATCTCAAGCTTCTCAAGCTTCTGGGCCACATCCGCCATGTCCGACGACCGGACCTTGTAGCCCAAAGCCGCCAGCAACTCATCCATCGCACCGGAACCATCGAGCTCATCCTCCCACATCTTCATCTTTCCACTAGACATTGACGAACATTCAGCCTTCACACCACCACCACTAGTACTGTTATCTGGGTATTCTCTCTTCATCTTTTTCCTCTCCAAATCCTACAAGAAATTACAAGAAAGCTACAGATCAGGTTTAGAATTCGTTCATGGCAGCGAAACAGGGCTCTGCTTTGCAATCTGTGCAGTGAAACAACAGAGAAAAGGATCGAAAGTGAGAGGGGGGGGGGGGGGGGAGAGTTCAAAAGGGCTACCGAAGGAGGCTCGGAGTGGTATAGATAAAGGAAGGAGCAATTGAAGCCATAATAATAGTTTTTTTTTTTTTTGTATAAAGCTTTGTCCTCTGAGCAGATTTTTTTGTTTTCGAAATTACGATTCATATTAGTATCAATATTTCCAATATTGTATTTTCGCGTTCGGATGGTGGGCATAAAAATGCGGTGTCTAGTTGGCAAAAAAAAAAAAAAAAAAAAGTGGTGTCTCTCGGTTTTCTAATTTTATTTTGGACACCTTAAATTCGTTTTTCTGTTTTTTTATTTTTTTATTAAATTTTTTATTTAAAAATAAAGAATTAATAAAAATAACAATTTCTTCGATATTATTATTTAAATTAATTACGCTCCAAAGATGAATTATTATTTATTACACAATATATTGTAAAACAAAAATACAGTAAACGTTAAATTGTCTAAATAAGTGTATGATTGGATTAATTTTTGGAGAATAATTTTTATGATTTATAAAATAATATGGAAGAGAAGTTTTATCTTGATTTACAAAAAAATGACTTATAAAACCCTAATTTAAGTGTTTCCCAAATATGTAATAAAAGTAAGTAATCCTTATTTGTTTTTCTTTTTTACCTACATAAAAGTAAATAACCCTAGCCTAAATGTAAACGAATCCAAAAAATAAATAAAAAGGAATCCACAATCCCCGTTCATCCCTTATGTTGGGTTTTTTTTTAAAAAAAAACCTCTATACACTAAAAATTAATTAGCTCAAGATATTGGGTGTTGTTAAAAAAGTATTTCAGATATTGAATACTACTGAAAAAATATTTCAGAAATTAGTGTTGCAGGAAAAATATTTCTGAATGTAAAACTAGAAATCAATTAATTTGAGATTATCATGTGACAAAAAATTTTAGAATACAGCATATAAATTAATCTAAATAAATAAAAATGTATAAAAAAATTTTAAAAAAATGGCCTCTACCCCAAAATTAAGGGAATGAGCATACCGTGCTCATCGAATGAGGACCCAATATAAACACCATATAGGTCATGTTTATACATAGGATTTGAATCCCCTCCTTTTCCTTTTTAGTTCACTCTAGTCATTTTCTCTTAAAATATATTAATTTGATGTAAAATACACAAGCTTCTCATTTTTTTTTTTGAAAAATAATGTTGATCATATTGGAGTATTTTTTAAGTATCAATTATAATTTTGTAATATTTTTTCAGTATTATCTAATATTCTGAATTAATTTTTTAGGATTTTAAAAAACTAATTGATACTGAAAAATATTTTAGGAATGTTAGTTTTCAAAAAAATAAAAATAAACTTACATATTTTACATCAAAACAATATATTTTGAGAGAAAGGTCGAGAGCGAACCCGAAGAAAAAAAGGGGAGGATGCAAATCCTATCCACAGCGAGCATTTTCTTGGTTGGAACTGAGTTCGTTGTAGTGATTATGTGTTTGTACTAAAAATGGAGGTGGGGCCCAGGATCACATCTCAAATAAATAAATAAATAAATAAGGGAGGCATGGGAGCATCGCAAAGCCAAAGAGCTGAAAGAGACGTCGATGATCGTGTACAGCTGGTGCACTCCCAAATTCCATACGCCGTCATTTCATCGTCTGGTGGCCGTGGGATAGATTCCACATGGGAAAATTTTATTTATATTTATATATACAATATAAAAATAACTCTATAATCTCACTTCTACTAATAATTACCACTGTTTATTTTGAAATCACCGTTTAATGAACATATTATACTGTGTTTTCCTCTTTTTCTTAAAAAAATAGGTTTTCTTATTAGATTTGATTAGTTTTTTTTCTTACTACAAAAATCATATTATTTATTTGATGCGAAAATGATAATAACAAATATTTAAAAAAAACCTATTCTGCTTTTAGCCAGTGAATTTGTGCTCCGCCTAATGTATCATCACATCACATTATTGCGGTCGCTCTGGCGCCTTGCTTTAGCCGCGTTCTTTTCCCCTCATTAGTCATTCAGTTGAAGTAGCATTATTATTATTTTTCTCTTTCAAAAAATAAATAAAAGAAAAGCAGCATAAATTAGCCCCCCCCCTTTTTTTTTTGAAAACTTGAATATTAAGGAGAAATTATTAGCAAGATTTTCCTTTTTATTAAAAAATATTTGGCAGATATTTGATTGGGTCCATTATCATGTGTATTTTGACTTTAAAACGTAATTCTCCTGGTGTCCCCTCACTTTTTAATGGGTGAATTTGATGTTGTCATGGCATGATGTATAGTGGAAAATTGTATTTAAATCAAAATATTTTATTAATTTATTAAATGTTTGGCACGGTTATAAAATGCTTTTGAGAATGAACATACGTAACTTCTTTTTCATAATGATCAAAACAATTTTTTATCAAAATAATGACCAAAACATTGAACCCTACATTGCATGAAGATTTATGAACTATTTAATCAGTGTGTCAATAATATAATTTATTATACAGGTATATGATACAAGGATGATGTATGGATTTTCTTTATTACACCTTATGTAATTTTCTTAAGAAAAAAATTACATGAAAAGAGTTTGAACGGTTTATATGACTATTGTTTTATCTTACAATATTTAAAAAGTATCTCTCAACATAATAAAGAGTAAAGATGAACCCTTCTTAGTGTTTGTTTGGAATAGCTTATTTTTAGGTAATAAGTGCTTATAAATCGTGATTTACGATATACGAGGTAAGTATATGAGAAGAGTTTTATCTCGACTTGCGTAATAAGCACTTATATTCAAAACATACTAGGACACATAGATAATGAGTAACTTTATTTATTACTGAATTTATTCTATGTACAGGAATTAAAATTTAAAATTACAATCTTTTAACTCAAGAGATAAAGAGTTCCTATCATTTATACCACTATAAGTTATTAATGCATATGCCTTATTTTTATTTTACAGATAAATGTATTAAAATCTTCAGAGTTTGATAAAACCCGGGAAATAAGAGAAATTTAGATTAAAAATACCTACCAGCTACATAACTGTTCATTGAATATTTAAAAAACCTAATTAAGTGATTATTCTAATAAATGTGTGTTGGTTTTCTAAAAATACCCTCTTTAATTATAGATATTAGAATTGCTTATCCATTAAAACTCTTCAATATAAATAATCAATAGAGTTAATTTGAGAATTTTGAGTACAGAATGAATTTAGATAATTAGATCTTACTCCACATTGAAAATTAAAGTCAGAATCTTTTAACCCTTTGGCCAAAAAAATAAAAAAGAATCGTTTAAATCTTATATTTAGTATTTGAGATTGACAGTAATTTATTGATAAAATCATTATATATATATTATAGCAAAAACGAAAAAGAAAAAGGAGAAAACGTGTCAACATTTTAAATCATGAGTGCCAATGTTAGGTGGGCCCACGTTGGTTCGAGTGGAGAATAACATTTCGCGATGCATGAGGGACAGCGACAATGATGGCCACGCGTCACACTCGCAGGTGGGAACCAACGCGAAAGTGGGCACTGCTTGACTGGACGGAACTAGTGGGGAACGGTGGGAGCGAGTGGCAAAGCACGCGCCAATTGCGCTAAGACGGAGGACATAGCAGATTAGCCGCGTGAGGGTCCTACACACACAGGGGAGGGGGATTTAGACGTGACGTCAACGTCCGTTGAGAAGGATCACACGTGCGAGCCATGTGAAGGACGTAGTTCCCGTTGAACGGGTTAACTAAATAAGAAACGTTCAATTAGAAAGGGACGCACCGTCTGCTTTGGAACGGAGACGTTAATATCATCAGCTTCTATAACTCAGTTTCTACTCATGGTATGGCGGCGTGAGGCCCACTAAATTTGAGTTATGGAGGAAACATTCGTATTAGTAGGGGCAATCACGAATCTCCAATTGAATTACGGATGGTAATATTATAAAAAAAAAAAAGAAATGAATTATATTAGATGGGTGTTGACTATATTTTTTGGGAGAATTACGATGAGGTCCCAAAAAAGGAAAAAAATAAAAAAATAGTCCATATAGAATGCAAAATGAAAAAATGGTCATATTAACAACTCCAGGAACTTATATTGACAACTCGTTAACAACTCCAGGAGCCTGTATTAACAACTCCATGGGACCATTTTTTTATTTTGTAATCTATTGGGACCATTTTTTCATTTCTTTTCTTCTTTTGGACCTTAGTGTAATTCTCCCATATTTTTTCAAGATCCGGATGATAAATTTTAAATTTTTAACCAATTTAATAATTTAACTATCCCTTCTTAGTGTTAGTGTGTGTTTGAGAATAGCTTTTATGATTACGAGGTAAATATGTGAGAGAAGTTTTGTTTCAGCTTATAAAAAATAGCTTATGAAACCATGATTTGGATGTTTCCCAAACACTCACTTAATAGGATAGTTTGAAGTGTTTTACAATAAAAACCCGGAAGTATTTTCTAAAAATAACTGTACAAAAATATGAGTGAGAAATTGTAGGAGAAAGACCCATACCTGAAACCTTTTGCTGATTATTTCTAAAATATATTTAAAAATATAAATCAGTATTTTTTATAGAAAGATCCACTATATAACATAAAAAAGATTATACAAGCAAAATTGTTACACTAGGGGTATGGAATGAGAAACTAATAAAATGTGAGTTTTATGGAGAGAGTAACCGCTTGATAAAAAAAAATAGAGAGAGTAACCGAAAAAATATTGAAGAAATGAATAAATATACAGTATCATTCTTCTTATATGTAACAACATTAATATGGTTTAAAGATGTAGAAAAGTCGAGGCAACTTAAGTAGCTCAGGACGACATCAATCTCAAACAAAAATATACATTATGATTCTCAAAATTAATTTCATTTCAAATTTGTAATAAACTTTCAAGAACTTTAAAGATTATATTTATCTTATATTTTATTTATTTTAAAATAAAATTGAGATTTAGACTCTTTTATGGTTTTACAAGCTACTTTATTCCCTTGTTGTTAGAATATAAAATTTTTTTTTTAAAAAAATATATTAGATGTTGAGTAGTTATGACCAAATCCAGCTAATCATATATTCATATGGAGGGAAAATTTCTTAACAAATTTGCAATGATCGAATCCCAAAATTGTTTCTACTCTACTTTATATCTTGAACTTCTTTCATGCGCAACTTTTAACATTTATTTTAACCTCACTTTCTTGTGACACACAGTAAATAACAAAACTATTCAGTTGCTTTGAGCAGAGAATTTTGACTTATGGCTCCAATGAAATGATACCTTACTGATAAGGATAGAGCCTTACTGATAAGGATAGAGCCTACTAAACAATTTTCTGAAAAATTGCAATTAGTAAGTGAGGCATCTCTTTCTTTCATGCAAGTTTATTGTAATTCGGTCTTAAATATAAAATAAAATTAATTTTTTAGAGAGATTAAAAAAAATTAAATAAGTTATTTAATCATATCATATATTGTATATCGTTAAATTATATATTAGTTTATAAGTTAGACAAAATAGTTTGGAGAAAAAAACGATAAATATAAATATTTTAAAAATAATTTAATTAATTTTATTAATATCTCCAAAAAATTTAATTGTGTCTTATATTTAGGAACAGGGAATATTATTTTAACCATTTGGGTAGGGATTAAATTGGGAACATAATCATTATATTTAAGGTTTTGCAAATCCAAATCGGCAACACCTTCCAAGTGGATAACAAATATTCTTTTGGTTCCAAGTTCTGTCATTAATTATGTCTTGCACACTATTATCCTTCACTAATTTCCCACAAAAAAAGTGGCTTTAAATTTTCATTTTCTAAATTTCCAAACTAATCATTTTTTTTTTGGGAAAATCGCTCAAAAATAATTTTGGAGCAAATTAATTGCTAAATGCTACCATAGAAGATCGTTTTCACTTTAACGGAAGATATGTTACACACAATGGAAAATATTTTACACACAACGGAAGATGATTTGCACATTTATATGGAAGATTTGTGCATATAAGGAAGAGTATTTGCACACAACGAAAGTTTTTTTGCACACACGGAAGATGACTTGCACGTTTAATAGCATTCAGCAATTAATTTACCAAAAATGTATTTATTCCCAATTCTCCCCTTTTTTTTTTAAAAAAAAAAAAGAAGGAATTTATAATTTTTATGTGTTTATATTTGTCTTCGTTTTATTTTTTGAAATTCCCTTAGAAAACTAATTAAACTGGATCTTTAGAATAATTAGAGAAAAATGACCAAGGACTGAACATAAGGGAAAAAACTTATTATTTTTTATAATTTTTCTTAATATTTTGTACTTGAAAAATATATCACAACTTCACATTTGATTTCAGATCATTTGAATCATGATGGAACTTATTTATCCAGGAATTATATATGTTACGAATATACTTTAAAAACTATATATTGATAATCTTTTACATAAATAAATGGTTCAAGGGCAAATTTAACAATAAATAATTTCCCTATGGGCATCCAACACAGTTACTATTTTCTAGTGTAAAAGTATATATAATTAATTTATTTGATAGCATTTATAGCAACGCTGTTAACTCAAGTTAACTTTCATTACTTTTTATACTATAAGTCACACCAGTCTTGTAAATGCCCATATTTATCTTGTAAAATTTTTTTAAGTGATATTTTTGTGGCTAACTGAAATAAAATTGCTTCCATATGGTTTAAGTGATATTTCTCATTTAAAAAGACACATATTTCTAAAAATATATTAAACTAATAGAGAGTAGGATTATTGGTAGGACCCACAATGTAAAAAGTAATAGAAGTTAATTTGGGTTAATGGTGTTGCTACAAGTACTACCAAATAAATTGATTATATCTATTTTTGCACCCGAAAATAATTAATTGTGTTGGGAGTCTATAGAAAAATAGTTCGTTGTTAAATTTGCATAATAACCTTAAATAAATTTATAATCTAATTAAGTTATTAGTCTAGGTAGTTAGCAACATCATTGTCACGCCCTTATTTTAATTTCACCTTTACCAGAATATTCGCGGAAAACGATATGCGATTCGGTAGGCAACACAGGAATAGTATAACTATACTGATAATATGTACAAGATTACATAAATTCCCCATAGGGGTTCGTACCTGATAAATTCAAATAATGTAGCCGCACAAGGCTACTAAGGTATCTAAACTCATCCCAGTGAAACAGAGACTTCTTCTCGTCTTCGTTCCACTACTGTAATCCCCTCGTACGGTACTCTGCATTGTTGTTTGCATATCTTCTGTCGTCTCCTGTCTAAATTGTTGGTAGGGGAGGGTGAGATTCGAGAGAATCTCAGTAGGAAAAAGATACCATAATGCATGCATGATTGATGCTATGTGTATGACATGTTAGCTTTATCTAGATGTATGCTCCATAATGACATTTTTGCATGCTCAATGTTTCATACAACAAGTCTATGGCCACAGCGAAAACAGAAACAGAGCTTCATTTATTCAAATATGCTCTACACAATCAAGTAAAGCAATCACATACATCATTACACAAGCAAAGATATCAAATACATGCAAGTAAGGTAAGTCCCCTACCTCCAATCTTTCTCCTCGATTTGCGTGCCAACAGCTCGGGGCTCCATATTCAATCCTACAATGTCAAATGTACTATTTAGACACTTCCATAGTGTTTCTGGGGGTTATATGAGTCTATCTTGAAAAATTACTAAAATACCCTCGGGGACCCGGCCCGGCCCCGCTATACCCGGTCCGGCTGTACTTTTCCCGAAATTTTGAAATGGGCTATTCTTACACATTTCCACCCAAGGAATCCATTTCCGGACTCAGAATTATCAAATTCAATGTCAAATTACGAAATTGCCCTTGGCGGCCCTACTTTTAGGGTTTTAGGGGCGTTTCCGTAATTATGCTTTCTAGGCTTTTTCCGAAAAAGTGCCCAACTGTAACCCCACCTATTTTCACCCACTGAATCCAATGGAATCATCAAATCATTGAAAATCCAACTCTAAGGCCCATTTATAGTGCTGGCCGAAATATATGGGAATTTAAGAGAAAATTGGGGTTTTTCGGTTTCGGCTCTGTAAACACGTTCCTTTCTACTCCTAACCACTTTATTGACTATTCCATTAGGTTACAACTACCATTTAGTATCAATTTGGGCAGCATAACAGCCCCACATACCCATTTCCAAAAATTAAAACCAATGGCAATCCGGCGAAATTTCACCGATTAAATTGCCCACAGCAGCTAGAATAGTCAATATACGAAGGTTTGGAAGTTACCTCAAGCTCCAACAAGATTTTCCCAAAAATGGCAGAAAACCCTAACTTTGAAAACACCAAATTTGAGCTTTCCAAACCTTAAAGAACAAAGAGGAGTAGTTTAGGATCGGAGTTATACGCGTTAGGAGCGAAATCGTCGGAGAAATCGGCTTACCTTGTGATTTTTCTTCTCCTTTCTCTCTCTACAATTCCACACCTTCTCTCTCTATATGCAGCTTGCTGAACGTCAGAAATGAGCTTGGGAGGAAGATGATGACTTTTTATTTTAATATCTAATATTATATTTTATTTATTTGATAATTTCTCAATTTTCGGATTTTTACAAAATTCTGGCAGATTTCTGCCCAAACTTTGAAAAATCATAACTAATTCTAGAAAAATCGAAATGAGGTGATTCCAAAGCCTATAAAACCCTTATTGAGTCTAGTTTCAAGGAAAAATATAGAATTTTGCTTTATGGAATCACAAAATTCCCAGAATTTCAATCTTTGCATACTGTTCCAGAAATTTCACAGTTTTTCTGTGCTGACTTCAAAAATTCATATCTTTTTGTGTATAGCTCTAATTGATTCATATGACCTATCAAATTAAAGCTTAGGATGTCTACTTTCATCCTGTAAAATATCATAATTTTTGATTATCATTTGGTCATTCAAATGAACATGACAATCTTACTACCTCATAAGCAATTTCACCAAAAACATAATTACTTTCTCCCAAATTCATTATTTTACTTTCTTAATACCCCAAAGATATTAGAATCATTAGGGAATATATTTGGGACATCTACTAAATCGGGGCTTAGTAGTCCACTCAATTTAGGCTTATTCCAAAGCTTCCAATCCCAAAATTCGGGATATTACATTTCTCCCCCCGTTCAATAAATTTCGTCCTCGAAATTTGAACGTCTACAACTTAGGGATTAATCCTATCTCATTCTATTATCACATGCAGGCTCAAAAGCCATGTAACACTGTAGTCATACTTCCATTAATAATATCAGATAGTATTCAACATTCATCATTCATTCTGTACACAATATGTAACGTGCAATCAAACACAGGTTCCCACAACGCTTGGTTCTATAAGCCTTACAGCCTCTTCGGAACTTCACCCGAATTCACACGATCACTTTTTTTTAACGGCCCAATCCTCACCCCCTTAACGAGGACTATTGGATGTCCCTCACCCTCTTAACAAGGTCTGTTGGGCTAGTGAGCCGGCCATGGTTCACTTCGTTAGGTTCCTCCCATGGTAGAATGTCGCACCTTATGTAAGGCTGGTACTATTAGACACCAAAACGCTTGGTCACGCTGGTCTTACTGCCTCTGCTACACACAGGTCTTACAGCCCAGAGACACTGCCCTATGCAACCTTGCACATCGGGTCTTACCGCCTTGTACAAACCGATACACTTTCTGTAATTCATGCTTACCTATTCAGTGTTCAGGATCAAATGACTATTTGACCCTTATTGGCCGTACTGTGTGCACTGTTCGCTAGCCATACGATGTACACTATTCACTTGTTGTACCATATGCATTGGTCACTATGTGCACTATTCACTGTGTGCACCATTCACAAGTGGATGATTCATTCTGTGAGGCTATAGCTATGGAGATGCTCATGCCTCTACTCGACCTTGTTGCATCAGAACACATCCCAATCCATGCCTACTTGCATCTGTGTAGACCGTAAAGGTCGACTATGGATCTGGGATTGTTATCACTGGTGCTGTTGAGAGGTATTCGCCACCATTCTACCCTACTACACTAGGGTTCATCCCAATTCCAGTTCACATGTGTCACCACAAACTACAAAGGTTGTGTGACTGTTGACCATACAGGTCATCATACTGTACACCACGCAGGATGTAATAATGTACACCACACAGGATGTAATATTGTACACCACTCAGGGTGTAATACTGTTCATCACATATACTGTAACACTATTGACCTTCAAGGCCATAATATGTTTTGGGATGATCAACAATGGTGCGAACATCAACCCCTCCTGTAAGTTTCGAAATTGCACCTAGATTCATCACACTTTCGCTGCCCACTCTGAAGTCTATCTCCTCATATGAGCTTTAATATTATCAGGATGATTTAATAGGAGTCCTACAGGAACCTCCCATGACACCTGACATCACCCACAATCTATATTCCTCTGTGCCCACTCTTTACCCGTTTGAACTTGAATCATTCTGATCATATAAACTCTTATCTCAAGAAAACACATTCAATATGGGATTCATTACAATACACCATCGCTGAGGACTAACGTTTCCGTAGCCCTACTCTACGATTCAACTTCATGGCAGCTGTACTCTAGGGTTCGTCATCACGGTGGCTGCACTCGCAGGTTCATCATCACGGTAGCTGCACTCTAGGGTTCATCGTCACGGTGGCTGCACTCTAGGGTTCTATACTCGGTGCTTCACACAGGCGCCCATACACCTGGTCAGCCCCCTTCCGGTCAGAACTTTCCTTAGGTAGCCCTCTCCGATCAGATTTCACCGTAGGTAGCCCTCTCCGATCAAATTTCACCGTAGGTAGCCCTTTCCGATCAGAACTTTCAATCTTTGTAGTCGCAGTACAACTCCACAACTATGCCGTAAAGGCAACGTTTCTAAATTCAAAGCAAACATTATTACCATCTACTCAAGATTATGGATGGGATAGTTCAATTCCTGAAGCTTCAGCTGACATGATGCATACGCCCTTACTCGGCTTGCATTAATTCTCATATCAATCTATGCCTGTTCACATCTGGGTATTCAATTCCCTTCCCAATCCATGCCATCTGGCATCATTGAAGACAACAAAGGCCCACTATGGATCTGGGATTATCAGTGTTGGTACTTTAATAAATTTTCATCATCAGCTCTCCGAAGCTCCTCTCACAATCATCATCCCATACATAATGTTGAGTTCTGAAAAATTTCGATATAAACATCTCATCCCTTTTTTTTATTATTGTCACACCCGTAGGCCTTCTTGGCCTCGTACCCGAGTCCCTTAGGACGTGGCTCACAGCCTCGTCGAGTAGAGTGCCTTTTTATTCACACCACATGGCTCTCTATAGTAACCCACAATCATCCATAGAAAATGTGATAGATAAATATGTCATGCACCATATAGTGTAAAATGAAAATCATATCAATCCGTGTGTGTACACAAAGTTCAGGGCCAAACACCCAGTTAAAACAACAATCCGTGTGTGTACACAAAGTTCAGGGCCAACCATCCAGTTGAACCCTTACGTGTACCTCAGCCGAGTCACCGACTACAGCTAGGTAAGATCAGTGTACCTCAGCTAGGTCCCAGACCATAGCTAGGTAATGTGCCCTAGGCACATGTTCATATCACATAATACAGAACATACAACATATTAACTATCACATAGCGTACGAGATATTATAGTTACTATATTGGCATTTCCAGGATAACCTTCTGATGATCGTTGATCATTGTTTGCTATTCTATTCTCTTGCCCTGTGTTTGCTGTATTAGGCTAGGTCTAACTTCCTGACCTTGCCCAGCATCTAAACCTCTTAGTCTTACCACCTTTATGTTTCACTATATGAAGTAAGAAAGAGGTAAATTACACATAAACACATGGGCTTATCTATCATTTCACAAATTTTTGGGGTTCATAGGTACCCCAAAAACAACATATCACAGATGTTTACAGTAGTCAAGGAAAGCCTGCAATAACATACAACCTCTGAACTACTGTACAACATGTCTTACCCTTTTTTCATAATATGACATAACATGTGCAACAACTTCCCAGGGGGTCACCCATCATGGCATTTCCCTGGGTTGAGCACGCTTAACTCTTTTGTACTAGTGCCCAAATGTAGATACTGGCTTTTACTGTTTCCATCCACGGGTACCCTGTGACTACCCTCGTCTCAAAAGACATGCCGGCTATCTCCGGTCACCAAAATATTGAGTGTGGACCGCACATTAGCCTTGGCCGTACCCATATCCTTGGGTTCCGCAATATCCTTAGACCATTCTCGTCTAGTATTGCACCACTAGCGGCCCTTCAGTACTCGCCATTTCTCAGGGTAGATTCATAAATCGGAAAGATACCCTCCTTTGGTACTTTCTGTCCATGCATATTTCCTATCACTGTGTAATCAAGATCTTATCAGTATACCATCCTGTTGCCAGAACCACCGCACTTACTCTGAGAAGACAATTCTGTGGCCAGAATCCTTGCTCTGATACCAAAATGTCACGCCCTTATTTTAATTTCACCTTTACCAGAATATTCGCGGAAAACGACATGCGGTTCGGTAGGCAACACAGGAATAGTATAACTATACTGATAATATGTACAAGATTACATAAATTCCCCATAGGGGTTCGTACCTGATAAATTCAAATAATGTAGCCGCACAAGGCTACTAAGGTATCTAAACTCATCCCAGTGAAACAGAGACTTCTTCTCGTCTTCGTTCCACTACTGTAATCCCCTCGTACGGTACTCTGCATTGTTGTTTGCATATCTTCTGTCGTCTCCTGTCTAAATTGTTGGTAGGGGAGGGTGAGATTCGAGAGAATCTCAGTAGGAAAAAGATACCATAATGCATGCATGATTGATGCTATGTGTATGACATGTTAGCTTTATCTAGATGTATGCTCCATAATGACATTTTTGCATGCTCAATGTTTCATACAACAAGTCTATGGCCACAGCGAAAACAGAAACAGAGCTTCATTTATTCAAATATGCTCTACACAATCAAGTAAAGCAATCACATACATCATTACACAAGCAAAGATATCAAATACATGCAAGTAAGGTAAGTCCCCTACCTCCAATCTTTCTCCTCGATTTGCGTGCCAACAGCTCGGGGCTCCATATTCAATCCTACAATGTCAAATGTACTATTTAGACACTTCCATAGTGTTTCTGGGGGTTATATGAGTCTATCTTGAAAAATTACTAAAATACCCTCGGGGACCCGGCCCGGCCCCGCTATACCCGGTCCGGCTGTACTTTTCCCGAAATTTTGAAATGGGCTATTCTTACACATTTCCACCCAAGGAATCCATTTCCGGACTCAGAATTATCAAATTCAATGTCAAATTACGAAATTGCCCTTGGCGGCCCTACTTTTAGGGTTTTAGGGGCGTTTCCGTAATTATGCTTTCTAGGCTTTTTCCGAAAAAGTGCCCAACTGTAACCCCACCTATTTTCACCCACTGAATCCAATGGAATCATCAAATCATTGAAAATCCAACTCTAAGGCCCATTTATAGTGCTGGCCGAAATATATGGGAATTTAAGGGAAAATTGGGGTTTTTCGGTTTCGGCTCCGTAAACACGTTCCTTTCTACTCCTAACCACTTTATTGACTATTCCATTAGGTTACAACTACCATTTAGTATCAATTTGGGCAGCATAACAGCCCCACATACCCATTTCCAAAAATTAAAACCAATGGCAATCCGGCGAAATTTCACCGATTAAATTGCCCACAGCAGCTAGAATAGTCAATATACGAAGGTTTGGAAGTTACCTCAAGCTCCAACAAGATTTTCCCAAAAATGGCAGAAAACCCTAACTTTGAAAACACCAAATTTGAGCTTTCCAAACCTTAAAGAACAAAGAGGAGTAGTTTAGGATCGGAGTTATACGCGTTAGGAGCGAAATCGTCGGAGAAATCGGCTTACCTTGTGATTTTTCTTCTCCTTTCTCTCTCTACAATTCCACACCTTCTCTCTCTATATGCAGCTTGCTGAACGTCAGAAATGAGCTTGGGAGGAAGATGATGACTTTTTATTTTAATATCTAATATTATATTTTATTTATTTGATAATTTCTCAATTTTCGGATTTTTACAAAATTCTGGCAGATTTCTGCCCAAACTTTGAAAAATCATAACTAATTCTAGAAAAATCGAAATGAGGTGATTCCAAAGCCTATAAAACCCTTATTGAGTCTAGTTTCAAGGAAAAATATAGAATTTTGCTTTATGGAATCACAAAATTCCCAGAATTTCAATCTTTGCATACTGTTCCAGAAATTTCACAGTTTTTCTGTGCTGACTTCAAAAATTCATATCTTTTTGTGTATAGCTCTAATTGATTCATATGACCTATCAAATTAAAGCTTAGGATGTCTACTTTCATCCTGTAAAATATCATAATTTTGATTATCATTTGGTCATTCAAATGAACATGACAATCTTACTACCTCATAAGCAATTTCACCAAAAACATAATTACTTTCTCCCAAATTCATTATTTTACTTTCTTAATACCCCAAAGATATTAGAATCATTAGGGAATATATTTGGGACATCTACTAAATCGGGGCTTAGTAGTCCACTCAATTTAGGCTTATTCCAAAGCTTCCAATCCCAAAATTCGGGATATTACAATCATCAATATAGTAATTAATTGGGTTAAGGTGCAAATTTGACAATTAAGTTTTAGTAAAGGGGTAACTGACACAATTATGTTTTATTGGGTAAAAAAATATACATAAAGTTTTCTAAAGGAGGCAGAATATAACAAATATGTTAACTTTCTCAAAACTATTGTTACTTTTTGTTCGTGTGAGACTCACGTGCTTTCCACCTCATCCCATCTTTCACAACCTCAGCTTCTCTCTCTTCAGCCCCTCAGTCTCATTCCCTCTCCCTCCTCCCTCAACATCAATGGCATCTATGTCCCTCTTCTCACCCAATATTGAATCTCATCGTCTTCCTCATCCTTCACCACTCCTATTGGTCTCTCCCTCTCTAAATACTGGGTATTATATGGAGCGCAATGTTTCACAAAATTAAATATAATGGAACCATTCGAGAAAGAGATTCATATACTTGGTGTTTGTCAATGAAAAATGTGAACTTGATGGAATCTGTTCCTGGTTGTGTCTCGGGGACTTCATTGGATCTCTCGCCATTCCAGGGCCCACTTTGGTACACTATCCTATGTTTGTTTAGTAGGAAAATTTGGCAAAGGCCATGATGATTGATCTTAAAGGGGTAATCTTTGGTGGATCTCCACGACGTTATGTGTCTCTCCATTCCGTTATTGAAGACCTAGTAGAGTTTCATTCCCAATAACAGAATATCTATGAGGTAATCGAAGCTCTACCATAGATATTTTGTGGGGTTGTTCTGGTTTTATTCTTTGAGAACCAAATTCCCTGTATCTAAGAGTTGAAGAACTAGGTCTGAAGGCAAAGATGTGGTTTGATTTGTGGACCATATGGAATTTCTTGTTTGATCTAAAAGAACAAGGTTTCCTCTGTCTTCGATCTTAAGAATTTCGTAAGGATTCCCAAGTGGGTGGTCTCTGTTTGCAACCCAAAGCGTTGTTTTAACCTCAATATTCTTGTACTTGATTCCCATAAACCATTTGGAACTGTTTGAAGGAAAGAAACCCATATCAAAAACTTGTCTTTGTTGTCACGCCCTTATCTCAATTTCAACCTTTTTTTAGAGTATTTGCGGAAAACGATATGCGGTTCGGTAGGCAACACAGGAATAGCATAACTATACTGATAATATGTGCATGATTACATAAATTCCCCATAGGGGTTTGTACATGATACTTATGATGCCGCACAAGGCTACTAGGGTGTCTAAACTCATCCCAGTGAAACGAAAACTTCTTCTCATCTTCGTTCCACTATTGTAATCCCCTCGTACGGTACTCTGCATTGTTGTTTACATATCTTCTGTTGTCTCCTGTCTAAATTGTTGGTAAGGGAGGGTGAGATTCGAGAGAATCTCAGTAGGAAATAGATACCATAATGCATACATAATATATGCTATGTGTATGACATGTTAGCTTTATCTAGATGCATGCCCCATAATGACATTTCTGCATGCTCAATGTTTCATGTAACAAAACTATGGCCATAATGAAAATAGAAACAAAGCTTCATTTATTCAAATATGCTCTACACAATCAAGTAAAGCAATCACATACATTATTACACAAGCAAAAATATCAAATACATGCAAATAAGGTAAGTCCCATACCTTAACCCTTTTCCGCATCGAAACGCATGCATCGATCTACGTGCAAACAGCTTAGGGCTCTATATTCGATCCTACAATGTCAAATGTACTATTTAGACACTTACATAGTATTTCTGGGGGTTATATGAGTATATATTGAAAAATCACTAAAATGTCCCCAGGGACCCAACCCATCGTACTCGGGTCCGGCTGTATTTTTTTTCAAAATTCTAACTTGGGCTATCCTAGCATATTTTTGCCCAAGGAATCCATTTTCGGACTCAGAATTACCAAATTCACTGTCAAAAGATGGAATTGCCCTTAGCAGCCCTTATTTTAGTGTTTTAGGGGTATTTTCGTAATTATGCTTTCTTGGCCTTTTCCGAAAAAGTGCCCAACTGTAACCCCACCTAATTTTCGCTCCTAAACTCAATGGAACCATCAAATCATTGAAAATCCAACTCTAAGGCCCATTTACAGCCCTGACCGAAATATATGGGTTTTCAGGGGAAAATCAGAATTTTGCGATTTCGGCTTTGTAAATATGTTCCTTTATACTCCTAACCACTTTATTGACTATTCCATTAGGTTGCAACTACTATTTAGTACCAATTGGGGCAGCATAACAGCCCCACACACCCATTTTCCATTTTTAAAATCAATGACAATCCGGCGAAATTTCACCGATTAAATTATCCACAACAGCCAGTCAATATACAAGAGTTTGGAAGTTACCTCAAGCTTCCACTGGCTCTCCCTTGATATGGCTGAACCCTAGGTCACTTCAACAAGCAAATTTGAGCTTCCAACCCTTAAATCACATAGGAGAATAACTTAGGAACGAAGTTATACGCATTAGGAACCGATTTACTGAATAAATCACTTACCTTTGCAAGTTTTTTTCTCTCATTCTCTCTCTAAAAATCTCAACTCTTCTCTCTCTCTAAAACTGAAAATGGCTTCAGTTATGGCTGCTGGAAGGAGATGATCACTTTTTATTTTAATATCTAATATCATATTTCATTTATTTGATAATTTCCCAATTTTCGGATTTTTACAAAATTCTGGCAGATTTATGCCCAAACTTTGAAAAATCATAACTAATTCTAGACAAATTGAATTAGAGTGATTCTAAAGCCTATAGAACCCTTATTAAGTCTAGTTTTAAGAAAAAATATAGAATTTTGCTGAATGGAATCATAAAATTCCTAGAATTTTAATCTTTGTCTGCTGTTTCAGAAATTTCACAGTTTTTCTATGCTGACTTCAAAAATTCATATCTTTTTGTATATAGCTCTAATTGAGTCATATGACCTATCAATTAAAGCTTAGAATGTCTACTTTCATTCTGTAAAATTTCATAATTTTTTCTCATTATTTGATCATTCAAAATCACATGACAAGCTCACTGTCTCATAGGCGATTTCACCAAAAACATAATTATATTCTCCAAAATTCACCATTTTACTTTCTTAATACCTCAAAGATATAAAAAACATTAGAGAATAGATTTGGGACATCTACTAAACCGAGGCTTAGCAGTCCACTTAATTTAGGCTTATTCCCAAGCCTCCAATCCCAAAATTCGGAATATTACATTTGTGACAAAAGGGAGAGGCCTCCAGGAGCGGTGAAGGATGAAGAAGATGATAAGATTCAATGTTGGGCAAGAGGAAGGAAATAGACACCGCCGAAGGTGAGGGAGGAGGGAGAGGGGACCGAATTGAGGGGCTGAAGAGAGATAAGGTGGGGTTATAAAAGACGGGATGAGGTGAAAAGCACGTGGATCCCACAAAAACAAAAAGTAATGATGATTTTTGGAGAGTTAGCAAATTTGTTGTTTTTGTCCTCTTTAGAAAACTTTATGTATATTTTTTCACCAAATAAAATATAATTGTGCCATACACCCCTTCATTAAAACTTCGTTATCAAATTTACACTTTAACCCTAATTAATTATTCTCATCAATTTCTTTTCTTTCACAATCTGATCTTATGTAAATAAAATACAAGTGAGCTGCGACAAACAAAGTTTTTAATTTGATTCTTTGAAGCCTGCAACAATTTATTAATTATTTATTAATGATGATGCAATCCAATATTCTAGTTTCTGGCAGCTATATATATATAGCCTACATGAATGGAACCAATCAGCCAACTAAAAATTAAATAAAGCAATTACAATATTAATATCTCATAAAAGTTTAATTAAATAAGCTGACGGGGTAGAATCAAACGATGGTTTAGAGTGTATTTAGATTAGCTTTTGGAGAATATTTTCTGGAGAATAGATTTTAAACAAAATAGATTTTGAGAAAAAAGTGATTTTGATAAAATGAGAGTATTTGGGTATTGTGGTTAGAATAGATTTTTTTCATGATCAAATTACTAAAAAGAACATTAACTTTTGTGAAAATTACATATAAAGAATAAGATTATATTTTATTTATTATTTAAGGATTAAGGTCCAAATTTAACATCAAAGTTTTTTATGAGGGGTATCTGATAAAATAAGTTCTGGAAGGTGCAAAAATAATAATGAATAATTAAAAAGGATGTAAATTTAACAAAACCGTTCAATTTGATGTTATATTATTAAATTATAAGAGAAGAAAACCCCTAAAGGCATTAAAAAGGATGCATCTTAACCCATTATTTAACATTAAATTTCATAATTAATACGAAAAAATGAAATAAATTTATTTATATGTAATGTTAATTAACTTAACTATTTTTTTCTAATATAAGCAAATTATATAAATAAATCTTATATTAAGGATAAGAGGGAGTATTAAAATTTTAAGATTCTTTAAAAAAACAGAGAGATCAAACATGAAAAACTAGGAAATTAGAGAGAGAGAGAGAGAGAGAGTGTTGCTTGAGGCAAAAATTTGTTTTATCTCAAAACTGTGATTTTATTTTATCATCCAAACCAACACTTAGTTTAAGTAGAGTTATATCATATATAATATATGTGTACTAGTCCTAGTCATTGTCAAAGAGATGATTATGAAAAAGCATGTATAGAATTTTCCAAAAGTGTCTTTTGTTATAATTAAGGACATGGCAATTAATTGCCAACGAAAGTTTTGACATGAGAAGAATTTGGAGCAAATGGGATTACATTACATTACGCAAAAACCAAGTTATGTCATTGTAATTTAAGTCACTATAAGAAAAAACCAAATTAAGTCACTTTAATTTAAGTCACTATAAGTAAATTCATGTGTGACAACAATTAATTAATCCCACGCTAATCAAAAGGCTTAAAAATATTTATAAAAAATAGATCAAACATGGGGGCTTTATCTTTTTTCTCCTTCAAGTCTTTAACCCTTCACAAGCTAAGCCTATATATATGAGCTATGCGCTATAAAAAATTAAAGCTGCTAGACAGAACTCGGACTCACTTTGGTTAGAACCTTCTATTTTTATTATTTGTTATTCATTTTAATGGGAAAATTACATGGTCAAACATAATTTGATTGATGGGATTGACATGGGGGATAACTTAATTTTTTTTTAAAATTTTTTTTGACATTTTAAAACATTTTAGCTACAGAAATGCGTAGAAAAATAAAAAAAGAATATTTTTTTTAAAAAAATGAAATATGGGAACCGGGTGTTATTTTTATTATTTATATTGATGATTTGACCTGATCTTAGATCCATTGGCCGGTTTGTGGGGTCAAATTAAATCAGACTCCGTGTCTGATGAGTCCCAATATTTGATTAGTGTATGTGCTACTTGCATTACTAAAAAATGAATAACTAACATTGTAAATTTTATAAAATTATTTAGAATAGTATAATACTAAGTCATAGGGCGGTCACCGTGTTGTAAATTTAACTAATCGGTTGGCCAAAAAAAAATTAACTAATCAGTTCAATGGGCATCGTTTACCCTTGTTGTGCCATACATATACATACATACATACATATATATATATATATATATATATATATATAGTTATCTCTTATATATTCTCCTGTCTAATTGCAGGTATCACCCTTCATGGAGAGTATAATTTACTCATAACAAATTTACTTCATTTTAATATCCAAACCCCAACTTGATTCAGATCTAGTGTTTGTTTAAAATAGCTTATTTTTGGGCAATAAGTGCTTATAAATCGTGATTCATGGTATACGAGGTAAGTATGTGAGATGAGTTTTATCCCGGCTTGGTAATAAGGACTTATTGTCCAAAAATAAGCCCAACCAAACACACACTTAATAAAAATAACTTGAAAAAAACACATCTCTTTTGCGATATTACCTTAAATCTTTAATATAAGATTGTCTTTGTAGTGCAAATTACACTATAAAAGACATTTTATATTAAGGATAGGAGCTAGTGTTAATTGGCATATTCATGGCCTATGTTATTATTTATGGTTTCTTATTAAATAGCCGTTGCCTGAGATTTAACAAAAAAAACATGCTTTTAAAATTAAACAGTTAGTTCTAGTGGAAGGAGATTTAGTCACCAGGTCTAAAATTTGATTGTGTGAATACAAAAAAAGTCTGTGAGATTTAATCACGATTGAATTTAACAATACTTGAATATAATCCAATCAAATACAATCATATAAAAAAATCATATAAAAGAAAGAGAAAAAGAAACAATCAAGAGAGAACTCTTTAATCCCAAAACATGATAATAATCCTATGTAGTGCTTAGCTAAATTGAATGTATAGCAAGACAGCTACTACTTTTGTTTCAAAATATCAAAGGAAGCACTCTTTCATCCCAAAAATAGTCATAATCCTACGTACGTAGCCAAATTGAATGCATAGTCAGACAATTATACGCGTCTTTTATCAAAATATAGGTCTTCTGATCTAAAGTTTTAACACACGTATTTAGAAAGTACCATTAATAATATGGCACATTATATTACATTTCCAGAATTGCCATATTAATTGTACTTTCTTACCTATAAATAATAGTGCATTAACATTATATAAGTAAGTCTTTAATAGAAAGACCACCAATAAATACTACATTGAGCCGAACAAATTTTGAAAGAACATGTAAAATAAAATAAAACTTTTTCTTCGTTGTTTATAAAACAGAGACCTATATTTTGAAACACAGGGAGACGTATATAAACTATTGAAAAATGCAGCGCAACTTCCAACTTTAGGTTCCATTAACTAAAGGCAAGCTCAAGATCTAATTTTTAAAATATTCATGATTTAATGTTGTGAAATTAATAATCATGGAAAAAAGGACTGAGAAATTCCAACGTTTGAAGTTGTCTTTTTTTGTTGTTGTAAAATCTATATAGTAGTATGAATTACTCATTAATATCAATTATTCCTTTAATTTGAATATTAATTTAAGATCCAGTCATTGTGTTGTTTGATTACAATTAAAGAAACAACCAATTCCTAGCATCTTTGAGATCCAGTCTTGGCTAATACTATGTGTGGTACCTTTACGCTAAATCCACAATTAATATACTAAAACCATTTGTAATTTTATAATTATACCATTTGCAATTTTATAATAAATCCCCAATTCCTGCTCGTGCACGTATAACTCTGATAACCATACATAAAAAAATACTTAAATCAAATTTCTTATATCTATTATATCAATTTTTTTAATCACATATGACTATATGTCCTATTTTTAAAATATTATCTTTTAATTATAAACCTATATGAAAAAAATAAAATATATAGTAGATATAGCTATATTCTTATCTATAATTAGAGAACTTGACGTGATATGTATATATATATATGTGGGAGTTGATCAAAGTATGATCCTCCTATATATATATATATATATATATCTATATATAGAGTGTGTGTGTATCATACCCTAAAGCTTCATCACTTAGGGATTAATTACTTAACTAATTAATAAACATATTCTTGGGTTAATAGTGATGTTTGCGCCGGCAGCAAAGGATACAAAATTCATACATTGATTGAAGCGAGATTAAGAGTTGAATATTTTAAAGCTCCATTAATAATGATGGCTTGTTACATAATAGAGGTGATTAATTAACGACTAATTATTGAATGCATATTGACGCAGCGCATTAGATCACTTTCAAACTGAATAAAATATATAGAGCATATAATAAAATAAAATAAAAATCTTAGGGTTATAGTTTAATTGAAGTTGAAGGCGCACATATATGGGTAGTGAATGGACATGGAAACTTTCTACGGCAAGAAATCGGGAGGCATATTGAAATTTGACCCAACCTATAAGAACCTTTATATTATAATTCTTTTCCTTAATTTTTTCCAAGTATCTGGCCTTCCTTATTATCAAGCTATATTTAAGTATTGTTAAATTTAATTTAGAGTAATTTTTTTTCTATATCATTATTTTTTCCACAGTTTGAATTAGATCTCTTCTAATTTTTAATTTGTAACATCTAATTTTGTATACATTAAGCTTCTAGTATATACTAGCATATTCAAACACTTGTTAGATCCACATAGGAATAATTTTCTTAATATGAATATTTTTATTCATAGTTTAAATCCAGCTTTAATTTACTCAAAGAATATCAAATATATTATAATTAAAGGAAACATTGTTAAAAATCCCTCACAACAAAGTTTATGACCCAAAGGTTCTCAATGACCTAAGTTTTTGAGCAGGTATGCAACTCTTCAATTTAGCTTTGTAAAAACATATTTTAGCTCTGAGTAAATGTCTTTTGTTGGCACCTAGTTGAAGGTAGAATTGTAGATATTGCACTTAATTGAAAGAAAAGGTGAACATAATGAAGATAGATTGTACATAAGTCCTTAAAATTTCAGGTTTTTTTGGATAATAAGGCACTCTTTCCCGGACTCTTTAGCAATTTTTCCTTAATTAAATTAACTATTGTTGGTGACTTTTAATTTTATTTTTATCACCAGGGCTTTATTTTCTTTATATTATTGACAATATTTGAATATCAAACCTGTATCTATGTCCTACAAACTCACTTTGCCATTACTACTTTCCAAGTTTTAAGTGGATTTCATCACTAAAGTGGTTTTAAACCAAAGGAAATATGGGAACAAACAAAAAATTATATACAAGTGTTTTCATGTAATTAACAAAGACACGTATATAGTAGTGGACATAGATGATAGATGAGTACCGAGGACCATTTTTTAAAAAATTATTTCAATTATTCTTGGCCGAAGAAAATCCAAGAGTTATTCAGGCCTCTGTATAATTAGGACCACCCTAATTAGTGCATTAATATTTTTACCCTAAGAAAATTATTATGAACTAAAATTGAACCAACAACTTTATATAGTATCGCATGGCAGCTTGGATCTAACCTATGGATGCGTCAAATTCTGATTGGTGGATGGACCCCATCACTACTACAAAAAGATTGGAAGGTGACGCACATTTTGTGGCACTTCTTTAAAGAAGTGCCACAGCTGCCCCCTTTTTTTTTATTTATTTTTTTTTTAATTTTTGGGACTGGACCAGGCGCCACAGCTGGGGAGACAATTGTGGCGCCTGCTAAGGCAGGCGCCACAATTGGCCAGCTGTGGCGCCTGGTCCTGCCCTTGGGTCCTAAAAAAAAAAAATTAAATAGAAAAAAAAAGGGGCAGCTGTGGCACTTCTTTAAAGAAGTGCCACAATTGGCTGAATATGAATTTTCAACTCTCCCGCCAATCAGATTTCCCTCCTTTTTTCTTTTTTATTCCCTCTTCCTTAGCTCACGTTGACGCCTCTCCCCCTGTAAAAGATATCACTTTCTCTTGCACAACAAAAACACACACTCGTCTTCTTCATTAAATTCTCTTGTCCCTTTTTCCATTTTGTTTCGTCTGTCCCCACTTTTGTTCCTAGTTGTTCCCTTTTCTTCATACTCTTTGTCTCTCTTCCTCTTTTGAACCCCACTCCACTCCACAACTCACATTTGCTCATCCTCGTCACTCAAGCTAGCGTCACCAACGTAAGAAGAAGATTGTTTCATTCTAGCTTGCTTTGTTTAAATTTTTTTAGTACAGTCAAGATAAACCGTAATATAACGTTTTCCTTTTTGCTTTGTTTAAATTTTTCGGCCGACAAGCTTGCGTTTTTTAGTAATCTTTTAATTTACTTAATCAGTTGTTGATGTACTGTATTCACATATCAAGTTCTTGTATTGTGATATTTTTTATGTTAGCTTTGGAGAGTATTAATGTAAGAACATTATTGTTGAGGAAATGACAATAAATATATTGTTGTGTAAGAAAATTATTGTTGGGGAACTTGAATTTTAAATGTGAAATATATATATATATATATATATATAATAGGTTGAAATATAAAATAGAAAGATTGACAATTTGAAAGATGATAAACATGAAAGAAACTCATTTTATATAAAGCTTCACAATCAGGAAACATAAAAAAGGGTCACAGAAAAGAAAAGAAAAGAAAAAGAAAAAGCAAAAAAAAAAAAGGGCCTCTTGTGGCGCCTGGCATAGGAGGGATGCCTACTGTGGCGCCTAGCGGGCCAGGCGCCACAGGAGGCTCTTTAAAAAAAAAAAAATCAAATAGCTATACGCTACTAATTGTATAATTGTATTAATTGTGGCGCTAGAGAAGGGCCACATATCTATACGCTACTAAAAATAGCTGTGGCGCTTCCAAGCGCCACAGCTATTTTTAGTAGCGTATAGATATGTGGCCCTTCTCTAGCGCCACAATTAATACAATTATAAGCGCCACAGCTTTAGTTTTTTGTAGTAGTGCATATATCTGGGTGGGGCTGTCCACACCCAATCTTAACACTGTTCATATCCGTACCTATATATACAAACACAAACATAACCATAATAAAACTTCTCTCATCAGCTTCAGAATTGAGAGAATGATTAAAGCAAACTTCAATTTTGATTCCCTAAATTCATGGCTTCATGTGGGTCTGTAAGGGTTCATCCTCTCTTTGATACTACTGCATGAGTTTAGGATTAAGTAGAGGTCATGACTATTACACAGATTCTGATAAATAAGTTGCATTATTCATTCTTGGTGAAAATGTTTTTACCATAATCTCAAATGTGTATGTGTGTGTATTATAAGACACTTTATCAAGATGGGGTGAAAATGTTTTTACCATAATCTCACATATGTTAGAATTGGCTTAAGTCCAAAAATTGGAAATTAAATAATTATGGGATAATTAGAAAATGTTATAAAAACATCATTCCCCCTTTCATGCTTCATAAAACCGTTAGCCATGGATAAATGATGGAGAAATGATGTTGCGGCCGAGACAAAGATAATGGTTAATATGTATTCTTATTTTGTGTATTTTGTATGCATTTGTGAATATCAACAAACCCAAGGGGAAGACTTGTGTTGTAATTAAATACCTTATATTAATATATCATTATATTTACACTATTTTTATGTTGCTCACCGAACTGCACACAAACACTCTGAAAAAGGTGAAAATAAAATAAGAGTATTACAGTCTCGACTTAAGTGAACGTGTTTTTTGAATGCTAACTCAAACATGCCCAAAATGCCTTTGTTAGAAATCACTTGATAAGATATTAATTATGTTTTTCCATATCACCCCTCCTTTAAGTCATTAATTGTGAGAAAGAATGTGATACAGATCTAAAGAATTTTAATTTAAATATGGGTAAAATAGGGAATTTATTCCATGTTTAAGGAAAAGTTAATGATTTAATTAACCACCTCTCATTTTTTTGTTGCATAAATTTTAAATGAGTTGGATCTCGAGAGCTCACTAAAATTGGTGCATGCCTTTGCACTGCATTATTGCCTACGAACAAAGTTCTCATATTGGCAATAGGCTTTAAGCTCACAACCTCATATGTTAGAGACAACTTCTTATTAATTGGACCAATTTTTATTAGCATTAACCACCTCTTGTGGGTTCTTGTAAGAACGTTAGAATTACATTAAAACATGGGACGGAAGGGAGCATATACACATTACAATGACATGTTACAAATTTTCATAGTGATGAATAACTGCAAGTCCTGTGTCGGTTACATGAATTATGAGGAATGACTTGTGCTGTTTAATTATTATAATATGATTTATTAGAAATTTTATATATATTAGATGCAAATTAATTAATTGGCTGAAAATGATGATGAGCTGCTAAATTTCGCTTCACTTTATGGATGACATGAAGGCAGAGGAATCCTATGCTTTATTTCCCTTTTTTATTTTCTGGTTCTTTGCACATGCACTCTATGGAGATCAAATGTCAATGTCTCGTCAATAATATGAATCACATATATGATTTTACATATAAATAGCAATTCTGCTTATATTTTTTTATGTAAATTCAGGGAATCTGATGCAAAATCAGAAGGGATGTGTCAGGCAATTTCAGGCAAATAAAGCCCCACAAATTTCAGGCAATTTTTTTTGTTGTTGCCCCACAAATGGCCATGTTTTGCTCTTCAGGATAAACACGATAAACCACTAATATTGTAACATAATCATGAGTAGGATAGAGATGTAGACATCCGTTACCACAGTTAAGATTTAATCATATGATTAGATCAGAGATTATACATTCTACCTACGGTTTCTAATATAAGACCTAGTTCGAGGTCAGATTTAATCCAAATATAATATCACAGTTCATTTTATCTCCTAGATTTATTATTTTTTTCAAACTTATTTATTTAACTTATAATATGATGTTATACATGGATATTTTATAGAAATCATGTTACATTTGTTCAAATTAATCCAATTATTTTATTTTCTTAATATATCAAAATTAGTTAGGCAGCTCTTATATATAAGATAGGAGAAGGGGCAAAATGCACTAACTTTATCTAAAAACATAAAACCAATATATAGTGAATAGGGGTAAAGTGAAACAAAAATTATCGTTTATTGGGAGCCTTATTAAAATGGCAAAAAATTGGGGAAACTGGAAAAAGTGAACCATTGAAAAATTTTATTGGTAGGGGTTTTTTTATACATAGAAAAGTATTGATACCTTATAAATTTTATAAGTACTGATATTCTTATTTAAATCGTCCCACCCTTAAAAGTTCTTGCTTGAGATATCTTATAAATGAGATTAAAGAAAATGCTAAGAAAAACTTAAAAACTCAGGATAACCGTGATAGCTAGTTTCCTGTTCTTAATGACTGGGCACAATTTTTTTTTTCTGTTATCGGAAATTGAAAAAAAAAAGGATCACATTATGTGATTTGTTATAAACTTAACCGGATATCAGTAATATGATCAAGGCATATATATGAAGAATACCTTAACATGTTGTAGTGTTCGAAATTTGGAAAACATGAAACCGCAACCAAAATTTTGAGATAGGATAATTTTAGAAACCTTTCTTTTGAAAATGAAACCAGATAGGGTTAATGAGTTGATTGTGTATGAGGAAGGTGTTAAACACTCCACAACACCCGTTCATAAGAACGATTACTCTAAGTCAATTATTTAAGAATGAATATGACCTTTAATTTTATTATAATTACCCAAATAAAAAGAATATTTACAAAAATAACTAAAATGAAAACTAAAGAAAAAAGGAACAATTATTTATAAAAGAAATTAAGAAAAAAAATATATTTATTTACGAAATTGGATTTGCTCTTGGATGAAAATCTAGAGCCTACGTACCCTTTAGAAGGATTAAAGCCCACGTAGTTCGGGGGTAGAAATGCGTGTCACTTTATTTGTGTTTTTTAGAGGAAAAGTTCCTTTAATTTATTAGAGAAAATAATTTTTTATTTGGTTTATGTTTTTTATTTATGAAAGCAATTTTTTTTTATTTTTTTCATAAAAGAGAGTTTTTCTATTTTATTTTCATTTATAAAAATGTGTTCAAATATTTTTTTTTGTTTTTTGAAAGAGAGTCTAAGAAAGGGATAAATAAAAAAGAAAAAAAAACAGCACAAGTTAAAAGAATGAAAAGTTAAATATGAGGAGACTTAGGCATACCTTTTATCCTTACAAGCTATACATATAAGAAAGTGAAATGTCAACATATTATTAGAATTTTCATGCCAACAATAATACCCAAAATATAAAAGAGACCAACATATACCATTCATTCTCACACATATTAGCCACTAATTCATTATATTGAACAGCCCCCAACATATATAAAAAGCCATGGTAATTCACGCACACATGTGAGCATGTTGCTCTAAATGAGGTAGGCATAAAGATAAGAACAAAATCATTAAAGCATGGTTAGTGAGGGTCAGTCATGTCTAGCACCCACACAAGATGACATACATCATTAGAAATAAAAGAAAGGGAGCATGCCACAGACCAACTAATGTAAGGCAAGTAAATGAAAAACAATAGATGAATTTCCCTTTTCCCAGAGAATTATGTTTGAGTAATGAAATAATAATTCAAATTAACTCTTTATCTTGCCTCTTTGCTCTCCCCAAAATTCTTGTGTCTTTGCTCTTATCATTTTTGTGTATCTTGCATCAATCCTTGTTTCCCTATTTATAATCTCAACATAAGGTTTTCTTCATAAATGTTCATTCTTTTTAAATTTTTTCTTGTATTTTATGTTAATAAAACTAACTAACTTAACCTAATCACCATCAATAGAAGGTTATTTTTTTAATTTTAATTTTAATTTTTTTTATTTTTTTGGTATTTTCTGTTAATAAAACTTCCTAACTTGACCTAATCACTATGAATGAGGGATCTGTTTTTTTTTTTAAATTTTTTATTATTTTTTCCATAAATAATTTCCTAATTTAAATCTATCAACATAAATGAGAAAATTTTTTATTTTTAATTTTCGTTATTTATTTATTTTTTAAATATTTTTTCTACAAGCAATTTCCTAATTTAAACCTAAGAACGAGAGATATTTTTTTTCTCTGTATTTTGTTTAATTTCTATTTTTTTCCTCTATAGTGACTTCACACTAAATTTCCTAATATGAATATCAACTAACATCAATGAAATGTATTATTTTGAAATTTGTTTCCATTTACTACAAAACCCCAAGTTCATGACAATCATTATTAATGATGATTATTTTTCAAATTTCAAACAATCCAGTCGCCATCAATGTCATTTGCTTATTAATTTACATGTGTTAGGATTAAGGAAGATTTTTATTTTTTTATTTTTGTTTGTTTATTATTTTTGACTTTGACCCGAACAATATAGGGTGTTTACACATATCATAAAAAAAAGTAGTGGGGTAGGGTAATGGCCGAAAGCAACGTATTATTAAAAAAGGAAAAATTGCTAATAAACCTCAGTTTGAAAAGTTTTTTTTGTTTGGAAGGATCTAATTTTATTTTAAGGATCTATGTCCTTTAGGGCATACACGAATGATAATGAAATGACTAAAATACCTATACTGCCCTATTACCCCAGTTAGATGCTCTCGCACTCTCTTCCCTTGCATCACTCTCCATCTTCCAGAAATCTCTAGTCACCTCCTCTCTCATATTAATGGTTGCCTCCTACTCACACCGCCTTCTCCTTACTTGCTCATGATTGATGTCGGCAATGACAACCTCCTCCAACAATTTGAGGCAACAATGGCTTCCAACAAAAGGACGATGGTTTCTTCGGCCTTTGATTTAATCTGTAACTGTTTTTAACCATATCCTTCATTTCTCCTCCTCCTCTGCAACCTTATCTCACTACCTCAATTTGTCGCTGCCTTGCATTTATGACTTATGCAACAAACCAATTTGCAAATATAGATCTCTAGGTTCAATTTTTAGAGGAATGGGTGAGTGGCTGTATGTTTTAAGGAAGAGGAAACTTGGAGAGTTTATTTGCACAATAGGGGAAGATGGTTTGTATATAAGGAAAGATTATTTGCACAAAAGGAAGATCGTTAGCACCAGCATATTTTCACATTTTGGCTTAATTTTGGTACACGTGGGAAGACATTTGCACACTAAAAAGATGGATTGCATACAACGATAGTTAAGTTGCACATAGGAAAAATGAATTTAATGTAGGAAGATATATTGCACACAAGGAAAGATTATTCGCACAAAAGGAAGATCGTTAGCACCATCATATTTTCACATTTTGGCTTAATTTTGGGACACGTGGGAAGATGGATTGCATACAACGAAAGTTAAGTTGCACATGGGGAAAATGAATTTAATGTAGGAAGATATATTGCACACAAGGAAAGATTATTCGCACAAAAGGAAGATCGTTAGCACCATCATATTTTCACATTTTGGCTTAATTTTGGGACACGTGGGAAGACATTTGCACACTAAAAAAATGGATTGCATACAACGAAAGTTAAGTTGCACATAGGGAAAATGAATTTAATGTAGGAAGATATATTGCACAAAGAAAGATTGTTTGCACACAAGGGACACTACAAAAAACATTGAATTTTTGATAGAATTTGCCACGGATTTGTAACGAAAACAGATCTCTGACGGAATCCATTTTGTCGCTAATAAGACTATCACAAATCAACTTCTGATGGAATTTTGATTTAGTTGCAAATTTATTTTCTATTTTTAATTTCAAAATGCCAAGTGGCACTCTTAGGAGAAGCCACATGTCACGTCCATAGGAAGCCACATTCACCACAGGCCCCTCACTGGCATCGTTACTTGGCGATTTCGGTGGCCGCCACCTTATCGCCCGTGCCTAGCTTTGCCACATGTCTCCCTCTCAACTGCCACATGTCGCCGCTCCATATTTCTTGAAAATGTATCTACTCTTGGCTCCTTGTTGGTTCGAACCAACTGGGCTAGAATGCTTTGGCGTTTTATTATGCAAAATTATATATATATATATATATATAATATTATTATATATAATCAATTATTTATAAATATATATTTGTTTCTTATACATAAATATATATTATTATCAAAAAATAAATATAAATTTAATAATAATATAAATTAATTTTTATATGAAAATTTATTTAAGATGTAATATTTTTTTAATTTCAAATTAAAAAAATCTTACATCTTAAATAAATTTTCATTTCACTATATTTTTTTTCCTATTTTTAAAATTAAATTTTAATTTTAATTAACATTATTTAATAACTAATAATGTGTGTGTATTTCAAAAATACATATGTGTATTATATTATATATTTTTATTTTATTTTATATGTAATATATTATTAAGAAATTACATATATTATATCATAATCTTAACAATAATTATGGAAAAATAAATTTTAAATATTTATATGGCTATTAGTATCATAATTTTTATTTTTTTAAAGATATCATTTTAAAAATTAAATTTATCTAAAAATAATAATTTTTTAATTTTTCCAATAGAATTAGTCACCAAATTATTCGGTTGTAAAATTTGCCATAGGAAGTTCTGTCATGCCCTTATTTTAATTTCACATTTACCAGAGTATTCGCGAAAAATGATATGCGGTTCGATGGGCAACACAGGAATAGCATAAATATACTGATAACAAGTGCATGATTACATAAATTCCCCATAGGGTTTGTACATGATACTTACGATTAAAGTAGCTGCACAAGGCTACTAGGATGGCTAAACTCATCCCAATGAAACAGAGGCATTTTCTCGTCTTCGTTCCACCACTGCAAACCCCTCATATGGTTCTCTGCATTGTTCTCAGCATATCTCCTGTCTTCCCCTGTCTAAATTGTTGGTAGGGGAGGGTGAGATTCGAATGTATGATTGATGTTATGTGTATGACATGCATGATTGATGTTATGTGTATGACATGTTAGCTTTATCTAGATGTATGCCCCATAATGACATTTCTGCATGCTGAATGTTTCATACAACAAGACTATGGCCATAGCGAAAACAGAAACAAAGCTTTATTTATCCAAATATGCTCTACACAATCAAGTAAAGTAATCACATATATCATTACACAAGCAAAGATATCAAATACATGCAAGTAAGGTAAGTCCCCTACCTCCAATCTTTCTCCTCGATTTGCGTGCCAACAGCTCGGGGCTCCATATTCGATCCTATAATATCAAATGTACTATTTAGAAACTTCCATAGTATTTTTGGGGGTTATATGAGTCTATCTTGAAAATTACTAAAATACCCCCGGGGACCCGACCCCATCGTACCTGATTCGACTATACTTTTCTCGAAATTCTAACATGGGCTATCTTGACATATTTTTGCCTAAGGAATCCATTTCCGGACTCGGAATTACCAAATTCACTGTCAAAAGATGAAATTTCCCTTGGTAGCCCTTATTTCAGTGTTTTAGGAGTATTTTCTCGGCCTTTTCCGAAAAAGTGCCCAACTATAACCCCACCTAATTTTTCCTTCTGAACACAATGGAATCATCAAAACACCAAAATATAGTCCAAACATAGTGAAAAACAGGTCTGGACGAAAATCAACATAATTTGGGAAAATTGGAGTTTCTTGATTCCAATCAACAAAACACCTTCTTTACACCTCTAACCACTTGTTTGATCACTTAATCACCTCTATAACATGATTAATCATAATTTGGGCAGCACCTCCCCTTAGGGTTTGTATTCCCAAAATTACAAAATCATGAAAACCAAGCCAACAACCAACCACAACATCAACAACCATCAAGAATCAACAAGAGGACAAGGTTTAGTGTGATTACCTCTTGATTTCTCTCTCTACACAAGAAAACCATGGGACATCTTCATGCTTCCTCTCTTGATTTGTACTTGTTTCATGAATATTTCAAGTAGGGATAGAGATTAGAGAGAGTTATCATGAGGAAGAAGGCAAGAACAAGTGGTAAATCACCTTGTACCTACCTTGATCTTGCTTCTTGAGTATTTGTGCTCTCTCATGCTCCCTTGTTCTTCATGTTTTCTTCAGCTGCTGTGTCTCTCTCTCTCTTGGCTGATGTGCTTGCACGAAAATGACAAAAAAGAGATAAGAAGCCTTTTTAAAACTATCTTCATCCACCCTTTTCTTTTATGTTATTTTATTATGAATAAACATGTGCCAATTTCACTTGACCATCATCATCTTTTCTATGGCCATTTGCTTGGCCGAAAATGTGTCTCAAGAGGGAGTAATAAAATGCATTCAATTAGCACTTTTATCCTCTTTCACACAAATATTAGGATGAGTTGCAATTGTTGACCCCTTTTTGCTATCTTTTTTTGTTTTCTTTGACCTTTGCCCAAAAATGATTATAAATCCCTAATAAATTACTTTACCCTCTTATTCCTCTTTTCTGGACGAAAATAGGTGAGAGATCACAAGAAAATTTTTTCCTTTTGCTTAATATGGAAAATTACCATTTTGCCCATACATTTTGTGATTTTCGCCCAAAACTAGCAGCATTTTCACCCAATTTTGAAAAATCATAACTAATTCTAGAAAAATCGAATTGGAGTGATTCCAAAGCCTATAGAACCCTTATTGAGTCTATTTTCAAGAAAAAATATATAATTTTACTAGATGGAATCACAAAATTCTCAGAATTTCAATCTTTGCATGTTGTTCCAAAAATTTCATAGTTTTTCTGTGCTGAATTTAAAAATTCATATCTTTTTATATATAGCTCTAATTAAGTCATATGACCTATCAAATTAAAGTGTAGGTTGTCTACTTTCATCCTGAAAAATTTCATAATTTTTTATCATCATTTGGTCATACAAAATCATATGACAAACTCACTGCCTCATAGGCAATTTCACCGTAAGCATAATCACTTTCTTCAAAATTAACCATTTTATTTTCTTTAATGCCCCAAAGATATAAGGAACAATAGAAAATATATTTGGGTCATCTACTAAATTGGGGCTTAGTAGTCCATTTAATTTAGGCTTATTCACAAGCCTCCAATCCCAAAATTCGGGATATTACAAGTTCCGTGGCTAATTCCATGAAAAATGAGCAATTCCATCGAGAATTCTCTCAGAAACATTTCTGATGGAATTTGTTATGGAAATAATTCGTGACAAATTCCATTAAACATTCAATGTTTTTTTATAGTGGGAAAAACATTTGCATTATAGGAAGATCGTTTGCACAAAGTATAATTTGCACATTATGGCTTAATTGTGGGACACAAAGGAAGACATTTCCACATGGGGGAAGATGTATTGCATATGAAGGAAGTTAAGTTGCACATAGAGAAATAAACTGCATGTCAGGAAGATTATTTGCACAAAATATAATTTGCATATTCTAACTTAATTTTGGCACATAAGGGAAGATATTTTTACACCAGGAGATGGATTGCATATAACGGAAGTTAAGTTGCACATAAGGAAAATGTATCGCATAGGAGAAGGTATATTGCTCATAGGAAAGATGAATTACTGGTAGAGAATATTATCGTTTGCACATATAATAATTTTCATATTCTGGCTTAGTTTTGTAACACAAGGGAAGATATATTGCACATAAGTAAGATGAATTGCATGAAGGGAACTGAAAGGGCAATTTAGTCATTAATCCTTATATCTATTCACCCTAAAAGACCAAGATTTTTAAAAATCTTGAGGTACCATTAGGTAATAAACTTCTCAAATAGGTCATTTTAAATAAGGGTTAAGGTGCAAAAATACCCACGAACTTTTTTTTTAAAATGCACCCAACACCATAAACTTTTTTTAGGTGCAAAAATGCCCATGAACTTCTTAAAATGGGGCAAAAATGTCCATACCGTTAAATGGTATAAACGTCTATTTTGTAGGACTCACATTATTATTATTTTAAGTGTAAAAACACTCATAAACTTTTCTAAAAATGTACCCAACACCATAAACTTTTTTGGGTGCTAAAGTGCCCATGAACTTCTTAAAATGGGGCAAAAATGCACACATCGTTAACTAGTACAAACTTCTATTTTATGGAACCCATATTATTGTTTTTTAATGATTATTTAATTTTTTTTAAAAACTCTCCACCTCTTCTCTCTCTCTCTCTCTCTTCCCCACCCCTCTTCATCTGATCTACTGAGGGACTCTCGCCGCTTTGACGATTCACTCTTCGTTGCTATCAAACTCTCCATTAAGTTTTAGGCTTCTAGTGTGCATTCAATGAAAGCACCAATGTGATGATCACAAGCCCAAGGGAGAGCACATCTCAAAAGACTAGCCTATTAGGAGGGAGAACCCCTTAAATTTATAAACCCAACTCTACTTGTGAGATTTCTAGATATGGGACTTATAACACTATGCAACAATTTTTTTATTTGAATTCAAATAATCAAACTTTTAAAGATATTGGGGACTGTTACATGCGTAGATGACCTATTAAAGAGTGCAAGTGTACATTGTCGTAATTAAGTAATGCAGAAGTGAGTAGAGTATCAATCCCAAGAGGATTGATTACTAAGTACCAAAATAGGTAATTTTAATTCTATTTAGTGATGGAAAATATAAAATAGAAAATGATTAAATATAAATGCAACTAATATGAAGACAACTACAAGAAAAATCTCTAGGGGTTAGATTTGAGTTAACAAATTCTGGATTGAATCCCTTATCTAGTCTAACCCAATTTATTTCACATGATTGATAGTCGAGTTTCCCTCATTTAATTACTAGCCTCTTCCAAGGTCAAACAATTCTATAATTAATTGCTAATACAATATATTCCTATATGAATTTAAGCAATTAATCATGCATTAAGATTTATGAAATTCATTAAGACTACACAACTCATATAAATATATTCATATTTCATATGCAAATTGTGGTTTTAATTATAGGGTCTACACACATATATCTCCTTCCGGTTTCAACATACATATTGAAATCATTCAAAAGATGGCCAATCAAATGAAAGCATCAAGAATAATAATTAAAAATCAATCATGAAGGGGAAATTAAAATTAGACTTAATAAATTAAGATTTAATCCGTCATTAGTAAGTTACGTCATCATCATAGGAAAATAGAAATTTAGCTTATTATGAAATTAAAAAAAAAATAAAAATAAATTAATATTTCATAAAACTATAATGAAAACCTCATAATTATTTCATAAAACTTAAATATTAAATTCTAAAATATAAAAAATGGAGAATTCTAGCCGTCTATTTATGAGGTAAAACCTTCCATGTAGATGACTGAAAAAAGTAATATAATCCTAAGCTTTCCAAGATGGAGGCATGCAAAAAGCAATACAATGTATAAAATTAACTCTAAAAAATAATACAATTTGTACAGAACTGTTAGAGAATGACCTCTAATTATTAGAGAATGAAGCTTCTACATCTCTTCCCTTCTTCCTTTGGTACTTGGCATTCATCTCTATTTATAGGGAAAAAAACGTGTTGCTATAATAACAAAAGCGTGGTTAATACAATGAAAAGCATTTTGCTACAAGGAAACCACGTTTGCAACATCGCTTCCATCTGCTACAGTACTTCTGTCTTAAATAGTGATTTTTGTCGTGAATAGTTTTGTCATGAACAGTGGCCCCAGTGAATAGTAACCGATGCTACAGTAATTGACTTTTTCAATCCCATCGGTCTAATTTTTGGTCTCCTTTCTCCTCTTATTGTATGGCTATCAAAAGAGAAAACAAGTAAATATTATAATAGAAATAAAAATATTTATGCCAAAATCATCATGTATTTATCAATTACACCTAAATTTATTACATTAATTTCAAATATCATCCATAAATTCATCATATAAGGAAAAATAAATATACAAATATTTTATATATCAAATTCTCTCATACTTAGCTCTTGGACGTCCTCGGATAAGAAATGACTAATAAGTGTTTCCAACAAAATCAGAAGTGTCAAGTCATAAGTAAGAACACAATTGAAAAATAAAGATATCCTAAAATTCAAGAATCAACGAAATTATAAACTGGTAATTTTATTTAAAAATGAATAAACCAAGTTCATAAGTGTAGCTCATTCTCTCAATCTCTTAAGTGTTTAAGGGTAAGTGTTTCGATTAAATTCAACCAAAAAAATTGCACTGCCATAGGCTTGCTAAAAATCTCAATCTTCACTACTTAATTCATATGTATAATTCAAATCAAAAGGATTTATTAAGGGTTATAATGGGATTATGGTAAAAGGAATATAAAGCATGGTATGAAAGGCCACATTTAAGAAATTTAATAGAACAATTGAAAAATGTGGTACTTATAAATTTATCTCATCACAACAACCCACAATTCAAATATTTAATAATTTTTTTCCATTTTCCCCCCATAAAACTCTGTAACTCTAAAGTTGATGTTATATATACCCCAACATTTTTCAAAAGCCCATTTCACAAGAATTTCAAATGTTCTGCTAATCTTCAAAATTATGTACAAGCATTTGATATATCATTAAAACACATGTAAATGAGTTGAGAATAAAAAAAAATCAATTAGGCTCAAAGGCGCTTAGCAAGAATATAATTGTAAGATTGACTATTTAGTTCTAACTAAAGAAAATAAATGCTTTTATCATTGTTGAATGTGCATGTGAGATGTAATTTCAACCAGATTTAAAGCAAGTTCTAGAGTGACAATTTAATAGGTGAATACCACACACAAGAGAAATAATCATTATAGGGTTAAAAGCTCACGGTTAGGGGCTTTTAAACTCAGTTCATTTAAATCCCAATCACTAATTGCAACAAGCAATTTTTCATTCATGCTATGAAATCTCTAAATTCAATTGATCTATTCTTAAAATCATTACAAAACACTTGAATAGGATGATTTTTTTTTACTCTTTTTTTTGGAAAAGAACAAAAACATGTAACTAACAAAATGCAACTAATAAAATACGTCTCAGAAGTTAAGAATAACTCCTTACTCTGCCATTTTTTTCACACCCCATGCATCTAATTGTTTTTACTAACTAACTATTTTTTTTTATAATTCCTCCCCCAACCTAAATCAGACATTGATCACAATGTCTTCTAAAGCTTAGAGAAAGTTTTTTGGGAAAATTACACTTAGGTCCCAAAAAATAAAATAAATAAAGAAATAGTCTCTGGAGATTATAAAATGAAAAAATGGTCCCATTAACAACTCCAAGAGCTTGTATTGACAACTCGTTAACAATTACAGGAGCTAGTATTGACAACTCAATGGAATCATTTTTTCATTTTGCAATTTTCAGGGACCATTTTTTCATTTCTCTTCTTCTTTAGGACCTAAATGTAATTCTCCTCTTTTTTTTTTTTTTTGCATAAACACACAATAAACCAAACTGCCAAAAGTGAAACCAAAAGATTAAGGAGAGTTACAACCGAAAAGTGATATCTGGATTTTTCTTTTGACTGCTATATGAAGATTGCCCACCTATTTACTTGACTAATAGATTTGGGTAAGGTTTATAGGTTTGTAGTTGATCGAGCAGGTGATCAGCAGTTGGTGCATAAATTATGGAATAGCGAGTTGCTTGGGGTATGAATCCTGTTTCCACAACATGATCAAAAAAAGACAACAGATCATCATAAAAACTATTAACATTTAACAATCTTAATGGCTTTTTATGAAAGTTTAACTGAACTCAATATACAATGCTAGAAATGCCATCCAACGTCTCTAAACCACTGGGTAGAGTGATGAAAGCTTAAGCATGTTAGAACATTCATCCTATTCATTCAAGCAAGCTCAAAACTTGTAACTTTTGTCCTAAGGAAAAGGTGTGAGCTTCCAACTCCTTTACCCTTACACTTAAACCCTTGCTTCCATTCATGGATGCAGAATTGACCACACTTCCCCTTAGGTCTTGGATGCCTCCCTCGTATACAAAATTGATCTTTCTGTCAGCTAATACAATTCCAAGTTCTTTTGCTGTAGTTAAAAACTCTCCATTCTTGCTCGAATCAGTTTCACAAAAAATGCAAATAGATGTAAATATATATTTTTGTGTGATACCCTTTTTCTCTTTTTTCTTCTCGAACTTTTTTTGTTCACAAGTAGAAGAATGCATATTTACAAGTGAAAAGTATATATTTACAAGTGGAAGATTACATATATATAAAACTAAAACAATGGCAACAAGATCATACAACTCACGCATTTTTTAAAGAAGTTTGAAAAAATTTCCGACACAGATGACCAGTGGGCTATTGCGTGAAGAAATTAAACAAAAAGAGGAAAGAAAGTCAAAAGTTACCGAAAAGATAAAACAGATTAGACAAAAGTTACTGAAAAGATAAGACAGATTAGACAAAAACATGATTATGTATAGTAATTGTGATTTTGGCTCACATCTTCCTCTGGTATTTACATCCAGTAATGGTTTGAATGCTTTCTATGAATCAAGGATTTACTTCCCATCCAGTTTTCTTATAAACTAGCAAACAGGGTCTTTTAACGTTAGATTCCCAAAACAGTAGCACTGTTTTTCTGTATTGAATATGTCCACTAAATTGAGAAGAATACGATGAAAATCACCATTCCGATGCGTCTCAAGAGTTTGAATGATATTATCCAGTGACTCCTTACTCAGTCCATCCTTTATAAATTTAATTTTATCTTCTCGATTTATAGAAACCATGCCTTTATTCCTACAGCGCTGATCACATGTCCACTTGCACATTTATAGTAGACATTCATCCTTTTAGCTCTTCTCTTTTTGGAGTAAGAACTTCTTCCTATTCCTGATAAATGTTTAACAAATGATTTATGAATCTCACATGCTAAACGTACCTTAGATTCAATGATCTAGTGTACGTTCACAGGAAGGCCCAAACGTTGAATATCTTCATCCTTTCAAGTCGATTGTTATAGATATTCCTAAGCACATCTTTGGAAAGAGTGGATAACCTATTCTTAATCTTTACAAGAGATTCCTCCATAATAACTTAAAATGAAACTGGTGAAAACTAAAATCTCAACACAGTGTAGTGTGTTTCTCTGAGCAGGAAAGAAAAATGAGAGAGTAGGAAAGAAGTTTTAGGTTACCTCCCAAATAGCCACCCTTCTTTAACGTCTTTAGCTAAACAAAGACCAAACCAAATTTTTTTTTAAAAAAAATTTTCAATTTTCAATTTTCAATTTTTTTAATTTTTAAATTTTTTTAGAAATTTTTCTAATTTTTTAAAATCTTACGAGAAAGACAACTAACTTATTGTTTACTCAAACATGATGACAGTTGTCAAAGTGTTGAGTATACCGTCATTATACTCCTTTAAATGTTATTGATTGTAACCGATAAAATGAAATACATCATAAGAGACTACCAGAAGTCCTGCAAAATCACAACAAAACATCCAATCAAATCTTGGGTTGCCTCCCCAACAGCACTAAATTTATAGTATTTAGCCAGACTTCCCAAACAAACTACTAATCAAAAGTATCAAACACCATGATTACCTTATCTTCATTTCTTTTCAAGCAACAATGTTTCAGATACAAGAAATAATCATTCAAAGTAATTAATTATACTTCTTCAATCATAGACAATTTTACAGCACAATTATTTGCTGAATTCAAATAAAGTACAACATGCACGTATTTACAAATAGATTTAGGAGTTTCCAAAATTTTAGAGTATCCCACAAAATCCACTTGACTCTCATCAGTAAGAGTCAACACTTCAATAGGAGAGACATGAACAATAGCTTTTGGAACATCCATATTAGTGTCAACATCAAAATGACAAGAATTAGGTTCCACAACTGGATCCTCTTCTAGACTACACCCACTATCCTCTTCAAAATGATTTCAAGTTCCTTATAACATTCATTAAGAGCTAAAATTTCATTCAATTCTACATCTTCAACTTCCTCACAAAATTCATCATCAACATAAGAAGTGGTCATATTGCTTAAAGAATTATCTTGCCTAATAGTCTCAAGTGACGAAATAATTTGACTCACATATACTCCAATATTTTGAACACTTGACTCAACACTAGTGACAAGTTCCTTTTGCTTTCTACTAAATCTCTCTGTTGATTCCGCAAACTCCTCACATATTTTTTATAAATCAGACTTTTCCTTAGACTCAAGGGTATGTTCTTCAATATGTGGATAAAAGTAGAAAGGAGGATTAGGACAATATCTGACATATGGATCCAAATACTCTTGTTGCTCCAAAATTCCATCAAGATAAAAGAAATTATCAAAATAAGTTTGGGTCATATTGAAATCATCTCTCACATAATGATTGGTATTGCTATATGGACAATGCTCATAAGAATGATACTCTCCACAATAAGCACCAGAAAAACAATTATAAGGAGAAGAATTTTCAATCCAACAAGCATTTATATTTTCTTGTCTCATTCCATCCACATGTATTCTAGAAAAAGAACCAAGATATGACAATTTATCACTAATTAAACCAAATGAATGCATGGTTGGAAGAAAACTTATTTGGTTAGAGAGCATAAGAGGGGGATGGTTTTCTTTGCTAACCAAAGGGGAAGAAAATTAGTTCAATGCTAATGGAAGCTAATTGGAGCAATTATGACATAAATTTGAAGGAGATGTGGATTGTGACAAGTGTCACCATAATATTCCTTGATGAAATCAAATGGTGTAGGATGAAGGGAGATATTTTATGAAACCTTCTTCCTTCCTCTTCCCTTCATACATTTCGGTCAAGCACAAGAAAGGAAGAGAGAGAGTGAGTTCAAGAGATCTCAAGTTCAAGAGAGAAGGAAGAAGAAGGAGCTTAAGGTAAATAGTGATTTCTTAAGCATTTCTTTCCAATTGATCCATGAAAAAACCTTTCTCTTCATAGAATCCATGATCTTGAAGACACATCTTAAGCTTAAGGAGAGAGAGAGAGGAGGACGTCTAGAGAGAGAAAATCCAAGAACTCAAGAGGTAACTTCATAAATCTTAGATCTATACAAGTATGTTTTTCTTATTGATGTTGGTTGTTGGATTTAATGATTTTTGGTTGAGTTGTAAATTTGGAAAATCCCTAACCCAAAGGGGTTATGCTGCCCAAATTTCTTTGAATCATGGTTAAGATGTGTTTAAATGAGTTAATAAATGATTAGAAGTGGAAAAGTACAAGCTTTGGAAGTTAAAACACAAAAGAGCATTTTTCCATTTTTTGACCAATGTTTCGGCCATCATTGTTCTGGGGGAAAGGATCTAGATTTTCATGAAATATATGGTTCCATTGGATTCATTAGGCAAAAATAGGTGAGGTTACAGTTGGTCATTTTTTCAGAAAATGCCAAAAAAACATGATTACGAAAACACCTCTAAATTTTGGTGATTCAAGGGTATTTCGAGCCCAGAAATGGATTCTTTGGAAGAAAATACATCAGAATAGCCCTAGTCAAAATTTTGGGAAAACGCGCCATCGGGCCAAGTAGGGCAGGGCCGGGGTCTCAGGGCATTTTGGTAAATTGTCATCATAGACTAATATAACCACAAGAAACACTATGGAAGAATCTAAAATGATACTTGGATAGGTTATGACCTATTTCTTGTATATTTAATATTTTAGGACCGAGTCGGAAGCCGGAAGCGACACGTTTTATGAGGTACACTAAAAAGGGATTGAAAGAACTTTGATGTAAGATCATTATCCTTCATACATGATGCCATAGTTATGTGATTGTGTGAATGCCATTGTTTGTAAATGCGTTTTATTAATCAGTATGGTTTGCCTAGAGAGGGACAGTTAGTGCCGGGGTGCACTTACACTGGGAGTTGGGAAGAGTCCAGCCAGTAGAGATTGTGGGGTTGGGCCCTACACATGTATACATGATAATGATGTGTTTATACTAATCATTAATTGGTGCATACCTTGACGCTTATCATATTTACTTTTCGCATATTTTATGAACGATAACATATTTCTACTGGGATTCTTCAAAATTTCACCCTTTTTTTTAAAATAAACATCTCAATGGGTGCAAGTGGGATGAAAGGTAAATGTGCAGATATAGAGAAGTGATTGGCACATGTCTCGAGGTAAGGTTAAAGACGGTGGTTATAAATAGTTTATGTTTTAGATATTTTGGGGATATCCTGTAATTATTGAAACTTTTGTTGTATTTTGTATTTTGTCGACGAACGACTTTGAGATTGTAAACAAATACTTTTATCAATATAATTGTACTTTTTTGTATGCCCATGAAATTTTATCTTTATTACTCTTCGATTATCAAAATGAAAATGGGTGTTGATAGGGTGCACTTTTAAGAAAAATTTATGGGTTTTTTCGCACCTCAAAAAATAATAGTGTGAGTCCCACAAAACAAAAGTTTGTACTAATTAACGGTGTGGGCATTTTTATCTTGTTTTAAGAAATTCATGAGTATTTTTGTACCTAAAAAAAATTTATTATGTTGAGTGCACTTTTAAAAAAATTTTATAGATATTTTTATACCTTAACCCTTTAAACAATTTTCCCTTTTAAAAAAAGAGAGGGAAGATGAACACGTGAAACTGACTAATGAGGAACTAAAATTAATTACCAAGTTGCAACCAGCCTATTGGGATAGTTTATTTTTGGGCAATAAATATTTATAAATCATGATTTATGGTATACGAGGTAAGTATGTGAGAGAAGTTTTATCACAACTTATGTAATAAGTGCTCATTGACTCCCAATAAACAATATCAAACACACACATAGCTTAGGATATTAAAAACTGATCTTAATAGGGAGCTTGATTTGATAGATTAATAATATTTTAAAAAAAATAGCTTAGGATATTCGAAACGTTCTTCACGGATGCCCTACACAACTATACTCTACTCCAGTGCCTAGCTTCTGTTAAATCAAATAAACTTCCTGCAAGTCCATGTTATCTAACGAGCAATTAGGGTGTCTCACATATATATAATGTGATTTATTTAATGCAACAATTATTTTTTTTGTTTCGAGTCTTTGACACAATTGTTTTGGGGCCCAACTAAACTTGATGTATATTATGATTCACTTAACTGAGCGGACGTTTTGTCTTTCATATCAACTTACATTATACACACATTGGAAAAGCACAAGTAGTATAAATTTGAATCCAAAATAATTTATTATTCTCCAACGGGAAGGCTTCATAGTTCATATGCAATATACATTTAGATAGAAACTGTAACAAATTATTGTTTGATGCATTTTTGCAAAATGATGATGGACATTGATGAATGATTGTACCAAGTATCAACCACTTTCTCCATAACGTTTTACAAGTGGCGAGCGGAGGGCCTTTGTATATGCAAAATATATTTATTTCTTATAAATAAATATACTCCATTAATTACAATTCACTGGGAAAGGACTTGAAGCTGGATGTTGTATTTCTCTATACTCACTTTTGAATATGGATAAAGTTGAAAAAATATTTTATTTTTAGACAAAGTTAATAAGTTGACCAACTTTTATTAGTTCCAGTAAGGTAGCGTTTCTTTTAATCTCCTCCATGCTTATCCAAACATTGCTAACGATTTTTATTAATTACAAAATGGTAACTTTTTTATGTCTTTCACCTAACAAAAGGACGCACACGTCATCATATTTACATAAGGTAGAACTTGTAACCTCTTACTTTTTTTTGTCCGAAAAGGTGCTATATTATGATACTTAAGTGAAAACTAAAGAAAATGGTCAATATCGCTCGAGTCATGCATACAAAATTAAAACTAGTAGTGATATCTATTTGTCAATTCAAGTTTCAAACTTTTTTTATTTTTTCACTTGATTAATAAAGTATCTGACTGAAATTACTGTGAAATGTGAACAAATTAACGGGCATATATCACAAAAACACGTACACAAAGTAGTACACAAAACTTTGAAACACAGAGTAGATATGTCTGAGGGTTGGGTTGGGACCAACAAAAGTGGAACAATATCTCTTTCCCCATGTGCACCATATCACTGACTCACATGCTTCTCTTAATAATTCATTCCCTCTCTCTCATCAAAACGTACCCTCTAATTAATTATTTTCATTTCTATTTATTGCATTTATTCATGTCATTAGGCCCCTCACCACATATATGATCTTAATATGCTCTTCTTTTCTCATGGCAAAAAAAAAAAAAATATGCTCTTCTTTTTAGCCACAATTGTTGAGACAACTTTGCCCTTGCCCCTAAAGCTAATCTCACCTTTATTCATGCTCAAATAGCTCAACATTTCTCTTTAATTATTTTCTTATTCTCCCTCAACAACCAACACCTTCAATTAAAAAATAAATTAAATACAATTAGAATTGTTCAAATTTAATCATCAATATCAAAATAATATGTAGTTTGGAATGACTTGAATTCCCATCTCAAGATTTTCTCTCGGATGTCCTTATTTACAGCCCCCTTCCTTCTGTTTTATAATGTAGTTAATTTTTCTTTTTGTCTAGTACTTTGTAATGTTTTTGCTTCAATAATATCATTTTTCCTTATTTTAAAAAGACATAGAAATTTATTGAAATTCTATATAAAGAGTTTTCAAATTTTCCTTGGCCCCATATCAGTGTTATACATCTTATGCCTTCTAAAATTTATGCAAATACTCTCTCTGACTCTTTATATAAGATATAAATAATTAAATTACGAAAATAAAAAAGTTTATTAAAATTCGTTAAATACATTAAATGTGAAAAATATATTTTTATTTTTTTTAAAAATACCCTGAATTATGGAAAGAGAAATTAAAATGAGTAGGAAAAAAAAAGGTGTGAGACACAGTTCATGTGATGATATAATGAGGGCAAAATAGAAACAATTGGTAAAAATTTCAAATATCTTTTAAGTATACCTTATAAACGGAACTGGATTACCAACCAATTTTTGGTTGACGTAGTAAGCCGCTTCGTCCCATTCATAAAGGGAGAGCATAAGTTCGATTTTTGAGAAGAACATTTGTTAGGAGAAGTAAACACCCTTTACGTTTTAAACCTTATAAAATTGGAGAGAATATTTTATTGTATATGCATTTTAAAATTGATTAACCCCTCATTTAAATTCTGAACTTGCTTCTATTTGCATTGTTTATAAGGCATAAATAAGGTTTAAGGTGCAAATTTGCCCTATAAGTTTTTCCTGAAGAGCAATGTTACCCCCATAAGTTTTTTCAGGTATAATGTCACCCTAGAAATTTTAAAATGTAACAATTTTGTCTCATACTATTAAAAAACTAACTGACCGTTAAAAAATTGATGTTGATCGTTAATTTTTTAACGGTAAGGGGCAACATTGATATATTTTAACACTTCCTGAATAATATTACTATTTAGCGAAAATTTTTAGAACAAATTTACACTTTAACCCCATAAATAATGAAAAATTCGATATGATTTTTTTAATGCAAATACACGAACATACAGGGAGTACATCAGTACACTACTGTGATATTAGTAAGTACCCAGAAGGAAAAATCAAATTCAATGTTGATAAAGAAGAGGTACATGAATGGCTAGGCATTCGCATGTGATTTGAGACACGGTTGGGACCGGAGTTCTATTCATGTCCTTAAGATATGTCTCTCACACAAGCTGTTATATATATATATATATATACCTAATGATGTGATCCCTTTACCACCACGACGTCCTTTCATTTTCATGCCCTTAAATTAAGGGGTCAAATTCGCATTGTCCCTTAAAATATCAATTCCAAAACAACACATTAGTTTCTCTTTAATAATTTACCCACACTAATAATAACCGTGCCAAGTATTCAATTAATTAATCCAAGGATCCAATAAATGAAAGGATACAATTTTTCTTTACCTGTGAATAATGAAGAATACAATTGAAATTTTGGTTGTGATGATGAGATATTCTCTCCCTCTTATCCATAATATGAGTCAATTTTTCCTACTAATTAATATTATTAAATGGTGTTTCGATGAAAGAAGAAAAATATAAGGAGTCAGATTTAAATATAAGCTACAAGGATAAAATAAAAAAATAAATATTAATTGTTCTAACTAGTAATCAGTAAAGCTTGAGTTGTGTTTTACTGCAATTATTATTATTATTATTATTATTATCCATTTAGCAGCAAGAAATATAATGAGGTTGACAATGTTGACTAGTTATTAGTAAGCATGTTTGTTTGAGCTTAAATTTGTTTATAAGTTGCTTTTTACGTAAATCGAGACACAACTCCTCTCACATACTTACTTCGTATACCGTAAATCACTATTAAAAAGCAACTTATAAGCAATCGAATCGCTAAAACAAACATACCCAGTAACATTCATGACTTGTTATCTCCTCATGAAACACGTGAAATGCAGTTATAATAAACTTCCGCCTACATTGCAATAATTCTTCCATGCAAAAAGATATATATTAAAAAATTGCATGTATATATATAAAATTGTTTTCATGCAATGATTGTACAACGTTCCAATCTAGAACCTAAGATTTCATTATTTTTTTTGAACCTAAACAAACTCGTATGCATTTATATATTATTAATTACAAATATTGATAATAAAAAGTATATATAAGGTGTTACCCATATACAGTTTATAAAGCCGGAATGAGTGCTACTCATTCCAGACTACTTAAAAAAACTAATTCTCCAATCTTTAAGGTAGGATATATACACCTAATTTGATTTAATTAAGAAAATTAGTTAATTAGATTATTTAATATAACATATTTTTCTAAAGCAACCCATTCGTCTTTTTTAATTCTCTCCTTCCTCCTCCTTCTTGATTATTAATGTAGAGGGAGAATCAATAAAAATAAATTAAAAAAGATTAAAAATTATGTTTTATATTTAGGATCAAGATTAATTCTGTAAATACGCTTTATATTAAGGATTGGAGATAGTATATTGTATATGTACTACTTCCTCCAATCTTAAATGTAAGAGTTAGTAGAAGAATTTGTTTCAATATATATATATATATATATGGGAGAATTCTAATAAAATCCAATTGAAATACCTAAATCCAGATTTGGACCCATACTTTTAATAAATCCCAAATTAGGCCAAGAGGCCTGATTAAGAATTTTTGAATATTATTCAAAGACTATAATACCCCTCTAATTAAAATAAAGATTGGTCATCCACTTCATACCAACCCATCTTATTTTAATCTTATGTGGCATTCACCCATGAGTCATCTATTTCTCACTTCATAACATTCTCCCTCCTAATGCCTTTCACCTTTCTCACTGTGGAAGTGTAACATTTAATAATAATAATAATAATAATAATAATAATTCACTATTAATTATTATAATCGAATATGGTTCCCAATGCTTTTAGGACGTTTTATCCTCGATAGTAAACCATAATAGTAGAACTGTAAAGGGAAAGCATGTTTTTTCCCACAAATCTGCAGGTGCGAATATGCTCTCAAATATTCAATATTCATCAGCGGCTTTAACTTACCCGTGATTTACTTCGTCTGCTGAAAACACTATTCTCTTCCTTCTTCAAAAACCCTAATTGATCTATAACGTAACCCTTTTCTTTTTTTCCCAAATGGTTCGTGATATGAGATTATGAGGTGGATATGCTTAGTCATCATCTTAATTAGATGGGCATCATAGTCTTTCAATAACATTCAGAATTTCCTAATTAGACCTTTTGACCTAATTAAAGATTTGTTAAAAGTGCACACCTAAACCCAGATTTACGTATTTCAATTGGATTTTATTAGGATTCTCCCTATATATATATATAAAAGACCCCAATTTACTTTATTTTCCAATTTATATTTTATTTCTCAAACTCTCCTTTTTAAAGGGTTTTCATCAACTAACTAGTTTCAAATACAAATAATTAAAGAGAGTATTTTAGGAAAATAATTGCAGGCATTTTACAAATAAATAACTTAGTTAATTTTTTTAATATTTACACATTAGCTTCTAATTTACAGATAAAGAATCTGAGCATCATATATACGTTCTAACTTTTAGTGCTTGTCAATATCCATTTAAGATTATATGCCATAATATTAGACATAAGATATGGTTAAGGCTGAGATGTTTTTGGGTGCATTGAGATTAAGATAAGATTGAAATGTGAGTCGCTAGCTTGTAAGAATAATATGTCACATATATAAGAAAATGGGAAAAAGAACTTGAAAATTGGAAAATTTTAATCAAGTTTGTTACCAAGAGTTGATAAATTATGATGAAATTTAATATGCAATTCACAACTTATTTTTTGGGAAATACCCCCTCCGGTCCTAATTATAAGATAAAGTTGATTTTTTTAGAAAAATTAAGGAAGCCAATTAAATTGTTTTTGAGTATTTATATTTTTATTTTTTTCCAAACTAATTACTTTGATTAATAAACTAATTTATAATTTAAGGATACTAAAAATATAAACACTCTAAAGTAATTTAATTGGCTTCCTTAATTTCTCTAAAAAAGTCAACTTTATCTTATAATTAGGATCGGAGGGATTACTTGCTTTGACGGCTTTTAAATTCAAAATTTTTTTCTGTCTTTTCCCCCAACAAAATCTCTCTCTCTCTCTCTCTCACACACACACACACACGGGTATTCAGTTATTCACTTTGGCATAATGAGGGGAAGATGCTGATTTTTGGGTATATTTGGCGTCCCCCTCCCAGAATTTTGGTACTTATTATCGGATTTTTGTGAATGATTTCCTTCGATTTTTGGCATTTTTTTAATAACATTTTTCGTGTTGTCGTGAATTGTACATGCAAGAATAAATAAAATCGTTGAAACTTGGATTTTTGTGGATAGATTTCAGACTCCTAATGCGAATCCACTCATTAACGGGCAAAATTAACTGGACCCCAGTTTGGATCAATCCATTTCGTTCTGAATCATTATGCCCTTTTGTTATTGCTGTAGAAAAATGCTAATCTTCATTGTACAAATTTGTTCTATTATTACGGATTTATTTTATAATTTAAATTAATTATTCAAAATAAAAATAAATCAATAAACTCTAAATGAACAGAAAACCCTGTTCACTCATTTTACTTTTAAATATGATATATCGATATTGATTAACACTCATTTAAATATTTTTAATTATTTTTGAAATTTTTTGATCTCTTAACATTTTAACGTGGAACATGTTAAAATTTAAGGGCAATACGTGACCCTCTTTAAAATTTTATTGTTTAAAATGATATGAGTTCAAATATTTGTACTTTTTGTAGATGAAAATAAATAAGGTCTTTTTGGTCAATAAAATTTTTAGATAAGGACTTTTTTTCGATTTTCCCTAATATTTATTTCAGAGTATTTGAAAAATAAAATAAAATCCCTCCACACCATATTTTGAAGCAAACGTTTACTTTTGATGCAAATTTTAGATAAGTTTCATGTTAGCCGAATGCTCAAGCCTAACACAAATATATTAAAAATGGACCCACTTTCTATTATGTTGTGTGTTTGGATTAGCTTTTGAAGAATAGCTTTTATGATTTATGAGGTAAGCATATGAAAGAAGTTTTACCTCGATTTACGAAAAAATGTTTCTGAAACCATGGTTTTAGAGCTTGTCGAAACAATATGTATAACAAAGAATAGTTTTTTCTTCTTAAAGAGCACAACTACGGAGCATCCACATAATGGGCCCATTGGAACAGTTGCTCTTAAAAGAGAATTCGAGATTTTGGAACATTTGATATTGTGCCCAATTCATTTAACATGATCCAAGAAAAATAATATTGACCCCATATTTTTGATATAGACCAATCTTTCAAAAACAATATAGCCCACTTTTAGATCCATTGCTTTTCTTTTATCCAAAAAAGATCCATTGCATGCTGGGCTTCGTGAGGCATCCAAAAAAGAGTCATAAAGGAACATTTATTTCGGCTTAGGCTGTCCCATTAAATTTACAGAAATAAGAGTTAAATTGTGTTTAGTACTCCAAAGTATTTTTTTTTGTGTACCCAATATTTTAAAATAATTTGTGGTACATCCAGCACTCTAAAAATTAAGGTATTAAAACCCGGACCTGGTACTGAACCGATCGGGGTACTGGGTTAAGTGTTAGTGGGTCAGATAGTGGCCAAACCGGTGAGAAATTGAAAATTTTAGGCTTATAAATATGAAATTCTAAAGAAAATTAAAAAAAGTTTAAATAGAAACCCAGACATGTCCGGGAACCGGACCAGTCTACCGGCCGGTTCGTCGGGCCGGACCAGCCGGTCCTGTCCAAGTTCAACAACATTGCTAAAAATATTTTTCAGTTGCATTCAACACTAAAGTATTTTTTTTAGGTGCGTTCAACATCCTAAAATTGTTATTGAAAAAATACTTTAGAGTGTTGGATGCACCTTCTACAAAGGACTTTTTGAGAGTTCATGATGAAGTTTAAATTGCTCCTTAAAAAAAATTTATGGGCAAAATTTCTCTTAAAAAAAATTAATATTTTAAGTGTAAAATTGCGTCCCAAAATACTTTAAAGTGCTGAGAGTATTTAAAAAAAATACTTCAGGGTGCTGAACGCACTACAAATTATTTTAGGATATTGGATGCACATGAGAAAATATTTTAAGGTGTTGGATGCACCTTAACTCTAAAAATAATATAAATTGATAATTCTATTTGGAGAATTTCATCACAGATATTACATGGACGGGACTAAAGTTTCAAGTTCTGAAAAAAAGCTTTGCTTTGTGAGTTGAAATATCTTGGGGCTTCAATATAAACCCAGTCAACAAGGCAAGTAATTGAATAACTAATTATATATAACGCTCGCATGGTTCTTAAATATTCCTTTCAGTCCTAAATATAAAAGTTAAATAATTAATTTATAGAAATTAAAAAAATTAGTGAAATTAATTATTTATAAAAGATATATTGATTTTACTAAATTATCATATTTAATCATTTGCATTCAAAAGTACCTTCTTATGGAAACCTTCCCTGATACGTGCAATACATATAAATATTTTAAGAAAGAACTAAATTTTGGAATATAAAGTGAATTGAAGTTCTACATTTAAGATAAAAAAACCTATCTAACTAGTTTTTATATACAGCACTGAATAGAGTATTATGAGATGTGTAGACAATATAGGCAACTCATTGGAGGAAGCAAAATGTTGTGAGATTGGAGTTTAATGGACAGTCTTCAATGGAAAACGGTAAGAAAACCGTTTTTTTTTTTTTTTGAGTAGGAAGATAGTGGGAAGCAGCTACAGTAAAGCAGAGGTTGTGCACTTGGGGAGTTTAGGAATATGAGATCATGAGAATGCTTGAATTACTTCTCAACCAAATAAACATTTTATATTTAGGATCTAAGGGAGTAAGTCCTTAATAAGTACAAGCCTGGCTTGGCCCGATCATTCAAAAAGGCAAATAAAGGGCTTGTTTGATTCTGTTATTTGTTTTTATTCTCACAAACAGTTTTATAAAATAGTTCTTCGAAATAAGTTTTAAAAATAAAAAAACAAGAAAAATATGTTTGGATATATTGTTTTGAAAAATCTGTTTTTGAAGTAACGTGGTGGAGTGGTTATCGGTGGTGACATGACGATGATCATTGGTAGTATAGTGTTACTAATGGATAAGTGGTAGCCTCAAAAAATAGGAAAACAACAAAAGAAAACAACTGAAAATTGTTTGTTTTTTAGTTTTTTAAAAACAACTTTTTGTTATTTTTTTTTGTTTTCAAAAACAATTTTTTTGAAAATAGTTTACCAAACAGATTTTATTGTTTAAAAAAAACAGTTTTTAAAAATAAAATAAAACAACCCCAAAGTCTTGTATGAATCATACTCCACTTCTTGATTAAGTTTTATCTATTCTTTTAAAACTTAGCTAAACCTCTTAGGATCATAATCTGATACACACACATATAGGCTCACGTATATATAGTAACTTTTTTATTTCCTGTGACTCTAGACTAGTGGCGGTAATGCGGGTTGGCCCACGGGTTACATGCCAGTTAGCGCGGGCCGCGGGCTGAGACGGGCCAGCCCGCCCCCCTCGCAGGCCGGCTTTTGCCAGCCGGAGCCCCTCTCGCCAGCCCGCCAATTTTTTTTTTTTAAATTCCATTCTTTTTCTCTTTCACCCTCTCATATCACACTTCTTTTATTTTATATATTTGTGTTATGAAGTCAATTTCATTCTTACTTTCCTTTTTTTTTAATCAATTCACATTACAAAACTATATAAACACATCTCTTTTAAATTTAATAATAGTAGAATAAATAAATATAATATGAAAATAAGTGTCAAATAAAAAATATGGGGAATTTATTAAACACATTATCAAAAGAAAGAAGATAAGGGAGAAGCTAAGTGCATTTGAGACAAAACTTAAAAAAAAATTATGCGGACCAGCCTACCAGCCTGCGGGCTAAACGGGCTCAGCCCGTTTATTCAGTTTTTAAACGGGCCGCCGAAAGCCCGTTTATTTAGGGTGGGCTAGCGGGTTTCCGAATTACCGGCTCTACTCTGGACCCACAAGAATCTGAAGGGTATTGAAGATTTTGTTTGTGGTGGCATGAGGTACTGCAATTCCAAGAGAAGTAGGGATTTGCGCATTGGATCTGCAACAATTAGTGTTAGTGCTTATTTGGTTGAGTTTATTTTAGGGAATGTAATATCCCTAAAAAAGAACTTTAAAAATTGTAATGAACATAATCATATTTCGGATATTCATAATATTAAAGAGTTGTGAATACTTGATTTATTCTTTTCAAAAATAAAAGGAAACGACACAAATGGCTTTACATTTTTTTTAAAAATTAGGCAGGTTGCCTACGACCTCCTCTGCCGCCACCGGAACTCCGATGGTCAGTCGGGCGCTGCCAACGAAGTTGGAATAATTATTTGTCAAAGAGCCCACCAATTGTTTGCCAAAAACATTGTTGGTCATTGGGTTACCAATACATTTCAATATATAATATGCAGACAAATATATATATATATATATATATATATATATATATATATATATATATATATATATATATATATATATATAAAAGCAAACTCTTTATCCTTGACTTAAGTTTATTTACAAGTTTTGTTAAGGAATTCACCAAATTTCATTAAGTTTTAATAAGTTTCGTTAACACAGTAAAAAAATCACACTATTAGATAATTCACAAGTTTTGTTAAAGAATTCACCACATTTCATTAGGTTTTAACAATTTTTGTTCATCCAGTAAAAAATTCACACTATAAGGCCATTCACAAGTTTTGTTAAAGAATTCATTACATTTCATTAGCTTTTAACACAACTTTCATTTACTAAATAAAAACTTCATCCTATTAAGTCATTCACAAGTTTTGTTAAGAAATTCACCACATATCATTAGATTTTATCAACTTTCATTTAGCTTATAAAAAGTTCACATTATTAGGTCATTTACAAATTTTGTCAAAGACTTCAGCATAATTTATTAGGTTTTAAAAAAATGTCGGTAATTTTGGGGAAAAATGATAAATATGAAAAATAGTTCTTATTACAGTTAAAACCGAAATCAACTTTTCAATTAGATCCAACAAGGACACAAGGAGTAGTATTATTATAATTAACCCAAGGGTTAAGTTATAGAAGTGGAGAATCACAATTATATTATATTAGAATTTCACAAATAGTAACTCCACCAAATGGGGAGACCCTCCATTTTGAAGATATTAAGTAATTTATTTGTTTTTCACCATTGGATTTGTTTTTAATGATTTAGATTTTATACTATATCAAAAATATTATTGCAATATTAAATATTAAATGACAATAATATTTTTACACAATAAATCTCAACAATTAAAATTCAATCCAATAGTGAAGAAATTAAGAGGAGAGGAAGTGAAGAGAAAGTTTAGTGGAGACACCAATTTCCCTTTTGAAAGTCCTGGTCAAGAAACTCCATCATGGTACAATTCCCATATTGCCCCTCACCATCTCCGTCCCTATCGAGTAAACTCTCACACCACTTGCTTGACTCGGTCTTTCCAAAATCGGCAAGCGGAGGACATGGTGACTATTCAAAACTACCACCTGTACTTATGGTAGAAGCATTAGCTTCTATACCACTTGCAGAAACAAGCTTATTCTTCTTCTTCCTTAGCCATGGTTAATTCTTAGAGAAAGTATGGAGCCGAGGTTTTATTACTACGTGTCTTGTTATTGCTTTGGTTGTCTCCTCTGGTTTTGCTTCGATCTTCCTCTGATTTTCTTGTGTCTTATTATTGCGCATAATGTTGGTATGACAAAAGTTCTTCTCATCATTTGCTGTTCTTCTTGGTAGCCTTCCAGCTATCACTGTGTAGATCCAAAATTTTGTATTAAAGATTTCATAGGGGTCACCAACAACGTAGAAGCTTAGTAGGTAAAAATAGAAAATACAAAGTGATTACACATTTAATGATAAAGAATAAAAGATGAAATGATATTCAGAAAATGTGATACAAGGCAATGAGAAAGAAGAATTTTGTTTGAGAGAGCAAGTGAAAAGGATTGTTCCCTCTTTTCCTTGACCTGACCGCCCATATTTATAGTAGAGAATTCTGATAGGTCATTCGTTTTTTCTGGATCTATTGGTAAGTCGGTCTTCCTTTTTTGGATCTATCCATTGGTGCTTCGGTTCTACTTATTTTGGGTCAAACGTGGATTACTAACTTCTTGGACTTGACTAGGTATTCTAATGGAGTGGCTAAACATGAACTTGGGCCGTATTTACTGGGCTACCCTTCTTGGGCCTTTCTCACATGGACTATTGCCCAAGTCATTAAATTAGGCCCTACATTAATCTCCCCACTCTTTAAGTCCAATTGACTATTGACTTGGAGAGTGAACCCATAATTTCATCTGTTCGATGCTTATTCCATCCGACGATTGAGAAAGACAAGACAGTTTAAGACTTACGACAAGTTGTTGTATGTATGTCAGATTATCAATCTAAACCTAGAACTTAGTTGGAAACGGTGACAAAGGAGTTCAAGGAGGGTTGGTCGGATCAATGGGATCACGACTAAGAAATAGCAAAGTGTTAGACTTTTTTTGGTGGTAAGTTAGAAGATGATAGTTTTGTTGTTGGTGCTGGTGATGGAAATCAATAAGGGATGCATGTGGCTCTTTTTTTGGACCCACTTTGATTCAAATTCTCTTAAGTTTTTTGTGCTTGGGCTCCACCTCTGTTTTGGATATGCTTTGCCCGACTAATGGATTGATAGCGATTTATGCACTTGATGGTCTTTGAAATGTGTTGTGACACACCATCTTAGTTGACTTCTCTTGTTGTGTGTCACAATCCATAGAATTTTGTTCATTAATAAGTTTATATATGCTAGTACGTACTATCGTAATACTTGACCAAGTACGATAATTTTGGTCGGTTGGTGTGTATGTCGCATCTTTATGGCCCAGTTTATGTTCCCCCATAGGACACCCCTAAAGTTGGGCTGTTGACGTTTAAAAGTGTTGGTATTGAGCTTTATTTGCTAGAATGTTTATGTATGCTAGTACAGATGGAGCATTGAGATAATGTTTGACCAAGCATGCGGATTTTGATCAGTAGGTATGTACATTACATCTTCGTGGCCTAGTTTGTGTTCCTCCACGGTATACCCCTGAAGTTGGGTTCTTAACATTTAGAAGTGCTGGCATAGAGCATTCGTGAATTGTATGATGTATCAGTCGTATGTCTTTTAGCTTAGTAGGTCGTTCTTGTATGTCGAGTATAAGCTAGTGAGTTGGTCTGTTCATATTATTTCAAGTAGAGGATGGTAACGATAAGGTGAAAGATAATGTATCAAATGGAATGTCTCGTAAAGAATGACAATGTTTTGTTAAGTAAAATGGCTTATAACAATGAGATTAATCATACAACAGCATCTTGACAGGTATGTCGCGTGGGTACAGTTCCATACAATTTAGTAGTAAAGACTAGGGCTGAGCATAAATCCCAGTGGCTTTATATGCCCGCCCGAGCTAGGCTAAAAAATGCCCAGCCCAGTCCCAAAAAAATGGCCTAAAAATGATTTAAGCATTTTTGGGCATGGCTTATTGTTCGGCAAGGCCGGGTATCGGGCAAGAGGTGATTGTAATACTCTGAATTTTGGGATCGAAGGCTTGGGGATAAGCCTAAATGAAGTGGATTGCTAAGCCCTTGTTTAGCAGGTGTTCTAAACCTATTCCCTAATATTTCTTATATCTTTGAGGTACTAAAGGGAATAAAATAGTGAATTAAAGAGTAGGGGAAATTTGTATATAAAAATGGAATTTATTGAAGTTGTAAGTGCTTGTCGTTTCATTACTTTTAGTGAGACAGTGCTGTTGTCCAATGCATTTCATTGATCAAATGATGAGCAAAAATTATGAAATTTTGTAGTATGATAGTAAACAGCCTAAGATTTAAATTGATACGATATATGAATAATTTGAAGCTATATACAAAGAATTATAGATTTTTGACTTAGCCCAGAAAAACTGAAAAGTTTCTGGAACAACATTCAAAGAATTTAATTTTGGGAATTTTGTGCTTCTAATTGGCTAAAGTCTATATTTTTCATTAAAACTAGACTTAATAAGGGTTCTATAACCTTTTTTAAAATCACTCCAATTCGAGGTCTACAAATTTAGTTATAATTTTTCAAAATTTGGGCAAAAAATTTGCCAGAAAATCCAAAAATGGGAAAATATGGAATTATGACATCAGCATATTAAGAGATAACATAAGCATAATGTATTAAAATATATTCCCTCATCTTCTTCAGCCATTTCACGTCAATTTTGGCTGAAAATAGGGGGGGAGAGCTTAGAGAGTCTAGAGAGAGAAATGAGGAAAAAGCTTACAAAGGTAGGTGATTTCTTTGGTGAATTGGTTCCTAACGCGTATAACTCTGATCCTAAGCTTCTCTTTCATGTATTTCAAAGGTTGTGAAGCTTAGTTTTCATTGTGAAGAGAGCTAGGGTTTTAGCCGCTTTGAGAAAAGCCAGAGAGAGTTTGAGGTAACTTCCAAACCTTTGTATATTGACTGTTCTAGCTGCTGTGGACAATTTAATCGGTGAATTTTCACCAGATTGTCTTTAATTTGAAATTTGGAAATTGAATTGGCCTAGCGGTTATGCTGTTGAAATCTGGTTCAAAGGGTAGTTGTAACCTAATTAAATAGTTAATAAAGTGGTCAGGAGTAGAAAGGAATACGTCTGCGAAGTCGAATTTCAAAAACTCCAATTTTTCCCAGAGAATTGAAGATTTCAGCTAGCTCTAGAAATGGGCCTTAGAGTTAGATTGTCAATAATTTGATGATTCCATTGAGTTCAGGAGGGAAAATTAGGTAGGGTTACTGTTGGTCACTTTTTCGAAAAAGCCCGAACAAGCATAATTATGAAAACGCCCCCGAAATCCTTAAAACGGGGCTGCTAAAGGCATTCTTGTCTTTTGGCAGTGAATTTAGTAATTTTGAGTCCAAAAATAGATTTTTTTGGGTGAAAATATGTTATAATAACCCTAGTCAAAATTTAGGGAAAAGTAAGTCAAATCGGGTACGGCGGGGCTAACCGGGGTCCCGGGGGCATTTTGGTAAATTTTCACCATAGGCTAATATAACCATTATAAACACTATGGAAGTGCTTAAATTGGTATATGAATGAGTTTTAACCTATTTCTTTTACATTTGATATTTTAGAACCGAATTGAGAGCTGAGTTGTTGGCACGCTTTACGAGGCATATGTTTTAAAGCAAGAAAGGGTTAACGTAGGGAACTTACCTCTCTTGTATGTATTTGATATTTGTGCTGATGTAATGATGCATGTTATTGCTTTGCTTGATTATGTGAAACATATATGAATGATTAAAACTCTGTTTCTGTTTAGACTGTGGCCATAGTATTGTTGCATAAAACATTGAGCACGCAGATATGTCATTGTGTTAGCATGAGTGTATGTAATGCAAGCATGTCATGCATTCAGTACTTATCCTGCATGCATATTGGTACTGTTTCCTATTGAGATTCTCTTGAATCTTACCTTCCCTACCAACAATTTAGATAGGTGAATACGGAAGGTACCCAGAGATCAGGGAAGAGAACTACACAAGAGGGTTGCAATTGTGGAACGAAGATGGGAGGATATCTCTGTTTCACTAGGATGAGTTTAGACACCCAAGTAGCCATGTGCGGCCACATTGATGGTAATTATCATGTACGAACCCCTATGGAGAATTTTTGTAATCATGCACATATTATCAATATAATTATGTTATTCCTGTGTTGCCCATCAAACCATGCATTAATATTCCACTACAACTCAAAATAAGTAAGGGTGTGACAGTGATGCTTGCCCATTTGGCCCTGCCCAAATATGTGTGTGTGTGTGTGTGACAGTGATACCTGCCCAAATATATATATATATATATAAAATATATATTATTCAATATATAATAACAAATTGTTTTCCCTTGCTTTTTAATGGATCATGAATGTTATTTTATTATTGTAGAAACATGAATATTGTGTTAAGGCCTTTAGCAATATTTTGAATTTCATGACTTAAGTTGTAGACTTATTTGCTTATGATAATGTCTTTGTTTTTTTACTCACTTCCTATACTATTACATGGTTTCTCAGTATTGAATTCATTGCTCAACATTCAACTGTATAAGTCTTTACCACTCAATTCTATGGAACTGTACCCATACAACATACCTACCAAGATGCTGTTGGATGATTAGTCTTATTGTTGTAAGCCATTTTACTTAATAAAACATTGTCATTCTTTGTAAGACATTCGATTTGATACATTATCTTTTTACCTTATAGTTACCATCCTCTACTTGAAATAATATAAACGGACAAACTCACTAGCTAATACTCGACTTATAAGACCGACTTGCTAAGCTAAAAGACATATGATTGATGCCTCATACAATTCATAAGCGCTCTACGTTGGCACTTCTAAACGTTGAGAACCCAATTTTAGGGGTGTCCCATGGTGGAACACAAATTGGGCCATGAAGATGTAATGTACATACCTGTTGACCAAATTCTGTATGCCTGGTTAAACATTATCTGAACGATATAGTATGTACTAGCAGACATAAACATTCTAGCAAATAAAGCTCAATATCAACGCTTCTAAATATTGATAGCCCAACTTTAAAGGTGTCCCGTGGCGGGACACAAATTGGGCCATGAAGATGCGACGTACACACCAACTAGCCAAAATTCTTGTATTTGGTCAAGTATTATGACTATAAGTTCTAGTATCCACGAACTTATTAACAAACAAAGTTCCACGCATTGTGACTTGCAACCCTTAATTATGGCCGACTTACGATCCAAAGATAACCGACACACTAAGCGTGCTAGCCGAATAAACCACAAACCAAGAGAAGTCACCTAAGATGGTGCGTCACAACATAATTCAAAGATTGTCAAGTTCATAAATTGCTACAAATCCATTAGTTGGGCAAAGCATATCCAAAACAGAGGTGGAGCCCAAGCACAAAAAACCCAAGAGAATTTGAATCAAAGTGGGTTCCAACAAAAAGGCACATTCATCCCTTATTGATTTCTATCACCAGTACCAGCAACAGAATTGTCATTTTCTAACTTACCACAAAAAAGAGTCTGATACTCTACTATTGCTTAGTCGGGATCCCATTGATCTGACTGACCCTCCTTGAACTCCTTTGTCACCTCTTCTATAAAATCCTTTCCTTAATTCTCAATTATCCAAAAACTTAATCAAATCTTTGGATAATAAACAATACTATGGCGTTACAGAGAAAACTTAAACCTGAAGGTCTACTATAATTGAAAAGGTTGCAACTTATCTTTCAAAAGTTAACCATGGTAGAAAAAGAGTGCAACCAACCATTTAAAAACACTAGCATGGTTATAAAGGATTTATTGCGAACATCTATTTATGATGGAAAAGAGTAAACTAGTCATTTAGAATTTATCATGGACAATAAAACCTTTCTAATTGTACACTAAGCTATTTCAAACCAACACATTTATAAAGTCATTCCAATTAATAGTTGGGCCTTGAGCTTCTCGAAGCTCATAATATAGTATTCAATCATAAGCCCAGGGATAAGCTCATTTTTGAATAATATGCTTTCACAAACATTTATAAAATGTCATAAGTCAACTATCAAACCATTAAACATTTTAAATCTATCATGAAGAATAAAACTCTTTGCATCGTTTTACAAACTAAATCATCAATGTTATGTTTGTTAGTGGTCTATTAAATAGTGCAAGTGTACATTGTCGTAATTAAGTAATAGAGAAGTAAGTAGAATATCGTTCCCATGAGAATTGATCACTACGTACCAAAATAGGTAATTTTAATTCTATTTAGTCGGTCGATTAGTTGGTGATTGAAAGTACAAAATAGAAAATGATTAAATATGAATGCAAATAATATGGAAAATAAACTATGAGAAAAAGACCTACGGGTTAGATTTCACTTAACAAATTTCAGATTGAATCACTTATATATTCTAATCCAATTTACTCATGATTGATAGTTGAGTTTCCCTAATTTAATTGCTAGCCTCTTCCAAGGTCAAGCAATTCTATAATTAATTGCTAATCCAAATATTTCTATTTGAATTTAAGCAATTAATCATGCATTAAGATTTATGGAACTCATTAAGATCACACAACTCATGAATATATTCCTATTTCATATGCAAATTATGGTTTTAATTATAGGGTCTACACACATGTATCTCCTTCCGGTCTTAACATAAATATTGAAATCATTCAAAAGATGGCCAATCAAATGAAAGCATTAAGAACAATAATTAAAACTCAATCATGAATGAGAAATTCAAACTAGATTTAATAAGTTAAGATTCAATCTATTATTAGTAAGCTACATCATCACCCTAGGAAAATGGAAATTTGGCTCATAATGAAATTGAAAACAAAACCAAAATAAATTGAAAACTTCATAAACATTGCAATAAACGTAATTATTAAATTCTAAAACATAAAAATACAACTACAAGATTCATGAAAAATGGAGAAATCTAGCCGTCTATTTAGGAGGTAAAACCTTTCAGGTAGGTGGCAACCTATACCATCCATAAAGGAAAACTACCTAAGCCTTCAATGTAGGAGGCATGCAAAATGTAATACAATCCTAAGCCTTCTAAGATGGAGGCATGCAAAAAGAAATACAATGCATGAAATTAAATTTAGAAAATAATGCAATTTATTCAGAACTGTCAGAGAAAATATCTCTCCCTGTCAGAGAAGGAAGCCTCTACATCTCTTCCTCTCTCTTCCATCTATGCTTGGTCTTGCTCTCTATTTATGGGGAAAAAATGCGTTGCTACAGTGAAAAGTGTGTTGCTACAGTAAACCGTGTCCAAAACAGTGAGTTCAAACAGTAAACCACGTCTGGATAGTGAAAAGTGTAACCCCCGTCATAATCAAGGCCGGGATTAGGTGTATAAACACGTTTTATAATTGAATGAGAGATCGAGGGTAATTAAAATTTTTTTACAAAACCTGTACAACAAGATCTCTATTCATTTCAAAGTAAAAACAATTGGCCTATTCGGTTTGTCACAAATATAATATCAGAATATAATCCAAATTCTTGACATTCACCCGAGATCATAACATTATTCCAAAAGTTTGTATAGGGCATCATTGCCCATCTCAATTCCCAAAACGGGGATTACACAAAAACTACAATCCAGTGGTCAATTCAATATATACATGTCCAAAATGATAACCAATCAAAAACCAAAAAGATAGTAGCTAAGACTACCATCGACAGTCCTAATCGCCCTTATCCACTTGCTTGCCTCTTGATCCACTTGCCCTGTCTAAAAATGTTATTTGGAAAGAGTGAGATTCAAAAGAATCCCAATAGCAACAGTTTACGTATATGATGCATAATAAATAAAGCAAGTAAGCATATATCACAATACAGCATTACAATATTCAAGGCCAGGCACACTGTCACGTCCCCTTAACTATATTCAAGGTCAGGCTCTCATCACGTCCCCTCACTGTATTCAATGATTAATACAAACAAGCAATGCATTACACATGATATAGGATAACATGTTACTACCGTGGTTTTTCCTTTCTTGAGCAGGCACAGGCCTTCTACATTCTGGAAAAATATCAAATCATAAAGTCATAATTAAGGACAAAGTGTTATTCTCTATTCCAATACTCAATTGACTTATCAACATTTAGATTTGGTTATCAATAATGACCCTTAAGAAGTTACAAATGCCTTTAATAAAAGCCCTAAAGGGTTGGGAAACATTGGGTTGAAGATCACTTTTTAAAAACTCAAAGTGCTGGAACACAGGGGTTGGCCGTGGCCAGCCCACCCTTAGGCTACGGCCAATATATGTTCAGAAAGTCATGGGTTGAGGCCAGCCACCTTGGGCCGCGGCCAAGAAAAATCCTGTTTCTTGGCTGAACTTCCAAAAATCATAACTAATTCTAGAAAAATTGAAATGAGGTGATTCTAAAGCCAAATGAAATATATTTAAGTCTTCTTTACTGAAAAAATATAGACCATTACTAGAAATCACCACATAATTCCAGAATTACACAAAACTTAACACTGCTCCAAAACAGAGTCCAGTTTTTAGGCCCAAAGTTTGGCAAAGCATAACGCTCATTTCACAAAATGAAATGACATAAATTATATGTCCATTTTGAAGCTTTGGATGTGAAATTTAAAAATAGAAAGTTTCAAAATTTTTCAACACCATTTTCTCATTCAAAACGTCCATGAAAAATGACTGCCAGCACAGAGTTTTTCGCTAACCAAAACTTGCCACTTTTAAAACTAAGTTCCCAATGGTTCAAAATTCATATTCAACACTACTCCCACACAAAAGGAACACAATGGAAACCTCAAAATAACCAAAATACCAACCTATCACCATGCACTATTTTGACCAATACACAAAACCAAGCACAAAGTTGCTTAACTTTACTTTTAAGCTTCAATTCAATTCTATTCATTCAAAACACTAAACAAGGCACCATTTCTATGACAATAACAACTCAAACACCACAAGACCCTAATTTTCAAAAATAGAGCTAAATTCCCAGAAATTCCAACTTAACCAAATGATCACAAAACTTATATCAAAATGCTTAACTCACTCACCTCTTCAACTTTCTCCAAATGAGTTCTCTGATTCTCCAAACTCTATATCTCCTTGAGAGTTCAAATCACCACCAATAGTAAATCTACAACCATAGAATCGATGCTATCAATGCAAGGAGCGAGATTGAAGAAGGGAGTTTTTCCATTAGAGGTCATTAAGAGGGTCAAAAGGGCAAGAACTTACCTTGGCACTTCCTCTTTCTTCTGCAGAAATGAAAACTGAAAATGGAGAGAGATGAGAGAGAAATGAGAGCTTGAAGGGTGGAGAAGATGAAGGAAAATGATGGCCTCTTCCCTTACCATACCTTGCAGCTAAATTCAAGGGAAGGAAGAGAGAAGAAAATGAATAAAATATAATAGGTTTGACTTCTCTCAACAACTATCATCCAACAAGCTTGCCACTTGTCCCATTCTCATTGGCTCTCCTCAAATAAGTAATTACTTAGTTACTCTAACCACTTCATTAATCATTTAGTTACATTTCTCATTTTTCTTTAGTTAATAATTATTTTCTTCATTAATCACTAACTAATCAACCAATAATTTCCTTTCTTTCCATTTTTCCACTGATTATGGCATATTAACTTAAATTGCCACATAATACATAATTAAGTTCCTTTCTTCTTCATCCACGCGCCATTCCCTCTAATTTTAGCCTTTAAATTACTTTGTCACATAATCATTCTAAAATATAGAGTGTTTGGCATTTCCAATAATTAGTTCATGTGCCAAAACAACTTTAATTCACAAAATCATTCATTACAACTCATTAAATGGACATTAGCCCTTAATCAAAATTTGGGGTGTTACCAAAAGCGCGTTTGATATAGTGCTTCCGTTGCTACAGTGCTTTTTGTCCGGCTATAGTAACTACCTGCTACAATGAAAACGTTGCTACAGTAACTTCCATATTTTTTATTTTTATATTTTTTAAAAAAATACTATTTATTCCAAAAAACATTATTTATGTATCAATTACACCCAAATTTATTATGTTAAACTCAAATATTGTCCACAAAATCATTATATGAGGGAAAATAAACATGCAAATATTTTATTTATCAATCACCGCACTTCAAGCTTGAACTTCTCAAACTTCAGAATATACTCATTAGACCACACACCAAATATCAAACTCAATTATCAAAATACTTAAACAACAGTTTTCTCAAATATCTATTTGAATTACTTATCCATGATAGAAAATAGTCTAATTCAAAATATAATATCACATCAGAGTAAGCAATATGTGCCCTACAATGACAATATACAATAATTCATCACATAAATAAAAAGGAGGAGGCTTTACAAAGATTATCACAATAATCAAACCTCCAGAGCCTTCCCAATTGACTAGCAGAAAAACTATTATCTGAAAAATGTTAATCAATGGGGTGAGACAAAAGCCTCAATAACTAGTTATCCAACTCATTATACATGCTAATTGTAACATCCTTATTTTCGTTAGCATTTAAAAAAAAATGTAGCTAAAGTTTTGTTTAGTCAAAGAGTATATAATAAGTTAATAATTTAAAATAAGTATAAAGTTTTAAATATTTATTCTATGCAAAAGAAATAAATACAAAGGAAATACCTTCTTAAAATAATTAGTTTAAATATATGAGTATGTGTGTGTAGACTTATCATATTATTATTAAAAAGTAATATTGAACAGTAAAAAGAAAAAAAATTATTATATGAAAAGGTACATTTAATATTATTTTAATAAGAGGAGATAAACCCTAACCCTACTCCTATAAAAACTCCCTCCTTCCCCTCACCTTTTCACCACGGCGCCGCATCAACAGACCTCAGGCAGGTGCTCTTCTTCTATCCTTATTCTTGTTTGTTGAACTGTGCTTGTCTTGTCAAACCCCATTTCTTCTCTCTTCCTCCATTGTCCTTTCACATCACATTCCCCTCCCTTTCTCCTTTCAATCTTCACTGTGCATGGATTTGTGTATGTGCTTTTCTTCTAAAATTTATTTTTCATGCCCATTCTTCTTTTATTCAATTGACGTGGGGTGTGGGGATATATCCTATATATATATATATATATTTATACTGTGTCTAAGTGTGTATTCACTCATATTTCTTTTTTTTTTTTAAAAAAAATTCCACATTATTACTTTGTGAATTCCTTTCATTCCCCAAGATTGCCATTGAATTTTGTTTACCTTCTGTTATGCATTATATAGATATGTGTGTGTGTGTGTGTATTTATTTATTTTAGCAATCATGACTTACAAAGTCCTATTTTTGAGGTTGTGTGTGTGTGTGTATATATATTTGAATTATATCCTACTCTCTAGCTATTGTGAAATCCCATTTATTTTTGCTGGTGTGTTTTCTGTTATTATATATATTTTTTAATATATATATATATAGATATATATATATAATATTTTTTGCCAACATATAGATAGATGTATTGATGTACGCCAATTTCCACCATCAATCTGGAGAGACTTTGGATGTGCCTATGACAATAGCCCCCACATTCACTTCTCTTTGATATCAACGCACAGTAGCCTTGCAAAGGGATTCCATGGCTCTCTCTAATATATCACATCGTCCTTGTTAGTCCTTCTTTTTTTCCCCTTTCACATACCAATCTCTTTAGAACTTGCACAACACTGCATCTAGGTCTCCTCACCCATTTGTAGTCACAGTTTTATTGTATAAAAATATATAAAAATATCACATGAATTTAGATTTTTTTTTCAAGAATTGAATTCTGGAATATAGCTTTAAGGCTCTAAAATTGTTTGAGTATGTTTAAAATATGCTTAGAGTATATATAAAGTAATGTTGAGTGATATATTGATAAATATTTATGGTTGTAGCCTTGTAGACTCTCGTTGAGAGCTTTGGAGTAACACTTTTGTGATTACTTATATGCTAGAAGTAACAGGTAACTCTGAATATTCTTTCATATACTTGTGAATTGTGTATGATTGTGAACAACTATCTTTTATAAAAAAATGGACTGAATTATTTATATATGTGTATGTATTGTAACTTTCAAATAAGTAATGTTCCAAGTAAATTTCTTTATAATTCACTTTATTCACATAGTTAATAATTTACTTATAATTAATGAGTTGTTGGATTATAATTTCCTTTTTAGTATGATTTATAGTATCTTGTCTTTTAATCATATTATATATTGGTGATTAAATATAACTGTCATGGCGGTAGCATTTATAATGGGTTGGAGTAAGGAGGAATTTGTATGTTGAGATCTTTTACCACGTGGTATGCCATCACTCGGTGCACAGTGGATGGCATTTGTCAGGGCCCCTTCTTCCATGTTTTCCTTTAGCCGGGATTGCATTGGAGCTGTGGGACATGTGACACCTCTTTAGTTGTGTTCTTTTAAGGAGGGGAGCCATAGTCCAGACTTAAGTTCTATACCTTTGGCCGGGTGTATCTTAAGAACTGGTGAGCTTGGGACAATCCAGTCAAATGGATAGGTTTCTGTAGGATTATGTGTTAGCCTATGGCTCCAGTCAGCGGAATAAGGATGGACGGTGATAAAAGGGAGATTGCATCTTACATATTGCATATTGCATAATTGTATATTACATGTTGTGATGAAAATACAGATTAACATGATGATGATTAAACTTATTTTTGTTTTATATGAGAATCATAGTATATACAAATATATATGTAATCAATTCCTTCTTTTTATCATATGTGATTTGTTTGTGAACGGTAGAAACTTTCAGTAGTTACTGAGACGTTGAATCTCATCCTATTACATTAAAATTTTTCAGGTGAATGTTATAGTAGGAAGTAAGGGAAGGCACGTGTGGAGTGAGCCTGGAAGGCTCTGTTGTGCTTTTGGAGCACATATTATGCCACTTTATATTTGATTGCCATGACACTAGGATTATTTTGTGATAAAATCCTTTGATTAATATTTTTTTAACTAAACACTTCAAATAATATTTGGAGCTATTTGGAAAGTGTCATTTGGACTTGTATATTAAGTATATGGGCTTGAAGGATGAGGTGTTACATTTTTGGTATCAGAGCCACAACATTCTGTGGCCATTTATTTTATTGTTTTGAAAAAAAATTCAAAAAAAAAACTCTAATTTCCTTACACTTTGTAGAGGTCATGGCAATTTAAATATGATTTGTGCACTTCCCTTATTAGTTTTAGTTATTTGATAGAAAATAAATTGTAGCTTAACATTTAACTTCTTGTGTGCTTGTAATATTCTACATAGGAGGGGAGAATGGGCCTTAACCCTCAAGATTCAGCTATTTAATAATGGGTAATTGTATTAAGATCCTGTAACCTAGGTGCAAGTAAAGATATAGTCTTAAATCTCGATGAGATGGTTTAAAGTTCAAAATGATTGAATTAAAAAAAACAACAACAACAACACTGAGAAAGAAAAAGAATGAAGCACATGAACTTGAGCTAGTGAAATCACTTAGGTATGTTAGGGGGAAAAAACTCAGAATTTTCTTCTAGTGAAGATGTGATTTAACTTGTAATTTTTTTTAGTTGTTAATATATATATGTATGATAAATTCCGTAAAAATTTGGTGAATTATACAAGTTTCTTTTTGCACTATAATTGCGGCATGCTCATGATATGTTGGAATGTTGGAATGTGTTATTGAATTGATGTTAATTGATGTGGATGCTTGGATGAAACTGCCATAGCTTGTGGTTGCACAAGTTCAAATTTTAAAAATGAATAGCGTGGAATTTTCGCTTGAGGTTGAGGTTGCTGTATATAAGTATAAATCTATATTGTATTTGTTTTAGAGTTCTTTTAGTTTTGCCATGTAACTTCGAATTGCATGTGATTCGCATGATTTATCTACCTTATATTTATTCCACTATTTTAAAAATTTGATTATCTAGTATTTCATTTGCCTTGCTTGGTTCATTATGTCATTTGAGTTAGAATGTCATTAGATTTAATGAGTGCTTAGGAGGAAAAAAAAATTGAATTGAATTCCTATACTTAGAAGTAAGTCATAATAGAATTTTAATATGTCAAAGGTAACTAAGTTTGTTGGAGATTTTGTCGGGTACAAATTCATATAAGAGTGTGTGAATGTATGTCAATTATGGAGATATATACATCAAAATAATATGTATTATAAAAATACAAAATATGAGATGAATATATAAATAAATAAGTTATCTTAATGTAGTTTTGCACATCTATATGGAAATTCGAAAATAATAATAATATCATTATTTATATATTAGATAGATGCTTGAACAATGCGTTGTACGATTTATATATAACCGATTTCATATAGTGGAATCAGACATTATTGCTTGGACATAAATTTTTTCTTGTATTATATAAAATTTGGAATGAATGGTAAAAAATAATAATAATAATTTTCTTGTATTGAATTGAGTTAATTTATAATTTATATTTGTTTGATGAATTAGTACTACAATTATTCTGCGATCGAAGCATGACATGTATTCACTTTATGGGATTTTGAGATGACTGATGATACATTTGGGTTGTTTGGTGATTTAAAAATACCCTGACAACCTCACTTTAAGGGTTTTAGGGGCGTTTTTGTAATTATGCTTTTTCAATCTTTTCCTAAAAAGTGCCCAACTGTAACCCCATCTAATTTTCGCTCCTAAACTCAATGGAACCATCAAATCATTGAAAATCCAACTCTAAGGCCCATTTATAGAGCTGGCTGAAACTTATAAGAACTCTAGGGAAAATTGGGGTCTTTCGATTTCGGTTTCATAAACACGTTTCTTTCTACTCCTAACCACTTTATTGACTATTCCATTAGGTTATAATTACCATTTAGTACCAATTTGGGCAACATAACCCCTAGGGAAACCCATTTTCCATTTTTACAACCAATGACAATCCGGCGAAATTTCACCGATTAAATTGTCCATAATAGTTAGAATAATCAATATACAAAGGTTTGGAAGTTACCTCAAGCTCCAACTGGCTCTCCCTTGATATGGCTAAACCCTAGGTGCTCAACATTCAAATTTGAGCTTTCAAACCTTAAATCATATGAAAAGGAAGCTTAGGAACAGAGTTATACGCATTAGGAACCGATTTACCGAAGAAATCACTTATCTTTACAAGCTTTTTCCTCTCCTTCTCTCTCTAAAAATCTCAACTCTTCTCTCTCTATAAAACTGAAAATGGTGTCAATTATGGCTGCTGGAAGGAGGAAATTTTTTATATCATATATTATATGATATGGAATTATTTATTCAATTTCCAAAATTTTTGGATTAATTAGAAATTCTGGCAGATTTTTTGCCCAAACTTTGAAAAATCATAACTAATTCTAGAAAAATCAAATTGAAGTGATTTTCAAAGCCTATAGAACCCTTATTGAGTCTAGTTTCATGGAAAAATATAGAATTTTGCTAGATGGAATCAAAAAATTCCTAGAATTTTAATCTTTTCCTGCTGTTTCAGAAACTTCACAGTTTTTCTGGGCTGAATTCAAAAATTAATATCTTTTTGTATATAGCTCTAATTGAGTCATATGACCTACAAAATTAAAGCTTAGGATGTCTACTTTCATCCTGTAAAATTTCATAATTTTTACTCATCATTTGGTCATTCAAAATCGCATGACAAGCTCACTACCTCATAGGTGATTTCACCGAAAACATAATTATATTCTCCAAAATTCACCATTTTACTTTCTTAACACCCCAAAGATATTAAAGACATTAGATAATAGATTTTGGGCACATGATAAACTGGGGCTTAGTAATTCACTTAATTTAGACTTATTTCCAAACCTCAAATCCCAAATTTCGGGGTATTACACTAATATGTGCTCATAAGGCGCCAAGTGAAATAGTTTATATAACAAAGTATTAGAGATATAATTCACAAACTTCTAAAATCATAAATTCTATATCAGAATTTCTGTATCACAAATTTTGTATCAAAAGTTCTGTATCACAAATTCGGTATCACAATTACTATATCATAATTTCCATATCACAATTTGTATAACAATTTTCATATAACAAATTCTGTATCACGAATTCAGTATCATAATCCTGTATCACAATTCTGTATCACAATTTTGTATTACAATTCCGTATCACAATTCCTAAGTTGCCTCCCATCAATCCAATCGAACTGCCTTATTTCTGTCGACTAGGCTCATGAGCTAAGTTACTATTCATGTTATTGGCCACTCACAAGCTCATAGGTCATGTGATGAGAACCGGCCAAAATCCATAATGCACATGCCTAGACCTTGGGTCTTTTCCCCTCATTGAACTAGTGGGGTGTTGTAACCCCTCGTTGAATCAGTGAGGCAGTCCCTTATTGAATCAGTGGAACAATAGAAAGCTAACCATCTATCACAATGGAGGCTAAACCACGTGGTAGAACAAACTACTCCATCTCATCTCAATCTAATTATCACAATCTTATCCATAAATAGCTTAATAGGAATTTCTCAAGATTTTCACATTCAAATCACGTTGTTCAAGTCATTTTTATATACATGCCATAATATCTTGATTCTCAACACACACACAACGCACAACACAATTTAAATCATAAGGTTCTACAAGGCAATTTCTATCAAAATACTTATCAATATCATGATAACTTTCTCAATCTCAGTAAACAATTCACAGTACATCAATATACCATTTTCATTCTAATAATCATTTTATAAAATACTCACAAACAACATACCAACACATATAACAAGTGAAAAGTGGTTATCTCTCGCCAAAGCTACATTTACCACAAGAATCCAAGCTCCAAAGTCAACCATAATTCACAAATCAATCTATAACAATAACTTGGAACCACAATTTAGTATGGAAATTAATTGAGTGGTTAACAAAAACAATTTTAAGACTTAAAGTATCTCTAGAAGTCTCAACTATCATCTTTGACCATTCTCAATCAGCTCAATTGCTAAATCATAAGGTTCTATAAGGCAATTTCTATCAAAATACTTATTAATGTCATAATAACTTTCTCAATCTCAGTAAACAATTCAAAGTACATCTATATACCATTTTCATTCTAATAACCATTTCACAAAATACTCACAAACAACATACCAACACACATAACAAGTGGAAAGTGGTTACCTTTCGCCAAAACTAAATTTACCACAAGAATCCAAGCTCCAAGTTCAACCATAATTCACAAATCAATCTAAAACAATAACTTGGAACCACAATTTAGTTTGCAAACTAATTGAGTGATTAACAAAAAAAATTTTAAGACTTAAAGTATCTCTAGAAGTTTTAACTATCATCTTTGACCATTCTCAATCAGGCCAATTGCAATTGCTAAACCTTATTTCTAATATTCACATTATCAATACCAACTCAAAATATAACTCACAAATCAAACTCTATTTCAAATATTTATAGAACCTTTAAATTGTTTACTTTAATGCAAATTTCTAAAATTTTCAATTTATCACCCTAAATTAATTTCTCTATTCCAATAATATTTCTATTATCCAATAACTTCATTTCACTCATTAAAATTATTGATAATAATACTTTCCTCCATTCATGCTAAAATTCTCAAAAATTTACTCACTTTAAATTCTTAAAAAAAATAACATAAATAAATATTGGGATAATATAAGTTTTGGTCCCTCAAGTTTGGCTCAGTTTGGGTTTTAGTCTCTGAAGTTTCAAAGTGGTGGTTTTGGTCCCTATAGTTTGGACCATTTAAAACGTCAGTCCCTGAAATTTCAAAAGGACTTGTTGATAGTAGGATAACTATTCAAATAGTAAGGGCACTATTCGAATAGTATGATGATTATCCGAATAAGCTTTTGATGAATTTCAACATCCAATATCACAAGACTATCAGGATAGTAAGGAGACTATCAGAATAATATGTGACATATTTCAAAGAGGACTATTCGAATAGTAATGGAACTACCAAAATAGTCTCAGTACAAAAAATCAAATATTATTCGAATAATGAAGTGACTATTCGAATAGTACATAACTGAAAAAGGGTGAATTTATTCGAATAGAAGAAGTGCTATTCGAATAACGCAGCAAACTCTGTTTCTTTCAGCATGGCGATGTTCAGTATTTTGGTCATATCTCCCAAACCACAACTCGGATTGAGGTGAAACCAGTGGCATATGAAACTAGACTTCCAATGCGTCATTTTGAAACCAAGATCACATTAAAAGGAGTTTAGATGTGAGAGATATGATCTGTTGAAGTTGATACATGAATCAGCGTCATATTTCTGGACAGCTTTGGTATTTTGGACATAACTCCCAAACTATACATCGGATTGAGACGAAACCAGTGCCATATGAAAGTAGACTCAAAGAGCTTTTCATGGATAGTTAATTTGGAATATTTGAAGTTATATCCTAAGAGCTATGCATTCTGGAAGTTGCTACTCGTGATTTCAAAGATTGTCTAAGTACAGTAGACATTCATTGAATCATCACTTTTGAAATACAAAGTATTTGTGATTGATTCCAGTTGCTGTGCAAAGAAGTCTTAAAGAGCTTTATGGGATAGTTCATTTGCCATGGATTTATATCCAAAGAGTTACACCCTCAGAAGTTTATTCAAATATAGAGGTTGCAGTATACGTATATGAAGATTCATCATCAAAGTGCATTATTCGAATACAACAAGTTGTATTCGAATAGTATATCATATCTTGTGTAGAAAGGCTATTCGAATAAGGGTTTGTCTATTCGAATATTAAAGTTCATTATGAGAGAATATTATTCGAATACAAATGACACTATTCAAATAATATAATTTGTTACCGAGGCTTCTTTCGCTTTCCCTGGTGCGTGCGTGCGTGCGTTTTTGTTTTATTCCTTTGGTTTCTGTTTTTTTCTGGTTCAAAATAATCTATTATAAATAATATATTATATGTGCCACATAGATCCGACTCAGCACTCCACTTAGGAAAAACTAACGCCGTGAGTGCCACTTAGGACAGTTTAACGGCGTCAGATGGGCCAGCAAGTCCTTTTGAAATTTTAGAGACTGATGTTTTAAACGGTCCAAACTATAGGGATCAAAATCACCACTTTGAAACTTCAGGACTAAAACCCAAACTGAGCCAAACTTGAGGGACCAAAACTTATATTAACCCATAAATATTTCTGAAAATCTTCTTGTCAATTTCATTTCTTTCTTTCATTAACTCTTTCCTACCTATTAGAATCATTAAACTATAACTATCTTCTCAATATCTTCCAAAATACCCAATTTCTAACACTTCAAATTTCAACCAAAATTTTTAATATTCACATTTGATCGTAAACCTCAAAATCAATTCATTCAATTATCAATATAAAACTCAATAAGCTAACATATATCATGAAATTCAAATCTAATAGCCCCAATATCATAAATCACAAATTTCTCAATGAAACTCGAACACTAACTCTAGTTTCCTCATATCAACATTCAAGCACCAATCTAAACCATATGACTCTAAAAAAAATGATCTCCTAATCAGGTCTAGAACTTGCTCCTCTCTGTGAGCGTGAGCCATCGCTCCACTAAGTGAGTGCCATTTCGCTCCGTTCGGTGAGCGAGATCGTCTGTTTCTTCTAATTTTCTGTTTGATGTCAGCTAGATTGTTCTTGTGCTCAATCTCTGTTTTATTGAGGGAACTAGTACTACAATAGGGTATCGATTTGGGGCCCTAGTTTTCGGCAAGCTACTCGAAGTATGAAATCGTTTCTAAGAATGGATGTTGAAATGGCAGATCGTGAGGAATGCATACTTAATTGGGAAGAAGAAGATTGTAAGAAGGGAGGTTTCTCACTGGTTGGGAAGCTAGTATCGTCTAAGCAAATGAATATCCCAACATTTCGTAAGATGATTTCACGAGTTTGGCATCTGAAATGGAGGGTAGAGATCAATGATTCGAAGGAGTGTGCCTTCGTGTTTCACTTTAGTGACAAAGAAGACTATGATAGAATATTGCATGATAGTCCCTGGGCTTTCGATGGTTGTCTACTAAATCTTCGCCCCTGGGCGCCATTGTTGATGGTTCGGGAAGTTCTTCTGAGTAAGTGTCTATACTGGGTTCAAATTCATAATATCCCAAAAGAGGCAATAACAAAGAAGAATATCGTCACTATGGGTAGTAAGATTGGAGAGGTAATTTGTTTTGAAGACCCTCGTCCTGAGGGATATTATACTCGAAGTTTTGTTCGTGTTCGTGTAGAGGTGGATTTGAACATGCCTCTGAAAGTTGGGTTCTGGGTGTCACGACCAGAAATGGATAGAGTCTGGGCATATATAAGGTTTGAAAAGCTCCAAAACTTCTGTTATAATTGTGGTAGAGTAGGACATGAGCATAGAAGTTGTGTACACCAGAAAGTAATGTCGGAAGAAAACCTGTCCCAGCCTATGTATACAGTGGAATTGCGAGTGAATCCGGTTAGAGCGGTGGCACTGGTGATTATGATTAAAGATGGGGAGTATGACTCGATGCAGATGGGAACGTCGCGTGAATCATCATCATCAAGAAGGAGCATGGAAGAGGAAGATCTGCACGTGAGTAGTGACGGGAGGATTGGTTGTAACGGCACTAGGGTGGTTACAGAAAAGCAGAACACATAGCAGGAGGGGGTAGGAAGTGTGAACAGCCCTGAGGACAAATCAGCTGAAGCAAGGGTTGTGTGTGATTTTGGGCCTGATTTAGAGTTGGAAAGGAATGAAGTAACCAACCCATTGAAGACTAAAGGAAAGAGAAACGTGGATAACAAAGGCAAGCAGCACCTTGAGCGCACTAATAAAGTATGCAGGAAAATAATTTTTAATAATGGGCCTTTAAAAATTAAAGAACCAGTTCAGTCCAGTGGATCAGGAAATATTAACAGCAAAAAGGAGGTGATCTAAGTGCCGCATGTTGATGGGCCAAGTAGAGGGATGGGCAACAAAGCGAGAGTTGTGAGAGGGCTGGCTGATATTGTACTGTATATTGTGGAGATTCCGGAAGAGATTGAAGAAAAGAGGCTTGACGCAGTAACAAAAGCCTGCTGCAACATACATATGAAGGTACGTTAGTCAATGAATTAGAGAAAGTTAATCTAAAAAGAGCACCAAAAGAAGAATGGGAGACATCAAGGGCTAAGAAGTCTAAAGTGGGCATAGCAGGTCAGTTTGAGAAAGCTGAGGAAATTTCTTCTAACAAAGAAAATTGGAAACCGTTTGCTATTATAAAGAAGTCACCGCTGCAAAAGAGGGAAAGAGAAGGTAAAAAAGTTAAAATATTCAAAGAAAATAACTTAGTAGAGGTGCCTATTATGGGGATTGGATAGAATATGCTTGAAGTTTTGAAGAATAAGATTCTGTTTGTGACTCTATTGCTGAAGGGCTTGGTGGTCAGCCTCAATTGACCACCAAGTCGATATGAGTCTACTAAGTTGGAACTGTCAGGGCTTGGGGTCGCCCCTGATAGGTAGGAACCTTCAGTTCTTGTGTAATAAGTATAGACCTACTCTGGTTTTCTTAATGGAAACCAAGGTCAAGCAGGAAAAAATGGAAAGATGGTGAAGAAGACTGAATTTTCAGAATAAAGTATATGTAGAACCAGTTGGGATTGGGGGTGGTTTAGCTGTTTGGTGGAATGATGATGCTCAAGTTGAAGTTATTATGACTGATAAGAACTTCATTCATCTAAAAGTATCTAAGGGATCACAAATGGAATCTGGTTTCTTAACATTGGTGTACGTGCCTCCAAATGAAAGGGATAGAAGTAGGTGGTGGAAAAAATTAAGAAATCTGAACCTAGGAGAGGTTGTGTCATGGCTGTGTTGTGGAGATTTTAATGATTTGATGTTCGCTTGTGAAAAGGAAGGTGGAAATGTGAGGAATCTGAATTCACTGGCTGATTTCCAGAATTTTATGTTGAATTGTAATATGGTTGATTTAAGAGCTAAGGGCATGGAATTCACATGGTCAAATTGGAGGTTGGCTGAAGCTAATATTAAAGAAAGACTTGACCGTGCAATCTGCAATACAGCATGGAGGGAGATTAATCAATATGCCCAGGTATGTAACTTGGAACCACTAGGTTTTGATCATTCTCCTATTATCATTTACCTAAATTTTTTGAGTGTTAGATGCCCTAAAGAATTTCGTTTTGAACTTAATTGGGTGAATTATAAGGAATATGGGAATCTCATAAACCAGAATTGGGTCAGGAATAGTGAGGGTAATGAAAATATTGTTGCTGCTTTTAATTCAAATTTAGGGAGAGTAAGGAAAGTACTAGCAAAATGGAGTAAAACTGAGTTCCTAAATAACCAGAAAATGTTGACATCCCTTATGAAACAATTGAAAGAGTGTTATGAGGTGGGATGGGGAAGCAGTAAAAAAAGCGAGTGATATTGTTTCAAATATACAGAAAATATGGGTGAGAGAAGAAAAATATTGGTACCAAGGATCTCAGGTTAATTGGTTGGGTTGAGGGGATGAAAATTCAAGATTTTTCCATAATGTTACAGCTCAACATAGGAGGAGAAATAGAGTGGTATGTCTGCAAAATAGTAGGGGTGAGTGGACTGAAGATCAAGCAGAGATCAGTGCTTGTTTTTCTAGTTTTTATGCTGATTTATTTGCTAGCTCTGGAGTTAGAAACTTTGACTCTGTTTTGTCTTATGTTGATGCTGTGGTATCGGAATATGATAACCTGGGATTAATGATGCCTATTCTGGATGAGGAAATAAAGAAAGCAGTGTTTGATTTGGGGGGTCTTAAGGCCCCTGGCCCTGATGGATTTCCAAGTCTCTTTTATCATCACTCATGGGAGACTGTGGGACCGCACATCTGTATGATGGTTAGAGAATTGTTTGAAGAAGATGGGGCCCTGTTGAATCTTAATAGTACTAATCTGATATTAATCCCTAAAGTAGACTCTCCTGCAAATGTAGGCCAATTCAGACATTTTATTCTTTGCAATTTCAGTTATAAAGTATTTGCTAAACTGCTTGCTAATAGAGCGAAACCTATTTTGAAGAAAGTGATCTCGGAACAACAACGTGCTTTTGTACCAGGTAGATTGATTCAGGACAATAATTTTCTTCTTCATGAGGCATTTCATTTTCTGAAAAATAGAAATGGAAGTGTATGTGAATTTGCTGTGAAACTATATATGAATAAAGCCTACGATAGGGTTGAATGAGATTGTTTAGAAGCTGTTCTTCTAAAAATGAATTTTCATCCTATGTGGGTTCGTCAGGTCATGAAATGTGTGTCCTCGGTAAAGTTTGATTTGAAATTGGAATTTGGAAGGTAGGACAATCAACAAATTGATCCATAAGTGTGGTTTAAGGCAAGGAGATCCACTTTCTCCTTATCTTTTTATTATTGTGGCTGATGTATTGTCAAGAATGGTCATTGAGCATGTTCAGAGGAGGGATCTACAAGGGATTAAAATGGCAAATGCTTGCCCTGTTTTGTCTCATTATCTTTTTGCTGATGATTCAATGTTTTTCTTTAGAGCTATGAAAAAGAATTGTGATGTGTTTACTAGTATTCTTGATACTTATTGTATGGCTTCAAGTCAACGTGTGAATCTAGATAAATCTTGTCTGTTTGTATCCCCTAATACTCCTAATGAGGTGAGTGAAATGGTCAGCCAATGTTTAGGAATTCCTATAACTAACTCTCCAGGACGATATTTAGGACTTCCTATCCTTTGGGGTGGATCAAAGGTGGAGGCATTGGGCTTTGTTAGGGACAAAGTTAGAAAGAGGGTACTAGGGTGGAATAAAAAATTCTTATCTCAAGCTGGAAGGGAAACAATGATTAAATCTGTAGCCGATGCTATTCCTACATATTCTATGTCCTGGTTTCTTTACCCAAAAAAAACTTGTCTTGAACTAAATAGTATAATTAGCCACTTCTGGTGGGGTGGGGATGAGTCACATAGGAAAATTCATTGGAAGGCTTGGAGTCATTTGACTGAAAAAAAAGAAAGAGGGGGAATGGGCTTTAAAGATTTTCAAAATTTCAATTTAGCCCTATTAGGAAAACAATGTCCGAGAATACTAACAAAACCTAATGAACTCTGGGTAAAAGTTTTGAAAGGGATTTATTTCCTTAATTCTTTGTTTTGGAAGGCTGGAAAAGGCTCAAGAGCTTCGTGGGCTTGGACCAGTCTTCAAGAAGGAAGGAAAGTGCTACAGGGCAATATTCTCTGGTAGATTAGTGATGGTTCAATGGTCAATATTTGGGAGGATCCTTGGGTTGCTTCTTTGCCTGGTTATTGTTTTCCAGAGCTGAACGTTGCTGACAGCCTGAAAAAGTTTATTGTTTTCAATCTAATTGAAAATGGTAAATGGAATCTTCATAATGTTGAGATACCTGATTATATTGCAGTTGCTATTAGGGGAATAATTATGCCTAGGTATTGTTGGAAAGACAAATTAGTTTGGATTAGGAATCCAAGGGGACAATACACTATGAAAAATGGGTATCAATGGCTGCAACAAACAATTTGGGCTAAGGTTATTTCAAAGCTTAGTACATCTACAATTTTAGATAAATAGCTATGGCCTTTGATCTGGTCCCTCAAAGCTCAACCAAAAGTCAAACATTTTCTTTGGAAAGCTTGCTTTAGAGCTATACTGACAAGAGAAGCTCTATGGAAAAGAAAATGTGGTGTTATTCCTTTGTGTGCTAATTGTGATTCTCATCCAGAAACAGTGGAACATTGCTTATTGCTTTGTGATTGGGTTAAACTAGTTTCGTTTGCTTCCCCTATGCTTAAAAGTGAATGATATGAATGTTACTACCTTTGAAGTATGGCTTCTTTAGACTCTGAATATACTTAAACAGGATGAATTTGCCCAGTCTCTAGTTGGTTATTTGTGTTGGTACATTTGGAAAGCAAGGTGTAAGGAAATCTTTGATTTTCAAGCACTGGATCTCATTTGGCTTATCAATTCAACTGTGAATTGTGTTAATGAATTCTGGACAGCTAGGGATTTTTTTTTTTAAAGAAAAGACTAAAAAAACACAACAAGCTGAATCATCTCCTGTTTGGATTGCCCTTGGAACTAATTCTTTCAAAGTAAATACTGATGGTGCTTATCATGCAGATTCTGGTAAAGGTGGCTTGGGATATGCCTTGCGTGACTGTGTTGGGAAGGTGGTGGATCTATTTTGCAAGGCATGTATGGCTTCATCGGCTTTCCATGCTGAAACACAAGCCCTCTATGATGCAGCATTTCGAATGAAAAAAAGGGAGCTGGAACAAGGGAGTTTCGAATCAGATTGTCTACCTTTAGTAAATGCTGTAAAAGGCCATTCACAATGTCAGGATTGGCATGCCGAAAGTGTGGTTATGGATTTGCAGTTATTGTTTCAGAATCATCAGTTATTTTCTTCGAGTTTTGTTCCCAGAAATTGTAATTTGGCAGCAGATTGGCTGGTCAAAGCTGGGTACAAAGGGATGTGCCCCTCTGGCTGGGATTTGTATCCCCCATCCCCTTTTTTGAAGTTGATTTCTTTTGATGCTGAACAATGTAAGCAAGGTGTAGGCTAAACCCTGCTGAAGTTTTTGAGTAATATGATACATATTTCTAGTCCAAAAAAAAAAACCATATGACTCTTGTTATAACCTCGATAGCTCCATAGATATCAGAATAATGAACTAGAAACCTTAAAGATTCAAAATCTACCAAGCACTAATTTTTTATTCATCAAAACTGAAAATGTAAAAGAGGAGAGAATAAAGTATATAGGAGTTAGATAGCTTACCAATCATTTAGAAAAACCCAATAAAAGCCCCTCTTTTTATCACTCTCCCACCCTCCATCGGCGCTATAGCTAAAAGGACCAAAAAGAAGAGAAGACGGACACCCAAGGAAAAGAAACAAATGAAGGCTCCTAGGTTTGTGTTTTAAAAGAACTGGGGGAGGGCATCATGAACTCATAAGGGGTATTAACCCCTCCCATTAATCAGCGTGCCACCCACTATTTGGTTTTATTTTTTTAAACTTTATTTTCTTTTCCTTTTTTTTTTTGTTAATTATTATTTATAATTTTTTCACCATTCTCCCAAAATTTAAACTTGGGTTATCTTTATATATTTTGCTCACAAAATTTTCACAATGCTTAACTGATCATAGTATATTATTTTGGAATAAACTTTAGATACTTCCATTTAATCCCATCTAATTTGTTTTTATTAATTTTGACTTTAGAAAATTTACTTTCTTTTTTAGTAACTACATGGTAAAATTTAATTACCATAAATTAATGTCATCCAAATATTACCTAATCTCAAAATTAAAAAAATTGAGATGTTACATTTTCTAAATAAGTTCTAGGTTTGGATTGATAATTTGACTTACGTATAGCAACTTGTTGTAAGTCTTATATAATCTTGTCTTTCTCGATTGTTAGATGAAGTAAGCATCGAATGGACAAGATTATGGGTTCACTCTCCAAATCAATAGTCAATTGAACTTAAAGAGTGGGAATGACTTGGGCCCATAGGCAAGACAGTCCATGTGACAAAGGCCCAAGAAGAGTAGCCCAATAAATACGGCCTAAGATCATGCTTAACCATTTCATTAGAATACCTAGTCACGTTCAGGAAGATAGTAATGAATGTTTGACCCGAAATAAGCGAAACCAACACATCAACAGATAGATCCGAAAAAGGCGGACTGACTTACTAGCAGATCCGAAAAAAGCAAACCAACCTACCAACAGATCTGAAAAAAGTGAACCGACCTACCAGACGCTCTGCTATAAATATGGGCAGTCAAGTCAAGGAGAGGGGGATCAATCTTCTTCACCTACTCTCTCAAGCGAAGTTCTTCTTCCTCATTGCCTTGTATCACGTTTTCTGAATAGCATTTCATGTTTTATTCCTTATCATTAAATTTATAATCACTTTGTATTTTCCATTTTTACAGACTAAGCTTCTACGTTATCAATTACCCTTATGAAATCTTTAACACAGAGTTTTGGTTCTACAATATGTTTATACATTAATCTTTCTACTCTGTGTGTGTGTGTACTAGCTCTTTGAGGAAGCAGATTCCAGTTTGCCTCGCCAAACTCTCGAACGCAAGTTCTAAGAAGATTGTCTTCCTCTTGGGTCCAGGCACCTTTCCTCAACTCTGACTTGATCTTCTGCATTAATTTCCACGCTTATACTTAACAATATACTCATAACTCTCGCACACACATATATAGAAAAGCTTAATTATCTCAACCGCAATAAAAAACAACTCCTCCGGTTCTAAATGTTGTGAGACCTAGCTTGTGAGTGAATTTTTTAAATGTATGATTTTTTTTTTCATTTTATCTCTTATATTTATCATTTTTTCCTAACTAAATTACCTAACTTATAAATTAATATATAATTTAATATTACACGAAAGTATTTTAGAGAGATTTCATTGCTATAGAAAAGGCTATACATGTAGCACGCTTATTTTCGACAATACATCATGGTTCCAAACCGTTATATATACGGTGGTGTTATATATTTATATATTCTTGATGCAAATACTTAACAGTTACAAATTATGATGTATTCAGTACCATATGTAACGGTTCAATACAACACCATTATGTGTTGAGGCTTGGTGAGGCCGTGATGTGTGTACTGGTAGCATAATACATAATCTGCTCATGCAAACAACCACTATATATTCAATCATACTTACATTATATATAACGGCCTCATGTAAACAACTATTATGTATTTATTATGTATTTAGTAACATACACAATAGTTCTATTACAAAACTTGTTATGTACTTATAGCAATGGTAACTAGTTTACTTAAAGATATACATAATAATTGTTAAGTAATAACTGTGAAAGGGTACTTAATGTCATTTGAGCCAAACAATAAGTGGAATATGATAAAAAATTAAAATTAGTAGTAATATCTATTTGTCAATGCAAGTTCCAATCTTTTTATATTATTTTTTCACTTCAATCATAAAGTAATAATTGATTGAATTTAAGTGTGAAATGTGAATATTAATGATGGGCATATTACACAAAACACGTACACAAAGTAGGACAATTAACTTTGAAACACAAAACTACAAAAGTAGAATATGCCCCCGGGTTGCGTCCTCATTCCTGGCTCATCAATATGATAAGAAGAAAATTTATCATCACTCAAACGACAGTTTCGCTAAGTGAAGAGATTTGACCCGTTGGAGAAAATCAAATCATGACCCTCACTTTTCTCTTCTCAGCTCAGCGTCCCTCGCCCTCGCCCTCACCTATATTCGCATCTCTCTTCTTAGTTCATCTTCTCAGTCTAATTCGTTTTTTTTTCCTCGAGACTCTGCCACCTGCAACATCTAGGAAGAGGCAAGAGAGGCAGCTGAGAGCAGACCCATAAATGAGAGTGCTCGGAGTCGATGGAGTAATCGGAGAGCACCGGCATTCCTAGGTTAAGGTTCGACGCAATCTCAATGGCTGTTTCAACTAGCTTCTGTGGCGCCCATTGTTGAGGTTCCCTAGCAATCCTTGGGCCCGAAAACACAAAACTTGCTGTTAATTTTCATGAAGCTGAAAAGTTATGACCGAGATTGTGGTGCTGGTTGTTTCACTAATATCATTGCACAGGAAATCTAGTGTTTTAGTCACTGGAATTGATCTCATTTTTGTCTTGGCTGGTATCACTCTATTTTTGTTCTGCTTTGGACTTGAAAACACAAACCTTGCTGTTAATTTTCATGAAGCTGAAAAGTTATGACTGAAATTGTGGTGCTGGTTGTTTCACTAATATTATTGCAGAGGAAATCTAGTGTTTTAAAAATCTGTTTGAAATTCTTCACTGTCAATGAAGCTGAAAAGTTATGACTGATCTTTGTCCAGTCTTAGAAATCTGTTTGAAATTCTTCACTGACAATGTTGCAAGTTGGTGCTGTTACAGAGTGATCAGGGTCAATTTAGCCACTCATGTGCTTAGTCTTTGGGATAATACCTGCATTCTTGTGGTTATTTTGGGCAATATCTGGATCAGACTTGAAATTTCTTACTACTATTATTAGTTCAAGCCAAACAACTCTTAATTGCTGAGGATTTTAGCTGTTGTAGTTAACTGAATTCTGAATTTATTTGGTGCTGCTCAATTGAGCTTTCTTGCTGTCATAAACTGATATGGCTGTTGAAATTTTGGATAAAGTGTTTTCGCCACACATCTTAACTTCAATTGAGCTTTGAGCATGTACCTATGCTGCCATATATTTGTTTGCTTCCATAACTCTTTGTTGCTAAATTGCTAACTTAAACTAGATTTCTAGTATGTGAACTCCATCAATCCAATTATTTGCTGAGGTGTTCTACATGGTTTTTGCTTTGAATCAAATTCACCTTTAACATCATTGAATTAATTGCAGGTGCATCTTAAATTCGTTTGTACATAGCTGGTGCTAAAAATCTGATTTTAATTGGTTTGCCTCATGAAGTTTTCAAAATCTGCACTAGCTGTTTTCTAAACGAATTGTTGATCTCTGTGCACTGCTGCCTTATTGTGATTTTGCTGGAATATACTGCTTGAATTTGTGGGAAATATTTCAGTATCCTGCATCTGAGACTTTGCTATCATAACATAAATAAATTTACTGCACAAAGTGGTCACTTGGGTTCACAACAATTGCTTTCTTTTAGTCCAAATCCTTTACTTTGTGTTCTTAACTCTAAAACCATGGGTGTTCATTTTTTCAATTCTTTTGGAAACTTGGTTATTCAATGTCACTTGCTCCAGGTTTTGACAAAGAAATTTTTAGTTGTGAATTACATCTAGCTTTATACATTAATGAGCATGATGTGGTTGTAACTAACTTGACTGAGCTTGATAGGAAGAAAATATTCAACTCCTGCTTGATTAATAACTAGAGAAGCTTGTTATGTCCTCTCTTTTTTAGTGCATTCACAAATATCCATTTTAAGAAGAAAATTAAAACAGTGCACAGCTGAACATTGACATTATATGAACAATTGGAGATGATACACAATTGTTGAACAACTTCTTGATAAATAAACACAACAAAAAGTATGAAAATTGTCTTATGAAGGATGGAGATTGATTTGCTCTATAATGATTACAGGGGTAGATGATTGCTGTCCAATGAAGCAAAGCAAGTGCCATCCTACAAAAATCATCCTATGCTCCAATAGAGAAGATGGATAGCATACAAAATATAAGTCTAAGAAGAGGTGCAATGCTGGTGCATCCAAAAATGAAAGTAGCCAGCAAAGTGTATCGTTCATACACGGCATACAAAAAGTCAAGTCCAAGCTCAATTGAGTGCCAAAAGCTATTGGACGTCATTGAGCGTGTTTGTTTCGGAGTTTTGGGGTGCAAATCGGACTTCAACAGTGCATAATTGGACTTGAACAGTGTTTTGATCAAAAGTGAGTGTTTGTTTCAGCGATTGGATTTAAGATAAAAAAAGTCATAAGTCTCAAAATGAAGCTTATTGGAGCTTATGTGCCTGTATGTGTATAAAAAAAAATATTGATAGGAGTATTTTCATATTTTTGAGGATCAATGAGGTACTCAAAATCACTTCTAATCACAAAACTTCTTTTATGAAAAATGTTCTAAATAATTTTCTCTTTCCTTAGATAGTAATCTTCTGCTAATTAGAGAATACTTTGGGATAAGAGTTTAAGCAAGTTTTGAGTTTTGTTAATATATGACTGTAGAAATGTAGAGAATAATTAATAATTAATTTTAATCAGTTTATATTTATTATTTAGTTTTTTTATGATTTTATAATCAATTTTTTTTATAAACATGTCATAAATTACTTTCTATATAGTGTTTTTACCCATTAAATTTAATTTAAATAATTTATTTGGATTATTGGAGGTACTATTGAGATTTTAATCGGTTTATTTTGTTAGATTTTGAGCTATGTGAAAATATAAGTTAGGATTTAATATTTAAATTAGAGTTTGATATAATTTATAAGATTTAAGCTTAAGGTGCATAGTAGAAAAGACTTTTGGAGTGTACCAATTTAAATTAGAGTTTGATATAATTTTATTAAAATTGTACCATTATCAAATTTTCAAAGTTAATTTTTGAGAAAATTGTGAAAAAATATCTCCATATGTAGATATCTTTTTAGGTCCCATTGATAATTAAGTTGTCAAAGATGACTTTTTTCACAATTATCCCTTCATTTTTTCATTTTTCATAATTTTTTCAATTCTTTTCTCTTAATTAATATAAAAGTCACTTATACAAAAGTTAAACCAAACATCCTAACTTTTACATAAGTTACTTATCCAATCGCTATCCAAACACTCATCATTTTACCCAATCTAACTTTTTTCCAATATTAAGATTCCATAAGTTTAAGTAAAAATAAGTTATTTATCCAATCGTCAAAACAAACACACCCATTATCATTAGGGAAAAAAACATAACAGTATATGCCACAAGCTCCTGGATTCTAATGCTTTACAAAAAAAAGCCAAAAACAAAAAGCTACAAGAGATAGAATAAGTATATAAATATTGAAGAGGAAGAAACCAGCGTCATTATCATTGCGGAAAAAAAATCAGAACAAGATGTGCTTTAGCTACTAGACGTCATTATCATTAGGGAAAAAAACAAAACAGTATATGCCACAAGCCACTGGATTCTAATGCTTTACAAAAAACAAAAAAACAAAAAGTTGTAAGAGATAGACTGGTTTGGGAAAAAAAAAATTATCCCTTTCTTCCTTCTTCAGCAAATCGGACATTTCCATCTTCTTCTTCTTTCTCTTTTTATTTAGTTTGTTCCAGTCCCTTTCTTCCTTCTTCTTCGTCTTGCCTACCTTGCAGCAATCCTTCTCTTCTTGCTTTCACATTTACTTTGAACCAGTCTCTTTCTTCTTCCTCCTCCATTGTAGCACATTACAGCTCTTGGGTTTGGCTTCAGCTTGGCGGGAAATTTGTTCTGGAAAGCAAACGTGTGTGAGGCCAAGCCAATATAGGCAGGGACACTGAGTTGAGATGAGAAAAGTGAGGGTCATGATTTGATTTTCTCCAACGGGTTAGACATCTTCACTTAGCGAAACGGTGTCGTTTGGGTGATGAGAAATTTTCTTCTCATCATATTGATGAGCCAGGAATGAGGACGCCCCCGGGTTGGGTTGGGACCAACAAAAGGGGAACAATATCTCTTCCGCATGTGCGCCATATCACTCACTCACATGCTTCTCTGATCTTAATAGAGTAATTCATTCCCTCTCTCTCTCTCTTTTTTTTTGCCTGCGAATAATCCATTCCCTCTCATCAAAACGTACCCTCTAATTAATTATTTTCATGTTGACAAAAAAAAATAAAATAAAATTAACGGCATGTTTGATTATTATTATTTTTTATTTCCAAAACAGTATTATAAATTTGTTTTTTAAAAAATTTTTGAAAACAAAAAAAATAAAAAAATACTTGCATAGTTGCTTTTAAAAATATGTTTTTGAAGTGACATGATGGCGGTTGTTGCCGGAGGTAACATGGTGGTTGTTGTTGGTAGTGTGATGTCAATAGTGGATAGGTGATAGCTTCAAAAAATAAAAAATAAAAAATAAAAAAATAACAATAAGACGATACTATCCATACCCTTAAAAACAATTTTTATTTTTTAGTTTTTGAAAACAGTTTTTCAAACAATTTTTTTAGTTTTTTTTTAAAATAAAAGAACTATTTTTTAAAACAAAATCAAACAAGCCATAATATTTTCATTTCTATTTGTTGCACTTATTCATATCATTAGGCCCCTCACCATATATATAATATTAATATGGTCTTATTTTTAGCCACAATTGTTTAGGCAACTTTTCCCTTCTTGCCCCTAAACTAATCTCAATTTTATTCATGCTTAAATATCAGTACATTTCTCTTTAATTATTTTTTTTTATATATTCTCCTTCAACAACCAATACCTTCAATTAAAAAATAAATTGAATACGATTAGAATTGTTCAAATTTAATCATCAATATCAAAATAATATATATAAATTTTTAGAAATTATATATAAAGAGTTTTCAATTTTTCCTCTTGGTACCATATCAGTGTTATACATTTTAGGTATTGAACGTGAAAAAAAAAATATTTTTATGATACCTGAATTATGGAGAGAGAAATTAAAATGAGTAGGAAAGAAAAAGGTATGAGAGACAATTAACGCAATGATGTAATGAGGGCCAAATGAAAACAGTTGGTTAAAATTTCAAATATCTTTTTCTGCATCTTATAAATAGAATCGGATTGCCAACAATGTGCTAGTTTGTTTTGACGTTGGTGCGTGAAATAGGACTTGAATAGTGGTAAAAACGGATTTAAACAGTAAAAAAGTTAAAATAGATGTTTGGTTCAACGAGAGAATTTGAGGTAAAAAAGAGTTATAAGTTGGAAAAAGTAATAAGCCTCGAAATGAAGTTTATTGGAGTTTGTGTGTGTAAAATAATATTGATAGGAGTATTTTTATATTTTTGGGGATAAATGAGGTACTCAAAATCATTTATAATCACAAAACTTCTTTTATGAAAAATGTTCTAAATAATTTTCTCTTTCTTTAGATAGTAATCTTATGCTAATTAGATAATATTTTGGGATAAGAGTTTAGGCAAGTTTTGAGTTTTGTCAATATATAACTATAGAAATATAGAGAATAATTAATAATTAATTTTATTCTGTTTATATTTATTATTTAGTTATTTTATGATTTTATAATCAATTTCTTTTATAAATATGTCATAAATTAGTTTCTATATGGTATTTTTACCTATTAAATTTAATTTAAATAATTTATTTGGATTATTGGAGGTATTATTGAGGTTTTAATTGGTTTATTTTGTTAGATTTTGAGCTATGTGAAAATATGAGTTAGGATTTAATATTTAAATTAGAGTTTGATATAATTTATAAAATTTAAGCTTGAAGTGCACAATAGAAAAAACTTTTAGAGTGTACCAATTTAAATTAGAGTTTGATATAATTTTATTAAAATTGTACCATTGCCAAATTTTCATAGTTAATTTTTGAGAAAATTGTGAAAAAATCCCTCCGTGTGTAGATATCTTCTCAGGTCCCATTTGACAATTAAGTTGTCAATGAGAACTTTTTTCACAATTATCCCTTCATTTTTTCATTTTTCATAATTTTTATAATTTTTCTCTTAAATAATACAAAAGCCACTTATGCAAAAGCCAAACCAAACATCATTCACTTTTACATAAATTACTTATCCAATTGTCAATCCAAGCATTCATCATTTTACTCAATCTAACTTTTTTTCAATTTTAAGATTCCATAAATCTAAGTAAAAATAAGTCACTTATCCAATCGTCAATTCAAACACACTCAATGAAGAGAATGTGTTTATTGTACATGCTTTTTAAAATTGACCAACCCTCATTTAAATTCTGATCTCGCTTCTAATTGCATTGTTCATAAGTGAAACATAATGAAAAACTCAATTATGATTTTTATTTAATGCAAAAACAAGAAAATACAGGGAGTCCATCAGTACACTGATTTTAAATAGTTCCCGGAAAGAAGAATCAAATTCAATTTTAATAGTGAAGAGACACATGAATGGCTAGGCATTTGCATGTGATTTGGGAGTTGGGACCATAGTACTCAGAGCCCGATCGGGCATCGAACTGGTCAGTAGATCGGGTTTGGTCCGGTGATTCGGTCCGGTCAGAGTTTATTTATTATTTTTTTAAAAAATAATTTTCTTAATTATTTTTTAGAATTTCATATTAATAATCCTGAAATTTTTTATTTCTCACTGATTAAATCTCTATTTAACTTCGGTGTGACCCACTAACTCTTAATTCAATATCTCAACCGGTTTAGTAACCGATCAGGATTTGATTACTTTGGTTGGCATATACTTGAGACCGTAGTACTATTGATCTCCTTAAGATATGTCTCTCACAAAAGTTTATTTATCTTATGATGTGATCCCTTTACCACCACGTCCTTTCATTTTCATGCCCTAAAATCAGGGGGTCAAATTCTCATTGTCCCTTAAAACGACAATTCCAAAACACCACATCAATTTCTCAATAATAATTTACTCACACTAATCACCGTATTTATTCAATTAATTAATCCAAGAACCCAACAAATCAAGAATACAATTGAAATTTAGGTGATGATGATATACTCTCTCCAATGTATAATATAAGTAACTTCTAACTAATTTATTGATATCTAGTAATAACAGTTAATTCATTAAACCTAATGTAAATTAGATTTTTTTTAACTTTAACCGTATTAAACTGGTAAATTGTGTAGTCACAATGAAACTTTAGCTATAATGATAAAATGGGTAAATAATAATTAGTAATTCTATTGGTAACTTGTGTAGTGGACAAAAAAAAAAAATTCCGCAAATGTTGGTAAATTTCACTTTTTTTTTTATTTGATCAAGGGTCCTCTCCCAACAAGTGTGTTTCCTAATATTCAAACTAATGTTTTTGTCTTTTCGGGAGTGAAGCCCCTTACCACCTCAACCAACATTTTGTTCATTAAATTTCACATATTAAAAGCAATTTTAATTAAATGAGTGATTTTCAATGCAAATAATTAAAAATGGTAATATAGGTAAATCAATGAACAATTCTTTTACAAATAACTACCCTTAATTAATATTTAATCTTTACAAATTAATTTCTAATTCTTACATTTAGGACCTGAGCATCTACGTTGTACTAACTTTTAATGCTTGTCAAAATCCATTTAAGATTATATGCCATAATATTAGACATAAGATATGGTTAAGCCTGAGATGCTTTTGGGTGCATTGAGATTAAGATAAAATCGAAAAGTTGTAAGAATAATGCGTCTCACACACACATGAAAATCTCATATATTCATTTATTCACTTTGGCATAATAAGGCGAATATGCTGATTTTTGTGGTATATATATGACATGCCCCTCCCAGAATTTTGAAATTACTTATTATGGGATTTTTGTGGATGCTTTCTTGATATTTTTGGCATATTTTTCAATTAACATAGTTTTCATATTGTCGGGAATTGTACATGCAGGAATTAAACGAAATCGCTGAAACATTGGATCTTTCTGGATAGATACAAGATTCCTAATGCTAATTCACTCGTTAACTGGACCCCAGTTTTGGATCTATCCATTTAGTTCAGAATCATTAGGCTCGTTTGTTATTGCTGTATAAAAATACCAATTTTCATGGTACAAATTTGTTCTATTATCATGGATTTAATTTTTGTTTAAAATTTTTTTAATGTTAAAAATGCAAATTAATCACTCATTTAAACAGTTTTATTATTTTCTATTTTTTTTTTGTCTATTAACATTCTACATGTTGAACATGTTAAAATTTAGGAAAAATAGGTGAAAAATCCTTAGTTAAAAAATTTATTATTTTGAAGGACATAAATTCGAATTAAGGTACTTTATGTCTATAAAATCCTTCAAAGTACTGGTAATTACTATGTATAAAAATACATCAGGTCCTTTTAGTTAATAAAATTTTCAAATAAGAAATTTTACCAATTTTTTCTATAATTATTTGTTTTTTTTGGTCTCCTAATAATTATTTGAGAGTATTTGAAAAAAAATAAAATCCCCCCACACTATCTTTTTGAAGGAAGCATGTATTTTTGAGGCAAATTTTGGAAAAACTTCATGCTAGCCTCATGCTCAAGCCCAACACAAGACAAATATGTTATAATATAAAGGGATCAGTTTCTATGATGCACAACAATATGCATAACAAAAAAATTGTTTTATCTTTTTTCTTTATCAAAACAAATAGTTTTATCTTTTTAAAGAGCGTAACTATGAAATATTCACATAATGGGCCCATTGGATCTCTTTCTCTCAAAAGAGCATTGAAGCTCTTGGAACAATTGCATTGGGACCAATTCATTTCAAATGATCCAAGAAAAAAAATATTGGGCCATATGTTTAATAGCCCACTTTTAGATCCATGGCTTCAAGTTAAGTGATGCTGGTCTTCATTAGGCATCGAAAGAAAAAGATCCATCATGATCCATTGGAATGTGGGAGTGTTGAGTTTGGGAACTCCTATGAAATTTATATAATCATATAAATTGACAATTTTATTCAGAGAATTTCATCACAGAGATTACTTGGATGGGAATAAAGTTTCAAATTTCTACAAAAATAACTGCTTTATGAATTAAAATATCTAACTTCAATGTAAAGATAACTCATAGAAATTTAAAAAAATTAGTTTAAGCTAATTATTTATAAAAGATATGTGTTGGATTCCTCAAAATATCACATTTAGTCATTTACATTGAAATTGCTCCTTTGTTGAAACCCTCCTTAATATCTGCACTAAGTAGGAATTTGGGTCTATTATAATCCTAATTCTGAAGGTGGATCATCCAGAGACAATACGTGATTTCAGGCCGATTAGCCTTTGCAACGTTATCTATAAGATTTTGACAAAAGTGATTGCAAATAGGTTCCGTAACGTCATGCCGTGCATCATTGCACCAAATCAGTGTAGCTTTGTGCCTGGGAGACAAGGTGTTGATAACATTATTTTAGCCCAGGAAATTTTTCACTCTATGAGAACGAAGAAGGGTAGGAAGGGGTTTATGGCTATCAAAATTGATCTAGAAAAGGCTTATGATCGAGTGCGTTGGTCGTTTGTCTTGCGATGCTTATAGGAACTGGATTTTCCCGACAATTTATCTAATATCATCATGGCTTGTTTGCAGTCAACCAACATGCAGCTTAAATGGAAAAGTTTGCAAGGATCGGAATTTATTCCTACTCGGGGATTACGTCATGGTGATCCTATCTCTCCATATTTGTTTGTTATTATTATGGAGAAATTAGCTCATATGATTCAAGCGGAGGTGGTTAATGAACAATGGATACCTTTTCGATTGAAGAAGTGTGGTACGGCCGTTTCCCACTTATTCTTTGCTAATGATATCATTCTATTCGCAGAAGCGTCGTTGGACCAGGCAGCTTTGATTAAAGCCTGCTTGGATGATTTTTGTGAGGCGTCTGGGGAGAAGGTCAATAATGCGAAGACAAGGATCTTTTTTTCTAAGTCTGTTAATCAGACCAGGGTACAGGAGATTAGTGATTTCCTGGGGTTTACCCCTACCACTGACCTTGAAAAATATTTGGGTGTACCGATTCATCATAAGCGTGTATCGAAGTCAACATATCAATATATACTTGATAGAATGGATCAAAAACTATCAGGTTGGAAGGTTAATTCCCTTTCCCTAGCAACTAGACATACGTTGGTGTCCTCGGTGCTCTCCACTTCGGCTATGTACGCGATGCAATCCAGCTCCTTGCCGATCTCCATCTGTACAGATATTGACAAACGGTGTAGGAATTTCCTGTGGGGTGGTTCTTCCGCTAATAGGAAAATTCATTTAGTGTCATGGGATAATGTCTATATGAGGAAGGATGAGGGCACTCTAGGCCTTCAGCAGGCGCGCATTCAAAATAATGCATTCATGATGAAGCTCGGTTGGGCTTTGGTGAACCGCAGGGATGCTCTTTGGGTCTAGTTTATGCGTGAAAAGTATAAGTGTGGTGACGGGGTGCTGCCAGATATGGAGAGACGGCAACCAACTTGTTCCAAAGCATGGCAAGGTATAAAGCAGAATTGGGAGAGGGTGACGCAAGGTGTTTTGTTGGGATGTTGGTGATGGGGTTAGTGTCCGGTTCTGGAAGGATATTTGGGTCAAGGGCTTGAAACCATTACGTGAACTCGTGGTGCGTGAAATCCCAGCCCAAGATATTGATAGGCCTGTTTCTGATTTTATCTCTCCTTCTGGTGGGTGGAGGGTGGATTTATTTGATCCATATTTACCGCAGGAGGTTGTCAATGCAGTATGTCAGGTACATACGAACCAAGGAAGGGAAGATGTCGCTAATTGGCGGCTAACTGCGTCACAGCGTTTCACTACCAAGTCTGCCTATGAGAGTCTAAGGGTAACTGGTGATGATGCTAACAAATGGCTGTGGCAAACCATATGGAAGCTTCGCGTCTTGCAACGTTGTAAGACCTTTTTGTGGTTAAGTGCTTGCAACAGGTTGCTTACTAATGTCTCAAGATTCTATAGAGGGATCAGTCATTCTGATCGGTGCTTGGTTTGCCCAGAGACTAAGGAGGATATCCTGCACGTTCTGCGGGATTGCAACAGGGCAAGGGAGGTGTGGCATCGGCTTCTTCCTCCGGAGCTTGCTGTTACTTTCTTCAGTACCCATGAACGTGTTATCTGGTTTAGCAGGAATTTGGGTCAGCGAATGAAAGTTACTGGTTGTGGATGGGAGGTTTGGTTTGCCTGACATGTAGGGAGATATGGATGGCACGTAATGCACTGGTTTTTGAGAAGATGGTAGTGTCACCTGACGCCATCATCGCAAAGGTCAGAGCTTGTGTTAAGTGGGCACTAGGAGTGATTCAAGCAGAGTCTAGCAGGTTCAGTGGTGTGGATGCCTGGGTTCCACCTGAGATAGGGTATGCCAAGGTTAATGTTGATGGGACTGCCTTGGTGGAGCTTGGTCAATTAGCTTGTGGTGGCGTTATTCGCAACAATCAAGGCGTGGTCCTGGGCGGGTTCTGTTTTAACATCGGAGTGGGATCTAGTTTTGAAGCAGAAGCTTGGGGGGTGCTGTTCGGTTTGAAAATGGAATGGGACAGAGGCTTGAAGCAGGTGATTGTGGAGTCGGACTGTCTTGAGCTTGTTGAGTGTATCAATGGTAGAGAGCTTCTGGAGGCACCGAAGCCGAATATTATATCGGAGATAACCACGATGCTCCACCGCGCCTGGGATGCTACTGTTCGGTGGATTCGAAGAGAGGCCAACATGGTGGCCGACGCTTTGGCAAAGAACGCGCTGGCGATAGTAGGTGGACCGTGCTTCTTCTCAAGTGCCCCAGATTTTATAAAGGACTTGGTGCGGCTAGATTGCATGCAGAGTCATGATTCATAGGATCCAGTGCTAGTGCTTTTTCTCATCAAAGAATAAGTAGGGATGTTTTGAAAAAAAAATTATAATTTTAGAAAACAAAATGGATTAAGATTTTACATTTAGGACAAAAAAAACCCTCTAACTAGTTTTCGTATTTAGGACTAAATGAGGTATTACAATACCTAGACAATACAACTTATAGGAGGGAAAATGTTAGGGAGAATTACAATGAGGTCCCAAGGAAGGAAAAGAAATAAAAAAATGGTCCCTGTAGATTACAAAATGAAAAAATGGTCCCATTAACAACTCCAGGAGCCTGTATTGACAACTCGTTAACAACTCCAGGAGCTTGTATTAACAACTCCATGTGACCGTTTTTTCATTTTGTAATTTATTGAGACCATTTTTTCATTTCTCTTCTTCTTTGGGACCTTAATGTAATTCTCCCAAAATGTTATTGGATTGGATTATAATAGACATCTTCAATGAAAAATGGTGAGTGAACCTTTTTTTTTGGGTGAGAAGGAAGATAGTAGGAAGCGGTTAAAGTAAAGTAGATGTTGTGAACTTGGAGAGTTTAGGAATTCATGAGATCATGAGAATGCTTCCATTTCTTATCAATCATATACTTTGCAAATGAGGGCATGCCTTTAAGTTTAGCATTTCATTAGCCTTTATTAGGTTGGGATTCCAAAGCAAAACCATTTCCTTTAGAACTTTCTTTGAAAAAAAATATAAAGTTAGTATGCAATTCATTATCATTTTTCACTTATATTCTTCATTGAGACCTACATATATCAATCACAAACAATACTGCTCTATAACACAAACATTAAGGCCTTGCATCTTTTTTCTATTAAAATTTTATAAATTCACTTGTTCATTTTTTTAAAAATTGAACTTCATTTAAAAACAAGCTAACTCTGAATACTGTCTTTTTTATTAAAAAATCTTAAAAATATTTTTTATAAATATAAATGTCAAAAGTGAAAAGATTTTTTTTTGCTCGACACTAGTATACTTTTATGGGAAACAAATTTGTTTGAGACATTGTTGTGCATTGAATATTGACACCTCTTTTAATAAGGATTCGAGCTTACTTTACCAGCTCCTTACTAGACCTAATTTCTTGTTGGTGTAATAAGATTGATTTAGTGTGTGTTTGGGTAACTCCCAAATCACGGTTTCAAAAGTCTTTTTTCATAAATCGATATAAAACTTCTTTCATATAGTTACCTTATAAATTATAAAAACTATTCTCCAAAAACTAATCCAAACACACAAACAAAATCCCTCAACAACAATAATAAATTAATAATGAAAACAAACCACCCCGTTTTAGCATGAGGATGTGACACGTAAACGCTGTCGCGAGTCCAACAACAACAGTGTAAAGTGATTTTGGCGTCCCTTTGACACGGGTTCGTATCAATATATCATCATCATCATCATCATCACTCACTCACTCACTTCAAGCTTCCCAGCCTCATCTTCTCCATCCCTTTCTCCTCTCTTCGTTCTTCAACTCAATCGGCCAATGTCCACCGCCAGAATTCAACCGACGACGGCATGTGCTCTCTCCTGCACCATCAAACAGCACCTCCGCCCCCGCCCCCGCCCCCGCTCCCAACCCTCCCTTTGTTTCAACCATTGCGCAATTCGTGGCCGTGGCACGCTCCGGAGGACCCTTAGGGTTTCTATGTCTTCTGCTCCTTTGCCCAGCCCTCTTGAGATTTGCGTCAAAGCTTCTGTTACTACTCCCAGCAAGCTTGGGGACTGTAATGAATTTTACCTCTCTTGGCTGCTGTTATTGCTCTCGTCGTTCACATTCTGCTTGGCTTTCTTAGCTACGTTAAATTTATCCCTTTTTTTCTCTTTGGTTGTTGGGGGAGCGTTGGAGGGATTGGATTGATTACTTTTGGGGGATTTGGGGCGCAAATTGAAATTTAAGCTTTTGTTTGCTGTAATGTTACGTAGTTCGTAAAATGAAAGAATGAATGCACGCCACACAAGGTGAAGATAAATGGATGGTTTTGCAATTGCGATGTAGTGTGTCTGTTCGTTAGAGTGATGGATTTGTCTAGTTAAAGAAAATCCAGAATTAGAAATTCATAGAGTCTTGGTGGTCAAATCTGGCGTTTGACATCGACATGTCTTTCGTTCTACCTTTAGCTTTTGTAGACTAGAATGGAGGTGAAAAAAAAATCTTGTGAAGAAAATTAGAAAGACAATAGTAAATAGCTTCTCTTATTTTTAACTTAATAGGACTTTGTACCCTACTGAGATTTATGATTACATAAGAGATTGGTTTCTGCTGCAGAACACAACCGTCAATTAGAGAATGGATGAGATAACTCATCTTCCTATATTCCCTAATTATGTAGTTAATTGTTTGCATATGCTCTGCTTTAAGATACATCTTTCTGTGTGTGTTTTCTCCTTTGTGCTTTAAACAAAGACTTAACTATAATCACTGATTGTTTGTCCTTAGAATTGCCTTTTCAGGCCCTTTCTGCCAAAGAGTATTGCTGACATTGGAGGAAAAGCATGTACCTTATGACATGAAGTTGGTGGATCTGAAACACAAGCCTGAATGGTGACCTTCTGGTTCATATCTTTTGATACTTTTTCCAATCATGAGGACTTTATATTAGCTGTTTTCATAAATCTGAATCACTTATAGAGAATAGAGTGTTTTGGTAACCACTTTGATAGTTGCTTTATGTTCCTTGTACTGGTATAGGTTCTTAAAAATCAACCCAGAGGGTAAAGTTCCTGTGATAAACCTCGATGAGAAGTGGGTTTCAGATTCAGATGTTATCACACAAGCATTGGCAGAGAAGTTTCCTAGCCCACCATTGGGAACCCCACCTGAAAAGGCATCAGTGTATGTTTGATCATTTTGGTGGTATAGTCATCTTTGTTATAGTCATTGGTATAGTCATCTTTCTTACTGTCATCGGTATATGTTTGATCAGTGTATGTTATGCAATCTTACAGGAATCAGTGCACATGTATGTCACCGAGCTCTTATGCCATTCATTTCCTTGTTGTCATGTATGTTAATCGCCATGATACCATTGCTGAGCTGGGAACGGGCATTATGTTTATAGTTATACGTAGTTATAGGAGATACTGAATATTCAAGACATTTTCTTTCAGGTTTTTGTTGTTCACAAAATTTGACATTGAGAAACAGATGAACCTCTGGGAGTATAATTTCCCTTATGATAATTTTAATTCATCATGCATTCTCTTTTTGAGTGTAGTCATGTGAAGATCAGGTCTGGTCACTTTTCTCCCTCTGTATTCCTGTTTTTTTAATTTTAATATTTAAGCTGTTATCTTTCTTTGTTTGGTATATCACCTAGAAATACTTTATCATCCCCTTTTGTTCCCTGCTTGAACTTCCATTTTCATTTCTCCATAAAGTCATCTACTTTTTGGAGATTGAATAATGATGTCAATAGAAAAATGGGTATTTTCCTTATTTAATATTTTTATGCGTCTAACTTATATTGCCTAGAGATGCATTTTCAGATTTGAAGTTTGTTACATAACCTGGATTATGCATCTGTAGCATGTATACTCGGCATAGTTTCTAAGTTTGTTTTTCAATTTTGTCTGTAGCGGCTCAAAGATCTTTTCTACATTCATTGGGTTTCTCAAGAGCAAAGATCCAAATGACGGGACAGAGCAAGCCTTATTAAGTGAACTAGGCTCTTTGAATGAATTCCTCAAGGAAAATGTATGACTTCTTTCTTCTGTTATCTCTTTGTTTTATGCTTGCATCTATATTAGTGTTTTTGATTTGGAGATGAACCTGTTTAATGGCATAAAGGAGACATAACGTTTGGTAATCGATTTACAGCTATGTTGGTATATTCACTTTAGAGTCTGTATTGTCTGGAGCGATTGTCTGGAGCTCTTCATTGTAAAGTTTGAAGATGAAAGAGAGAAGGCAGGAAGCTGGAGAATAAAGAAATGGATATACACTTTAATATTGTGTCATTCTCTCTTCAAACTCAACAAGAACTTTGCAATGAAGAATTCTAGAAGATCCTTGTACCTGTACTTCAGTTCTTGTTTTTGAACTCAAATCTGTGCTTGGACCTTGGTCAGATTTAAGTCCAAATGACAAAGCACATAATCCCCTATTCTAATGTACTTGTGCAGCTGTGCTGTTTTCTTCCCTTTTTTCCTAATACTTGTCAGTGGCGAATTTTTCCAGCAGTCCTCCTTTTTTCTTCTTTCTGGGTGGTCGACAAGGCTGACCTCATTTGTTGTAATCTAGAGGCTTTTGAAAAAAAAATTAAAAAATAAAAGAAACAGCTTAAATTCAGTGCTTTACTAATGTTTAATTGCTTCTCCCTATGATGCTATTGAATTATTTATTTAAAATCAACAACATACAGGTATATTTCTTCATTTTTTTAATAATAGACTAATTGACTGATGTTTTTCCCTTTAAAGGGTCCTTTTATCAATGGGAAAGACATATCTGCAGTAGATTTATCCCTTGGACCAAAGCTATATCACATGGAGATTGCTTTGGGACATTATAAGAAATGGATGGTTCCTGATTCACTCCCCTCCGTGAAGTCTTATACGAAGGTATGTTCAGGATTAGCCTACTATCTTACCATGCTTCATATAGCTTTTAAGCAAAGTTCCTGACCCTGTCTATGATCATTTTGTCAATTCTGTGAATCACCTGGTATAGAAACCAAACTCAAATGTGTTTATTTAAAACTCAGATGTCTTTTACAATGAAAAATGACACCTATTTATACTAATACATTACTCATTAAACTAAAGAAAAATAACTCTCGGTTCAACGTTGGTGTGCTTCACCAACTTCTTCAATTACCTACCCAAGCCGTCAGCCACTGTTCAGCTGTCACTGCTTGCGTCATGCTCTCATGCTCTGTTTTCCGTTTCTGTTTCATTCTCCCGGGGTTGGACAAGACTCGTCCTCGAGTCACAAACAACATCATCAATATACGGAGTTAGATCCGCAACATTGAAAGTGGCGGAAACACCGTAGGCACCAGGCAATTCCACTTTGTAAGCATTATTGTTAATTTTCTGTACTATCTTGAATGGTCCATCAGCTCGTGGAGATAACTTGGCGTTTGGTTGTTTAGGAAAACGTTCCTTCCTCAAATGTATCCAGACCAAATCCCCCACATTAAAGACTTGATGTTTTCGATGCTTGTCTCGTTGTGCCTTGAGTTTCAAACTCTGCTTCTAAATCTTATTACAGACCTGTCATGTAATTTCTTAATTTCCTTGGCCCGCTGGTCTGCATTGACACTATATTGTTGCTTATCAGAAGATGGTGTCAAATCAAGTGGGCTGAGAGGACGGGTGCCATAAACAACTTCAAATGGACACTTTCCAGTTGCTTGATTGACTGAGTTGTTGTAAGCAAATTCAACTTGAGCAAGAATAAGATCCCACTGCTTCAAGTTCTTTCCAACAAAACTTCGTAAAAGATTTCCAAGAATTCTGTTTGTCCATCAGTTTGTGGATGGCTAGCACTGCTAAACTGAAGTTTTGTTCCCATCTTTTTCCATAAAGTCCTCTAGAAATGGCTTACAAACTTGATGTCTCTATCAGGGGTGACGGTTTTTGGAATTCCATGGAGACGAACAATCTCCTTGAAATACAAATCTGCAACTTGAACCGCATCATTAGTCTTCTGGCAAGGAATGAAGTGAGCCATTTTTGAAAAATGGTCAACAACCACCATTATAGAGTCCTTTTGTCTCTGGGTCCGAGGTAACCCGAGGACAAAATCCATACTCACATCCTCCCAAGGTGCTTTGGGTATTGGCAATGACATGTATAACCCAGTATTTTGGCTTTTGGATTTAGCCAGGTGGCATGTTCTGCACCTTTGGATATGCTTGTTGATATCCCGTTCAAGTCTTGGCCAATAGAAGTTCTCCTTTAATAAGGCTACAGTTTTATCTCTACCAAAATGACCAGCTAGTCCGCCATTATGCGCTTCCCAAATTATAGCTTCTCGTAGTGAGCAACGAGGAATGCAAAGAGTTTTTCTTTTGAATAAAAATCCCTCTTCCCTGTAATACTGTTGAAATGGTTGAGATTCAGTGGCACTCCAGGCACCCTGGAAATCTGGATCATCTTGATACAACTCTTTTATAGTTTCAAAGCCCACTACTTTGGTTTGCATAGTTGTTAACAAAGCATGGCGACGACTAAGCGCATCAGCTACTGAATTTAGGATTCCAGCCTTACGTTTGAGTAAAAATGGATAGGTCTGCAACATTTCACTCCAAGCGGCATGCCTTCGATTGATCTTCTGTTGAGAATTCAAATGCTTGAGTGATTCGTGATCAGAATAGAGAATAAACTCTTTATGCAATAGGTAGTGGCTCCAATGTTGCAAAGCTCGAACAACAGCATAGAATTCTTTATCATAGGTAGAATATTTGAGCTTAGCATCATTAAGTTTCTCGCTGAAGAAAACAATTGGGTGGCCTTCTTGACTCAGAACAGCACCAATCCCAGAGTTAGAGGCATCGCAACTGACCTCAAACACTTGGTCAAAATTAGGAAGAGCTAGCATAGGAGTTTTTGTCAAGCGTTTCTTCAGTTCTTCAAAACTTAATTGAGCCTTTTCTGTCCATTGGAACTTGTCTCCCTTGATGCAATCTATAAGGGGTGCAGCAACGGAACTAAAATTTCGAATGAACCTCCTATAAAAGGAAGCTAATCCATGGAAGCTCCGAACTTCTTGGATAGATTGAGGAGTTGGCCAACTGTTAATGGCTTCAATTTTGCTTGGATCCACTCGTACACCTTCTGCAGTGATAATATAACCCAGAAAAATGACTTCATTTGTCAAGAAAGTGCATTTCTTCAAGTTGGCATAAAGTTTTTGTTCACGAAGAGCTTGCAATACTTGACGTAAGTGCTCTAAGTGATCTGCTATGCTCTTACTGTAGATAAGAATGTCATCAAAATAGACAACAACAAACTTGCTAATGAAAAGACGAAGGACCTGGTTCATCAGGCGCATAAACGTGCTAGGAGCATTTGTCAACCCAAATGACATCACATTCCATTCGTACAACCCATCTCTGTTTTTGAAAGCGGTCTTCCATTCATCTCCGGGACGAATTCGGATTTGATGATATCCACTACGAAGGTCAATCTTAGAGAAGATGGTAGAGCCATATAACTGGTTGAGCATGTCATCAAGCCTGGGTATCGGAAACCGATACTTAATTGTGATCTTGTTGACTGCACGACAATCTATGCACATTCTCCAGCTTCCATCTTTCTTGGGAACTAGGAGTACATGTACGGCACAAGGGCTGACACTTTCATGGATCAATCCTTTTTTAAGCAATTCTTCAATTTGGCCTTGAACTTCAGCATGTTCTTGAGGACTCATTCTGTAAGCTGGCCTGTTAGGAATGACTGCTCCTGGAATAAAATCCATAGTGTATTGAATGTCTCGCATGGGTAGTAATCCCGACGGAATTTCATCTAGAATCACATCAGGAAACTCTTCTAACAACGGCTGCACTTCAGGTGGAATGATAGTTCCGTTATTTGTCTCGAGCAATAGAAGAAAACCCATTACTTGGCTTTCTGTTTTGGTCACCTTCTCGACTAAAGACACTAATGGTTTGGATTCATTTTTGCCTTTATTGTGTTTATCAGGTGGCAAAGGAGCAAGTTGAATTTTCACGCCATTCTTCTGGAAAGAACACGTGTTTGCGTGATCGTCATACAGAACATGTCGATCATATTGCCAAGGTCTCCCCAAAAGAAGATGACAAGCGTCCATTGGAACAACATCACACCAAACTTCATCATGATACCTTTTACCGATAGAAAAAGTAAAAAGGCATCGTTTCGAAACTTTTACCTCGCTGTCCTGGTTAAGCCATTGAAGCTTGTAAGGGCTCAGATGGTTGTGAGTCGGTAGTTGCAATTTTTCTACCATGTAGTTGGAGACTACATTTTCACAGCTTCCGTTGTCAATAATGACGTCACAGACTTTACCCTGAGTTGTGCAGCGGGTATGAAAAATGTTGCGACGTAGCCAAGGTTCTTTCACAGTGGCTGTATGCAGACTTCTCCTAATAACAAGTGATTCACCGTGATCTGCAGGAGTAATTTCCTCATCAAATATTGGCTCCTCATCAAATATTGGCTCCGTTTCTGGCATAGGCTCCCTTTCTTCGTCAAATACTGTAGAAGCTTCTCCTTCCATAATAGTGACAACTCTACGGTTAGGACAGTTAGAAGCAATGTGACCGAATCCTTGACATTTGAAGCACTTAGGTGTTTTGGAGTTGAATTCCCTAGTAGCCTTTGGTGGAGGTGCATTTGAAGAGCTAGGATGATGTATTTGTGACTTATTCCCATCAAAAGGAATTCTGGTTGAGGAAGACGGTTGGTATGGAGGCCTTCTGGGCATCTGCTTCTCAATACGGATGGCCAAACGGATGACGCCATCCAGAGTCCAGTATTGCTGGAGTTGTACTGGATGGGCGATGTTTGTATTTAACCCTCCGAGATAACGAGCTATTGTTTGCTCCTCCCTTTCTTGTATATCACATTTCATCATAAGTTTCTCAAACTCCCTGGTATATTCCTCTACAGACATAGCCTTTTGGCGGAGATTATGTAACTGAAGGAAATTATCTTGATAATAATTTTCTGGAAGAAACTTACGTGAGAGCTCGCGTCGCATCTTGTCCCACATTCGTATCTTGCTTTTTCCCTCTCTTTCACGCCTTCTTTTGAGATTCTCCCACCATATGGAGGCATGTTTCTTCAATTTGATGTTAACAATTTTAACTTTCTGCTCATCTGGAATCTCTTTGTACTCAAAGACTCGTTCAATTGTTTGTAGCCAGTCAATGAATTCGTCCGGTTGGAGTCTTCCCTCGAATTGAGGAATGTCTACCTTAATGTCATTGAAGCGGAATGGTTGTTGGCGAGGACGATGACGGTAGTCAGAGGATGACGAACTGTGGCTATTCAAATCATCTTCTGAGTGGTCTCTACGAGTTTCGAGCAAAGCTTGCTGTTCTGCTATAGTGGCTTCTAGTTCTTGAATCTGGCGTCTCATTTCCTCCATCTCAATCTCATGTCTATTTCTGCGTCTTGGAGGCATTTTGTAGTTTGTCTGACAAGTTATGACTTTAAGTACGCAGTCATTAGGTACAAGGTAGAAGGGTAAGGGAAGGATTTGTGTCTATGGAAAAGTCAGGGGTAAAATAGGAAATTTGGGTAATTAGGGGCAACAATGTAATTTTGGGCAAAATCTAGAGGTCAAAATGTAATTTCAAAAAGTTCAGGGGTCCGAAATGTAATTTTGGCAGAATCTGGGGTCAGAATGTAATTTCAGAAAGTTCAGGGGTCTAAAATGTAATTTTGGTAGAATCTGGGGGTCAGAATGTAATTTCAGAAAGTTCAGGGGTTTGAAATGTAATTTTGGCAAATTCTAGGGATCAAAATGTAATTTCAGAAAGTCCAGGGACCTAAAATGTAATTTTGGCAATTTCTAGGGGGACAAAATGAAATTTTAGAAAGTTCAGGGGTATAAATGTAAATATCACAGAATTTAGGGCACAAAATGGTAATTTTAACAAAATTCTAGCTGACCGTTGGGCTGACGTGGCCAGAGTGACACGTGGCAGTCCTTGATTGGTCCACGTTGCGTTGACCGATGACGTGGATGATGATTGGACGGGGTGACGTGGCAATGCTGACGATGATGCTGGTGTGGCGCTATTGACACGTGGCGCAATCTGATTGGACAGTGTGGCGCTGATTGGTCAACAGTGATGACGTGGCAGCTGACTGGGTCGTCTTCAACCTCTGGACTCCAGCGACTGTCTGAAATTCCGGCGACTTTTCCGACGACTTTCCGGCGACGTCCGTAGAGGCGTGTGGAGGTGTTTCACGGCAGTGACCGATGCTATTCCTAGGTTTTTCGGCCTTCTAAACACGATGGTGAGGTCGGTTTCTTCAAAAAACGCTCCGAGAGTGAAAATCCCACACCCCCTTTTTCTCACGTTTTTTTTTCTCACCCACTCCTCACTCTTTCGCTCTCTGGCTCTTTAGAACTCGGCTCTGGTATCAAAATGGTATAGAAACTAAACTCAAATGTGTTTATTCAAAACTCAGATGTCTTTTACAATGAAAAATGACACCTATTTATACTAATACATTACTCATTAAACTAAAGAAAAATAACTTTCGGTTCAATGTTGGTGTGCTTCACCAACTTCTTCAATCACCTACCCAAGCCGTCACTGCTTACGTCATGCTCTCATGCTCTGTTTTCCGTTTCTGTTTCATCACCTTTGGTGATCTTCTCATGAAAATACACTACTATACTGGCATCTCCAAGATTTCACTGTCAGATGGACTGAAACATTATTCATATTATTCTCTTGTACTGCAAACTCTGTTTTCCAAGCTTGAATGATATATCTGGCTATTTCCATATCCATATTTTTTCTGATGGTTTGATAAACTCCAGGACCTGATTAAATTATGTGGAAATCAAATATCCATAAGAACACTTCACTTGTGGTTCAGAAAGCTTTTTACAGGGACAAAGATCTGAAATTGGAATTTCTTCTCTGCTCTAACCTCTTCCCCATTTAAGATGCTCCAGCATCTGCGTGCATCAATTTGACATAAACTATAGTCCAAATCTGAGTATCATACCTGTGAAATATTTTTGCTTAAATTGATTGATGTTTACTAATTTCCATCTGTTAATATTTATTGGCAGTTTATGAATTCAATTGCTATGCTGGGTTTTGATACCTTAGCCTACTTCTAACAATGCTGAACATGCAGGCTATTTTCTTAAGGGATTCGTTCATCAAAACACGTGCACAACCGCAGGATGTCATTGAAGGTTGGCGTCCAAAAGTTGAGGGCTGAAATCTGCTGATGCTGTTCCATCTTTACCTGATTCTGCTGAACCATGCACACTATCAAATCCGCACTGCAATATCCATTTCATTTTGTTTTATAATTTTGGTCATTCAGATTAGGCTGTTGTTAAAGATGTACACAATTATAACAATATTAGGCTTAAAAGTGAGGTGTGTTTTGGGAAGAATGGATAATACATATGCCCAGAGAGGAATCTGAACTACATCCTTGATTTCCCAGAACAACTGCATAATAAATATGATTTATGTAGTTATCTTTCAGCAAATTTGATGTTTTACTTCAACCAGCACCATTCAGTACTACATCCTATGTCCTATCAAAGGAATCAAAATCATAGAACTGACTGTTTGTGCAGCTAACAGGTGCACAAGCCGTGATAAACTAATGCAAATTCACACCTCAACGGGAAAGAACATGCTCTACTTTTGTCTATGGACTAAATATTTAGCTAAGTGATACAAAGGAGCAGCCTTTTCAGCATCAAAATAGGAAAGTTCAGCTAAAGCCTTATCCAATAACTCAGTAGCAAACTTCTTAGCCCCATCCACACCCATCAGTTTTGGATACGTTGCCTTGTCACTAATTAGATCCTTCCCTGCAGTTTTTCCCAATTCCTCAGTAGACTTGGTCACTCCCAATATATCATCCATCACTTGATGTATCAAGCCTATACATCTCCCATAGTTCCTCAATCTCTCTAGCTCCTTCTCACTCCCTCCTCCGACTATCGCCCCGCACACAGCCGTAGCTTCAACTAACTTGGCTGTCTTGTGGGTGTGAATGTACTCCAATTCACTCAAAGTAACCATTTTCCCCTCACTATCTAAGTCAAGAAACTGCCCTCCAGATAGCCCTTTTGATCCTCCTGCTAAACCAAGCTCAGAAATAGCTCACAGGACTCGCTTTGGTGGAACGCTTGGGTCTGTCTTATCAGCTATGTGTTGGAAAGCTAGAAAGATCAGGGAGTCGCTGCAAAGGATTGTGGTGGCTTCGCCGAAAACCTTATGGGTCGCGGGCATGCCTCGCCGGATTTCATCATTGTCTATGCAGGGAAGGTCATCTTGGATAATTTTAAAAGTCACCAGCATTTCAGTGGCACAAGCCATAGGCATTGCTATGGACTCTTCTCCTCCCACAAGCTCACAGGAAGCAATACATAAAAGAGGACAAACTCGCTTGCCTTTTGAAAGAAGAGAGTACCTCATAGCCTCACTGAGTTTTGTTGGATGGTGCAGAGGCACTGCCTCATCTAGTGCTTTGTTCACCTTTTTGATCTTGGCGGCCATGTACTCCTGGAACTCAAAGTTTGAGGCATGGCCAGCGTTGACCTTCTTGTTCGTTGAAAATGGTTTGCAGAATCTGGATTTGATAGGTACTTTGCTTGTTTTGAAACCATTAAGAAGGTTGTAAAGAGATGATGACCTGAAGCAGGTAGCCATTACTGAAGACGCTGTTTTTCTGCGAAGAACTCCTTTCATGTGTGTTTGGGGGGAGCGTTTGTACCCCCAAACGCTAAATTCCCCCTATAAGCTCAATACCCAATTTGAAAAAGAAAAATTTAAGTGTTTGTTTCTTAAAATGAGCAATCGAGCTTAGTTCTATCTTAATAGCTTTTACCATAAACTCTATTTCTCAACTTTTACTGATTTAGCTTTTGGGGAGAGTGAGAATAATTAAAATATTTTTTCAGTTGTGTCCAGTGTACTATCAGACTTATTACAATTTTACCCTTAATGTACTTTTTTTGCTACAAAAATTAATTTCAGCTATTATTTGGTATTTTTAACCCTTAAAATATTTTTTCAACTGTACCTAATGTGTTATCAGACTGATTGCAATTTTATCTTTAATATACTTTTTCAGTTCTAAAAATTATTTTAAACTATTTTTTAGTGTTTTTAACCCTTTAAAATATTTTTTCACCCACTCTCTCTTACTATTATCACAAAAATCACTTGTGCTTAAGTCAATCCAAACAAGTTTTATTTTTACAAAAGTCATTTATACAATCGCTGTTCCAAACATAAATCACATTACACAATCGAGCTTTTACCAAAACTAAAATTACCAAAAGTTAAATTAAGAAACTCTATTTTTTCCATCGCTCTTCCAAACACACTTATAAAAGGGTGGGTTAACGTGGGTGCCAGCTGTAATACCTCGAAATTTGAGATTGGAGGCTTGGGAATAAGCCTAAATTAAGTGGACTGCTAAGCCCCAATTTAGCAGGAGCCCAAATTTATCCCCTAATGATTCTAATATCTTTGGGGTATTAAGAAAGTAAAATGATGAATTTTAGAGAAAGTAATTATGTTTTTTGTGAAATCGTCTATGAGGCAGTGAGCTTATCATAAGGTTTTGGAAGACTAAATGATAAGCAAAAATTATGAAATTTTACAGGATGAAAGTAGACATCCTAAGCTTTAATTTTATAGGTTATATGAATCAATTAGAGCTATACACAAAAAGATATGAATTTTTGAAGTTAGCCCAGAAAAACTGGAAAGTTTCTCAAACAACATGCAAAGAATGAAATTCTGGGAATTTTGTGATTCCATAAAGTAAAATTCTATATTTTTCCTTGAAAATAGACTCAATAAGAGTTCTATAGGCTTTGGAATCACCTCAATTAGATTTTTCTACAATTAGTTATGATTTTTCAAAGTTTGGGCAGAAATCTGCCAGAATTTTGTAAAAAATCCGAAATTGAGAAAATGAATTAATTAAATTGATATATATTATAAATCAGCTCCTCCTTCCTCCAAGCCTCATTTCTGACGTGAAGTTCAGTATTTGGAGAGAGAGAAAGTTGAGATTTTAGAGAGAGAAGAAGAGGAGAAATCTCATAAAATAGGTCGATTTCTTCGGTGAATTCGTACCTAACGTGTATACTCCTTCTCCTAAGCTTATCTTCTATGTTGTTTGAGGTGTTTGAGGCAAGATTTTTGGAGTTGGGAAGGTTAGGGTTTTCAGCCAAGAAGAGGAAAAGCCAGTGGGAGCTTGAGGTAACTTCCAAACCTTCGTATATTGACTATTCTAGCTACTGTGGGCAATTTAATCGGTGAAATTTCGCCGGATTGCCATTGGTTGTAAAAATGGAAAATGGGTTTCCCTAGGGGTTATGCTGCCCAAATTGATACTAAATGGTAGTTGTAACCTAATGGAATAGTCAATAAAGTGGTTAGGAGTAGAAAGGAACGCGTTTACGGAGCCGAAACCGAAAAACCCCGATTTTCCCCCTAAAACCTATATATTTCGGCCAGCATTGTAAATGGGTCTTAGAGTTGGATTTTCAATGATTTGATGATTCCATTGGATTCAGTGGGCGAAAATAGGTGGGGTTACAGTTGGGCACTTTTTCGGAAAAGGCCTAAAAAGCATAATTACGGAAATGCCTCTAAAACCCAAAAAGTAGGGCTGCTAAGGGCAATTTCGTAATTTGACATTGAATTTGATAATTCCGAGTCCGGAAATGGATTTCTTGGGCGAAAATATGTCAGGATAGCCCAGGTTAGAATTTCGAGAAAAGTACAGCCGGACCGGGTATGATGGGGCCGGGTCCCCGGGGGTATTTTAGTAATTTTTCAAGATAGACTTATATAACCCCCAGAAACATTATGGAAGTGTCTAAATAATACATTTGGCATTGTAGGATCGAATATGGAGCCCCGAGCTATTTGCACGTAGATCGAGGCACGCGTTTCGAGGCGTAAAAAGGGTTAAGGTAGGGGACTTACCTTACTTGCATGTATTTGATATCTTTGCTTGTGTAATGTATGTGATTGCTTACTTGATTGTGTAGAGCATATGTGAATAAATGAAGCTCTGTTTCTGTTTTCGCTGTGGCCATAGTCTTGTTGTATGAAACATTGAGCATGCAGAAATGTCATTATGGGACCAACATCTAGATAAAGCTAACATGTCATACACATAGCATCAATCATGCATGCATTATGGTATCTGTTTCCTACTGAGATTCTCTCGAATCTCACCCTCCCCTACCAACAATTTAGACAGGAGACGACAGAAGATATGCAAACAACAATGCAGAGTACCGTACGAGGGGATTGCAATGGTGGAACGAAGATGAGAAGATGTCTCCGTTTCATTGGGACGGGTTTAGATACCCTAGTAGCCCTGTGTGGCTACCTTGATGGTAATGATCATGTACAAACCCCTATGGGGGAATTTATGTAATCATGCACATATTATCAGTATAGTTATGCTATTCCTGTGTTGCCTACCGAACCGCATACCGTTTTCCGTGAATACTCTGGTAAAGGTGAAATTGAGATAAGGGCGTGACACCAGCTTCATCCATATTTTTTTATAATTAAAAAGTAATAATAGAATCATGTATGATGAAGCCGATATCTTCTTTTATTCAAGGATTCTAGAGATGTTTTACTGATAAAATAAAGTATTATTGTTTTATGCATCATTGCCATCTTTGGTCAAAATACAAAAGCTTTAAAATCTCCTTGCGTTGCATCTCAAAATCGTCGAATCCAGTAATTTATATATATATATATATATATATATATATATATATATATATTTTTTAAAATGGTAAAAGCTCTCAATATCTCTTACTTGATAAAGATAAGCATCTCGATTTTCAACTGTTTCTTATTAATTTTTTTCATCTCAATGATAAATATATATTGTATAATTAAATAGGATAGATTTTAAGGACATAATTAATTAAATTTATTAATATTTTATACCTATTTAATTATCTTTTATATATTTTCTATCTTTTAATTAAGTTCAGGATAAAAAAGAAATTTTGACATAAAATCTATTCATATCTTATTTTATTTGTACAAAGATATTATATGAAGAGAGATATAAAAAAAAGAATCAAATGAAAATATTGCAGCAAAGGCAGCTGAAGCAAAATCAATCAATATATATATATATATATATATATATATATATATATATATATATGTTGTATTGAAAAGAGGTAAGAGGTTGGTTTTGCCATTAGCTTGTGTGTGTCCAAAAGAGGTAAGAGGCGTAGAGCTGCAATTCAAAAAAAGATAAAAGGTTGGACCCCATGTGAAGAAAGGACAAAACCAAATATCATATTCCGGAAACTAATGCTGGGAAAACGGGCCAGCCCGTGACGGGCTCGGGTCTAAACGAGCCGGCCCGTTTAGGCCGAGTCCAAATCCATACCCGTTTATGGCGGCCCGACCCGTTTAAGTTAAGCCTGCGGGCTTTTGGCCTGTTTACAATTTTTTTCCTTTTTTTTTGCCATTCCTTTTTTTTCTTATTCTCATAAAGACTAAAATACGTAATTTAAAACATAAATATCATCAACACTAATTTAAAATATAAATATTATCCAAGTTTAATAGAACGCAAACACTAAAACTTAAGTCCAAACCATAATTAATGTTCATAACCAATTAAATAAGTTCATAGCCACAATCAAACAAGCCTACAAGCTTCAAACGTTAGTAATAATATAACACCTGATTTGGATTTTGGCGTATACATGCAAAAAAAGAAAAAAGAAAATTAAAAAAGAGAAGCTTCAAATGATGTCTAAATCAATGTGAGAGCATTTTTGATATGTGGGTTAGGTTAGATTAACTCTACCTCTAACTAATGCTTACTGCCCATTGTCTTGTGCCTATTTTTTTTTTTTTAAAAAAAAGTTAAACGGGCCTAAAAGGGCCGGTCCTCAGGGCTACAGGGCCGGCCCTTTTAGGACCGCTTCCATTTTCAACCTCCAAATCATAGGCCCGGCCCTTGACGGGCTCGGGCTTAAACGGCAAGCTCGGCCCGAATTCCTGGCTCTACCGGAAACGCATATGATATCTTTTTGAGGCGAAGAGGAGAAAAAGATTTAGATAAGGAATTGGATAAGGAGTGGTACCGCACCAGCCACCGCATGTAATATATAAGTGTGTGTTTGGGGGAGTGTTTGAACCCCTAAATGCTCAATTGAGCTTATAAGCTCAATGGACAATTTGAAAAAGAAAAATTTAAGTGTTTGTTTCCTAAAATGAGCAATCGAGCTTAGTTCTATTTTAATAGCTTTTGTCATAAACTCTATTTCTCAGCTTTTACTGATTTAGCTTTTGGGGAGAGTGAGAATAGTTAAAATATTTTTTCAGTTGTGTCCAGTATACTATCAGACTTATTACAATTTTACTCTTAATGTACTTTTTTTGCTACAAAAATTAATTTCAACTATTATTTGGTGTTTTTAACCCTTAAAATATTTTTTCAATTGTACCAGTGTGTTATCAGACTGAGTGCAATTTTATTTTTAATGTACTTTTTCAGTTCCAAAAATTATTTTAAACTATTTTTTAGTGTTTTTAAGCCTTTAAAATATTTTTTCACCCACTCTCTCTTACTATTATCACAAAAGTCACTTGTGCTTAAGTCAATCCAAACAATTTTTACTTTTGTAAAAGTCATTTATACAATTGTTGTTTCAAACATAAATCACATTATACAATCGGGCTTTTACCAAAAATAAAATTACCAAAAGCTAAATTGAGAAACTCCATTTTTCCTATCACTGTTCCAAACACACTCTTCTATCTCTTTGGTGAGAGCGAGCAAACAGATTGGAGATCCGAATGGAAACGTGAACCACGGAGACTCGAGAGGGAAAAGAATAAAGAAGCAAGAGAAGCAGCATTGAAGTTCAACAAATTTAATTTCTCCTCTTCTTTCTCTTTATTCTTTGAATCTGAATTTTTTTATTTTTATTATGGATTTTATTTAAGCCACGTGTGGCTAATTTTCTTTTTAAACCTAGGAAAACTATGAACTCACTAGGGAACTAAATTTTATTTCTATGATTATTTAGTTATAATTTATGTTAATTTTGGTTACTTAATCTTGTTTTATTATGTCCGTTTGATGATTGGCCACCATTAGATGTGAATTTGAGTATTACAATTTACCTTGACGAAGGAGATTTTAATTAGGCTATGAGATTAAGTAATATGAGATTAAATTACGATTTAATTTGCAATTAGGATAGACATATACCTAATAGCCCCATATAATTGTTGAAGAGTGTGTTTGAATTATCTTGCCTCTTGAGTAATTTGGTTAGACATAACAATTATACTTAAGAGAGGGTTGTGAGTGAACCGACAGGCACTTATAACTATTTATACTCGAGATTAACAAAATTAACATTTGAGATTAACTAAGTAAATGGATTTAAGATTTGGAGAGCTAGTGAGGGATTAGTGACTCTAGATTGTGTTTAACATTGATAGTTTCCATTAATTAATTTTCTTAGAATTTTTTCATAACTAGATTCGTTTAACTTAAAATAAATTGAGATTTTAATACTTAAAAATTAATTGATTGATTCCTCATGGGACGATACTCTATTTATCACTTTATTACTTAGCATAACCCGTATACTTGCGGAGCACATCACTCAATTTTTGAATTTCCTTAACTGGAATCATCCATCTTATCACAACACATTAATGACTTAAGAGTTCGTCAAAACTGTGGGTTATAGTCACTCAAGGTTTCATAACTTGAGATCATGTTCCTGCAATGGGTGTATTTCTGAAGAGCATCACATAGTAATAACATGTTTAGATTCAAAAACCTAAAGCAGAAATTTTGGCAGATTTGACGTCTTAAAGATGATTTGATGAATTGCTCAAATTATACTTGTACTCATGTTAAGTACTAGTCTCCTATAAATTATCCATTCAAATTAATATAATTACTTGTCCAGTGCCAATTCAAGGATAGATAATTGAACCAAAACAAGCTCCATCCAGCAAAGGTGACCTTAGAAAGTCAGACATTCTAACCGCCTTGGCTAGCTCACTCTGTAGGTCGATCACATAGGCTTACAACAATAATTGTAACCTATTAGGTGGGGTTGGCTATATGGACCATACCACACAAACATGTTCTAACAAAAACCCACTCTTTAGTTCACCAAAGAAAACATTTTTTCTTTAAACAAAAATAAAGAGGGGTAGACATTAATAGTCTAAAGTTACAAACGCGATCAAACCCGTTACCTTCCGATTACACTTACAACTTCCGATTACACTTACCGGGGAGGTTTTATACAACTACGATACAAAGTCATTTGCAAAGAAAACACTCTATAGATATACCATTTACTAAAAGGTCCAGTTCAACAACCTTGAGTGTTCTTCTTAATCTTCCTATATCTCTCTTCACAAGACCCAACCCCATTTGTTCAAACCTTCTCATGGGCTCCTTCTTCGACTTTCTTTGTATTTGTTAAAACCACTTTAAATGATTTTCTACCAATTCCATGGTTAAATTGACAGGCAGGAACAGTTTCCATATTCAAAGGAATTCTAAGTTAAAAATGATAATTAACAGGGAATGTCCAAAAAATCAGTGATCAGTCCAAAACAGTAAGTAGTTATTGGTTCTGAAAGGCTAGCTGCAGTTGTTGTTTGCATTAACACAATTTCTAGGCCTATATCCCAAAGAAGCCATTTCATTTTGAAAGTACAAAGCTCTTTCTGTATCACCATTCTGCAGGTAGCTAGCAATTAATGCCTGATATACAGTTGCATCGGGGGCTAGCGAGCGACTTTTCATAATCCTCAGATACTTCTCTGCATCTCCCAAATTCCCATTATGACAGAAGCTCAGAATCAATGATGTGAAAACAGATGATCCAGAAGACAGTGACTTGTACTCCATTTCATAATATAGCTTCAGAGCTTCCTGAATCTCATCCTTTTTGGCGTAACCCTCTATCAGAAGAGAGTAAGTCAAATCATTGGGTACGAAATTTTGATCTAACAAGACCGTCAACATTTCGTTCGCCTGCGTCACATCGCCTCTTTCACAGAGCTTTTCTACCATCTTATTGAATGCCAAACAACAGGGAATAAGCCCAGCTCTTAACATTTGCTTATATTTACTCAAGCACTTGTCCAACCACCCTGTTTCAGCATATCCCTTGATAAGATGATCAAAAGTCTCACCATATGGCTTCAAGCCTATTTTTTCCATTGCTTGGATTAAAATTTCTGCTTCTTCGATTTTGCCCTCTTCGCAGTATGCGCCTATAAATGATGTGTAAAGAAAACTGTTTTCTTGGAAACCTCTTATTATCATCTCTTCGTGTACCTGCCATGCTGAATCCAAATCTCCCATTTTAACCTTGGCATAAACAGTTAAAGAGTAAGCAACTGAATCAGCAATCATATTCTTTTGCAACAGTCTCTTCAACATTATCATGCTTTCTTCAATTCTTCCCTCTTCTAAAACCCTGAAAATTAAGGAAGTATTGACAATCACTGAAGGATAACTTCTCTTCCCCATTATTTGATCCAATGTCTCTACAATTTTCTGCAACTTTCCTTCCTTGCACAAAGCATTAACCATGGTCTTGAAAGTTGCTTCATTTGGGTAAGTTCTTTTTTGAATCATATGCTCATAAATCTCCCAAACTAGACTAGGGTTATCAGATTTCTGAACAACATGGAGTAAAGTATTGAAACTTATAAGACTGACAAAGAACCCATGTTCTTCTACATAGAGGCATATGTCAAAAGCTGTGACAAATAGTCTCAATTTTGCATAAGCCTGTATTAGCAAATCAAATACCAAAGGATGAGAAGCACAATCATTATAGCTTCCAAGTAGCAAATCCACAATCAAAAATCCAAAAGAACTTTCCTTATTTTTCTTAACAAGTGATTCAAGTAGTGCCCGAGCATCCATGAGCAATTTCGCTCTAACCATAATATGGATTACTAAACAATAAGATTGAACCCCATGCTCAATGTTTTTCTTCTTTGTTGACCAATGGAAAAAACCCAAAGCACTTGTGGCATCACTTGGGTTCTTCAACTCCATCAGCACTCTCTCCACAATTGCATCATTCAATTGAAATGAATCAAACTTTCTGCTAATGATATCCCAACTCCAACCTCTTCTAAACGAATTACAAATCGCAGTAACATCATCTTCCGACGTCGCCTCTACATGAATCAGCTGGGCCAATCGGAAATGCCATTGAGGAAAGGAAAAACGAATTAAGGGTTTGGAACTCAAATATGCAGAAATCTGGCGCATCAGAGGCATGCTTCTCCGTCCAGAAACAGAATAAAAGCTTCGCCTTTTCCTTTGGTTTTATGCATTATTTTAGCTTACAAGAAAGTATGAATCAAAATTGCTAGTAAAAGCGTCATATTTCCATAATCCACGGCAGTGACTACTTGCCAAAGCCATTTTCTGCAATATCATATCCATAAATTCCGCCGCATACCATGTGAAGCACATCAGGGAGAAACTGGGCATGAAATGTCGATAGGACATACAATTCGGAGTATTTAATGAAGCTAGGATTCGATGCAAGGTGCTCCCCAAACGAAAGACAGAGAGAGGGATTGCAGAGAAACAGTTTGATATAGAAGCGGCGACGCGGAGAAAAGGGATACAGAGAATAACCAAGTACCTTATTACCAAGTCCTGACCAAGCTTTGCCTGTTGCTTTCAGCAGAGTAATGCCGCGAGGAGGAGGAAATTAATTCCCGGCCGATACGGTGGAGCCTGAAATTCATATGGCTAAAGAAATGGGCTTCGCAGATGCTTTGGAATCTTACAGTCGCGTTCCGGCCCAACGTTGGCCTAATGGCAGGCAAATGATAGAGCCCGCTTGGTTGGAAGAAAATTGAGGGAGGGAAATGGAAAATTGAGATTTTCTAGTGTAGGCAAGCGTTTGGTTGCCTTGTCATGTGGGAAAGTATTTTCCTGGCTTATCAATTTTCAGTTATATAATTAAAATTGTGTTCCCAATTTTTAAGTGGGGGAGGAAAACGGCCTAAAGATATATAAGCCCATTTCCTTGATGTGACATTAGATGTGATATAAACAAGGTGAGTGGGGTGCATGGATGCCATGGACATTTAAATAATATATTTATTACAAGAGTAAAATGGTCTTTTGGCTCAATTTTCTAACTCATTTTCTTCAAACTAAATAAAAATTTTCCTATAAACCAATTTTTTTTTCAGTGCAAATTAAGGTAATTAAATCCGGATCTATCATTGAACAGGCTAAGGTATTGGGTCAAGGGTTAGTGGGTTAGATCAGAGTCAAATCAGAGCTAGTCCGAGACTAAACCAATGAGAAAGTGAAGATTTTAGGGTCATTAATATGAAATTCTAAAGAAAAATTTAAAAAAAAATTAATTTTAAAAAAAAGGTGACTGCGTCAATGCTCAGATTGGACTGGTTCACTGGTTTTCGAGTCAAACTGACCATCCGATCCGGATTTGATTACTCTAGTGCAAATCAAATACCTCAGTTTGGTTGGGGTTTTTGAAGGGGAGAGGGGTAGAAGAGAAAAAAAAAGTGCATTTAGTTGGAAGTAAAAGATGGGTAGCAAAATTTTTTTGTCTTTTAGTGCTTCACTCCCTTCCTCTCCCTCAACCCTCCAAAAGTGGGGCTTTTTTTTTTTTGAGGGGTGAGAAATTTTGTGTTTCATTAATTACCCATACTAATTATGAGATATTCCATGTTTACCCATCTAAACTAAAACCCTTTTTCTCTCTTAAGCCGCCTGCCGCCTTCTCCAGCCTCTCCAATCGGTTTCTCTGCTTCGCCCCTCTCCTCCTATAGTTTTGATCAACAGGCTACGTTCTTTCAAGTGAAACCGAGTTTTCCTGATAAGGCGTCGTGTTCACTTTGTATCTTGAGCTTGCCTTCGTACTTCTTCTCGCAAAGCTCAACCAAATGAATGGCTTTTCTGAGCATTGATGATACAGCATGCAATTGCTCCTTGCGGGGAGCGTGATTAGATATATAAGGTGTATTGGTTAGTCAATGGAGTGACCCTACTCTATATAATATAATAAAGGTCATAGGGAGTTTATTAGGTTAGTGAAATCATCACTATAGAGAAGGGACTCTCTAAAGAAAGAAGTCTCTCTCAAGCCCCCAAGTAAGGTCATCTACCACTAGCTTAACATTTTCATCCTATACTTTACTTTGGGAACTATGGATTCCTAATATTTTTTTTTATATTTAAGTTAAATTCCTTATATCAATTATGTCAAGTACTCCAAGACACATGAGCATCTGTGATAAGAGAACTTGATATATGATACTATCCTTAATTAAGGATTTCTGCCAATACAACTCTTTATGAATTATTTACATTATATCGTATTTATTTTTAGTGAAAACGTGTTCTTGAAAAAAAAAAAAGATATTCTCCGAATGTGTTTTTAAAAAAAATTAATGGTAGTTTGAGGCTTATAAATAGGCTTTTTTTTTTCTTTCTTGTAATGCATCCAGAAAATCATACTACAAAGATTATCAGCTCTTAAGAACTAGTAAACCTTGAGGTTTTTAAAATTATTTTTCGCTATTCTTAGTTCTCTCTTATGCCGAAATAAGCTTCAAACACTTGTTAATTAGCTTGAGATAATCGACGTGTAGCTTCTTATACTCCAACTGCTATTGGAAAAAAAGCCTTTTAGATTGATTGAAATTAGCTTTTTAGACCAGGTCTAGGTTAGGACTTATATTAACCAGTTCAAAAAGTCTATCCTTTTTTAGACCGGCCCTACAACCAATTTAGAAAAGTTATTTTTTAAGACCAGATGCTTTATTGATCGGTCTTAAAATATATAAATTTATAATAAAAAATCCTATTTTTTAGACCAGGTAATTTCATACCCAGTATAAAAAGTGGGCACTTTTTATTTTTATTTTTTAAAAAATATGTTTTATTTTGTTTCACAGAACCCTAGTTGTATTATTATATTTAAAAGTTATATTATGCAATATAAAATCATTAGACAGCCCTAAATAGAAATGCAATCAATACAAAAATTAATTATACATAACATGTGAATCTTATCAATATTATTAATTGAATCTTAATTCTAACATTTTTTTTTCAAGGTTTTTTTTTTGGCTTGCATTTTCCCCACCTCCAAAGGAGTTAGATTATTTTTTAGTGTTGGATAAAGTTGGTTCAATTTTAGGCCCGACATCTGTATAATGCTAATGCATGATTCATACTGCGCGACTCATTAAAGTCGAATGTTGCAACCCTTAGCTTTGGTGCTTGGGTACTATGTTTATGCATTTTGATCCTTATAGACCTCAAATATGAAACATGGCTTCGTCCTACCCTAGTCTTAGGTAATAGAGGATAATATGTTATTTAATGAAGCCGAGTATAATAGAATTAATATACAAATATGAGAACTTAATTTTATATGAGTGAATATATGACATCGTGAGGAGGTATTGGATGAGATGAAAAACAAATTGAAAGCCAATAATAAAGAAGTAACCGAACACAAGTAGTGTGTGCGTATACATACATACATACGTACGTACGTACGTACATACATACATACATGTATGTATATGTATATAAGCATATGCAAATAATGGATATCTTGTAGATGATTCAAATAAGGCTATCGTATCTGATCATCAACAAGGTATATTCATTACTTACATCACATATTTAATATTATATATATATATGGATATTCTTGGTGGTTGGTAGTGTATGTTCATATATATAAATATATATTTATTTATTTGAGAATATCCATATATATTTGAAACATATGTGTTTGCGAATTTTTGTCCATAGAGTTTGTGATGATTGGAATTGTGACATAATGACAAGTTTTACAAATTCAATAATCACAAATTCCATGGACAAAAATTCGCATACAACAACTGCAACAATCACATAGAATATCAAGCAAGGAGGAAAATTTTTCACGCTCGATTGAATATACAAGTAGACAATATTTTTATTATTTATGTGAATTTAAGACAAAAAATCTAGACTTTCATATATCATAAAGTGTGTAGTAGAGATGAGCAAAAAGTTCAGTAGTCCAGGTAGTCCGGTTCGACTTGGTCCGGTCTGATGGAAAAAAATCTAGTCTGAAGCAAGTTCTGACATACTAGACCAGATTGGTCTTATCGGGCCAGAATGAACTTCGGACCAAGGCCTTAGATCCCTTGGTCTAGTCTAGTAATTTATTTATTTTTTGTTATATCCACCTTTGGAATTGGACATAACACAGCACCCTCAGGCCCTCAATCCTTCACTGAGCCCAGAGCGGCAGAGCCCACTCTTTATCATCACTTCAATCTTCAGTCTTTAGTAAGATTCGCAGACAGTAGGAAGCCTCTCAAAGAACAAAGACTCGAGTTTGGAATAGTAGAAGTGGAACCCTAGATCTAGCACTGAAATCACTCACGTCTCTCGCCGTCCAATCTTTGTCAGGCTTCTTTGGTCTCCGTCGACCGACTCTGGTCTCCGTTAGGAGTTTTCGGTCTCTGTCAGGCGCCTCTACTTAGCTCATGACCTCTCCTCTTTGCGAATTATTCGGATTAGCAAAACACGTCTGTCAAACTACGAATGAAATCAAATCAGGGCTTGTCTTTGAACTTGGCCATAGTAATGATGCCAAACCAATGAGTCTTGGCTCTGGTTTGAGATTTATTTTGAAATTTAAAGAATGAAGGGTGATGAATTTAATACACCAAAAGGAATTAGTATCTGCATGCTATGTTGTTAAGTTTGAAATAATGGGAGAGGTGAAATGCAACTGTTACAATTTGTGAAGTAATTTATGATAGTTTGCTTCAAGCTTGTTTTTAGATTCTGATGGAGCGGTGGACATAACTTAATCGGTAAGAGCTTCTGTTTATTTTTCAATTGTTAGTGTGACGCTGCTTCTTTTTAGTTATGATGCATTCATTGGTTGTTTACATGCCAAATTGTGATGAAAATATAGATTGACATAATGATGATTAAACTTGCTTTTGTCTTATATGAGGATTATGGTATATATAAATATATATATGTAATCAGTTCCTTCTTTTTATCATATGTGATTTTCTTGTGTATGGTAGAAACTTTCAGTAGTTACTGAGACGTGGAATCTCATCCCTATATATTAACACTTTTCAGGTGATTGTTCTAGTATGGAGCAAGGGAAGGCATGTATGAAGTGAGCCTTGAAGGCTCTTATGTGCTCTTAGAGCTCATGTTATGTCATTTTTATTGCCATGACCCTAAGACTTCCGTATTTTATTTTATTTTGTTGAAATGTTTTGAGGATTTGATTTAACATTATGACATGGGCTTTATTTGAACTGATTTTTATTTTGATGGTTTGGATGTTGAACATCCTTATTGGCGATATTTGAAACATTCTAGTTAAGTATTTGGTTGTTTTGATATGAGATGTTACACAACTCCTCCCCTATGTTCTGCACTTGGCCGAAAGAATGGAAGGAAAAGGGAAAATCATGTTTTTGTGAATTCAATCCATAAACTCATTCCTTTTCACTTCTAATCACATGATTAACTACTTAAACACTAAATGAGCATGATTTGAGGAACATTTGACATCATTTCATTATAGGGTTTATCTCCCAAATTTTACAAAATCAACATCTTCAAGCCAAAATCAACAATAAGAACCACAACAACATCATATAAGGCAAGAGGATCAAGGTTTGAGAGATTACCTCTTGATTTTCCAACTTTCTCTCTCTACAAGCCTCTACCCTCTCTCTCTTCTCTCTTGATTTTGCTTGCTACAAGCCATGTTCATGAAGATATGAAGGTTAGAGGAGGTTTTCCATGAACTAGCATACCAGAACACTTGAGTTTTCATCATCTTACCTTGAATTTTGCTTGAACCCTAGCACTTCTTGTTCTTGAGCTCTCAACTTTGTCTAACTCTCTCTCTCTCTCTCTCTCTCTCTCTCTCTCTCTCTATTTCGGTTCAGCTAGCCAAAAATGAAGAAAAGAGAAAGAGAAAACGCCTTATAAAAATATTCTCCTTCATCCTTCTCATTTATTGTATTTTATTGTTAAATGAACACATGCCAAATTAGGATAGATTATCTTCTTTTTCCCTTCCCAAATCACTTGGCCGAAAATATATATTGGGAGGGAGTAATATTAGGCCTTCAACTAACTTAATTTCTCCTCCACAACTATTCCATTAGAGCTGCAATTGTTGATCTAGTGTCATCATATTTTTTTTCTTTTGACCATTACCAAAAATTGCACCAAATACTAATAAACCCCCAATCAATTATTTTTTCCCTTCCTTTATCTCTTTTTGGATGAAAATGAGTAAATAATTAGGGCAAAATAATTGCCTCTTGCTTAATATGGAAAATTACCATTTTACCCTTATATTTTGTAATTTTCACATAATACTGACAGAATCTTCATCAAACTTTGAAAATTCATATTTTTATTTATAGATATTCAATTGCAGTGATTTAAAGACTATATGACCCTTATTAAGTCTATTTTTAAGGAAAAATATTTTCTTTAGCCAATTGGAAGCATAGGATTCCATAATTAACATATATTGGATCCTGCCACAGAAACTTACCAGTTTGACTTGACTAACTTTAAAAATACATAACTCTTTGTGCACATCTCTAAATGACTCAAATGACCTATCAAATTAAAGCTTGATAAGCCACTTTTAACCTGAAAATTTCATAGGCATTGGACATCATTTGCATAATTAAAAACATCACACAACCAGACTGCCATGTAGGAAAACACACTAGCAACACATTCCAGTTCACCATTTTATTCCATTAAATATCTCATTACCTAAAGGAAATATTGATGATGAAAATTGGGATGTTACAATTTGTATTTCAATCATTAATTCTCTTTTTCCTCTTCTTTTTGGACATCCCACATATAATAATAAGGGAAAATATGGGCTTTTAATTTTAATTAGCCAAATGACCATTTTGCCCATACATTTTTGTGATTTATTGTATTAAATCATGACTTCTTCTTTCCTCCTCTTGTTTGGCCAAAACATAACATTATTATTGGGCCAATATTTGTGCTCTTTCATGCTCCAATTTGGACCTCCATGTTAGGCCTTTAGGGGACTAAAAGTTGCTCTTTTGTGGCCAAACTTAAATTATGTTGCATGTAGTCACTAAGTACATTGTTTTATCATTTTATATGCACCATAGTTCACCATTTTATTCTATTAAATGTCTCAATACATACAAGGAATATTGGTGAATAAAATTTGGGACGTTACAACTGGGTCCCACTAAGCCGGCTGGTACTTGTGCTTTTCCCGCATGACAGCTAGATATTATGTCAACCATTCACATCACAAAATATGGCACACACAGAGCATATATATGATCACATAGTGTATGAAAGATAGAGTTATTACCTGAAATCCTGTTCCCTATTCAACCATCTATCAAATACCTTTGATCCAGCTCGGGCTACTGACAAGTCCTAAAATTCCAAATTTACAATAAATGAGTTATTACTCATTCATGTGTCATTCTAAACTCATATTATTGGTTATTTTGACTCAAAATCGCATAATGACCAAAATACCCCTAGGGAACCTAGTTTAAGCCCTTATACCCGGTCTAACTGTACTTTATCAAGAAATATGACCTATGCTATTTCTACATAATTTCGCATCTAGAATCCATTTCTAACATCATATTTGACAAATTCATGCTTAAATTACTAGAATACCCCTGACAGCCACTATGTTAGGGTTTAGGGGTAAAATTGTCATTTCACACCCTAAAGTCTTTATACTCCATATTTTACATGTTCCCAACACAATTTTCCATTCTAAACACAATGGAACAATCAAATTCATGAAATTCCAGCTCAAACACCATGAACAGTAGCTGGTTGAAATTCTAGAAAATTTAGTAAAAAATGAAGTTTATTGATTTCAATCTATAAAACACATTCTTTTCACCTTAAATCACTTGTTTAACCACCTAATTACACTTTCCACACGATTAATCAAAATTTGGGCAGCACCTCACCTTAGGGTTTATGCCTCCCAAATCATCAAAATCAAACCAAACAAACCCAATAATCAACCACAACAACAACAACCTTTAATCATCAAGAAAACAAGGTTTATTGGCTTACCTATTATTCTCTCTTCGTCCTCAATAATTGTGGCCCTTCCTCTTTCTTTTTCTTGATTTTGTGTTTGCTACATGTGTGTTCAAGGAAGATATGAAGATTAGAAGAGATTTCCAAGAGATTGAAGGCAAGAACACATGAATTTTACAACCAAATTTACCTTGTTTGGCTTCTTGAACTCTTGCTCTCTCTCTGTGTTCTTGTTCTTCAAACACATACTCTCTCTCTTTTCTCCAATTCTAGCTTGAAAATATGGCCTTGGATGAGATAAATGATCTCTTAGAATATCACTCTTCCACCTCCTTAAAATAATATTTAATTGCTAATTAACATGTGTAATTTGACTTTAGTCATCATCCTTTTTCATTCGGCCTATAATCCTTCCACATGGCATAATTTGTGACCACATAAATATTTTTCCTTCTCTTTATTTGTTTTGGCTGAAAATATTCACAATTAAAGGGAAAAATAAAAACTTTTTGCTTTGTTACCAAATGACCAATTTGCCCTTACATTTGTGTATTAAATTGGGCCTTCTTCCATTCCTTCCCTTTTTGGCCAAAATTCACAATATATTGGGCCAAGAAATTGTGCTCATCCATTATTCATTTTTGGGCTTCAAGAATGGGTTTTCAAGAAGACAAAAATTGAATTTTTATGTCTTATGTTGGCCCAAATTTTGTGTGGCCACTTCTTGCAATATTGTGTCACCAATAATGCCAAAATTCACCATGTTATTCCCTTCAATGCCATAAAGGTGCAAGAAATTTTGGTGAATAAAATTTGGGATATTACAAAAATACTTAAAGCATAACAATTTACAATCTATATGACATACAACAATTACAATCCACAACTCAAAACACAACAGCATAAATATATCACAATATGTGATACTCATAAATTTGTTTCACTTTCTAACAATAAATATTTCTTTCAATAATTCTACAAGATCCTAAAATTCAAGTTTGGGATCTAAACAACCAACATAATCATCAAGAAGTACTCACAAGAACAAAGACATATGGAAAATAATAATCACAACAAAAAAACTAACTTTTAGCAACGATATTTGGTGGCGACTTATAATGTTGTTGCTGAAACTATAGCTTTCTGCGGTGACAATAGTATCACTGCTGAAAATATTCCCCTTCGGCGGCTGATAAATCTCAAATTTTATATATTTTATCCCACCTTATTCATTTATTTTGAGGACTATTTTAGGTTAATTTGGAATTATTAGATAATATTTAGATTGTTAGCCAATCTTAGAAAATAATATAAATATAAATTAATTATGAGATTATTGGGCTTAAATTGTTAATATTTTGGTTGCCTATCTTGTGATTGAATAATATTTCCAAATATATGGCAACGAAAAGCATATTAGGAAATCCTATGGTGCAAAATTATTTTTAGAAGTTTAAAGAGAATCTAATGGCTAAGTTTGAATGGGCCAAATCAATTCTAATGGGTTCAAATCTTGTACTCTAAGCTTCCTCATTCTCCTATAAAAATACCTAGCCACTATAAGATTGCTCATGCTCTCATATAGAGCTAACGCTTAATCTCCATCTCCATTCAATCAACTATCACCACTTCATTATTCATCATTCACATCACCCACCAATTCCCCCTTCCACTAGTATATTTTTCCCTTGAATTTAATTATTCCATTCATGTCAACACCCATTTCTATTTTGATAATCGAAGAGTAATAAAGACAGAGTTCCATGGGCATACAGAAAAGTACATATATACTGATAACACTATTCGTTTACAAACCAAAGTCGTTCATCGACAAAATACAGAGTGCACATAAATTCCAATATTTACAGGATTTCCCAAAATATTTTAAGCATAAACTAACTATAACCACGAACTTTGAATTTTGTCTCAGGACATGCATCAATCACTTCCCTGTATCTATGTCTTTGCCATTCGATCCACTCGTACCAGCTGAGATGTTTGTTTAGAGAAAGGGTGAGATTCCAAAGAATCCCAGTAGAAACATGCTATCGTTCATAGAAAATGCGAAAAGTAAATATGGTATGCGCCATGTATACACCAATTAATGAACAATATAAACACATCATCATCATGGATACATGAGTAGGGCCCAGCCCCACTAATCACACACCGATTGGATTCTCACCAACGCCCAGTGCAAGTGCACATCTGGCACTAACTGCCCCTCTCTAGGCAAAACATGTTGATTAATAAAGCACATTTACAAATAATGGTATCCACACAATTGTATAACTATGGCATGATGTATGAAGGATAATATCCCTACCTCAAAGCTCTATCAACCCCTTTTTGTGTGCCTCGTAAAACTTGTTGACTTTTGGCTGCCGACTCAGTCCTAAAATATTAAATGTACAAGAAATATGTCATAACCTATCCAGGCATCATTTTAAACACTTCCATAGTGTTTCTTATGGTTATATTAGCCTATGATGAAAATTTATCAAAATGCCCCTAGGACCTCGACCCGGCCCCGCTGTACCTGGCCCGATTGCACGTTTTCTCAAAAATTTGACTAGGGTTATCCTAAAGTATTTTTGCCCAAGGAATCCATTTCTGAGCTCAAAATTACCAAATTCAGTGTTAAATTTTGAAATTGCTCTTGATAGCCCCATTTTAGAGTTTTAGGGGTGTTTTCGTAATTATGCTTTTTCGAGCTTTTCCGAAAAAGTGATCAAATGTAACCCCACCTATTTTTGCCTCTTGAATCCAATAGAACCATAACTTTCATGAAAATCCAATTCCTTCCCTCAGATCTGGACTTGGCCAAAACTTGACTCAAGAAAAAGGGAAAATGCAACTTTGTGTTTTAACCTCTAAAGCTTACTCCTTTCCACATCTAATCCCTTATTAAGTCATTTAAACGCATTATAACCATGATTTAAAGAAATTTGGGCAGCATAACTCCTTAGAGTTAGCTCTTTCCAAATTTACAAACTTAACCAAAAATCACCAAATCCAACTTCAATAACAACATCATACTAGTATAGATCTAAGGTTTGTGAAGTTACCTCTTGATTTCTTGAGATTTCTCTCTCTAGATGTCCTCCTCTCTCTCTCTCTCTTTGAGCTCAAGATGTACTTTCTAAACCATTTATTCCATAGAGAAGAAGAGTTTAGGGAAGGTTTCATGCAAGATTACAAGAAAAATGCTTAAAAATCATGTCTTAAGCTTTCTCTTCTTCCTTCTGTCTAGATCTTAAGATCTCTTGAACTCTCTCTCTCTCTCTTCTTTCTCTAGTGTTAGTAAAAAATGACTAGGGAAGAGGAAGGAAGAGTGTTTAAAATATCTTCCATTTCCCCTAATTACTTTATTCCCAAAAGTCCATCTTATGGTGGCACTTGTCCTTAGCCTTATCTCTTCCAAATTGGTGTCATAATGCTCCGTTAGGCTTGAACTAATTTTCCTCTCCTTTTGGTTAGCCCAAAACCATCCCCTCTTATGCCTTCACCAACCAAATGGGCTTCTTCCAACTAATTCAACTATGTACTCAAGTGTTGTACCATAATCATAATTACCATGTCCAAGAAGCATTATTTTAACATAATTAGACATGTGCTCTTCTTTATCAATTATAAACTAATCCTCTTACTATAGGATAGCGACACTTGGCATGTTTATAAGCTAAATAATTATTTCCCTTCCTATTTTCTTTATTCCACAATGTACACCAACACATTTTATTTTCAAATTTTTGGAATAGTACCAATTCTGGCAGATTTTTTGCCTAAATTTTGAAAAATTATAACTAAATTTGTAGACATTATTTCAAAGTGATTCTAAAGGCTATGGAACCCTTATTGAGTCTAGTGTCAAGGAAAAATATGGACTTTAGCCAATTGGAAGCACATCATTCTCAGATTTCATTTATTTGACCGCCGCTCCAGAGACTTTCCAGATTTTCTAGGCTAAATTCAAAAATTCATATCTTTTGGTATATAGCTTCAAACGATTCATATGATCTATCAAATTAAATTTTGGGATGTCTACTTTCATCCTATAAAATTTCATAATTTTTTCTCATCATTTGGTCTTCCAAAACCACTTGACAAGCTCATTGCCTCATAGACGATTTCACTGAAAACACTGTTCACCTTTCAATTTTCAATATTTAATTCATTTGGCCTTAAATAGTCACCATTTTATTGAATATATAATATATTCTTGGTGAATAAAATTTTGAGTGTTATAATTCACATGAAAACTCCTTATCACAACATTGCTCATTCATTGAAGATCATGACCGTGAGATATAGGGAGCATGAAGAGGAGTTTTCCGCCATGGAGGCTTAAGCTATTTTGAGAGGCAACTTGGGAGGAGCATGGAGGAAGCTATGGCTTAGGAGCTTGCACTTGAATACCACAAGGGAGTATCTTTCCTTTTATTGATTTGTTTCAAGACTTAGATTATTTATTTTTAGATAATTGAGTTATATTGCTTGAGAACAATCTAGTTTTGGATTGTAGACATACTTCTTTTGAATTGGATTGATATTTTGGATTGATTTGTGCTAAGAAAATTGCTGTAATTTTTGTTTGCAAACCTTTTGATTGTCAATTGAATTGCTAATTGAGTTTTCATTATTAATTCAATTGTCAATTTGGTTTATCTTCTTGATTGTTTGATTGGGTTAGTTAATTGTCTAGTTGTTTAATTGGACAATTGTAAACAAGATTTCCAAAATTATTTTGAAACTAGTTGTGATTAGTTTTTAATGGTTTAATTAACCACTAGTTATTTTCATTGAGTTTTCTAGTGGAGTAAGTGTTATAAACTTAACGGTTTTTCATATTTCAATTAGGTGATTAAATTTATTAATTCCTCTCTTTTATCAATCTCCCTTTGGTCTAATTAATTAATTTGGGCTAAGAAAGCTAACTATATGTAAATCCTAAGTTATTCCCTTCACCGTACCTGAAGTAAACCTTCGTTATCCTTTCTTATTTGATTTTCTTAGCTATTAGTTGATTTCTTCTTCTTAGGATTTTAATTTCCTCTTGTTCAACCCCCCAAATTGCATTTGCATTCATTTAGGTTAGTTTCATTCTCATATAGGTTTTAGAGTCATTTGCATTTTGCATTTAGGTAGTATAGTCTTGCATTTTAGTTTAAATCAATTCCATTGCATTTGTCATCACCTAAACTCAATCCTATAGAAAAACCCACATATTGCTCCTTGGGAGAATGACCTATGTTGTAATTATATTATATTATTAGTTGGTCCTAGCTAGTTTAATTGATTGTTATAGTGACAATAGCGACATCAACACTGACATAATATATGTCGCTATTGAAAGTAATACAATCGGTTGCGACATTTTGTAGTTACTATTGAAAGAATAACTTTTAGCAATGACAACTATTTGTCGGTGGAAAATATCTTGTGTTGCCACCGAAAGGGTGTTTTAGTGGCGACTTTTGTGTCATTTGTATTACTTTCATACTAGCTGACTTAGCTTAACAGAGGCAATGTTCATACACTTGTGCCTATACTATTAGCATATACATATCCCTCCCTGAGAGTTATCCATCACAAATAAAATTTGTTAACAACATTTATCATATATTCAATTTGTCTCTATTTTTTTTAATATTTCCTAATCCATAATTGCACGAAGGTTGCCCCTATTTTCATTTTAATTGCACAGACAAAATCATAGGGAATCATTAATGGGTTTCTAGTTTTGAATAATCACTTCCCCTATATTTGGATAGAGGAAAATGTGGGGAGAAAATAGGGGGGGGAGGGAATACTAGGAAGGAAAACTTCCAAAAATGATAAAAAAAATTTACTATTTTTGGGAGTTTTCCATTATAGTATTCTTCCCCCCTAATTTTTTCTCCATCCAAACAAAGAATTCAAGTTATATCAATATAAAGTTTGTACGTATACCCCATAACATTACAGTACTACCCTTAACCATACACATTTTTTTCAATGCATCAATCCTATTCTTAAAAAGACATCCACCCAAACTTAATCCAATATCTACTACCAATCTCTATCCTTAAAAAAAACAGTCAATGTAATATATTTTATTTAAATCTTATCACTACTCATGGAGCCATCATCTTATTCTTCAGTCTTTTCATTACATATCTAAGTAAATATTAAACTTTCAAGTCTTATAAAAAAAAATAACTTGCTTTGTGCATCATAATTTCATACTTCAAAACCTTCAAAATAAAATTTTTAGTATTCCTCCCGCTAAAATACTTATAGGCAATATTATGTAAAATATGTAGTTAAACAATTAGGTACACTTGCTAAACAAAATTTTTGAATACATCATAATTAATTAAAGATTTTTATTTGACTCAATATGTAGGTAGCCTTTTTTTTAAAAAAGTAAGCTTTTCAAAAATTTATGATAATTTCAAAATACATAAAAAGATACATGCTCATATAGCATATTTCGGATCAAAACGTAATTCACAACAATTTTCCATTTGCAATGAGATCTTTGAAAATCGCATTAATGTATTGAAAATTTAAAGATAACATTTCAAATCGTGAAAACCAAATGATTATCAAAATATTCCTCTACACCTTTCTATCTTATCTTGCCGAAAATCATCATAGGAGTACTATTATCTTATACTTTGTTAATGCCTAACTTGGCTTTTTAAGGTAAACCTATCTCTCTCTCTCACACACACACACACTCACTTATGGTAAGCTTCCTCTATAATATAGGATTTATCAGTAGTCTATTAAGTAAATTTTAAATTTTTATTTTGACCTATACTAAATTCTTACTTACAAGATCAAAACCTATACATCATAGTTTCTAACCACTATTTTTTTTTAACATTTATCTATCATTGCTTACATATTGGCATTTATCCTTGTTTTTAGTGAATTAAACTTAACTATCATTGTCATTACTAAAATGCAATAAAATGTTATAAAGTACATCATCTCTTCAATGATTTTTTTAACACAATTTAAAAGTTCACTAAGTTTCTTCACCCCCTTTTTTAAACTTCTATTTCATGAAGAAGAAAATACTTAAAGCATAACAATTTACAATCCAAATGACATACAACAATTCACAATCCACGACTCAAAACACAACAGCATAAATCTTTCACAATATGTGATATTCATAAATTTTGTTCACTTTCCAACAATAAATATTCCTTTTAATAATTCTACAAGATCCTAGAATTCAAGTTTGGGGATCTAAACAACCAACATAATCATCAAGAAGCACTCACAAGAACAAAGACATATGGAAAATAATAATCACAACAAAAAACTAACTTTCAGCGATGATATTTGGTGGTGACCTACAATGTTGCCGCTGAAAGTATAGCTTTCGGTGGCGACAAAAGTATCGCTACTGAAAAGATTCCCCTTCGGCTGTGACATAATATGTCTCTATGGAAAGTAATAAAATCGGCGGTGACATTTTGTCATTGCTGCTAAAAGAATAACCTTCAACAGTGACAACTATTTGTCTCTATTGAAGGTTATGCTTTTAGGGGCAACTATCTTGTGTCGCCACTAAAAGGGTGTTTTAGTGGAGACCTTTGTGTTACTGCCAAAAGCGTAGCTTGGAATTTTTTAAAATGTAGCTCTTTTTTAAAAAAGCTTATGATATTTATGAAATAAATAAGTTAATTGATGTACTTTGTTATGAATAAATAAAGTAATTCCTCAGAATATTATTGTGAGATAAAGAGAGTTTGAGAGATAGTGTGTTGTGTGTGTGAGAGTGAGAGGGAGGGAAGGGGAAGGGAGTGGTATGACGTGTATGAGAGAGAGATTATGATTATGTTTGTATACTACTATATATGTGAGATGGAGAATTACACATGCAATGCTTGCGTGAGGGTGGGTGTTACGAGTGTAAATGATCTATTAAATAGTACAAGTGTATACTGTCGTAATCAAGTAATACATAAGTGAGTAGAGTATCGTTCCCTCGAGGATTGATCACTAAGTACCAAAATGAGTAATTTTAACTCTATTTAGTCGATCGATTAGTTGGTGATTGAGAGTACGAAATAAAAATTGAGTAAATATGAATGCAAATGATATGAAACAACAATGAGAAAAAGCCCTAGGGGTCATATTTCACTTAATAAATTTCAGATTAAATCACTTATCTATTCTAGCCCAATGTATTCCTCATGATTGATAGTCGAGTTTCCTTAATTTAATTACTAGCCTCTTCCAAGGTCAAGCAATTTTATAATTAATTGCTGATATAATATATTCCTATATGAATTTAAGTAATTAATTATGCATTAAGATTCATGGAACTTAGTAAGACCACACAACTCATGTGAATATATTCCTATTTCATATGCAAGTCATGATTTTAATTATATGATCTATACACATGCATCTCCTTCCGGTCTCAACATGCATATTGAAATCATTCAAAAGATGGCCAGTCAATCAAAAGCATTAAGAATAATAATTAAAACTCAATCATGAAGGAGAAATTCAAACTAGATTTAATAAGTTAACATTCAATCCGTCATTAGTAAGCTATGTCATCACCCTAGGAAAATGAAAATTTAGCATATGATGAAATTAAAAAAAAAACAAAATAAATTGAGAACTTAATAAATATTACAATAAAATTAATTATTAAATTCTAAAACATAAAAATTACAACCAAAAGATGTATGAAAATAGAAAAATCTAGCCTTCCATGTAGGAGGTAAAACCCTCCTTGTAGGAGGCATGTAAGAAACAAACACAATGCATGAAATTAATTCTAAGATGATGGGGTAAGTGGAGAAGAGAGGAGAGTAATGAAATGGTGTGTAAGTGGAGAAGAGAGGAGAGTAATGGAAATGATATGGGGTGTGTGGAGAAGAGATGAGAGCAATTGATATGAATTGGTGTGTAAAATGTGAAGGAGAGAGTGTCTATATATAGGGAAGAATGGAGTAGGGTAGATGAAGTGATAGATGAAATGTGGTAGATGAATTAGTAGATAGAATGTGGTAGATGAAGTAGTAGGTGAAAAGGAAGATGAAGTGGTAGATGAAATGGTTAGTGGAATGGTAGATGATTCCCAATCTCAACTTCCAAGCAAAATTTGAAATCCTTGGAGATAGAACTGGATTTTGGTCTCAACATAAAAGTTGTAGAGCTCTTTTTTAGGTTTTTATCCATATAAAGAACGTCTCAATCTGACATCTAGAGCTCCAGATATTGCCTGAAAACGGAAAGAGGGTCTGATTTAGTATTGTTCAAGAAATTCTGTTTCATGCCAAAATCATTATTTATTTATTAATCACACCCAAATTTTATTAAATTGAGCTCAAATATTATCCACAAAATCATCATATAAGGGAGAATTAATATGCAAATATTTTACCTATCAAATTCCCCCACACTTAGCTCTTGGACGTCTTCGGACAAGGAGTGACCATTAAGTGCTTCCACCAAAATCAGAAGTGTCAAGTCATAAGCAAGAATACAATTGAAAAATAAAGAGATTATAGTTTTATATGAATCAATGAAAATATGAACTGGTAACTTTATTTGAAAATGAATAAACCAAGTTCGTAATTGTGACCCATTCTCCCAATCTCTCAAATGTTTAATGATGAGTGTTTCGCTCAAATTCAATCGAAAAAATTGCACTAACATAGGCTTGCTAAAAATCTCAATCTCCACTACCTAATTCACATGCATAATTCAAATCAAAAGAACATATTAAGGGTTGTACTGAGGTTAAGGTAAAAGGAATATAAAATGTGATATAAAGGGCTGAATTTTAAAAATTAATAGAACAATTGAAAAATGGGTCAGCTTCTGAATAAATCTATTTCATCATAACAACCCACAATTTGAATACTCAAAATTTTGTTTCATTTTTTTTGTAACTCTAAAGTTGATGATATACACACCCCACACTTGTCAGAAGCCCATTTTACAAAAATTTCAAATGCTTTACTAATCTTCCGAATTAGGTAAAAGTACTTGATATATCATTAAAGCATAAGTTAATGGGTTGAGAACAGAGAAACAATCAATTAGGCTCAAAGGGGCTTATTAACGGTATAATTGCAAGGTTGGCTATTTAGCTTTGGCTAAACAAAATGAATGCCTTTATCATCTTTAAATGTGCATGTGAGATGTAATTTCAACCAGATTTAAAGCAAGTTCTAGAGTGACAACTTAATAGGTGAAATCACACACAAGAGAAATAATCATTATAAGCTCAAAAGCTCATAGTTAGGGGATTTCAAACTCAGCTCATTCAATCTCAAAATTCGTCACCAATTGCAATAATCAGTTGTTCATTCATGTTATGAAATCTCTAAATTCAGCTGATCCATACTCAAAACTTATATACTTCTCAAGATCATTACATAGCACTTAAACAGGATGATTTCCCCCCACATTTACTCTTTCTTTTTTTTTAAAAAAAAACAAAAACATGTAACTAATAAAATGTGTCTTAGGAGTTAAGAATAACTCCTTATTCAGTCTTTTTTTCACACCCCATGCATCTAATGGTTTACTAACTAACAAAAGAAAAAAAATTTTCTTTTCTTTTTTTCTCCTCCCCCAACCTAAATCAGACATTGTCCCCAATGTCTTCAAGAGCTTAGAGAAAGTTTTTTTTAACATAAACACACAATAAAGTAAAACCAAAATGCTAAGAGTAAAACCAAGAGATTAAGAAAAGTTACAATCGAAGAGTGGTATCTGGATCCTACTATCTGAAGATTGCCCACCTATGTGCTTGACTAGTATATCTGGTTTAGGTTCATAGGTTTACAATTGATCGAGCAGCTGATCGGCAGTTAGGGCAGAAATTATGGAATGACGAGTTACTTGGGGTATGAATCCTGTTTCCACAGCATGATCAAAAAAACACAACAGATCATCATAAAAACCATTAACATTTAACAATCCTAATGGCTTTTCATAAAAGTTTAACTTAGCCCAATATGCGATGCTGGAAATCCCATCCAACGTTTCCAAACCACCAGGTAGAGCTATGAAAGCTTGATCATGGTAGAGCATTTGTCCCATTTGTTCAGGAAAGCTCAAAACCTGTAACTCTTGTCCTAAGGAAAAGGTGTGATCTTCCAACTCCTTCACCCTTACACTTAAACCCTTGCTTCCATTAATGGATGCAGAAATGGCCACACTTCCCCTTAAGCCCTGGATGCCTCCCCTGTATATAAAGTTAATATGTCTGGTAGCTAATGCAATTCCAAGTTTGTTTGCTGCTATGACAAACTCTCCATTCTTATGGTTGGGGCATCCAAAAAGGGAAGCAACATGGAAAACAAGATGCTTTGCTTCAATTAAATTAAGAGGGAATAATTTTTAGCCAAGTAAAAATCAAAGTTGAAAAGTCAAAGGTAAAAATGACAATTAATTGATTTCTTGAAGAAAGAGGATCATGATAATTCATGAAACAATTCCATTTCCCTTTTTCTCATGATAAATTCAGTCAAAAGAAGGAAATTGGAGGAAAAATAATTACTTGGATAAATATGATGCCAAGTGTCTTGATTTGGAGCCAAGTAATTAAATATGAAGTCATAAAAATAAGAGCACATGGTAATTGGCATAAAATATAGTATTGCAAGAGAGATAAAGAGGATATTTCAAGAGCTCATCTTTTCCCATTTAAGGCTTTATGATGGCATGAAATTGGAAGAAGGAAAAGAATTAGGACCAAGTAAATAAGCCCATGAACCATTAAACAATAATATCCTAAAAGCAAGAAGGCATATTTGTTAAAGCTTCTATCACTTTTCCTCTTCATCATTTTGGACCAACAACAAGAAGAGAGAGAGAGAGAGAGAGAGAGAGAGAGAGAGAGAACCTTAAGAGCAAGAGAAGAGGAGGAAGTTCAAGAGGCAAAATCCAAGGTAAGTAGGCTTGGATTCAAGTGTTCTTGACTTCTAATGCATGTAGAACCTCTCTTAACCTCTTTACCTTGGAAATCATGTTTAGCAAGCAAAATCTCAAGGGAAGAGAGAGTGAATAGTGATGTCCTAGAGAGAGAAAGCCAAAAAATCAAGAGGTAATCTTAAAAACTTTAATCCTCTTGGTTAGTGGGTTGTTGTTGATATTGGCTTGGTTATGTTGATTTTTTGAAATTGGAAAGATGAAACCCTAAGATGGTATGCTGCCAAAATTTCTATGAATAATGTGTTGTTTAGTGTTTGAGTAGTTAATATTGTGATTATAAGTGAAAAGGAACTAGTTAATCAAGAGAAATCAAGAAAACACATGTTCCCTCCTAAGAACCCTAACTTTTGACTAGGAGAAGAACAAGAGGGAGGAGCTAGAATTTCACAATTTTGATGATTCCATTGGCTTTAGAAGGGAAAATTGTGTAGGTGTACATGAGTTCATGATTTTTGGATGTTGGTAAGCAAATATGAAATTTATTGAAGTTCAAAGTAAATGCTATTTGATTGTTTCACTGGAGGCAGTATTAATATGCATTAAATTTCATTCACCAAACCTAGTCCAAATGTTATGAAACTTTTCAAGATTAAATTAGGCATAAAAAGCTTTAATTTGATAGGTGGCTCGTAATTTTTGGACTCGTATACTAAAAGATATGGATTTTTGAAGTTGTACCCTGTTTGTGGAATGTAATTTAGAACAGGGGAAGTTTTGTGAATTTATGGGAAAAATGTGATAATAGTGACTAGCTTTGGGTATTTTTTTCATGAAAATACATTTAAAGAGCTTCACATAGGCTTTGGAATCTGTTAATTTGGAATTTTCTAGAATTAGTTATGATTTTTCAAAGTTGACCGAAAATCTGCAAGTTTTTGGAAAATAGTGAAACTGCATTGTGTGGAATTGTAATGTGCAGAAACTGTTATAACTGCACTAGATAACCAACAAAATTTGATTTAGAGGCAGTAATAGTACAAGTAATAATCCATTACTTGTAACTCTAATTTTTATAGGAACTGGAAATTTCCCGAGCCGGAACCAAAGTTTAGGACGGACCAAGGAACCGAAAAAGGAGTCAAGTAGTAACTCTTTCTTTCATGCACTATGTGATTATTGTATGTTTGTATATGCCATCTTCTGTAACATGAGCATAGTGTCTTGGACATTCATATTAGCTTAGTTGTGATTTGGGACCCCAACGGAGGTGCAAGGTTAAACTAGGGCTGGTGCAGGGTTAAGTCAGGGTTAAATAGTCGTTTGGCCTTAGACAATGTGTACATAGTATTCTTTCATTTTACATAACATGATGTATGACATATTTATTTTCACATTTTATATGTCTGAAATGCATGTTGCTACAGAGATTCGCTCAAATTTCACCCTTTTTCAAAATGAAAAACCTTATAGCTAAGACTAGTGGCTCGAAGGGCAAGGTAGTGGCTACTAGTGAATAGGGTCCCGGTGCATACCGAAGCTGCTGTAGATATCTATGCTTGTACTTTTATTTCATTTAGCGCTTGCACATTTGTGTATAGCTTTCAAACCTTATGGGAAATTTCCTGTATTGTAAATAAGCACTTAATGTTAGTTTGTTTCTGCCATCTCTGTATGCCTTATGAAACTACACGCTTAATACTCTACAAATATCAAAATGTTAAGAGGTTTGACAAAAAGGGTAATATGGAGATATTAGAAAAGAGCATGATCATATTAGTCAACATAAGCCAAAATACAACCCTTTCCCTCCAAATTCCCTCAATTTTGGAGTCGATGGTTAGAAGCGGGAGAAAAATTTTCCCTCATCTCCTAAAAATTTTAGCTATCCAAGTAAGGGGAGGGAAGCAAAATCCCTCCATCCCCTCCCTTCCCATCCCCTCCCCTCATACCAAACAAGAGCTAAAGGTAATGTTATCCCTAATAGGTTATCAAAAGTCTGAAATCATGTAGGAGAAGTTGGAAATGACTTGGTGGTAATAATGTGATCCTTTATGAATTAGAAAAGATGTAATCATGCTAAAAGTGCGAATATAAATTCTTCATTAGAGAGGTTAGGAATATTATGGTAGCTGAGAAAAGGGAAAATCCCAATAAAATACTCTCAATATAAAAAAGACAAATAATTTATTTGACATCACAAATCCCACATCAAAACAAAGCCCTCAATATAGAATTTTAAAATGTGGTTAGTTTACTCATCTGCCCTTCTCCCTTATATGCACATTCTCTCACTTCTCTCCACCTCCCAAGTCGTTCTCTCTCTCCTCTGCTAAGCTTCTCTATTTCTTTCTCCGATATGTGTTCAAGTAGGCATGTCTAAGCTTTACATCCTCCTATTTCCATACCCTACACAAGGTCATCTTCTTCTCATATGGACCTCACCTACCAACTCCCACTCAGATCCATCCCTATCACCATCATCGTCACCCCTAAAACCTCCCCACCTTCCACCAAACTCACCCCACTGCCATTTAGATCCCTCTACGACGATTTCAATATAATCTTGTTTTGGTTCAAAATTTAAGTGCTTCTTATGGACCCAAAGATAGCACCAGAATTGGTTGCAAATTCTCACAAATGTTTTAATGAAACCTTTAAATTTGTTAATGTTAAACTGACTGAAAGAGACATATTAATTGTGAAATCAAAGTAGTTTGTTTAATGATTTGTTTGTAGAAACTTAAACCCCACCCAAAAACAAAAAAAAACCCTCCTTCTCTTGTGTGTGTCCTATATTGTTTTAGGGTCTCGTAGCCAATTTATCCTACTTGGTCTAATGATTTTAATGATTAAAGTGGCATATGAAATGTGTTTGATGGCTGAAAAAATGTCATGAAATGTTGTCGCTTCTTTATATACTTAGGCTTGTAAAAATGTGTTTGATGACGCTATTGCAATTTTTCATTCATATGACGATATAGTACAGCATGGATCTCACAAGACTAAGCTTACTTCTCTTAATGTATGTCTCATTTATTGACTTCACATTTTGCCTATGGACAATGTTGTGCTGATTGTTAGTGCAAGGTTGTTCCTATAGGGCTGTTCCATCCAAATCTTTTGGTTCCTGTCGTGGATCCTCTTCCACTCCTTTCTTGGTTAGTACATCCTGAAGTTCTTTTTTCTTTACGATATATTTGAGCAAATGTGTGAACAATTACGTATTCCAGAAATTATAGTGGTTTTCTCTTTTTTGGCCTCATGACTATGAGGATATGTTAGAAGATCCATGGCACAATGAATATCCTAGAAGACCTGAATTCTTGTTTTTTTGGCATACGAGTAAGATCTTTCTATTTCGTGCAATAAATTCTAAAGACCTTTCACTTCTATATAGGAACAAGTTGCAAATTTCAGGCATGGCATACTGTGGTAACTAGTTAATCATCATCGACATTTAACATAGGTCCCCTGTGACTCATCATTCACAACTGCAGTTTCGTGATTACCTATTTTTGTTTTGGTATTGGCTACTTGAATTCCTTAAATTCCAAATATTGACCAACTTCAATTTCGTGATTGCCTATTGTAGTGATATACTGTGGTGGCCAGTAAATCATTCTCGAAATTCACAATCAATGATGCTTTGAACCTTCTTTCACAACAAACCAAGACCACGATGAGCAAATAACAATGATTGTCACAATAGTTTATAGGGTTTTTTATTGAGACGTTGTGTCACAATGTTTTGAACTTGGAATTGTAATTACATAGCTTATTTTGCATGGAGCTTGTGTGGAAAACATTAGCTCATACGAACCAGACAACATGAGCTATTTGATCGCTATTCTTATTTTGTACAAATCGAGATTCCCTATTTTAGTTTTTATATTGCCTAATCTAGTTCAAGTTTGCCTACTTTATTTTGTACATTGCATACGTGAGGCCCCTCTACTTTTGTTTCACGTTTGCCTATGTGAGGCCCCTCACCTATCTTGAATGCCAATTTAATGTCGGTGATTGCCAGCTTGGGTATCTAGATTTCCTCCTTGAGTTCTCCAACACCCACAAACCAACACTTGATTTCATGAAGGGACCCCAGTGATTCACCTCTGACAATTTAAGTTTCGTGAATGCCTACTTCAGATCCATAATTGCTTACTTAAGTATATCTAGATTTCCTACTTGAGTCCCTCAACCCCCACAAACCAACACTTGATTTCATGAAGGGACCCTGTAACTCACCACTGACGACTTAAGTTTCGCGAATGCCTGCTTTAGATTTAAAATTGCCTACTTCAGGATCTGAATTTTCTACTTGAGTTCCCCAACTCCCACAAACCAATGCTTGATTTCATAAAGGGACCCCTATAACTTACCAATGACTTAAGTTTCTGGAATGCCTACTTCAGATTTTCAATTGCCTACTTGAGTATTCAGATTTATTTTTCACCCATGCGCCTTCTTTTGTTCTTTTTTGTTATCCGTATAACTCATGGGCAAAAAGGTCTTGTGGAAACACTTGCCATATAATGGTTTTTTTTTTTTTTTTTCCCCTAAAACATCAAATATTCAATTAGGTTCAATTCCTTCATTAATTAGTCGACTATTGTGCTCCTTGAAAGTAAGTCTATTTATTTTTATCACTCAGGTTAAAGAGCATTTTTACTTTTGAAATATTTTTTAGGAGTACTAATTATCATAAATTAATTTTTGAATTAGCCAAACTTTGAAATTTACTAGTTAACAACGGCAAAAAATACTTAGGTTGACTTATAAATCTAAGAGGTTCACACATATATAAATATTAAGTGTTTCACTTATAAATATCAAATTCTTAATTCGTAAGAATACGAAAGTGATTTTGTAAATCTCATGGTATTAAAAATAATAATAATATATAATAAAGTTCATAAAAATAATTATTTTTTTATCGGGCTACGATCGATCTCTGATCTACAATAGTTGCAAGTAGCTGGTCAGTTGCGTATCAACAATCGCAAGGCCCAGTCAAGATCAGTCAACTTTAGTTATGGAAGGGTAATCATTTCACAAACGAACATTAATTATAATCAAGTCCAAAAAGATTTGAGAATATTATTACAAATTTACAAGGCTTAATTGTAAATAAGTCGCTTAATTGAGACTTCTGTCAAATATTAATAATGGCCTGTTTTCTTGATTAAAAATCTAAGTAATTTAGTTGTCAAAAAAAATTCTAAAGAATTAGGACTTAGCTTCTCTCAAATAATTGGGATGTGTGGGATCTTTTCTCCCCTCCATTTCTCTTTCCATTTATCTTAAAATATATTGGTTTGACCTTACTAACCATGACACCGTTGAATCTGATGCATTGGTTTCTGCTAAACATAATTGGTTAGGTTAAAATATGTCATGTCAACAATAAGATATACTAGTATGTTAATATCAATATATAATAGAATCAATAAAATGTTAGATTATTTATAAATTAAATAATGAATAGTGCACTGGCCACCTTATTTCATGCTTGGTGCTTGGTGGGATTTTAGCAAATTACGTCAAATTAGGCGGGACGTAGAATTTGAAAGAATTGGATTAGAGTCGCATACTTGATTAACTTGAAGGATTGGAATGAATACCTTAATTAAAGGTCCTTAAATATTTGCTGTCGATAACTAATTATTGTATAATTTTATGGTAATTTGGTAGTTGATTCGTGCAGTTTAAATTTAACTGACAATTCTTTTCTTTTTAAATTTACCGTTAAGAAATAAAGCTGAAAACTTTCCATATAAACTGTGTATGAATTGTCTGTAAGATTTTCTGTTGTAACAAAACGAGTCGACACTCATTTGCAAGTTTTATCAATCCACAGAAAATATGTGGACAAAATAAAAATGATAGCAAATAATTATTTTGATGGTATTATTGTATTTATTATATGGCCAATAATATGCCAAGATCTTCGCAATACAATACATACATATAGCAGATGTCTTCCCCACATATAAGAGAGAGATGTGATTAACAATATACTATCAATTTATTTAAAAAATATTGTAAGGAAGCACGATATGAACTAGAACGCCCTCAATTCCCTGCAAGAATAAAAAACCTGGTGTCACAACTCACAATACATAAAGCATAAACTACACAACAGGTAATTTTTTCAGAAAATAATCACTGTCAAGTCCCAAAGAATAAATATAACTACTAAAAAGTTTCACAATAATTAAGTATCATGTAATGATAAGCTCTAGTATAAGATATGACATATCCATATTGTTCACTTGTTATTGTGGTTTTGTTGAGATTACGTACATTTATTCTGTGGGACCTCATTCTTCTTATTTTTTTAATGAAAAAAAAATTAAGAATAAAAGAAAAAGGAAATGAGAAATTTAGCACCAAACGAGGAGGCTAATAAAATAGGGAACAAGATGAATTTAAAAAGGAATATAGCATGTCCAAGAAGGAAATAATGAAAATCAAGCGTCAAGCAATTAAAATGAAAATTAATACTATAAAATTAACTTGAGTGTTCATGAATAATAAAAACCTTAATAATAAGAAAAAACAAATAGAGGAATGTTCTGTTGTTACGACTTACGATTATATATTACCTTTGCATTGGGGAGGAGTGGTGGCTCCACACTTAGCAGGCAAAGCGATAGCCTTCTTGGGATCAATCCCAAGTGCAGGAAGAACTGACTTGTATTTGCAGAGGCAAGCCAGATCAGCATGCCGGCCAACCGCACAGCACGCCTCCGTCGGGGGTGGCGGGTGGGGCCCAGTGACTGCCGGACGGCACAAGCTCAGCTTTGTGGTGTCGGTGTTGCATAGCACAACTCCTTCAACTCCTCCGCCCAGTAACACTATCACCAACATCGCTGCTGCCACAAGGCATAACGCTAAGGATCTGAGTTTGATCGCCATGTGATTGGTGTTCTTGGAGTTCCGGCAATTTATTTATGTGCAAATGGTGAAGGACAGAGCCGTCAATAATAAATGCATTCACACAAGAAATTAGCCCGCAAGTGCTTATGATTTCAAATAATTTTTAATTAGGTTCGTATATTTTTCTTATCAACTCCTTATAGTTTATCTTAATTTTTAACCAAGTTCCACAATTTTTTTTTCTTTAATTACGTTCATATAATTTCAAGGGATTTTAAATTGTGAAGTGAATTGTTAAAACGTGAAAGCAAAATAGATCTTAGAACTAGGGACAACGGATAAAAAAAGGAAGAACAAAAGATATATATATATATATATATATAGACGGGAGGATAGCCAACAACAACAATAATAATAAGTTAAAACATAAAAAATATGTTTTTTAATAAAATAAAAAATTATATTACTTAAAAACTAAATGGTTACAAATACTGCAAATAAAAGAACTAAAATATTGAGAAATCACTAAATAAGGAACAACTTGTAAAGGTTTCACAATGAAATCCTTGAGGAGTGCGAGGATCTCTTACTAGGTGACATAAAAGCATAAAATAAAATGTGTTCTGTTTAATAAATATGTAAAAGTGTAAAGTGTAAAATAAAATGGAGTGACGATAATAAAAATAAAATTATAAATATGAAAATAAGTACTTGCATATGATATTAAAAAATAAAAAAATTTTTATGGGACCAAGTCCCACTCTTGGCTCTACCTTCAAATCGGTCAATGGTCTTCGCCTTTGGACCCCTCCAACAAGAAATAATATGACTTGACCCATCAATCACGACTCGTGCTAGAAACGTCTGAGACCGTGAAGAACAAGTTAAGCTAATGGGCTTCGTTTCAACAATTCAAAGGTCGTAGCCACTGGGATATTAGATGAGCAACTTAAAAAGATAAAGTCACCCAACCCATTTGACACAGTGGCGAATTTGGTCCGGGGAATTAATTGAAATGAAATGGATGGGAATAAAATGGAATGTAAAGAATAAAAATATAATGTGATGTGATAGAAATTTATTGTTTGCAATTTATGTAATTGAGATTACTTGATTTTGTTTGATATAATATATAGGAATATAATAATTAAATATATTATTTTTATTTTATTAAATTAATATAAAAATATTTTTCTTTTTCATGGATGGCAATTGTGGATGGGTGTGGGTGGACAAGTGGAGGAAAACCATGGAGGTATGGGCAAACGATAATGCTCTTTTATCCATATTCTCATATGTTGTAATTCTTATCCATATGTCCCAGCAATGTGATTATAATGCATCTACTTAAGGGGATCAACATTTTAAAGTGTAAATCTTCTTCACATTACATAAGCTAAACCAAACATTTGAATCAACCACTTATGGCAAGATTACACATGTAATTCCCTTTCATACAATGAAACCAAACATGCCATACAAATCAAGGGAAAATTACGTCTGGGAATAAGGAGTGATGTTTTAGGGCTTATTTTGATTAATATTTGTAAATATAACATTCATATTCGAACTTACTTTTGAAAATTGAAGTTGGGGTAAATTCTGGTTTATTAATGCAATGTGATTTATGGTTTGATTGACTTTTATGAAAAATTTAGTTTGATATAAAATTGTTTGATTGATATGTCAAAAAGTTAGTTTGCATAATGTCTAAATATAAGGAAAAACCAAAAATTCAAAAGAAAAATATCACAATAAGTTGCTTCAGCTTTAAAGTGGTTTTTAAGGCTAAAATACTTTATAAAAAGGGGTTAAAGTGAAAATCAACCCCAAAAGTATACGTGAAGGAATAATGTTGTCTTAATTTTTTTTTTTTGTTTCAATGTCGCACCAGAAATCTCAATAGTAATAATATCATCCTTGAGTTAACAAATGTTAAGTTTGATCGTTAAATAATATATTTCACCAATTTATGCTAATGTGCTTGCCGATCGAGTTATTAGAAGATAATGTGGTAGCCATTTAATAAATTTACGAGTAAAAGTAAAAGAAAAACAAAAAATATCCAAATCACCCTTGTTTCATGTGGAAAAAAAGCACTGTCCCTCCCCCTCATGTTCATCACTCAACCTCCATTATTAGAGCTTCTTACTTGCTTCCTGAACCATACACATCATTTCACTCATTGAAATAGAAAACTAGTAAAACCTTATAACAAGACATGTATTCTCGGTTCTAAATATAAGATAAAATTGATTTTTTTGGAGAGATTAAGGAAGCTAAATAAATTAATTAATTATATCATATGTTATGTATCATTAGATTATATATTAGATTATAGTTTGGAGAAACAATGATAAATATAAATATTTTACAGTAATTTAATTAGCTTTTTTAATATCTCTAAAAAAATCAACTTTATCTTATATTTAGAACCAAAGGGACATCAAGCAAACACCAAGCAACTTCCATTGAAATGAAAATCCATATTTGTATCTCACAAACACCAAGCAATGATCGCCAACATGGACAAAATATTCTATTTAAAAGGCAACCTAGATCAAACAAAATTTGGACAAAATCAACAATTGACCTCAACTCATATCTGGTTTGCTGTCAAGAGAAGAGAATGTTGTCATTAGTAAGAGTGGAGAAGAGGAAGGTGGATAGGAAAAAGAATGTGGTACACTAAGTCTGTATGAGTCAGCGTTGATGGTGCTTCATCCAAAGAGGCCACTGTTGTAGCTGGTTGTTAGTTCAAAGAGGCCGCCACTAGTAGTGCTCCCTCAAGCCAAGATCTGTAGAGAAGAAAGAAGAAGGAGATGATGACAACAATTCCACAGACAAAAGCATATACAGCTAATCGAAATGAAAATGCTATCTTGATGCCATCATCAAAGATATGTAAGACTACTTGGGAAAAAATTGGATCTTAATTGGGAGAAGAATACCTCTTCTCTTTTTCCTTTGTTCTGAAGTGCAAGAGAGATATTGAAAAAGAGTAGGGATGGACTAATATCTGATAATGAACCACAATAATCAAGGTTGTCACACTTCGAACGACTAGAGTGTTGTCCTCCCTCCTCAGTCACCTTCACCATCCTGCCTCACACATCCACCTTCCGCAGCCATACCTCACCATCACCATAAGAGAGGGAGATGAAGGCTGTCAAGTTAGAGAGTGAAGAGAGAGAGGAAAGAAGATATCATATAGGAGGGTAAAGTTATCATACAGGAAGGTAAAGAGAGCACCTTCATTTCATATGGGTTTGACTAAAGTTGCTTGATTTTACAAAGGCTGCCAATGAATGAGAAAATGATGGTAGGTGGGAGCAAGGGAGGTTACTAGCAATAGAGAGAACAAGGAGAAGATGTTGTTGACTGTGTATACTTTTTCTAAGTTTTGCCACCTGGATAATAAGTCATTGTATTGAAAGCTAATAGGGAGGTGACTCATGGATCATATAAGTCTTACAAACCATTTAACGGTCAAACTTAACATTGTTAATGGACAAGAAAAACTTCTAGGACAATATTACTCTTTCTCATATACTTACAGGGCAGATTTGCACCTTTACCCTTATAAAAAATGTCATCCCAAATACATGTTGGCCCAAACTTCTAGAACAATCATGAAGTAAATGATATTAATATTTGAACAATCTGGTGCTCGTAAAGTCTTGTTTTATCAAGTAATGATAGGCAGTACATATAGGTTAGTGTCTAGGTTAGTCGGTAACCCTAGAATCACCTAGAATACATTTGCTAGAATCAAGGAAATAATTCAAAACTTTGAAATTTAAATATGCCAAGATTTTAGGATCTTTTGGCATCTAATAAAAAACCCTAATTAATAATTTAATTATGGCTAGGTTAAGCCCAAGGCCCATAGCAGCAACGACACTCCCCCTTAAGTTAGCAAATAGATATCTATCACTCCCAACTTGCTTCTGAATTCTTTAAACTGTAGTCTTGCTAGTGCTTTGGTGAATATATCTCCAACTTGACATTTAGATGGGGCATAAGCCAATTCGATGATTCCCTCATCTTCTTTTTCCTTGGAAAAATATTGGTCTATATCGACATGTTTTGTCCTTTCATGATAAACAAGATTCCTAATCATTGCAATAGCATACATACTATCACTTCATATTCTCATAGGTATTTCTAGCCCAAACTTCAATTCTTTTAGTATCCTGATCATCCACATGCCTTCACACACTCCATTAACTAGGACTTATAGTTCAACCTCTGCACTACTTATGGATTTTGATGTCTGTTTTTTACTTTTATGTGTAACCAAGTTTCCCCATAACATACTACATTATCCTGAGTTAGATCTCCTATCTGGCAAGGAACTTGTATGATCTGTATCTATGTAAATTACTATTTCTTAGCATTGACCTTTAGCAAAGAAAAGCCCTTGGCCTGTTATCATTTTTCAGGTACTATAGGATTCCATAGATTGCCTCCATATGCTCCTCTATGGGTTCATTTGAGAACCAGATGACAACTCCAACTGCATAGCTCATGTCAGGGCGTATGTGAGACAGATATAAGAGCTTACCATTTAGTCTTTTATACCTTTTAGCATCAAATGGTACTGGTTATTTTCTTGGTTTCTTCTCTTTCTCATTTTCTTTCCCTTCTGTTGCTTCCTCCTCCTCTCTCTTATTGTAAAGTTTGTGTCCTGGGTCCATTAGGATATCTGTCGGTTTTGCTCCCAACATACATGTTTTCTTTAATAAGACTAGTGTGTATTTTTGTTGCGAACCAGCAATCCCATCTCACGATCGAGCCACCTCCATGCCTAGGAAGTATCTCAAACCTCCTAAGTCTTTCACTTCAAATTCTTTTTCTAATGACCTCTTGAGCTTGTCTAACTCATTTATGTCATCACTATAAGACCCCATCCTATGTAACCCCTGCCTTAAAACAGTAATTATAATTCGAGAGTGCGTAATTAAATGGTTTAGAGACCTTCGGATAATTTAAAACTCATTTTAAACTCCCACCCTGTGGTAGGGTTTACACAAATATTTTCAAAACTTCATCCCTATCCTGGTCTCAAGTTCAAATATCAAATATAATTATCTGTACAGTTAAATCACATTTATACATATCAGAGTGCATAGCCAAATTCCTGGCAACTCCCGGGTTTCATACATGTATAAACTAAGGGTTATAAGTTCCAACTAGGGGATTACATGATCAAAATCAAACATAATATTTACATCCCAAAAACAATTTATTGTAATCCCTTTCCAAAAGAGATAACCAACAATCCAAAATAAAATCCCTACAAAGTCCTAACCGCTCCTGGTCGTTCGCTTCTCCTTGGATCCACTTGCCTTGTCTGGAATGTTAGTCAATGGAAAGAATGAGATTTAAAAGAATCTCAGTAGTAAAAAATCACTCATATAATATATAATCACATAGCATATAAGTAAATCATCATATAGCAGCACAAATACAAATTACATCCCACCCTCATCCCCTTTTACCGCCGGGAAGGCTCATAGTCCTTACCCAAACCATTGTTAGTGACTCAGGGACTGTTAGCGTGGCGGTGCTTACACATAGCCTTTCGGCTTCCACATTGCCTTACGGCTTACATATAGCCTTTCGGCTTCCACAAGTGTTGCACCATCCACAACCACAAAACAATGACAAACACACATACAATGCATTTACACATAGTATAAGAGAAGAGTCACTACCTTGTTCTTTCCTGACGTGTGCCGGCACAGGTTGCTTGCGATTAGGACAAATGTTGAACCCTATAAACCAAAGTCAAGGACGACAGGTTATTCTCTATTCCAAATTCTCACCTTCAGAACACTTAAATTTGGTTATCACTTGGACTCTTTAGGTGGCTACTAGAAGCCTATACACATGCCTAAAGGATTAGGGAGTACTATCTCAAAGACCACCTTTTAGTGTGCCTCGTAAAATGTGCCAACGACGAGGCTCACAACTTGGTCCTACAATTCCAAATATACAATTTAGACACTTCCATAGTGTTTCTGGGGGTTATATGAGCCTATTATGAAAATTTACTAAAATGCCCCCAGGGACCCGACCGGCCCAACTATACTTTTTCTGAAATTTTAACTTGGGCTATTCTGACATATTTTCGCCCAAGGAATCTATTTACGGACTCGAAATTATCAAATTCAATGTCACATTACAACATTACCCTTGGCAGCCCCACTTTAAGGGTTTTAGGGGCATTTTCGTAATTATGCTTTTTCGGTCTTTTCCGAAAAAGTGACCAACTGTAACCTAATTTTCACTCCTGAACTCAATGGAGCCATCAAATAATTGAAAATCCAACGCTAACCTCTCCAAACTAGCCTTGGCCAAAATTTTCAATTCCTCAGGAAAAATTGGGGTTTATTGGTTTCGGCTCCGCAGACGTGTTTTTTTCTACTCCTAATCACTTTATTAACACCATGACATTAGGTTACAACTAACATTAAGACCCAATTTGGGCAGCATAACCCCTAGACCATATCATTTCCAAACTTTAAAACCAATGGCAATCCGGTGAAATTTCACCGATTAAATTGCCCACAGCAGCCAGAATAAGCAATATACGAAAGTTTGGGAGTTACCTCAAGCTCCCACTAGCTTTTTCTCAAGGTGGCTGAAAACCCTAGTATTAGAACACCCAAATTTGGGCTCCACAACCCTTGAAGAACATAGAAGAATAGCTTAGGAGCAGAGTTATACGCGTTAGGTAAAGATTTACCGAAGAAATCAACTTACCGTATAAGTTCTCTTCTCCTTCTCTCTCTAGAATTTCTCACACCTTCTCTCTCTTGTTGCAGCTGAATGGAACGGTTTTTGGCTGATGGAGGAGGTGGATGATGATTTAATATAATATAATATTATTTTCTAATTATTTACTAAATTTCCAACAATTTCGGATTTTTACAAAATTCTGGCAGATTTCTGCCCAAAATTTGAAAAATCATAAATAATTCTAGAAAAAATCTAATTGGAGTGATTCCAAAGTCTATAGAACCCTTATTGAGTCTAGTTTCAAGGAAAAATATAGAATTTTGCTAGATGGAATCACAAAATTCCCAGAATCTCAATCTTTGCATACTATTTCAGAAATTTCATAGTTTTTCTGTGCTGACTTCAAAAATTCATAACTTTTTGTATATAGTTCTAATTGAGTCATATGACCTATCAAATTAAAGCTTAGAATGTCTAATTTCACCTTGTAAAATCTCATAATTTTGGATCATCATGTGATTATACAAAATCACATGAGAAACTCACTACCTCAAAGGCGATTTCACCAAAAACATAATTACTTTCTCCAAAATTCACCATTTTACTTTCTTTAATACCTCAAAGATATAAGAATCATTAAGGAATAAATTTAGGCTCCTGCTAAACTGGGGCTTAGTAGTCCACTTATTTTAAGCTTATTCTCTAGCCTCAAATCTCAAAATTAGGGGTATTACATTACATCCTACATTCAACTTACCATTGATATTAATCAGAGTAATGAAGCGCAGTTCGGTGGGCACCACGGGAATAACATAAATATTTTGATGTTATTGAAATAAGAGGCTTGATTACATTACTGGTTTCTCCTTCAAGGGGGTTTCACAATATATAGACATTTTGTCCAAAATATTCAAAATATTAAACTACATATAACCACTGTCTTTGCCTTAGGATCCACACCATCATTTCTCTATGTCTACCAACTTGCCTTTAGATCCACTGGTTCCCGTTGGCACATTATCATTTTGAAAAAGAATGAGATTCCAAAGAATCCCAGTAGCAACATATAATCAAACATATAAAATGCGAGAATTAAATATGCAATGCACCATATAATGTAAAATGAAAATTCATAACAATAGGTGGGTGTACACAAAGCTCAAGGCCAAATCGCTGTTGGATCCCTACGTGTACCTCAGCTAGGGGCCCCTTGTAACCCTACCGTAATTATATCCGAAATACGTGATTAAAGTGAAATAGAGACCAATAATTATCAAATAACATTTTCAAACCCATCTATAAGATAAGGTTTTCACAAATACTTTTCAAAATCCAATTCCCCTAGTCTCAGATTCACATTTCGAATACAATTACTTTGCGAAGATAAATCACAGTCACATAAATATCAGAGTGCACAACAATATTTCCTGGCAAACTCGGGTTCACATCTTCGCTAATGGATATACAAGGCACATTTGCCTATTTACAAATTCCCAAATAAGGGATTACACAATTCACTTCATAACATATTTGAATATCCATTCACAGCCAAATATACATTCAACACATATACAGTCATCCCAACATCTATGATAACCAACTTCCAAAATTACAACCCAAGGAAGTCCTTACCGCCCTTGGTTACTTGCTCCATCCTCGATCCACTTACCCTGTCTAAAATATTGGTAGGGGAGGGTGAGATTTGAGAGAATCTCAGTAGGTGAACGATACCAATATGCATGCAACATACGTGTTTAATGCATGACATGTTTGCATTAAACATATATCTTGCATGCATATTGATGCATGACATGTTTGCATTACATAACTCATGCTCACACCATGACATATCTACAAGCTTAATGCTTTAAACAACATACTTATGGTCATAGCATATACAGAAACATAGCTTAAACATTCATATATGTTACACATAATCATGCAAAGTAATAACATGCATCTAAACACCAACACAGATATCAAATACATGCAGGAAAGGTAAGTTTCCTACCCTTATTCTTTCAATGTGTGCTCCAGCATAGCTTACTCACGATCAGAGTGAACATCGAACCCTATAAACCAAATCAAGGACATAGAGTTATTCTCTATTCCAAATTCTTACTTTCATAACACTTAAAGTTAGTTATCATCTACGACATTTAGGTGGCTACTCAAAGCCTAAACACATGCCTAAAGGGTTGGGAAAGATTATACCAAAAACCACCTCTCAAAAGTGCAAATAATGATTTTTGGGAGTTGGCCGCAGCCCACAAATCCACTAGTAGCGGCCAACAACAGGTTAGAAACATTTGGGCTGCGGTCCATAACCTCTAGCTGCGGGCAAGAAAATCCTGTTTCTTGGATGAACTTCCAAAAATCATAACTAATTCCAAAAAATCGAAATGAGGTGATTCCAAAGCCAAATGAAAGATATTTAAATCCTCTTTACTAGAAAAATATGGATCATTACCAAAAATCATCACACAAATACAGAATTGCTCAAAATCCAACACTCCTCCAAAACATGTTCCAGTTTTAATCCCAAATTTTGGATAACCATAACTCCTAGCACACAAAACAAAATGACACAATTTATGTGTCTATTTTGAAGATTGGAATGTGAACTTTAAAAATGGAAAATTTCAGAATTTTTAGACACCATTTGTTCATTCAAAAATTTCATACAAACTGATTGCCCATAATAGAGTTCACACTTGACAGCATTCCAAATTTCTACCAAAATGTCCAATGGCTCCAAAATCAACAATCAAATCTATTCCCACACAATTTTCCACAAGGAATCCATTGGAAACACCAAAACAACCAAATTCACATCACATTGACATGTTTCACCAATAATCACAACATGTCATCACAAAACCACAACACAAACACACATTGCCATTCTTTTCATTCCACGTTCTCAAACCAATTCCAATGGCTCTATAACACATCAAGACACCAATTGCCACACAAAATACAAGGCAATTCATCCATTTCAAAAATACCACAAAATCAAGGCAAGATTCAAAAATTCTCAAAATTTAACCATTAATAATAATATATAGATCAAAAGGCATCAAATACTCACCTCTTCCTCTTTCCCAAACCAATTCCTTGATTCTTCATCTTTCCACTTTTCCTCAAGCTATCAAACACCTCCTTTTAGAAATCTAAAACTATAGAGATGAAGCTCTCATCACTATGAACAAGATTAATGAAGAGAATTTAAGCATTAGAGGCCATTTACCAAACCAAAACTCACCTTATTATTTTCTCTTTCCTCCTTCATGTATGCAAAAATGGAGATGAGAAGAGAGAGAGAGAGATAAAGATGAAGAGGAGCATCAGATTTTTGGCCCCAAACACCCATTTAGCCTACTTTAGAGGAAAGGATGAGAGAGGGAATCATTGAAATCTTAACCCAAGATCCAAGGGTCCAAAAGTTGCCACTTGTCAAACTCTTGCTCCATCTACCATGAGCTCACAAACACCCATACACACATTATTCCACCCCTTTTGATCTATCACATATTCAATCTCAACCATTGATCTTGAGGTTACCAATGAGTTTCCTTTTCGGTAACTGACCAATTGGTCGGTAACTTTACCGTTTTGCCCCTGATTATAGCAGTTCCTCCTGAATCACCACCAAATACATTTTCTCATTCATGTACACCATACATACACCCTCCCCCTTATTTTTATTCAATTTAGATGTTAATCTATAATTGAACTCAAATACAGGGTTTGGGTACGAATCACAACACATACGAATCACATTCGAATCCCAAATCACACCATATTCTCCAAAATGGTCCATTTATCACTAATCACATCCACTTTTGGAGTCATTTACCCTTAATCAAAACTTGGGATCCTGCTAAACCGGGCTTAGCAGTCCACTTATTCCAGGCTTATTCTCTAGCCTCAAATCTCAAAATTCGGGGTATTACACCCCTAACCACATTTAGGTAATGTACCCCAGGCATGCCTCAACTGGGTACCGAACCACAGCTAGGTAACATACCTCAGGCACTATGTCCATATCACAGAGTACAATAAAACAAACATATCAATAAGCATATAGTATATGAGAGATTATAGTTACTACCTTAAACTTTTTCACCTCAAAATGTGTTCCTCGATACGTTTGCCAACGACTCGGGTCTCACTCGGCCCTAAAATTGCAAAGGTACAAGAATTAGGTTAAAACTCATTCATGTACTAGTTTAGGCACTTCTATAGTGTTTCTAGTAATTATTTGAGTCTATTGTGAAAATTTACCAAAATGCCCCTAGAACCCGGGCCGACCATACTTTACCCGAAATTTTGACCTAAGTTATTCTGACATATTTTCGCCCAAGGAATCCATTTCCAGACTTGAAATTAACAAATTCACTATAAAAAGACCAGAATGCCCTTGGCAATCCCTATTTCAAGGCTTTTTCTGGAAAAGTGTTCAACAGTGACCTACCTAATTTTTCGCCTTGAACATGATGGAATCACTAGATCATCAAAAATCCAACTCTAATCCCGTGAACTAGAGTTGGCCAAAACTCACAATGCTCTGGGAAAAATTGGGGTTTTTCAATTCTGACTCTGCAGACTTGCTCCTTTATATTTCTAATCACTTTATTAACTATTTAATTACGTTATAACTACCATTTAGACACAATTTTGGCAACATAACGTTTAGGGTTCAAAGTTTCCCAAATTTTACAATGGTTGTAAAACAATAAAAAAATTCACCAATTAAATTAACCACAACAACCATAACAACCAAAGATTGAGGTTTAGGAAGTCACCTTTGCTTCCTTCTGGCTTTTACCCCTTTGTCCGAAACCCTAACTCCAACAACAATGAAATTTTGCTTCAATGATACCTTGAATCATGTAGAGGAATAGTTTAGAGGAAAGATTATACAAGTCAGGAGTTAATTCACTGAAGAAATCAAGCTTACCTGGTGAAATTTCTCCTCCTTCTCTCTACAATTTCACACAACTCTCTCTCTTTCTCTCTTGGAGGCTCAAAATTGACGGGAAAATGGTAGGGAAGAGGAAGCAAAATGATCTTTATAATATTATTATGTCATTTTATAATATGCTTATGTCATAATTAGCCAATTTCCAAAAATACCAAAACTTTAATTTTATGTACATGTAATGGGTCATAAAGGCCAATTGTAATTCAACTAACTCTTCCCTCTTCACGTCACATGTAATGGCATCATAGGGTCCAAATTAATGCTAAAATGGGCTGATATCAGTTATCTCATAATTTGCAAAATTTTCATCACATATTTTCCCCATTTTCGGATTTATGTAAATTCTGGCAAATTTTTTGTCCAAACTTTGGAAAATTATAACTAAATTTATAGACATCGAATTAAAGTGCTTCCAAAGTCTAAAGAACCTTATTGAGTCTAGTTTCAAGGAAAAATATATTATTTAGCCAATTAGAAGCAAAAAATTCCCAAAATTAAATTCTTTGGATGCTGTTCTAGGAAATCCATAGTTTTTTTGGGCTAAATTAAAAAATTCTTAACTCCTTGTATATAGCTTCAAATGATTCATATGACCTAGAAAATTAAAGCTTAGGATGTCAGATTTCAATATGGAAAATTTCATAATTTTTAGACATCATTTGGTCTTCTAAAACCTCACGACAAACTTATTGCCTCACAGGAAATTTTACTAGAAGCACTGTTCACCTTTCAATTTCCAATATTTAATTCCTATGGTTATAAATATTCACCATTTTATTGAATATCTTAAATAAGTATAACAGATTTTTGTTGAATAAAATTTGGGGCGTCACAATTCTCCCACATTTAAATAAATTTCGTCCCCGAAATTTGCTACACATACATAGCCATCAACTCTGGGTGACGCTTCTGCATATCTTCTTCCATTTTCCATATTGCTCCTTTAGGAGATAATCCCTTCTGAACAACTTTTATGAACGGGATACTCCTGTGTCTGAGCTATTCCTCCTGCCAATAAATGACTTGGTTAGGTATGACTTCATACGTTAAATAATCTCATATATCCACATCTTCATATTTAATTATATGTTCCTGATAGATTACGCTCATCTATCCTTAATATGATCTTTTTCAATTGCTGCTCTTAGGTCCTTTGGTTGGGCTTATGTAATGTAAAGATGATTACATTTTGTAATCCTGATTACATCATTTGATGTAATCATGATTACTCTACTATGACTGATGAATGGGGATGTAGATATCTTGTAATTAAGTGAAAATGACACTATCGCCATCATAATTTTTTAATTTGACCAAAGTGCCCACCAATAATTGTGGTAAAATATTAAATAATTACCACCATTAAATATTTAAAAAATTAATAATAGAGCAATTTTAAAAATATTCCGCCACTAAAAAAATTTTAAAAAAAGTATATTCCACCATTAAAAATAGTAAAATATCCCATAAAATAATATTCCCACTATTAGATATTAAAAAATTACCTTGAACTCAACATGTACACTGCATAATATTTGCATCATTCAATATTAAAAATTATTATGAACCCAACGTGTAGATTACACAAAATAAAAAAAACGTATACATTATACATATATGTATGTATAGATAGGGTAATTTTGTCTCTTGCTATATTATTCTCATATATTCTCATGTTCGATGCAATCCAACTAAACGTTTTTATGCATATGTATCATCTTTCCTTAATGATGAATCAAGCGAATTCATATAATCATTATTACTTTACATTCCAATGCATTACATTACATTACTTCCAATTCTGTGAACCAAACAGACACTAGAAGTCCTTTGCCAAAGAGGCGGTAGGCAAAATGGCAAATGATAGAAGGAGTTTCCAATTGAATTTGTATAATTTTCTCTGCCAAAGAGGTTGTGTATAACCTTATATTGCAACGTGGTATAAAGAACATGGTTGGTTGTAGAGCTTTGCCTCCTTCCTTCTTCATTGTGGTTTAAGACGGAACAACCAAGAGATTCCAAAACTTTGATTTCAATATTCAAAAGGATAGGATCAAATAATTCCACCTCGCTAATTCAAAAGAAATATTTTTTCATTAATAGTGCAAGACTAGGCTAAAATATAGGAGAATTATATTTTGAAAAACTGTCGATACCATAAATTACCATGGGTATCTTTGACAATGATCCCAAAATCCTTCGCGTGGGTTTAGAAATTCGTGAACTTTAATTTGTACCTCCTTCTGAAAATCATGATAAAATTGAGAGTTCTCAAGTTGATTTATAAAGATTTCTATTCTTAGAATCAATGTTTTTTGTCCATGATTTTGGAAGAGCTGCTAGCTTTAGAGCAAGAAAGGGATTAAGCCAAGTATAATCCTTTAAGCTTTGTGGCTAATTAAAGGGGCAAAGAGGAATTATCTTTTGGAGCCATTGAACTCTTTAAGAGATGAAACTTATACGGTTTATTTCAATATTCATGCCTCCCCCAATTGATTTGAACGCGCAATAGGCTGGGCAGAAGAAAATGAAAATGTCACTTCTAGGTATCGCGGGCTAGCTCGCACCAACCCGTGGGCCTCATGGTGTGGGCCGTGTGGCCCGCACTTCTGCGGTTAGCATTTTGTCAACCCTAATCCGTAGTGTGCGGATTGCAGACCAGCCCGCTGGCCCGCATATTTTTTTTTGAAAAAAAAAAAATTCCTATTTTATAAAAAGGGTCGAAAATACGAGACACATATATATGAATTATTAAATTTATCTTCCTAGCATCAATAATTCCTCTTATAAATATTTAAAAATATAATTTACAATTCAAGAGATGAAGTTATTAAATTTGTCAAAGTTTATAAACAAAATATAAACTTATCCCCAAACAACCAAAATATAATAATTTTGTTTAAAAAAGAAAGAAAGAGGCTAAGATTTTTTCTCTTTGGATTGGGAGGTACTAAGATAGGAGTGTATAACTTATAAATTTTGTAAAATTATTATATATATATATATATATATATATATAAAATTTTGCGGGCCAACCCGCGGGCTGACTAGCATCAGCCCGCTGACCATGAGGTACGGGCCTGTGCGGCCTGCACTTTTGCGGATTGGAATTTTTCCAACCCTAACCCTGCCCCAACTCACGGGCCCGTAGGTTGAGCCTGTATTACCAGCTTTACTTCTAAGTAACAATCCCATGCAGTAGTTTCCACCTTAAAAAAACCTGTAAAGAAGAAGATGAATATGTACTGGATGATGTAGACAGTTGGCTCCTTCCCTTTTCTTCTGAGGGGAAAACACACACACACACACACATATATATTGAGGCTTCTGGATTTAAAAATAATTTAAAGAGATGGCCCAGGAAAGATGAGGAGAACGTAATATTTCTACGTACAATCAAAATTTGGTTTTATCCTATAGCTTCTTATTGTTGGTTTTGATCCTTGTAATTTCATAAAAATTTGATCTAAATTTACTAAGTAGTCCATATACTTTGAATTAGTTTTTGTTTTAATCCCTATAATTAAACTCAGACCAAATTCTTATGAAACTATAAAGATTAAAACTAAAGATTTGAAACTATAGATCAAAACCAAAATACGATCATATTAGTCCTATTTTTATTAACATTATTTTTTTCATCTTAAATTTCTACTTTCTACTACCCATCCGACCCTTATTACTTACAACCAATGTTATCAAAATTGGACTGGATTGGCCGGTTCGACCACGGGAATTGTGGAACCGGTCATCTAACTGGTCCGGTTCAAATGGTTCACTATTTATTCTAATTTTTATGATTTTAAAAATTCATATATAATTCTACATATTTTCAAAAATTATAAATTAGGACTCTATTGAAAGCTTGAGATGTCTACTTTCTAATGCAAAAAGAATCACTCAAAAATACTATCATTTGATCTTAAAAAATTATCAAATTCCAAAACTATTCCAAAAAATATTATCGTTCGAGTTTACTTCCTCACCGGTTCAACCCCGGGTTAGCTCCGGTTTGACCCGATCTAACCCACTATCCAGACCGATTCAATGGCTAGTCCAGGTTTAATAACCTTGCTTACAATTGGAGTAGTGGAGTTAATCTAGGATAGATATTAATTAATATTTTCAATCTCTTTAGTTTCTCCTTAGAGGAGATTTTATACTTTTTTCTGCTCAGGTTATAATGTTAGGTATATGAAATTAAAAATATTCATATTATATTTAATTGTGGTTAAATTGAGGATTTAAGTTTAAGATTGCAACACTACGGATTTTTTTTTTTTAAAATCTTGTTAGAAAAAAATACTCCAGATTAAATCAAACTTGGTATTAGGGAATACCAGATTATTGTATAAAGGTATCTCTAACTTATGATAAATTAATGAGATAATATATTCTAAACCAAAAATGAGATACATATACGTTTAAGTGAAAGGGCAACTCTGATCCTTTAATTTCATAACAGATTTCATTTTAATTATTTTATCATTTATTTTTTGGCCTAAATTTTTATTATTTATTGAAAAATTATTTTCAAACAATAGAACTTCTTCTTTAATTTTAACAATTTTTGAATATATATATACACACACACACAATGCTTAAAGCTGCACAAAAACACTTGACACATTAGGATGGGTCGAAATATGGTTCAGCGTCTGAGAGTCGTAAAATATAAATCCCTCAACTATAAGTTGGGCTCATAATTTAAACACGATGTATTGACCAAGATTATTCTTGCTTTCTAGTTTATGATGAGTATGGAAACATTAATCCTTTGGAAATATGAAAGGATCATTTGTTTAAAATCTAAATAGGATTGGATGACTCTGAATCAAACGGGATTGGCAAATATAATGATAGTAAACAATGGTTTAAAATAATCTGGCTTGCTATTTCTTCTTTTGTTTTTCAGATAGTCTATTTATTTATCCTAATTCATACTAGCAGAAAAATGCACAAAAATTAAAGATTCTTTTTTAATAAAAGTAATCTATATCAAGATCATAGATCATTAGCATCGTAATTTGGATAATACTTGACATATTTTTAATTTTAATGGTTTTTTGTGTCTTCACTATGTCAAGAAAAAACCGGCGTGATGGATTTTTTTTAAAAAAATTATAAATAGGTCATAAGTTAAAAATTTATCAGCAATTAAGTAGCATTATTAACATAAAATACATTACTATATCCTCCTTCAGTTCTTAATATAATACCTAATTAACTAATTTGAGTATATTAAGTAAGTTAGTTATGTTAGTTAATATGATAGTATGTTTTTCTAAAACAACTTAATCATCTTCCTTAATCCCCTTCTTCCCTCTCCTATATAATTAAGTAATTAACTATTGTTGAGGCCTTGAGGCAATATTAATGGGCTGGGGTTAATATGAAAAAAATGGATAAAAATGTTAAATAGGTCTTGCATTTATAACCATCATTAACTCCAAATTAGATCATGCATTAAAGACTGTAGGAAGTGTGTGTGTGTCTGTCTATACGTACGTACGTATATTAAAATTTGTTGATATGCATATATATATATATATTAAAAATATGAACATGCATGATGACACATTATGAATTTATTATTATTCTCTATGGCTTTTTATATTTGGGAAGCATTTAAAATTTAACTCATTTTCAATGTTTTAATAAAATTTCTCCCTTTATCAAAGTAGTAGGAACAATTATTCAGCTATTCATCTCCTGTGATTTCGCATTTAATTATTGATTATTGATAGTATTCATGATATAAAAAGCTCTTTTGTTTTTTTGTAAACTAAGGCAGTTAGGGCCTTTGGCCCCCAAATCCTTGTCTTCCCCCGGTATCTGGTGCTTTTTTTGAGCCCCTGATCTTCTACAACGGGCTCTTTAATTGCTGCTGCCAAGTACCAATGCTAATTTTGAGAGTGGATGCATTAACAGAGACAATGTATAAAATGGAAATATATTACTGCACAAAAAATATAAAAGGGAGATTTAGGTCAGATACAAAGTAATTCTCAAGTAGAAAGGAAGTAATTTAATCAAATATAGCAAAACGTCATGCGTTAAAATAAACCTAGGAAAAAAATTCACCAACCAAAAAATTGATTATATGCATGCTCTGTCAGCATTTAACTGAAGAGTCACCATTTAGATTTGCTCAGTTGGCATTTTTTTTTGCTAACGATGTTAAAATTTAGATACAACAATTAAGGGTTTGGATTATCTTAGTTTTCTTATTCTCATTTTCTTCTCATAATTTTATATCCACCTTTGAATTGAGGAGTGAGAGAGAGCACGGCGCCCGGAGGTGACGGAGAGAGGAAGATCACATACGCGCGTCTCCGCGATGTGAGAGATAAAGTCTGAGTATGAAAATGAATATAAATTACTAGGGCAAACTTTCCTAGACCAGGCCTACTTACAACCAGTCTAAATATTTAAATAATAACTAGACCAATTTTAAACACAACCGGTCTAATATGTAATTTTTATAAATTGATAAATAAAATTTAAGACACAAAATTCTGAAACAAGAACACGAACTGATATTAAGATCATAAACCAGAAATAATAGGAACTGATCAAAAGAAATAAAAAGACTAAAACATTTTCATTAATTTGTTTGCTTGGAGTTGGCAGTACGTGCATACTATATATATGATGATGATATTAAGATCATAAACCAGAAATAATAGGAACTGATCAAAAGAAATAAAAAGACTAAAACATTTTCATTAATTTGTTTGCTTGGAGTTGGCAGTACGTGCATACTATATATATGATGATGATATTAAGATCATAAACCAGAAATAATAGGAACTGATCAAAAGAAATAAAAAGACTAAAACATTTTCATTAATTTGTTTGCTTGGAGGCGGCAGTACATGCATACTATATATATGATGATGATCAAGTACAAAATAAACATTACATCAAAATATATAAACAAAAGGGTTTGAAACCCAGGCCAGACAATCATCATCATTGCAGTGGAGATTCCTCAGACCAAATGGTCCAAGACTGTGTCTACCTTTTCTGCTAGCTCCTCTAGATTTTGAGAGAAGCGATTCTTCTTCTCCATGACCTCCAAAATGGTGATGTGGGGCAAAATATTTCCTATGCATTTTCCTCCAAGGTCAAAGGTGGAGGGGGCTAAGAAGAGGTGTCTGCTGCCGGTGACAGAGAGGTAGAACACTGCCTTTTTGTTCTTGCCATGGCGTTGTTACTAAAAAGTTGCCACTCTAAGAAGAAAGAGAAATTTAGAATAGGATTTTTGAATTTGAACTTCAAAATTAAAGACGCATTAGTATTTATAATCGAAACTGATGGCCAAAAACTTTAGATAATGACGAGACATAATGATATGCATTAAAAGTTGAAACGTTATGTATTTAGATTGGTCGTCTTCTTATACGTGGCCTAAATAATATTAATGACAACATATATACAACTTAACTGGTCTCAATTAAAAGTGTTCATTGTAAGATTAAACGACATTTAGATAGGTCAAAAGTTAAATGACAGTTCATATTAACATATTTAGACCTTGTGCCACTACAATCGGTTTGAATATTAAGAAATTATATAATTAACAATACTAAGATCATATAATTTACTATTATATTATAAATTAGAGGGTTAAGGTGCGCCCAGCACCTTGAACTATTTTTGGATATACAATCAGCACCCTAAAGTATTTATGGATTCAATTTTGACCTTGAAGTAATAAAAATGGGCCAATTCTCACCAAGATAACAGAACCGTTAATCCTTGTTAAGTTACTATTCATCATCTTCATCAAAGTTGTTTTCCTTCTCTCCTCCTTCTCGTTGATACAGAATAGAGGAAAAGTAATTAATTTTGTGGCAAAGCAATGAATTACCAAAGGTAGCCATGTCGAGAAAAAGGAATCTGCTGTAGCGGGGGACAAATTCGTGGAGTAGAAGGAGGATAATATCCAAAAATGGCAGATATCCTGTGGATTTTCCTGTGTCCTTTTTCATTTTCTTTGGAGGCTGATTCCTCTGTCCAAAAATGGCTGAAGGAGGAGGAATATAGTGTACAATTTCCAGACATCCAAAAATGAATTAATATTGCTATGCCAAAAATAAGTTATATCAAAATGGTCATAAGTGAGGTAGTCAATATTGGTTTTAGGACGTTGGCTCAAGAAGGAAGCATCATTGGTTTTGACTTTTGATGCATTGCCTAGCAATGTCCGGGGAGGGAATAGGGATGCAAGATTTGGAGCCAAAGGAAAGACAAAGGGGGGCCATAACATAAGGAGATGTTGTGGAAAGCTTTATGAGGGAAATGACCAAGCAAGTGGAAATGGCCTATGATTGGTAAGCCTAGGGAGCTTGGTTCAGCTTAGCTTTGCCTCTATGAATGCGTGCAAATTCCTTTTTCTTTCATTGTTGCCTTTAGTAGTTGACTTTGATAAAGATGATGAATAGTAACTAACAGGGTTAATGGATTTGTTATCTTAGGGTCAGAATTGCCCCATTTTTATTACTTCAGGGTCAAAATTGTACTTATAAATACTTTAGGCTGCTAATTGCACCTCTAATATAGTTTAGGGTATTAGGTGCACCTTAACCCTATATTATATCATATATAATTATATACATTATATATAAATGAATTAACTTTTCAAGAACATAGAAATAAGAGGCGCTTAAGATCAAGATCAAGATTAAAAGTAAACTTTTTTTTTTCATTAATAATTTTTTAGCTGCCTGAAGGCAATAGATTACATGCATCATAAAAAATATCATTACACACACACAAAACTCCTCATCCTTCCTTGTCATAACCGAAGGGAGGGGAAGAATAAGAGGAAGGAGCAGAGAGGTCGGAAGGTAGATTATACTCGACCTCATTGTCCGTGAGTATAAGATTCATCTTCTTGTTGCCACTTACCACCTCAATTCTTTCAAAGGTTTCAAAAGAAATAAAAAAGAAAAAAAGAACTAAAGGGAGAATAAAATCGGAATGAGAACAAAAAATGGCACCTACGCATGCACACATATATATGAAACTACTTCTTGCCTAGAGTTGGGAATCAGGGCCAGCCCTTGATGGACCAGGGCCTAAAAGGGCTGGCCGTTTTAGGCTCGGGGTCAGAAAAATTGTAGTTTTTCAAGGCCTGGCCTGAGAGCATGAGGGCCAGGGCCGGTCCGTAAGGCCGAGAAGTTCTTTTCACCATATTTCACTATTTTTCCTACTTTTTTTTCACCAGAGAGATATAATTAATAAATAACAAAGATTAAAGTTCTAATTTAACACATAAATATTATCAACATTAAGGTTTAAACAACACGTCTCATACAATAAAAAAACATAGTTACTAATGTATAATCAAAGGTAAAATCATGTCCATAAATAACTCACATAAAGGTCAAAACATAAGAAGGCAAGAAGCTAAACACTCTAACCTCTAAGCAACATGATCATGATGACTATCAGTTTCATCTTCTTCGTCACTATCATCAATTTCAAGGACATTTGATTGTGCTTCAATTTGAGTAGTAGATTTAAGTAGTCAAATAATCACAACCTCCATAAAAAATCATATTCCATTAGGCAAAATAGTATACAATATAATTTTATTCTAAAAAGGCAGAACAATATACTCAAAAATCACAATATGATTCAATTAGGCAAAACAACATACTTAAAAATCATACTCTATACAATATGAGGATAGAATGACATATAGATTCAATAAGGTAATTCAAAAAGGTAACATGGTTTCCCTTTCCAAGCAAAAATAAATAAACGAGCTTAACGAGCAAGCCTTTTTAAGCCCTCAGCCCTACAAGGCTAGCCCTTTTAAACTCTACTTCCTTTGGAGGCTACAATTTGTAAGCCCGACCCTTATAAGGCCAGGGCCTAAACGGGCTCGGCCCATTTTCCTGGCTCAACTCTTGCCATTTATATAAGATATATTTACCTAATTTATTATATTAAAGAAGTTAGTTAAGGTGGTTAATATGACATGTATTTTCTAAAACACTTTAGTCATCTTCCTTAATTATCTCCTCCATAATTATTGTTGATGGAGTATCAATAGGGATAAATTATAAAAAGATTGACAAATATGAAAATAAGTCTTATATTTATGATCAAAATCAGCTCTCCAAATATGTCTTGTATTAAAGGGAGTAATTCGCATGGTTAGTATGTATAGCTAGAGCTTTTGATGAGATTAATGGGTTAATAACCAAAGTCAAATTAGCAAAACAAAAAGGGGAAAATCACTCTCAAGTCCCAAGGAACAGACATATTAACAGAAAAGTCTGAGGAAAAAGTCTAATATCTTCTGATATTATTTCTCAAAGTAAAATGACACATATGCCCCCATTGTAAATATAAAAATTGAAGGTTCAGAAAAAGGAGGGAAGGCACAATTTTTCCCATTAATGAGACAAAGAAACGAGGCAAAAGGGATGGTTTGGAACTGCAACATTGAAGGGATCAAGTGTAGTGTTGAAGTTCTGGGAAAAGGATCCAATTTGCAAGCTTCACCTATTAGTATAGAGGTAGAACAGCAAACTGAATTTTTTTGTGTTCTATGTGAATGTTGGATAAAGTGAGATTGAGGGTTGGTGAAAGGTTGGTGCTTAGGGTCAATAGTGGACAAAGTGGTATGAGGTAGATAAGTAATGGCATGATTTTGGTAAAGATATGATCTTGAGCATTGTAGTTGGGGTTTCACTGAGGTTGGGTAGTGTTAATGTCATAGTGCTATGGTTTTTAGGAAGGTTATAGAGGAAGTGATACGTTTAAAGTAGGAATGGTTGATTGTCATATTGGTGGGGTGCTGAGAAAATGCTGATATGGAAAAAAATTAAATTGTTGTTAATTCGTGTAGTTGTAGTTGTTAATATAACTATTGTAGTTGTTAATACATAAAATGAGGCTAGGTTTCATAGTGCTCTATTTTTGGGGAACATAACAAAGGAAGTGGTATGTTTGAAGTGGGAATGGTTGATTCTCATAGTGGTGGGGTGTTGTGAAAATGTTGATATGGAAAGAAAACAAATTTTGTTAATTCGTGCAGTAATAATTGTTAATATAACAATTGTAGTTGTTAATACTGAAAATGAGGTTGGGTGTCATAGTGCTCTATTTTTTGGAAATGTAACAGAGGAAGTGGTATATTTGAAGTGGGAATGGTTGATTCTCATAGTAGTGGGGTGATGTGAAAAGGCTTATATGAAAAAAAAACAAATTGTTGTTAATTCGTATAATAGTAGTTGTTAATATAACAGTTGTAGTTGTTCATATAGAAAATGAGGTTGGGTGTCATAGTGCTCTCTTTTTGGGAAAAGTAACAGAGGAAGTGGTATGTTTGAAGTGGGAATGGGTGATTGTCATGGTGGTGGGGTGCTATGAAAACCCTGATATAGAAAAAAATGTGTTGTTAATTCATGCATTAGCAGTTGTTAATATAACTTTTGTAGTTATTAATACAAAACCTGTGCTATGTTTTTAGGCAATGTAATAGAGAGAATGCCTGTTGTTTGGCAACCTAACAGAGGTATGTCTTTGTTTAAAGTAGGAGTGATTGAATGTGATTGTGCTTTATTTGATTACAAAAAGCTGATATAATTGTAAAATAAGTGTTGCTAATATGTGCATATACAGTTGTTAATATTGCTTTGGAAGTTGTTAATACGAAGTTCATGTTGCATATTGTAATGAAAGATGGAAAGATGGGAACTACTTCGGGGAAGAATCTATTGTGTTTCATTCATGTAGGGGGAAGTTTTTAAATGGCGGAGTAGATGAAATGTAAGATATTGGTGGTTTGGTAAGAACAAGATGCATAAAGGAAGGTACAACATATAAGGAGTTGCGACAAATCATGTTATCTATAACAGGAAATGAAAGTAATGAAATTCAATTAAAATTCAAAGTTTTCCTTGATACATCAACATTTGTGGATCTTGTAAACGATAAAGGGGTGGATCATTTAATGAAATATAATGAACAATATAGTCATGTGTATATTGAAGAGGATGGTGATAATAAGAATACAGTCCCAATAATGAATGGCCAAATGAAAGAGTAAGAAGTGTAAGTCGAGTTGTCTTAAGAAAAGTTATTTGTTGTAACTTAATTATGTAGAAGAGCAATCTAACTTGTCATTTATTGCATGATTGATCAAATGTTTATAGGTACTGGAGGATTGTGTATGTCCCCACCTCCTTTATTAAATGAAAGTCAAGAGGTCCCATTGTTGGCATGTCGTATTCAAATGGTGCCAACACCCATACTAGAAATGAATCATACCAAATGGAAGGATTTGATTATTGGAGAAGGACAGATATTTCTGAATGTTGTGAGCCTTCGTCATACATTATACAAATACAACATTTCACACAAGCTTCCATACCAATTTGTGAAAAACAATCTGTAACCCCCTCACCGTAATTACATCCGGATTATGAAATTAAAGTGAAATAGAGACCAATAATTACAAAACAATATTTTCAATTTCCTATATTCTAGATAGGGTATTTACAAAACAGTTCAAAATACTAGTAATTTGGTCTCACATTCAGTTTCGAATGTAATTACCTGCATAGGTTAATCGCATTTATAAATATCAGAGTGCACAACTAAAATCCCGGCAAGTCCCTGGGTTACACATACATATTGGGTGTATCATTTTTCCCAACAATGGGGATTACATAACCAAAGTAGTATTTACAACCCTAAATATATATAGTAATCCTATTCTCAAAATAGATAACCAACAGTTCCAAGTCAAATATCTCTAAGAAGTCCTATCCGCTCTTGGTTATCTGCTTTTCCCTGGAGCCACTTGCCCTATCTAAAAGGTTAGTCATAGGAAAGAGTGAGATTCAAAAAAATCCCAGTAGTAACAAATCATTCATACCACACCTAAACACATAGCATGTAAGCAAATCATCATACAACAGCAGAACGAATCATACTCCACCCTCATCCCCTTTTACCGTCGAGAAGGCACACCATCCTAACCCGAACCGTTGTTAGCGACTCAAGGATTGTTGGCGTGGCAGTACATACACATAACCTTATAGCTCCTATAGCCATCCGGCTTTCACAATTGGCCCGTCAGCCTTCACAAATAGCATTTCAAATTTTCACATAATCACACATATCACACCCCATCCTCATCCCCTTTTACCACCGGGAAGGCACACCGTCCTAACCTGAACTATTGTTAGCGACTCAGGGACTATTGGCATGGCGGTGCTTACACATATCCACAAATGTCGCAGCATACGAATTCATCACAAATCAATGATATAACACACATACAATGCATCACATATGGTATAACAGAAAAAGTCACTACCTTGTTCTTTCCGATTGTGCTTTGGCGCAGGTGGATCACGAGCAGGGCAAATACCAAATCCTATAAACCAAAATTAAGGACGACGAATTATTACCTATTCCAATTCTTTAATAACTCATAATACTTGGGTTGATTATCACTATGGTCATTTAATCAAGTCAACTAAGGAGATAAATTGGTCAATTAACCTAAAAGGCTAATTTCTAACCTCAAAGTTCCACAATATTACATTATGCCATAAAATCTTCAATTTTGCGCATAGGTGCCAATTTGCCAGAATTTTTCAGCATTTTTGAAAAATCATAAATAATTCTATAAAAATCAAAATGAGGTGGTCCCAAAGCCTATTGAAATATCTTGAAGTCCTATTCATATGAAAAATATGAATCATTACCAGAAATCACCACAAAATTCCAGAATTACACAAAATTCCACACTGCTCCAGAATTAAGTCCAGTTTCAACATCAAACTTTGGGCAACCAGAACTCCCAGCTCAAAAAACGAAATGACACAAATTATATATCTATTTTGAAGCTTGGAATGTGAAATTTAAGACTGAAAAGTTTCAGAATTTTTAGACACCTATTACCCATTCAAAATGTCCCTACAAACTGAATGCCCTACATAGAGTTACACTTGACAGTTTTTTCCAATTTTCAACCAATGTGTCCAATGACTCTAAAATCAATAACCAACCTTATTTCCACACAGTATTTCATGTAGAACACAATGGTAACATCACAATGAACAAATTCCTACTCATTCCTCATGTCCTGTTTTGGCAGAATTTTAGGGTATTTCACAACAAACAACCACTTCACTATCTAATCACTAAGCTTAGCTCATTTGCCTCCAAACCAACATATAAGCACATACATAGGATAAAAGCTTCATGATCCCTAATATACCCTAAAAATTGAAATTAGCGCTATCACAATAGCCCACCACAACCCAGCCAATTAAAGCATCATATACATCAACATAATGCTCTTACTCACCTCTTGCTTCTTCTTGTGTTCTTTTCTTGATTCCTCAACTTTTGTTCTTTCAAGGTGGCTAAAATCTCCTCTTCTTCAAAAACAAAAACCATAGAAATGAAGCTAAGGAAGAGAGGAACAAGTTTCATGAAGGTCACTTGAGCCATAGATGAGGTTAAGAAGGTGAAAAATCTAGATTAAGCTCACCTTGAAACCTTGCTTTTCTTCCTCTACGTTTTTGCTGCTGCAAACCGACTTGAAGATGGAGAGAGAGAGAGAGTGATAATTGATCAGATTTTTCCTTTCCCTTATCACTTAAAGTCCAAATGAAAATATGGTGCAAAAGTATAGAAGAGTTGTGGTGAAATTACTTCACTTGGTCATGCACTTATGGTGAATTAACTAAGTATATTTTGCTTCAACTTTTCTCTTTCCTTCCTCCTCCCTTTTTGATCGAAATGGTTGCCCTTTGTATTCAATATGTCATTTTATATTTGGCTTACAATTATTGACCAAGTCCTCATCTCCTTACTTGGTCTTTCATGTGTTTCTCTTTCTCTCTTTATTGCACCGAAAATAGCTCTTAAAGTAACCAAAAGAAAGCTTCTTGAATTATCAATATTTACCTCCTTACTTTAGTTGTAATTGTTGACTAAATTCAACATACTTTCTTTTCCTCTTCATGCCATACGAATTGTAGCCCATGGAATAGCCAAAAGGGCTTCTTCAATTTATCATAATTTCAACTCTTCAAATATTACTTCTTTAGTTGAAATTGTTGACTTAGTCATTATCTTTTACAACTTGGTCAAATTGCCTTCACATGTCATATGTAATAGCCTATATTGTTTCCTCTTGTCATGCATAAGTCATGGCCCTTTGAAGAAGAAGATAATCTTGTAAAATCTCATCTTGCAATATAATATTTAATTGCCAATTTTGCATGTGAAACTTGACTAAAGTCATAACAAAATTTCCAGAAGTAATTTTATCATTAATCTCACCATCTATTCTGTACGTTTAGCCCTTGAGTACATTTTGGGATATTACACAATCCACGAAAGATAATTGTGAAGTGCAAGGTTGATGGTTGTTTGTGGTACATGGGTGCTTATTCATCAGGAGAACATCAAGATACAGAGTTTCTAATGATCAAAACATACAAAAGTGAACACATTTACCATACACATGACAGCCTAATTGTTTGGCATCCATATAGGTCAAGCTTGACATCATCAATTGTAATAGATGATTTGAGGTGCAATATTGGTAAGACTTATAATGAAATTCAAGCAAACTTGTATAAAGAGTATGGGGTGCGACTGAACTACCCTCAAGAATATAGGGCAAAAGAAACAGCGTTAAAGGAATTACATGGTTGAGTAGAAAACTCTTATCAAGCAATTCCTTGGATATGTGACAATTAATTGAAAGTGATCCGAACACAGTTGCAAAATAGGAAGGCTCATTTAACAATAGATTTCAGAGGATATTTATTGCTTATGGTTGCTCAATTAAAGGTTTTATAGGTGGTTATCAGCCCATAGTTTATGTAGATGGTTGTCATCTAAGTGGCCATTATAAGGGACAATGTTGTCAGCTTGTGCATACGATGCAGACAACCAAATGTTTCCCTTAGCATATTCCATTGTCAGCGGTGATGTAACCCCTGCCTTATAAATTATAATTATGATTCAAAAATATGTAATTAAGATGAATTAAAGACCAACGAATGATAAAATTTCATTTTTAATCCCATCCTTGAGATAGGGTTTTTACATGTTTCCTCAATTTACCTGGTCTCTTATTCACATTTCGAATATAACTACCCTGTGTAGTTAAATCACATTCATACATATCAGAGTGTACAACAAAATCCTAGTAAACCCCAGGTTTCATATATACTAAGGGTTTACAGTTTTCCATATAGGGGATTACACAAAATCATACCAAAATTCACATCCCAAATATCTACATACAATAATCCCATTCAAAATTTGATAACCAACAACCAAGATTATATCCCTACGGAAGTCATAAAAGCTACCCTTGGTTGTCTCCTTCCCTTTTGAGCCACTTGCCCTATCTAAAGGTTAGTCAATGGAAAGAATGAAATTCAAAAGAATCCCAGCAGTAACAAATCACTCATACCATATGTTCGCCGTTTAGCTTCCGCAAGCGCACGGGTCGCAAGTAATAAAATGATAAGTAAAGATCGTTCCCACGAGGACTATGACGAAAGTGAGTTAATTATTGTAACTATGTTTTTAACTAGGTTGAATGAAATCATTTGGAATTGAGTGTGTTAATTAATAGAATTTGTGAAAAACAATAAGATAAAAACAAAGGTGAATGTAAAATTGATTATACTTCAAGGTTTAAAGGCTTAGGATTACTTCTTCCTCATTGTATTTCATAAAACTATGCAATTAATTCACTTATGCTAGTTGTGTGAGTCCATATGCTAGTCAAAGATTCTAAAATCATCAATCAAGCTCTCTCAAGTCAAGATTGATTTTTAATCTTCATTAACAATGTTCAATCTCTTGTCTATCATTAATAAAAATCATCTTTCCCAAATCAATTCTTCATTAGACTATGCTAGGTTATTAGATATATCTCTATTCTAACAACAAACCATCCATTTAATCCCTAAACTTCAAGTCTAACATGATTTTTCTCAAGTTCTACAACCAAAATAGCTCTCTCAAGCATCATTCAATTGAACTAAACTAATCATATGGTGATCAAGCATAAGATAGTAATTAAGCATAGAGAAAAATCAACATATATTCTCAACAACTAGCAAAAGCAAGAAAATATAGTAGTTTTAATCCATACAATGAGTAGAAGTAATCCTAAATGAGAGTTTTAGCCACTCATAATCAATACAAACCAACAACTCAACAATGAACTCATGACCATATCAGCAAAATAGAAGAGAAGAGGGGAAAAACCAGAAAAAGAGAAGAAAAAGCTTGAATTTCTCCAAGAATCTCCTCCAAGAAGCACCAAAATCCTCCTCAAGCTCTCCAAGAAGCCTCCTTGTAGTCCTTGAGCTCTTCCTTGTGCAGAATAGCTTCAATTCGGCGGCCCTATTAGGTTAAAAAGTCAGCTGATGCATCAGTTTTTCAAAACGCACAGTTGCAGTATCGCGACTTCGCCCTCGCTTCGCTATAGCGAACCCACAGCGTACGCGGTCAGAAAGGCCTGTTTTTTATGTGTTTTCGCTTTCGCTTCGCTATAGCGAACCCACAGCGTACGCGGTCAGAAAGGCCTATTTTTGATGTGCTTTCGCTTTTGCTTCGCTGTGGCGTAGCAAAAGCAACCGGGGACACCTTCAAGCTACTTTGATCTTCCTTCTTGGCTTTTGTTCTTCTTTTCTTCACCTCCAAGGATCCATGTAAGCTTTCACTTCTTGTCATCATCCTCCTACAAAGAGAAGGATTTTATGAGCTTTTCAATTCTTCAATTTAATCTAAAATCCTATACATTTAGCTCAAAATTTGCACTTTTTCAAGTATTTTCAACATATCACATTTTTCTTCATATGTATAAAACTTATGCACAATTTAAGTTTAAAACCACAAATATATGAGAAAAATGTGATGAAATACAAGAATTTCCAGAGAATAACACCATACATAATCACAAAGCATGCAATGACATCATCAAGCAACATAGAAGCACGAAACACAACATACAAGCTGTCACATATATACATAATCACATAGTCACATCCCCCGTATCTCCACCGCCCCGAAGGCACGGTCCTCCCACCAGAACCACCGATGGGCCGCAGGTGAAAGATTCACAAATAGCCTTTCGGCTTTCACATATAGCCTTACGGCTTCCACATAGTCACATCCCCCGTATCTCCACCACCCCATAGGTACAGTCCTCCTACCAAAACTACTGATGGGCCACAAGTGGAGGATTCACAAATAGTGATAAATCAAACATACAATGTATCACATATAGTATAAGAGAAATAGTCACTATTTTGTTCTTTCTGAGTGTGCTCTGTCACAAGCTGCTCCCAAGCAAGGCAAATGTCAAATCCTATAAACCAAAATTAAGGATGACAGATTAATCCCTATTCCAAGTTCTTAATTTCATAATACCTAAAGTTGGTTATCATTTGAGACCTTTAGGTGGTTATTAGAAGTCTAAACACATGCCCCAAGGGTTTGGGAGGAGCCATATCAAAACCACTTTCAAAAGTTTTAGAATGCTGATTTTTGGGAGTTGGCCACGGCCAAGAAGTATTTAACGATAGCCAAAAACAGGTTAGAAACTTGTTGGCTGCAGCCAAAAAGAGGTAAAAAACTTTTTGGCTGCGGCCAAAAATATGTCAGAAACTTTTGAACTGCAGCCAAGAAAATTTTGTTTCTTGGCTGAACTTTGAAAAATCATAATTAATTCTAAAAAAATTGAAATGAGTTGATCCCAAAGTCTATTGAAAGATATTTAAGTCCTATACACAGGAAAAATATGAACTATTACCAGCCACCATCACATAAATACATAATTACACAAAAGTCCACACTTCTCCAAAACAGATTCCAGTTACAATCCCAAACTTTGGAAAATCATAACTCCCAGCTCACAAATCAAAATGACATAAATTATATGTCCATGTTGAATCTTGGCATGTCAACTTTAAGACTGGAAAATTTCAGAATTTGTATACATCATTTGCCTATTCAAAACGTTCACACAAACAAACTGCTCGGCACAGAGTTTCAATAGACAGAATTCTAAGTTTTGCACAATTGTTTCCCAGTGATTCCAATTTCACATGAAACATCATTCCCACACAAATTTCCACAAGGAATCCATTGGAAACATGAAATTAACCAAATTCACATCACATTGACATGTTTCACAACAATCATAACATGTCATGTAACACCCCGATTTTCGATTAAGGACTAATGATAATTATTGAGAATAATTATGTGTCTTATGGCAATAATAATTAATATGCCATAAGAGTTGGGAAATTGAAAGAATGGAATTATTGGCATAAGTTGGTAATTAATGGAAATTAATTACTAACTAAGAGAAAAATGAGAAGTGTGATCAAATGGCTAATGGATGGATTAGAGAGATTAATTGGTGTATATGTGTGTGGTATTAGAGATCAAGGGTTGAGATTCATTATTGATGGGTCGGAATCCTATACATTGTGTCTATGTGAGCTCATAGTGGAAGTGGATGAGATGGTGACATGTGGCATTGTGGAGGCCTTTGGATGAGGCACTAGAGGACAAAATAATTCATTCCTCTCTTTTCTCTCTCTCCCATGCGCATGAAGGGGCCAAGGGGGGGCAGAAATTTCTGCTCCTCACCTTCATCATCTTCATCAAACATTTCTCTCTCTCTTCTCTCTCCATTTTCGCCATTTTTGGCCAAAGAAGAAGAAGGAAAAGCTTGCATTTAAGGTAAGATCTTGACTTCTAATGCCAAAAATGCTCTTCATTAAAGTTGATCCTTGAGCTAAGAGCTTTCATCCTATGGTTGTAGTTTGTTCATTGGTTGTGGTTTGGGGCCACACGAAATTTTGGGAGGTGGTGAATCAAGAACTCCCTTTGAGAAAGTTGTTGAGGTGAGTGAAAGCTTCCTTCTCATATAAGATTTGTGGCCATTGGTTAGGCCTTAAATTTCTGGAATTTTAGCCCTAATTTCGTGATTTAGGGTCTTGTGGTGTTTGAATTGTTGTTGTCATGGAATTAGTGCCTTGTTAAGTGTTTTGAATGAATGGTATTGAATTGAAGCTTAAATGTGAAGTTTGTCACTTTTTGTGTTGGTTTTATGCTTTGGTCAAAACAGGGCATATAAATGGGTTGTGAATTTGGTCATTTTGAGGTTACCATTGTGTTCCTTGAGTGATTTTGTGTGGGAATAATCTTGGTTATTAATTTCGGAGTTGTTGAACACTTTGGTAGAAAATTGGAAATCTGTTTGGTTTAAGCACTGTTTTGCGCAGTAATTTTGTATGAGCGTTTTGAATGACCAAATGGTATTGGAAAATTCTGAAACTTTCCAGTCTTAAATTTCACATCCCAAGCTTCAAAATGGGCACATAATTTGTGCCATTTCGTTTTGTCTACTGTGAGTTATAGCTGTCCAAAGTTTGAGGTCGAAAATGGATTCTGTTTTGGGACAGTCTTGAGTTTTTGGTGATTCTGGATTTGTGTAGTGATTTCCAGTGAATGGCTATATTTTTTCCTTGAAAGAGGACTTATATACCTTTCATTTGGCTTTGGAATCACTTCATTTCGATTTTTCTAGATTTAGTTATGAATTTTGGAAGTTCGCCCAGAGTCAGGAAATTTCTGGGCCGCGGCCCAAGAGTGGCTGGACCGCGGCCCAAGACTTTCTGGCCTTATCTGGGCCGCGGCCCATGAGTGGTGGGCCGCAGCCCAAGGCCTTCTGACCATCTTTGGGCCGCGGCCCAAGGAATGGTGGGCCGGGGCCCACGCCTATGTTCCAGCACTTTGTGATTTCGAAAAGTGAGCTTCAACCTATTGTTTCCCAATCTTTTGGGGCTTTGATTAGAGGCATTTGGGGCCTCTTAAGGGTCAATTATGATAGCCAAATCTAAGTATTATGAAAGTGAGAATTTGGAAAAGAGAATGACCATATGTTCTTGATTTGGTTATAGGGTTGGGTATTCACCCTGATTATGATTTGATATCCGCTTGGATCGTGAGTAGCCGACGCTGGAGCATACGTGGAAAGAATGAGTGTAGGGAACTTACCTCTCCTGCATGTATTGATAATTGTATTTGTGTATTGATGCATGTTATTGCTTTGCGTGATTATGTGAGACATGTATGAATGATTGTAGCTCTGTTTCTAGTTATGCTATGGCCATGAGTATGTTGTTGAAACATTGAGCATGCGGATATATCATGATGTGAACATGAGTTATTGTGATGCAAGCATGTCATGCATTAAATACTTATCTTGCATGCATATTGGTATGTGTTTCCTACTGAGATTCCCCAAGAATCTCACCCTCCCCTACCAACATTTTAGACAGGACAAGTGGCTCAAGGAAGGAGCAAGCACCCAAGGGCAAAGAGGACTCGTTTCTGGGTGAGAGCTTGGTAGTGGGTTATCAAGGTGTAGTTGAGAATATATATGTGTACATTCGTATTAGCATTTGACTATGTATTCGAGTAGATTGTGTAATCCCTATTGGTTGAATTGTATGGGCTAATGTGCCCTATGATTATTGAGCGAAGATATGAGTCCGGGATTGCCGGAAATTTATATTGCGTACTCTGATATTTGTATAAATGTAATTTATCTTCGCATAGTAATTATATTCGGAGTGTAAATATGAGACCGTGTTTTAATAATTTCGAAATGTAATTGTGAAAACCCCGTCTGGTTGATGGGTTTATAAATGATGTTTTGTCTTATTGGTCTCTATTTCACGATAATTGCATAATCCGGATATTAATTATGGCAGGGGGTTACATGTCACATATTGGCACAATACCAAACTCAATATTGCAATCCTTTACCTTCAAAGTTTCAAACCAATCCCAATAACACCAAAACACAATATGACACCATTTTTACCACAATACACTATCCAATTCATTCATTCCACAATTACACTAAAATCAGGGCAAATTCCATAATTCTCAAAACTCAACCAATGATCACAAAACTTAGATCAAAATGCATCAAATACTCACATCTTCCTCTCCCTTCCTCAAGCTTGTTTCTTGATTCCACCACTTTTAACTTTTCTCAAGCTCTCAAACACCTTATTTCAAAAATATAAAACCATAGAGATAAAGCTCTCATCAACATGAACAACATTAAAGAAGAGCATCTGAGCAGACAAAGTCATCTCTAGGATCAAAAAAATCACCTTTTCTTTTCTCTTTCCTTCCTTCACTTGGCAAAAATGGAGTCTTAGAGAGAGAAAGATGGCTGAAGATGATGATGCAGATTTTTTGTCTCTCATACTCCTTTTTGGATGAAATTAATGAGGGAAGAGGAAAGAGAATTAGTGTTGACACTTTGACCATGATCTCATGGCTCAAATGTTACCAAGTGTCAAGATCTTGAGCCTCCTTTCAACTCTTTCCATGCACATACAAACATGGGTAATTCCCTCTATAACACTTAGACAATTGTCACACTTCTTGATCTTTATGTTACTAATAAGTTGCCTCTTTGGTTGCTGACTACTTGATCGATAGCTTTTTTTCCCACTTTACCCCTGACTATGGGAATTCCTACTGAATCACTACCAAACACATTTTGTCATTCCATTGCACTTTACCATGTGCCCTCCCTCTAATTTAATTCAATTTAGATATTAATCAACAATTGAACTTAAATGTAGGGTTTAGGCACTAATTATTATGCATTTGGATCACAATTCAAGTCACATTCTCCATAAGTGTTTATTTATCAATAATTACATTTACTTTTGAAGTCATCAGCCCTTAATCACATTTTGGGGCATTACAGGTGAGACATATGATGAATGGCTTTGGTTTCTAGTCAATTTGAAAGAAATAATAGGATCAATCATGATAACAATTGTGTCAGATTGCAATAATGTGATTATTGGTGCTATTAAAGAAATATTTGGCAATGAGCGACATGCTTATTGCTATAGGCATCTGAAGGAAAATTATAGTGCAGAGGTTCTGAAAATCAATTGAGGTTGAACACGTACATCGGGGAATAGCAAGGAGACTGTACTCAAGATCCTTGATGCAATTGCGTATGCAAGGTTGGATGAGGACTTACAAATGCAATGGGAAAATTAAGATTGTTCAATCCACAATTGGCACAATGGGTGGAGACTAATGGGGATATTGACAAATGGGCTCTAAGCAAGTTTCTTTTTAATAGGTGAGATAACATTACCACAAATCTTGCAAAGTCGTTAATGCATGGATGTTGAAAGAGAGGAAGCACAGCGTGTCAATTCTAATTCATGAGCATCGAGACATATTGGCATGAAAATTGCTTGCAAGTCAGATGGTAATGGCCAATTGGAAAAATTGAGTTGGACCCAATATTAAAGAAAAAGTGATACAACAAGTTAAATATACAAAAAATGTGTATGTAGAATATTATGGAGACCATCACTTTTTTGTGCGAACTAGATGTGATGAAGCGACAATTTATGTCAATGTAGATCTTGCTCAAAGAAAATGCACATGTTTAGCATGTCAAATGATTGGAGTACCTTTGGCCATGCAAGTGCAGTTATTAAGGTACTCAATAGTAATGTGTACATATTTGTATATGATTGGCTGAAAGTGGAAGCATAGGAGAAAATATATGCAAACACCATGAGACTATTGTCCACAAGCTAATTCTCTAACTGTCACACATATGCTGACACAGACATTATTAGACCCTCCAACAACTACAAGGCCGGCAGGGAGACCAAAAAGAAAAAGAAGGGAATCTCAGTTTCAAAACAAGGTTTATCATTGTAGGCAATGTAATGAGGCTGGACACTCTGTGAATACTTGTAAAAATCCAAATCCAAAATAAAACACAAATACTACATGCATGTACTTGCTTTTGGTAGCTACTTTTTTTATTATGTATATATACACCATTAAATGGTGCCTTCCTGTGACCCCTATTGGTTTTTGAACAAGTCCAGATATTGGTGTACTTAAACATAAATAGTATGATATTAAGTTAAATGAGTAGGTGAAAATAGCCACTTACTCATACAACTTAATATTTTAATTTTATATGATATGTGGTTATGATATGCTATTCAGTTGTGACATGCACTGTGATAAAGTTGCAAAATTAGGTAGCATCAGTTGTTTAAATTCATGATATGCTATACTTATAGGGGGACATTCATTTTGAAGACTATCGGGTTGAATAGTTACCTTGTGAAAATAACTTATTATGTTGTGAATACATGCATTAGGAGTTGTGAAAATTGGCATTAGTTGTTGTCAAATTTTACAGTAGGATTTGTAATCAAATAAACATAAAATTTAGTTAAAATCATGGATTACTTCTGTGACAGTGGAAAGGTATGGAATTTATAAAGTCATAGGAGACTTACAATTCACTTGTACATGTGATTAATGCACTTGATACAATAGGACAACAAGTTGTGAACCACTCGAGCAATTATGACCAATTCAGCTATTATGAACGGCCAATGGGAACTACTGATACAGACATGAGAAGAGGTTGTAAAACATACTCAACATGTTGTGAATATACGTTTGAAGAGTTGTAAACATACCCTTTGTCATACTTAACGTGAGAAAACATCGTGTCAAAGAGAAACGTATGGGAGGTAGTAAAACATACTCAACATGTTGTAAATACAAGCTTTAAGAGTTGTAAACATACCATTTGTCATACTTAACATGAGAAAACAAGCTTTAAAGCAGAAACGTGTGGGAGGTTGTAAAACACACTCCACATATTGTAAATACACTCTTTAAGAGTTGTAAACATACCATTTGTCATACTTAACATGAGAAAACAAGCTGTAAAGCAGAAACGTGTGGAAGGTTGTAAAACACACTCCACATATTATAAATACACTCTTTAAGAGTTGTAAACATACCATTTGTCATACTTAATATGAGAAAACAAGTTGTAAATTAGAAACGTGTGGGAGGTTGTAAAACACACTCCACATGTTGTAAATACGTGCTTTAAGAGTTGTAAACATACCATTTGTCATACTTAACATGAGAAAATAAGTTGTAAAGTAAAAAAGTATGGGAAGTTGTAAAACATACTACTCATGTTGTGAATACATGCTTTAGGAGTTATGAACATACCATTTGCCATACTTAACATGAGAAAACAAGTTGTAAAGCAAAACTGTGTGGGAGGTTGTAAAACACACTCCACATGTTGTAAATAGGCGCTTTAAAAATTATAAACATACCATTTGTCATACTTAATATAAGAAAACAAGTTATAAAGTAGAAATGTGTGAGAGGTTGTAAAACACACTAATCATGTTGTGAATACACGCTTTAGGAGTTGTAAACATACCATTTGACATACTTAACATGAGAAAATAAGTTGTAAAGCAGAAACGTGTAGGAGGTTGTAAAACACACTCATCATGTTGTGAATACACACTTTAGGAGTTGTGAACATACCATTTGTCATACTTAACATGAGAAAACAAGTTGTAAAGCAAAAACGTGTAGGAGGATGTAAAACATACTCATCATGTTGTGAATACATGCTTTAGGAGTTGTAAATATACCATTTGTCATACTTAACATGAGAAAACTAATTGTAAAGCAAAAACATGTGGGAGGTTGTAAAACACACTCCACATGTTATGAATACATGATTTAGGAGTTGTAAACATATCATTTGCCATACTTAACATAAGAACACAAAGTGCAAAGCAGAAACATATGGGAAGTTGTAAAACACACTCCATATATTTTAAATATACGCTTTAAGAGTTGTAAACATACTATTTGTCATACTTAACATAAGAAAAGAAGTTGCAAAGCAGAAACATGTGGGAGGTTGTAAAACACACTCAACATATTGTAAATACACGCTTTAAGAGTTGTAAACATACCATTTGTCATACTTAACGTGAGAAAACATTGTGTGAAAGAGAAACGTTTGGGAGGTTGTAAAACACACTGAACCTATTGTGAATACATGCTTTAAGTATTGTAAAACAGATATGAGGTGTTTTTGTTTTTGCTTCGATGGGGCGTAATAAAAGTGAACACTGTCAAAAGGGCATATTTTTTATGTGATTTAGCTTTTTCTTCGCTAGCAATAGGGCACACCATCAAGTTGTAAAACGCACTCAACATGTTGTCAATAAACGCTTTATAACAACACATTTGTCATACTTAACATGAGCAAACATCGTTTCAAGCTAAACGTGTGGGAGGTTGTAAAACGTACTCAACATATTGTTAATAAACGCTTTAAGAGTTGTAAACAATACATTTTTCATACTTAACGTGAGCAAACATCATTTCAAGCTGAAATGTGTGGGAAGTTGTAAAACGTAATCAACATGTTGTTAAAAAACGCTTTTAGAGTTGTAAACAGAATATTTTCCATACTTAATGTGAGAAAATATCATTTCAAGCTGAAAGGTATGGGAGGTTGTAAAAGACACAAAATGTATTGTGAATACACATTTTAAGAGTTGTAAACAGAACATTTTCCATACTTAACGTAACCACTTTACAATAAGGCTTATATTGTTGTAAAACTGCCTAAAGAAGTTGTAAATATGAACTTATCACCTACACATGGCAGTAAACAAAAAGCATTACATGATTGCCCTTCCTATAACTAGCCTTTCCCACACAAAGACATAAAGCTCTCAAAGGACCCACAAAATAGAAACATATCTACATAACATAATGTGTTGCATAAAAAATAATATCACAAATGCTACTTGTCTCTCTTCCTCTTCATTTGTTTCTTTCCAACTATGATGGACATCACCTTTTAGGCATATTGGTTCTTCTCATGTATCACAAGCCACCATAACAAATCAACCTTCATCTGCCGAATTTGGTCAGAAGATAACTTAGGCATCGTATACCCCCCTTTATCCTGTGAAGAGCCATCCCAATCGTATAACCATGAAAGAACATGGACACCATAAGAATCGTTACAAACAAAATGCAACATACATAGTTGTATAGTTAAACAAACGATATCAAACAGACAACCAACCATTTTAAAGTCATGAGAAACAAAAAAAATAATACTAACGTCTCACATTAGACATGCACTTTTGGCAAGTTGACGTCATTAGGTATTTCTCTTCCTTTGCCAAATTATTCAGGTTTAACTTTTCAAAGTACGATAACAATGCAATCTTGCTGCATGAAGAAACTACTTTTGTCATGACACAACAAAGCAATGACAACATTTACAAAAGAATGCATAAAATTAAGTTAGAGTGCTTACACACTGGCTTGCCAACCAGTTCTTGACACAAAATTCTTCTTATTGCTTTTGGCTCAATCTCTTCTTTTTAGTTGTCTTCTCACCTGCTAAAAGTGCATCTTCTTCCTTCTTTTGTGATCTTGAATATGTAATATCCCAATTTTTGATTAAGGGCAAATCATGATTATTGTGGATAATTATGAATTTAATTTGAATTATTATGTGTTTTATGGCAATATTAATTAATATGTCATAATTATTGAAAAATTGGAAGAATGGAGTTATTGGGCAATTAGTTGGTGATTAAGGGGAAAATTAATTACTAACTATGAGAGAATAATGAGATGTGTAATTAAAATGGCTAATGGAGGGATTAAGGTGATTAATTGGTTGATTTTCTTAATGAAATTCTGACACATGGCAAATTGGTTGGGTGAGAGAGGATGTAAGAAAAGTCAAATATGGCATTATTAAATCATTTCTTCTCTCTCCTTCCCTCTCATTTTCGCTGACATAGGAGGTATGGGGAAGAGGAGTGATCATTCCATCTTCAACCTCCTTCTCTTTCTCATTTTCCTCTCTCATGCGTCCTCCATTTCTGCAGAAGAAGAAGAAGAAGAAGCTTGTGAAAAAAGGTGAGTATTTGACCCTCTTAATGGCCTCTAATGGAAAAATGTTCTTCTATAAAGTTGTTCCTTATGTTGAGAGCTTCATTTTCATGGTTTTAGTTTGTCCATTTGATGGTGTTTGACCTCTCACAAAATTCTTGACTTGGGTGAATCAAGAAACTCCTTTGGAAAAGTTATAGAGGTGAGTAAGACAAACCTTTCTATATAGGTTTTGTAGCCATTGGTTAAGTTTGAATTTTCTGGAATTTTTGGCCCATTTTTGAAAATGAGGGCCATTGGGAGTTTGGTATGTGTTTGGTATGGAATTTGTATGTTTGGAATGCATTTTGGATAGATAGAATTGATTGGGTTTGAAATTGTTAAGTTTGGAGATTTTGAGAGTTTAGTGTTTAATGTTACCCAAAACTAAAGCATGATAATGGAATAGGATTTTTGTGATTTTGACATTTCCATTGGATTCCTTGAGTGATTTTGTGTGGGGATAGCTTTGGTTGGGGTTTTGGGTTCATTTGAATCACTTGGGAAAAGTTGGAAATCTGTCTGGTTTGAGCTCTGTTTTGTGCAGTCAGTTTGGACGAGCGTTTTGAATGACCAAATAGTGTTGGAAAATTATGAAACTTTCTAGTCTTAAAGTTCACATCCCAAGCTTCAAAATGGACATATATTTTTTGTCATTTCATTTAATATTCTGTGAGATATGGTTGTCCAACGTTTGGGATTGAAACAGAACTCTGTTTTGGAGTAGTGTTTGGATTTTGGTGATTCCGTATTTGTGTAGTGATTTCCAGTAATGAGCCATATTTTTCCTAGGAAGAGGACTTAAATACCTTTCTTTTGGCTTGGGAATCACCTCGTTTCGATTTTTCTAGGATTAGTTATGAATTTTGGAAGTTCAGCCAAGAATCAGGGAATTTCTTGGCAGCGGCCCAAGGTGGCTGGCCGTGGCCCAAACCTTTCTGGCCTGATTCTGGCCGCGGCCCATGAGTGGCTGGCCGTAGCCAGTGGCCTTCTGACCATATTTTGGCCACGGCCAACCCCTGTGTTCCAGCACTTTGAGTTTTTGAAAGGAGACCTCTAACCTATTGTTTCCCAACCTTTTAGGGCTTTTATTATAGGCATTTGTGGCCTCTTAAGGGTCAATTATGATAACCAAATTTAAGTGTTTCAAGTTAATTAAGTCTTGGAATAGAATATAACTCTTCATCCCTAATAATGATTCTAGGATACGACATTTGCCCTAGGCGGGAGAGACCGGTGCCAGAGTACGCCCGGAAGGATCAAGGTAGTGACTTTTCTATCATGTTGTGTATGATGTTTTGGTATGCATAACTTATCATTGAACTATGAACTGCATGTACCATGGTCCATTACAGCGTGAGTAGGTCAGCGTGAGCCGTGTAGGGATTGACGCTGGTCACTCTAGGTCGGCCGTTGAACTGCCGTTGTAATCGACATGGAACTTTATGAATCCAACCCGTGGGGCGGCGTTTGTTAATCCAGTCGTGGGCTGTGAGTTTTGAATCTTGCCTGTATGGCTAGTGTGATTAAATGCTTTATATGAATCCCAGCTGTGGTGAAATATATTGTGTGGATTGTTGTGATGCAATGCAGCGTGAGCAATCGTAAGGAATGACATGTGTCATACTAACCATTGCCGTTGTAACTGCCGTTGTAGTTGCTTGTGTGGATAATGATTTGATTTCATGCCTTATTGTTGTACATACTATGATTGATTTGACACTACGGGGATTCCTTAGAATCTCACTCTCCCAAAAACCATGTTTTAGACAGGGCAGAAGGATCAAAGGGAAAGCGAGCGACGAAGATCGGATAGAGCTCCGATTTAGAAGTATATTTTGGGTTATTGGTTATCATGTATATCTATTGGATGTTTTTGGGAAACAATTGTAGATAATAGGATTGGTGGTATAGTTTTGTGTAATCCCCAAGTTAAGGGTAATGAATTGTGGGCTTTGTGCCTTTGTAAAACCCTTATTAATGAATGGAACCCGAGTGTGTCGGGAATTTGCTTTATACTCTGATATTTGTGAATAAAATCAACTTGTACAGGCCATTTAGCATTGAAATGTGAATATGAGACCGTCATGAACAGATTTTGTAAAAGTTTTTGTAAGCCATGATTTTGGGAAGTTTGATTTTGTTTAAGTCCCAAAATCATCTAAGGTCTCTAATTCTAAGGTCTCTAATTCTACATCAATTACGTGTTTATGAACTATTTCTCGGCCTTAATCGTGAAGGGGGTTACAGAATATGTCAGGTGGTCAACCAATGAGTCAAAGGCATAGAAATGCATTGTCTTGGTATCCAACACATAACAAAACCAGTGATCGAGCCACAATGTAGGAGCAAATATTAAGTCACAATCCCCAATATTGTATCCAATATGCTCAAGAAGGATCTCTACTTCATGCGCTTGCCAGGACCACTTCTTTGGATCTGTCAACATTTTTTCCATCAACTTTGAGGAAAACATGTGTCAACTCACGTGACTAGAGTTGTGCAATTGATCCCCCACCAATGTCTTTCCGACCATTGACACAAACTGAGAAAAAAAAATGAAAATGTAAGTAAATATCGCACTAAATTAAGTAAGAGTTCTTGTCCATGTAAATATAACTTACCCTATTATTAATCCACCCCCTTTCACCGAGACAATATAGTTCACCTCGTGTAACGAAATAGTCATACATGTCTACAAACTCCTTATTAGACACACAAGCATTTTTCAGTCAGTTTTCGTTGTTCAACTCGCTATAGATAGAAGACATTTAATGACTTACTTTTGGGCATCCTCTTTGTTAGGTCTTATTGTGCACAACTGGCATAAAGCTTCCTTGTCCTAGTCATCTTTTGTTCTCTTCTTACTCATAGTTGTCACCCAGGGAGAGGCAATAGCAGGTTTTTTAACCCTTGTAGATTTTCTCAATTGTAATTCTTCCTCCCCTTTTAATACATCTTCAGCACACTTATCTTTTCCCTCTTTGCCTGCCCTATTAGCTTTACCTTCATTTTCTTCCTCTGACCCTTCTTCTTCATTTGTGGACCAAACTTCGTTATCTTCTCCTTTTCCTATGTCAGCCACGTCAGCTTCACTTCCTGAGGATGGTTGTTCATCTTCATTTTCTAATGATGATTGTTTGTATTCCAAATTTTCTTCCCCTTCATCGATTTTTCCCCCGCCTAACAACCTTGCCTCAAGGGAAACCAATTCCTCTTGCACCATTGACACCACCCTTGACATAATTCTTTCATATGTTAATATTAGTCATACAATAATATGGACGGCATGCGAAGCTTACATCAAATTTCAACACTTACCGGGTGTGTTATCATATTTTGCTTATGCAATGCAAAAGACAGACCCCCAACTGCTATACCTACAGAACGTAGCAACCCTTGGTTGCTTTCCTTCTCTATTTGCACTCTCCTCATGATGTTTTTATCATTCCAATATCCAATCTCATCATCATTTGTAAAGGCTTGTAGTTCACCGAGGGGAAAATGTTGCAAGCAAAAAACCTGCATAAAATTGAAATAACAACTTAACAGCAGCAAATGTCAACATTTAATGCAACAATTTACAATTTATCATACATTGCCAACTTAGGTTACATGGATAAAAGTTGCACTTACCATCAGAAAATATATACATCCTCTAACATCGATTTTTCTTGAAGCTTTCCCTTTGCTGAATTTTTTCTTGTACCGTGCAACTGAATCAGATAGTTTGCTCAACACAAAGGTTGCCCAATCATTATCTCCAGAAGCTACCTTTGTTGCCACCATCACCTTTAACACTCGGTCACTCACTTTAACACCAATCCGAGACACAAGAGTGTGCCCAATGCATACATAACAAAGAGGAATTCAAAATATGGATCCTTTTCTTTCTCAATTAGCCATTTCCCAATCGTCTTGTATGGCACTATCCCATACAATGTTTTCAATTGCTAAAAACCCTTGTCTTCGTTCATCACATTTCTTTTAATATACCCCCCACACACGGTAACCCCATAAATTCTGTTACATCTTGCCGACGAATGTGAAGTGACCTCTCTTAAATGGAAACATTGTTAGTTGGAGGCTCAAATACACCCATAAACTGTCCACATAAGTCTCGGGGGATTTGTGAGCAGCATATGTTAACCAATTTGTCAAGTCCAACTTTCTTTAGCCGCTGCATCCTATCTTCTCTATTCTTCACACTTTTACACACTTTCATAAACTGATTTGGGGCACAACGAGTCAAGAATGGAACCACATATTTTGTCCCTTTTGCCCGTCTTCTTAATTTCTTCGCCCTTACCCTATATGTCTCCTTGTCATCTTTCAGAGTGTTCCAAGCTTCTTTTACTAACTGACTCTCCTCTTTAAAAGGCCTTTTCAGCTCATTCTTTTTCTTCTTGTTCTGGTAATACTCTTGTGTGAATAATATATACGTAGACACTTTTGGCTGCCTCTCTTCATCTTTATGTTTCCTTTTTATTTTTGTTTGGCATTTTCTTCTTAACCTAAAACATAATTACTAGTGCAATCACCCACCATTACTCCTTATTATGCCTGACAAAAGAAAAGATATCATGGTATTATCAAGTCAAAAAACCACCAACAAAGCCAATCCTTGAAATGGTATTTAAAACATAATGAAGTATGAAGTATGATTTAAATTCTCATAATGCAAACAAATATAGCATAATGTCATTACTACTTATCTTCAATATCTCTGTTAATCACATTTTAAACATACCAGAAGTAAGAAGCCTAACCACATAATCAAAAACAGTTGCAAAATTCAGCAGTGAAATGATAGCAACAGTTTAAGATCTCAGCAAGCGAAGATTCATTTTTTTAGCAAAATCAGAACCCCAAAAGCTACTACGAAATATATATAGATTTTCAGTGATCCAAAACCACCATAAATATACTCATAATCTATGATCATTAGTAGAAAAACATGGATTATATATGTAATGGCCATTAAGATCTAAGCAGTTGATACACATAATTAAGGGTCAGAAAGCGTGCTCCCAATTCTTATCATAAATTATTTTCTCAAAGAGGAAAGCATGATGACAATGACACAATGCCTTCATTGAAGGAACCATGCAACAACAAAAGAAAAGGCAATAAATAAATAACCTTTCAGTAAACCCGATACGAGTAATCAGGTTAATAAAGACTATGAAATCCCATATATACAATGACTTTTACCCACAAGAACCAAAAAGAAATGTACATAAGAAATCATTAGGGACAAACAGTAAACGATCCTCAAAACATTAGTATACAGCAACAAGTCACAAGAAACAAAACCCAAAACAAGACAAAAAGAAAAAATGAAAGAATATATATTCAACCTAAAAATGATAGCCTCCTGCCTCCAGTAATGACAATGATTTTTTGCACTCACAGCAACAAATCCAATAATTTACACAATACGACTATGCAAACTCTTAAAATTTCATGAGTAATTCAACATATAACAACACTCACAGCAACGACGGACACCAACTAGGATGAGAGCAACGATGGACACCGACTGCGAGAGGAGCACTGATAGACCTAACTGGAGGCTTACCAACATTGACGGACGGCAATGGCGACTTCGATTGGAGTAGTGAAGGACACTCGAAACAAAGGAATGAAGGACACCGCTAGGACCCGACAACCAGTGAAGGAGCGGTAGCCGACTGCAAGCGGATCACCGACAGACCACAACTAGAGGAGGATCAGCAATGATAGACGGCAGTGGCGACTTCGATGGGAGCAGCGCCAGATACTCAGAGCGAGGAGCGACGGACGCCACAGGGACCCAACCACCAGCAACGAAGAGGGAAGGTGTAATGCCCCAAAAATTGATTAATGATTAAGGACTCCAAAAGTGAATGTAATCATTGTTAAACAAGTAGTTTTGGAGAATACCATGCAAATTGTGAGATGAATGTGTTACAATCAGTGCCCAAACCCTATATTTAAGCCTAAATGTGTGACAAAGCTTAAAATGTATTTAAGGAGGAAGAGAGGGCGCATGGTTGGAGTAATGCAATGACAAAATGTGTTTGGTGGTGATTCAAAAGGAATTGCTATAATCTGGGGCAAAGTGGGAAAAAGAAAATTTACCGATCAATTAGTTAGCTACCATAGAGGGAGTTTACTAATTACTTGGAGCTATTGTGGAGTGTTTAATTGCTAAAGAGATGATGCGAGAGTGATCCTATGCTTGCATGAACATGGAAGGAGTGGGGAAGAGGCTCAAGATCACGACACTTGGCATTAGGTGAGTCATGGATCTTGGTCAATGTGTCAACTATTTTTTCCCTCTCTCCTCTCCCTCATTAGGTTGGCCAAAAAGGGCCTTGGCTCCCCAAAATCTGATTATCTTCATCATCATTTCATTTCTCTCTCTCCAACTCCATTTTCGCCCAAGCTTGGAAGGAAAGAGAAAGAAAGAAGTTCAAGGTAGGTGCTCTATTTGACCTTAAATAGTGAAATGCTCTTCTTTAACTTTGATCATGGTGATGAGAGCTTCATCTCTATGGTTTTAGATTTTTGAAAGAAGGTGTTTGTAACCCCCTGCCGTAATTAATATCCGGATTACACAATTAACGTGAAATAGAGACCAATAATTCAAAACAACATTTTGAAACCCATCAACCCGACGGGGTTTTCACAAATACATTTCATAATCATTTGAAACACGGTCTCATGTCCACACTTCGAATATAATTACTATGCGAAGATAAATTACATTTAGACAATTATCAGAGTATGCACAATAAATTCCCGGTAATCCCGGAATCATATCTTCGCTCAATAATCATAGGGCACATTAGCCTATACAACTCCACCAATAGGGATTACACAACTTACTCGATTACATAGACAAATGCTAATCCAATGTACAAATACATATTCCCAATTACGCATTGATAACCAACTACTAAGCTCTCACCCAGAAACGAGTCCTCTTCGTCCTTGGATGACTGCTTCATCCTCAATCTTCCTTCCCTGTCTAAAATGTTGATAGGGGAGGGTAAGATTCTGGGGAATCTCAGTAGGAAACAAGTACCAATATGCATGCAAGATAAGTATTTAATGCATGACATGCTTGCATCACAATAACTCATGTTCACATAATGATATATCCGCATGCTCAATGTTCACATAACATACTCATGGCCATAGCATAACTAGAAACAGAGCTACAATCATTCTCATATGTTTCACATAATCATGCAAAGCAATAACATGCATCAACACACAAATACAATTATCAATACATGCAAGAGAGGTAAGTTCCCTACACTCTTTCCATGTAAGCTCCAGCTCCGGCTGCTCACGATCAGGGAAATCATCAAATCCTATAACCAAAATCAAGGACATAGGATTAATCCCTTTTCCAATTCCTTAACTTTTAGACACTCAAGTTGGTTATCATTATTGCTTTTTAAGCACCCTCAAACACCTCTATCGATAGCTCTAAAGGGTTGGAAAACTATCCCCAAAGACCCCCTTTTGAATGCCCAAACATGATATTTTTCACTGCTTCACTCGAGCAGGGATGGCCTCACTCGAGCACAAGTACGGACATCACTCGAGCACAAATGCTCTTACTCGAGCATAGGTACGGACAGCACTCGAGCACAAGAGAAAGTGAGACTGCGAGTGAGCACCCGAGAGCACAAGAAACCCTCGAGCACTGGCTCACTCGAGCACGCTGGACCTCACTCGAGCACAAGGCCAAATGCCTCACTCGAGCACCCGCTAGAGAAGTCCAGGAAGTGAGAACCCGAGAGCACACAACGCTCTCTTTGACCAGGATCACTCGAGCACAAACATTTGCACTCGAGCACACACCTCATACCCGCGAGTGAGAAGGCACACTCGAGCACCTTACTCGCGAGTAACAACCCGAGAGCACCACTCTTCACCTGAGACACCAGCTCACTCGAGCATGACCCCCAGTGCTCGAGTGAAACGGCTATGCCCGCGAGTGTCAGAGCACACTCGTGGCAACCAGCCCGCGAGTGAAGACCAGAAAGCAACCCTTCCCTCTGGACCCCCACTATCACTCGAGCAGACCATGCTCACTCGAGCATGTTCTTCGCTTACTCGAGCACAAAGCGATGTGCTCGAGCATTGCTCATAGAAACCCAGGTGCACTCGAAGCAAAACAAGGGAAAACTCACATATCACTCGAGCAGGATCTCCCTCACTCGAGCAATGTTCCTCCATCACTCGAGCACACCCATGTCTGCTCGAGTGAATCTATCAGATTCCAGAAAACGCAGCAAAACATACCACATCTTCTACCATTTGCCCAATTGATCCAAATGGACCCAAAACCTCTACCAAAGCTACTCCTACAGAAAATCACTCATTAAATTCAATGGAATCAATAGAATTACCAAAATCCCATTCCATTTACATGCTTTGGTCTAGGGCATCACAATCATCATTTTTCCAAAATCACTAACTTCAATCATTTCAATCCCCAATCAATCTATCTATTCCAAACTCACTCTAAGATACCATTTCTATAACCATAACATGCCAAACTACCCATTGACCCATATTTTCGAAATTAGGGCAATAATTCCAGAAATTCCAAACTTAATCATTTGGCATGAAACATAGATAGAAAGATTGGGTTCACATACCTTAACAACTTTCTCAAGAACACTTCTTGATTCTCTACACTTCAGATTTTCGTGATTCTTCAAATCACCACCAATGGAGAAGCTACAACCATCAAATTGAAGCTCTCATTCTAAGGAACAATATTTATGAAAAGGATTTGAGCAAAGGAAGCCATTTTCCTTACCTTTTCTCAAGCTTTTCCTTTCCCTTTTTCCTTCCACCATGACCGAATAAGAGAGAGAATGAGAGAAGGAGAGATGGAGATGGAGAGGATGATGATGTGTCTCACATCACTTATGCCTCATCCAAGGGCCCACACTTTGCCACTTGTCACCATCTCACTTCAACTCTCATGGGCTCACATGCACACACATATACATGATTATGCCCCTTGCCCAACTACATAATCAGTCCTAGCCATTGATCATTTTAATCACCATCTCATTTTCTCTTAGCTAGTAATTAATTTCTTTATTAGTCACTAACTAATTCCCAACAATTTCACTCCTTCAATTTCCACTAATTATGGCTTATTAATTATTATTGCCATAAAACACATAATTATTCTCAATAATTATCATTAGTCCTTAATAAAAAATCGGGGTGTTACAGTGTTTGAGTTTTTGGAGAAATTTGAAAGTGGATGAATCAAGGAGCTAGCTTTGGAAAGAAGAAGAGGTGAGTAATAGTTGTGTTTTGACCTATATATTGTAATCATTGGATAAGTTTTGGAATTTATGAACTTTTCCCTGATTTTAGTGTGATTTTGGAATGAATGAATTGCCTAGTATATTATGGTAGATTTGGTGTCATATTGTGTCATTAGAACAATGGAATTGGTTTGGAACTTGGAATGGAAAGGATTTCAATGTTGAGACTTGTGTGGTGATATTGTGTTGATAGTTTGTGGCTAATGTGGAACATGTCAATGTGATGTGAATTTGGTTGTTTTGGTGTTTCCAATGGGGTCCTTGTGAAAATTGTGTGGGAATAGGTTTGGTTGTTGATTTTGGAGCTATTGGACACATTGGTTGAAAATTGGAAATTCTGTTTAGTGTAAACTCTGTGCTGGGCAGTTTGTTTGCATGGATGTTTTGAATAATAAAATGGTGTCTACAAATTCCAAAACTTTCTGGTATTAAATTTCACATGCCAAGCTTCAAAATGGACATAAAATTCATGTCATTTCGATTTGTGAGCTAGGAGTTATGATTTTCCAAAGTTTGGGGTTGAAACTGGAAGCTATTCTAGAGCAGTATAGGATTTCATGTAATTATGTAATTTTGTGGTCATGAACAGTATTGATTCATATTTTTCTTGTAAATAGGACTTAAATAGCTTTCCATTGGCTTTGGAATCACCCTATTTTACTTTTTCTAGAATTAGTTATGATTTTTTGAAGTTTTCTTGACTGCAACCAAAAGTTCTTGGCTGCAGCCAAAAATTCTCTATACAGTTTTTTGCCGCAATCAGAATATATTAGCTACAGCCAATAACTCTTTGTGTTGTTTTTTGCCACAGCCGGATATTTCTTGGCTGTAGCCAACCCCTGTTTTTAGCACTTTGTGATTTTGAAAAGTGGTTTCTAACCTAATATTTCCTAATCCTTTTAGGTTATTGTTTGAGACTTTTATAGCTACCTAAAGACTTCAAATGATAACCAACCTTGAGCATTTGAAATTAAGAATTTGGAAAAGGGAAAAATGCTACATCCTTGGTTTTGGTTTTAGGATTCAATATTTGCCCTATATGAGATCAACCGGTGCCAGAGCACAACGAGAAAAAACAAGGTAGTGACTCTTTCTCTTATACTGTATGTAATGCATTGTATGTAAGTAATGTCATTGGATTATGTATTGCCAATACTGCGAAGCTCGTTGCTGTGTGTATGTTGTGAAGTTATGTGTATATTGTGATGTTGGTCATGATCATGTGTATATTGTGACGTTGGTCACGCATCATGTGTATATGCCTTTAAGTTGCATCGCCACACCAAGAGTCCTCCGGTAACTAACAATGATTTGGGTGAGGGTTGTGTGCATCCCTGGCGATGAAACAGGATGAGGGTGCGGTGTGACAATGAATTCGTGGTCGAAAGGCTATGAGACAGCCATAAAGGCTATGTGACAGACGAAAGGCTATGTATAAGCCGTAAGGCTATGTGATTGCTACGAAGATTATGTGTATGCCGTTAAGGCTATGTGTATACTGTAATCATTGCTATTATGCTGATTGATTATTTGCTTGCATGCTATATGATTATATACTGTATGAGTAATTTATTACTACTAGGATTCTTTTGAATCTCATTCTTTCTAACGACTAACTTACAGACAGTGCAAGTGGCTTGAAGGAGAAGCAGGCAACCAAGGGCGGATAGTTCCTTATTTTAGTTGTTGGTTGGTTGTCGTATCTGGATTAGAATTACTGTACATTTGTAAATGCTATTTTGGATATGGATATGTAATCCCCCGAATGGGAAATGGTAAGGGGTAGAAATGCCCCATAAACCCTTAATTTAATATATGGAAACCCGGGGTTGCCGGGTATTTTGGTTTACACTCTGATATGTATGAATGCAACTTAACTGCACAGGTTAATTATATTCGAAATGTGAGTATGAGACCGGATCAAACAGGTTTTGAAAGAAATTTTGAAAACTCACTGCATTTCATGGCGTGTCCTTGTCTTGAAGTGGGAACTTAAACAGATTTTGTATTAATCATTGGTCTCTAATTTAACTTGATTACACATTTTTGAATTATAATTACGGTTTATAAGGCAAGGGGTTACAGAAGGCCAAACGACCGGACCACCGACGACGGAGAGGCAGGGCAAGCTCGTTTTCGAAAATGCCTCTGAATGTGATTTGGGAATTTGCTTTGAATATAGAAGAGTTTAAATTACAAGAGGGGCATTTGTGTCATTTTACTTTAGGAAATAATATCGAAAAAGTCCCTAGGAACTTTTCTGATATTTGACTTTTTCCTAGGACTTTTCTGTGAATATGTCTATTCCTTGGGACCTGAGAGTGATTTTCCCAAAAAAAAATAGGGCTGCCATTTGCCACTATATAAAGGATTGTCAATTTGTCTCTCACACATTAATAGCACCCACAATCAATATTATTTTTTTCCTAAAAAAATAGTACCTTATTAAAATTAACCCAACGAGATATACAAGACCCAAAATAAAAGGTTTGCAAAAAGAAAACCCAAATACATAATAGTGGGAAGAAACTCTAAAAGATGACCTAACTCTAAGAGGTCTTGATGTGGCGGTCTTAAAGGCCTTTTTTAGTAGTGTAAATACTCCAACAAGCAAACAAATAAATAACAAGATCTGCATTTTAGTAAGATCGGTTATGAAAATTGAGGGAAATGGTAGTATAGTGCCGTGTCACTCGAGAGAAAAGTGACGGAAGTAACGGCAACTTAACAGCGTTCTCAATTTTACTCCCTAAAAAAATTGTTTATAACCATATTTGCACCCATCAAATGCTAATTATGTTGGATGCTCAAAGTGCAAAACATTATTACTATTTTTGCACCTTCACCCTTTTAAATTTATGTTGATATAATGATATAATACTTTTGTCAAAAAATGAGATACTTAATGTTTATTATATTTTTAGGTAAAAATGTAACTTTCCTGCTTTAGAAATACTTACATACTCTAGGAGTGCCAAGTTATCTGAACTCTGGTTAATAAAAACACAACAACTCATATCATTTTAATTCTAATTGGTTGATAACTCACCTGAAATTATTCACATTTTATTTTGGTTTTAAGAAAAGTAAACATCTTAAATTGAAAAAACAAAGAAAAAATTACCTGCCAATATTTTTATTGAAAACGAAAAAAAATGTGAATTGTTTCAGGTGAGTCATCAACTAATTAGGATTAAAATAATGAGTTTTTGTGTTTTTATTGGATAGAGTTCAAATGACTTGACACTTCTGAAATATGTAAGTATTTCTATTGGCGCTTTAACTAGATAAGAAAGTTTATTTTAGTCCTTTAATTTTATAAAGTGTTATCCTTTAATTCTAACATCATTAGGTTCAATAAAAAATGCTGACCTTGAAGTTTTAAACCTTGGTAAAACATTTACTCATGCAAACATATTAAATTTAATTTATTTAAGATTTATTTTCAAACAAATTTTTTCCTCTAATTTTCTTCTTTATGATGTTATTAGATTAGTGCCTTTAATTTTACTAACACAAAGTTTGTCTAACAAAGTAAGCCCTCATTAGATCTCATTGACTCTCGAATTCGAGTCCCAGAGCTCAACAGCAAATGAGTTATACTTTTTATTCCAAACCCAGATTTAGTTCTCTTTTTAAAAAACAACCTGTAACAAATTAAATGAGTTAGACATTGTCTTTTACATCTCAATATATTATTTACAAGTAAAGGTAATTGCATTATTAGAAGAGTAAGTCTTGATTTTTATATTACTTACCGATAAAGGTAATTGTGTTAACACCCGTTTCCATTTCGATAATCGAAGAGTAATAAAGACGGAATTTCATAGGCAAATAGAAAACATATATATACTGATAACAGCATTCGTTTACAATCTCAAAATCATTCGTAGACAAAATACATAATACAGCGGAAACTTCAATATATACAGGATTCCCCAAAATATCTTAAGCATAAACTAATTCTAACCACCATATTTAACTTTACCTCAAGACACGTGTCAATCACTTCTTAGCATCTATACCTTTGCCTTTTGTCCTACTTGCACCCGCTGAAATTTTTGTTTAAAAAAATGGGTGAGATTCTAAGGAATCCTAGTAGAAACATACTCATAGAAAATGCAAAAAGTAAATATGATATGAGTCATGTATGCACCAATTAATGAACAATATAAACATATCATCTGCATGTATACATGAGTAGGGCTCTGCCCCACTAACCTGCACCGGTTGGATTCTCACCAACTCCCAGTATAAGTGTCCCTGGCACTAATTGCCCCTCTCTAGGCAAAACATATTGATTAATAAAGTACATTTACAACAATGGCATTCACACATTCATATAACTATGGCATGACATATGAAGAATAATATCCTTACCTCAAAGTTCTTTCAACCCCTTTTTAGTACGCCTCATAAAACATGTCGCTTCCGGCTTCCAACTCAGTCCTAAAATATTAAATATACAAGAAATAGGTCATAACCTATCTAAGTATCATTTTAGACTCTTCCATAGTGTTTCTTGTGGTTATATTAGTCTATGATAAAAATTTACCAAAATGCCCCCGGAACCCCAGCCCGGCCTCGCAGTATTCGGCCCAACAAAACGTTTTCTCAATATTTTAACTATAGCTATCCTGACTTATTTTTGCCTAAGGAATCCATTTCTAGGCTCAAAATCACTAAATTCAGTATCAAATTACGAAAATATCCTTGACAACCCCGATTTAGGGTTTTAGGGGTATTTTCATAATTATGATTTTTTGGCCTTTTTCGAAAAAGTGACCAACTGTAACCCTACCTATTTTTGCCTCATGAATCCAATGAAATCATCAAATCACTGAAAATCTCACCCTTTCCTCCAGATCTGGTCTTGGCCAAAACTTACTCAAGAAAAAGGGAAAATTTGGAGTTTTGTGTTTTAGATTCCAAAGCTTGTACCTTTTCACTTTTAATCCCTTATTAAGTCATTTAAACACATACTGACCATGATTCAAAGAAATTTGGGTAGCATAACCCCTTAGGATTAGGACTTTTCAAATTTACAACTTAACCAAAAATCACCAAATCAACCACAAACCTCAACAATAACTTCATACTAGAATAGATATAAGGTTTGTGAGGTTACCTCTTGAGATCTTGATTTCTCTCTCTCTAGACGTTCTCTCCTCTCTATCTCCTTGAGCTCAAAATGTGTCTTCAAGATCATGGATTCCATGAAGAAGAAAGGTTTAAGAACGTTTTCATGGAAGATCACAAGAAAATTCTTAAGAAATCACACTTACCTTAAACTTCTTCTTCTTCCTTCTCTTTAGAACTTTAGAGCTCTCTCTCTCTCTCTCTCTCTTCTCTTCTCTTCTCTTCTCTTCTCTTCTCTTCTCTTCTTGTGTTGGATGAAAATGAGGAGGGGAAGAGGAAGGAAGAGTGCTTCGTAAAGTATCTCCCTTCACCCTACACCACATGATTTCATCAAGGCACATGATGGTGACACTTGTCACAATCCACACCTCCTTCATATTTGTGTCATAATTGCTCCATTAAACTTTCATTAGCATTGAACTAATTTCCTCTCCTTTTTGGTTAGCATATAACTGTCCCCCCTTATTTCTACCCTAACCAAATTGTTTCCTCTAACTAATCCAACCATACACTCAAGTAGTGTACCATTATCATCATTAATCATAATTACTATGTCAATGTAGCATTATTTTAATGTAATTAGACATGTGCTCATCTTCATAAATCATCAATTAATCCCCTTACCATATGATAATGACACTTGGCATGTTTATGAGCCAAATAATTATTTCTCCCTCCTATTTCTTTATTTCACAATTTATACAATCACCATTATTACATCTTTCTTTTTCAAATTCGCAACAAATAGCAATTTTGGCAGATTTTCTGAACAAATTTTGAAAAATTATAACTAAATTTGTAGACATTATTTCGGAGTGATTTTAAAGGCTATGGAACCCTTATTGTTTCAAGGAAAAATATGGACTTTAGCCAGTTGGAAACACATCATTCCCAGATTTCATTTCTTTGACCGTTGCTCTAGGGACTTTTCAAATTTTCTGGGCTAATTTCAAAAATCCATAACTCTTTGTATATAGTTTTAATTAATTCGTATGACCTATCAAATTAAAGCTTATGATGCCTACTTTTATCCTATAAACTTTTATAATTTTTGCTCATCATTTGGTCTTCCAAAACCACATGACAAACTCACTGTCTCGTAGACGATTTCAATTAAAACATTGCTCACATTTCAATTTTCAATATTTAATTCCTTTGGCCTTAAATATTCACCATTTTATTGAATATATAAAATAATCACAATATATTCTTGGTGAATAAAATTTGGGGTGTTACAAATTGCATTATTAGAAGAGGAAGTCTTGATTTTTATATGACCTAGTTTAATTGATCTTAAATAAAATTGTTTTCATAAACACAAATGAAACTGACATCTATTTTGTGATTAAAATTATAGTTTAAATTAAAATTAAAAATTCAATTATATGCAAACTTAGATATCATTTGTACCTTAGATTTTTCATTCGTGTTATTTTTCTTTACACGATTTGATCCATGATCTTTTTCTTTTGTTTATGATTGATTGTGACGTGGATATTGTGTTTGGTGGGTAATTAATTTTGACATGTATAGGAGTGTTTGGTTTTAGTTCATAATTAATTTTGACATGTAAAAATATTTGAAAATTTGTGTCATAGGTGAAGCACCCATTATACTTTTTACATGGGATTTGAATTCATGATTAGACTAGCAAAGAGAAAAATAGATTTTGGACAAAATTGCTTCTGAGCATTATTAGGCAACACTTCGTTTTATTAAATATGATTAGAACACTCCCCATAATGCTAAAATCTATTTTTGCGCTAAAATCTTAGGTTGGTCATAAGTTGTTTGAAGAAGCTTTTGATAATCAATTATTATAAATTCGAGAAAATCAATCTTTATTTATTCCTTTGGTCCTTATTATAAGACATCAACTACCATTTCTCTTAGACCAAGGAAGGGAAGTTAAATCATTAAATTAGTGTTCATTTGATAAATATTTTCATCTTTACTTCTACTTTAATGATGTGAAATCAAAAATGTGAAAAATGTTATTTTTCATATTTGCCATGTGTTAGCATATTCTCTCATTGACCATTGCTCCTTTCTCCCCCTAAACCCCAATATAAACAAAGTTATCCCCTCTTTTCCCAACGTCTGACATAACATCTAGAGGAAGGCAAAATTTACCTAAGCTCACAAAGTCACAATTTTTCGAAGCCACGACTTGTCTCTTTCTCTCAAATAATATACATAGTGGCGCCATTTTTTTGTGTAAAAACTCAGCAAAAAAAGCAACGGTGAAGTAATTTTTTTAAAAAAAACCCCCCAAAACAGAATTAAACTTAGGCAAACCAAACGGAACGGAAACTGAAATTGCCATTGTTGAGTGAAGATGGATTCAATGCTCCCATGAATGACCAAATGCAAGTATCCTTCGACTCAAACCTACTGCCATGTTGGGAAGAGGAAATGGATGAGATTATGAACTCAAATATTTACCCAAGCTCACAGAATCAACGTGTTGTCGTGTTAGGTGATTCAAACATGCTCTATTTTGGTGAAGCTATAACAAAGAACTTGAAACCTTATTTACTTCATGACTTGAACATAGAAGGTGTGTGTGATGATGATGATGATGATGATGGCGGCGGCGACGTTTCCCTGCCTAACTTGAACAAAACCCAAAAGTGATGGGAAAGATACAGAGTTGAAACCCATTGAGAAATGAAAACTTAATTGGGGGAGATATGCTGAATGGATTGGAAACGCAATAGTCAATAAAAAGAATATGAATTGTTTAGAGTATAACTTATGAGAATTCACGATGTTCGAGGAGTTATTCAAAAAACGAAGTTCTATTAAAAATGAGGGCATAATGGGGAAACCAAATAAATAAATCAGTCAGAGACAGTTGATGCCTTATAATAAGGACAAAAAATTATTGACAGTTGATGCTTTATAATAAGAACAAGAGAGAGTATGTGTCATGTAGTGTCAGCCAAGAAATTAAGTGAGTGTTTGGAATAGCTTATTTCTGGGAAATAAACACTTATTACATAAGTCGAGACAAAACTCCTCTCACATGATAAGCACTTAGAAGTAAAAAATAAGCTATCTCAAACTAACACTAAATTACTTACATGCAAGGTTATCAAACTCATGGGTTCAAGCAAACTCGTGACAATGGCGTAAACTCGAATTGTAAACTTATAAGAGTGTGCTTTTATCATTAAATAGGTATTAATAATGTATAATTAAATAATTGAAATATAAAAAATGACAATAATTTAATTTAAATATAGGAAAAAAGATAGAAAAATACCATCAAAATTGGTAAAAGGCAAATAAGTATGTTGAATTTCAATAATTCTAGAGGGACTGATTTGAATTTTGAAATATTGCAAAATTTGAGAAATTGCCTAACTACCCTTAGTTTTTTTTTTTAAATAAAAAATCCTCAACCCCCTTACCAACAGCCGCCAGAGCTCCGGTGACCTTGCCGACGACCGGTTGCTAGAGCTCCACTGAATATTATTAACAACTCAAGTATCTATATTAACAACTTTAGTCTTAAAAATTCAAAAAAAGATATTAGCCACTGAAGCTCCGATGAAGGTTATTGAGAAATGTTCAACAAATGCCCCGTTTACAACTTTAATCTCGCTATTAACAACTTAAATATACGTATTAACAACTTTAACCTAAGAAATTCAAAAAGAAAATATTAACCGCCGGAGCTCCGATGAAGGAGTATATTTTTTTGAATTTCTCAAGCAAAAGTTATCAATATAGATAATTAAGTTGTTAATAACGATATTAAAGTTGTAAACGGCAGCCTTATGTTTTTTCTAATTTCTCACGCAAACGTTGTTAATACTAATACTTGAGTTGTTAATAGCGATGCTAAAATCGTAAACGAGATATTTATTGAATATTTCCTAATAACTTTTACCGAAGCTCCGACAGCTTTTTTTTTTGTTTTTTGAATTTCTCATGCTAAAGTTGTTAATATAGATATTTAAGTTGTAAATGTGGTATTTGTTGAATATTTCCTAATAACTTTCACCGAAGCTCCAATGACTAATATTTTGTTTTTGAATTTCTCAGGCTAAAGTTGTTAATACAGATACTTAAATTGTTAATAGTGATACTAAAATTGTTAATATAGATACTTAAGTTGTTAATAACCTTCACCAAAACTCCAGCGGCTAATATCTTTTTTTTTTAATTTCTCAGGCTAAAGTTGTTAATATAGATATTTGAGTTGTTAATAATGATACTAAAATTGTAAACGGGATATTTGTTGAATATATTCTAATAACCTTCATCGGAGCTCCGACGGCTAATATCTTTTTTTTTTAATTTCTTTAACTAAAGTTGTTAATATAAATACTTGAGTTGTTAATATAGATACTTGAATTTTTAATAACCTTTACTGGAGCTCCAACAGCCAATATCTTTTTTTTTTAATTTCTTAGACTAAATTTGTTAATACAAGTACTTGAGTTGTTAATAGCAATATTTAAATTATCAATATAAATACTTTAGTTGGTAATAACCTTCACCAAAGCTTCAAAGGCCGGCCGCCAGCAAGGTCACTGGAGCTCTAATGACAACCGCCGTCGCCAGTCATTGGCAATGGAGCTTCGGCTACCGTTAAGGGGTTTGAGGATTTTTTATTTAAAAAACAAAACTAAGGGTAGTTATGTAATTTCTTAAATTTTACAACATTTTAAAATCTTAAATCAGTCATTTTGGAATTATTGAAATTCAACATACTTGTTTGTTTGTAACCAATTTTGATGGCATTTTTCTGTCTTTTTTCCTTAAATATATTTTAAATCCAAATAATTGAAATTAAATTCATCAACATTCATAATACTTAACAAAAAAATTTCTATAAATTTCATATATAAATTCGCTAAATTATAATCAAATCAAAAAAGTTAACATGAGTTTAATGGTGAGTTAACACAATTCTATAAATTAGAAACATGAAAACAGTAAATTCTATATATAAACTCACGAGTTTGACCGATTTTACAACTAATACGAGTTTATTAGTGACTTGACACAATTTTGTCAAATAAAAACTTAAAAAGGGTAAACTCTTAGAGTTAACTCACGAATTTAACAATAATACTTGTATGAAATATGAAACTTGTTAAAAAAGGACCAAAGATTTTTATTGGGAAAAAGACCAAAAAATATCAATTGCATTTTAAAATCTCAAATAAGTGATTTTCGATTAAAATGAATAGTTAATTACTCTACTCTTGTAGTCAATACTAGGGGTGTTCAAAATATCCCGGTCTCAATTGTCCCGGCCCGGTCCCGGACATTTTATCTCGGGAATTTCTCATCCCAGCCAGGACCAGGACCGGGAAAACCAGGATCTAAAAATCCCGGGACCAGGATCACACCTTGTGATCCCAGGAATTCCTGATCCCGGTTTTTTTTCTTTTTTCGTTAAAAAATAGGTTATTATTTTATTTTTGTATTTTTTACCCTATAAATTAAGTTATCATTTGATAAAATATATATCACATATTTAGTTAAAGTTAAATCGTATATACCGTGATATATATCCTAACTATATAATATATAAAGATAATAACAAAAATGATGAATGTGATAATAATATTAATAATAATATGTTATTTTTCAATTCTAGCTCAATTTGTGTGATTTTTATTACCTTATTAGGTGTTAAATAATCACTTTAAACACTATTATAAAAAATTTTAACTAATATAATTATATTATTAAGACCAGGAATTCCCGATCCCGGTCCCGGGAATTTCCCGGGACCGGGACCGGGAATGACATCCCAATCCCGGCCAATCCCAAGACGGGAACCGGGAATGGGTGATCTCAGTCCTGTCCCGGGATTTGAACACCCCTAGTCAATACCAATACTCTTATAAAAATCAAAACTGATTTGAGATTTTAAAATTCAAATGATATCTTCTTGTCTTTTTTCCATTTTTATTTTCACTAGTATTATTATTGTTCAATTTTTTTCTTTTCATGTTTTTTCAATTTTATAGTTATTGTAAAATTATTTTATTTGAGTGAGCATTTCAAATGTGTTCTAAATAATTCACAAGAGCTTTGAGGGCCGAAAAAGTTAATGTAAGTCGCTTTGTATAGAACTCAATCTCGTAAGTAAGATGAGCTATAGATTCCATTTTTCAATTCTAGCTCAATTTGTGTGATTTTTATTACCTTATTAGGTGTTAAATAATCACTTTAAACACTAGATTATAAAAAATTTTAACTAATATAATTATATTATTAAGACCAGGAATTCCCGATCCCGGTCCCGGGAAATGACCGGGAATGACATCCCAATCCCGGCCAATCCCGAGACGGGAAACGGGAATGGGTGATCTCGGTCCTGTCCCGGGATTTGAACACCCCTAGTCAATACCAATACTTTTATAAAAAACAAAACTGATTTGAGATTTTAAAGTTCAAATGATATCTTCTTGTCTTTTTTCCATTTTTATTTTCACTAGTATTATTATTGTTCAATTTTTTTCTTTTCATGTTTTTTCAATTTTATAGTTATTGTAAAATTATTTTATTTGAGTGGGCATTTCAAATGTGTTCTAAATAATTCACAAGAGCTTTGAGGGCCGAAAAAGTTAATGTAAGTCGCTTTGTATAGAACTCAATCTCGTAAGTAAGATGAGCTGTAGATTCCTTCAGTCCGCTCTTGTAGTGGATAGTAATGATAAACAGAAATGAAGAAAAACCAAACATGATCATTCTCTTTATTATAGTCAATTACTCGACAACGATAAAAAACTCTATACTACTTGATTAATCCTTTAAATGATTTTCTACCAATTTTTCTTTTATAAGAAAATATTCAATAGTGTTTAACGTTGGTTCTCGGGGGCTTAACACAACCCTCTTCCTTAACCCAGGCTTTGGACAAGCTATAGAGTTGATGGAGATAAAGAACCTATTTATATTTTTAATTACGATTAAGATTATAATCATAATTACTAAATTGAGTTTAAAATACAACAGTACTGTTGGATGATGCAAACGCATACAATAGCTCAAAACGCAAACCCTGTTACTTCCGGTTTTACCTATTTTGACCGTGAAAAGCTGTGTTCCTTCCTGCTGAAGAGAACATTATGAACAACAGCTAATGGATGAGAAGTCTGGTAACTAAGCAGCCATAATGCAAGGGTGATCCTATTAAGATGAGATAAGAATAACATTAATGAGACCTAAAATGAGCAAGGAATAGAAATTAATGCTCAATTGCCACCATTTTCTATCTTGAAACAGGTCAAAAGCTTCCTTCTCCTGAGCCATGAGTGAGAAGGAGCTTCTCCTTCTCCTTCTCATTCCACCTTTTCTTTGTTGGCCTACATAAAATCCCATCCTTCATTAGTCTTTAACAAAATTCCCTTTCCAAACAAACAAACAAAAAAAAACGTTGTTGCGAGCTATCAATCAATCTTCTTTGAAGAAAGAAACTTCCCAGCTAAGTCAGATTTTAACTCGCATCCGAATTGTTGAGTTTTCACAAAAAGGAAATCAATTTCTTCTTCCTTCCCATACACGTAGAAAGCTACAAATGCAAAAGCGATTCCTGTAGCCATGAGAATACGAGTTCAGTATATCACTTTTTCATTCCTGACACTGACCTATTGGAAAGCAAATACTCCTCCGGTTCTTAATATAAGACATATTTACCAAATTTAATTAGATTAAGGAAGTTAGTTGAGTTAATTAATATGACATATTTTCTAAAACACTCTATTCATCTTCTTTAATTTCCTCCTTCCCCCTCCTCCTTCATTATTGTTGAGGGAGCCTCAATAGGGATAAATTAGAAAATGATTGACAAATATAAAAAACATGTCTAACATTTGGAACCAAGATCAACTCCCCAAATATGTCTTATATAAAGGACCGGAGGAGTAGGTAAATAGCAGTACAATAGAAACACAAGCTCCTTGTATTGTGGCAGCATTAGGTGTTTAAGTAAAAAGTGATTCAATAATGTTTCTGAAATCAAGTCAAACTAGGATACCTAGGGACACCCAACTGATGAGAAAGTAATGAATATTTTAGTGTAAAGAAGCCAAATTCTCAAGTTTATCCCCAAAAAAATAATAAACTAACTCAAAATTCAACACTTTTTTTTAATGTTCACAATCAGAAGTGGTTTATGAAATTTATAAGTTATCCTGAAAGAGAAATGTTAGGTAACATTTGGTGTTAGGGCACTGAACAGACTTACAAAATGAGCTTCCTGACACTGTTCAAACTTTAACCTAACGTTTCAAGCATGACTCAAAATTAAGCAGATGCTAGAGCTTGCATATATCATTAAAATTGATAGAATTTGGATTAAATATGTAGAAAAACATTTACCTTCAACATTGACTGAATGGTGAAGCAGGAAGTTGTTAATGGAAGAGTTTGGAGCAGCCATATGGAACACAACCTCAGCTCTTTCACATACTGCAGTGACAAAGCAGTAGTTATACAGGGCTGAAATATCCTCCTTCACATTTTTAGTTGCAACAGAAGTTAAACAACCATATGCAGAGGGAAAAAAAGAGCTAACTGTAAGTACCTGGGCTTTGTTACGAAATGACAAGGCTCCAAAGGAAGCTAAGAATGAAGAGAGATAGAGTGACCTATTGATCACTGTTACTCAAATATTCTCTGAAGTATATCTATTTCATTCATGTATAAGGTATTTATATACAAAGGAGGAGCCTCTGAATTAATGGCTCATTATGATGATTGATTCTATAATCCCTAATTTAGTGGGATACTCACTATCCCTGATTGTGTGGGATATCTACATTATTTCCTAATCACACAATATTTCCTAACACTCCCCCTCAAGTTGGAGCATAGATGTTAATCATGCCCAACTTGTTACAAAGATAGTCAACCCAAGTGCCATCCAAGGCTTTAGTCAAAAGATCACCTAACTGATCACTAGATGGTACATGTCCTGTAGAGATAAAATTCTCCTTGATCTTATCACGTACAAAGTGACAATCAATCTCAATATGTTTCGTACGTTCATGGAACACGGAGTTGGAGGTTATGTGTAAGGCGGCTTTATTATCACACCACAATTTCGCAGGCAATGACGTGGCAAGACCAACCTCCTTCATTAATTGGTGGATCCACACAATCTCCTGTACGGACTGAGACATGGCTCGATACTCAGCCTCTGCACTAGACTTTGCCACCACATCCTGCTTCTTGCTCCTCCAAGATACCAAGTTTCCTCCTACAAGAACGCAATAGCCTGTAATGGACCTCCTAGTCGTTTTTGACCCTGCATGATCTGCATCACAGAAACACTCAATCTTTGTGTGACCATGATTCGTATAGAGTATACCACGACCAGGTGATCCCTTCAAATAATGTAGGACATGCTCCAAAGCCTCCCACTGAGCAACGGTCGGAGATACCATGAATTGGCTAAGTCTACTGACAGGAAAGGTTACATCAGGGCGAGTTACCGTGAGATAGTTCAATTTTCCAATCAACCTTCGGTATCGCTCAGGATAGGCAAACGGTTTAATCTTCTTAGGATCAATTCGTTTTCTCACATCCTCGGGTAGCTCATCAAATGGCACACTATCGTCAATGTCCAAAAATGGATTATGAATCATGGGACAGCTACTAGGTGTTGCTCCAAGTTTCCCGGTTTCTTTCAGTAGGTCAAGGACATATTTCCGCTGGGTTAGGAGAATACCCTTCTTGCTTCTCATAACTTCAATCCCAAGAAAGTACTTTAACGGACCCAAATCCTTCGTTTGAAAGTGAGAATCCAGAAAGTCCTTGAGTGATGAGATTCCTGATGTATCACTGCCTGTAATAACAATGTCATCGACATAGACTACTAAGAGAATCAGGCCAGCAGCCGTTCGTTGATAAAACACAGAATGATCACATTTACTCTGATTTAGACCAAACTTCTTAACCACAGAACTAAATCTGTCAAACCAAGCACGAGGGCTCTATTTCAAACCATATAAAGACTTCTGGAGGTGATATACCTTGCCATGCTCCCCCTGAGCAACAAAGCCAGGCGGTTGCTCCATGTAAACTTCCTCAAGAAGATCACCATTTAAAAAAGCATTCTTAACATCCAACTGATGAAGATCCCAACCATGGGTAGCTGCCATAGAAATGAAGAGACGAACAGAGGACAACTTGGCCACAGGAGAGAAAGTTTCAGAATAGTCAACTCCATACGTCTGAGCATAACCCTTAGCCACCAATCAAGCTTTCAATCGTTCCAAGCTGCCATCAGCTTTGGTCTTAACAGCAAACACCCACTTACATCCAATAGCCTTCTTTCCAAGAGGTAAATCAACGAGTGTCCAGGTACCAGCCTTATCAAGGGCCATCATTTCCTCATTCATCGCAGCACGCCAACCAGGATGGGCCAAGGCTTGGGAGAGATGGGTGGTAAGGGGAATAGAGTCTACGGAGGCTATGAAGGAACAGGATGTGGGTGACAGGTGATGATAGGAAACAAATGAGGAAATAGGGTACGTACAAGTGCGTTTACCTTTGCGGAGGGCAATGGGCAGGTCAGTAGGTTCAAGATTAGCAGGCACATGTTCAGACACTGGTTCAGGTACTGGTCCAGGCATTGGGTCAGGGGCAAGTGGAGGCGAGGTTAAGTGCAGATCCGGCGCCGAGGCGGACATGGGTAGGTCAAGAAGACGAGCAACACCATTACTTTCCTTAGGACGTCTGTGATACACCTGGTGGATAGGGGGCGGAGCAGGGGCCGGCACAGATGCTTGCACTGGTGGGGAACGAACCTCATACACTAAGATAGGATCAGGATCTGGATTAGGGGTAGAAGCTGACGGCAGAGCAGGGACAGAGAAGAACGAAGTGGATTCATGGAAAGTGACATCTGTAGACACAAGATAACGCCGAAAGTCGGGAGAGTAGCACCGATAGACCTTCTGAACCCTAGAATACCCAAGGAAGACACACTTGAGAGATTTGGGATCAAGTTTAGTGAGACCGAGACGAATGTCCCGAACAAAACAGACACACCCAAAAATTTTTGGATCAATGGGAAACAATGGTTTGGAAGGAAACAAAGTGGTGTATGGAACATCGCCACTGAGAACAAGAGATGGCATACGATTAATAAGAAAGCAGGCGGTGGATACAGCATCAGCCCAAAAGGATTTAGGAACATGCATTTGAAACATTAGAGCGCGGGCAACCTCTAATAAATGCCGATTTTTCCTTTCGGCAACACCATTCTGAGCAGGTGTATCGGCACACGAGGACTGATGAAGCATGCCATGGGTCAGCATATAGTCATGAAACTGGGTAGAAAAATACTCTTTAGCATTATCACTGCGTAAGGTTTTCACAGAGACACCAAATTGAGTTTTGATCTCAACACAAAAATTGCAAAAGTGAGAAAACAACTCGGAATGACTTTTAATTAAATAAAGCCAGGTGGTTCGAGAAAAATCATCAACGAACGTAACAAAGTACTTAAAACCAGATGTGGACATAACAGGACACGGACCCCAAACATCAAAATGAACCAAATCAAAAGGGGACGCAGCCCGTTTATTGACGCGAGGTGCCAGGTGAACACAATGGTGTTTGGCAAACTGACAAGACTCACACTCTAAGGATGACAAATGATGAAATTGAGGGTACAACCTCTTCAAGGATGACAATGACACATGACCTAAACGACAGTGAACATCAAAGGGAGAGGAACCACCAGAGCAAGCAACAGAACGCGGCACCTGATCGTCAAGAAAGTAATGGCCGCCCGATTCATAACCCCTACCAATAATCCGCCTCGTCGTAAGATCCTGAATCACACAATGGTCAGGAAACAGTGAAATAAAACAGTTCAATTGACGAGTAAGCTTGCTGGGAGACAGAAGGTTAAAAGCAAGGTCAGGAACATTAAGAACTGACGATAGAAGAACAGAGGATGTAGGTGTAACCGTGCCAGAGCCAATGACACGAGAAGCAGAACCATTGGCAATAGTAATAGAGGAGGGGTTGGTATAAGGTGCATACGTAGAGAACAAACGATGGTTACCTGTCATGTGGTCAGTGGCACCAGAATCGATGATCCACCTCGAGGAAGAAGTAGCAAGGCATGAGTCACCATTACCTGTAGCGAGCGCACTCGGAGTGGATGGAACAGTGGCAGGTTGATCTGTGGATTGGGCCATATGAGCAGCTCCAGTACGTTGCAGCTTGTTTTGCAACTTACGACAGTAGCGTTTGATATGACCCAGTTCCTTACAATAGTAGCAGACAATAGGACTAGGAGGCGGATTGTTGCCTGGACGTGGAGAACCTTGGTTCCGTGAATCAACAGAGGTCAAGGACGGTGTACTAGGTCCAGAGTTCAAGACGTTCAGGTGGCGATTATCAGTGGGACCACGGCCGGCCAATGCACTAGCAGTAGGAGTAGAGATCGGGTGTAAGAGACTATCTGCACGTAGCACACGAGAGTACACATCCTGAAGCGAAGGAAGTTCAGAACTAGACAGAACCTGGGAACGAACTGTCTCATAGGCCGGGTCAAGGGCAGTAAGAAAGCTGATAATCGCCAATTTCTCCATATTATCAACCTGTACCTTAAGGTCAGCGGTAGGCAGCATCAACATCTTCAATTCCTCATACATTTTTTTAAACTCAACATAAAAGCTCTTTAAAGAGCGGCCCTGCTGTTCAGCACGATAAAATCCCTTGCAGACATCATGAATGCGAGTAATATTGCCTTTTCCAGAATACAGAAACTCCAAGCAACCCATAAGTTCCTTAACAGTATTACAGTGACTAACTGAGGGAAGGATTTCACTGCTAATGGAATTCTGGATTTGTAGGAACAAACGGGCATCAGCTCGAGCCCAAGCCATTTTAGGGTCATCCGTAGGAGGCGTATCAGTCAAATGGCCCTCTTTCTCAATACTAAGCAAGTACATGCGTATAGTCTTGCTCCAATCCATATAGTTTGTCCAGGTCAATTTGTGCTCAGTGATTTTGTTTGTCACAGGGACAATTTCCGTAGTAACACTAGCCTTGGAATCAGCCATTAATGCAAATAGAGAGTACTACACCAAAAAATAGAGAGCCCCAACCAAGTACACACACCAAAGAAGCAATCAACCAAAATGGGCTCACCACCACAACCACCAAACAGTCCCAAAAAAAAAATGACGCCAAGCAACACAAAGGAAAGCCAAATAGCCTTCTAAGCTAATAGGGCAGAAACACACCGGAGACAGAGGCAAGATACAACCAAAAATGCTGAAGGAAGACCACAGCAGTTCCCAAAGACAGCCAAGAGAGCAATTAGGTCAGAAGCATACCAGAACAGAAAAAAAAAACGCACAGCACACACTACCAAACGCCGAAATCAACCACAAAGATCCCAATCGGAGAGACCCACAACACGAAACCACCACAGGAAGGACGGCAGCAATGAGTCGACGGCAGCACAGAAGATGGCGGCGGAAAACTCGCCGGCGGTCATGCTCACGCGCCGGCGCGTGGAGTTCCGGCGAGACTTGGGGCGGCGCGTGACGGCCACGCGCAGCTCAGATGGAGGCGATCCTCCGGGGAACGGCCGATCGGGCGACGGCGAGGCTGCCTGTGGGGCGCGTGTTCCCAAAATCCCCCGGCCACCGGACCCCTTGCGCATGAACAGTAACGGACAGAGGAGAACCCAGATATCAGAGATCAGAACAGCGCCGGGAAGAGGAAAAAAACGAAATTGAGAGAGCTCCTAGGCTCTGATACCATGTTACTCAAATATTCTCTGAAGTATATCTATTTCATTCATGTATAAGGTATTTATATACAAAGGAGGAGCCTCTGAATTAATGGCTCATTATGATGATTGATTCTATAATCCCTAATTTAGTGGGATACTCACTATCCCTGATTGTGTGGGATATCTACATTATTTCCTAATCACACAATATTTCCTAACAATCACCAAAGCAAAGACTGTGCCAACATATCAGATTTAAGGGAGAATGTACTAAACAGTCTGCATATGCAAGGTAAATAGCTTGAATAACAACACAAGACAAACTGTACAATCATGTTCATTCAACTAAAAAGTATTCAGGCTTTACTCCACAAGAAAAAACAATAACATCAAACAATATTTTGAAAATTGCAAGAAATATAGCAAGGGAAAAATTGCAATTTAGCATACATTATTAAATACCACGGGAAACAGGACCCAATTATTCCCTTCAGCAAGAGATTTCAAAACACTGACAGCAAAATTCCATGAAGAAGCAAGGGAAAGAACGACTTGATGTGACTTATCTTCTGACAAGTGAAACCAAGATGTGGGTACTTTCTCAATTGTATATCCCAATCTACAGCATAATAAACTAGAGTACTACTCATAGTTAGCATTTATCTTCACATTCAAAATCCTAACGCTTCTTATTATAGCACCATCAATTATCCCATCATTTAAGTCATTGTGCAATGAATTTTCTTTACGGGGCAAGCGAAAGTTTCATTCAAGAGTAGAGCGAGGACTGCACAAAGTGCCGGGGTGAGTATAACATCCTCCAAGTCAGAGAAATTGAAAGAAAACAAGTTGTACAGAGTATGCAGAGAGAGAGAGAGAAGATAGAGAAAGGGAGTAACTTCTTATTCAACAGTTCTAATGAATATCACGTGCAAGCATTTATAAGTCTCTACAGTAACTTATTCAGGTATAACTCCCTAACTGAAAGTAGTTACAAGACTTAGACTTTATTCTTGCCATGTATTAAGGAGGCAAAGGCTAAATGGCATGTTATACATTACTAGACATTTAGATAGATGTTGACATCTTAGCATGTTCAAAAACACATAAAGAACTTACACTTTTACAGGTAGAATGCCGTGGACAAATAAAAAGACTAATGAGAACAATAGAAGCTTTGAAAGGGCAGTAAAGCCGGATGCAATGAAGTTGTGGTAGACTTTGAATAAAATTAATTTATAATTACGATTTTGAGAATAGATTTGGTTGTAATAGATTTATAAGATTGATTCTGGGTATAATTGAAAAGCTAAAACCATGGTTTTCTTAAAAATTATCCAAATCGTCTCTTGATTGATTTAACCAAAATATGGGTGTTTGGATGGGTACAAGTGAAAACCATGATTTTGATGAATAATTGATTTTTTTGCAGAGGTCCCAAACAGGCGCGTAAAATGCTATGAAGTATGAACACTTTTATGTATTTCTAAACAGATAAGATCATCATTTTCTTTTAAAAAGGAAAACATGTCTCTAGACAAATGATAGACCTTTCACTTGGATTTTTTACCAAGAAAGAAAGGAAAGACAAATTTACAAAATCAGATAGAGTGCTGCTTAACCTATAAAACTAAATCTGTATCGGTGTTTCTGAATAGCCTCTTCAATCATGATCCACCATCCAATTTGACAGCTAATACATCAAGGGTACCTCAACAATCTAGGAACTTAGAACACACAAACACAGAATGTGCCCCGAAGCTGTAAGACTAGATGTAAAAGGCTACTGCAGTGGAGTTCAAAAGCAAATTCTACAGGATTAGACCAAAGAGCTCAGTTGTTACTCTAGGTTTCTTATTTGTTTTGCTCAAGCACTCCAATACACCTATAATTCAACACAACATTCCAAAATCTATGCAAATGTAATAGCTTTTATTGGATTCAGACATGGTACCGTGTACTTTATCCATACCTCTTCCGCTTCCAAGATAGATGGAAGCTTTGGAAACTGTCACTGGGTCTTTACTGTGGGGTTAAAGATGATTTTGTTCCACTTTAGTCGTCAACAAGAACTCAAAATCTCACGCTTACTTAGGTAACAATCTGATTTGTGTAGATAGGGAAATGCATCTGAAAGATACAAAGTGACCTTCAATAAAACAGGATTTCTTAGAAATTTTTTTCTAACATGGTACAACTTGAAGACTTTGTAACCTTTAGGAAGCTATTGGATACCTATTTGTTAAAGGATTACTTCTGAGATGCAGGGTACTATCATTTTCCCTGTAATATGTTTATCCCATAGCATGAACTTCGATCACACAGATTTTCTTATATAATTTTAATCAATTTCATATTTTTTCTTATGTAAATTCTTATATGGTATACAATCATTTGTAACAGCTATCTTCTACTGATTCGGAAGCTGTGTTGGTTTTGCATTCCGAGACAGTTGATGTAGCAGTTACAAGGTAAGGTGAACACTTTATTTACGCTGAACAAACTCTTCCTTTAATAAATTTAAAAAAAAAAAATACTCATGTCTTTATTTGTGTTTCCTGAGGTTGTTTGTCCTTTAAGAAGCAGAAATGTTTTGTATGTATACATTCCAGTACACTTGAAAGTTCCCATTAACCATTGAAATTGAAAACTTGATTTGGTTTATTTTCACAACAAAATCGATTTGAAGTAGGTAGATAGATGAGAGGAAAATTGAACCTTACCTAGAAACTGCAGAACTTCCTGTTGATGAGCGTTTCTAGGTAAGGCTCAAGCACTCCAAATCGATTTGAACATCAGCAATTAGATGAGCGTTCAATTAACTAAGAAGCCAGGCTGCAAGGATGATACAATCAAGAGGGATAAGAAATAAATTGTGAACAACAAAATTTTGCAAACACATTGTCTTCTTGCAATGAGAAGACATTGCTGCTCATGAAAAGCACAAAAGTAGTCCCATCTAGCAATATCACTTTGCAATATGCTTTCATCAAATATTTTCTCCAATCCCAAGGAAAAAAAAATTGCATGCTATTATTGTGATCAATACATCCACAGAAATTATGAAAATATTCTAATTCATAACAATAATGCAACTCATCTCAAATTTTATGTTTATGGCCGGCACATTGCACTACATCTACAAATATGTTTGGAGGTACTGACAAATAAAACAACCTGTTTGAGAGCCTTCCACTCTGAAATAAACCACTGTTCTGTATTAACAAGACATAAGAGTTTCAATTCAGTTGAATAGGAAGGAATCTGCGAAGAATGGATGTGAAAAAAACGTATGTCCATGACTAGGAAGGAACCTGTGCAGTGGCTTCCACATTAGTGTCATCCCATGTTCATATTAATGTCCATCCTTTCTGGGCAGGCACAGGTCAACTAAATAGTATTCCCGTAGCAATTGGAGTTATGGATTTTCAGTTTATAGGGGGCAGCATGGGATCCGTAGTAGGTGAGAAAATCACCCATTTGATCGAATATGCTGCCAATCAATTTCAACTCTTATTCTAGTATGTGCTTCTGGAGGAGCATGTATGCAAGAAGGAAGTTTTAGCTTGATGCAAATGGCTAAAATATCTTATGCTTTATATGATTATCAAGAGGCAGGAAACTATTGCATAAACTCCAGTTTAGTATATTCATGAACCCATAGATTAAATTAAGCCACACAGAAAATGCTTCCAACTATTTGATCAATGACAGTACCTAAAAACTTCTGCACCCTAGTACCCTGTCTCTGTTTTTCCCCTCCAATTGGCCCAAGACCAGTTCAACATCAGCAACCTACTATTGGAAAATAAGCAATAGTGTTCAGGGTTATTTAAGTTTTACAAATATTTATGTTAAGATTAAATATATTTAATGGTCATTAATTAAATTTACCTCCATAAACATTTTTGTTGCAGTAACAACTTAATGATGAGATTAAATATTGGTTGGTAAACTTTGATGTTCAATAAATGGCTATCTCTGCTTTAACCTCAGTTCTGCAGTCTCATTATGTGATTCAAAAAAAGAATAATCAAAAGATATACTTGATATATAACCTCTTTCTTTCAGCTTGCAGTCGAGTTCTGCAAAGTGATCCTCAGGGTTGTACTGACCAGTCATCAGTACTTTTGAAAGTTCCCATTAACCATTGAAATTGAAAACTTTATTTGGTTTTTTTTTTTTTATTAAAAAACATGCTTTACACTTTAAGTCACAACAAATCGATTTGAAGTAGGTAGATAGATGAATGGAAAATTGGAAACCCCATACCTAGAAACCACAGAACTTTCTGTTGATGATTAGCTGCATGTCTTAGAAATTGACCAATGTTTATCTCCAAATGATCCTCACCATTCTTCCTACGACAGCAATCTTTAAGACAAACATGGGTTAGATGTTTTTAAAGCCCCCTTGTCCAAGACGTTTTTCAGACTTGAGATTAATCAAGGGGGCTAAATCATTTCACAAATTTTTGAAGTGTGACCTGAGGGAGTAGAATTTTCACCACCATAATCTCAAAACTATAACTAAGCTAATCAACTAAACTCATAACCAACCACTGTTCAACAACTAAGCTTCAACAGCTGTCCTTAATCATACAAAAATTATCCACTGAGCTCATAATTAATAACTGTTCAGCCACTACGCTTCAACTATCCTTAATCATCCATTAACTATCAATATTTATCAACTATGCTCGTAATTAACCACTGTTCAGCAACTAAACATCAATTATCCTCAGACATCTGTCATTCGTAAATATACCCCACCACTGTTCAACCACTAGGCTTCAGCTATCCTTAATCATCCATGAATTGTCAATACTCATAATTAACCGCTCTTCAGCAACTAGACTTCAACTATCCTCAAACATATGTCGTCCGTAAATATACTCTACCACTGTTCAACCACTAGGCTTCAGCTATCCATCATCCACGAACTCTCGACACTCGTAATTAACCACTGTTCATCAACTAAACTTCATCTATCCACAAACATTTGTCATTCATAAATATACTCCACCATTATTCAACCCCTAGGCTTCATCAAATCCTTAATCATCCATGAACTGTCAATACTTATCAACTATACTTGTAATTCACCACTGTTCATCCACTAAACTTCAACTGTTCTCAAACATCTTCCATTCATAAATATAGTCCACAACTGTTCAGGTTCTAGACTTTCCTATCCTTAATTTCATCTCCAAATTCCTCACTGCCTTTTACCAAGAGTTTCAAGTTACTAGCATGCATCAACAATTAATTTTTTTAGCCTCTATGCATCTAAATAGGGGTTTATAATTAAATATAAAACATTTGAAATTAAGAGAGTGGATTTTTTTGTGAAATTATTTTCAAAACATAACAACTTTTTTAAAAGTTCCACCTGATACGTGAAAAATGTGAAGGAAAACACTTGAGTTTTATTTGTAAGAAGGTGGAGTATTTTTAATGGGCAAATAAACCAAAGCATTAGTAATTAGCAAAATAATATTAGTTGAAATAAAATTGTGATTTGGCATTTTCACCACTTAAAAGTATAATAGTTTCAAAAGATTAGAACCCCTTAATTTAAAGATAGAAATTCATGAAGCAATCACATATCAAACATATAGAACTCCTGCTAAACCACCTAGTAATAGAAAAGACAAACCCAAAAAATTACTAATCCAATACTTATCAAGGTTTGAGGCCATGCAGGTTTTGTACTCGTGGTATTAAAAGAGTAATAAATAAACTAAAGGCCTAAAATATTAATGTTAGCATTAGCAATGAAGGCCACATTGAAGATATCAGCAACAAGAAGAGCTAGCGCAATTGGTAAAACAGTAAAAGGAAATTCAGCCTGACTCATGGCATAATATTCAGCTGGACTTGTTCCTACCCCGAAAGAGATTGAGAACTGTTGGGAGTTCCCCACTAAAAACACAATTTGAATATTGCTCTGAAGTTTGCACACATCTCAGTGATCACACAAAAAGATACTTGAATGCAACAGAAGGATTGATAATGGATGAGGAGAGAATCCGAAAGGCTCACTCATATTGTCACTCATCCAAAGGGACGCGTAAAGGTACGACATGGCCGTATTGGTGTCCCTGAATGCAACCAGAACTGTTATGGGCAGCCTCTTTTTTCTTCTCAATGAGGTGAAGCGAGAATCCAAAGGGCTCACTCACAACAAACAATAACCTATGGAGCACCAGAATGGTGAAGGATGTGATCCTCTCCCCATAGCTACGACAATCCATTGTCTCTTTTTTTTTTTTTTGGTTTTTTTCCGAGCTGAAAACAAGCTAATGATTTGATGTTGTTTCAGATTTTTTGACCGAGTGAGACTCCAAAAGGCTTACTCACGTAGGGCCAAGGAAGAATCGCAAAGGTGACATGGTGGAACACAAAGTCTGTGCCGCCTAATTACCTGCCCCACTACTGCGATGAAGATTTTCTTCCAATATCGTCTCCGACTTTCTTTTTGCTTTTTCTGAACAACATTTATACATGTAGAATTTGCTTCAGCTCTTTTGGCCGAGTGAGACTCCAAAAGGCTAACTCACGCAGGGCCACGAGAGAATCGCAAAGGTGACATGGTGGAACACAAAGTTTGTGCTGCCTAATTACCTGCCCCACGACTGCGATGAAGATTTTCTTCCTATATTGTCTCTCAACTTTTGCTTGGCCAAGTGAGTCTCCAAAAGGCTTACTCACGAAAGGCTAGCAGAGAATCGTAGCGGCGACATGCATTACGCTGCACCATACTCCGGCTGGCTTTTCCAATCGCCACATTGTCTCCAATTATGAAAATCCAAAAGGTTTTGCCCATAACAGTTCAAGTGAAACAGGAAGTTTAATCACCGCCTGCCCCAATTTACATTCTCCCTGTGACCTTTGATTTTCCATTGACATTCACTAACAGATATAGGATCCTAAGACATGCAACAAATCTCAAAACCACATTGAAACTGAAGTCAAGCAGGTCCCACCCATCAGTCATTAAATTAATGGTTAGGATAAGAAAACAAGTTTCGCCTATAAGAATTTATGGGTCAGACTGGTATTGATGTATTTTACTGGTACAAGTATTTGCACTTCTTGCTGTATTCGGATAAATGACCATTTCAATACTAATGCCTGCTAGAAAATGAATTATTCAACTTTAGGCCCCTTTTTAATTAATAAATATAAGTGAAACCTGCATGAACTCAACCTTGGCATGCATAACCTATCCAACCACACGCCTCAATCACAAAGCCTACAACTAATAAAAACACATTTGTTTATTGTAATAATAAATTGTATCATTTTAAATTAATTTTATGTTATTATCATTTAATAATAACAATAATAGTTTGTTATAAAAATATTTTTTTTATTTTAAATTTTCAACACCATCAGAAAGTCTATTACTTATCCTAGAAATACCCTCCCCACCCCCAAACCAAACTTGCCCTAAACTAGAAAGCCTACTTTTTTTTTCTTTGCCAACTTCTAGATCAAAAAGCCTGCTACTTATCCTAGAAATACCCTCCCCACACCCTAAACTGCAAGAGAAAATCTTGTGTGAATTTGGAGAGCCACATCATTTGTGGTATGATCAATCACAAGCCAACAACTCAACATCAGTTTAATATGATGTGACACCTACTGAACTTTACCCAACATTAGTTGGAAGCTGAAAAAAATTTAAAAAAAGATCAGGGAGACAAGCCGCCCATGATATCAGGGAGATCTTTCACCGTTGCCGAGTGACCTCAACCACTCAACCCCACCGACTCAAACTCCAAGCCACCCCTCACCACCGTAGAAAGACAAAAGCTCTCCAGTAGCGGCACTTAAGATCTTTTAAGAGAAATAGCATATCTAATATGGAGATGAAGCAGAGTTGAAGGGACGGCAGCTAGGGTTCAAAGAACCTAAAGCCTTCTGCCTTCCCGATCGTAACTCCTTTTATTTTAGAAATAAAATGAATCTTTTTAACTTTTTCAGCTGTCAGCCAATATTTAAAGGTGCCAGATCATTCTGAATTGTTAGTTTGTGATTGGTTAGACAACAGATGATGTGGCACTCCAAGTTCACACAAGAATTTCTCAAATCACTTAGCCTACAACTTATCCTAGGAATACCCCCACACACGCTAAACACAACGAACCCTAAATCGCAAAGCCTACAACTTATCCTAGAATTACCTATACCAAAAACTTCTTTAAGTAAAAAAGAACCAAACAAGAAAAATTAAAAGCGAAGTTCAAGTTTTAAGAGCATACCTTTTTGATGAGAAAGACTTTCCAGTACAGAATTTCCAGTTGAAATGGAGTTTCCAATTGAAGCTTTTATGCTTTGGTTTGTCACCTTTCAGGACAACGTTTGTCACCCTCAACAATATGAAGTGTCTTCCCCCACAAGATCCTATGGTTTCTGTCGGATTTAAGCCTATGAAAACACTTACACTGTCATTACACGTATACATCTATGAACCTTAAAAACACAGGTTTAATTAATAATCAACAACGAATAAAAAGATTAATCAATGACTTGAGAACAAGTTTACATGAATTAGGGGCTTGACAGAGAACAAAATCTTCAGCGTTATAGTGGAGGCGAGAAAGGAGTTGAGAAAGAAATCCTTGGCGTGCATGGGCTTTAAGGGTTTTTTCAATCACATCAGAGACCAGATCGTCTTGTTTGACTAAAAATTCAAACTTCCCTGCGCAGCCAACTACAGTAATCATTATGTATATCCCGCCATTAATCCTATTCCTCATATCCTCCAAAGACTTCTCCAATTTATGAGATTTCATCTGAAGCAAAGAATAAAAAAAAAGAAAGAAAGAAAGAAACTTGAGTTTTGACCTTTTTACCAAGAAGGGTATGATGAATAATAACATATGAAATGATACATATAATCTGATTCATTTGATCACCACTAACCTCCTCCAAGTTTTTAGGATTTGGTTTGTCTTTTATAACCCTCTTCAATATGAAGTGTCTTCCCCCACAAGATCCTATGGGTTCCGTCAGACTTAGGCCTGCAGAAACACTTCCATCATCATTACACGTATACATCCATAAACCTTAAAAACTCAGGATTAATTGATAATCAACAACGCTAATTAATGACTTAAGAAAAAACTTGCATGAATTAGGGGCTTGAAAGAGAACAAAATCGAGAACATAATCCTCGAAATTACAGCAGAGCCAGCTGAGATGAGAAAGAGATCCTTGGCGCGCATGGGATTTAATGGTTTTTTCAATCACATCCAAGACCAGATCGTCGTGTTTGACTAAAAATTTAAACTTCCCTAAGCAGCCAACCACAGTAATCATTATGTATATCCCGCCGTTGATCCTATTCCTCATTTCCTCTGAAAACTTCTCCAGTTTATGAGATTTCATCTGAAACAAATAATAAAAAGAAAGAAAGAAGGAAACTTGAGTTTGACCTTTTTACCAAGAAGGGGTATGATGACTAATAACATATGAAATGATACATATAATCTAATTCATTCGATCACCACTAACCTCCTCCAAGTTTTTAGGATTTGGTTTGTCTTTTATCACCCTCTTCAATATGAAGTGTCTTCCCCGACAAGATCCTATGGGTTCCGTCAGACTTAGGCCTGCAGAAACACTTGCATTCTCATTAAACGTATACATCTATAAACCTTAAAAACTCAGGATTAATTGATAATCAACAACGCTAATTAATGACTTAAGAAAAAACTTGCATGAATTAGGGTCTTGGCAGAGAACAAAATCAAGAACATAATCTTCGAAATTACAGCAACACCAGCTAAGCTGAGAAAGAGATCCTTGCCGCGCATGGGCTTTAAGGGTTTTTTCAATCACATCCAAGACCAGATCGTCTTGTTTGACTAAAAATTTAAACTTCCCTAAGCAGCCAACTACAGTAATCATTATGTATATCCCGCCGTTGATCCTACTCCTGATTTCCTCCAAAGACTTCTCCGGATTATCAGATTTCATCTGAAGCAAAGAATAAAAAAGAAAGAAAGAAACTTGAGTTTGACCTTTTTACCAAGAAGGGTATGATGAATAATAACATATGAAATGATACATATGAAATAATTCATTCGATCACCACTAACCTCCTTCAAGTTTTTAGGATTTGGTTTGTCTTTTATAACCCTCTTCAGTATGAAATATCTTCCCCGACAAGATCCTATGGGTTCCGTCAGACTTAGGCCTGCAGAAACACTTCCATCATCATTACACGTATACATCCATAAACCTTAAAAACTCAGGATTAATTGATAATCAACAACGCTAATTAATGACTTAAGAAAAAACTTGCATGAATTAGGGGCTTGAAAGAGAACAAAATCGAGAACATAATCCTCGAAATTACAGCAGAGCCAGCTGAGATGAGAAAGAGATCCTTGGCGCGCATGGGATTTAATGGTTTTTTCAATCACATCCAAGACCAGATCATCGTGTTTGACTAAAAATTTAAACTTCCCTAAGCAGCCGACCACAGTAATCATTATGTATATCCCGCCGTTGATCCTATTCCTCATTTCCTCTGAAAACTTCTCCAGTTTATGAGATTTCATCTGAACCAAATAATTTTAAAAAAAAAAAACAGAAACTCGAGTTTGACCTTATTACCAAGAAGGAGTATGATGAATGATAAGATATGAAATGATAGACATAATCTAATTCAGTCGATCACCACTAACCTCCTCCAAGTTTTTAAGGCTTTGGTTTGTCTTTTGTGACCCTCTTGAATACGAAGTGTCTTCCCCCACAAGATCCTTAGACCTGCAAAAACACTTACATTGTCATTACATGTATGCATCAATAAACCTTAAAAACTTGGGATTAATTGATAATCAACAACTCTAATTAATGACTTAAGAAAAAACTTGCATGAATTAGGTGCTTGACAAAGAACAAAATCGAGAACATAATCTTCGAGATTACAGGAGAGCCAGCCGAGGTGAGAAAGAATTGAGGGAAAAAAGAAAAGCGAAGAAAAGGCGAATAATCTAATTCATTTGTTCGCCACTAACCTCCAAGTTCTCGTGAAAGGTAAGGGAAGAAACTGGAGTCGCAAGCATAGGAGGTGAAGGCAGAAACTGCAGTTTTAAAAAAGAAAAGAAGAATGAATTAAGAAAGATATAGGTAGCCAAGAGCAGAGTAATGGCGGTTGATTGCGAAAGAAGAAAAGGAATTGAAAAAATAATATACCAAGTCCAACCCGCACGTGGAGAAGAGATTGTGCAAAAAAAGAAGAAGAAGAAAAAAAGAAACGGAGAGAGTGAGATCTTGACAGTACCTGAATCATAACAACCACCGGTTTTTGTGCGCGGGAAAAGAAGCCGACCTCAGGTTCTTTGAGATTTAAAAAAAAATACGCAATAGACTGTGACAGGTTTTTGTGCGCGGGAAAAGAAGCCGACCTCAGGTTCTTTGAGATTTAAAAAAAAATACGCAATAGACTGTGAAGTCCCCAGTTTTCACAATCCAAGTTTCAAATTCAGTATTGCTTCTTTTTACCTTTCACAATGGTCGTTCCACGATATAGCTTCATGGCTGAGTCCTCTTCTTCTCCGCAGTGGAATTTCTATCAGATATTAGGCCACCGTCCCTCCGCCGACGAACTTAACAAGGGTCTGTCTCTTTCATTTAAAATTTTTTGCCCCTCTGTGCATATTTCGGATCTTACTTCAAGATTCAAGATATATGAAAATTGAAACATAAAGATCAGAGGGAAAGAAAAAAAGATAAACGAGTTGAAAAAGATATATATACCCAAGAACAGAGGATGCAGAGTAAAGGCGGTTGCTTTTTTTGAATCAACCGAGACATTGTGGGGACTTAAACCCATAGAGTCTTCCGCAGTAGCGTTTAGATGTCTTGAAATATGATAAAACTTTAGCTCACTCAGCTCTTGTACTCCCTCCATGAAGGTACTCAACAGAACCCGACGCGTCTCAGCTTTTCCTCTCGTCTCTCTGTTTTCGCCCAAGGAAGACGAGGACGGAACAGTGAAGCCGTCTCCCATCCCGATCGTGCTTCTCAGCTTCTGGGTTTAGGCCTCCTCATCGGCTCCTCCCTCTCAAAACGGCATCACTCTGATTCAAGAATAACAACGATTAATAAAAGAAAAGAAAACAAAATAACAATAATTAAGGTGGATGTCCATGAGCTCCCAACTCTTTGACCTTTTATTTTCTACATCACATAACATCTCCAATAAATGATCTTTAGGAGTTTTCATGCCCATAACTCAAAAGTTAAAATGTGTGCACTCATGAGGATTAAAGTTTGCCATTTACTTTGTGTAACTCTTAGTTGTCGTTGAGGGCCTATAAATAGAGCACTATGTACTACACTTTGTTGGCATCCAAATGAATAAGAATCACTCCCTCCTTGCTCTCTATTTCTCTCTTGTATTTCTTCATTCCCTTCATCTCAATCTCTTATACTTTCTTGATTTTATAACACGTTATCAGCACGAACTCGCTTAGAAGGCCTATGGTCTAGTTTTCTATCTCTTCTACTCTCTAACTTTCTCATTTACATACTATGTTTTATATTGTTTATTCTCTATGTTATTTTATCTTTCTAGTCTACATTATCAATATATTGTTCTATATTATTTTTATTATCTTTCTTTTACGCTATCTATTTTTATCTATCTTGTTGTTATCTTTTACATATATCTGGGATAATCTAAGCTATTACATGGAATTAAATAGACTCTTTTACCGATTATTTTATACATCGGGTTCCATGGCTAAGATTTGATATTATATTATCCTCTACAAGTTTTCTTTCTTTTAACTTTTATTTATCGTTTGCCATTAATCTCTTATTATGCAAAATTTATATTTATTTGTTTTATATTCTAGTATTCTTTACATTTTATGTTATTATATTATGTTATTTCATTTTATTTACACTTATTTAACATTTCTTTATTTTATTTACATTTTATGTTATATATTATTGTTTGTTTCTTTATTTTATGTCATTTATTTCATCTTGTTTTATTGTTATTTTATTTACATTTCCTTTATTTATGTTAATACATTATTGTTATATCATTATATCAATCTTTTATTTTCATTTGTTTATTATATTATATTAACATATAATGGTATTATATATGAGCATGTAATGTGGTCTATATGATCATGGGCTTATCTATTATTTATTTTTTATTATGAATTTGAATTTATTTAATTTATTTTCTAGTATTTTGTATATATCGAGAGGCCAGAAGCCGTAATATTCTTAATTTCGTGATTAGATGATCAGAAGTCACATCACTTTTGTACTAACTCTTATGAGAAAGAACGCTATTGGTTTCATTAAATTGCAAGATTGACAAGAAAAATTTTGGCACTTTGATGATTTAATTGTTACAAATATCAAAGCCCTGGAGGTTAAAGGTTCAAATATCAAACTAAACAAAAAAACATATATTTGCAAGATTTTTGCTGTGGTCCTGAAGACCAATATTTGGAGAAATTGATGATGCTATTGAAAGTAAAGAAAATATGTAAGAGTGAAAATGAACATGATCACATTACATTTATAGAATTGATAGTTGAAAGCTGAGAATACTTTGTCTTAGCTATTGAACTACAATCATGGAAATAATAACATTTCTAAGGTGATCAAAATTATGAGCAAATATCATACTATGACTAGAAGTCATATGGATAGAAAAAAAAATGGTATAATATGACCAGAAGTCATATAGACTAATATGTACTAATTTATTGAAAATAAAGATCAAAATGGCTGTGAAGCCAAAAAAGACCATGAAATATTGTGAAAAATATCAAAAATAGTTATGATGCTTAAAGCAATAAGTTACGGAGAAAGATGATCAGCTTGTATAGGCAAAAGAAATAATTGTAAGCCCTGAAGGCTATATGATTTTGATTCTTTATGTTTAAATTTAAATTGATTGTGATTAATTTGTGAGAGAGAAATTATTATTTAACATTGTGATATCAATATGAGTGATATATGAAATCAAATAGATAAAAAGGTAATGATTGGTCATTTTAAAATTTCAGTATAGTGCCAATTTATTTACAGATTTAAACATTATTGGTAATTATTGATATATTTTGATTTCATGGCCTTTTAGGATTCTAACTACCTCATGGTTAATCCTTATAACTCCCATATCAAATGGTTTTCAATATTTATTCATATAACCTTCAATTATAAAGTTAAGTTGTTTAATTACCTTCTTTATGTATAATTGTACAATTTATTTGTAATTTTAAGTATATTGTGTATGTGAATACTATTCATATATCAATGGAGTTTACCACCTCTATTTTCTTCTTGGGACTTGTATTTCTCTGTTGCATTAAAGATTTCCTAACAAACATTCAACTCATATACCTCAACATCAAGGTACTTTCTTTCATTATTAGTCATATTTTTCATTTTAGCCTTGTCTTCCATCTCTTTTCTCTTCTTAAGCACTATTATGTTGCCTTACATATATATGCAATTTTTCTTAGTTCCAAACTTTCATTATTGAAAGGCATACAAATACTCTTCAATTTGTATTTTATTTTAGTATTGATAATTTATTGCCTCATTTCCCAATTCATTGTATTAAAATTTCTTCTACCCCTTTGTATTTTTATATGATATGTGCAAGTTTCATACATTAATCATGATATAATATATAATATGATATATATTGGAATCAAATTAGTTTTATGTGACATTTGTGAAGGAAAAAAAATCATATGTCATATTTGAATTAAGAAAGTGCGAATTTATTTAATTTTATGAGAAAATTCATAATGAATAGTTTATGATTTGTTAGACAAAATCATTTTCGTAATGTGCATGAATTATATAGTGCAAGTCAAATTTATGGATGATCAAACAGTAAGGAATATTTGAAAGAAGACTATGTATATCATAAGTATTTATTATTTTATATTATAATGCATTTGTCTTTACATTTCTCTCAAATTAATTTTAGCCCCTAAATATCGTAATTCATTGCAATAAGATCTTTATGTATTTTGATTATGGATGTCCTCATATTTCTTTATGTAGTGGAAAATTCTAACCATTTCATTTTTTGAACATGCATCAAAAGAGGCAAATTGAAGCATATTATTAATAATAAGTAGCAAAATTATATAAATATGCAAGAATATATGTTAGTTCCTGAAGAACTAATATAGTTTTTCTTAAATTCTATGGGCAGAAGAAGAATTGATTAAGGAAAGTTATAACCCATAGATTTACATTAGAGTTTTACTCTATTACAGGGTTTAAATGATAGCCCAATTGACTGAAATCCATGATTAGTTGTGAGTTTTGAAGTACTTGAGTTTTGAAATGAAAGATATATTATTAGTTTGCTATATACAAATTTGTCTTTGAAATAGAGCAATAAAGAAAGTATATTTATATGACTCACACTTGATGGGGAGAATGTTATAATACAAGTGAGTTAATAATGAAAAGTTTTACTCATACACTTCCTCACAAAACCTATTGATCTCCAAAAAATTGATGTCATATTGACATTTTATATCAATACTTATGGAAATTGAAAAGTTTGTTCTTGGTTAAGCAACATGTTACAGTAAACTAGTAGTTTACTGATCCAAATAAATTTATGTTGGTATGACTTGTTTGATTCATCCGAGTCATATATAAAAAATTACATTTGACATCCATTAAAGAACTAGAAGATTTTTCATGAATAGCCAACATATTATATAATTCAAGAATTATCATGTGCTGCTTGTTCTCAAAGAAATTTGATTATGAGAGTATCACAAGTTATGATTTGGAATGAATCTCTATATTTCTGGAAATATATCAAGCTGATATATGGGCCCATTCAAATAACATGTAAACCATACAAGTATTCAATGAATTTGATAGATGCATCTATAAGATGATTACATGTAATATTAATATTAGTTTGCAACCTGAAGTTTGCAAGAATATTTGAATAAATTATTATGTTACGCGTAATTTCCAGATTATATGATTCATTCATTGAAACCTCCATAAATAGATAGACTAATACTTATGAGAACAAAATTTATGTTTCAGTGTTGGCATATTTGATCTTACATATTGCAGCAATTATACTAGCGAACCAAATTCTGCCGATAAAATTGGCTTTTGGTCAGGAGTCAAGTATATTCCATCTTAAAAAGTTTGAATGTGCATTCCTATTGATTCACCGCAATGCACATAGATGGATATGTAAAGGAAATTGAGATAAATGTTGGGTAAGAACCTTCTTCTTCTTGTTTGTCTCTAAATGAAACAAAATATGTTTCTATTGGAAACAAATGGATTTAAGAGACTTATACTGCATGATTAGTCGATTGTCATTTGATAAAGTTTTCCTCATATGAGGGGAAGAAATTAAATAGTTGGAAAAGAAAACAAAAGGAATGCATTATTACTATCAAATATAGATCATCGAATATAACAATATGAACCAGAAGTTCATTTGGTTTGCATTAATGAAATATTACATAAAATCTGCCAGATGCAATTACTGACCTAAATGGGAATTACTAAATCTCATATTCCAGCTATAAGTGGTCTAATCAGCATAAATGAAAGTGAGACATGCCCGAAGTATGAGAGAATAATCAGTTCCAAAAGAAAAAAGAAAGAAGCAAATAATCAAGATAATCATATTAAGGAGGCAGACACTCCAGAAGAGGTCAATACATAACTACTTGCAGAACTCTCAAAAGAGGTTCAGGTACCTAAAAGTAATAAAGAGATCTCAATGAATTATGTCACAACAAGAAAAATGGAACTGAAAAGATAAAGTTGTCGACAACAGTTTTAGTAATAATAACACGTGATCAAATGAGGATCTTATACATAAATATGTCGGTAGAAAAAAAAAAGGTGATTGACCAACTGAAGAAGAGGAAAAGAAGCAATAAAAAATGTTCTTTCAGCATGTGAAATTTATGGACCTGTAGTCCAAAACATTTGAAATATTAAGTTATTTGTTATATATGAATATTCATGTGAAAAAAAAGATTTTCACAAGGTTTAATGATGATTATGATGAGGTACAACATTTGGTAGTGGATACAATAATTGTTGCATATATTATTAGTCTGGCAGTATATGCAAACAAAATAATGCGTCTATTAGATATCATTATATATAGCATATACATATGGATAGTGAATATTACATGAGAGTCTTTGAAGGATCTAAAATGCTAGAAGCATATACAAGAAAATCATTCTATATATAAAATGTTGCGCGAGTTTGAAAATAATTCAAGCATATATAATTGATTGAAAAATATATTGAAAAATGAGTAATTTTACATTTTACTTGACTTGTAGATCAAGTTATCAAATGCATCAATGATTTCAAAATCACATATTTTTACCGTGGTGAATTTTCTTGTAAAGATATATTGAATTTAATGGTCCAGAAGTACCTTATACTTTATGAGAATAATTTTGTAAAGATACATTGGATTTAATGGTCAAGTTGGGCATGAGATTGAATTATGAGGCAACTTACAGTACATGAAGATAGACAATGCTAGACAGTATAAGCCAAGTTTCCTAATGAGGTAAGAACAAAACTTTAAATGCATCGATATCAAAACCGTGTTAAATATGAAATTAAGCCATGAAATGTCGTGAGTGTTCAGTAGTAACTTGCCCATTCCTAAATCCTAATTAAATCAAAGTGTACCTGATACTATTCAAAATTAAGCCATGAAATGTCGTGGGTTTACAGCAGCTAATTTCATTGACAAGAACTGCAAAAACAGTGAGTGAAAAATGCCATTACATATTTTCGAAGTCCAAAAGGAAAACCAGAAATTAATTGAAAGGTCTCAATTTATCAAATTCCAAATTACCTCTACTTGGCGTTGAAGAGATTGAACATAGTTGATGATCTTATAAAGCATTCCAACTTTTCCTGTGATCTTGAAAAATGTCCTTTTGTAGACAAAACAAACCCACAATAACTTAAATCCAGACAAAACAATAACATATAACAATGTAATCCTAAAAAAAAGGAACCAACCCCTAATAACTTAAATTGAACGCCAATGAATAAAAAAATAAATACAGCACCAACTATCAAAGGAAAGAAGGAAGAGTTGCTGACAGGTAAGAGAAGAAAGATGGAGATAAGTCCAAAGAATAATAATTTCATACCATAAAAATAGTGAAGAGATTTCTGAGATAACTTTGGATTTGTGAGAGATAACCTTGGCTGCCTTCAGCCATGTCCCCAGTTATAGGAGAACAATCACTTGGTTTGGACGCGATTTTGTCATTGCATTCAGAATCCATGGCAGAAGTAAAATCAAACCAAGTTGCATCAATGAGGCAGAATGATTAGATGCAATAGCTGGTAATTCCAATTTTTCAAGCCAAGTAATGATATATCTCTGTTCAAGTGCAAACAGCCAACAGCCAACAGCTTACATGCTCATGTAAGAACAGAATAAGAATAATGTTTTTATTAACAAATTATACCTGAAAACCAAATTGATAGATCACATATGTAGCCAATACTCTAAAAAGGAAGGAAGGCATTCAATCCGTAAGAATACAGAAAAGTGTATGCTAGCAAATGAAATTGTAGATGTCAAGTCACCTAATGAAATTCATCTGGGCAATTTACATGAAAGGTGCATACATTGGGTATTCCTAAAACTTTTTGTTTGTTCAATGAAATAGCTTATAATTAATACAGATTTATACATACAAGGTCACCAAATTTAAAATGAATCTAAAATTTGAAACAGCTTTTGATCAATCAACTTGCCTTGCTACCATTTTCCTTATCACAAAAAGAGTTAGTCAGCTATTAAAACCAGCTCTAAAGCATGCATAAATTCCAATCTTCCTGAAAACATGCATAAATGTCAAGTTGATATCCCTTTCTGCAAAACTAATGGCACAAAATATGCTGAATAACTAATATGAATAGAAATTAAGCTCATCCAGAAAATATGCATAAATGCCAAGTTGATCACAATAGCAATGCAAGCCGACAAGTAGATCAAGTGGTGACATTACATTCAGTGAAAAAAAAATAGAATCAACATGCATAAATTCCAATCTTCGTCATTTGACATATTGAGATAAAAATATAAAGCAAGAGAGGAATCGTACCAGTTGAAGAACAAATGTAGCTATCTTCTTACAAGCCTGCCTTCTTCAAACCCATCACATTCAGGACGTAAGAAACCATGGGCAACCCTGCCATATGCAGCATCAAATGAATCACCTTGAAAACACGCATAAACCCAACGCTGCCATATTGAAAACACCATTTTAGCTACTCTATCAAATGAATTTTTTTGTTCAGCTTTCATAATGTCATATATGTAATACTTCCTTGAAATTGAAATTTATAATTACACTCTGCAACAACCACGAAAGTCAAAAATAGTTGGATCATCTCAAAATAAAATATCGCGTCAGTCATAACTCATAAGCCATATACTACCGCACGAGTCATTGTAGATTCAAGCTAAGAGCATATTATAATCCAAGGTTAATATAATCTAATTTTCCTCTCTCTCCCTCACTTCCAAGCAAGTTCCCTCTGCTTCAGTTTCAGTCTTCACTTCAGAATTCAGATTACCAAATCCAACCACAGTATAATAATATTATTGTTACTCCACTTTCACCTTTAAATCTACCTATTCTCTTTCACCTATCAGCCCCACATCCTTATCACCTTCTTGTCTCCTTCTTCCTCTCTCTCACGCATTTAGTCAAACACCTCACCTACATTCATTTGTCCCCTTATACATACATATACAGCTTCTTCTGCCCCTTCTCACACTTCACCCATATCTCTATCATATATCTTTCTCTTCCTCTCTAACAATCAATCCATAATATCAATCATAGGTGAATATATATGTAATTTCAAGATGAATGGTTATTCTAAGATCAATCCTTGTGGAAACAATCACAAGTTAAGATCTACAGATTTTCCTGATTTTTTCTCGTACCCTGAGATCCCAAAAAGCATCAGTAAAAACACCAGAACAGAGGAGCCAGACCAGATTGAGAAGGAAAAGGCACAGAAATCGTCACCTGAGAGAGCGGAAGAAGAAGATGAGGACAGTGAAGCTGTCAGTGAGCATCGAGATGGAGAGAAATTTGGTGTGGTTCTAGGTCAGAGCATGTCGATGTCTTCTTCGGCGACGGGGATTTAGGGCACGATGAAGAAGGCGTTTTGAATGAGAAGATTGTCGTCCGTGTCGGAGAGGTATTGCAGGATCCATGACCAGTACGTGGCATTAGCACTACCGATTGGAGAGGATGGTGAAGGAGAATCAAACAGAGGAAGAAGAAGAAGAAGAAGCAGAGTGTAAGCGCGATCCTAAGAGCCTGTAAGCTCCTTCTTGGATTTTGTAGTCGATTGCTCAGCCAAATGTAATGGCAATCACTAATGTTATGGAGATGCAGGACGATTTTAAAATTGGAATTTCAAATTTCAAAATTAGAAAGAAGTTGTAAAAATAGAAAAAGGCGGGAGGTTTCAAAATCTTTGATGGGAAAATCTAGTCCATTGATTAGTTATGAACAGTGATAGTCAGTGGGAGAGAAAATTGAAGCCATTCATTGTTTGTGAACAGTGTTGGGAGTGGAAGAGTATATATATATATTGATTTAGTTGAAGGGGGCAAGGGGTGGGTTCGAACCCACCCCACCCCCAGGAGCAGATTTCTTTAAAAAAAAATTTCTCATTTTCTTCTAAAAATCTCATCTCCACCGTTAGATCAGAAAATAGATGGTTCAGATTTAATATTTTGTAAAACTATTATTATAGTGTTTTATAAATTAATTTTATTATTAATTTTGTTTGTATTGCAACTATAGATGGTGTAGATCAAATTTTCATAGTTTAAATTTATTTATTTATGTTTAAAATCATAGTTTTATAAAATATAAAATCTAGACCATCAATTTTTTAAAATATGATGGTGGAGATAAGATTTTAAGAAGAAAATGAGAAAAATGATTCTGAGAGAATTCAGACCGCCACCCCCATACCTTAGGGGCTTAGTATATATATATATGCATTAATATATATTTATAATAAAAATGAAGGCATAATGGTTATAACAAAATCAATAATAGAAATGGCAAAATGTGTAATGGTATTGACTAAACGAATAATGGGATTGACTAAATGAGTAATATATATAGACTTTAATATATATATATATATATATATATATATATAATAAATGAAGGCATAATGACTTTAATAAAATGAATAATGGAAATGACAAAATACGTAATGTATTAACTAAATGAATAATGTGATTGACTAAATGAATAATGTGATTGATTAAACGAGTGATATATATATATATATAGACATTGATATGTATATATGTATAATATAAATAAAGGCATAATGGCTTTAACAAAATCAGTAACGGCTTTAACAAAATCAGTAAGAGCTTTGACAAAATCAGTAATGGAAATAACAAAATGTGTAATGGTATTAACTAAACGAGTAATACACACACGCACACACATTAATATATGTGTATGTGTGTAATATAAATAAAGGCATAATGGCTTTAACAAAATCAGTAATGGAAATGACAAAATATAGATATATTAATCGTAAAGATTTAGTCAATCTCATTACTCATTTTGTTATTTCCACTATTGATTTTGTTAAATTCATTATGCCTTTATTTATATTATACATGCGTGCGCGTGTGCACACACACGCGCACACACACACATACATAATATATTATACTCGTTTTGTTTATATTATATATATACATATACATATTATTCTTTTAGTCAATCTCATTACGCATTTTTTTATTTTCATTACTGATTTTATTAAAGTCATTATGCTTTTATTTATGTTATACATATACATATTACTCGTTTAGTAAATCTCATTACGCATTTTGTTATTTCCATTACTGATTTTGTTTAAGTCATTATGTTATACATATATATATTACTCATTTTGTCGATCCCACCCCTTACCCTCTTCAAACATTTTTTTTTAAAAAAATGCAACCCCCCAAAAAAGCCCCCAGCTGCTGGAGCTCCGGCACCCAGCTCCAGGAGGTCAGGCGGTCGACTGCTGCTGCAGGCCATCAACTGAGGTCTGGTGGCCGAAGCTCGAGTGGTGGCACCTTTCTTTTTCTTTTAAAAAAAATTAGGGGCAAAATGATAAACTCAACAAGACTTTAAAATCCTAGTTTGATACCTGTCACCTTTATATCATTTTCAAGTATTAACAGACTTTTGTGGGTTTAACAAGTTCACATGGTATTTAAATGACATTTTCCCTATTGTAATTTACTTTTAAAAATTATAATTAAAAAGTACTCCCTCCGGTTCTAATTATAAGACAAAGTTGACTTTTGTAGATAAATTAAGGAAGCTAATTAAATTAATTTAGAGTATTTTTTTTATTTTTTTCTTCAAACTAATTAGTTTGACTAATAAATTAATATATAATCTAAGGATATATAACATATGATATGATTAGGTAATTTATTTAGTTTTCTTAATCTCTCAAAAAAAAATCAACTTTATTTTATATTTAGAACAAAAAATAGTATTATTGTTTGTTAGACAACTGTAAGCAAAATGCAAATGATGGAAGGAGCTTTCCAATTGAATTTTATAATTTATTTATATATTTTTATTTTAAAATATAATAATATTTTTATAAAACATTAACCATAGACCATTAAAATTTTAATTTAATAGTTGTGAAGAGAAAGAAGGGTATAGGAGGGAAAAGGTAAACGAGGGATTCTAGTCCCCTCAACCAACAATTCATTGGTCATGATAAAAAGATGTTGATATAGTTTAGAAATGATCATTTGTTTAAGATTTAAATAGTATCGATAACTCTGAATCATACCGGATTGACAAATATAATAATATTAAGCATTGGTTAAAAATAATATGGCTTGCTATTTCTTCTTCTTTTTTTTTTCCATAGTCTATTGATTTATCCTAATTCATATTAGCAGAAAAATGCACAAAAATTGAAGATCTTTTTAATAAAAGTAATCTAGATCAGGATCATATATCATTAGCATCATAATTTGGATAATGCTTGAAATATTTTGTGGGCAAAAAATTATTTGACATATTTTTAATTTTAATGTTTTTTTGTCTTTACTGTGTCAAGAAAGAGGCGATGTGATAGATTTTGTTTTTGAATTATTAATAGGTCATAAGTAAAAACATTTATCAACAATTAAGTTGCTTGAATTTGGCATCTATTTGTAGCATTATTAACGTAAAATACATTACTATATCGTTTTGCCTGCGTAAAATACATTATTATATACTCCGTCTGTACCTAATTAACTAATTTGAGTAGATTAAGTTTGTTAGTTATGTTAGTTAATATAATATATTTTTCTAAAGTACCCTTATCATTTTTCTTAATTCCCTTCTTTAATTTCCTCTTCTACTTAACTATTGTTGAGGCCTTTAGACAATATTAATGGAGTTAATATGAAAAAATGAACAAAAATGTGAAATATGTCTTGTATTTATAAGCAACACTAACTCCAAATTAGATCATACATTAAGACATTAAGGATAGAAGGGAGTGTGTGTATATATGTATGTATGTATATTAAAATTTGGCTATATATATTAAAAATATGAACATGCATGATGACACATTATGAATTTATGATTACCCTACGTGGCTTTTTATATTTGGGAAGCATTTAGTGATATTTGAATCATTTTCAATATTAAAAAAAAAAATTCTCTCTTTTATAGCAAAAAAAGAAAGGAAAAATGACATCAAGGTCCTAATTAAAGAAAATAATATCAGAAAAGTCCCACAACTTATCATTGACAGGTGAAAAAGCTATCATTGACAAGTTATGAAACTTTTTTTATATTATTTTCTTTAATGTGAACCTTAATGTCATTTTTCAAAAAAAACAAAAAACATCCCTTTATGAGCGAAGTAGCAACAATTATTCAGCCATTCATCTCCTATGTGATTTCGCATTTAATTATTGATAGTATTCTTGATATAAAAAGTTCTTTAATTGCTACTGCCAACTGCCAATATTAATGCTAATTCTGAGAGTGGAATCATAAACAGATTTACAATGTATCAAATGGAAATATATTACTGCTCAAAAAAATATATATAAAAGGGAGATTTAAGTCAGATGCAAAGTAATTCTCAGGTAAAAAGAAAGCAATTTAATCAAATATAGCAAAACAAAACTCATGCTTTAAAATAAACCTAGGGAAAAATTTCACCGACCAAAAAATGGATTATATGCATACTTTGTCGGGAAAATCACTGGTAAATACCAAATAAGCAAATTAATTGCTCTTTGCCACCAACACAAATGAGATACCTAACTGTCATTAAACTTGAACTTAAAAAGACAAAAAAGCCCTTAGTTTAGTTTGAAAAGATCACACGAGGCAGAAGCAAACGATTAAAGTTTATGACGGTGGCTTGTTCAGTTATCGTGTTTGGCGGAATGCGGTGATGCGAGTCTTCTGTTGTTGCCGTCGATCACTGTGGCGTCCGCCGGAGGTCCATCACTGTGGAGTCGATAGATCACTTCAAAGCCCTTCTTCATATTTCAGTTTTTTATGGAGACGATGATTTCTATATTGCTAGTGAAACTTAGTATTGTGTATTACTGTGTGTGTGAGTAAGGAAATAGTAAATATAATTGGGGGTTCCTTAGATATTATGAGTTTGGCCATTATTGTGAAGTTTTTTATATTAGTTGAGGAGAGTTTGTATATTGTGTATTGTGTATCGTGTATTGCGTGTAATCGGTTTTGTTACCTGAATGTTGCTGGAATAATGATTCTGCAATGGAAATTCACATGTGATAGCCATTACGTGCAACTGATTTCCCATTTTGTGCATTTACACCTATCCTTGAGTAATTGCACATCATGGAAGAGTAATTGCATATAATGGACGATCATTAGCACAATGGATCATCCTTTACACATGAATCAGAAGATCCATTGCACAAACGGAAGATCAATTGCACTTAATAGAAGATCAATTGCACAAAACGAAAGATCATTGGCACATCATGGAAGAGTATATGACAATGCAAGATCATTGACACAATGGATCATCCTTTGCACATCATGGGAGAGTATTTGCACAAAACGGAAGCTCAATTGCACATCATGGAAGATCAATTGCACATCATGGAAGAGTAATTGCACAAAACGGAAGATCAACTACACAATATGGAAGATCAACTGCACATCATGGAAGATCAATTGCACATAATGGAAGAGTGATTGCACAAAATAAAAGATAATTGACACAATGGATCATCCTTTGCACATGGGAGAGTAATTGCATAAAACGGAAGATCAATTGCACATTATGGAAGAGTAAATGCACAAAACGGAAGATCGACTACACTATGGAAGATCAACTGCACATCTTGGAAGAGTAATTGCACAAAATGGAAGATCAATTGCACAAGACGGAAGATCATTGGCACAATGGATCATCCTTTGCACATGAGAGAGTAATTGCACAAAACGGAAGCTCAATTGCATATCATGGAAGATGAATTGCACATCATGGAAGAGTAATTGCATATAATGGAAGATCATTGGCACAATGGATCATCCTTTACACATGAATCAGAAGATCCATTGCACAAACGGAAGATCAACTGCACTTCATGAAAGATCAATTGCACAAAATGGAAGATCAATTGCATAAAACAGAAGATCATTGGCACATCATGGAAGAGTATATGACAATGCAAGATCATTGGCACAATATGGAAGCTCAATTGCACATAATGGAATATCAAATACACAAAACGGAAGATCGTGTTTTGCACACAAGGAACATGTTGTGCACTTATGTCAAACTTTATCGACATTTAGATGATCTAATGTTTAACAAAGTCATATATATACAGACAGTTTAGTTTGTTGCAAAACGAAATACAAACGTCCCTAGTTAAAGTAGTTAAAGCATTAATGACACTTTGTCTTCTTCTTATATCTCCAAACTTCAATGTTATGCATTATCCATTCCCGATGTTTGTTCTTCGCATGGGTAACTAGCCACCACACCACATCCACCCTCTTTTGATCCATGTCTTCCTGAACATAAAAGTTTTAAGTTAGATCCAATCATATTGTAACATGTAAAGTAAAAATTTACTCACATCAGGCATTGTGAAATTGTTCCACTCAAGCCTTCTAATATTTTCCCACATTTGCAGCCACAATATCACATACATGCCACAGTCCCATCTAGACAGAAATAAATAGCAAAACATTAACATACAATGGATACATCTATACATACAAGAGTATCTAACAATTTCACTAACTCACACATTACTCTGCTGTTGAACAACACCAAATCTAAAATCAAATGCAGGCTTGTGTCCATAGAGATCATGATTCTAGTGTGCGAGTAAATCACAAAAATGTTTGCTCTGACAAATTGCAAAGTTGAGAGCCAGTAAGTTTGTGCATGACAATTGATAAGCTCATTTTATTACCACACTTTCTATGGATCTTATTGTTGATTAGAGCATTTTCATGAGCTAAAAATATGTAATTTGTCATAATATGAGAACATGGATGCTGCTTGATATTTTTGCTAAAATGCAGGGATAAAATGAAGGAAATATCAAGAGTTGAAAAATGGTCAAAAAGAAGCCTTTGAAAAGAGATCAATCAAAAGAAAAGATGGACTTTCGCTGGATATGCTAACTTTGTGAAGAGGGTAAAAATGCTTGGTGGGGCCCACATGAGGTTTTGTTTTTGAGAAAAAGAAAAAAAGACGTACAGGGCTTAAAAAGAAAAGAAGGAAATCGAGGGGAATAATTTGATTCATCTGGGAGCTTCACAGACGGAACCTGGGGGAATTTTCGCAACTCGTGCACTTCGACTTCTCCGTAGCTGATTCTTCTCGGCGCTATTCTTGAAGATTTTGCCATGGCCGAAGGATTTTTGCTGATTGTTGAAGCGTTCTGCAACACCATGAGCGGCTGAATATCTTTTCTTCCCTAAGAGATGAGCCAGAGCCTGAGTCATTGATCTACAAGGGAGTCGATTTAATCATTGTATCTAGATTAGAATTCTTCTTGTCTCTGTTCAGAACTTGCGATCTTGATCTACCATTCTTCTGATTTTGTATTTCTTAATGGCTGATAAGTCAGGATTATGGATTGTAATGTGTTTAGGTGTTTAATGCTCTCTGATTTAGAGTAGATTCAGTTTTGATATTTGGTTTGTTTAAATCAGATTTTGTGACTGAATTGATTAATTTGTAATGAGTATTGTTCAATATTCATCTAGGAGCTCTAAATGCATTTCGTTCCTCTAATTCCTGAAAATAAAATCAGACTCTTCTCTTTAGATTAACTCAATTAGATAGGAAGACAATGAAGGCTAGGTGAGACTCTTAGGGAAGACCATTTGAACTTGATTTCTTCACAATTATACTGCTCTGTTTTCTGTCATTTTCATTTCTTAACTCTGAAAAAAATCAATAAATAGTAGGAAATAGGATATATGTTCACCGATAATTCAGCAAGATGAACTCATTCACTTAATTTGTTTTAGTGCTTTTACAATTGAGATTTAAGGATTTCTAGCTCCTCAAGAGAATCGACCTAGGTTGCACTACTATATTGCATATTTAGTGTCCTAGTAATTTGATAAACTCACACGACAGGGTTAATCAACAATAAAACAATTGCACACTTTGATTAGATGCAAGTTTCAATCATGCAACATAGTTATACAAAGATCCCAGAAACATATGAGCAAACACCAAAATGAGTTCAAACAAGAAGGAGAACAGAAACACTTGCCAAATGTCTGTTACATACCAACAACAAGTTTTGAATTGACATGCTTTGCAAAAAAGATAGGTTATTCATAATCCATATTAAGTTGCAACAGAGAAGCACCATATGAACAAAGCATAAACTTCATGCACAAATCCTGATTTTGTCATCCAGCACAGTGAACCACAATCTTAAGAGTATTTGTCATGGGTTGATTTGAAGGTTCTTAATGATATATCACGAAGCATAAAAGGAAAACAGAGTACAGTAGAGTTCAAACAGTCCATGACATCTAAATATACTCCCATTATAATAAGCCTGCTCCAATTACATTTTGAAAGGGTTCAAGACAAGAAACTCAGCATAGTTTCAACTGAATTTTATCTCTTTAGAGAGCTCTACTAACTCTGAAATTCGCTTCTTTATAAAGGAAAATTCTTCCACTAAACCATATTAAATTCAAAAGCCCCATCATGTTGATTTATTTTAGAAAGCACCATATAAGCATGAACATTGCTAGTAAGTAAGGCATTTTAAATTATCTCACCGGATTTTGGGAGTAGGAAAATCCCTAGGATTCCAAGCTTCTTCACTACTCGCCTGAGAACAACCACAGACGGCAGACAATGGTGGACGGCGTCCGAAGGAGTGTGGAATGCAAGAACAACCTGATGACGCGGGGAACAAATTAAATTCGAGATGCAAAGGCAAACTGAGCAAATCATTCTCACCAGATTTTGGGAGTAGAAAAATCCCTAGGATTCCGACCTTCTTCACTGCTTGCCCGAGAACAACCACAGACGGTAGACAATGGTGGACGGCGTCCGAAGGAGTATGGAAGGCTTGTTTGACAAAGATTGGATCTGCTACACTGCACTCAAACACCGAGTTCCTCTGCCTTTTTTCCTTCCTCCCTCCCGCCTAAAATGTTGTTGACAAACTAAGGGCTTTTTAGTCTTTTTAAGTTCAATTTTAATGACAATTAGGTATCTCATATGTATTGGTGGCAAAGAGCAATTAATTTGCTTATTTAGTATTTACCAGTGATTTTCCCTACTTTGTCAACGGTAGAGTCACCATTTAGATTTGTTTATGGCTAACAATGTTAAAATTTAGATACTAAAATTATGGTTTCGATTATCTCATTTTCTCATTCTCATTTTCTTCTCATAGTCTTATATCCATCTTAGTTGTAAAATGGATGGTTTATTTTAATATTTTAGACATAAATCAAGAAGTTTAAATTGTTAAAAGCTTATCTATATAATTTATAATTGCAGTATAAACAAAATTTTAAAAAATAATTTATAAAATACAATAATAATAGTTTTATAAAATATTAAATTTGATCTTCATATCCATTCTATAAATTAAAAACATGAAAACAATAAATTCTATATATAAACTCGCGAGTTTGACCGATTTTACAACTATTACGAGTTTATTAGTGACTTGACACAATTTTGTCAAATAAAAACCTAAAAAGAGTAAACTCTTAGAGTTAACTCGCGAATTTAACAATAATGCTTGTATTAAATATGCAACTTGTTAAAAAAGGGTCAAAGATTTTTATTGGGAAAAAGACCAAAAAACATCAATTGCATTTTAAAATCTCAAATAGGTGATTTTCGATTAAAATGAATAGTTAATTACTCTACTCTTGTAGTCAATACCAATACTCTTACAAGTAACAAAGCTGATTTGAGATTTTAAAGTTCAAATGATATCTTCTTGTCTTTTTTCCATTTTTATTTTCACTATTATTATCATTGTTCAATTTTTTTCTTTTCATGTTTTTTCAATCTTATAGTTATTTTAAAATTATTTTATTTGAGTGAGCATTTCAAATGTGTTCTAAATAATTCACAAGAGTTTTGAGGGCAGAAAAGGTTAATGTAAGGCGCTTTGTATAGAACTCAATCTGGTAAGTAAGCTGAGCTGTAGATTCCTTCAGCCCGCTCTTGTAGTGGATAGTAATGATAAATAGAAATGAAGAAAAACCAAACATGATCATTCTCTTTATTATAGTCAATTACTCGACAACGATAAAAAACTCTATACTACTTGATCAATCCTTTAAATGATTTTCTACCAATTTTTCTTTTATAAGAAAATATTCAATAGAGTTTAACGTTGGTTCTCGGGGGCTTAACACAACCCTCTTCCTTAACCCAGGCTTTGGACAAGCTATAGAGTTGATGGAGATAAAGAACCTATTTATATTTTTAATTACGATTAAGATTATAATCATAATTACTAAATTGAGTTTAAGATACAACAGTACTGTTGGATGAAGCAAACGCATACAATAGCTCAAAACGCAAACCTTGTTACTTCCGGTTTTACCTATTTTGACCGTGAAGAGCTGTGTTCCTTCCTGCTGAAGAGAACATTATGAACAACAGCTAATGGATGAGAAGTCTGGTAACTAAGCAGCCATAAATGCAAGGGTGATCCTATTAAGATGAGATAAGAATAACATTAATGAGACCTAAAATGAGCAAGGAATAGAAATTAATGCTCAATTGCCACCATTTTCTATCTTGAAACAGGTCAAAAGCTTCCTTCTCCTGAGCCATGAGTGAGAAGGAGCTTCTCCTTCTCCTTCTCATTCCACCTTTTCTTTGTTGGCCTACATAAAATCCCACCCTTCATTAGTCTTTAACAAAATTCCCATTCCAAACAAACAAACAAATAAAAACATTGTTGTTGCGAGCCATCAATCAGTCTTCTTTGAAGAAAGAAACTTCCCAGCTAAGTCAGATTTTAACTCGCATCCGAAATGTTGAGTTTTCACAAAAAGGAAATCAATTTCTTCTTCCTTCCCATACACGTAGAAAGCTACAAATGCAAAAGTCATTCCTGTCGCCATGAGAATACGAGTTCAGTATATCACTTTTTCATTCCTGACACTGACCTATTGGAAAGCAAATACTCCTCCGGTTCTTAATATAAGACATATTTATCAAATTTAATTAAATTAAGGAAGTTAGTTGAGTTAATTAATATGACATATTTTCTAAAACACTCTATTCATCTTCTTTAATTTCCTCCTTCCCCCTCCTCCTTCATTATTGTTGAGGGAGCCTCAATAAGGATAAATTAGAAAATGATTGACAAATATAAAAAACATGTCTAACATTTAAAACTAAGATCAACTCCCCAAATATGTCTTATATAAAGGACCGGAGGAGTAGGTAAATAGCAGTACAATAGAAACACAAGCTCCTTGTATTGTGGCAGCATTAGGTGTTTAAGTAAAAAGTGATTCAATAATGTTTCTGAAATCAAGTCAAACTAGGATACCTAGGGACACCCAACTGATGAGAAAGTAATGAATATTTTAGTGTAAAGAAGCCAAATTCTCAAGTTTATCCCCAAAAAAATAATAAACTAACTCAAAATTCAACACTTTTTTTTAATGTTCACAATCAGAAGTGTTTTATGAAATTTATAAGTTATCCTGAAAGAGAAATGTTAGGTAACATTTGGTGTTAGGGCACTGAACAGACTTACAAAATGAGCTTCCTGACACTGTTCAAACTTTAACCTAACGTTTCAAGCATGACTCAAAATTAAGCAGATGCTAGAGCTTGCATATATCACTAAAATTGATAGAATTTGGATTAAATATGTAGAAAAACATTTGCCTTCAACATTGACTGAATGGTGAAGCAGGAAGTTGTTAATGGAAGAGTTTGGAGCAGCCATATGGAACACAACCTCAGCTCTTTCACATACTGCAGTGACAAAGCAGTAGTTATAAAATATCCTCCTTCACATTTTTAGTTGCAACAGAAGTTAAACAACCATATGCAGAGGGAAAAAAAGAGCTAACTGTAAGTACCTGGGCTTTGTTACGAAATGACAAGGCTCCAAAGGAAGCTAAGAATGAAGAGAGATAGAGTGACCTATTGATCACCAAAGCAAAGACTGTGCCAACATATCAGATTTAAGGGAGAATGTACTAAACAGTCTGCATATGCAAGGTAAATAGCTTGAATAACAACACAAGACAAACTGTACAATCATGTTCATTCAACTAAAAAGTATTCAGGCTTTACTCCACAAGAAAAAACAATAACATCAAACAATATTTTGAAAATTGCAAGAAATATAGCAAGGGAAAAATTGCAATTTAGCATACATCATTACATACCACGGGAAACAGGACCCAATTATTCCCTTCAGCAAGAGATTTCAAAACACTGACAGCAAAATTCCATGAAGAAGCAAGGGAAAGAACGACTTGATGTGACTTATCTTCTGACAAGTGAAACCAAGATGTGGGTACTTTCTCAATTGTATATCCCAATCTACAGCATAATAAACTAGAGTACTACTCATAGTTAGCATTTATCTTCACATTCAAAATCCTAACGCTTCTTATTATAGCACCATCAATTATCCCATCATTTAAGTCATTGTGCAATGAATTTTCTTTACGGGGCAAGCGAAAGTTTCATTCAAGAGTAGAGCGAGGACTGCACAAAGTGCCGGGGTGAGTATAACATCCTCCAAGTCAGAGAAATTGAAAGAAAACAAGTTGTACAGAGTATGCAGAGAGAGAGAGAGAAGATAGAGAAAGGGAGTAACTTCTTATTCAACAGTTCTAATGAATATCACGTGCAAGCATTTATAAGTCTCTACAGTAACTTATTCAGGTATAACTCCCTAACTGAAAGTAGTTACAAGACTTAGACTTTATTCTTGCCATGTATTAAGGAGGCAAAGGCTAAATGGCATGTTATACATTACTTGACATTTAGATAGATGTTGACATCTTAGCATGTTCAAAAACACATAAAGAACTTACACTTTTACAGGTAGAATGCCGTGGACAAATAAAAAGACTAATGAGAACAATAGAAGCTTTGAAAGGGCAGTAAAGCCGGATGCAATGAAGTTGTGGTAGACTTTGAATAAAATTAATTTATAATTACGATTTTGAGAATAGATTTGGTTGTAATAGATTTATAAGATTGATTCTGGGTATAATTGAAAAGCTAAAACCATGGTTTTCTTAAAAATTATCCAAATCGTCTCTTGATTGATTTAACCAAAATATGGGTGTTTGGATGGGTACAAGTGAAAACCATGATTTTGATGAATAATTGATTTTTTTGCAGAGGTCCCAAACAGGCGCGTAAAATGCTATGAAGTATGAACACTTTTATGTATTTCTAAACAGATAAGATCATCATTTTCTTTTAAAAAGGAAAACATGTCTCTAGACAAATGATAGACCTTTCACTTGGATTTTTTACCAAGAAAGAAAGGAAAGACAAATTTACAAAATCAGATAGAGTGCTGCTTAACCTATAAAACTAAATCTGTATCGGTGTTTCTGAATAGCCTCTTCAATCATGATCCACCATCCAATTTGACAGCTAATACATCAAGGGTACCTCAACAATCTAGGAACTTAGAACACACAAACACAGAATGTGCCCCGAAGCTGTAAGACTAGATGTAAAAGGCTACTGCAGTGGAGTTCAAAAGCAAATTCTACAGGATTAGACCAAAGAGCTCAGTTGTTACTCTAGGTTTCTTATTTGTTTTGCTCAAGCACTCCAATACACCTATAATTCAACACAACATTCCAAAATCTATGCAAATGTAATAGCTTTTATTGGATTCAGACATGGTACCGTGTACTTTATCCATACCTCTTCCGCTTCCAAGATAAATGGAAGCTTTGGAAACTGTCACTGGGTCTTTACTGTGGGGTTAAAGATGATTTTGTTCCACTTTAGTCGTCAACAAGAACTCAAAATCTCACGCTTACTTAGGTAACAATCTGATTTGTGTAGATAGGGAAATGCATCTGAAAGATACAAAGTGACCTTCAATAAAACAGGATTTCTTAGAAATTTTTTTCTAACATGGTACAACTTGAAGACTTTGTAACCTTTAGGAAGCTATTGGATACCTATTTGTTAAAGGATTACTTCTGAGATGCAGGGTACTATCATTTTCCCTGTAATATGTTTATCCCATAGCATGAACTTCGATCACACAGATTTTCTTATATAATTTTAATCAATTTCATATTTTTTCTTATGTAAATTCTTATATGGTATACAATCATTTGTAACAGCTATCTTCTACTGATTCGGAAGCTGTGTTGGTTTTGCATTCCGAGACAGTTGATGTAGCAGTTACAAGGTAAGGTGAACACTTTATTTACGCTGAACAAACTCTTCCTTTAATAAATTTAAAAAAAAAAAATACTCATGTCTTTATTTGTGTTTCCTGAGGTTGTTTGTCCTTTAAGAAGCAGAAATGTTTTGTATGTATACATTCCAGTACACTTGAAAGTTCCCATTAACCATTGAAATTGAAAACTTGATTTGGTTTATTTTCACAACAAAATCGATTTGAAGTAGGTAGATAGATGAGAGGAAAATTGAACCTTACCTAGAAACTGCAGAACTTCCTGTTGATGAGCGTTTCTAGGTAAGGCTCAAGCACTCCAAATCGATTTGAACATCAGCAATTAGATGAGCGTTCAATTAACTAAGAAGCCAGGCTGCAAGGATGATACAATCAAGAGGGATAAGAAATAAATTGTGAACAACAAAATTTTGCAAACACATTGTCTTCTTGCAATGAGAAGACATTGCTGCTCATGAAAAGCACAAAAGTAGTCCCATCTAGCAATATCACTTTGCAATATGCTTTCATCAAATATTTTCTCCAATCCCAAGGAAAAAAAAATTGCATGCTATTATTGTGATCAATACATCCACAGAAATTATGAAAATATTCTAATTCATAACAATAATGCAACTCATCTCAAATTTTATGTTTATGGCCGGCACATTGCACTACATCTACAAATATGTTTGGAGGTACTGACAAATAAAACAACCTGTTTGAGAGCCTTCCACTCTGAAATAAACCACTGTTCTGTATTAACAAGACATAAGAGTTTCAATTCAGTTGAATAGGAAGGAATCTGCGAAGAATGGATGTGAAAAAAACGTATGTCCATGACTAGGAAGGAACCTGTGCAGTGGCTTCCACATTAGTGTCATCCCATGTTCATATTAATGTCCATCCTTTCTGGGCAGGCACAGGTCAACTAAATAGTATTCCCGTAGCAATTGGAGTTATGGATTTTCAGTTTATAGGGGGCAGCATGGGATCCGTAGTAGGTGAGAAAATCACCCATTTGATCGAATATGCTGCCAATCAATTTCAACTCTTATTCTAGTATGTGCTTCTGGAGGAGCATGTATGCAAGAAGGAAGTTTTAGCTTGATGCAAATGGCTAAAATATCTTATGCTTTATATGATTATCAAGAGGCAGGAAACTATTGCATAAACTCCAGTTTAGTATATTCATGAACCCATAGATTAAATTAAGCCACACAGAAAATGCTTCCAACTATTTGATCAATGACAGTACCTAAAAACTTCTGCACCCTAGTACCCTGTCTCTGTTTTTCCCCTCCAATTGGCCCAAGACCAGTTCAACATCAGCAACCTACTATTGGAAAATAAGCAATAGTGTTCAGGGTTATTTAAGTTTTACAAATATTTATGTTAAGATTAAATATATTTAATGGTCATTAATTAAATTTACCTCCATAAACATTTTTGTTGCAGTAACAACTTAATGATGAGATTAAATATTGGTTGGTAAACTTTGATGTTCAATAAATGGCTATCTCTGCTTTAACCTCAGTTCTGCAGTCTCATTATGTGATTCAAAAAAAGAATAATCAAAAGATATACTTGATATATAACCTCTTTCTTTCAGCTTGCAGTCGAGTTCTGCAAAGTGATCCTCAGGGTTGTACTGACCAGTCATCAGTACTTTTGAAAGTTCCCATTAACCATTGAAATTGAAAACTTTATTTGGTTTTTTTTTTTTTTATTAAAAAACATGCTTTACACTTTAAGTCACAACAAATCGATTTGAAGTAGGTAGATAGATGAATGGAAAATTGGAAACCCCATACCTAGAAACCACAGAACTTTCTGTTGATGATTAGCTGCATGTCTTAGAAATTGACCAATGTTTATCTCCAAATGATCCTCACCATTCTTCCTACGACAGCAATCTTTAAGACAAACATGGGTTAGATGTTTTTAAAGCCCCCTTGTCCAAGACGTTTTTCAGACTTGAGATTAATCAAGGGGGCTAAATCATTTCACAAATTTTTGAAGTGTGACCTGAGGGAGTAGAATTTTCACCACCATAATCTCAAAACTATAACTAAGCTAATCAACTAAACTCATAACCAACCACTGTTCAACAACTAAGCTTCAACAGCTGTCCTTAATCATACAAAAATTATCCACTGAGCTCATAATTAATAACTGTTCAGCCACTACGCTTCAACTATCCTTAATCATCCATTAACTATCAATATTTATCAACTATGCTCGTAATTAACCACTGTTCAGCAACTAAACATCAATTATCCTCAGACATCTGTCATTCGTAAATATACCCCACCACTGTTCAACCACTAGGCTTCAGCTATCCTTAATCATCCATGAATTGTCAATACTCATAATTAACCGCTCTTCAGCAACTAGACTTCAACTATCCTCAAACATATGTCGTCCGTAAATATACTCTACCACTGTTCAACCACTAGGCTTCAGCTATCCATCATCCACGAACTCTCGACACTCGTAATTAACCACTGTTCATCAACTAAACTTCATCTATCCACAAACATTTGTCATTCATAAATATACTCCACCATTATTCAACCCCTAGGCTTCATCAAATCCTTAATCATCCATGAACTGTCAATACTTATCAACTATACTTGTAATTCACCACTGTTCATCCACTAAACTTCAACTGTTCTCAAACATCTTCCATTCATAAATATAGTCCACAACTGTTCAGGTTCTAGACTTTCCTATCCTTAATTTCATCTCCAAATTCCTCACTGCCTTTTACCAAGAGTTTCAAGTTACTAGCATGCATCAACAATTAATTTTTTTAGCCTCTATGCATCTAAATAGGGGGTTATAATTAAATATAAAACATTTGAAATTAAGAGAGTGGATTTTTTTGTGAAATTATTTTCAAAACATAACAACTTTTTTAAAAGTTCCACCTGATACGTGAAAAATGTGAAGGAAAACACTTGAGTTTTATTTGTAAGAAGGTGGAGTATTTTTAATGGGCAAATAAACCAAAGCATTAGTAATTAGCAAAATAATATTAGTTGAAATAAAATTGTGATTTGGCATTTTCACCACTTAAAAGTATAATAGTTTCAAAAGATTAGAACCCCTTAATTTAAAGATAGAAATTCATGAAGCAATCACATATCAAACATATAGAACTCCTGCTAAACCACCTAGTAATAGAAAAGACAAACCCAAAAAATTACTAATCCAATACTTATCAAGGTTTGAGGCCATGCAGGTTTTGTACTCGTGGTATTAAAAGAGTAATAAATAAACTAAAGGCCTAAAATATTAATGTTAGCATTAGCAATGAAGGCCACATTGAAGATATCAGCAACAAGAAGAGCTAGCGCAATTGGTAAAACAGTAAAAGGAAATTCAGCCTGACTCATGGCATAATATTCAGCTGGACTTGTTCCTACCCCGAAAGAGATTGAGAACTGTTGGGAGTTCCCCACTAAAAACACAATTTGAATATTGCTCTGAAGTTTGCACACATCTCAGTGATCACACAAAAAGATACTTGAATGCAACAGAAGGATTGATAATGGATGAGGAGAGAATCCGAAAGGCTCACTCATATTGTCACTCATCCAAAGGGACGCGTAAAGGTACGACATGGCCGTATTGGTGTCCCTGAATGCAACCAGAACTGTTATGGGCAGCCTCTTTTTTCTTCTCAATGAGGTGAAGCGAGAATCCAAAGGGCTCACTCACAACAAACAATAACCTATGGAGCACCAGAATGGTGAAGGATGTGATCCTCTCCCCATAGCTACGACAATCCATTGTCTCTTTTTTTTTTTTTTGGTTTTTTTCCGAGCTGAAAACAAGCTAATGATTTGATGTTGTTTCAGATTTTTTGACCGAGTGAGACTCCAAAAGGCTTACTCACGTAGGGCCAAGGAAGAATCGCAAAGGTGACATGGTGGAACACAAAGTCTGTGCCGCCTAATTACCTGCCCCACTACTGCGATGAAGATTTTCTTCCAATATCGTCTCCGACTTTCTTTTTGCTTTTTCTGAACAACATTTATACATGTAGAATTTGCTTCAGCTCTTTTGGCCGAGTGAGACTCCAAAAGGCTAACTCACGCAGGGCCACGAGAGAATCGCAAAGGTGACATGGTGGAACACAAAGTTTGTGCTGCCTAATTACCTGCCCCACGACTGCGATGAAGATTTTCTTCCTATATTGTCTCTCAACTTTTGCTTGGCCAAGTGAGTCTCCAAAAGGCTTACTCACGAAAGGCTAGCAGAGAATCGTAGCGGCGACATGCATTACGCTGCACCATACTCCGGCTGGCTTTTCCAATCGCCACATTGTCTCCAATTATGAAAATCCAAAAGGTTTTGCCCATAACAGTTCAAGTGAAACAGGAAGTTTAATCACCGCCTGCCCCAATTTACATTCTCCCTGTGACCTTTGATTTTCCATTGACATTCACTAACAGATATAGGATCCTAAGACATGCAACAAATCTCAAAACCACATTGAAACTGAAGTCAAGCAGGTCCCACCCATCAGTCATTAAATTAATGGTTAGGATAAGAAAACAAGTTTCGCCTATAAGAATTTATGGGTCAGACTGGTATTGATGTATTTTACTGGTACAAGTATTTGCACTTCTTGCTGTATTCGGATAAATGACCATTTCAATACTAATGCCTGCTAGAAAATGAATTATTCAACTTTAGGCCCCTTTTTAATTAATAAATATAAGTGAAACCTGCATGAACTCAACCTTGGCATGCATAACCTATCCAACCACACGCCTCAATCACAAAGCCTACAACTAATAAAAACACATTTGTTTATTGTAATAATAAATTGTATCATTTTAAATTAATTTTATGTTATTATCATTTAATAATAACAATAATAGTTTGTTATAAAAATATTTTTTTTATTTTAAATTTTCAACACCATCAGAAAGTCTATTACTTATCCTAGAAATACCCTCCCCACCCCCAAACCAAACTTGCCCTAAACTAGAAAGCCTACTTTTTTTTTCTTTGCCAACTTCTAGATCAAAAAGCCTGCTACTTATCCTAGAAATACCCTCCCCACACCCTAAACTGCAAGAGAAAATCTTGTGTGAATTTGGAGAGCCACATCATTTGTGGTATGATCAATCACAAGCCAACAACTCAACATCAGTTTAATATGATGTGACACCTACTGAACTTTACCCAACATTAGTTGGAAGCTGAAAAAAATTTAAAAAAAGATCAGGGAGACAAGCCGCCCATGATATCAGGGAGATCTTTCACCGTTGCCGAGTGACCTCAACCACTCAACCCCACCGACTCAAACTCCAAGCCACCCCTCACCACCGTAGAAAGACAAAAGCTCTCCAGTAGCGGCACTTAAGATCTTTTAAGAGAAATAGCATATCTAATATGGAGATGAAGCAGAGTTGAAGGGACGGCAGCTAGGGTTCAAAGAACCTAAAGCCTTCTGCCTTCCCGATCGTAACTCCTTTTATTTTAGAAATAAAATGAATCTTTTTAACTTTTTCAGCTGTCAGCCAATATTTAAAGGTGCCAGATCATTCTGAATTGTTAGTTTGTGATTGGTTAGACAACAGATGATGTGGCACTCCAAGTTCACACAAGAATTTCTCAAATCACTTAGCCTACAACTTATCCTAGGAATACCCCCACACACGCTAAACACAACGAACCCTAAATCGCAAAGCCTACAACTTATCCTAGAATTACCTATACCAAAAACTTCTTTAAGTAAAAAAGAACCAAACAAGAAAAATTAAAAGCGAAGTTCAAGTTTTAAGAGCATACCTTTTTGATGAGAAAGACTTTCCAGTACAGAATTTCCAGTTGAAATGGAGTTTCCAATTGAAGCTTTTATGCTTTGGTTTGTCACCTTTCAGGACAACGTTTGTCACCCTCAACAATATGAAGTGTCTTCCCCCACAAGATCCTATGGTTTCTGTCGGATTTAAGCCTATGAAAACACTTACACTGTCATTACACGTATACATCTATGAACCTTAAAAACACAGGTTTAATTAATAATCAACAACGAATAAAAAGATTAATCAATGACTTGAGAACAAGTTTACATGAATTAGGGGCTTGACAGAGAACAAAATCTTCAGCGTTATAGTGGAGGCGAGAAAGGAGTTGAGAAAGAAATCCTTGGCGTGCATGGGCTTTAAGGGTTTTTTCAATCACATCAGAGACCAGATCGTCTTGTTTGACTAAAAATTCAAACTTCCCTGCGCAGCCAACTACAGTAATCATTATGTATATCCCGCCATTAATCCTATTCCTCATATCCTCCAAAGACTTCTCCAATTTATGAGATTTCATCTGAAGCAAAGAATAAAAAAAAAAGAAAGAAAGAAAGAAACTTGAGTTTTGACCTTTTTACCAAGAAGGGTATGATGAATAATAACATATGAAATGATACATATAATCTGATTCATTTGATCACCACTAACCTCCTCCAAGTTTTTAGGATTTGGTTTGTCTTTTATAACCCTCTTCAATATGAAGTGTCTTCCCCCACAAGATCCTATGGGTTCCGTCAGACTTAGGCCTGCAGAAACACTTCCATCATCATTACACGTATACATCCATAAACCTTAAAAACTCAGGATTAATTGATAATCAACAACGCTAATTAATGACTTAAGAAAAAACTTGCATGAATTAGGGGCTTGAAAGAGAACAAAATCGAGAACATAATCCTCGAAATTACAGCAGAGCCAGCTGAGATGAGAAAGAGATCCTTGGCGCGCATGGGATTTAATGGTTTTTTCAATCACATCCAAGACCAGATCGTCGTGTTTGACTAAAAATTTAAACTTCCCTAAGCAGCCAACCACAGTAATCATTATGTATATCCCGCCGTTGATCCTATTCCTCATTTCCTCTGAAAACTTCTCCAGTTTATGAGATTTCATCTGAAACAAATAATAAAAAGAAAGAAAGAAGGAAACTTGAGTTTAACCTTTTTACCAAGAAGGGGTATGATGACTAATAACATATGAAATGATACATATAATCTAATTCATTCGATCACCACTAACCTCCTCCAAGTTTTTAGGATTTGGTTTGTCTTTTATCACCCTCTTCAATATGAAGTGTCTTCCCCGACAAGATCCTATGGGTTCCGTCAGACTTAGGCCTGCAGAAACACTTGCATTCTCATTAAACGTATACATCTATAAACCTTAAAAACTCAGGATTAATTGATAATCAACAACGCTAATTAATGACTTAAGAAAAAACTTGCATGAATTAGGGTCTTGGCAGAGAACAAAATCAAGAACATAATCTTCGAAATTACAGCAACACCAGCTAAGCTGAGAAAGAGATCCTTGCCGCGCATGGGCTTTAAGGGTTTTTTCAATCACATCCAAGACCAGATCGTCTTGTTTGACTAAAAATTTAAACTTCCCTAAGCAGCCAACTACAGTAATCATTATGTATATCCCGCCGTTGATCCTACTCCTGATTTCCTCCAAAGACTTCTCCGGATTATCAGATTTCATCTGAAGCAAAGAATAAAAAAGAAAGAAAGAAACTTGAGTTTGACCTTTTTACCAAGAAGGGTATGATGAATAATAACATATGAAATGATACATATAATCTAATTCATTCGATCACCACTAACCTCCTTCAAGTTTTTAGGATTTGGTTTGTCTTTTATAACCCTCTTCGGTATGAAATATCTTCCCCCACAAGATCCTATGGGTTCCGTCAGACTTAGGCCTGCAGAAACACTTCCATCATGATTACACGTATACATCCATAAACCTTAAAAACTCGGGATTAATTGATAATCAACAACGCTAATTAATGACTTAAGAAAAAACTTGCATGAATTAGGGGCTTGAAAGAGAACAAAATCGAGAACATAATCCTCGAAATTACAGCAGAGCCAGCTGAGATGAGAAAGAGATCCTTGGCGCGCATGGGATTTAATGGTTTTTTCAATCACATCCAAGACCAGATCATCGTGTTTGACTAAAAATTTAAACTTCCCTAAGCAGCCGACCACAGTAATCATTATGTATATCCCGCCGTTGATCCTATTCCTCATTTCCTCTGAAAACTTCTCCAGTTTATGAGATTTCATCTGAACCAAATAATTTAAAAAAAAAAAAACAGAAACTAGAGTTTGACCTTATTACCAAGAAGGAGTATGATGAATGATAAGATATGAAATGATAGACATAATCTAATTCAGTCGATCACCACTAACCTCCTCCAAGTTTTTAAGGCTTTGGTTTGTCTTTTGTGACCCTCTTGAATACGAAGTGTCTTCCCCCACAAGATCCTTAGACCTGCAAAAACACTTACATTGTCATTACATGTATGCATCAATAAACCTTAAAAACTTGGGATTAATTGATAATCAACAACTCTAATTAATGACTTGAGAAAAAACTTGCATGAATTAGGTGCTTGACAAAGAACAAAATCGAGAACATAATCTTCGAGATTACAGGAGAGCCAGCCGAGCTGAGAAAGAATTGAGGGAAAAAAGAAAAGCGAAGAAAAGGCGAATAATCTAATTCATTTGTTCGCCACTAACCTCCAAGTTCTCGTGAAAGGTAAGGGAAGAAACTGGAGTCGCAAGCATAGGAGGTGAAGGCAGAAACTGCAGTTTTAAAAAAGAAAAGAAGAATGAATTAAGAAAGATATAGGTAGCCAAGAGCAGAGTAATGGCGGTTGATTGCGAAAGAAGAAAAGGAATTGAAAAAATAATATACCAAGTCCAACCCGCACGTGGAGAAGAGATTGTGCAAAAAAAGAAGAAGAAGAAAAAAAGAAACGGAGAGAGTGAGATCTTGACGGTACCTGAATCATAACAACCACCGGTTTTTGTGCGCGGGAAAAGAAGCCGACCTCAGGTTCTTTGAGATTTAAAAAAAAATACGCAATAGACTGTGACAGGTTTTTGTGCGCGGGAAAAGAAGCCGACCTCAGGTTCTTTGAGATTTAAAAAAAAATACGCAATAGACTGTGAAGTCCCCAGTTTTCACAATCCAAGTTTCAAATTCAGTATTGCTTCTTTTTACCTTTCACAATGGTCGTTCCACGATATAGCTTCATGGCTGAGTCCTCTTCTTCTCCGCAGTGGAATTTCTATCAGATATTAGGCCACCGTCCCTCCGCCGACGAACTTAACAAGGGTCTGTCTCTTTCATTTAAAATTTTTTGCCCCTCTGTGCATATTTCGGATCTTACTTCAAGATTCAAGATATATGAAAATTGAAACATAAAGATCAGAGGGAAAGAAAAAAAGATAAACGAGTTGAAAAAGATATATATACCCAAGAACAGAGGATGCAGAGTAAAGGCGGTTGCTTTTTTTGAATCAACCGAGACATTGTGGGGACTTAAACCCATAGAGTCTTCCGCAGTAGCGTTTAGATGTCTTGAAATATGATAAAACTTTAGCTCACTCAGCTCTTGTACTCCCTCCATGAAGGTACTCAACAGAACCCGACGCGTCTCAGCTTTTCCTCTCGTCTCTCTGTTTTCGCCCAAGGAAGACGAGGACGGAACAGTGAAGCCGTCTCCCATCCCGATCGTGCTTCTCAGCTTCTGGGTTTAGGCCTCCTCATCGGCTCCTCCCTCTCAAAACGGCATCACTCTGATTCAAGAATAACAACGATTAATAAAAGAAAAGAAAACAAAATAACAATAATTCTGTGTTGTAAAATACTAATTAAGGTGGATGTCCATGAGCTCCCAACTCTTTGACCTTTTATTTTCTACATCACATAACATCTCCAATAAATGATCTTTAGGAGTTTTCATGCCCATAACTCAAAAGTTAAAATGTGTGCACTCATGAGGATTAAAGTTTGCCATTTACTTTGTGTAACTCTTAGTTGTCGTTGAGGGCCTATAAATAGAGCACTATGTACTACACTTTGTTGGCATCCAAATGAATAAGAATCACTCCCTCCTTGCTCTCTATTTCTCTCTTGTATTTCTTCATTCCCTTCATCTCAATCTCTTATACTTTCTTGATTTTATAACACGTTATCAGCACGAACTCGCTTAGAAGGCCTATGGTCTAGTTTTCTATCTCTTCTACTCTCTAACTTTCTCATTTACATACTATGTTTTATATTGTTTATTCTCTATGTTATTTTATCTTTCTAGTCTACATTATCAATATATTGTTCTATATTATTTTTATTATCTTTCTTTTACGCTATCTATTTTTATCTATCTTGTTGTTATCTTTTACATATATCTGGGATAATCTAAGCTATTACATGGAATTAAATAGACTCTTTTACCGATTATTTTATACATCGGGTTCCATGGCTAAGATTTGATATTATATTATCCTCTACAAGTTTTCTTTCTTTTAACTTTTATTTATCGTTTGCCATTAATCTCTTATTATGCAAAATTTATATTTATTTGTTTTATATTCTAGTATTCTTTACATTTTATGTTATTATATTATGTTATTTCATTTTATTTACACTTATTTAACATTTCTTTATTTTATTTACATTTTATGTTATATATTATTGTTTGTTTCTTTATTTTATGTCATTTATTTCATCTTGTTTTATTGTTATTTTATTTACATTTCCTTTATTTATGTTAATACATTATTGTTATATCATTATATCAATCTTTTATTTTCATTTGTTTATTATATTACATTAACATATAATGGTATTATATATGAGCATGTAATGTGGTCTATATGATCACGGGCTTATCTATTATTTATTTTTTATTATGAATTTGAATTTATTTAATTTATTTTCTAGTATTTTGTATATATCGAGAGGCCAGAAGCCGTAATATTCTTAATTTCGTGATTAGATGATCAGAAGTCACATCACTTTTGTACAAACTCTTATGAGAAAGAACGCTATTGGTTTCATTAAATTGCAAGATTGACAAGAAAAATTTTGGCACTTTGATGATTTAATTGTTACAAATATCAAAGCCCTGGAGGTTAAAGGTTCAAATATCAAACTAAACAAAAAAACATATATTTGCAAGATTTTTGCTGTGGTCCTGAAGACCAATATTTGGAGAAATTGATGATGCTATTGAAAGTAAAGAAAATATGTAAGAGTGAAAATGAACATGATCACATTACATTTATAGAATTGATAGTTGAAAGCTGAGAATACTTTGTCTTAGCTATTGAACTACAATCATGGAAATAATAACATTTCTAAGGTGATCAAAATTATGAGCAAATATCATACTATGACTAGAAGTCATATGGATAGAAAAAAAAATGGTATAATATGACCAGAAGTCATATAGACTAATATGTACTAATTTATTGAAAATAAAGATCAAAATGGCTGTGAAGCCAAAAAAGACCATGAAATATTGTGAAAAATATCAAAAATAGTTATGATGCTTAAAGCAATAAGTTACGGAGAAAGATGATCAGCTTGTATAGGCAAAAGAAATAATTGTAAGCCCTGAAGGCTATATGATTTTGATTCTTTATGTTTAAATTTAAATTGATTGTGATTAATTTGTGAGAGAGAAATTATTATTTAACATTGTGATATCAATATGAGTGATATATGAAATCAAATAGATAAAAAGGTAATGATTGGTCATTTTAAAATTTCAGTATAGTGCCAATTTATTTACAGATTTAAACATTATTGGTAATTATTGATATATTTTGATTTCATGGCCTTTTAGGATTCTAACTACCTCATGGTTAATCCTTATAACTCCCATATCAAATGGTTTTCAATATTTATTCATATAACCTTCAATTATAAAGTTAAGTTGTTTAATTACCTTCTTTATGTATAATTGTACAATTTATTTGTAATTTTAAGTATATTGTGTATGTGAATACTATTCATATATCAATGGAGTTTACCACCTCTATTTTCTTCTTGGGACTTGTATTTCTCTGTTGCATTAAAGATTTCCTAACAAACATTCAACTCATATACCTCAACATCAAGGTACTTTCTTTCATTATTAGTCATATTTTTCATTTTAGCCTTGTCTTCCATCTCTTTTCTCTTCTTAAGCACTATTATGTTGCCTTACATATATATGCAATTTTTCTTAGTTCCAAACTTTCATTATTGAAAGGCATACAAATACTCTTCAATTTGTATTTTATTTTAGTATTGATAATTTATTGCCTCATTTCCCAATTCATTGTATTAAAATTTCTTCTACCCCTTTGTATTTTTATATGATATGTGCAAGTTTCATACATTAATCATGATATAATATATAATATGATATATATTGGAATCAAATTAGTTTTATGTGACATTTGTGAAGGAAAAAAAATCATATGTCATATTTGAATTAAGAAAGTGCGAATTTATTTAATTTTATGAGAAAATTCATAATGAATAGTTTATGATTTGTTAGACAAAATCATTTTCGTAATGTGCATGAATTATATAGTGCAAGTCAAATTTATGGATGATCAAACAGTAAGGAATATTTGAAAGAAGACTATGTATATCATAAGTATTTATTATTTTATATTATAATGCATTTGTCTTTACATTTCTCTCAAATTAATTTTAGCCCCTAAATATCGTAATTCATTGCAATAAGATCTTTATGTATTTTGATTATGGATGTCCTCATATTTCTTTATGTAGTGGAAAATTCTAACCATTTCATTTTTTGAACATGCATCAAAAGAGGCAAATTGAAGCATATTATTAATAATAAGTAGCAAAATTATATAAATATGCAAGAATATATGTTAGTTCCTGAAGAACTAATATAGTTTTTCTTAAATTCTATGGGCAGAAGAAGAATTGATTAAGGAAAGTTATAACCCATAGATTTACATTAGAGTTTTACTCTATTACAGGGTTTAAATGATAGCCCAATTGACTGAAATCCATGATTAGTTGTGAGTTTTGAAGTACTTGAGTTTTGAAATGAAAGATATATTATTAGTTTGCTATATACAAATTTGTCTTTGAAATAGAGCAATAAAGAAAGTATATTTATATGACTCACACTTGATGGGGAGAATGTTATAATACAAGTGAGTTAATAATGAAAAGTTTTACTCATACACTTCCTCACAAAACCTATTGATCTCCAAAAAATTGATGTCATATTGACATTTTATATCAATACTTATGGAAATTGAAAAGTTTGTTCTTGGTTAAGCAACATGTTACAGTAAACTAGTAGTTTACTGATCCAAATAAATTTATGTTGGTATGACTTGTTTGATTCATCCGAGTCATATATAAAAAATTACATTTGACATCCATTAAAGAACTAGAAGATTTTTCATGAATAGCCAACATATTATATAATTCAAGAATTATCATGTGCTGCTTGTTCTCAAAGAAATTTGATTATGAGAGTATCACAAGTTATGATTTGGAATGAATCTCTATATTTCTGGAAATATATCAAGCTGATATATGGGCCCATTCAAATAACATGTAAACCATACAAGTATTCAATGAATTTGATAGATGCATCTATAAGATGATTACATGTAATATTAATATTAGTTTGCAACCTGAAGTTTGCAAGAATATTTGAATAAATTATTATGTTACGCGTAATTTCCAGATTATATGATTCATTCATTGAAACCTCCATAAATAGATAGACTAATACTTATGAGAACAAAATTTATGTTTCAGTGTTGGCATATTTGATCTTACATATTGCAGCAATTATACTAGCGAACCAAATTCTGCCGATAAAATTGGCTTTTGGTCAGGAGTCAAGTATATTCCATCTTAAAAAGTTTGAATGTGCATTCCTATTGATTCACCGCAATGCACATAGATGGATATGTAAAGGAAATTGAGATAAATGTTGGGTAAGAACCTTCTTCTTCTTGTTTGTCTCTAAATGAAACAAAATATGTTTCTATTGGAAACAAATGGATTTAAGAGACTTATACTGCATGATTAGTCGATTGTCATTTGATAAAGTTTTCCTCATATGAGGGGAAGAAATTAAATAGTTGGAAAAGAAAACAAAAGGAATGCATTATTACTATCAAATATAGATCATCGAATATAACAATATGAACCAGAAGTTCATTTGGTTTGCATTAATGAAATATTACATAAAATCTGCCAGATGCAATTACTGACCTAAATGGGAATTACTAAATCTCATATTCCAGCTATAAGTGGTCTAATCAGCATAAATGAAAGTGAGACATGCCCGAAGTATGAGAGAATAATCAGTTCCAAAAGAAAAAAGAAAGAAGCAAATAATCAAGATAATCATATTAAGGAGGCAGACACTCCAGAAGAGGTCAATACATAACTACTTGCAGAACCCTCAAAAGAGGTTCAGGTACCTAAAAGTAATAAAGAGATCTCAATGAATTATGTCACAACAAGAAAAATGGAACTGAAAAGATAAAGTTGTCGACAACAGTTTTAGTAATAATAACACGTGATCAAATGAGGATCTTATACATAAATATGTCGGTAGAAAAAAAAAAGGTGATTGACCAACTGAAGAAGAGGAAAAGAAGCAATAAAAAATGTTCTTTCAGCATGTGAAATTTATGGACCTGTAGTCCAAAACATTTGAAATATTAAGTTATTTGTTATATATGAATATTCATGTGAAAAAAAAGATTTTCACAAGGTTTAATGATGATTATGATGAGGTACAACATTTGGTAGTGGATACAATAATTGTTGCATATATTATTAGTCTGGCAGTATATGCAAACAAAATAATGCGTCTATTAGATATCATTATATATAGCATATAAATATGGATAGTGAATATTACATGAGAGTCTTTGAAGGATCTAAAATGCTAGAAGCATATACAAGAAAATCATTCTATATATAAAATGTTGCGCGAGTTTGAAAATAATTCAAGCATATATAATTGATTGAAAAATATATTGAAAAATGAGTAATTTTACATTTTACTTGACTTGTAGATCAAGTTATCAAATGCATCAATGATTTCAAAATCACATATTTTTACCGTGGTGAATTTTCTTGTAAAGATATATTGAATTTAATGGTCCAGAAGTACCTTATACTTTATGAGAATAATTTTGTAAAGATACATTGGATTTAATGGTCAAGTTGGGCATGAGATTGAATTATGAGGCAACTTACAGTACATGAAGATAGACAATGCTAGACAGTATAAGCCAAGTTTCCTAATGAGGTAAGAACAAAACTTTAAATGCATCGATATCAAAACCGTGTTAAATATGAAATTAAGCCATGAAATGTCGTGAGTGTTCAGTAGTAACTTGCCCATTCCTAAATCCTAATTAAATCAAAGTGTACCTGATACTATTCAAAATTAAGCCATGAAATGTCGTGGGTTTACAGCAGCTAATTTCATTGACAAGAACTGCAAAAACAGTGAGTGAAAAATGCCATTACATATTTTCGAAGTCCAAAAGGAAAACCAGAAATTAATTGAAAGGTCTCAATTTATCAAATTCCAAATTACCTCTACTTGGCGTTGAAGAGATTGAACATAGTTGATGATCTTATAAAGCATTCCAACTTTTCCTGTGATCTTGAAAAATGTCCTTTTGTAGACAAAACAAACCCACAATAACTTAAATCCAGACAAAACAATAACATATAACAATGTAATCCTAAAAAAAAGGAACCAACCCCTAATAACTTAAATTGAACGCCAATGAATAAAAAAATAAATACAGCACCAACTATCAAAGGAAAGAAGGAAGAGTTGCTGACAGGTAAGAGAAGAAAGATGGAGATAAGTCCAAAGAATAATAATTTCATACCATAAAAATAGTGAAGAGATTTCTGAGATAACTTTGGATTTGTGAGAGATAACCTTGGCTGCCTTCAGCCATGTCCCCAGTTATAGGAGAACAATCACTTGGTTTGGACGCGATTTTGTCATTGCATTCAGAATCCATGGCAGAAGTAAAATCAAACCAAGTTGCATCAATGAGGCAGAATGATTAGATGCAATAGCTGGTAATTCCAATTTTTCAAGCCAAGTAATGATATATCTCTGTTCAAGTGCAAACAGCCAACAACCAACAGCTTACATGCTCATGTAAGAACAGAATAAGAATAATGTTTTTATTAACAAATTATACCTGAAAACCAAATTGATAGATCACATATGTAGCCAATACTCTAAAAAGGAAGGAAGGCATTCAATCCGTAAGAATACAGAAAAGTGTATGCTAGCAAATGAAATTGTAGATGTCAAGTCACCTAATGAAATTCATCTGGGCAATTTACATGAAAGGTGCATACATTGGGTATTCCTAAAACTTTTTGTTTGTTCAATGAAATAGCTTATAATTAATACAGATTTATACATACAAGGTCACCAAATTTAAAATGAATCTAAAATTTGAAACAGCTTTTGATCAATCAACTTGCCTTGCTACCATTTTCCTTATCACAAAAAGAGTTAGTCAGCTATTAAAACCAGCTCTAAAGCATGCATAAATTCCAATCTTCCTGAAAACATGCATAAATGTCAAGTTGATATCCCTTTCTGCAAAACTAATGGCACAAAATATGCTGAATAACTAATATGAATAGAAATTAAGCTCATCCAGAAAATATGCATAAATGCCAAGTTGATCACAATAGCAATGCAAGCCGACAAGTAGATCAAGTGGTGACATTACATTCAGTGAAAAAAAAATAGAATCAACATGCATAAATTCCAATCTTCGTCATTTGACATATTGAGATAAAAATATAAAGCAAGAGAGGAATCGTACCAGTTGAAGAACAAATGTAGCTATCTTCTTACAAGCCTGCCTTCTTCAAACCCATCACATTCAGGACGTAAGAAACCATGGGCAACCCTGCCATATGCAGCATCAAATGAATCACCTTGAAAACACGCATAAACCCAACGCTGCCATATTGAAAACACCATTTTAGCTACTCTATCAAATGAATTTTTTTGTTCAGCTTTCATAATGTCATATATGTAATACTTCCTTGAAATTGAAATTTATAATTACACTCTGCAACAACCACGAAAGTCAAAAATAGTTGGATCATCTCAAAATAAAATATCGCGTCAGTCATAACTCATAAGCCATATACTACCGCACGAGTCATTGTAGATTCAAGCTAAGAGCATATTATAATCCAAGGTTAATATAATCTAATTTTCCTCTCTCTCCCTCACTTCCAAGCAAGTTCCCTCTGCTTCAGTTTCAGTCTTCACTTCAGAATTCAGATTACCAAATCCAACCACAGTATAATAATATTATTGTTACTCCACTTTCACCTTTAAATCTACCTATTCTCTTTCACCTATCAGCCCCACATCCTTATCACCTTCTTGTCTCCTTCTTCCTCTCTCTCACGCATTTAGTCAAACACCTCACCTACATTCATTTGTCCCCTTATACATACATATACAGCTTCTTCTGCCCCTTCTCACACTTCACCCATATCTCTATCATATATCTTTCTCTTCCTCTCTAACAATCAATCCATAATATCAATCATAGGTGAATATATATGTAATTTCAAGATGAATGGTTATTCTAAGATCAATCCTTGTGGAAACAATCACAAGTTAAGATCTACAGATTTTCCTGATTTTTTCTCGTACCCTGAGATCCCAAAAAGCATCAGTAAAAACACCAGAACAGAGGAGCCAGACCAGATTGAGAAGGAAAAGGCACAGAAATCGTCACCTGAGAGAGCGGAAGAAGAAGATGAGGACAGTGAAGCTGTCAGTGAGCATCGAGATGGAGAGAAATTTGGTGTGGTTCTAGGTCAGAGCATGTCGATGTCTTCTTCGGCGACGGGGATTTAGGGCACGATGAAGAAGGCGTTTTGAATGAGAAGATTGTCGTCCGTGTCGGAGAGGTATTGCAGGATCCATGACCAGTACGTGGCATTAGCACTACCGATTGGAGAGGATGGTGAAGGAGAATCAAACAGAGGAAGAAGAAGAAGAAGAAGCAGAGTGTAAGCGCGATCCTAAGAGCCTGTAAGCTCCTTCTTGGATTTTGTAGTCGATTGCTCAGCCAAATGTAATGGCAATCACTAATGTTATGGAGATGCAGGACGATTTTAAAATTGGAATTTCAAATTTCAAAATTAGAAAGAAGTTGTAAAAATAGAAAAAGGCGGGAGGTTTCAAAATCTTTGATGGGAAAATCTAGTCCATTGATTAGTTATGAACAGTGATAGTCAGTGGGAGAGAAAATTGAAGCCATTCATTGTTTGTGAACAGTGTTGGGAGTGGAAGAGTATATATATATATATATATTGATTTAGTTGAAGGGGGCAAGGGGTGGGTTCGAACCCACCCCACCCCCAGGAGCAGATTTCTTTAAAAAAAAATTTCTCATTTTCTTCTAAAAATCTCATCTCCACCGTTAGATCAGAAAATAGATGGTTCAGATTTAATATTTTGTAAAACTATTATTATAGTGTTTTATAAATTAATTTTATTATTAATTTTGTTTGTATTGCAACTATAGATGGTGTAGATCAAATTTTCATAGTTTAAATTTATTTATTTATGTTTAAAATCATAGTTTTATAAAATATAAAATCTAGACCATCAATTTTTTAAAATATGATAGTGGAGATAAGATTTTAAGAAGAAAATGAGAAAAATGATTCTGAGAGAATTCAGACCGCCACCCCCATACCTTAGGGGCTTAGTATATATATATATGCATTAATATATATTTATAATAAAAATGAAGGCATAATGGTTATAACAAAATCAATAATAGAAATGGCAAAATGTGTAATGGTATTGACTAAACGAATAATGGGATTGACTAAATGAGTAATATATATAGACTTTAATATATATATATATATATATAATAAAAATGAAGGCATAATGACTTTAATAAAATGAATAATGGAAATGACAAAATACGTAATGTATTAACTAAATGAATAATGTGATTGACTAAATGAATAATGTGATTGATTAAACGAGTGATATATATATATATATAGACATTGATATGTATATATGTATAATATAAATAAAGGCATAATGGCTTTAACAAAATCAGTAACGGCTTTAACAAAATCAGTAAGAGCTTTGACAAAATCAGTAATGGAAATAACAAAATGTGTAATGGTATTAACTAAACGAGTAATACACACACGCACACACATTAATATATGTGTATGTGTGTAATATAAATAAAGGCATAATGGCTTTAACAAAATCAGTAATGGAAATGACAAAATATAGATATATTAATCGTAAAGATTTAGTCAATCTCATTACTCATTTTGTTATTTCCACTATTGATTTTGTTAAATTCATTATGCCTTTATTTATATTATACATGCGTGCGCGTGTGCACACACACGCGCACACACACACATACATAATATATTATACTCGTTTTGTTTATATTATATATATACATATACATATTATTCTTTTAGTCAATCTCATTACGCATTTTTTTATTTTCATTACTGATTTTATTAAAGTCATTATGCTTTTATTTATGTTATACATATACATATTACTCGTTTAGTAAATCTCATTACGCATTTTGTTATTTCCATTACTGATTTTGTTTAAGTCATTATGTTATACATATATATATTACTCATTTTGTCGATCCCACCCCTTACCCTCTTCAAACATTTTTTTTTAAAAAAATGCAACCCCCCAAAAAAGCCCCCAGCTGCTGGAGCTCCGGCACCCAGCTCCAGGAGGTCAGGCGGTCGACTGCTGCTGCAGGCCATCAACTGAGGTCTGGTGGCCGAAGCTCGAGTGGTGGCACCTTTCTTTTTCTTTTAAAAAAAATTAGGGGCAAAATGATAAACTCAACAAGACTTTAAAATCCTAGTTTGATACCTGTCACCTTTATATCATTTTCAAGTATTAACAGACTTTTGTGGGTTTAACAAGTTCACATGGTATTTAAATGACATTTTCCCTATTGTAATTTACTTTTAAAAATTATAATTAAAAAGTACTCCCTCCGGTTCTAATTATAAGACAAAGTTGACTTTTGTAGATAAATTAAGGAAGCTAATTAAATTAATTTAGAGTATTTTTTTTATTTTTTTCTTCAAACTAATTAGTTTGACTAATAAATTAATATATAATCTAAGGATATATAACATATGATATGATTAGGTAACTTATTTAGTTTTCTTAATCTCTCAAAAAAAAATCAACTTTATTTTATATTTAGAACAAAAAATAGTATTATTGTTTGTTAGACAACTGTAAGCAAAATGCAAATGATGGAAGGAGCTTTCCAATTGAATTTTATAATTTATTTATATATTTTTATTTTAAAATATAATAATATTTTTATAAAACATTAACCATAGACCATTAAAATTTTAATTTAATAGTTGTGAAGAGAAAGAAGGGTATAGGAGGGAAAAGGTAAACGAGGGATTCTAGTCCCCTCAACCAACAATTCATTGGTCATGATAAAAAGATGTTGATATAGTTTAGAAATGATCATTTGTTTAAGATTTAAATAGTATCGATAACTCTGAATCATACCGGATTGACAAATATAATAATATTAAGCATTGGTTAAAAATAATATGGCTTGCTATTTCTTCTTCTTCTTTTTTTCCATAGTCTATTGATTTATCCTAATTCATATTAGCAGAAAAATGCACAAAAATTGAAGATCTTTTTAATAAAAGTAATCTAGATCAGGATCATATATCATTAGCATCATAATTTGGATAATGCTTGAAATATTTTGTGGGCAAAAAATTATTTGACATATTTTTAATTTTAATGTTTTTTTGTCTTTACTGTGTCAAGAAAGAGGCGATGTGATAGATTTTGTTTTTGAATTATTAATAGGTCATAAGTAAAAACATTTATCAACAATTAAGTTGCTTGAATTTGGCATCTATTTGTAGCATTATTAACGTAAAATACATTACTATATCGTTTTGCCTGCGTAAAATACATTATTATATACTCCGTCTGTACCTAATTAACTAATTTGAGTAGATTAAGTTTGTTAGTTATGTTAGTTAATATAATATATTTTTCTAAAGTACCCTTATCATTTTTCTTAATTCCCTTCTTTAATTTCCTCTTCTACTTAACTATTGTTGAGGCCTTTAGACAATATTAATGGAGTTAATATGAAAAAATGAACAAAAATGTGAAATATGTCTTGTATTTATAAGCAACACTAACTCCAAATTAGATCATACATTAAGACATTAAGGATAGAAGGGAGTGTGTGTATATATGTATGTATGTATATTAAAATTTGGCTATATATATTAAAAATATGAACATGCATGATGACACATTATGAATTTATGATTACCCTACGTGGCTTTTTATATTTGGGAAGCATTTAGTGATATTTGAATCATTTTCAATATTAAAAAAAAAAATTCTCTCTTTTATAGCAAAAAAAGAAAGGAAAAATGACATCAAGGTCCTAATTAAAGAAAATAATATCAGAAAAGTCCCACAACTTATCATTGACAGGTGAAAAAGCTATCATTGACAAGTTATGAAACTTTTTTTATATTATTTTCTTTAATGTGAACCTTAATGTCATTTTTCAAAAAAAACAAAAAACATCCCTTTATGAGCGAAGTAGCAACAATTATTCAGCCATTCATCTCCTATGTGATTTCGCATTTAATTATTGATAGTATTCTTGATATAAAAAGTTCTTTAATTGCTACTGCCAACTGCCAATATTAATGCTAATTCTGAGAGTGGAATCATAAACAGATTTACAATGTATCAAATGGAAATATATTACTGCTCAAAAAAATATATATAAAAGGGAGATTTAAGTCAGATGCAAAGTAATTCTCAGGTAAAAAGAAAGCAATTTAATCAAATATAGCAAAACAAAACTCATGCTTTAAAATAAACCTAGGGAAAAATTTCACCGACCAAAAAATGGATTATATGCATACTTTGTCGGGAAAATCACTGGTAAATACCAAATAAGCAAATTAATTGCTCTTTGCCACCAACACAAATGAGATACCTAACTGTCATTAAACTTGAACTTAAAAAGACAAAAAAGCCCTTAGTTTAGTTTGAAAAGATCACACGAGGCAGAAGCAAACGATTAAAGTTTATGACGGTGGCTTGTTCAGTTATCGTGTTTGGCGGAATGCGGTGATGCGAGTCTTCTGTTGTTGCCGTCGATCACTGTGGCGTCCGCCGGAGGTCCATCACTGTGGAGTCGATAGATCACTTCAAAGCCCTTCTTCATATTTCAGTTTTTTATGGAGACGATGATTTCTATATTGCTAGTGAAACTTAGTATTGTGTATTACTGTGTGTGTGAGTAAGGAAATAGTAAATATAATTGGGGGTTCCTTAGATATTATGAGTTTGGCCATTATTGTGAAGTTTTTTATATTAGTTGAGGAGAGTTTGTATATTGTGTATTGTGTATCGTGTATTGCGTGTAATCGGTTTTGTTACCTGAATGTTGCTGGAATAATGATTCTGCAATGGAAATTCACATGTGATAGCCATTACGTGCAACTGATTTCCCATTTTGTGCATTTACACCTATCCTTGAGTAATTGCACATCATGGAAGAGTAATTGCATATAATGGACGATCATTAGCACAATGGATCATCCTTTACACATGAATCAGAAGATCCATTGCACAAACGGAAGATCAATTGCACTTAATAGAAGATCAATTGCACAAAACGAAAGATCATTGGCACATCATGGAAGAGTATATGACAATGCAAGATCATTGACACAATGGATCATCCTTTGCACATCATGGGAGAGTATTTGCACAAAACGGAAGCTCAATTGCACATCATGGAAGATCAATTGCACATCATGGAAGAGTAATTGCACAAAACGGAAGATCAACTACACAATATGGAAGATCAACTGCACATCATGGAAGATCAATTGCACATAATGGAAGAGTGATTGCACAAAATAAAAGATAATTGACACAATGGATCATCCTTTGCACATGGGAGAGTAATTGCATAAAACGGAAGATCAATTGCACATTATGGAAGAGTAAATGCACAAAACGGAAGATCGACTACACTATGGAAGATCAACTGCACATCTTGGAAGAGTAATTGCACAAAATGGAAGATCAATTGCACAAGACGGAAGATCATTGGCACAATGGATCATCCTTTGCACATGAGAGAGTAATTGCACAAAACGGAAGCTCAATTGCATATCATGGAAGATGAATTGCACATCATGGAAGAGTAATTGCATATAATGGAAGATCATTGGCACAATGGATCATCCTTTACACATGAATCAGAAGATCCATTGCACAAACGGAAGATCAACTACACTTCATGAAAGATCAATTGCACAAAATGGAAGATCAATTGCACAAAACGGAAGATCAATTGGCACATCATGGAAGAGTATATGACAATGCAAGATCATTGGCACAATATGGAAGCTCAATTGCACATAATGGAATATCAAATACACAAAACGGAAGATCGTGTTTTGCACACAAGGAACATGTTGTGCACTTATGTCAAACTTTATCGACATTTAGATGATCTAATGTTTAACAAAGTCATATATATACAGACAGTTTAGTTTGTTGCAAAACGAAATACAAACGTCCCTAGTTAAAGTAGTTAAAGCATTAATGACACTTTGTCTTCTTCTTATATCTCCAAACTTCAATGATATGCATTATCCATTCCCGATGTTTGTTCTTCGCATGGGTAACTAGCCACCACACCACATCCACCCTCTTTTGATCCATGTCTTCCTGAACATAAAAGTTTTAAGTTAGATCCAATCATATTGTAACATGTAAAGTAAAAATTTACTCACATCAGGCATTGTGAAATTGTTCCACTCAAGCCTTCTAATATTTTCCCACATTTGCAGCCACAATATCACATACATGCCATAGTCCCATCTAGACAGAAATAAATAGCAAAACATTAACATACAATGGATACATCTATACATACAAGAGTATCTAACAATTTCACTAACTCACACATTACTCTGCTGTTGAACAACACCAAATCTAAAATCAAATGCAGGCTTGTGTCCATAGAGATCATGATTCTAGTGTGCGAGTAAATCACAAAAATGTTTGCTCTGACAAATTGCAAAGTTGAGAGCCAGTAAGTTTGTGCATGACAATTGATAAGCTCATTTTATTACCACACTTTCTATGGATCTTATTGTTGATTAGAGCATTTTCATGAGCTAAAAATATGTAATTTGTCATAATATGAGAACATGGATGCTGCTTGATATTTTTGCTAAAATGCAGGGATAAAATGAAGGAAATATCAAGAGTTGAAAAATGGTCAAAAAGAAGCCTTTGAAAAGAGATCAATCAAAAGAAAAGATGGACTTTCGCTGGATATGCTAACTTTGTGAAGAGGGTAAAAATGCTTGGTGGGGCCCACATGAGGTTTTGTTTTTGAGAAAAAGAAAAAAAGACGTACAGGGCTTAAAAAGAAAAGAAGGAAATCGAGGGGAATAATTTGATTCATCTGGGAGCTTCACAGACGGAACCTGGGGGAATTTTCGCAACTCGTGCACTTCGACTTCTCCGTAGCTGATTCTTCTCGGCGCTATTCTTGAAGATTTTGCCATGGCCGAAGGATTTTTGCTGATTGTTGAAGCGTTCTGCAACACCATGAGCGGCTGAATATCTTTTCTTCCCTAAGAGATGAGCCAGAGCCTGAGTCATTGATCTACAAGGGAGTCGATTTAATCATTGTATCTAGATTAGAATTCTTCTTGTCTCTGTTCAGAACTTGCGATCTTGATCTACCATTCTTCTGATTTTGTATTTCTTAATGGCTGATAAGTCAGGATTATGGATTGCAATGTGTTTAGGTGTTTAATGCTCTCTGATTTAGAGTAGATTCAGTTTTGATATTTGGTTTGTTTAAATCAGATTTTGTGACTGAATTGATTAATTTGTAATGAGTATTGTTCAATATTCATCTAGGAGCTCTAAATGCATTTCGTTCCTCTAATTCCTGAAAATAAAATCAGACTCTTCTCTTTAGATTAACTCAATTAGATAGGAAGACAATGAAGGCTAGGTGAGACTCTTAGGGAAGACCATTTGAACTTGATTTCTTCACAATTATACTGCTCTGTTTTCTGTCATTTTCATTTCTTAACTCTGAAAAAAATCAATAAATAGTAGGAAATAGGATATATGTTCACCGATAATTCAGCAAGATGAACTCATTCACTTAATTTGTTTTAGTGCTTTTACAATTGAGATTTAAGGATTTCTAGCTCCTCAAGAGAATCGACCTAGGTTGCACTACTATATTGCATATTTAGTGTCCTAGTAATTTGATAAACTCACACGACAGGGTTAATCAACAATAAAACAATTGCACACTTTGATTAGATGCAAGTTTCAATCATGCAACATAGTTATACAAAGATCCCAGAAACATATGAGCAAACACCAAAATGAGTTCAAACAAGAAGGAGAACAGAAACACTTGCCAAATGTCTGTTACATACCAACAACAAGTTTTGAATTGACATGCTTTGCAAAAAAGATAGGTTATTCATAATCCATATTAAGTTGCAATAGAGAAGCACCATATGAACAAAGCATAAACTTCATGCACAAATCCTGATTTTGTCATCCAGCACAGTGAACCACAATCTTAAGAGTATTTGTCATGGGTTGATTTGAAGGTTCTTAATGATATATCACGAAGCATAAAAGGAAAACAGAGTACAGTAGAGTTCAAACAGTCCATGACATCTAAATATACTCCCATTATAATAAGCCTGCTCCAATTACATTTTGAAAGGGTTCAAGACAAGAAACTCAGCATAGTTTCAACTGAATTTTATCTCTTTAGAGAGCTCTACTAACTCTGAAATTCGCTTCTTTATAAAGGAAAATTCTTCCACTAAACCATATTAAATTCAAAAGCCCCATCATGTTGATTTATTTTAGAAAGCACCATATAAGCATGAACATTGCTAGTAAGTAAGGCATTTTAAATTATCTCACCGGATTTTGGGAGTAGGAAAATCCCTAGGATTCCAAGCTTCTTCACTACTCGCCTGAGAACAACCACAGACGGCAGACAATGGTGGACGGCGTCCGAAGGAGTGTGGAATGCAAGAACAACCTGATGACGCGGGGAACAAATTAAATTCGAGATGCAAAGGCAAACTGAGCAAATCATTCTCACCAGATTTTGGGAGTAGAAAAATCCCTAGGATTCCGACCTTCTTCACTGCTTGCCCGAGAACAACCACAGACGGTAGACAATGGTGGACGGCGTCCGAAGGAGTATGGAAGGCTTGTTTGACAAAGATTGGATCTGCTACACTGCACTCAAACACCGAGTTCCTCTGCCTTTTTTCCTTCCTCCCTCCCGCCTAAAATGTTGTTGACAAACTAAGGGCTTTTTAGTCTTTTTAAGTTCAATTTTAATGACAATTAGGTATCTCATATGTATTGGTGGCAAAGAGCAATTAATTTGCTTATTTAGTATTTACCAGTGATTTTCCCTACTTTGTCAACGGTAGAGTCACCATTTAGATTTGTTTATGGCTAACAATGTTAAAATTTAGATACTAAAATTATGGTTTCGATTATCTCATTTTCTCATTCTCATTTTCTTCTCATAGTCTTATATCCATCTTAGTTGTAAAATGGATGGTTTATTTTAATATTTTAGACATAAATCAAGAAGTTTAAATTGTTAAAAGCTTATCTATATAATTTATAATTGCAGTATAAACAAAATTTTAAAAAATAATTTATAAAATACAATAATAATAGTTTTATAAAATATTAAATTTGATCTTCATATCCATTCTATAAATTAAAAACATGAAAACAATAAATTCTATATATAAACTCGCGAGTTTGACCGATTTTACAACTATTACGAGTTTATTAGTGACTTGACACAATTTTGTCAAATAAAAACCTAAAAAGAGTAAACTCTTAGAGTTAACTCGCGAATTTAACAATAATGCTTGTATTAAATATGCAACTTGTTAAAAAAGGATCAAAGATTTTTATTGGGAAAAAGACCAAAAAACATCAATTGCATTTTAAAATCTCAAATAGGTGATTTTCGATTAAAATGAATAGTTAATTACTCTACTCTTGTAGTCAATACCAATACTCTTACAAGTAACAAAGCTGATTTGAGATTTTAAAGTTCAAATGATATCTTCTTGTCTTTTTTCCATTTTTATTTTCACTATTATTATCATTGTTCAATTTTTTTCTTTTCATGTTTTTTCAATCTTATAGTTATTTTAAAATTATTTTATTTGAGTGAGCATTTCAAATGTGTTCTAAATAATTCACAAGAGTTTTGAGGGCAGAAAAGGTTAATGTAAGGCGCTTTGTATAGAACTCAATCTGGTAAGTAAGCTGAGCTGTAGATTCCTTCAGCCCGCTCTTGTAGTGGATAGTAATGATAAATAGAAATGAAGAAAAACCAAACATGATCATTCTCTTTATTATAGTCAATTACTCGACAACGATAAAAAACTCTATACTACTTGATCAATCCTTTAAATGATTTTCTACCAATTTTTCTTTTATAAGAAAATATTCAATAGAGTTTAACGTTGGTTCTCGGGGGCTTAACACAACCCTCTTCCTTAACCCAGGCTTTGGACAAGCTATAGAGTTGATGGAGATAAAGAACCTATTTATATTTTTAATTACGATTAAGATTATAATCATAATTACTAAATTGAGTTTAAGATACAACAGTACTGTTGGATGAAGCAAACGCATACAATAGCTCAAAACGCAAACCTTGTTACTTCCGGTTTTACCTATTTTGACCGTGAAGAGCTGTGTTCCTTCCTGCTGAAGAGAACATTATGAACAACAGCTAATGGATGAGAAGTCTGGTAACTAAGCAGCCATAAATGCAAGGGTGATCCTATTAAGATGAGATAAGAATAACATTAATGAGACCTAAAATGAGCAAGGAATAGAAATTAATGCTCAATTGCCACCATTTTCTATCTTGAAACAGGTCAAAAGCTTCCTTCTCCTGAGCCATGAGTGAGAAGGAGCTTCTCCTTCTCCTTCTCATTCCACCTTTTCTTTGTTGGCCTACATAAAATCCCACCCTTCATTAGTCTTTAACAAAATTCCCATTCCAAACAAACAAACAAATAAAAACATTGTTGTTGCGAGCCATCAATCAGTCTTCTTTGAAGAAAGAAACTTCCCAGCTAAGTCAGATTTTAACTCGCATCCGAAATGTTGAGTTTTCACAAAAAGGAAATCAATTTCTTCTTCCTTCCCATACACGTAGAAAGCTACAAATGCAAAAGTCATTCCTGTCGCCATGAGAATACGAGTTCAGTATATCACTTTTTCATTCCTGACACTGACCTATTGGAAAGCAAATACTCCTCCGGTTCTTAATATAAGACATATTTATCAAATTTAATTAAATTAAGGAAGTTAGTTGAGTTAATTAATATGACATATTTTCTAAAACACTCTATTCATCTTCTTTAATTTCCTCCTTCCCCCTCCTCCTTCATTATTGTTGAGGGAGCCTCAATAAGGATAAATTAGAAAATGATTGACAAATATAAAAAACATGTCTAACATTTAAAACTAAGATCAACTCCCCAAATATGTCTTATATAAAGGACCGGAGGAGTAGGTAAATAGCAGTACAATAGAAACACAAGCTCCTTGTATTGTGGCAGCATTAGGTGTTTAAGTAAAAAGTGATTCAATAATGTTTCTGAAATCAAGTCAAACTAGGATACCTAGGGACACCCAACTGATGAGAAAGTAATGAATATTTTAGTGTAAAGAAGCCAAATTCTCAAGTTTATCCCCAAAAAAATAATAAACTAACTCAAAATTCAACACTTTTTTTTAATGTTCACAATCAGAAGTGTTTTATGAAATTTATAAGTTATCCTGAAAGAGAAATGTTAGGTAACATTTGGTGTTAGGGCACTGAACAGACTTACAAAATGAGCTTCCTGACACTGTTCAAACTTTAACCTAACGTTTCAAGCATGACTCAAAATTAAGCAGATGCTAGAGCTTGCATATATCACTAAAATTGATAGAATTTGGATTAAATATGTAGAAAAACATTTGCCTTCAACATTGACTGAATGGTGAAGCAGGAAGTTGTTAATGGAAGAGTTTGGAGCAGCCATATGGAACACAACCTCAGCTCTTTCACATACTGCAGTGACAAAGCAGTAGTTATAAAATATCCTCCTTCACATTTTTAGTTGCAACAGAAGTTAAACAACCATATGCAGAGGGAAAAAAAGAGCTAACTGTAAGTACCTGGGCTTTGTTACGAAATGACAAGGCTCCAAAGGAAGCTAAGAATGAAGAGAGATAGAGTGACCTATTGATCACCAAAGCAAAGACTGTGCCAACATATCAGATTTAAGGGAGAATGTACTAAACAGTCTGCATATGCAAGGTAAATAGCTTGAATAACAACACAAGACAAACTGTACAATCATGTTCATTCAACTAAAAAGTATTCAGGCTTTACTCCACAAGAAAAAACAATAACATCAAACATTATTTTGAAAATTGCAAGAAATATAGCAAGGGAAAAATTGCAATTTAGCATACATCATTACATACCACGGGAAACAGGACCCAATTATTCCCTTCAGCAAGAGATTTCAAAACACTGACAGCAAAATTCCATGAAGAAGCAAGGGAAAGAACGACTTGATGTGACTTATCTTCTGACAAGTGAAACCAAGATGTGGGTACTTTCTCAATTGTATATCCCAATCTACAGCATAATAAACTAGAGTACTACTCATAGTTAGCATTTATCTTCACATTCAAAATCCTAACGCTTCTTATTATAGCACCATCAATTATCCCATCATTTAAGTCATTGTGCAATGAATTTTCTTTACGGGGCAAGCGAAAGTTTCATTCAAGAGTAGAGCGAGGACTGCACAAAGTGCCGGGGTGAGTATAACATCCTCCAAGTCAGAGAAATTGAAAGAAAACAAGTTGTACAGAGTATGCAGAGAGAGAGAGAGAAGATAGAGAAAGGGAGTAACTTCTTATTCAACAGTTCTAATGAATATCACGTGCAAGCATTTATAAGTCTCTACAGTAACTTATTCAGGTATAACTCCCTAACTGAAAGTAGTTACAAGACTTAGACTTTATTCTTGCCATGTATTAAGGAGGCAAAGGCTAAATGGCATGTTATACATTACTTGACATTTAGATAGATGTTGACATCTTAGCATGTTCAAAAACACATAAAGAACTTACACTTTTACAGGTAGAATGCCGTGGACAAATAAAAAGACTAATGAGAACAATAGAAGCTTTGAAAGGGCAGTAAAGCCGGATGCAATGAAGTTGTGGTAGACTTTGAATAAAATTAATTTATAATTACGATTTTGAGAATAGATTTGGTTGTAATAGATTTATAAGATTGATTCTGGGTATAATTGAAAAGCTAAAACCATGGTTTTCTTAAAAATTATCCAAATCGTCTCTTGATTGATTTAACCAAAATATGGGTGTTTGGATGGGTACAAGTGAAAACCATGATTTTGATGAATAATTGATTTTTTTGCAGAGGTCCCAAACAGGCGCGTAAAATGCTATGAAGTATGAACACTTTTATGTATTTCTAAACAGATAAGATCATCATTTTCTTTTAAAAAGGAAAACATGTCTCTAGACAAATGATAGACCTTTCACTTGGATTTTTTACCAAGAAAGAAAGGAAAGACAAATTTACAAAATCAGATAGAGTGCTGCTTAACCTATAAAACTAAATCTGTATCGGTGTTTCTGAATAGCCTCTTCAATCATGATCCACCATCCAATTTGACAGCTAATACATCAAGGGTACCTCAACAATCTAGGAACTTAGAACACACAAACACAGAATGTGCCCCGAAGCTGTAAGACTAGATGTAAAAGGCTACTGCAGTGGAGTTCAAAAGCAAATTCTACAGGATTAGACCAAAGAGCTCAGTTGTTACTCTAGGTTTCTTATTTGTTTTGCTCAAGCACTCCAATACACCTATAATTCAACACAACATTCCAAAATCTATGCAAATGTAATAGCTTTTATTGGATTCAGACATGGTACCGTGTACTTTATCCATACCTCTTCCGCTTCCAAGATAAATGGAAGCTTTGGAAACTGTCACTGGGTCTTTACTGTGGGGTTAAAGATGATTTTGTTCCACTTTAGTCGTCAACAAGAACTCAAAATCTCACGCTTACTTAGGTAACAATCTGATTTGTGTAGATAGGGAAATGCATCTGAAAGATACAAAGTGACCTTCAATAAAACAGGATTTCTTAGAAATTTTTTTCTAACATGGTACAACTTGAAGACTTTGTAACCTTTAGGAAGCTATTGGATACCTATTTGTTAAAGGATTACTTCTGAGATGCAGGGTACTATCATTTTCCCTGTAATATGTTTATCCCATAGCATGAACTTCGATCACACAGATTTTCTTATATAATTTTAATCAATTTCATATTTTTTCTTATGTAAATTCTTATATGGTATACAATCATTTGTAACAGCTATCTTCTACTGATTCGGAAGCTGTGTTGGTTTTGCATTCCGAGACAGTTGATGTAGCAGTTACAAGGTAAGGTGAACACTTTATTTACGCTGAACAAACTCTTCCTTTAATAAATTTAAAAAAAAAAAATACTCATGTCTTTATTTGTGTTTCCTGAGGTTGTTTGTCCTTTAAGAAGCAGAAATGTTTTGTATGTATACATTCCAGTACACTTGAAAGTTCCCATTAACCATTGAAATTGAAAACTTGATTTGGTTTATTTTCACAACAAAATCGATTTGAAGTAGGTAGATAGATGAGAGGAAAATTGAACCTTACCTAGAAACTGCAGAACTTCCTGTTGATGAGCGTTTCTAGGTAAGGCTCAAGCACTCCAAATCGATTTGAACATCAGCAATTAGATGAGCGTTCAATTAACTAAGAAGCCAGGCTGCAAGGATGATACAATCAAGAGGGATAAGAAATAAATTGTGAACAACAAAATTTTGCAAACACATTGTCTTCTTGCAATGAGAAGACATTGCTGCTCATGAAAAGCACAAAAGTAGTCCCATCTAGCAATATCACTTTGCAATATGCTTTCATCAAATATTTTCTCCAATCCCAAGGAAAAACAAATTGCATGCTATTATTGTGATCAATACATCCACAGAAATTATGAAAATATTCTAATTCATAACAATAATGCAACTCATCTCAAATTTTATGTTTATGGCCGGCACATTGCACTACATCTACAAATATGTTTGGAGGTACTGACAAATAAAACAACCTGTTTGAGAGCCTTCCACTCTGAAATAAACCACTGTTCTGTATTAACAAGACATAAGAGTTTCAATTCAGTTGAATAGGAAGGAATCTGCGAAGAATGGATGTGAAAAAAACGTATGTCCATGACTAGGAAGGAACCTGTGCAGTGGCTTCCACATTAGTGTCATCCCATGTTCATATTAATGTCCATCCTTTCTGGGCAGGCACAGGTCAACTAAATAGTATTCCCGTAGCAATTGGAGTTATGGATTTTCAGTTTATAGGGGGCAGCATGGGATCCGTAGTAGGTGAGAAAATCACCCATTTGATCGAATATGCTGCCAATCAATTTCAACTCTTATTCTAGTATGTGCTTCTGGAGGAGCATGTATGCAAGAAGGAAGTTTTAGCTTGATGCAAATGGCTAAAATATCTTATGCTTTATATGATTATCAAGAGGCAGGAAACTATTGCATAAACTCCAGTTTAGTATATTCATGAACCCATAGATTAAATTAAGCCACACAGAAAATGCTTCCAACTATTTGATCAATGACAGTACCTAAAAACTTCTGCACCCTAGTACCCTGTCTCTGTTTTTCCCCTCCAATTGGCCCAAGACCAGTTCAACATCAGCAACCTACTATTGGAAAATAAGCAATAGTGTTCAGGGTTATTTAAGTTTTACAAATATTTATGTTAAGATTAAATATATTTAATGGTCATTAATTAAATTTACCTCCATAAACATTTTTGTTGCAGTAACAACTTAATGATGAGATTAAATATTGGTTGGTAAACTTTGATGTTCAATAAATGGCTATCTCTGCTTTAACCTCAGTTCTGCAGTCTCATTATGTGATTCAAAAAAAGAATAATCAAAAGATATACTTGATATATAACCTCTTTCTTTCAGCTTGCAGTCGAGTTCTGCAAAGTGATCCTCAGGGTTGTACTGACCAGTCATCAGTACTTTTGAAAGTTCCCATTAACCATTGAAATTGAAAACTTTATTTGGTTTTTTTTTTTTTTATTAAAAAACATGCTTTACACTTTAAGTCACAACAAATCGATTTGAAGTAGGTAGATAGATGAATGGAAAATTGGAAACCCCATACCTAGAAACCACAGAACTTTCTGTTGATGATTAGCTGCATGTCTTAGAAATTGACCAATGTTTATCTCCAAATGATCCTCACCATTCTTCCTACGACAGCAATCTTTAAGACAAACATGGGTTAGATGTTTTTAAAGCCCCCTTGTCCAAGACGTTTTTCAGACTTGAGATTAATCAAGGGGGCTAAATCATTTCACAAATTTTTGAAGTGTGACCTGAGGGAGTAGAATTTTCACCACCATAATCTCAAAACTATAACTAAGCTAATCAACTAAACTCATAACCAACCACTGTTCAACAACTAAGCTTCAACAGCTGTCCTTAATCATACAAAAATTATCCACTGAGCTCATAATTAATAACTGTTCAGCCACTACGCTTCAACTATCCTTAATCATCCATTAACTATCAATATTTATCAACTATGCTCGTAATTAACCACTGTTCAGCAACTAAACATCAATTATCCTCAGACATCTGTCATTCGTAAATATACCCCACCACTGTTCAACCACTAGGCTTCAGCTATCCTTAATCATCCATGAATTGTCAATACTCATAATTAACCGCTCTTCAGCAACTAGACTTCAACTATCCTCAAACATATGTCGTCCGTAAATATACTCTACCACTGTTCAACCACTAGGCTTCAGCTATCCATCATCCACGAACTCTCGACACTCGTAATTAACCACTGTTCATCAACTAAACTTCATCTATCCACAAACATTTGTCATTCATAAATATACTCCACCATTATTCAACCCCTAGGCTTCATCAAATCCTTAATCATCCATGAACTGTCAATACTTATCAACTATACTTGTAATTCACCACTGTTCATCCACTAAACTTCAACTGTTCTCAAACATCTTCCATTCATAAATATAGTCCACAACTGTTCAGGTTCTAGACTTTCCTATCCTTAATTTCATCTCCAAATTCCTCACTGCCTTTTACCAAGAGTTTCAAGTTACTAGCATGCATCAACAATTAATTTTTTTAGCCTCTATGCATCTAAATAGGGGGTTATAATTAAATATAAAACATTTGAAATTAAGAGAGTGGATTTTTTTGTGAAATTATTTTCAAAACATAACAACTTTTTTAAAAGTTCCACCTGATACGTGAAAAATGTGAAGGAAAACACTTGAGTTTTATTTGTAAGAAGGTGGAGTATTTTTAATGGGCAAATAAACCAAAGCATTAGTAATTAGCAAAATAATATTAGTTGAAATAAAATTGTGATTTGGCATTTTCACCACTTAAAAGTATAATAGTTTCAAAAGATTAGAACCCCTTAATTTAAAGATAGAAATTCATGAAGCAATCACATATCAAACATATAGAACTCCTGCTAAACCACCTAGTAATAGAAAAGACAAACCCAAAAAATTACTAATCCAATACTTATCAAGGTTTGAGGCCATGCAGGTTTTGTACTCGTGGTATTAAAAGAGTAATAAATAAACTAAAGGCCTAAAATATTAATGTTAGCATTAGCAATGAAGGCCACATTGAAGATATCAGCAACAAGAAGAGCTAGCGCAATTGGTAAAACAGTAAAAGGAAATTCAGCCTGACTCATGGCATAATATTCAGCTGGACTTGTTCCTACCCCGAAAGAGATTGAGAACTGTTGGGAGTTCCCCACTAAAAACACAATTTGAATATTGCTCTGAAGTTTGCACACATCTCAGTGATCACACAAAAAGATACTTGAATGCAACAGAAGGATTGATAATGGATGAGGAGAGAATCCGAAAGGCTCACTCATATTGTCACTCATCCAAAGGGACGCGTAAAGGTACGACATGGCCGTATTGGTGTCCCTGAATGCAACCAGAACTGTTATGGGCAGCCTCTTTTTTCTTCTCAATGAGGTGAAGCGAGAATCCAAAGGGCTCACTCACAACAAACAATAACCTATGGAGCACCAGAATGGTGAAGGATGTGATCCTCTCCCCATAGCTACGACAATCCATTGTCTCTTTTTTTTTTTTTTGGTTTTTTTCCGAGCTGAAAACAAGCTAATGATTTGATGTTGTTTCAGATTTTTTGACCGAGTGAGACTCCAAAAGGCTTACTCACGTAGGGCCAAGGAAGAATCGCAAAGGTGACATGGTGGAACACAAAGTCTGTGCCGCCTAATTACCTGCCCCACTACTGCGATGAAGATTTTCTTCCAATATCGTCTCCGACTTTCTTTTTGCTTTTTCTGAACAACATTTATACATGTAGAATTTGCTTCAGCTCTTTTGGCCGAGTGAGACTCCAAAAGGCTAACTCACGCAGGGCCACGAGAGAATCGCAAAGGTGACATGGTGGAACACAAAGTTTGTGCTGCCTAATTACCTGCCCCACGACTGCGATGAAGATTTTCTTCCTATATTGTCTCTCAACTTTTGCTTGGCCAAGTGAGTCTCCAAAAGGCTTACTCACGAAAGGCTAGCAGAGAATCGTAGCGGCGACATGCATTACGCTGCACCATACTCCGGCTGGCTTTTCCAATCGCCACATTGTCTCCAATTATGAAAATCCAAAAGGTTTTGCCCATAACAGTTCAAGTGAAACAGGAAGTTTAATCACCGCCTGCCCCAATTTACATTCTCCCTGTGACCTTTGATTTTCCATTGACATTCACTAACAGATATAGGATCCTAAGACATGCAACAAATCTCAAAACCACATTGAAACTGAAGTCAAGCAGGTCCCACCCATCAGTCATTAAATTAATGGTTAGGATAAGAAAACAAGTTTCGCCTATAAGAATTTATGGGTCAGACTGGTATTGATGTATTTTACTGGTACAAGTATTTGCACTTCTTGCTGTATTCGGATAAATGACCATTTCAATACTAATGCCTGCTAGAAAATGAATTATTCAACTTTAGGCCCCTTTTTAATTAATAAATATAAGTGAAACCTGCATGAACTCAACCTTGGCATGCATAACCTATCCAACCACACGCCTCAATCACAAAGCCTACAACTAATAAAAACACATTTGTTTATTGTAATAATAAATTGTATCATTTTAAATTAATTTTATGTTATTATCATTTAATAATAACAATAATAGTTTGTTATAAAAATATTTTTTTTATTTTAAATTTTCAACACCATCAGAAAGTCTATTACTTATCCTAGAAATACCCTCCCCACCCCCAAACCAAACTTGCCCTAAACTAGAAAGCCTACTTTTTTTTTCTTTGCCAACTTCTAGATCAAAAAGCCTGCTACTTATCCTAGAAATACCCTCCCCACACCCTAAACTGCAAGAGAAAATCTTGTGTGAATTTGGAGAGCCACATCATTTGTGGTATGATCAATCACAAGCCAACAACTCAACATCAGTTTAATATGATGTGACACCTACTGAACTTTACCCAACATTAGTTGGAAGCTGAAAAAAATTTAAAAAAAGATCAGGGAGACAAGCCGCCCATGATATCAGGGAGATCTTTCACCGTTGCCGAGTGACCTCAACCACTCAACCCCACCGACTCAAACTCCAAGCCACCCCTCACCACCGTAGAAAGACAAAAGCTCTCCAGTAGCGGCACTTAAGATCTTTTAAGAGAAATAGCATATCTAATATGGAGATGAAGCAGAGTTGAAGGGACGGCAGCTAGGGTTCAAAGAACCTAAAGCCTTCTGCCTTCCCGATCGTAACTCCTTTTATTTTAGAAATAAAATGAATCTTTTTAACTTTTTCAGCTGTCAGCCAATATTTAAAGGTGCCAGATCATTCTGAATTGTTAGTTTGTGATTGGTTAGACAACAGATGATGTGGCACTCCAAGTTCACACAAGAATTTCTCAAATCACTTAGCCTACAACTTATCCTAGGAATACCCCCACACACGCTAAACACAACGAACCCTAAATCGCAAAGCCTACAACTTATCCTAGAATTACCTATACCAAAAACTTCTTTAAGTAAAAAAGAACCAAACAAGAAAAATTAAAAGCGAAGTTCAAGTTTTAAGAGCATACCTTTTTGATGAGAAAGACTTTCCAGTACAGAATTTCCAGTTGAAATGGAGTTTCCAATTGAAGCTTTTATGCTTTGGTTTGTCACCTTTCAGGACAACGTTTGTCACCCTCAACAATATGAAGTGTCTTCCCCCACAAGATCCTATGGTTTCTGTCGGATTTAAGCCTATGAAAACACTTACACTGTCATTACACGTATACATCTATGAACCTTAAAAACACAGGTTTAATTAATAATCAACAACGAATAAAAAGATTAATCAATGACTTGAGAACAAGTTTACATGAATTAGGGGCTTGACAGAGAACAAAATCTTCAGCGTTATAGTGGAGGCGAGAAAGGAGTTGAGAAAGAAATCCTTGGCGTGCATGGGCTTTAAGGGTTTTTTCAATCACATCAGAGACCAGATCGTCTTGTTTGACTAAAAATTCAAACTTCCCTGCGCAGCCAACTACAGTAATCATTATGTATATCCCGCCATTAATCCTATTCCTCATATCCTCCAAAGACTTCTCCAATTTATGAGATTTCATCTGAAGCAAAGAATAAAAAAAAAAGAAAGAAAGAAAGAAACTTGAGTTTTGACCTTTTTACCAAGAAGGGTATGATGAATAATAACATATGAAATGATACATATAATCTGATTCATTTGATCACCACTAACCTCCTCCAAGTTTTTAGGATTTGGTTTGTCTTTTATAACCCTCTTCAATATGAAGTGTCTTCCCCCACAAGATCCTATGGGTTCCGTCAGACTTAGGCCTGCAGAAACACTTCCATCATCATTACACGTATACATCCATAAACCTTAAAAACTCAGGATTAATTGATAATCAACAACGCTAATTAATGACTTAAGAAAAAACTTGCATGAATTAGGGGCTTGAAAGAGAACAAAATCGAGAACATAATCCTCGAAATTACAGCAGAGCCAGCTGAGATGAGAAAGAGATCCTTGGCGCGCATGGGATTTAATGGTTTTTTCAATCACATCCAAGACCAGATCGTCGTGTTTGACTAAAAATTTAAACTTCCCTAAGCAGCCAACCACAGTAATCATTATGTATATCCCGCCGTTGATCCTATTCCTCATTTCCTCTGAAAACTTCTCCAGTTTATGAGATTTCATCTGAAACAAATAATAAAAAAGAAAGAAAGAAGGAAACTTGAGTTTGACCTTTTTACCAAGAAGGGGTATGATGACTAATAACATATGAAATGATACATATAATCTAATTCATTCGATCACCACTAACCTCCTCCAAGTTTTTAGGATTTGGTTTGTCTTTTATCACCCTCTTCAATATGAAGTGTCTTCCCCGACAAGATCCTATGGGTTCCGTCAGACTTAGGCCTGCAGAAACACTTGCATTCTCATTAAACGTATACATCTATAAACCTTAAAAACTCAGGATTAATTGATAATCAACAACGCTAATTAATGACTTAAGAAAAAACTTGCATGAATTAGGGTACTTGCATGAATTAGGGTCTTGGCAGAGAACAAAATCAAGAACATAATCTTCGAAATTACAGCAACACCAGCTAAGCTGAGAAAGAGATCCTTGCCGCGCATGGGCTTTAAGGGTTTTTTCAATCACATCCAAGACCAGATCGTCTTGTTTGACTAAAAATTTAAACTTCCCTAAGCAGCCAACTACAGTAATCATTATGTATATCCCGCCGTTGATCCTACTCCTGATTTCCTCCAAAGACTTCTCCGGATTATCAGATTTCATCTGAAGCAAAGAATAAAAAAGAAAGAAAGAAACTTGAGTTTGACCTTTTTACCAAGAAGGGTATGATGAATAATAACATATGAAATGATACATATAATCTAATTCATTCGATCACCACTAACCTCCTTCAAGTTTTTAGGATTTGGTTTGTCTTTTATAACCCTCTTCAGTATGAAATATCTTCCCCGACAAGATCCTATGGGTTCCGTCAGACTTAGGCCTGCAGAAACACTTCCATCATGATTACACGTATACATCCATAAACCTTAAAAACTCAGGATTAATTGATAATCAACAACGCTAATTAATGACTTAAGAAAAAACTTGCATGAATTAGGGGCTTGAAAGAGAACAAAATCGAGAACATAATCCTCGAAATTACAGCAGAGCCAGCTGAGATGAGAAAGAGATCCTTGGCGCGCATGGGATTTAATGGTTTTTTCAATCACATCCAAGACCAGATCATCGTGTTTGACTAAAAATTTAAACTTCCCTAAGCAGCCGACCACAGTAATCATTATGTATATCCCGCCGTTGATCCTATTCCTCATTTCCTCTGAAAACTTCTCCAGTTTATGAGATTTCATCTGAACCAAATAATTTAAAAAAAAAAAAACAGAAACTAGAGTTTGACCTTATTACCAAGAAGGAGTATGATGAATGATAAGATATGAAATGATAGACATAATCTAATTCAGTCGATCACCACTAACCTCCTCCAAGTTTTTAAGGCTTTGGTTTGTCTTTTGTGACCCTCTTGAATACGAAGTGTCTTCCCCCACAAGATCCTTAGACCTGCAAAAACACTTACATTGTCATTACATGTATGCATCAATAAACCTTAAAAACTTGGGATTAATTGATAATCAACAACTCTAATTAATGACTTGAGAAAAAACTTGCATGAATTAGGTGCTTGACAAAGAACAAAATCGAGAACATAATCTTCGAGATTACAGGAGAGCCAGCCGAGCTGAGAAAGAATTGAGGGAAAAAAGAAAAGCGAAGAAAAGGCGAATAATCTAATTCATTTGTTCGCCACTAACCTCCAAGTTCTCGTGAAAGGTAAGGGAAGAAACTGGAGTCGCAAGCATAGGAGGTGAAGGCAGAAACTGCAGTTTTAAAAAAGAAAAGAAGAATGAATTAAGAAAGATATAGGTAGCCAAGAGCAGAGTAATGGCGGTTGATTGCGAAAGAAGAAAAGGAATTGAAAAAATAATATACCAAGTCCAACCCGCACGTGGAGAAGAGATTGTGCAAAAAAAGAAGAAGAAGAAAAAAAGAAACGGAGAGAGTGAGATCTTGACGGTACCTGAATCATAACAACCACCGGTTTTTGTGCGCGGGAAAAGAAGCCGACCTCAGGTTCTTTGAGATTTAAAAAAAAATACGCAATAGACTGTGACAGGTTTTTGTGCGCGGGAAAAGAAGCCGACCTCAGGTTCTTTGAGATTTAAAAAAAAATACGCAATAGACTGTGAAGTCCCCAGTTTTCACAATCCAAGTTTCAAATTCAGTATTGCTTCTTTTTACCTTTCACAATGGTCGTTCCACGATATAGCTTCATGGCTGAGTCCTCTTCTTCTCCGCAGTGGAATTTCTATCAGATATTAGGCCACCGTCCCTCCGCCGACGAACTTAACAAGGGTCTGTCTCTTTCATTTAAAATTTTTTGCCCCTCTGTGCATATTTCGGATCTTACTTCAAGATTCAAGATATATGAAAATTGAAACATAAAGATCAGAGGGAAAGAAAAAAAGATAAACGAGTTGAAAAAGATATATATACCCAAGAACAGAGGATGCAGAGTAAAGGCGGTTGCTTTTTTTGAATCAACCGAGACATTGTGGGGACTTAAACCCATAGAGTCTTCCGCAGTAGCGTTTAGATGTCTTGAAATATGATAAAACTTTAGCTCACTCAGCTCTTGTACTCCCTCCATGAAGGTACTCAACAGAACCCGACGCGTCTCAGCTTTTCCTCTCGTCTCTCTGTTTTCGCCCAAGGAAGACGAGGACGGAACAGTGAAGCCGTCTCCCATCCCGATCGTGCTTCTCAGCTTCTGGGTTTAGGCCTCCTCATCGGCTCCTCCCTCTCAAAACGGCATCACTCTGATTCAAGAATAACAACGATTAATAAAAGAAAAGAAAACAAAATAACAATAATTCTGTGTTGTTAAATACTAATTAAGGTGGATGTCCATGAGCTCCCAACTCTTTGACCTTTTATTTTCTACATCACATAACATCTCCAATAAATGATCTTTAGGAGTTTTCATGCCCATAACTCAAAAGTTAAAATGTGTGCACTCATGAGGATTAAAGTTTGCCATTTACTTTGTGTAACTCTTAGTTGTCGTTGAGGGCCTATAAATAGAGCACTATGTACTACACTTTGTTGGCATCCAAATGAATAAGAATCACTCCCTCCTTGCTCTCTATTTCTCTCTTGTATTTCTTCATTCCCTTCATCTCAATCTCTTATACTTTCTTGATTTTATAACACGTTATCAGCACGAACTCGCTTAGAAGGCCTATGGTCTAGTTTTCTATCTCTTCTACTCTCTAACTTTCTCATTTACATACTATGTTTTATATTGTTTATTCTCTATGTTATTTTATCTTTCTAGTCTACATTATCAATATATTGTTCTATATTATTTTTATTATCTTTCTTTTACGCTATCTATTTTTATCTATCTTGTTGTTATCTTTTACATATATCTGGGATAATCTAAGCTATTACATGGAATTAAATAGACTCTTTTACCGATTATTTTATACATCGGGTTCCATGGCTAAGATTTGATATTATATTATCCTCTACAAGTTTTCTTTCTTTTAACTTTTATTTATCGTTTGCCATTAATCTCTTATTATGCAAAATTTATATTTATTTGTTTTATATTCTAGTATTCTTTACATTTTATGTTATTATATTATGTTATTTCATTTTATTTACACTTATTTAACATTTCTTTATTTTATTTACATTTTATGTTATATATTATTGTTTGTTTCTTTATTTTATGTCATTTATTTCATCTTGTTTTATTGTTATTTTATTTACATTTCCTTTATTTATGTTAATACATTATTGTTATATCATTATATCAATCTTTTATTTTCATTTGTTTATTATATTACATTAACATATAATGGTATTATATATGAGCATGTAATGTGGTCTATATGATCACGGGCTTATCTATTATTTATTTTTTATTATGAATTTGAATTTATTTAATTTATTTTCTAGTATTTTGTATATATCGAGAGGCCAGAAGCCGTAATATTCTTAATTTCGTGATTAGATGATCAGAAGTCACATCACTTTTGTACAAACTCTTATGAGAAAGAACGCTATTGGTTTCATTAAATTGCAAGATTGACAAGAAAAATTTTGGCACTTTGATGATTTAATTGTTACAAATATCAAAGCCCTGGAGGTTAAAGGTTCAAATATCAAACTAAACAAAAAAACATATATTTGCAAGATTTTTGCTGTGGTCCTGAAGACCAATATTTGGAGAAATTGATGATGCTATTGAAAGTAAAGAAAATATGTAAGAGTGAAAATGAACATGATCACATTACATTTATAGAATTGATAGTTGAAAGCTGAGAATACTTTGTCTTAGCTATTGAACTACAATCATGGAAATAATAACATTTCTAAGGTGATCAAAATTATGAGCAAATATCATACTATGACTAGAAGTCATATGGATAGAAAAAAAAATGGTATAATATGACCAGAAGTCATATAGACTAATATGTACTAATTTATTGAAAATAAAGATCAAAATGGCTGTGAAGCCAAAAAAGACCATGAAATATTGTGAAAAATATCAAAAATAGTTATGATGCTTAAAGCAATAAGTTACGGAGAAAGATGATCAGCTTGTATAGGCAAAAGAAATAATTGTAAGCCCTGAAGGCTATATGATTTTGATTCTTTATGTTTAAATTTAAATTGATTGTGATTAATTTGTGAGAGAGAAATTATTATTTAACATTGTGATATCAATATGAGTGATATATGAAATCAAATAGATAAAAAGGTAATGATTGGTCATTTTAAAATTTCAGTATAGTGCCAATTTATTTACAGATTTAAACATTATTGGTAATTATTGATATATTTTGATTTCATGGCCTTTTAGGATTCTAACTACCTCATGGTTAATCCTTATAACTCCCATATCAAATGGTTTTCAATATTTATTCATATAACCTTCAATTATAAAGTTAAGTTGTTTAATTACCTTCTTTATGTATAATTGTACAATTTATTTGTAATTTTAAGTATATTGTGTATGTGAATACTATTCATATATCAATGGAGTTTACCACCTCTATTTTCTTCTTGGGACTTGTATTTCTCTGTTGCATTAAAGATTTCCTAACAAACATTCAACTCATATACCTCAACATCAAGGTACTTTCTTTCATTATTAGTCATATTTTTCATTTTAGCCTTGTCTTCCATCTCTTTTCTCTTCTTAAGCACTATTATGTTGCCTTACATATATATGCAATTTTTCTTAGTTCCAAACTTTCATTATTGAAAGGCATACAAATACTCTTCAATTTGTATTTTATTTTAGTATTGATAATTTATTGCCTCATTTCCCAATTCATTGTATTAAAATTTCTTCTACCCCTTTGTATTTTTATATGATATGTGCAAGTTTCATACATTAATCATGATATAATATATAATATGATATATATTGGAATCAAATTAGTTTTATGTGACATTTGTGAAGGAAAAAAAATCATATGTCATATTTGAATTAAGAAAGTGCGAATTTATTTAATTTTATGAGAAAATTCATAATGAATAGTTTATGATTTGTTAGACAAAATCATTTTCGTAATGTGCATGAATTATATAGTGCAAGTCAAATTTATGGATGATCAAACAGTAAGGAATATTTGAAAGAAGACTATGTATATCATAAGTATTTATTATTTTATATTATAATGCATTTGTCTTTACATTTCTCTCAAATTAATTTTAGCCCCTAAATATCGTAATTCATTGCAATAAGATCTTTATGTATTTTGATTATGGATGTCCTCATATTTCTTTATGTAGTGGAAAATTCTAACCATTTCATTTTTTGAACATGCATCAAAAGAGGCAAATTGAAGCATATTATTAATAATAAGTAGCAAAATTATATAAATATGCAAGAATATATGTTAGTTCCTGAAGAACTAATATAGTTTTTCTTAAATTCTATGGGCAGAAGAAGAATTGATTAAGGAAAGTTATAACCCATAGATTTACATTAGAGTTTTACTCTATTACAGGGTTTAAATGATAGCCCAATTGACTGAAATCCATGATTAGTTGTGAGTTTTGAAGTACTTGAGTTTTGAAATGAAAGATATATTATTAGTTTGCTATATACAAATTTGTCTTTGAAATAGAGCAATAAAGAAAGTATATTTATATGACTCACACTTGATGGGGAGAATGTTATAATACAAGTGAGTTAATAATGAAAAGTTTTACTCATACACTTCCTCACAAAACCTATTGATCTCCAAAAAATTGATGTCATATTGACATTTTATATCAATACTTATGGAAATTGAAAAGTTTGTTCTTGGTTAAGCAACATGTTACAGTAAACTAGTAGTTTACTGATCCAAATAAATTTATGTTGGTATGACTTGTTTGATTCATCCGAGTCATATATAAAAAATTACATTTGACATCCATTAAAGAACTAGAAGATTTTTCATGAATAGCCAACATATTATATAATTCAAGAATTATCATGTGCTGCTTGTTCTCAAAGAAATTTGATTATGAGAGTATCACAAGTTATGATTTGGAATGAATCTCTATATTTCTGGAAATATATCAAGCTGATATATGGGCCCATTCAAATAACATGTAAACCATACAAGTATTCAATGAATTTGATAGATGCATCTATAAGATGATTACATGTAATATTAATATTAGTTTGCAACCTGAAGTTTGCAAGAATATTTGAATAAATTATTATGTTACGCGTAATTTCCAGATTATATGATTCATTCATTGAAACCTCCATAAATAGATAGACTAATACTTATGAGAACAAAATTTATGTTTCAGTGTTGGCATATTTGATCTTACATATTGCAGCAATTATACTAGCGAACCAAATTCTGCCGATAAAATTGGCTTTTGGTCAGGAGTCAAGTATATTCCATCTTAAAAAGTTTGAATGTGCATTCCTATTGATTCACCGCAATGCACATAGATGGATATGTAAAGGAAATTGAGATAAATGTTGGGTAAGAACCTTCTTCTTCTTGTTTGTCTCTAAATGAAACAAAATATGTTTCTATTGGAAACAAATGGATTTAAGAGACTTATACTGCATGATTAGTCGATTGTCATTTGATAAAGTTTTCCTCATATGAGGGGAAGAAATTAAATAGTTGGAAAAGAAAACAAAAGGAATGCATTATTACTATCAAATATAGATCATCGAATATAACAATATGAACCAGAAGTTCATTTGGTTTGCATTAATGAAATATTACATAAAATCTGCCAGATGCAATTACTGACCTAAATGGGAATTACTAAATCTCATATTCCAGCTATAAGTGGTCTAATCAGCATAAATGAAAGTGAGACATGCCCGAAGTATGAGAGAATAATCAGTTCCAAAAGAAAAAAGAAAGAAGCAAATAATCAAGATAATCATATTAAGGAGGCAGACACTCCAGAAGAGGTCAATACATAACTACTTGCAGAACCCTCAAAAGAGGTTCAGGTACCTAAAAGTAATAAAGAGATCTCAATGAATTATGTCACAACAAGAAAAATGGAACTGAAAAGATAAAGTTGTCGACAACAGTTTTAGTAATAATAACACGTGATCAAATGAGGATCTTATACATAAATATGTCGGTAGAAAAAAAAAAGGTGATTGACCAACTGAAGAAGAGGAAAAGAAGCAATAAAAAATGTTCTTTCAGCATGTGAAATTTATGGACCTGTAGTCCAAAACATTTGAAATATTAAGTTATTTGTTATATATGAATATTCATGTGAAAAAAAAGATTTTCACAAGGTTTAATGATGATTATGATGAGGTACAACATTTGGTAGTGGATACAATAATTATTGCATATATTATTAGTCTGGCAGTATATGCAAACAAAATAATGCGTCTATTAGATATCATTATATATAGCATATAAATATGGATAGTGAATATTACATGAGAGTCTTTGAAGGATCTAAAATGCTAGAAGCATATACAAGAAAATCATTCTATATATAAAATGTTGCGCGAGTTTGAAAATAATTCAAGCATATATAATTGATTGAAAAATATATTGAAAAATGAGTAATTTTACATTTTACTTGACTTGTAGATCAAGTTATCAAATGCATCAATGATTTCAAAATCACATATTTTTACCGTGGTGAATTTTCTTGTAAAGATATATTGAATTTAATGGTCCAGAAGTACCTTATACTTTATGAGAATAATTTTGTAAAGATACATTGGATTTAATGGTCAAGTTGGGCATGAGATTGAATTATGAGGCAACTTACAGTACATGAAGATAGACAATGCTAGACAGTATAAGCCAAGTTTCCTAATGAGGTAAGAACAAAACTTTAAATGCATCGATATCAAAACCGTGTTAAATATGAAATTAAGCCATGAAATGTCGTGAGTGTTCAGTAGTAACTTGCCCATTCCTAAATCCTAATTAAATCAAAGTGTACCTGATACTATTCAAAATTAAGCCATGAAATGTCGTGGGTTTACAGCAGCTAATTTCATTGACAAGAACTGCAAAAACAGTGAGTGAAAAATGCCATTACATATTTTCGAAGTCCAAAAGGAAAACCAGAAATTAATTGAAAGGTCTCAATTTATCAAATTCCAAATTACCTCTACTTGGCGTTGAAGAGATTGAACATAGTTGATGATCTTATAAAGCATTCCAACTTTTCCTGTGATCTTGAAAAATGTCCTTTTGTAGACAAAACAAACCCACAATAACTTAAATCCAGACAAAACAATAACATATAACAATGTAATCCTAAAAAAAAGGAACCAACCCCTAATAACTTAAATTGAACGCCAATGAATAAAAAAATAAATACAGCACCAACTATCAAAGGAAAGAAGGAAGAGTTGCTGACAGGTAAGAGAAGAAAGATGGAGATAAGTCCAAAGAATAATAATTTCATACCATAAAAATAGTGAAGAGATTTCTGAGATAACTTTGGATTTGTGAGAGATAACCTTGGCTGCCTTCAGCCATGTCCCCAGTTATAGGAGAACAATCACTTGGTTTGGACGCGATTTCGTCATTGCATTCAGAATCCATGGCAAAAGTAAAATCAAACCAAGTTGCATCAATGAGGCAGAATAATTAGATGCAATAGCTGGTAATTCCAATTTTTCAAGCCAAGTAATGATATATCTCTGTTCAAGTGCAAACAGCCAACAACCAACAGCTTACATGCTCATGTAAGAACAGAATAAGAATAATGTTTTTATTAACAAATTATACCTGAAAACCAAATTGCTGGATCACATATGTAGCCAATACTCTAAAAAGGAAGGAAGGCATTCAATCCGTAAGAATACAGAAAAGTGTATGCTAGCAAATGAAATTGTAGATGTCAAGTCACCTAATGAAATTCAGCTGGGCAATTTACATGAAAGGTGCATACATTGGGTATTCCTAAAACTTTTTGTTTGTTCAATGAAATAGCTTATAATTAATACAGATTTATACATACAAGGTCACCAAATTTAAAATAAATCTAAAATTGAAACAGCTTTTGATCAATCAACTTGCCTTGCTACCATTTTCCTTATCACAAAAAGAGTTAGTCCATTATTAAAACCAGCTCTAAAGCATGCATAAATTCCAATCTTCCTGAAAACATGCATAAATGTCAAGTTGATATCCCTTTCTGCAAAACTAATGGCATAGAATATGCTGAATAACTAATATGAATAGAAATTAAGCTCATCCAGAAAACATGCATAAATGCCAAGTTGATCACAATAGCAATGCAAGCCGACAAGTAGATCAAGTGGTGACATTACATTCAGTGAAAAAAATAGAATCAACATGCATAAATTCCAATCTTCGTCATTTGACACAGAGATAAAAATATAAAGCAAGAGAGGAATCGTACCAGTTGAAGAACAAATGTAGCCATCTTCTTACAAGCCTGCCTTCTTCAAACCCATCACATTCAGGACGTAAGAAACCATGGGCAACGCTGCCATATGCAGCATCAATTGAATCACCTTGAAAACACGCATAAACTTAACGCTGCCATATTGAAAACACCATTTCAGCTACTCTATCAAATGAATTTTTTTGTTCAGCTTTCATAATGTCATATATGTATTACTTCCTTGAAACTGAAATTTATAATTACACTCTGCAACAACCACGAAAGTCAAAAATAGTTGGATTATCTCAAAATAAAATATCATGTTAGTCATAACTCATAAGCCATATACTACAGCACGAGTCATTGTAGATTCAAGCTAAGAGCATATTATAATCCAAGGTTAATATAATCTAATTTTCCTTTCTCTCCCTCACTTCCAAACAAGTTCCCTCTACTTCAGTTTCAGTCTTCACTTCAGAATTCAGATTACCAAATCCAACCACAAAGTATAATAATATTATTGTTACTCCACTTTCACCTTCAAATCTACCTATTATCTTTCACCTCTCAACCCCACATCCTTATCACCTTCTTGTCTTCTTCTTCCTCTCTCTCTCTCTCTCTCTCACGCATTTAGTCAAACACCTCACCTAAATTCATTTATCCCCTTATATATACATATACAGCTTCTTCTACCCCTTCGCACACTTCACCCATATCTCTATCATATATCTTTCTCTTCTTCTCTATCAATCAATCCATCATATCAATCGTCGGTAAATATATATGTAATTTCAAGATGAACGGTTATTCTAAGATCAATCCTGGTGGAAAAATCACAAGTTAAGATCTACAGATTTTCCTGATTTTTTCTCGTACCTTGAGATCCCAAAAAGCATCAGTAAAAACACCAGAACAGAGGAGCCATACTAGATTGAGAAGGAAAAGGCACAGAAACCGTCACCTGAGAAAGCGGAAGAAAAAGATGAGGGCAGTGAAGCTATCAGTAAGCATCGAGATGGAGAGAAATTTGGTGTGGTTCTAGGTCAAAGCACGTCGGTGTCTTCTTCTTCGGGGACGGGGATTCAGGGCAGGATGAAGAAGGTGTTTTGAATGAGAAGATCGTCGTCCGTGTCGGAGAGGTATTGCAGGATCTATGACCAGTACGTGGCATTAGCACTACCGATTGGAGAGGATGGTGAAGGAGAATCAAACAGAGGAAGAAGAAGCAGAGTGTAAGCGCGATCCTAAGAGCCTGTAAGCTCCTTCTTGGATTTTGTAGTCAATTGCTCAGCCAAATGCAATGGCAATCACTAATGTTATGGAGATGTAGGACGATTTTAAAATTAGAATTTCAAATTTCAAAATTAGAAAGTAGTTGTAAAAATAGAAAAAGGCGGGAGGTTTCAAAATCTGTGATGGGAAAATCTAGTCCATTGATTAGTTATGAACAGTGATAGATAGTCAGTGGGAGAGAAAATCGAAGCCATTCATTGTTTGTGAACAGTGTTGGGAGTGGAAGAGTATTTATATATATATATATATATATATATTGATTTAGTTTAAGGGGGCAAAGGGTGGGTTCGAACCCACCCCACCCCCAGGAGTAGATTTCCTTAGAATCCTTTTTCTCATTTTCTTCTCAAAATCTCATCTCCACCGTTAGATCAAAAAATAGATGGTTCATATTTAATATTTTGTAAAGCTATTATTATAGTGTTTTATAAATTAATTTTATTATTAATTTTGTTTGTATTGCAACTATAAATGGTGTAGATCAGATTTTCATAGTTTAAATTTATTTATTTATGTTTAAAATCATATTTTTATAAAATAAAAAATCTGGACCTTTAATTTTTTAAAATCTGATGGGGGAGATAAGATTTTAAGAAGAAAATGAGAAAAATGATTCTGAGAGAATTCAGACCGCCACCCCATACCTTAGGGGCTTAGTGGCCAGTGGGTCATCAAGCTCCTTTGATATATATATATATATATATTAAAAATGAAGGCATAATGGTTTTAACAAAATCAGTAATAGAAATGACAAAATGCGTAATGGTATTGACTATACGAATAATGGGATTGACTAAATGAGTAATATATATAGACTTTAATATATATATATATATAATAAAAATGAAGGCATAATGACTTTAATAAAATCAATAATGGAAATGACAAAATACGTAATGTGATTGACTAAATGAATAATGGGATTGACTAAACGAGTGATATATATATATATATATATAGACATTAATATGTATATATGTATAATATAAATAAAGGCATAATGGCTTTAACCAAATCAGTAACAGCTTTAACAAAATCAGTAATGGAAATAACAAACTGTGTAATGGTATTAACTAAACGAGTAATACACACACACACATTAATATGTGTGTGTGTGTGTGTAATATAAATAAAGGCATAATGGCTTTAACAAAATCAGTAACGGCTTTAACAAAATCAGTAATGGAAATGATAAAATATATATATTACTCGTAATAATTTAGTCAATCTCATTACTCATTTTGTTATTTCCACTAATGATTTTGTTAAATTCGTTATGCCTTTATTTATATTACACACACACACACACATCATATATTATACTCGTTTAGTTAATTCCATTACACATTTTGTTATTTTCATTACTGATTTTGTTAAAGTCATTATATTTTTATTTATATTATATATATACATATACATATTACTCGTTTAGTCAATCTCATTATGCATTTTGTTATTTTCATTACTGATTTTATTAAAGTCATTATGCCTTTATTTATGTTATACATATACATATTACTCGTTTAGTAAATCTTATTACGCATTTTGTTATTTCCATTACTGATTTTGTTTAAGTCATTATGTTATACATATATATATTACTCGTTTTGTCGATCCCACCCCTTACCCTCTTCAAACATTTTTTTTTAAAAAAATTCAACCCCCCAAAAAAGCCCCCAGCTGCTGGAGCTCCGGCACCCAGCCCTAGGAGGTTAGGCGGTCGACTACTGCTACAGGCCATCAACTGAAGGTCTGGCGGCCGAAGCTCGAGTGGTGGCACCTTTCTTTTTCTTTTTAAAAAAAATTAGGGGCAAAATGATAAACTCAACAAGACTTTAAAATCCTAGTTTGATACATGTCACCTTTATGTCATTTTTAAGTGTTAACAGACTTTTGTGGGTTTTACAAGTTCACATGGTATTTAAATGACATTTTCCCTATTGTAATTTACTTTTAAAAATTATAATTAAAAAGTACTCCCTCTGGTCCTAATTATAAGATAAAGTTGACTTTTTAGATAAATTAAGGAAGCTAATTAAATTAATTTAGAGTATTTTTATTTTTATTTTTTTCTTCAAACTAATTAGTTTGAATAATAAATTAAAATATAATCTAAGGATACATAACATATGATATGATTAGGTAACTTATTTAGTTTTCTTAATCTCTCCAAAAAAATCAACTTTATTTTATATTTAGAACAAAAAATAGTATTATTGTTTGTTAGACAACTGTAAGCAAAATGGCAAATGATGGGAGGAGCTTTCCAATTGAATTTTATAATTTATTTATATATTTTTATTTTAAAATATAATAATATTTTTATAAAATATTAACCATAGACCATTAAAATTTTAATCTAATAGTTGTGAAGAGAAAGAAGGGTATAGGAGGGAAAAGGTAAACTAGGGATTCCAGTCCCCTCAACCAACAATTCATTGATCATGATAAAAAGATGTTGATATAGTTCAGAAATGACCATTTGTTTAAGATTTAAATAGGATTGATAACTCTGAATCATACCGGATTGGCAAATATAATAATATTAAGCATTGGTTAAAAATAATATGGCTTGTTATTTCTTCTTCTTCTTTTTTCCCATAGTCTATTGATTTATCCTAATTCATATTAGCAGAAAAATGCACAAAAATTGAAGATCTTTTTAATAAAAGTAATCTAGATCATGATCATATATCATTAGCACCATAATTTGGATAATGCTTGAAATATTTTGTGGGCAAAAAATTATTTGACATATTTTTAATTTTAATGTTTTTTTTTGTCTTTACTGTGTCAAGAAAGAGCCTATGTGATAGATTTTGTTTTTGAATTATTAATAGGTCATAAGTAAAAAAATTTATCAACAATTAAGTTGCTTGAATTTGGCATCTATTTGTAGCATTATTAACGTAAAATACATTACTATATCTTTTTGCCTGCGTAAAATACATTATTATATACTCCTTCTGTACCTAATTAACTAATTTGAGTAGATTAAGTTTGTTAGTTATGTTAGTTAATATAATATGTTTTTCTAAAATACCCTTATCATTTTTCTTAATTCCCTTCTTTAATTTCCTCTTCTACTTAACTATTGTTGAGGCCTTTAGACAATATTAATGGAGTTAATATGAAAAAATGAACAAAAATGTGAAATAGGTCTTGTATTTATAAGCAACACTAACTCCAAATTAGATCATACATTAAGACATTAAGGATAGAAGGGAGTGTGTGTATATATGTATGTATGTATATTAAAATTTGTCTTTATATATTAAAAATATGAACATGCATGATGACACATTATGAATTTATGATTACCCTCTGTGGCTTTTTATATTTGGGAAGCATTTAGTGATATTTGAATCATTTTCAATATTAAAAAAAAAATTCTCTCTTTTATAGCAAAAAGAAAAAGAAAGGAAAAATGACATCAAGGTCCTAATTAAAGAAAATAATATCAGAAAAGTCCCACAACTTATCATTGACAGGTGAAAAAGCTATCATTGACAAGTTATGAAACTTTTTTTATATTATTTTCTTTAATGTGGACCTTAATGTCATTTTTCAAAAAAAAAAACATCCCTTTATGAACAAAGTAGCAACAAGTATTCAGCCATTCATCTCCTATGTGATTTCGCATTTAATTATTGATAGTATTCTTGATATAAAAAGCTCCTTAATTGCTACTGCCAACTGCCAATATTAATGCTAATTTTGAGAGTGGAATCATAAACAGATTTACAATGTATCAAACGGAAATATATTACTGCTCAAAAAAATATATATATAAAAGGGAGATTTAAGTCAGATGCAAAGTAATTCTCAGGTAAAAAGAAAGCAATTTAATCAAATATAGCAAAACAAAACTCATGCTTTAAAATAAACCCAGGGAAAAATTTCACTGACCAAAAAATGGATTATATGCATACTTTGTCAACGGTAGAGTCACCATTTAGATTTGCTTATGGTTAACAATGTTAAAATTTAGATACCAAAATAATGGGTTTAGATTATCTCATTTTCTCATTCTCATAGTCTTATATCCATCTTAGTTGTAAAATGGATGGTTTATTTTAATATTTTAGACGATTGTCATTATTTTTATTCTTTGCATTATGGCCTAATTGCATCATTTGTCAAGTATCTGTTTTCCCTCTCCGTGTGAGAGCGTTTCCCTCTCCCTGTGAGAGCTTGGTGAGGTGTCTGAGTGGTCGGTCTAACTTCGTTATTTGAACGGAGTTCGGTGATCTTTGTCCCTATTCTTCCTTATCATTTAGTCTTTTTTCTCCTTTCTGTTCGGAGCATTTAGGTGTGTGTGTGTGGGCGCTAGGGTTTGTGTGTGCTTTACGGAGTTTGGAGGCATGGAGGTCGGGCAAAGTAGTAGACGTAGGCAAAAGAAGGAGGTGCTCTTGAATCTTGATCGAAAACCTGAGCGCAATGGAGGGGCGTTAGTGGGGAAGCTTATGACAACTAAACATCTCAATGTGCCAACGGTGATCTCTATGGTGAAGAAAGGATGGCAGTTAGACGAGGGTGTCAAAGTGCATGACTTAGATAGAGCCAGGCTTATCTTCTTATTTCGATTTACGAGACAAGAAGATTTTCAGCGTGTATTGAAAGGACGTCATTGGTCGATCCAGGGTCAACTATTAAACCTTCAGGTTTGGGAGGAGTATATGATACTACGAGAAGTGCAATTCTCTATGTCTCCATTCTGGGTGCAATTTTACGGTCTGCCCTTGGAAGCCTTCGATAAGACCAACTCTATCATCCTGGGAAATGCAGTGGGAAAAACTCTTATGTTCGAGAACCCAAAGGTGAAAGGTATGCTCATACATACTTTCATACGAGTAAGGGTCCTAATAGATTTAAATGAACTATTGGTCACTGGGTTCTGGGTCCCACAACAAAACAGAGATCCTACCTGGGTGTCACCTTGATACGAACGTCTGCAAAGTTTCTGCTATAATTGTGGATAGCTTGGTCATGATAGCAAGGGGTGTAGGGAGGATAAGGACGTGAATGTGGGTGAGGAGGATGATGCCGAGTTCGGTGGATGGATGGGAACGGCTAGTGTAAAAACGATTGACGAGGTACTGATAGTACACAACCATAGTTGGGTGGAAGTGCAGTGCCTAGCGAACCAAGCTCATCTAAGTGACGGCAACAGGAACCGCCGGCGAGAGAGCAACAATGCTATTCTTGGAAAGAAACACAATAGCGGACCTGATGGGAGGAGTAATGTTAATGGAGGATTTGCAGGGAAAGAAATTGTGGCTTTAAATGAGAAGGATACTATATGCGAAAGTCAGGGAACTAATATAGACGTAATGCATGGAGCTATTATGGAGGCACATGTTACAGGATCCCATCAGCTACATGAATCCCGGAAAATAAATGCTGAGCGAAGAAGAGAATCTCATGATAAGGCGTGTCTTGTTAGTGCACCAATAAGGCCGGATGACGGGCCTCAAGTAGTAACGGAAATTGAAGCCCAATCTATTGATGTGTCGCACGTTCAGAACAAGCCTTTATGTGATGGTGTTTTGGGCCATGAGAGCCCTCTGAAGTATTATGTGGAGTTTCCAAAAGACACCATTGTGGGCCAACACGCTCTAGTCCTCTACAAAGTCTATCACCAGTATCATCTATGGTATTGGTCTTCAAGGTATTAATATTCGATGCCCATTAGGTGATGCCAATGTCTCTGGAGATGCTAAGAGACGATGTCGCCTAAACTTTACTAACAGTGGGCAGGTGGTGTTACACGAAGTACAAGAGAAAGAGATACAGAAGAATTTGGGACGAAGCATTTGAAGTTTGAAGAAACAAATTCGGGGTCAAGATCGCAGAGCCATACAGCTAGTGCATAGGGAATCTGACGGACAATGGGAGATCGATTTTCCTGATAGCTGGAAAAGCCCCAATGTAGATGTTGAGGATCCGAACAATGTTCAAACTGAAAACGCCGATGGTTGGATGGGACCAACCACCGGTTCACAATGAATCTCTTAGCATGGAATTGTTAGGGTCTTGGGGCTGCCCTGACAATTCAGAATCTCAGAGTAGAATGTACAAGAATTAAGCCCCATATTGTTTTTCTCATGGAGACCAAGCAAAAACATCGTAGGGTGAGAAAGGCAATGGAAAAATGTGGCTATAAGGAAGAGTGGGTAATTGATCCTATTGGCAAAAGTGGCGGCTTGGCACTCTAGTGGTCGAAAAGTATAATAGTTAATATATTGTCATCTTCAGCTCATATCATACACACTAGCATCTGGTCTGCAGCTGTCGAAACCCCTGCATATGCTACCTTTATGTATGGCCCAACCGATGAGACAGAACGTAAGAGGTGCTGGCAGGAGGTGGTCTGAATTAGTCAAAGTCTCTCTACCCAAGCATGGATTTGCATCGGAGATTTCAATGATATAGCCTCTCCTGTGGAAAAAAAGTGGAGGTAAGACGAAATCTTGGTGAAAGATCATCAACTTCCAGAACTTTATATATGACTGTGCTCTACTTGATTTAGGGTACAATGGGTATGGATTCACTTGGTGTAACAAGCGAGAAGGGCCCGCAGCTGTATGGGAGCGGCTAGACAGAGCAATGGGCAATGTATCATTACAGGAACAGTTTCCTTTGCTGCAGGTGTTTCATATTGACCCGGTTGGTTTTGACCACTATCTCTTACTGGTGAATTTTTGTTATAAATCAAAGCATCGCTCCCCTTCATTTAAGTTTGAAGCAATTTGGGCGTCCCACCCCACCTTTACTCAGACGGTTAAACAAGGCTGGGTCGAGCATGAAGGTACACATCGTTCTGAAATTTTCTTGTTATGTTCTCAATTAACTTCATGTAGGGACGCCCTTATACGATGGAGTAGGATGGAATTCCCGAATAATAAAAAGAAGATTGAGAAGCTTAAAGCTGATCTGGCCGCATTATCTCATGGGACTCTAAATGCAGCAGGCAAAATGGCAGTCAATGCAATTCTAGTCGAAATTGAGAATGGGCTTGAAAGAGAGGAACAATATTGGTGGCAGCGCTCTCGCATTGAATGGTTAAAAGCAGGTGATAAAAATTCTAAATTTTTTCATCTTTCTGTTATGAAGCGAAGGCAACAGAATGGACTCTTAAGAATTAGAAATGATGCTGGGCAATGGATGACAGATTGAAAGGATATTTCCTGTAACCTTGAATCTTTCTTCAGGGCACTCTTCTCTACTTCTGGGCCGCAACCATTCTCAGAGGTACTAGACTATGTGGAACCTGTCATTACGGATGAAATGAATGCTACTTTACTGAATTCATTCTCCCTTGAAGAAATCCGACTTGCTGCGTTTAGCTTGGGGAGTACCAAAGCACCTGGACCTGACGGTTTCTCGGGTAAGTTTTATCACTCTGCCTGTTTTGATATTAGTGATAGTGTTTGTGCGATGGTATTAGAATTCTTCTCTGGAAATTCATCACTGAACTGTCTTAATGACACCAACATTACGCTGATTCCTAAAGTTCTAAAACTTGAACACATTTTGCATCTCCGGCCAATCGGCTTGTGTAATTTCTCATACAAGATCATCTCTAAGATCATTGCTAATAGGATGAGACCCTTGTTGGATCACTGTATTTTGCCTAATCAGAGTGCATCTGTGCTTGGGAGACAGATACATGATAATATTATTATTGCCCATGAAGTGTACCACTACCTTCACAGGAGGAAAATGGGGGGAAAATATGAATTTGCATTAAAAATGGATGAGTAAAGCATATGACCAAGTGGAATGGGATTTCCTAGAACAAGTTCTACTGAAGTTTGGCTTTCGTGCTGATTGGGTCTTGTTAATAATGAAGTGTGTGACCTCTGTTAGTTTAAACCTATGTATATTAGGCGAGCGGATAGCTTCTTTATCTCCTAGTAGGGGGCTTCGACAGGGTGATCCCCTTTCACCCTATTTGTTTATCCTGATGGCAAAGGTTTTATCTATAATGATCATCAAGAATCAACAACAGGGGTCCCTTAAGGGTATTAAACTTAGCCTCACATGCCTCAAACTCTCTCATAGCTTCTTTGCTGACGACACATTATTTTTTATGAATGTGAATGAGCGCAACTGTAGGAAGTTGGCCCGCATACTCGATCTATACTGCTCTGCCACTGGCCAATTTGCGAACTTAGAAAAATTGGGTATTTTCTTCTCCGGAAACACGCCTGACCACGTGAAGTATAGAGTTGGGCAGATTCTCGGCATTAGCTCTACAGAGGACCCTGGGAGGTACTTGGGGATCCCAAGAATCTGGGGTAAAACTAAATACCAAGCACTCTCATATATACGAGAACGAGTTCGGGCTAAGATTCAAGGATGGAGCAAGAGCACTCTCTCTTATGCTGGTCGAGATGTCATGATTAAAGCAGTTATAAATGCCCTTCTAATTTTGCCTATGAATTGTTTTAAATTCCCAGTGCATACTTGCAAAGAACTGAATAGCTTGATTGCAACCTTCTGGTGGGCTGGTAGCTCTGGGGACAATAAAACACATTGGAAATCTTAGGAGTATCTTACCAACTCCAAGGTAGATGGTGGTATGGGTTTTCGTGATTTTATTATCATGAACGATGCATTGTTAGCCAAGACTGCATGGAGGCTTTTGCAAAACCCATCAGCGTTATGGGATCGTGTCTTAAAGAGTGTATATTTTCCTCGGGGTGAATTTATTGATGCTCAAAAAGGACTGAAGGCTTCTTGGTGTTAGTCTAGCATAGTAAAAGGCTGTGACTTTCTCCAGAAGGATTTGATGTGGGATGTTGGAAATGGTATATCTATCCGAATTTGGGGTGATAATTGGGTGCCCAATGTAGTCTTCCCGGAAAAACCAGCTAGCGATGAGAGTTTGATTGTAAAGTATGGCAGAGTGAGTGATCTAATTGTGGAAGGACAGTAGAATTTGGAACCCATTCGTAGTCTGGTCCCTCCAGAGATTCTAGCGGCTATCACCACGCTACCGTTGGCAAATAATGGGATAGAAGATAAACTCTTCTGGTCCCTAACCACAAATGGGGAATATACAGTCAGGCTGGGTTATAGAACCAATAAGCTAAGAGCCAAGCAAGCTGTGCTACATCCCAGCTCCTCCTGTGTTCTGTCCCCCGATGATTAGAAGCAGTTATGGAAGATAGAGATCATTCCCCGAGTTTAGCATTTTATCTGGTGAGTTCTGAACAATGCATTGGCCACCAACTCGGTGTTATTCAGGCATAAGCGGTCCCCTTCCCCCTATGTCCGATTTGTCATTTGGAGGAGGAAACTTTGGAGCATCTCTTCTTTGTTTGCCCCTGGACTAAATGTGTCTGGTTTGGTTGCAGCTTTGGCTTAAGGCTTGAAGCAGAACGGGTCCGTAGTTTTCAAGATTGGTGGCTTAACCTCTACAAGAATCATTGCAAACTCAAATGAGTTGAGGTATCACTAGTATGCTGGCTGTTATGGTATATATGGAAACAGAGGAATGCAGTTATTTTTAATAATAAAAGTCCTAACCAAGTAAATGTCATTGACGCTGCTATGAAGTCCAATGCTGAATATTGGAGTAAAGTCCCACAATCTAGAATACCCATGTCAGTGGGAAGGCCTATGCATCAAGGTCCACGGTAGTCACATCCTCCTACTGGGGTCCTCAAGATTAACAGCGACGGTACGTATAAATTTCAGCATACTAAGGCAGACATAAGGATCATCTGTTGAAATGGGTATGGCTCCTTTTGCTGGGGTTTTGTGGACAAGGTAAAATCAATCTTGGCATTCATGACGGAAGCATTAGCCTTGAGAAGAGAGCTGATGCTTGCTATTGATATGGGGCATGACAAAGTTATTTTCGAAACTGATTCTCAGATGTTGTACAACTGTGTTTCACGACAGTAACCAGATCTCTATGAGTAGAGGTGTAGAAGTATCATTCAGGATGCTGTTAACTTCCTTGTGTCTAAAGCTGGGTTTTCCTTAGTCTTTGCCTTCAGGGAAGGCAATTCTGCAGTAGATCATCTAGCGGATGTTACTTATAAGGGAGTGTGCCCGGCTGGGTGGGTCCTTCAACCATCAATCGCCTTGAATACCATTTTGGCTTTAGATATGCAAGAAGCTCCTAACTTCTCCGAAGATGCCTCCAGGCCTGTAGCTCATGAAGCTTCTGGTTGATATTTCCCCCCTATATTTGGTTGTTGTTATTAGTTTTTCTTTTCCTGGAACTTTAGTGCGTTTACTTTTCAGCTCTTTCCATGTACACTTTCTTGGAATAATATCAGTTGCATCTTCCATCCAAAAAAATTTAATATTTTAGATATAAATCAAGAAGTTTAAATTGTTAAAATTTTATCTATACAATTTATAACTACAGTATAAACAAAATTTTTAAAAATAATTTATAAAATACAATAATAATAGTTTTATAAAATATTAAATTGGATCCATATATCCATTTTTTATTTAAGAGATAGAACTCTGAAAAGAAAATGAGAAAAATGATTTTTCTTTCCAAAAATATACTTTATAAACTAAAAAATATACCCTAATACTTGAGATAAACACATGGTAGAAATCTACACAGTTGCATAATATATAAAGGGAAAAATATAAATAGATATCATTTAAATTTCTAAAACCTCAAAAAGTCTTATAACACTTGGAAATGACAACTAGGCCTTAAGGTAAGAATCTGAAATTTTGAAATGTTATACTTTTACCAAAATGTCAGATTCCCACCTTAAGACTAGTTTGAAATATTACACTATTTTGGTAAAAATATAACATTTCAAAATTCCAGATTTTGACATTAAGACTTAGTTATCGTTTTCAAGTGTTATCAGACTTTTTGAGGTCTCAAAAATTTAAATAATATTTATTTGTCTTTTGCTCATATATTAAATCATAGTTAAAAAAAACTCTCAAGAAGTCAATCATTTTTCCCAAAACTTTATAGTAATAGATTATCTATAATAAAATCAATTCAAATTAATGTAAGCGACAATGAATAGTGACTTAAGTTTAGTAAAAAAAATCAGACTAAAATACTCTAACCACCCTTCTATTTTTCTTTAACTACAAATACCTCCCCTCTATTTTGAAAATCCATATAGATTTCCCTTAAAATTAAATTATATGTTACACAAATCTCCTTTATATTTTGAAATTTTATTTTCATCCACACAAATAGTTAGTTGACCATTAAGTTTGAGTTTTAGACTTTTGTTTTATCGTAATGCTCCTCTTTAACATTATAATTCTTTAAACATATATGCATACATATGTGTGTGTAGGCAAAATCATTTATAGCACCAAATTTAAATTTTAATAAAATTTTTTAACTTGCTAGTATGTTAAAAATTTATTCATTTTTCAGGTTCAAAAATTATTAATTTTGAGATTATAAAATCTATAATTTATTTTTTTCACCATATTTAATTAATTTTATTTATTTTTTAGTTTTTTGAATGACTAAAAATACATATCAAGCACTTTTTTTCTAATCAAATATAATAAACTATAAGGGTTTATTTGGTTTGACGGAGGGAAGAGGAGATGAGAGATTTTAATGGAGGGAAAGGGAAGGAGGAATTTTAATATGACCTCATTTGGATTGATTTGAGGGAAGAGAAAGGAAAGGATTTTAATGTTATCTTGTTTGATTCAGCAGGGGAGGGGAGAGAAAACTTTTTTAAACGGACAACTTTACCCTTATTTTATTTAAGATTTTTTTTTAAACTTTATAAAATATTTAATAAAAATAAAAATAATATATAACATATACAATTATAATTTTATAATTATCAAAATTAAATAAATACATAAACAATTATAATTATACTTAGATGTATACAATAATAACAGTTATAAATCTTATAAAAAATAACAGTTATAAATATTATTCTGGTAAAAATAATTATCAATAGTAAAAATAAAATAATAATATCAACAATATTGAAAAATTCTCCTCCTTGAGAATGCCACTGACCTCACTGCTATGGTATAAGCTTCTTTATCTCTGTCACTTTCTCTTCACTCCCCTCACCAAAAACAAACCCCCAGCACTAAGGGAGAGCAATAAACCCATTACACATAACCTAGCCTGCAGCCCGGTTTAATTGGGTCACTGTGAGCCCGCCCAAAATGAGTCCATAATGGGGCGAGTTTCAACCCACCCATTTTAAATTTAGATGGGCGGACTATGGGCACACCTTCGAGCTGCCCGTACCCGCCCATTTAGTTTTTTCTAATTAACCTTACCCTGCCGACTGTCCTCCCTCCTTGGATACCAGTCATACCTCTCATCACGTAGTCAGTCACCATTCCAATGCACTTATTCATACTTTAATTACTTTTTCATTTTTTTCACTTTTTTATCAATCATTTTGTCTCTTTGTTGATCACTGATCACTCGTCTACTCCTACATGCAATCCTACTCACTCTTGGTCTCTCAGTTTTTTAGTTAGAAGTTAGTCTCACACTCACTCAGCTACTCGCCCACTCCACCTACTTAGGTCTCAGAGTCTCAGTAGTCAGTCTCTCAGTTTGAGACACTCACGCCTCACAAACTCCGACTCACCATCGTCCATCAACAACTTCGACCCTGTACACCACTACACCAGACCGGCATAGACTGCCAACCACGCCTGATTGTCGATGGTGAGTCTGTGACCACCGACCAAGTCAGTTAGTCACCTATTGCCATTTTCGCTTCATCCTCCATTGTAGTCGATCTTCGTCGTCATCTCTCCAGTATTCTCGTCGTCCCTAAGTTCATTCTCACCAGCTGTGATTAGCATTTTGTAGATTCGGTCCTTCATTCAAGTGAGTGCCTGAGTTTTCTCTCTCAGCTCTGATCGATTCTTATCTTATTAAACGTATTTTTCTGTTCTGAGTTTGTTCTCGTTCGTTCTCGTTGTAGGCGATGTTTGTTTTTAACAAGTTTACATGCTTTTGTTTTTAAGTCTAGACTAGTGTACGTCTGACATGTTGCAATTTGCTAATTTACAAAGTTTCAAAACAAACAAAATAGGGAAAAAAGTGTTTTCAAATCGAAAGAATTGTGGTTTTGTTAATATTAATAATGGGCATTGATTTGTGTGGACTAAAATATAGTCTGAACCTGTTTTACTAATTTTTTTCTAATTGAATCTTTAATTGTCTATAATTGTGTCCTTATAATTGGATGAGATATTGGTTCAATCATGCCTTGTGAATTGTATAAGTATAAATTTTTTGCTTCACCACTGATTTTCTTTATATTATTGTTAAGTTTTATTTGGTTTGACTTTGAGTAGGCAAATAAGCATGGTACAGTCTGAACCTGAAAATATGCAAGATGCCAATACTGTAGGGGCCTCTAAAAATATAACCACAGCCATGTCATTACCACCTGCTTATGATGGAAATAAAAAAAATAATGAAGGAGAGGGACAAGAAGCTGAAATACAAGCTGCAAAGAGAAAAAGGAGGACAACATTTGATGCCTGGAAGCATTTCAAAAGGTTGCCACTAACCCAAACAAAGGGTAAACATTGGGCACAGTGTAATCATTGTGGCAGAGATTTTGCAAGTCATCCTACAGATTGTGGCACTTCACAATTGTTGCAGTATTTGGAGAAGTGTCCAAAGAATCCTAACAAAGGTAGCAACTCACAGAGTTTTTTGTCAATTTCTTCTAATAAAATTTTGAGTCATCACTTATTTAGCCAGGAGAGATGTAGAAAGGCTATTGCAAAATTCCTCATAAAAGATGAGTTGCCTTTCTAGACTATGGAACGGGAGGGTTTTAAAGAATTATTGCAAGAGGTTGAACCTAGATTTCAAATGCCCTCACGTTGGACAACTGCTAGGGATTTGCTACAAAATTTATTTAGAAGAAGTAAAATGTTTGAGAAAATATTTCAAGCGATCTAAAGTCCGTGTGTCTCTCACTACAAATTGTTGGACTTCAATTCAAAATTCGAACTACATGTGTTTGATTGCTCATTGGGTCGATGAGAATTGGACTTTGTAGAAAAGAATTTTGAATTTTTGTGTGATTGAAAATCATAAAGGGGAAACAATTGGCAAGAAAATTAAGGATTGCTTATTCAAGTAGGGCATAGACAAAGTCTTCACTATAACAATTGATAATGCTTCCTCGAATGATTCTGTAATTGCACATCTAAACAAATGTTTAAGGGGTTAGAATGGTCTTGTATGTGATGAAGAGTTTTTGCAGATGCAATGTGCTGTACATATTTTGAATGTGATTGTCTCTGAAGGTCTTAAGGAAATAAATAGGTTCATTGAGCTCATCCGACATGTGGTTAAATATGTTAGATCTTCTCCAGCAAGGAAGACTAAATTCAAAAACCTTGCTGAAAAAGTTAGAGTTGAATAAAAAAGTTTCCTTAGCTTAGATTGCCCCACAAGGTAATTTAAATACTTGTTTATTTCGTTTCTAGTTTCTATTCTGAATCAAATTATTTATTTCATTCTATTATGTTGTTAGGTGGAATTCGACTTACCTTATGTTGGAAAGTGCTGCTAAGTTCATTAAAGTCTTCACAAGGATGGAAGAAGAAGATCAAGATTACATAGATTACTTCAAAAAGAAAGTTAAGTTAGATTTAAATTCAACTCATTTTGATGATGGCATATTTGATCTTGATAATGATATCATTGACACAACTACAATGAATATAGTTGAACTTCCAAGTGCATATGATTGGACTGTTGCAAAGGAGTTCCTTGTATTTTTGAAGTTGTTCTACACCATGACTCTGAAATTTTCTAGATCAAATTTTGTGACAACAAACACATGTTTTCAACCTATTGTTGCTATTCAAACACATCTTAATTCAAGTGCAGCTAGTTCTCACTCTCTCTTAGGTGACTTGGCAAGAAGAATGCAAACAAAATACGATAAGTATTAGGGAAAAGCTGAGAAAATGAATCCATTATTGGTGGTAGCAGTCATACTAAACATTAGATACAAGATGACATATGTCAAAATTGCTTTTGAAAACATTTTTCTTGAACCTACAAAGCGAGAATTTATGTTGAAAAGGATTGTGGATGTCTTATATCGTTTGTATGATCATTATTCACCAAATGTCATTAATACTAATGAAGTTTATGGGTCTCAGCCAACCATAGAGCAAAGGGATATCAATGGTAGTGGGAGTAATGTGTTGTTTTTAGAAGTTGAACTTGAAATGGCTTTGTCATCTTTTGATGCTACATTCTAGAAATTCTTAGCTACTGCAGATTCTACATGTAATGTAGAGAAAATTTCAGAAGTGGATGAATATCTACAAGCTGAAGTAGTTGGCTTTCGTGATCTAAAATTTGATGTTTTGGCATGGTGGAGAGTGACTGCTTCCAAGTATAAAGTTCTGAATTTGTTGGCACGTGATTTGTTAGCTATACCCGTCTCTACAGTATCTTCAGAATCGGCTTTTAGTATTGGGGGTCAGATACTAAATTCTTTTAGGAGCTCTTTGTCTTCAAAGATGGTTGAGGCACTTGTATGCGCTCAAAATTGGCTATTCAAGACACCCCCTAAATTTAAGGACATTGATATTGATAATTTTGATGAGAGTGCAAGTGTTGTTACTGGTATTTTCAATGACATTATTAATTTGTATTGTTTCATTTTTTTATTGCATATTAGATTATTAATGGATATATTTTTTCTTAATTTATTTTGCAGAAGAAGATTTAGCTTCTGGAGCTACACCCCCTTCCTCAACTGAATCTGATGATGATGGTGAAAAATGAAGCATCAACTCATGAAGATATCAAATATTCAATGGAAGCATGCCATTTCGTTAATCTTTGAATTTGTAGTTGTAATGTTTTAATTTAAAAGTTGAAGTTTAAACATCAAAATTCTGTTATGATGGTACTTACTACTTGTCTAAATTTGGATTTTTTTATGTGAATTGTGGATATCATAATTTAGATTGATGGACCATGGATTTGAAATGAAGGCTTATTGCTTATCTATCTTTCTTTTTCAAAAATATAAGCACATCTAACCTAAATGGGTTACCCATAACCCGTGTTAACCTGCCCATTTATGTGCTAACCTATTTACACGGGTTTATATGGGTTGAGGTACCGTTTTGGGCTAGCCCATACCCGTCTAAAGTTAAATGGGCGGGCTATAGGTTTGGCCATGGGCTGCCTAACCCGCCCATTACTCTCCCCTACCTAGCACCAAAATCAATCCATAAAAATTAACTCTAGAAAAAAACAAAAAAGGCATTAGATCGCAGAATAGGCTTGCTTGTGGGAAGGAAAATATTAATGTTGTTTATGGTTTTTGAGAAAGTTAACCAACGAGAAATCGTGGAGTAGAAATACTTTCCTGATGTTTATTAGGATTAAAAGTTTCAGATTGTTAAGGAAGAGGGCAAAAGAGTTCTCCAGAAAATCGAGATCTTTACCAAGAATTTGAAATTTGAAAGTGAAAAAATGAACCACAAAGATGATGCAATAAGTTCAACCACGATCAATGGAGAATAAGATGCGATGGCGGGCACGACGAGTTATGGGGTGGTGGACAATGGCGACAGTAAGCTCGGCGTGGAGGGAGTGGGGAAGGTGAGAGCAGAGTCTGGAAGGGTGTGGGGAAGGTGAGACTGTGAGACCATTGTTGAAGAAGAAGAAAACATGGCCGTGTAATTTGGGAATATTAAAAATAAGCATGGATAAAGAAGTCATAACAAGGCTAAAAATAGCCCCTCCCCTCCAAATCCTCCCACTGTTGGAGGGGAGGGGAGGGGAGGGAAAATCTTAAAAAATTTTCCCTCCCCTCTTAAAATATTTATGCTTTGCTTAGATAAGATGAAAAGTTGGAAGGAAAGAATATAAAAGGAGAGAAAAGAAAACTGAAAAGAAAATATCAACACTGTAACACCCCAATTTTTATTCACCAAAATGCCTTGAAATTATTAATAATATTCAAAGAAATAAAATGGTGAATTTTGGCCAAGAAATGATGGATTTGAATTTAATTTAAAAACATAGTGGCAAAATCATAATTTGCCAATAAAATGCAAAATTAAGTACTTTCCAATCGATTAAATTCAATCCCAATTAATTAAGGGGAAATAAGGGATAAAACAAGGTGATTAGTGGTCACACATAATAAGAATATGGTTGGGACATAAATTAAATCATTGGAATAGTTACCGGTAAATTCTCCTGTGTAACGACCCTGATTTTGTGACACTTTTAAATAGGTAAACGATGTCCAATGTCTATAAAATTTTACAGGTACAAAGTAGACTTATCAACCTTCAATTTGATAGGTCATGGGAATTATTTGGAGCTGTGTACAATTTATTATGAATTTTTGAAGTAAGCCCAGAAATTCTGGCGTTTTTTATAGCAACGCCTAAAGATCAAAATTTTGGGAAATATGGGGTTCTAATTGGCTAAAGTTGATATTTTTCATTGAAAATAGAATTAAGAATGGTTACATAGGCTTTGGAATCACACCAATTGGACATTTACACAATTAGTTATGAATTTTCAAAGATTGGTGAAAATTTTGCTCACATTTTCTATTTGTGAGAAAATTGAAGAAATAAATTAATCTTCCTCTTTCTCTTAATTATTTTAGAAATTAAGGGATGAAGGAGGAGGAGACAAGTGTCAAAATCCAATGAGACCAAGTGTCAACACCACATGAAAGATGATGAAGATAATTGTTGTGTCATAAGTCCTTACTTATGTCATAAGGTTAGGTAGTCAACTCTTGTACTAATTGACTTGAGTAAAAGGATAAAGCAAACTTGGTTAAATGGAGGTGTGTTGTGACATATTTGTGGGCAAAAATGAGGAAGGAATTGGTTTAAATATAATGCCCAAGTTCAAGTCATAGTTAGGCATAAACTAAAAGGACAAAAGGGCATAAAAGTCATTGTACACAATAAATGAAGCAAGAGACATTTGATAAAGCTTTCATACTCCCTTTATCAGCCATTGCACGTCCAAGTCATAGGGAAAAAAGAGAGAAAAGAGAGCTTGAGAGTTCACAAAGTAAGGAAGAGCAAGAGGAAGTTCAAAAGAAAAAACCAAGGTAAGTAAGTGTTGATTTAATAGTTTGACTTCCTATTCTTGTGTAATACTTCCTCTAAAGTTCTCTTCTTCATGTATACATGTGTTTAGCAAGTCAAGTCTCCAAGGAAAAGAAGAAGTTAAGGCACCAAGATTGAAAGTAAGAGGGTAACTTCATAAACTTGCTCTCTTATGGTTGTTGTTGTTGTTGTTGATGTTTCTTGATTTTTCAAGTTTCATGGTTGGTTTGTGAACTTGGAAAGCATGAATCCTAAGGGGGTTATGCTGCCTGAATTTCATTAAATCATAAGCCATAAGTGTTTAAAGAGTTAAACAAGTGATTTGAAGTGAAAATGAGACAGATTTAAAAGTTGGATTTCAAAAAACTATTTTTCCTTTTCTTTAAAGTTCTTGGTTTGTCTAGAAATGAGGGAAGGAAATGGATTTTCATGTTTTTGATGGTTCAATTGGATTCAAGAGGCAAAAATAGGTGGGTTATAATTGGTCACTTTTTCGGAAAAAGCCGAAAAAACATAATTATGAAAACGCCCTTAAAACCCTAAATTGGGGCTGTCAAGGGTATTTTTGTAATTTGACACTGAAAATGGTAATTTTGAGCCCGGAAATGGATTCCTTGGGTGAAAATACGTCAGGATAGCCCTAGTCAAAATTTTGGGAAAACGTGCTATCGAGTTGGATACGGTAGGGCCGGGCCGGGGTCCCGGGGGCATTTTGGTACATGTTCACCATAGGCTAATATAACTACAAGAAACACTATGAAATAGTCTAAAATGATACTTGAATAGGTTATTACCTATTTCTTGTACATTTAATATTTTAGGATCAAGTCGGAAGCTGGAAGCGACACGTTTTATGAGGCACACTAAAAAGGGATTAAAAGAACTTTGAGGTAGGAACATTATCCTTCATACATCATACCATAGTTATATGTTTATGTGAATGCCATGTTTGTAAATGTGCTTTATTAATCAACATGTTTTGCTTAGAAAGGGGCATTTAGTGCCAGGGGCACTTACACTAGGAGTTAGTGAGAATCCAACCGGTGTTGATTGTGGGATTGGGCTCTACACATATATACATGCAGATGATGCGTTTATAATGTTCATTAATTAGTGTATACATGGCGCATATCATATATAGTTTTTGCATTTTCTATGAATGATAGCATGTTTCTACTAGGATTCCTTGGAATCTCACCCCTTTTCCTAAACAAACATCTCAACGGGTGCCAGTGGAACTAAAGGCTAAGGCGTAGATGCCAGGAAGTGATTGGCACGTGTCTTGAGGCAAGGTTGAAGATGATGGTTATAATTAGTTTATGCTTAAGATATTTTGGGATATCTTGTAATTATTAAAACTTCCATTGTATTTTGTATTTCATTGACGAACGACGTTGGGATTATAAACGAATACTTTTATCAGTATAATTGTACTTTTCTGTATGCTAATGGAATTCCATATTTATTACTCTACGATTATCGAAATGGAAACAAGTGTTGACAAACACTCTATGTGTAGGGGTGAGAATAGGCCAGGCCAAGCTAGGATTTTGTCTTAACAGGCCAGGCCTGTTTTGTATCAGGATAGCATGATCTTGGCCTGTGGCCTATAAGAGGCCATTTTTTATGCCTAAGCCTAGCCTGTTTAAAGGCCAGGCCAGGCCTGTGGCTTATTTAGAGGCCTGGAATTTTAAAATATCTTAATCAGGCTAACAGGCCTAACAACAGGTCTATGGACAAACAGGTCAAAAACAGGCTTACTTCAAATAGGCCGAAAACAGGCTCAATTACATTACTAATCCATTATACATGAAAAAAATATAAAACTTTGACAAAAAAAAAAATGAAACCACGTACAAGACGGAACTAGACATCTCAAAATGTACCATATTTAAAATTAAATTAAATATCACAATAAAAATCATATTAAAATTACTAACCTAAAACTTCAAAATCAAATTATTTGATCAAACTATATTTTTATTTTATAACTCCTATGTTTTCTAGCCATGGGAGTTGTGATTGGTGTCAAGGTGTGAGAGAGAGGGGGCATGGTTATCAGTGAAGGGAGGATGAGAAGCGTAGATGAAAATGGTTTCAAAGACCTGAACCATGAACCATTTGCATTGTTAATGAATGTAGTACTGGGTTTATGACTGAAGTTATGGCTTAAATGGTGTTCTTGGTTGGGCTTATGATTGGGTGGTAGTTGCCACACCTGGGTATGGTAGAAACAAGGCAAGCATAATGATTCGAGTTTAGGTGGGTTGAACGGGAAAAATAGGGGATGGAACGGAGGTGGCCAAAGTGACTAGTATGGTCGAAGGGGCTGGCTCAGTTCAATTAATAAGGGATTTGAAAAGGTAAGCGAAAAAGGCACCGATGGAAACAAGATTTTTCTCTCAAAATCTCTACACAAGTGGAGAGAAAACTTGAAGAGAAAATGAGGTGTGGGACCCATACTATTTTCTCTCCCACTTTTCTCTCCCCCCTCATTTTACTCTCTACCCAAGCAAGGGAAAATTTACTTCCCCCTTTATTTTCCACCCTCATTTTCTCTCAATCCAAATAAGGGGTTATGGTGCCAAACAAAGAGAGGGAAGCAAAATTCCTCTCCTTCCCCCAATTCCCTCCCCTTAAACCAAACAGACCTTAAGTGTTTGAGAGATTGTATAAGTCATTTAAATTTATAATTTCATTTTTTGCTACAAACATTTAAAAAGGAAAAAGATGATAGAAAAAGAATTTTGAAAATGTAAAATCCTAATTTAGGTTTGTTGCAAGAATTGACAAGGTAATGATGAAATTTGATAAGCAATTCACAATTCATTTGATGGGAAATACCTGATTTGGAATTTTTCAATTTCAAAGTTCTTTTTTTTTGGGTCATTTTCTCTTCAAAAAACTTACTCAAATTTTTAAAAGTTTGTGAAATTTATTAGTTATCAATTAAAATTTGGAATTTAGTATTGAAGGTAAATTAGTAAATAAATTTTAATTAAAAATATATTTTTAGAATCTTTTTAGAATATGTTTAACGGAGTTAATGGTTTGGACTTAAGTCTATATTTTTAAAATAGAGGGAAGATATATGTAATTAAAGTAAAACAGAAGAGTGGTTATAGATTTTAATCAAAAGATAATTATTTTGATCGAGGATTCGATTTAGAACGGGGAAATTAGGCCAAACCAGTTAGGCCAGCTCGTTTAGGCCCGAGCTTGTCAAAGGTCGGGTTTATAATTTAGAGCCTTCAGAAGGAGTCAGGCCTAAAAGGGCCAGCCCTGTAGGGCCTCGGCTACAGGGCCAACCATTTTAGGCCAGTTTAATTTTTTTTAAATAAGTCTAACCGCACTAGCTCTAGCCTTTGGATATGACTTAACGACTAAACTGTTAACGTAACCCTTACTCGGGGATGAAAAGACTAGATATTTTACCCCTAAAGCTGAAGAAGAACCTACTTATAGTGAAGCACAATCAAATGTTGTTGATAGTGATGACAATGTTATTCATATTGTTTAGTGTTTAGTTTATGATTATGACTTTACCTACTTATATATTTGATTGTAGTTTATGTACTTGGGGTTGACTGGTAGTTATGTGTAGATATTAGTTTTGGTTTGAATTTAGATTTTAGTATTTGTGTTTTGTTAAACATGGATAATATTTAATATTTTAACTTAGTTTTGGTAATATTTATGTTTTAAATTAGGTATTTTAGTCTCCAAACATATAAAACGCAAAAAGGTGCTAAATGGGCCCAAAGTCTGCAGGTTGGGCCTAAAACATATGTACTTTTTTGTACTCGCTCCTAAAAGTTGAAGAGGAGCCTAGATAGTACAGAAGAAATGAAAAGGCTAGATATTTTTGCCCCTGAAGCTGAAGAGGAGCCTACTTGTAGTGAAGCACAATCAAAGGTCGTTGATAATGATGATGGTCATGGAGAAGAAAATGACAATTTTAATCATTTTGTTTAGTGTTTAATTTATGATTATGACTTTATCTACTTATTTATTTGATTGTGGTTGTGGTCTTATGAACTTGTAGTGGTTGATTGGTCGTGGAACTAGACATTAATTTTAGTTTGAGCTTAGATCATAGTGTTTGTGTTTTGTTGAACATGGATAATGTTTAATGTTTTAACTTAGTTTTGATGATATTTATATTTTAAATTAGGTATTTTAGTCTTTAGAAGTATAAGAAGCAAAAAAATATAAAACGGGCATGATTTTTGCGCGAGCTTGCATGCTTCACCTAAATAGCCCGAGCCGCTAATATCAGAGGTTTTTTTAGACTCAGGTCTAAACAAACCGACTCATTTAGTTCTAAACCCATAAAAAACAGGCCCGTTTTCCAGTACTTTCGATTTTCATCTATCCTCCATTAGTGCTCAGGTTTTGGGGGTAGAAAACTAGAAATAAAAAGTCGAAAAGAACTTTTATTAACAAAACAACAAAAAATAGTAGAGTATATCAACAACAATAATCCGGCCAAAAATAATACTCATATCAACAATAATAAAATTAACTGAACCAGATAATGGCATTATGGTGATTCCATGAAAAAAGATACACCCACGTGTCCTTTTACTCAAAGTGGTCTCTTTCTGTGTCAGCTTCTTCTTCATCCCTTCCTACTCAATCTGACACCCCCCCTGTCTCTCGTTATCCCTATCATTCTCTCTCTAAATCAGAAAATCCTCCTCGACGTGTAGGGGGAAGGACTAAGTATACCCTTTCTTCTTTACACGGAGGATTCATCCACTCTGGAAATATGGATGAGAATTTAGCTCTTATCGAATCCCTTCTGAGGGAAGACCAGGAGGTTGAGCGAAGAGACAAAGGGACGCAAAACGACGACGCTTATGGCTGGCAAACGGTGATCAACAAGAAGCGCAACCGCAAGTCTTCAAAGCCCACGTCGGAGAAGTTTTCCGGTGATCTCCTTGTCAACGATGTTAATTCTTCATCTAATGTTTTCAGTGGAATTGAGCAGCATTCTGAGGAGCGCCGCCGGCGGATGCTGGAGGCTCAGATGGCCCATGAATCTGCATCTGCGGATGCCGATACCAGCAGATCGGAGCGGCATTATGCCGAAAACGACGATAGCAGCGAAGAAGTCCAGGGGGAGGGAGTTGAGAATGGCTCTGTCGAGGTGAAGAAAGTCAAGAAGAAAAAGAAGCCAAAGATGCCCAAGGTGACAGTGGCTGAGGCCGCTGCGAAAGTCGACGCTACTGATCTCGCCACATTCCTCGCTGATATTACTGTGAGTATCGATATTAGTTCAATTTTTGTCCAATGTTTTTTTGCGCTGTTCGATCTGCTTGAATTGGATTGGGTTTTTTTTCTGTGCTGTTATTCATTGAATGTGAATTATATGTGTTCAGGTTTCATATGAATCGCAGCAAAATCTTATGCTCATGCGATTTGCTGATTATTTTGGTCACGCATTCTCGTCAGTCGGTGGGGCTCAATTCCCATGGTTGAGGTATTTCAAAGAGTCCACGGTTGCAAAGATGGTTGATGTGAGTTTCTTGTGGTTACTTTTAGAGCATAATTTAGTTGAGATTTCGAGGGCAAAATTCCGCTTTTCTGAACGTTGTTTTACATTTGTGAGATATCGGCCTGCGTTATAGAGTTTAAATAATTCATAACCCTTTGTTCGAATTACGTATGTTATTGTATTTATAAATGCTTGTATTGTGGGCGAGAGCTTCAATTAGATGGCTTAAAGCTTTTCCTCTGGTAATCTCTGATATGATCTTATCTTTTAGAAGGTGATTCTGAAAATCGATGCTGAATCATGTATCTTACAATATATCTGTTTGTTTGTTACGGGAGCCTTGTTAGTAGTCTATCTGATTTATTGTTAAAAAAAAAAGTAGTCTATCTGATGGTGTGGATATCATTATTTTTGTTATTTATTTTTGAATTAGTCAAGCGTTGTTAATCCATGATTATCATTGGTTTTTCTTATTATGTTGTTTTGTTCCCTTCATACAGATCCCTCTTTTACACATATCCGAGGATATATACAAAATATCAACCGACTGGATTAGCCAACGTTCTTGCGAAGCACTTGGGTCCTTTGTGTCATGGTCATTAGAAAGCATTCTTGCAGACCTTGCCAGTCATCAAGGAGCTGCTAAGGGAGCCAAAAATGTGTCCCAGCAAGCTTCATCTAAGTCTCAGGTAGCTGTTGAAATCATTTCATTCTGCCTAATATCTGAGAGTTGAAGTATAATAAATTTGGAGAGCAGTTGGAATATCTGCTTAATACTCCTTCCGTCCTACATATAAGTTAAAGTTGATTTTTTTGTTTTGAGAGATTAAAGAAGCTAAATAAGTTACTTAATTATATTATATGTTGTGTATCTTTAGATTATATATTAGTTTATTAGTCAAACTAATTAGTTTTGAGAAAAAAACAAAAATACAAATATTCTAAAGTAATTTAATTAATTTCCTTAATCTCTCCAAAAAAAGTCAATTTTGTCTCATGTTTAAGACTGGAGAGAGTAGCTACTTACTACCAACATTTTAGTTATAATTACTGTCAACCTTGATAGCAGTGGCCTGACATGTACTTTTCTGACTCATGTCTGATTGGTGTAAATTGGTCATCTTTGCACATGAACATGAGGGCCAGATCAAGGTTCTAAATAATTGTTATTCATTTAAACAGAATATTTCCTGTGCTTTTATTTCTTATGTTTTCTTTAATAGTTATCTCTGGTTTTGCAAGTGAATTCGCTGTCTATATTTTGCATCTGCGTTGGCATTTATCTGTACGTGAGAGGGTTTGCATAGTTCTTCTTTGTCCTATTTTCTTAGATCGATTAATTGTATCATCATTGTTGTATCACTGTTTTATGGCCTATGCCTCAAGCTGGTGATAGTTTTAAATGCTTTGATGATATCTTACATGTGGCGCGTGCACACACCCCATATGATTTGGCAAACAAATGTTTAATGTAAATATGGTGTATTGTTTCTATGCAGGTTGCCGTGTTTGTGGTGTTAGCAATGGTTCTTAGACAAAAACCTGATGTCATGATCAGCTTATTGCCCACAATTAAGGAGAGTAAAAAATTTCAAGGACAGGATGAACTCCCTCTAGCGGTTTGGGTCACTGCTCAGGTGCCTGTTTTCAACCAGTTTGAGTATATTCCCATGTAAATGAATTTAATGTATGGATTTTGAACTGTGATTCATTTTCCGTAGGCTTCTCAAGGAGATTTGGTCACGGGGTTATTCTTGTGGGTATCTCTTCTCTTGCCAATGCTGAGTGGCAAGTCTGGTAGCAATCCTCAATCAAGAGACTTGGTTTTACAATTGGTGGAGAGGTTAGAAATACTAGTTTTTCCCTTCATTTATTCCCGATTTATTGGTGGCAATGACAAGTACAGAATTTGCCGCTATTCCCTCTCATGTTTGATGGAATTCCTTCATTCATCCTTTTCTGAAGCAGAATTTTGTCATCTCCAAAAGCTCGTACTATCTTGTTGAATGGTGCTGTCAGAAAGGGCGAGCGTGTAGTGTCCCCTTCTGGTTTTGATGCTTTATTGAGAATCACCTTCCCCCTCCCTTCAGCCCGCGTCAAGGTAGATAGAGGGCTGAGAGAAGCTTGTCTATTTTATAGTAACATGCCTTGCTATCTTCGGCAGTCTCCAGAGTTACTTTTTGGTTTCATATTTGTGCTTTTTTGCTCAGGCTACAGAGAGATTTCAAGCTGTCTATCCAACATTAAAAGAAGTGGCCCTAGTGGGATCTCCTGGAAGCAGAGCAATGAAGCAACTTGGTCTACAGATATCAAACTTTGCATTCAAAGCTGCTGGAGAAGGTGATGTAGAGTCCATATGGATTGTCCATTTTGTTTTCCTACTTTTCTTCGCACATTTTAAATAGAGTTAATGGGGCTAGTGTTGTGGCTTTTGTGGAAAACTAAAGGCATGAATCTTTTACAGCCAATCCTGATCTATCAAGGGAGGCAAGTGACATTTTTATATGGTGTTTGACTCAGAACCCTGAGTGTTACAAACAGTGGGTAAGTTCAAGGAATAGTATCATCCAATTCTTTTCGTTATTTAGGACTCCTTACACCCATTACTAGTAAAAAATACTGTAGGACTCCCTTTACCTATCTAGTAATTACAAACATAAATTGATAATAAATTTCTGCTTTGCTCTGGAAACAGGACATGCGTTATATGGATAATCTTGAGGCAAGTGTAGCAGTTTTGACTAAGCTTTCTGATGAATGGAGGGAAAACTCTCTGAAACATCCTACTCTTGATCCTTTGAGGGAAACTCTTGATAGTTTCAGACAAAAGGTAAGCTATTTTCTTTTCTTTTTCTTTGTCTTTTACATTTGTTAATGGGAATGCATGGTGTTTTGGAGAAATTATACCTTAGCAACACAAACCTATGTCCTCATTTTGTCCTTACACCTGAACACTGTTAATACATTTGCCAGCAGGCCTGACAAAGCTCCTACCAGGTATAAAGATGGTTTGTGTTTTGTAATTTTGTTACTGTGGGCATCAAAAAATTGTGTATTGAACAAGCAACTAGTTATGCTTTAAGATTCTAGGACCTTATTCTAATTATGTTCTTATAGCTGAGAATCACAATTCATTCATGGGAACAAGCAAAATCTGTAATCTCAGCAATTAAACTGGAAATAAACTTAAGAAGAACAAGAAGTCACTAAGGGAGGGAGAAGAATCACAGGGAGAGAAAGAGAAACCTCACAACACATCACACACGTACCCTACTGATTCCCCATGCAGGATATATTCCCTTCACCCTTTATAGTGCATTGGCACCCTCTTGTCTTTCATGCTCCGCCTAACAGTCTTGTCCTTATTGTCAGAATGATTTGGTGTTGACACCTGTCCCATATTAGGACCGCAGATTAGTTGTTCCCGCACTGTCACTTTCAAGAATGCATTATTATCTTGAATTTTAACATTTACATCATTGTCATAGTTCTCTTGTTTAATTGTTCCCATTGTTGTCAAACTCGCGAGTTAACTCTCCGAATTTACCGTTTTTACGTTTCTAACTTATAAAATCGAGTCGAGTCATTGGTAAACTCGTGACCTTTGTAAACTCGGTTAAATTCACGAGTTTATATAGCAAGTTTACCGTTTTTACGTTTCTAGCTTACAAAATTGTATTAACGCACTCTTAAACTGGTGTTAACTTTTTCAATTTGATTATACTTAACGGCTTTATATATGAATTTTATAGAAATTTCTTTATTAAATATGATAAATTATGAATGTTGATAGATTTAATTTCAATTATTTGGATTTAAAATATTTTTAAATCAAATTGTTGTCAACTTTTTATATTTTAATTATTTAATTATATACTAATAATATCTATTTAATGGTAAAACTAAACTCTTACGAGTTTATGATTCGAGTTCACGATACGAATTTACATCACTGTCACGAGTTTGCTTAAACTCACGAGTTTAACAACCTTGATTGTTCCTATGTTACAGAATGAAAAGGCCTTGGCCAAGGCCCACGACAGCGCTTGCATTGAATTGCTGAAAAATGCAGACCAACACTGCAAGGCTATTCTGCGGCAAGTGTCGAAAGGCCATGGATGCATGAAGAGCTTGGCATTTGTGTCTGTCGTACTTGGTGTCGGCATTGGTGCTGTTATCTTGTCCCAAAACATGCATTCCTAGGATCATAACAAACCTTCAGATATGTTGGGGGGGTTGCTCCAGTAAGAGAGGTTTGCCGGTGACTGACTGATGACTTAATCTGCTTATATCCATCATGGATCGCTTGCTTTAAATGCATGATCCATAATAAAGTGAGATGAGGAAGATTTAATTTATTTTACTCTTCAACATAATTGGAATTAGGGGAGAAAAAAGGGAGTATATAGAAATAGCACAGCCATGAAAGCTTGTGGTTGTTTGACAGAGGGATTAATGTGTTCTGTTCTCTAGTTTCAACTTTCAAGGAGTGCCAAGTGGCTATAGAGAAAACATAAATCAAGGTGAAAAGTGAAAACAAAATGGTGCTTGATTTAAAAGTTTGAAGTATTTTGAATTCCCATTGGTTTTCATCTTTTAATTTGTTATATTTTGTTACTGTTATTATCTTGTTTCAAGGATGTCCAGCGTTTGATTATAAATAAATCCTCCTGGGAGCGCAATTAATTAAAGCAATGCGTTTTACATTTAAGAATATTCCATTTTCACTTTCTAATGAAATTGGAATCTAGAGTATGTATAGCTGTCATGATATTGGATTGGATTCGAAATTATTTTAATATGTCACATAAAATCTGACAAGTTGTTACTATAGATTTTGTTTCATATTGATCAAACTTCTGTTCATTTTACCTAAAGTAATAATTCTATTTAATAAACCGTATCTTTTTATTATGCATTATACGGAGATAATTTTTTTTGCCAAAATCCAAAGTAATGAAGTATTATATTTATTTATATGTATGTGTATGTATATATGGAGTGTAAAAGGCGAATTGTGTTACTCATTTTTAAATACAATATGTTTGCCATGTATTTTATGTTATATATAATTATATATATATATATTGCCAACTAAATTTTATAGAAAATTATATTGTTAATAAGTTCTCCCCGGGTTCTATATATAAGATAAAGTTGATTTTTTTGAAGAAATTAAGGAAGTTAATTAAATTATTTTAGAATATTTTTATTTTTATTTTTTTCTACAAACTAATTAGTTTGACTGATAAATTAATGTATAATATAAAGATATATAATATATGATATGATTAAATAATTTATTTAACTTTTTTAATCTCTCCAAAAAAAGTCAACTCTGTCTTATATTTTAGATCGGATGGATTATCATAATTCATGCATATCAGGCTTACAAAGTGATATGTTGATATGCCGTGACATTTAATAAAAACAATTTATGGATCATGTTTATTTGCGCGCATGCCACAGAAGGAACATGGAAGGATCTTATGACTTTTAGCTAGGCTTGATGGGTGGAAATGTTTGAGAGGAAAAAGAAAATATGGGGGAGAAAATACGGAGAGCCTGAAGTTCTCCTTTGTTAGAACTTGGAGGAGGAAAAAACAAAAAAAAGTAGAAGAATAAGAAAATGAGCAGTGAAGTCGACACATTCTCTCCCAAACTATTTTTTTAAAAAAATATGAAGAGATTTTGAAAAGAAAATTCTTCTTTCATTGTTTCATTTTAATAAAAATATGAAGAGATTTTAAAAATATAGTTTAAATATGTATCATTTGATTTTCTTCTTTCAATATATTAATTGTTTTTTAAAATATAGTTTTAAACATATAAAATTATTTGATTTACTTGGATTTTAGATCAAATCTAAATGCATGAGTGTTTTTATAAAAAAAAATCTATGAATTTTCATCCACCTCCACTTGATCAAATCAAAGTGTTGATACAAATTAGTTAAAAAAAAAATAAATGGATAAGAAATATATAACATTCTAAATTTTATTTACCAAAATTTCTTTACACTTTTATGGTATTAAAAGGAATAAAATAGTGAATATTGGCATACTTGAATTAGCCAAACAGTACAATTAATGACCACACGAATTTTCGGCCACAATAAGACATAAAATTTAATTTGTGTCTTCATCAAAACCCATTATTGAAGCCTAAAAATATAGAGATTGGAAGAGCACAATTTTTTGGGAAGTTAACAATTGTGGCTAGTCTTGAAAAGCAATTTGCAAGAATAGTTGGTCAACACATTTTCTCTTCAATTGGGCTCTTAAATTTTGTCTAGGACCCCAAAGAAAAGAGGAAGAGTATAGACAATTCAAGTGATGCCAAATTCATTAAATAAGTCAAAAAGCAAAAGGAAACAAAAGAAGAAGAACAAGTTAACAATTGCAACTTGGAAAAAGTTGACCCAAAAAGCAAGACCACAAGAGATAAATTGGTCAAATTATTTCCCCCTCTTTGAAGAGGAATTCGGTCAAGTGAGAAGGAAGGAGGAAAGAAGACCATTTGGCTAACCATAGTTAATTTAACCAATCTACTTTTGCAAGACACCATAACATTATGACACTTAGATTTTCTCTGGTTCTTTGGATGATTGTTAAAATTGTTATGTAAAAGGCCCAATGGGCTAGCTATTCGGGCCTGGTTAGGATTAGTTTCCAGAGTGTGTATAAGCATAGACGCTGACTCTGTTTTCATTTTTAATAGGCGTGCAGTGTATTATTGAGAACACTGGTTATTTTTCTGACAGTGGAATATAGAAAATAGTTCAGAGATATCAGTTTTCTCACATGGCATCAGAGCCGATGATCCTCTGAATTTCTGTCTTCTTTAACCTGATCCGTTCACTCACTTATCCCTCTGTTTCTGATCGTAACCGATCCCTAATTCCAGATTTCCATCGGCTTTCTTATCGCAACTCATGGGCGACACACAGAAGAATTCCAGTAGCGAACTCGTACCCAGTGGATTGACTTTCAATGATCCGCTTTATCTGCACCCGTCAGACACTCAAGGGGCAACGATCATTCCTCAAGTCCTCACTGGCAGTGAGAACTACTCGATTTGGTCGCGAGCCATGAAGATCGCCCTCAGAGGTAAGCATAAACTGGGCTTTGCAGACGGTACTTGCAGAAAAGATTCGCAAGAAAAGTACCTCCATGATCAATGGGAACGGTGCAATGTCGTTGTTCTTTCTTGGATTCTTCATTCCATCTCTAAAGAACTCGCCAACGGGATTGTCTTTTGTGAGGATGCGCATCTCGTGTGGACCGACCTCAAAGAAAGGTTTGATAAGATCACTAGTTCCCGGATCTTTGCCCTCCACCGTGAAATTGGATCCCTAAAACAGGGTTCCATGCGAGTTTCAAGTTATTTCACAAGACTCAAAGAGCTGTGGGAGGAGCAATCGTCCCTGGTCCCCATTCCGTTGTGTCGCTGTGCAACCTCAAAGACATACTCTGATATGATTCAACAATAAAAGTTACTTCAATTTCTCATGGGACTGAACGAGTCTCACAGTCAGGCAAGAAGCCAGATTCTTTTAATGATTCCTCTTCCTTCCCTGAATCAAGCCTATGCAATGATCTCTGAAGATGAAGCCCAAAGATCTATCGCTGGCTATACAGAAGCCTCTCCGGTTGAAGGTACTGCCATGGCAATCCGTGGCCGCGGACGAGGCAGGGGAAGGGGAAGAGGACCTCCTCCTCAGTGTGGATACTATAACAAGCGAGGACATGTTAAAGAGCAATGCTATGAATTAGTTGGTTATCCATCCGACTACAAAGGCCCTAAAAACAAGACTGGCCAACAAGGTTCTCCTGGTAAGGTCCTTCAATCCGTGCGTGATTCTGAGGAAGCCACTTGTGCAGCCAACACAGTTACTCCAAGCTTTACTCAAGCACAATATGATCAGCTAGTAGAAATGATGCGTAAGGACACTGAGTTCAATGCTCATGCCCTCACTGGTATGACTCTGCCACTATCTTTTTTCTCTAAAACACATACACACAGGGTTATTGATTCTGGGGCTGCAACCTACTTGGTTAGTGATTTATCCCTATTCGATAGTTATCAAGAATATGTTGGTCCTACTAAAACTATTAAGATACCTAATGGCAATTGCATGCATATTACACATGTAGGACGAGTTATATTCTCTGCTGACTTTATTTTGGATGATGTACATCATGCCCCTAATCTAAAATTTAACTTGATATCTGTCCCAAGGATAACTAAAGACCAGCATTGTGTTGTTATGTTTTATCCTAACCATTGTTTGATACAGGGCCTTCAAGGTGGCAGAATGAGAGCAACTGGTAAGCTCATTAATGGGCTATATATACTGTAACATGCTAGAAACCTTGATACTACTAATTGTGCTAGGACTATCAATACAATACCTTGTAACAGAGATATTTGGTTGTTACACAAAAGATTAGGGCACACACCACTTTTTGTAATGAAACATCTTGATGTGGTTTCTGATAAATTTGTTTCAATGAATAAAGAGTGTGAGATTTGCATTCAATCTAAGTAAACAAAATTGCCCTTTTCCCCTAGTTGCATTAAGACTACAGCTTGTTTCGATTTGCTTCATATGGATATTTGGGGACCTTATAAGATCCCCACATGGCTGGGTCACCATTATTTCCTCACAATTGTTGATGGTTACTCACGTGCAACCTGGATTTATCTAATGAGAGCTAAAACTGAAATTGTATAGCATATTAAACAATTTGTGTCCTATTTTTTTACTTAATTTCATAAAAGAATTAAGAGAATAAGAAGTGATAATGGGACCGAGTTCATTAACCATGAGCTTCGTGATTTTTTTGGGGATAAGGGAATGATTCATGAGACATCTTGTGCATACACTCCTGAGCAAAACGGTATTACATAACGAAAACATAAGACTTTACTTCAGGTAGCTAGGGGTTTGACGTTAGAATCTCATGTACTTATTGCATATTGGGGGGAATGTGTTAAAACTGCAGCTTATTTGATCAACCGAATCCCCTCTAAGGTGCTAGGTCATAAGACTCCTTTTGAAATTGTATATGGATATGGCCCTGATTATTCCCATTGAAAGGTATTTAGTTCATTAGCTTTTGCCACTGATTTAAATTGCACTGATAAATTTGCTCCTAGATCAACACTATGCATTTTTTTAGGTTATCCAGCCAACCAGAAAGGTTATATGCTCTTAAATCTGGAGAATAAAAGAACCTTTGTTAGTAGACATGTATCATTTCTGGAGGACAGATTTCCCTTTAAAGATAGCATAGGTATTGATCAAGGGGGAGTGTGGAATAAAGCTTTTCAGGATATGTTTCTTTATGAACCTTTTTCTAATGAAATAGTTCAAAAAGGTAGCGAACAGAACCAGAATTTAGAGTTAAATCAACCAAATAAACACAGCACTGAAATACCTGAAGAATCTTGTCCAAATGAACTTGTATCTAATATCCCTACTGCACATACACCTAATACTTCTGCTGAACCAAATGTTGTTGATGAAAATCATATGCTTGAACAACCTAATCTGGAACTTGGAACAAATAGGCCAGGTAGAGAGTGCAAGGCCCCCATATGGGCTAAGGACTATGTATGTTCTGCATTTGCATCATGTTTACCTTATAATGCATCTCATACTTCTGCACCAGTTAATTTTAAAAGGACACAATGTCGATATCCTATGGAGCAATATCTTACTTATACACGTGTGTCTCATGCCTTCATGTGTTTTCTTTCTTGTATTGATTCCATAAAGGAACCTAATTCCTATGCAAAAGCAATTAAGAATAAACACTGGATAGAAGCTATGAAATCAGAACTAGATGTATTAGAAAGTAACAATACTTGGAAGTTAGTACCCTTGCCTAAAGGAAAGAAAATAATAGGCTGTAAATGGGTATATAAAGTGAAATACAGACCAGATGGTAGTATAGATAAATACAAAGCTAGGCTAGTGCCAAAGGATACACACAAAGAGATGGAATTGATTATCATGAGACATTTTCCCCCGAAGTCAAAATGACAACCGTACGGATAATTTTTAAAGTGGCTGTAATTAAAAATTAGAATATATTCCAAATGGATGTACACAATGCCTTTTTGCAAGGTGACTTGCATGAAGAAGTGTACATGTCAATGCCTGAAGGTCTTGAAGGTAAGGGGGAGAGATTAGTATGTAAGTTAAGAAAGTCTTTATATGGGCTTAAGCAAGCTTCTAGACAATGGAACCAAAATCTCACTAAGGCTTTAGTACAATGTGGTTTTACTCAAAGTAGGCATGATTATTCAATGTTCATAAAAATTTCTGATGCTGATATGATAATTATATTGGTATATGTTGATGATCTCTTGATAATAGGAAGTTCCAAAGATAAAATTGAGGAAGTAAAGGGATTTCTTCACTCAACCTTTAGGATAAGAGATTTAGGAATTATGAAATACTTTTTGGGAATTGAGATGGCCAGATCTGAAAAGGGTATTGTGCTGACCCAGAGAAAATATGTTTTAGATTTGTTGAATGATGCAGGTCTTAGTGGTTGTAGACCACTTACAATACCAATGGATCAAAGTTTAAAGCTGAGAGCCTATGAGAAGGGAAGAGACAGCCAAGAAGATTTAATAAAAAATCCTGAAAGATACAGAAGATTGGTAGGACGTTTGATTTACCTAATAGTAACAAGGCCTGACATCTCTTATTCTAGCTGTTGTGGGCAATTTAATCGGTGAAATTTCATCGGATTACCGTTGGTTTTAATTTTTGGAAATGGGTTGGCCTAGAGGTTATGCTACCCAAATTGGTACTAAATGGTAGTTGTAACCTAATAGAATAGTCAATAAAGTGGTTAGGAGTATAAAGGAATGTGTTTACGGAGCCGAAAACCAAAAACCCCGATTTTCCCCGGAAAACCCATATATTTCGGTTAGGGCTATAAATGGGCTTTAGAGTTAGATTTTCAATGATTTGATGATTCCATTGAGTTCAGGAGGGAAAATTAGGTGGGGTTACAGTTGGGCACTTTTTCGGAAAAGGCCGAGAAAACATAATTACGGAAACGCCCCTAAAACCCTAAAAGTAGGGCTGCCAAGGTCAATTTCATAATTTGATATTGAATTTGATAATTACGAGTCCGGAAATGGATTCCTTGGGTGAAAATATGTAAGAATAGCCTATGTCAAAATTTCAGAAAAAGTACAGCTGGACCCGGTACAGCAGGGCCCGGGTATTTTAGTAATTTTCAAGATAGACTGATATAACCCCCAGAAATAATATGGAAGTGTCTAAATAGTACATTTGACATTGTAGGATCGAATATGGAGCCCCGAGCTGTTTGTACGTAGATCGAGGCACGCGTTTCGAGGCGGAAAAAGGTCAATTTCGAGACTTACCTTACTTGCATGTATTTGATATCTTTGCTTGTGTAATAATGTATGTGATTGCTTTACTTGATTGTGTAAAACATATTTGAATAAATGAAGCTTTGTTTCTATGTTTGTTGTGGCCATAGTCTTATTGTATGAAACATTGAGCATGCAGAAATGTCATTATGGGGCATACATCTAGATAAAGCTAACATGTCATACACATAGCATCAATCATGCATGCATTATGGTATCTGTTTCCTACTGAGATTCTCTCGAATCTCACCCTCCCCTACCAACAATTTAGACAGGAGACGACAGAAGTTATGCAAACAACAATGCAGAGTACCGTACAAGGGGATAACAGTAGTGGAACAAAGACGGGAAGAAGTCTCCGTTTCACTGGGATGAGTTTAGACACCCTAGTAGGCTTGTGCGGCTACACTAATTGTAATTATCAGGTACGAATCCCTGAGGAGAATTTCCGTAATCATGTACATGTTATCAATATAGTTATGTTATTCCTGTGTTGCCCACCGAACCGCATATCGTTTTCCGCAAATACTCTGAAAAAGGTTGAAATTGAGATAAGGGCGTGACACCGAAGGAGACCTTACTTTAAAGGCCTTTTGTGACTCAGATTGGGCTGCCTGTAAAACAACACGAAGGTCCATGTCAGGTTATCTTCTCAAATTGGGAGGATCACTTGTCATGTGGAAGTCCAAGAAACAAAATACTGTCTCAAGATCTTCAGCAGAGGCTGAATATCGTTCTTTGGGTTCAACCGTGTCAGAAATTATGTGGGTGACTGGTTTGTTGAAAGATTTAGGAATACATCAACGTGAGCCTGTGGAGATTCAGTGTGATAGCCGAGCTACAATATGCATAGCATCAAATCCAGTGTTTCACGAGAGAACAAAGCATATTGAAGTTGATCTGCATTTTGTAAGGGAAAAATTGCAGCTTGGTTTGATCCGTTTGCCGCATGTGAAAAGCTGTGAACAAGAGGCTGATATTTTAACAAAGGCAATAGGGAAAGATATTATATGTAGAATGCTTAGCAAGTTAGGAGCTTATGATATTTTTCGCCCTAAACTTGAGGGGGAGTGTTAAAATTGTTATGTAAAAGGCCTAATGGGCTAGCTATTCGGGCCTAGTTAGGATTAGTTTCCAGAGTGTGTATAAGCATAGACGCTGACTCTGTTTTCATTTTTAATAGGCGTGCAGTGTATTATTGAGAACATTGGTAATTTTTCTGACAGTGGAATATAGAAAATAGTTCAGAGATATCAGTTTTCTCACAATGATTTTCGTCAAAGAATTCAAGAAGCAAGAGAATGGATATTAAAACTAATACTCTATCTCTCTCTCTCTCTTATTCATAAAAATCGGCCAACCTTCAAAAATAAGAAGAGAAAAGCAAGGAAAAAGAAAAAGGAAAAACAAAGGGAACAAGTGAATAACAAGAAGAAGGTAAGGTGTTTTTACTTCATTTTCACCTTCCGAATCACCTTTTTAGCCCTTAAAGTCCTCATAAATGTTATTCCTCTCCTCAAAAGCTCAATTTCTATGGTTTTTGTTTGTCAAGGAAAGGTGTTATGGTGCTACCAAGAAGAGCCAAAGTTGGAGAGACAAAGAACAAGCCATAGAAAGTGAAAAGGGTAAGCTTAAGCTTTGTTTTGAGCTTAGCATCTTGTGATTTAGTTGAGTTTTGTGAATTCTTTGGTGCTGCCCTAATTTCTGTCATTTAGGGTTTATTAGGGTTTATGAAGCTTTGATTATATACATGTTGCTATATGATGTTTATGAAGCATATGAACCTAGTTGGTGGATAAATTGAGAATTTGCAAATTGTTGTTTTGGAACCCTAATTTTGGCCAGATGTAGGGAATCAAGAATGAATGAGATTTTGCCAAATTTGAGGTTTTCAATGGATTCCTTGGGCAAAATTGTGTAGGAAAAGGTTGTTGACACAATTTTAGAAAGAATAAATTTGAACTACAAAAGTTGGAATAATGCTACCACATTGTGTTTCCTGCGAGGCAGTGAGTTTGTGGCATGATTTTGAATGACCAAATGATATTCAATAAATGTGAAAATTTTCAGAATAAAAGTAAACTAAACAAATAAAGGTGAAAATTTTCAGAATAAAAGTAGACTAAACAAGCTTTAATTTGATAAGTCATATAGGTCAATTGGATTTGTACCCTATGAGTTATGCATTTTTAAAGTTGGTCTTGTAAAATTGGCATGTTTCAGCGGCAAAGTCCAATAAATGTTAATTTTGGAATTCTGTGGCTAGAGTTGACTCTAAGTAATATTTTTCTTATAAAATAGATTCAAAGAGCTTTAAGTAGGAATTTGAACCACCCCACTTGAAGTTCTATAAAATTAGTTATGAATTTTCAGAGTTTGGTCAAAATGTTGGTAGCTTTTGGCTATCATGCGAATTTAAGAAAGAAATGGCCAAATGTAATTTGTATGAACTCCAAGGGTTAAGTTGAGCACTTGGGGTTAGTGTAGCCACACTAGAGGTTCATTGGTCATTGCTCTAATAATGTCATTATTTACTTAGCCATGGGGCGACAATGAAGAAGTAACTTCAATGGTTGGAAAAAAGGGAACAAGAGGAGGACTTAAAGACACAGGGTAGTGAACTTACTTAACTTACATGTATTTGATGTGTTTGCTGTGTATTGATTTGCAGTATTACTTTGCTTGATTATGTGAAACATGTATGAATGAATGAAGCTCTATTTCTATTTATATTGTAGTCATAGATATGTTACATGAAACATTAAGCATGCATAAATGTCATTATATGAATATAAGCCTATGTAAGGCAAGCATATAATGCATTAGTATTCATCTTGCATGCATTGTTAGTATTATTTGTTATTGAAACTCCCCGAATTTCACCCTCCCCCAACCAACCATTTAAACAGGTGAAAACAAGAGATGTGCTGAGAAACTGCACGAGAGGAATGCAGTGGTGGAATGAAGATGGGAAGATATTTACGTTTCATTGTAATGGGTTTAGATACCCTAGTAGCCCTGTGCGGCGTATTGTGTGTTTGGAAGAGCTTATATTTGGGAAATAAGTCCTTATTACGCAAGCCGAGATAAAACTCCTCTCACATACTTATCTCGTATACCGTGCATCACGAATTATAAGCACTTATTACCCAAAAATAAGCTATTTCAAACGAGCACGTAAACATTGTTTGTAACTATTATATACAATTCATGTAGGGAATTCCTGTAATATAATCATGTATTTATTATCAGTATATTTATGCTATTCTTGTGTGCCCACCAAACTACGCGCAATTACTCTGAATAATGTGTAAATAAGATAAGGGTTTGACAAAATACAATTTTTTTTCAAAATATATCATTATTATTTATGAGGAGGTATGTGAGAGAAAATATGTAAGATTATTTAAAGGATTAAGGTACATTAAGTACTTGAAGTTTTTTTTTTCATTTGCATCTAATATCTAAAAGTATTTTGTGATGCATCCATATTTTAAAATATTTTTTTAAGTGCGCCCAACACTCTGATGTATTTTTCCAAGTGCTTCCAGTATAATAAATATTTTTCAGGTACATCCAGTACCTTGAATTATTTTTTTATGTGTCCATGATCCAACATCCTGATGTATTTTTTAGATATATCCAACACCCTGAATTATCTAAATTGTTAAGTGAAAACTTACATAAAAAAATACTTTGAAGTGATAGACGCACCTGGAAAATATCTCAAGATGCTGAATGCATTGCAAAATACTTTAACACACTAAATGCACTTAAAAAATACTTTTTGGTACTGGATGCACCTTAACCTATATTTAAATAATGGATTTGAGTTAAAATTCAAATCCAAATGCTCCTGATCCAAACACAGCATTATTGGATGTTAATTACTTGTCTACCCTTTCGGGGAAAACACTCGTGTCATTGTAAGAATGAGCATATTCTGAGCAGAAAAACATGCGATACTTGTATACAAACAAGTTAACACAAATTTAATGTGCAAACGTTTGCGCACATGCACGAACATCTATCATCTTTACTCTTTTCTTCAAATACTCTGTTCGGTCTTATTTATAAGCTACTTTTTTTTTTATTGTGTAAAACGAACTGGTGGTTAAAAGCAATAAGTGTATAAAAAATGTCATGTTTTTTTTTTCATATATGTCCCTATTTATGAAAGGAGTATAGGAGAGAAAATAGATAAAAAGTATAAAAGATAATAAGTATGAGATATGAGAGATATAATGAATATTTAATAAGGGTAAAATAGGAAGGAGAAGCTTACATTTCCAGACAAAAAGTGAAAATTGTTTATAAAAGGGATCAGTCCTGTAAAAAAAAAAGTTGCTTATAAATAGGACTGAGGGAATAATGTTCTTGAATTGGATTCTTTGGCTCAACCTTTCTTTTTCCATGAAAAGTGACCAAGCTCACAAACAACAATCTGCAAACGTCATAAATCAAACACCAAAACACAAAATAAATGCAAAGAATCTGAGGATATTTTATCTCCATGATAGCTTCTTATGCAAGACATGGAGACGTGGAGGCCAAAAGTGGTGGTTGTTCGACATAAAGAAGTTCTCATGATACGAGTCATTATGCCAATAAAAAATTATAATTTTAAACAATTATGTAATAATATTTTGAGAAAATTGCTTCTCATTACATAATTATTTTGTGTAAAGGTATCTGAAATTTGTTTAAAAACTCGTGTGCACGGTATGTTAAATTTTTTTGGTTGTGTACAATATATTTTAATTAGTGGAATAAGCCTTTTGTTGTTATTTTACAACATGTTTATAACTATGTATGAAATAAAATATGTTTGCACATTGCTGAAAATATGATACATATAGTTAAATAAGAGTTGTACTCACTCAAGACTCAAGGACATGATGGTGCTTAGCTACCTTTGAATAATAAATTTTGTAATGGGGTTTTAGCATTTCTTCCTAATAATGTTAGTTTTCTGCAAATATAATGGAAAATGCTATAAAATTTAGTAACAATTTTGGTTACTTAAAATAATTATGATTTTTTTAAATAGCCTAACATAAGTTTTTTCAAAATTCAAATGCTACAGTATGGTTTTTATTACCAATAAAAAATATACTGAAGTATAGTTTTGTTGAAAAGCAAATACTCTATCATCAAATCGAACACTGTAAAAGGTTATCAGAATACTTACTTCAACGTAACTTGATTTAATTATTTCCCTTCTATTCCTTTCTTTGTTTAGAATGATATAATATTATTATGGCCCTGGATTTGATATGTATCAAGTCTCAAATAAGAGAAATTATCTAACTGAAACTCAAATAATAATAATAATAATAATAATTATTATTATTAAAAAAAACCCCATTTCTTGAATAAATAATACTATTAGGTGAGCCCGGGGATTCATAAATGCTATACTAACCTTATTTCCCGTGATGATCCCTTAATTACATTCATTGGATCGACGTCGTTTTCAGCAACTAATTCCCTCTCTGGAAAACTCATTCCCATCTCTCTTCTTGCTGTTCTCCACTCCTTCTGGTTTTTATCGCTTAAAGATGTATGATTATTTGGTCACCGCCACGTTATTTCTATAGTCATCTAGTGTGGGCCCCACGAACAAATCAAGGTACTGGCCCCAAAAAAAAACAACAAGGTAAGTTAACACACTAATTTATAAATAGTGTGAATTCTTATAATTTCCTTGATACATATACACTGATAATGATTCATTTTTAAATAATAATAATAATAAAACTTTGTTTAATAAAATTTACTAAATCCACCAATACACAATATTAATTAAGTTCAAGTAATTTAGCTCTTATCTTTTTATAATTACATGTATATTCTATTGAACCCAATTTTATTTGAGACAGGATCCAACCCTAAAGGCAGGTGCCTATCCAAATAGAGATTTGAAAGTTGGATCTGTCATGTTGCTAGGAATCAGCCTTTTCATTATGCCCAATTCTCATTGGTAATTCAGCACTTATTCATCTTAGACAATGTCTTATTTTAAAATTTTGTGAATAAAATAGAGATAATTACCCATAAATCCTTATTTGTATAAGTGCCTAATGGTCCACCTTTTTAAAAATTCAAGGATCATTAAACAATTAGTTCTCCAAAATAGGTATTTGTGAGCAATTCTCTAAAAAAAAAATAATGCAAAGGAGAACTTTATACCTATGGATTCTATCCCAGTCTGATTTAAACATGGTTTTGAAAATCGGACCGGTCAGTTTGGACCGAAAACCGACGAACCGATAGAAAAACCAATCCAATTTGGTAATCAAATTGAGTTTAGAGGTGACTCCAAGTCAACTAAGCCAACTCGACTTGACTCAGCTAAGTTGAGCGAGTCACCAAGTCACCTTTTTTTATTTTTTTTTTCAGCCTCTTTGGATGAAACAACGTTGTTTCATTGTTTTTTTTTTTAAATTTCAAACTTAAAGTTGATTGAAGAAGAGAAGAGTGGTTGCGACTCAGTAGTGATGACTGATGACTATGATCATCAGTTTATTTTTCGGTTTTCTTTTATGGTTGTTGCTTTGTGGTTTTTTATTGCTGGTTTTTGCTCTGTGTTTTTTTATTGCTGGTGTTTTGTTTTTGACTTTTAGATGTCATTGTTTTGTTTTTTCCTTGTAGCTAGATATTTTTAACCGAGTTTTGGCTTGCTTTCTGGTGTTGGGTTTGGTTTCTGTGGTTTTTGATGTTATTAATCGAATTGTGTTGATTGAAAGGGTGATTTTGGTTTGCTTTCAGTTTGTTAATGGAGGGAAATATAAATATTAATAATGAAGGTGCTCAGAATACTACTACCCCCAATCCTGAGTTTAGTAATCCTCCCAACAATAGTTCAAAGCCATGACAATCGAGTGTAAAAAAAAACAGACCCTGCTTGGGAATATGTTTCTGTTAAGAAAGAGGCGAAAGTAAATATGTTGACATGCCTTTTATGTGGTTTAAGTTACATTGGAGGTGTGATAAATAGCTTCAAACAACAATTAGCTTGTGTGAGTGGTAAAGTGAGTTCTTGTAAAAAAGTTTTGTCACACCCTTATCTCATTTTAACCTTTTTCAGAGTATTTGCGGAAAACGATATGTGGTTCGATAGGCAACACAGGAATAGCATAATTATACTGATAATATGTGCATGATTACATAAATTCCCTATAGGGGTTCGTACATGATACTTACAATTAAGGTAGCCGCACAAAGCTACTAGGGCGTCTAAATTGATCCTAGTGAAATGGAGACTTTTTCCCGTCTTCGCTCCACCACTGCAACCCTCTCTCGTGCAGTTCCCTTCTCTAATTTCCGCGTACCTTCTGTATTCGCCATACTAAATTGTTGGTAGGGGAGGGTGAGATTCTAGAGAATCTCAGTAGGAAACAGATACCATAATGCATGCATGATAGATGCTATGTGCATGACATGATAGCTTTATCTAGATGCATTGCCCTATAATGACATTTCTGCATGCTCAATGTTTCATGCAACAAACTATGGCCACAGTATAAACAGAAACAGAGCTTCATTTATTCAAATATGCTTCACATAATCAAGTAAAGTAATCACATATATCAATACACAAGTAGAGATATCAAATACATGAAAATAAGGTAAGTCCCCTACCTTAACCCTTTTCCGCCTCGAAACGTGTGCCTCGTAAAGCGTGCCAATAGCTCGGACTCCATATTCGATCCTACAATTCCAAATGTACCAATTATACACTTCCATGATGTTTCTGGAAGTTATATGAGGCTATATTGAAAAATTACTAAAATGCCGCCGGAGGCCCGGCCTAGCCCTGCCATACTCGATCCGGATATATGTTTCCCGAAATTCTAACGTGGGCTACCCTCACATATTTTTGCCCAAGGAATCCATTTCCGGACTCGGAATTATCAAATTTATTGTCAAATTGCAAATTTACCCTTGACAGCCCCACTTTAAGGATTTTAGGGGCGTTTTCGTAATTATGCTTTTTCGGCCTTTTATGAAAAAGTGACCAACTATACCCTACCTAATTTTCACTCCTAAACTCAATGGAACCATCAAATCATTGAAAATCCAACTCTAACCTCTCCAAACTAGCCTTGACTAAAATTCTCAGTTGCCCGGAAAAAATTGGGGTTTTTCGGTTTCGGCTGTATAAACGTGTTTCTTTCTACTCCTAACCACTTTATTAACTATTCCATTAGGTTACAACTACCATTTAGTACCAATTTGGGCAGCATAATAGCCCCACTCACCCATTTTCCATTTTTGAAAGCAATGACAATCCGGTGAAATTTCACCGATTAAATTGTCCACAACAGCCAGAATAGTCAATATACAAGAGTTTGGAAGTTACCTCAAGCTCCCAATAGCTTTTCCTTAAATTGGCTGAAAACCCTAGGTGTTCAACAACAGATTTTGAGCTTCCAAACCTTAAAGAACATAGAAGAGTAGCTTAGGAGCGGAGTTATACGCGTTAGGAGCTAGATCGTCGGAGAAATCGGCTTACCTTACGAGTTCTCTTATCCTTCTCTCTCTAAACCCTCTCAAGCTTTCTCTCTCTATTTCCAACAAAAAGGACATCATTTCTGGCCTAATGGAGGATGCAGGTGATTTATTTTATCATATATGATATTGTATTTTAATTATGTAATCATTTTCCAAAATTCAGATTAATTGGGAATTTTGGCATATTTCTGTCTAATCTTTGAAAAATCATAACTAATTCTAGAAAAATCAAATTAGAGTGATTCTAAAGCCTATAGAACCCTTATTGAGTCTAGTTTCAAGAAAAAAAATATAGACTTTTGCTAGATGGAATCACAAAATTTCCAAAATTTCAATCTTTGCATATTGTTTCAAAAATTTCACAGTTTTTCTGTGCTAACTTCAAAAATTCATAAATTTTTTTTATATAGCTCTAATTGAGTCATATGACCTATCAAATTAAAGCTTAGGATGTCTACTTTAACGCTGTAAAATTTTATTATTTTTTTTCATTATTTGGTCATAAAAAATTGCATGAAAAGCTCACTACCTCATAGGAGATTTCACCCAAAAAAATAATTACTTTCTCGAAAATTCACCATTTTACTTTCTTTAATACCTCAAAGATATAAGAATCATTAGGGAATAAATTTGGGATCCTGCTAAATTGGGGCTTAGCAGTCTACTTATTTCAGACTTATTCTCTAGCCTCAAATCTCAAAATTCGGGGTATTACAAGTTTCTTATGATGTACATGCTAGAATGAAAGTATCTTTAGTAGAAGGTTTGAAGAAAAATCTTGTTCATGCAGCTAGAGAAAGCGAAGAACCAATTATTTCAAAGAGGAAAGCTCCTAGCGTTGTGGGGGGTTGAAAATTATTTTGCACCCAGGACAACTCCTGGTGCTAAACGAAGCATCAATAGTGCATATGCAAGTCAAAAAGCCCAATATAATGCAAAAATCGTTTTTGGTCAATAGGCTTATATGAATTATGTTCCATTTAATGCATTGACTTGTCTCTTATTTCAAAAAGATATTGATACTTCTACTACAATTAGGGCCTGGGTTTAAGGTCCCTTATTATCATGAGTATAGAGTTAGTATATTGAGAAATTGTTAAAAAGAATGTCAACTTGTAATTGATAGATATCGAGCTAAATGGAAAGGCACAAATGTGCCCTGTTTTGACCAATACACAAAACCAACACAAATATGCCAGACTTTACATTTAAGTTTCAATTCAATTCTATCAATTCAAAACACTAAACAATGCACCATTTACATAACAACAACATACCATACTCCCCATGACCCTAAATCACAAAAATTAGGGCAAATTTTCTAGAAATTCAAGGCCCAACCAATGGCCATAAAACTTATATGAAAATGAAGCTTTCACTCACATCAATAATTTTTCCAAAGAGGTTCATTGGTTCTCCAATCTCTAGATTTCCTAGTGTGCTCAAAACACCACAAATGGAAAATCTAAAACTATGAAAGTGAAGCTCTCAACACAAAAAATAACTTTATAGAAGGAAGTTTTGGCATTAGAGGTCAAGATCTCACCTTTCTTAAGCTTTCCTTCTTCCTCTTTAGTCTCCAATGGCTAAAATGAGAGCTTGGAGGGAGAGAGAGAGTTTTGAGATGATGATGAAGCATGGTAGAATTTCTGCCCCCATGCCTTTCATACATACAAAAAGAGAGGGGGGGAGAAATGATATTAAAATGCAACATTTGACTTTCCCTAACACTCAAACATCATCTCATTTTGCCAAGTGTTGCCATTTCATTGGCACTCATAAAATAAGTAACCAATTGGTTACTCTAACCACTCCATTAGCCATTTGGTCACACATATCATTTCTCCTTAGTTAGTAATTAATCTATCCATTAATCGCGAACTTATAACCATTCTTTTAATTTCTCACTGATTATGGCACATTTATTTAAATTACCACATAACACATAATTAGTTCTTTTCCTCTTATTTATGCGCCATTTACCCTTATTTAAGCCCAAATAATTATTTCATCACATAATTATGCTAAAATACAAGGTGTTGGGTATTCCCAATAACTTATTCATATCTCAAATCAACTTTAATTCCTAAATCATTTTCAATAATTGTCATTAACCCTTAATCAAAATTTGAGGCATTACAATCTTGATCGGTTAAATAACCAATCCAGGTTTCAGAACCTTGAATTTAAACAAATTGTAAATCTTGCATTATTGATTAAGATTCCGTGCTAAATAGTTGATAAATTTAACATCACATGTACTAGAAAGTGGTGTGATTATTGAGAAGGCAAGTGGTATGTAAGACAATAAGTTTGATATGAAATTAAATGACAATCACATTGTTAGGGAGGAAGTGGAGAGAAAAAACATAAAAAGGAGAATTAGAAAAAACTGAAAAAGGCCGTGCGGGCCCCGCTCACATGGGAGAGGGTTGAAAAAACTAAAAAGGCGATCGCACCAACTGAAAACAACAGACACGGCGCCTTCAACGCTCACATTCTCTCTCCCTCGTCTCGTGCCACAGTGTCATCTCTTCTTTTGCATTTTCTTATGTTCACACGTCCCCAGTCCTCTCCATTTTTTTGGGTTATTTGATTAACGTTACAGTCCTTTCAAACCTTTTGAATACTTATTATGGGAATGTATATCTTTAATCTTTTGAGTTTATATTAAATTTTAATTTAATTTTAAACATATTTTTAATCTGTTAATCTTAACACCGTCAATATCATTTAATAGAAAGTGTTAAATGACAATTACAATTAAATACTGACAAAATATATTTATAATAGAAGGATTAAAAATAAAATGGGAGAGTGGGATCCCCAAAAATCTCAATAATAACCTAGTATGGAAATACACTAAAAATTGTCAATGAATTTCGTTCACTTGTTATGAAAATTTTTAGTGATTACCTTCATTCTTTTAAACTTCACAACTATTTTTCCAACTATCATAAACATGTCAATGTGCAAGTTTATTTTAATTGTCATAATATAGTAATATTCATAGCAAAGGATTAAAATTTAAATTATTTTACTTTTAAAATAATAAAAATGATTATAAACCAGCTTTGTCAAAATTTAATGTCTGCGTTTTCATTTAAATTTGTCTGGTTAATATTTTTATTAAGTGAGACTAATAATGTTAAAATTAAGAGACTAAAAATGTACATTATAAATGTAAATTACTAAACTTAAATTTGATGTAAATTTAGAGGAGTGTGATTTAATAACATTTCCTAAACTCATTATTAAATATTATTTTATAAAATGTTAAATTCTAAATATTCAAAATTTATCCAAAAATAGGGGGAAAGTGGGAAAAAAAAGAAAGAGAAAAAAAGAAGAAGAAATCAACAGAATCAAGTCCTGTGCTCAGGTCAAATCATTTCCCTTTCCCTTTCCCTTTTCCACGCCTCAAACTACGCACATTCCATTCTCATCATCTTTCTTGCCTTTGGCTAACGCGCAAAGTTGTTGGTTTGCCCGGATCAAGTAACTCACCGCTCAATGTCATTATTGTTAATAAATCTGTATTACTGTGTGTGTCCCCATTAATTTTATTATATAGGAGTGCTCAACAATTAATTTAATTCTTGATTTATTATGCTATGATTATTGTTATCAAATTTGTTAGTTGACTCTCCGAGTTCATTATTTTTACGTTTCTATTTTATAAAATTGTGTCAAGTCATCTTTAAACTAGGTCAAATCATGAATTTACACACTAAATTTATTGTTTTTATTTTATTATTTATAAAATCATGTTAACTCACTCTTAAATTCTTGTTAATATTTTTATTAGATCATGCTCAATAACTTTATATATAAATTTTCTAAAAAATTCTTTATTAGGCATGATAAATTATGAATGATGATCGATTTAATTTTAATTATTTGAATTAAAATATATTTGAATAAATTGTTGTGCTATTTTATATTTAATTATTTAATTATATACTATTAATATATAGAGAGAATCTATGAAAAGTAATTTGAAAATTGGGAAATGACATATCAGTCATTTTATAAGAAAAAAGTTGGAAATTTCTTATCACATTTTGACATTTTCTAATCAACTTTTAGTAAAAAAAACTCATCTGTCATTTTCCAATTTTTAAATTCTTTTTTAAAGAATCTCCCTAATATATATTTATTAATAAAAATAGTCTCCTACGTTACGAATTTAACATACGGATTACCTTCGTTGTCACGAGTTTGTTTATACTCTTTGACAACGTTGCTTATGATTAATTATTAGGGATCACCACATCCCTCTCCCTCCTCCTCGTTCCTACAAATACCTATGCAATTCCTTCATGTTCCTTCACACTTCTTCCTTCATACCCTTCACCGTACGACTCATTCTTGAGTCTCTCGTCTCTCGTCCCATTCTCTCTTGTTTTTGTCCTCTTTTCTCAATTCCTCAACAAAAATGGCGGCCCCTACCTCCAGATCTGTCTTCATTCTCCTCGCATTGCTTCTTTTGATCACATTCTCTGAAGTGGCTCAGGTACGAACTTCACTCCATTCACACTCTACGGCGTACATAATAATTACTCGCAATATTCTTCTCCGATTGTTCTCTTTCTCACTAGAATCTCGCTTTCACTGCGATCCGTGAACAGGCTTATGGACGCTCGAATCTTCGTCCTTCAGGTAATGTACCGCATTATTCACGAATTTCAGAGGATTAAGGAACCAAAATTCCGACGAATTTAGGGTTTCGCATTGTCAATTTCCCCTCGATCATAACGGAGCTTCTGTAAAATGCAGATTGCAAGCCGAAGTGTAACTACCGATGCTCTGCAACTTCGCACAAGAAGCCTTGCATGTTCTTCTGTCAGAAATGCTGCGCGAAATGCCTCTGTGTGCCTGCAGGTACCTACGGCAACAAGCAATCTTGCCCTTGCTACAACAACTGGAAGACCCAGGAAGGAGGACCTAAATGCCCTTGAAGAGATCAGAGTATATGATATACTATGCATAATAAGCAATGTTAAAAGATTTTCAAGAATTATTATGATTAGGATTTTCTGCTGCAGCGATTTTAATTGCTGGATTTGGTAGTTCAAGGGCACATTTATCGATGTTCCCTTCACAGAGCAGATACTGTTCCAAATTGTAATTTAGGTTCTGCGCAATTGCAGTTTTGCTGCTATATTCTCGGTTCTGCAGCTCCCAGCCATGGAAGCCGGGTTATATTGCTTGATTAAGAAAATGTTTCCTTCTTTGTCCTATCTCATGGTGTATGATTTCGTACAGATGGTTGAGATTTAATAATATATAAAAAATATTATTACAATAAAAATTTATTATGATAAATTTTAACTATTAAAAATTACTCCCTCCGGTCCTAATTATAAGACAACATTTGGGAGTTGATTTTGGTCCTAATTATAGGACAAAGTTTTAATTTTTGTCAATTTCTTCCCAAAATACCCCAATTGATACTTCAAGGCAAATGATTAACATCAATAGAACATGATTTCTTATATGTATTAAATAAGGGCATTTTAGGAAAATAAATAAGATTAACTAATTTAACTGCTATTCTTAATTTCTCCAAAGTTAGGTAAATATGTCCTATAATTAGGACCGGAGGGAGTAATTTAATGATATATGTATTTAATGAAAAATAAACAAAAAAAAATTAATAGAAACACCCGTCCCCAATCATGCGACTGCAATGCTCACTCACTCCCTCACTAGTGGCTTATTATAATATGTTGAGGCTGAGGATAATGCAATGAATAGCGCCTGCTTGGTTATTAGGTGTATTAATTTTTTAATGAACTATATTGTCCTACATGCTTCTATGGTGAAACGTACAAGTACCGGTGAAGAAGCGGCAACTACCGCTCCATTTTCAAACTTTATGCCTTATTCAATAGAGTGGGGAATATCGAGCCACCCTGGGGAATATCGAGCCACCCAATTTAAATTAGCTTTTAATCGAGGGCCAAGCTTAATATTAAATTAAATAATATAGCCTGTATTTGGTATCACTTATTGTTGAACAATAAGTCCTTGTTACGTAAGTCGAGACAAAACTCCTCTTAGCTTTTTTTAATAGCTTTTACGACTTATGAGGTAAGTGTGTGAGAGGAGTTTTGTCTCGGGTTGCGCAAACCATGGTTTGAAACCATGGTTTTGGAAGTTCCCAAACACACACGTGTTTGGAAACTTCCAAAACCATGGTTTGCGCAACCCGAGACAAAATTCCTCTCACACACTTACCTCGCAAGTCGTAAAAGCTATTAAAAAAAACTAATCTAAACACACACTTCGTATATCATGAATCACGATTTATAAATATTTATTGTTTAAAAATAAACTATTTCAAACGAGCACATATATAACGGGCTTAAACAAGCTGCTGCTAAGACCGTTTGGGAATGCAGTGAGGATCACTGGACTTTTTATCCATACCGTGGTTTCCTGTAGAAGCTCAAAACGCCAGTTTCTGACTCTTGTATTTTCTCCACGGTGGCTTCGAAATAGACCCAAAAATTCATTGCACCATAGGCAGAAGGACAGATGACCAAAAATTCTGACTTTTATCAAATTTTTTTAATTTTTTTTACTTCAATTATCACAATATATATAACTAATATATATATATAGTATTCAATAAGATTCATGTTTTTTTCAGTCAATTAATTTTCATCTAAACGGGCTTTTCAAACACTAATTCAAATAGGTTTAAGGTTAGAAAAAAGGTCACTCATGTCACCGTCAATCCAAACAGAAATCACATCTACAATCTGACTTTTCCAAAAGCTTATCTATAAAAAAAACCCATTCTCCGCTAATCCAAACAAACACTAATTAATTGGTTTAATTAAGAGGCAAGGCCAATGACATAGTATAATAGGAATGGTATCTGTTTAAAACTTTGAATAAAAAGACTAGTCCCAACCATGTGCTAAGGCATATTTAAATGAACAAGTCGTGATTAGTTATTTAAAACATGACTTACATCTGTATTAGACCTGCCTATTTTTATTTTTATATGATATTTATTTATATAAATAAAAATATATATTTATATGCAAACCAAGGTTGTTAAACTTGCAAGTTTAAGCAAACTCGTAACAGTAGCATAAACTTGTATCGTGAACTCAAATCGTAAATTCGTTGATATTTACCTTTACTATTAAATAGGTACTAAACTACTAATAGTGTATAATTAAATAATTAAAATATAAAAATGACAATAATTTGATCTAAATATATTTCAAATTCAAATAATTGAAATATCAACATTCATAATTTATTATGTTTAACAAAGAAATTTCTATAAATTTTATATAAAGCCATTAAGAGCATGATTAAATCAAAGAAGTTAACACGATTATGTAAGCTAGAAACGTAAAAATGGTAAACTTAAAAAGTCAACTCACGAGTTTGACAACAATGATACAAACATACAAAAATAAAATATAAATAAAAAATAATTTAAATTAATTTATAAATTTGTTATAAGTTTTTTTTTCATTTTTTTATATAAAAACAAACTTCATTAAACACACATTAAAATGATTACAAGAAACTTGGGCTACATTACATCAATGGTGAAAGCAAAACCAAGTAGCCTAAGACAACAACAGAATAAAGCAAAGAGACAAACAAACAGAAACTAAAAATAGCATACATGAAGATCATAGAAAAACAAAGCAGCAAATGGCTTCTACAGACAAGAAGGTTCACAAGCACCAAAAGAGAGCTACCAAGAACCGCCAAAAAAGCAGATGGAGCTAGGAAGGGTCGAGTAGGATATGACGTAGGGGTGTTTATGGGCAGGGCTAGGCATTTTGCAACCCAATGCCCTGCTCGAAGGATCATTAGGCTGCATTTTGCAGCCCGATGCCCGATCCTGCCAGGTAGAAGCCCAAACATTTTCGAGCAATTCGCCCTACCCAACATTTATCAACCCAACTTTGAAGCCACTCTTTATGGGATCACAAACAAGTTCATAACTGAACTTTTGTGCTTGAAAAACTTGACCTTTACTTACATTTCTTGTGTTTAATGATGTACCAAGAAAGGGTCTCCAAGATATAGCAACCCTGGAAGAAAATGAATTTCCATAAAAATTAAAGCAAAAGCCAAAGTTCTACCAATTTCAGAACTAACAGCTAGAACACGAATTTCCACAACAATCAAAGCAAAAGCCAAATTTCTACCAATTTCAAAGATGATAGCTCTCATTCTACATCAAAGGGAGGCACAACCATAATTCTACAATTGGAACATTCCAAAATAAGCCTACAACTTAAGTCTTGATGTCAAAAAGAGTAAAGACTACCATATGTCTCAACAAATAGTCAAATACCCATACTTGAAGAATTAAATAACATCCACAATCCATTAAAACAAGGCATAAAAAAATTGTAATTAAAACCTTATAGTTCTGCAAGTGGTTGCATCAATCCCCCAAAATTGACAAAATGATGAAGTAGCTAGAATTACCTACAAGTAAACAAAGAAGAAAACGTGTAATTATGTACAAGGAAATTTACATTTACAAGTAAATTTTTAAAGGTTGCAAATTACCTACTTCGCAACTCATTCTTATAAAATTATCATGCAATCACCATTAGCCAACCATACCCATTACATTCTCCCTTCTCCAAGTGCATCATCTAGGGGGAAAAAAGAACAATTACATTACAAATTATGAAGTAACATCTTTGTGTTCAGATGTGTTTATATATGAATTTATGAGCTTCAGAATAAAAGCTTACTTGCAAGCTGAATGGCATTTTTCGTCTCATTAAAATTATCAGACTCATGAAGCTTTTCAATAAATTCAAAGAGAGATTGCCCAGATTGTAGAAAACTTTGGCTACAAATCAATGCTTCTGTCATTTTAGGAGACAGAGAGCTCCTATAATGATCAACCACCCGTCCTCCTGTACTAAAGACAAACTCAGAAGCCACTGTGGAAACTGGCATAGCTAATACATCTCATGCCATGTGGGAGAGAATTTTGTATTTTTCATGTAGGAAAAAAATATTAACTAAAAAGGAGATTAGGCGTACCTGGACGAATCCATCTTCGGATCCGGGTCAAAGCTCCAATACTCCATACTTGTGCCCACACAATTATTAGACTATTAGAGCCTAATTGTGATTTGCACAGCAGATCACCAGAACCAGAAAGATGGTAGGAGAGAAGGGAATTGCCAGAAAACTCAATGGAGAGGCGAATTGCAATTGAGGAGGCACACCCTATTTATAGTGGTTTATGGAAGCCACTAATTAGGAAATGTGTGCACTCCTTATTGCCCTCCAAGACAGCAATTAATTGTCTCTCAATTAATTCCCTAATTATGGTGATTTGTTCCTCTTTTAACAAATCCATAATTATTGCTAAATATTCCCAAATCTGCATCTTATGCTGATTTTATTCTTATTTGATTAGGCTACTTATTTCCTAATCAAATAGTCCAGCCCATCAAGGGCGGACCTGGACCCAAAGTCAAACATCTCCCACTCGCACTTGATGGGCCTCCCATCGTGCGTGCATTACTTTTTCTTGTTTCATACTTGGCGTCTGCCGTGACTACGTGGGCAAAAACGTCTTTAAGATTTGGTGCTTGTGATACTAGAAATCCTTTATATCGAACCAGCATCCAAGGACACCCTTTATATATAACCGTAAGCTATATGTTCATTACCTCATATGCCCCAGATTCTCCCATACATATTACTCATGGCATATCCAATCCCTCTCGAGTTAATATGTTGATTAACTCAGATTGCCTTCCACGCACATAGTATCCGCACTTACCAGCTACACATAGAGCTAGTAAGGGGTCGACCACAGATACTAGTACATCTTATGTATCTAGGAGTAAATCTTCCTTTTTGACTAAACATCAGTCCATCTTGACTGGGTCGCTTTCCTAGTTTTCACTCGTCTAACCGAATCGAGTGTGATTATGGAGCTTCAGCTAAAGTAGCTGCCACCAAACCAAGCTTTCATGATGCTGCCTAAGTCTTAAGGGCATCGTAGAAGTATTCTTCCTTCCTAGGACTCATACTGTGGTGAACTAGGGATCTTTCACCCACATCCCGTGTTGCAGTTTAACTCTCAAGCACATGCAGTATGAATTGCATGCTACGGTGAATGGTTTGAGGTGTACATCGATTTCTTTATCTTTCACCGTACAGACATTAGTTCCAAAATGTACTCAACATTTGAACCAGAACTTCCTTTTTCACAATATCTCTTATTTGTGAAAAAAAGGGTTCTTTGCCTGGCTACAGGTCTATATTCATGCTTCGATCCATTTTCTGTGTATATGCACACATGTAGATCTCATCTCAGTCTAACTGAGGCAACTCAAACGCAAAGATTCTTCTCAACCATTTCATGGTGATCATTCGCTCATCTTACCTTCCCATGCCCCCGCAAAAACATGGGAAGACGGTTGTTCGTGTGAGTGAACCAACCTTTTTTGACCTGTACGACATACAAAACTGTATACCTTTATGTATTTACTCACAACATACATAGCATTTCTTTTATCTTCATATAAAAGAAGTTCATGACCTTATATTTTATTTGCGCCCCTAGATTTTCACTAACTTAATGAAAACTAAGCTATGGGCTCAATAAGGGGATCTACCAACATCTTGTCAGTAGAAGGTCATTGAACTATTGCTTTCCTTCTTTGAAAGCATATCTCTCATAGAGATGTATCAAAAAGGTATGTTTCGCCTTGCTGTGATACTTAAGATCCTCATCATAAAATGTTATCGTTTGGATCCTTCTATCTACCATTCATTCCCAATCTCTCATAGGAATTACTTTAGCCATATGGCAATTTGAATGATGGCAGAACACAACCTGCGTTCTATTTCCATGGATAACAGGAAAAAATACTTTGTATATTTCCTTACTCCATCACCATTTGCCTAGGTCTTGTATTGGAGTATCCTTTCAAAAAGGAAAGTTGTTATCTTGACAACTTAATCCATGGTTATTCTCATAACCCATTTCACAGCAGGACCAAAAAGCAACTTCCAAGTCTGACAAAAAACATTTGGTCTTATGTACACCAATGTGTACATTCATATTACCAACTGTAGTCTCACATGGGACTCTATCCACCTTTCTTATGTTGGATTCCTCATAGGACATGTATCCTCTTTAGGTTTATGCCCTTGACTTCAGGGGTGTCCATGGGTTCGCACTTTGACATTCTAAGATGTCTAAGGATTACACTTGTACATGTCTTAGATGGAAAAGACTGTATCTTTCTTGTGCAACTCCGTTTATCTTGTCGATCAAGATATTTGTTCAACCTATGACTTTCTCAACTCAGAATTTAAGGATTCTCTTATCCTTTATTCCTTTGACTCCCTTGACACTTGTTTCATTTGTCACTTGACAAAGGATGACTTCACAAAGAATCATCACTAGACCATTTGGAACTTATGTAGTGTTCTTCGATTATTTTGAAGTTGGTGAGGCTTTCACCTTGTAAAAACCTCATATACTACTATTTAGGTGATTGTTTCTACGAAGCCCTTAAGCTGTTTCATGTAGAGTTTATCATCCAATTTCCAAAATTCAAAATTGGAAGGTGGTCTTTACATCATCTTGATGCAATTTTCAAGACTAAGCTTGTTGTCATAGCCAAAGTTCAGAGTTAAAATGCACAATGGACAACTTTCCATTGTATTACCCCTTAGCCACAAAGTGTTTTAGGTTCTACATGCCCCCAACAGATTTGAGAATCTACTTGTTCCCAATCGCCTCTTGGCTAGGTGACAAATTACCCAAACACGTATTTGGCTTAAAAGGAATCCAAATCCTCCTGCATGACACTTTGCAATTCATCTTAGCAGGTCCTTCCAGTGTCTTTCAGACACTTATAGGTATTTATCATCACCTTCTAAATGATGAAAGGAGCATTCAATCCATTAAGGAATTTATCCCTTATAGTCATTCGCTAGATGACAATTTGCTCCGAGATGGATTTCATAGGATTCTTTTCCTATGAATGAGTGAGGTAATTCTCTCGTAACTTACCTCTTACCTCTTTCATTATGAAAATGGTCTCAATCCTCCCACTCGGATCAGTGAACTTAAGAACACTTGGTTATTCCTTATCACTTGTGAACCTCTTAAAGAGATTTATTGTGATTAATGCTCATTTCCTGCTAGGAAATCTGGGTTTTATGAACGTTGTGTCCCATAATTTTCTCTCAGTCACTGAACCGCCATCATTTTCACTAATGAAGACGTGTCATGTCAAATTCTCATGTCATCTCACAAAGAGATACCTTGTATACGTAGCCCTAATCTTCCTTACTCATAGGAAGAAGTGTGAATATAAAGTTGATGACCCTTATGGTCTTAACGAACTTGGCCCTAGTCTAAGGCCCATCCACCATTCATAGGGTAAAGTCGTGACTGACATAGAGGGCATTTAGTTAAGTGTGAATATAATAGCTATGAGTCTACCTACCAACATATGGCTGATAGCCTCATTGGTGCCATTATGTTGATAACCAAATCAAAGGAGAGGTCTAACTCTCTATTTCAACAATTCTATTATGTTGAAGGGTTCTAGGTATTGATAGTTGCCTAACAATGCCTTTCTTGCACACAAAGCAGCTTGAACTAATCGCATGGGTGTCTCTAACCCTTGTTAGTTCAAAAAAAAGGTCTTTTCCTTTTAGTTTAACTGATTCCTGACTAGTTCAGCCATTATCTAACAGCTTCACACTTACCAAAAATCAAGAAAACATTACTGTATTTCGAGTAAACGTCCATAACGTTAACGAAACACCAAGCTCTTTGTGTTTTGCCCTCACGTTCATTGGTTCACTAACGTCATAATTTGCCAATTGCAGTGGATTTTCTCAAAAAATGTTTCTTTGTCTTTCTTGCCAGGTAGAATAAGTTTTCAACTTGTTCATATGGGTATTAACCCTTTAGCACACGTTATTTAACAAATACTCTTTTGCTAGTTTGATCATTCCCTTTGATCAAGGTGTATATCTGGCAAGAAATGGAATCTTTTATCCCTAGAAAAGAAACATCAAAATCCAACAAGGGATTTGAGAATCATAGTCCCATCAATCCTTAACTAAAGAGATAGCAAAGATGTGATTCTATCAGTTGCAATTGCATGGAGTGAATCAGGGTGGTTTATCTATGCAGAGTTAACGTGCAAGTTTCAATCCCTTGATTCTATCTCTTTATTGCTTTGCTTTTGACATGAAGCCATATGCTTCTGTGAAACATCCACAACTCATGTGGATTGCTACTTTTACAACCCTTAAAGGTTATCAACGTAGCTTTTCATCTTTGTAGAAACCATTGACCTCTTCTAGATCAAGTTTACCTCATAGGTTTCTTGCCCTTGGGCTTAAAGGATGAATCCTCCCACTCTTTAGCTAAGTTCATCTGACTGATGGATCTTGGATCCTTCAGTCTCTCACACTTAAGTTCAATGTGGTGAATCACATTGCTGAAAGGTTACAATATGCATATCAGGGGCAATTTATACTTTTCTATATGCCCACTCACTAGAAGACATGGCTCACTCCCACTCACTGGGAGACATAGCTCACTCCCACTCACTGGGAGACATAGCTTCCTCCCACTCACTGGGAGATGTCTTATCACAACATACACTTGTTGTTGGTTAGAAAGAACTTGGCATTTAGTTTGTCTCAATTTCTTAGTTCGACATCTGCCTCAAGTGTTGCCTAAACAACATGTTAGGACTTAGTACACTATGTTAAAACTTAACTTAGTTTTAACTTTATAGAAGAAGATCACCGATTTCACTATCTTCCAACACTATCCACACGGCTTGAATAAGGTTACATTGCTCGTACCATCATAAGTTTGAGCAATATTGTTCTTTCTATGCTTGATAGCATAAACCTTTTGTATCCTTCAGTTGCTTCAGCCTCTAAATGCTGAAGACTAGTTGGTAGGATGTCCCTGACATTTCATTCTTCTTAAATGAAAGAGATTTGAGAGTTTTTAACTCCACAGATATCTCTATTGAGCTTGTCTTCATAAGCTCAGTCAAATAGACTTGGTCATAATTGGTCACTCAGACGATTATGGTATACAAATCTTAGTTGTTCAAATAAGACAAAGGATAATTAGATGATAAGTTCACTAGTTTCATGTTCAGGAGACAACTATGTTGACTCCCATCCCAATCATACTAGTTAGCTCATCACCCTTTTAACTACAGTCTTTATTTGAACACTTTCCCCTTTGGATTTCTAGACGCATTCCAGAAAACTCCCACTCAATCAAAGAGTAGTTATATTAACAAGATAATAACACATTATCATCTAACTGGCATGAATGTTCAAGAAAACAAGAAGAGAATATACTGAATTCAATTCTACAAACTAACAGAGAATTTAATTTCAAATTCAATGGGAAAAACAAGAACATTAAAAAATTTAAGCCTCATATCATTGTCTCTTAACTAGGTTCTCCTTCTCATAGGCCCTTCTGACCATATTAACTCATGTAGCTTCTAGCTACAATGTCAAGCTCCTCTTTGCCATGTTTACATCCACTCATTTGGATGTATTTGCAGCATACCTCCCACTTGATGAGATGATTCTCACATCTCTATCTCTCTTGTCCTTTACATCCACTCATTTTAAGTTGCTGCAATTTTTCAGGTTTTTATCTCTAAGAGTTTGAGTCAAGGTTAGATAGGATTTTATATTTCAAAAACTCATTTGAATAATCCCTTACTTTTAAAGAATCTTTCAGCATTTAACCTAATATTGCAATTGAAAAAAATCTTAAAAAATAGGCCAACCTATCCCAAAAAACAATAGAACCAACATTGATTCAATTCCAACGTTTTTAGGACCCTCTAAGTGCACATAAGCACATTTTTGACTCAAATCATATCCAAACGTGCTTCAAATATATGCAAATTATATATCAAATTGAAGCTCTCGAATTTAGGGATTTTTAGGAACCAACCACATCTCAATCGAAGGTCCTACGCGCTCTCACACGCCCCTAGAAGGTGTCTGGATGGAAAAATCCTGAAAAATCAGAAAATTCCAGCGTTGGCCACTCTTGGCGGTGGCGCGTGACATACACACGCCGCCTTGCGGCCGTCTGCCGGCAACACGCGCCGACTCCCAAGAATCCACGCGCCGTCCTTTCTCCGATAGTGCTTGCCACATGTCAAACGGAGACCCCAGTGGGCCCCACGCGCCATGTGTCCCTTTTTTTTGTTTTTTTTGTCAACAGTTAACGGATGACTGTTTGACCATTGACCGGTCAACCATGACCCGTCACCGCTGACGTGTCAGTGATGTGGCGCTGAAGTGTCTCGGTTTACGTGGCTAGTCAACGGATAACGTGGCCTCGTTGGCTGATGATGACGTAGCTGTTGGCGCTGACGTGGTGACCGCTCATTGGCGCCACGTGTCATTGGTTGACCGATGACGTGGCGTTAACTGCCATGTCATCATCTTCAACCTCCAGCAGGGTCAACCCGACCCGGTTGGAGCTCCGACGGGTCATCGCGACCCGCCAACTTCGGGAGGCCATATCTCCCTCGTTTTAGCTCCGTTTTTCGCGTTCTTGGTGTCGTTGGAATCGTAGTTCAGCGAACTATAAATCCATGGCATTTATTTGATCTTAAAACCTCTGTTTCATTAATCAAATCATGAGTGAAGTTGCGGCGGCGACTAACGACCCGCGAACTTCTTTCCTGTGTTTCTCCCTCATCCAGACTCCGTTTGACGTGTTCTAAGCATCGTTGGAATCGTCTCTTCGAGCTCTACACATCCATGTCCTTACTTCGGGCAAAAACAACGAGTTTCAAACACCCAATTTTTCTCGACGTTGTCGGTGTGACTTAATCCGACCGGATGTGTCTCTCTATATTTCAAAGACTCTTCTAACCTTTGAGGGGTCAAGTCTTTTCGGTTTTTAGCTCCACATAGGTTCCAAAAACATCAACTTGAAAGAGGTCCAAGAAGGGAGGAGAAGAAACGTTGGAAATCGCATGACGTAGTATATATATATAGTCATTATATATATATATAAACTAACCAGAGGAGCAAACGTATGAACCCAGTATTATTTGTGTGCATATGGATCTCAGGTCGAATGGCAAATCTGGACGAAAAAATAGAAGCACACAGAACACAGACGCAGGTATCATTGTTCATACTTAGCTTAGATAAATTTCATCACATCCATGTCCAGATACATGCGAGAGCAATCATATTCAAATATTGCAACGGAAGCCCAGAAGCATTGAAGCATCACACGCATGTCAACACAGTAAAGGCAGAAGCAAAAAAAAATATATTCATATATATACATGTTCACATTTTGGAAAAACATATACCCAGATTCCCAAAAATATTCACATATGAACCAGAGAACATGCATAACGAAAATTTCAAGCAATAGAGGCTACGGATATAAAGCTTGAAAAAAAGCAGTAGCACAGCGGAAAATATGATGGAGAGATATGAACAAATTATATCACATGTTTATTCACATAGAATAATCACAGCCTCAAGGATCAACTGGCTCTGATGCCAATGTAGGAAAAAAATATTAACTAAAAAGGAGATTAGGCGTACCTGGACGAATCCATCTTCGGATCCGGGTCAAACCTCCAATACTCCATACTTGTGCCCACACAATTATTAGACTACTAGAGCTTAATTGTGATTTGCACAGTAGATCACCAGAACCAGAAAGATGGTAGGAGAGAAGGGAATTGCCAGAAAACTAAATGACGAGGCGAATTGCAATTGAGGAGGCACACCCTATTTATAGTGGTTTATGGAGGCCACTAATTAGGAAACGTGTGCACTCCTTATTGCCCTCCAAGACAGCAATTAATTGTCTCTCAATTAATTCCCTAATTATGGTGATTTGTTCCTCTTTTAACAAATCCATAATTATTGCTAAATATTCCCAAATCTGCATCTTATGCTGATTTTATTCTTATTTGATTAGGCTACTTATTTCCTAATCAAATAGTCCAGCCCATCAAGGGCGGACCTGGACCCAAAGTCCAACATTTCAGAATTACCTTTCCATCATAATAGTGTGTCAAACTCAGTTGTTAAAGGGACTTCATCTCTTGAGTTAGTTGCAATATATCTATCTAACTTAGTTTGAGGATCTGTTGAGGTTCTTTGTTTCATAGATTCTAATCAATTATGATCAGGATCCTCTTCATCACCATCCTCTTCATCATCAAAAGAAGGAAATGAACCTGCATCTGCTGTACTTGTTGAGGCAATTCCTAATACAATAGAAACCATTACAGAGTACTCATTAAACAACATATACAAACAATCTTTAACCCTTTTCCTTCATAATCAAGCATACGTTAGGGTCAGTGTAAAGGACATCAAACATAAGATACACATAAGCTAGCTTATACTGAGGATCTGAAATTACAGCCACAAATAGCAATGGATTCATATCATATGCTTGACCCTAATTCTTGTCATACTTCACTTGCATGCTAGTGCTAATCTCTCCCAAGAACTTGTTTGCATTATTCATAGCATTCTTTCTCAATATTTTCTAAACATGAGCAATCTAGTGGAAACATTTATTTGGGGTTACAGAAAGGGAACTCGAAAATTTCGATGTTATTTCATAAAAGACCTTCAAGAATTTGATGAAGATCTTACCATTATCCTAATCATTTATAATAAGACCAGAAAAGGCGTCGCACTCACGCCTAACACCACCGAAGCATCACGGTTACGCTTATCACCACCACAAGCATCATGCTCAAGCTTAGAGCTTGAATTGGTTGAGCTAAAATGTGAAATATAGGCAGAATCTTCATCATGCATCCGCTCATATACCTTCTTAAACTTCATGGCATCTTCCAACATTAAGTATATTGAATTCTACCTAGTGGTCACATCAAGGTAAACAAAGCTTTTGGTGTCTATTTTCTCAGCTTCATCCCAAGTTTTGAATTTAAGAAAGCGTGAAGGAGAAGAATGAAGATATCTAACAGCACTTTGAATGGCTTCAAAGCTATCTTTCATCTCTTTAATTCCTTTATTCACCACTAAATTAAGAACATGGGTACAACAACTTAGTTATAGATAGTCATCTCCACACAATAAGCCATTCCAACTCCTTAAGTGCCTTTTAAGATATCCCAAAGCTGTATCATTAGATGAGGCGTTATCCATGATTATTGTGAACACCTTCTCAATTTCCCAATACAACAAGCATTTCTCAATTGTCCCCTCTATAGTATCACAAAGTTTGTAATGAGATTGATAAGTTTAGTAATGGTTTTGACAACATTGTAAAGGTTTTGACAAAAGAGTTTGCTAATGAAAACATTTAAGTCAGGGCTCACCAACATTTGTGGCATTTCACCAAAATTCGCAATGGGATTGATAAGTTTAATAATGATTTTGACAATAATTATAATGGTTTTGATAAAAGCATTTGCTAATGAAAACATGCAAGTCAGTATTTACCAACATTTGTGTCAATTTCATTACTCATATTGTTAATCTCATTATTCAATTGGTGTCAATCCTTTACACATATTGCCAATACTTACAGATTTTGTCAATCTCATCCCGCGGCGCAATAGCTCTATTTTAAACTCATAAATTTTGATATGGTATTAACTAAATGTAAGATGACTTCACAAAATTTGTGATGAGATTGATAAGTTTAGTAATGGTTTTGACAAAATTGTAAAGGTTTTGACAAAAGAGTTTGCTAATGAAAACATTTAAGTCAGGATTCACCCACATTAGTGGCATTTCACCAAAATTCGTAATAGGATTGACAAGTTTAATAATGATTTTGACAAGAATTATAATGGTTTTGACAAAAGCATTTGCTAATGAAAACATGCAAGTCAATATTCACCAACATTTGTGTCAATTTCATTACTCATATTGTCAATCTCATTACTCAATTGGTGTCAATCCTTTACACATATTGCCAATACTTACAGATTTTGTCAATCTCATTACCCATTTTGTCAATCTCATTACACATTTGTTAATCTCATTATTGTTCAATGTCCTTATTGTTCACCTTCTTCCTCCTCAGCCTCATGGCTTTCTCTAATATCCTCAACCAAACTCTTCCTCGAGCTATATAAATCTTCTTGCCTAGCGCAACCTCTTAGAACTCACAAAACCCAACCAATTCCTTCCTCCTTCAAATGCCTCTCAACCACCATCGACCACCTCCGTCATTACGCCCTCTCTTCTTCTTTCCTCAACCACCATCGACCACCTTTACACTATCGGCTCTATCTTTATCGCTGGACCTTCATTTTTTCAGGTGACAATTCAGGCTAGGGGAGCGCCGCGAACACCTGAACCTGGGGCTCATCTTTCTTTTTTTATTATTTAAAAACTGAGGGCATAATGGTAAATTCATCAACATTTTAAAATCCTAATTTAATCCTTGTCACCTTTACGTCCTTTACAAATGTTAACAGACCTTTGGGGGTTTTGAAATTTCATGGGATCTTTATCTGGGATTCTCCCAAAATAAAAATATACTCCCTTCGGTCCTAATTATAAGACAAAATTGATTTTTTTGGAGAAATTAAGGAAGCCAATTAAATTACTTTAAAGTATTTATATTTATATTTTTTTCTAAACTAATTAATTTGACTTATAAACTAATATATAATATAATGATACTAAAAATATAAACACTCTAAAGTAATTTAATTCGTTTCTTTAATTTCTTCAAAAAAATCAATTTTATCTTATAATTAAGACCGAAGAGAATATTACGTAATCGTTATCGCCCGCCCCTCCCTTAGATGAACAGCCGTAAACATAAACATTAATCCCAATACAATCCTTCCCCAATTTGTGGATGATGCGTGATGGGAATCTTGGCCGAGCTCACATGCCCCGATGAAATTAAAGTTATAAAGGAGAAGTTAGAAACCCGCATGTGCCGTGATTGAAGATTAATCTCCATTCATGGGCCCCATCAGATGGCCAATTTGCCATCCCTATGTGTTTGGCTTTTTGCTATCTACCTTTTGTCTTTTGCTCAACAACCGCCAACAAAACAAGGACAAATAGTAGTATCACAGTAACATGTATTTTGGAATAAAATATACTACTCCCCCAATGCTTAATTTAAGACAGTGTTATCTAATTTGTGAAAATTAAAAAAATTAAATTAATTAATTAATTATAACATACGTGACATTAACATGATCCCTCGTATATTTTTGTAATATTAAATCATATATAATTTTATAATTTAAGCTAAATATTTTTAAAAAATTATAAATATAAGAGATAAAATAAATAAAAATATAATATTTAAGATAAAATATACTTTTAAATCTTACTTATTTAAGTAACAAATTAATGAATAATATGAATCTTTTATCATCATCCATTAGACCTAAGTTGGCCTATATCCTCTAGTTCCTAAGAAATACTTACACACTCTAAGAGTCACCTCATTTTATTCTGATTAATTAAAATCTAACAACTCATTTTATTTTAATCCTATAGGGCATATAAGTCATATGGAGAAATTCAAATTTTATGATTTAAAAAACATAAAATTTTTAATTTTTAAAAATAGAAAACAAAATTTCCTCCCATTATCCCTAAAATCATAAAATTTGAATTTCTCTAGATGACTCATCTGCCATATAAGATTAAAATAAGATGAGTTGTTATATTTTAATTAGTTAGAGTATATATAAGGTGATGTTTCTGGAGTACGTAAGTATTTCTCATAGTTCTTTTAACACGTGGAGACGCATGCATTAAGGGATGATGTGGCCGATCCAAGCAGTGCCACGAAAAAGACTCCGTAGAGGGTGTGTTTGTAATTTGCATTAACTTTTAGAGCAATAAGAGTTATTTTAGAGAATAAATTTTATAGAATAGCCGCTAAAAAGCCAAAAATAAAATAGTTTCTCACAAACCATGTATAACTCCCTGAACCATGGTTTCAGCTAGAGAAGTGCTTCGACAAAAAAAAATTATGCTTTTGTTTTAGCTTTCTAAAAGTACTTTTACGTTTTATAAGATAAGTATGTAAGAGAAGTTTTTTCTCAATTTACAAAAAAGTGCTTAAAAAAGCATTTTATCAGTTCCCAAAAGTGCTTCATGCTTTAGGGCTTTATAAAAAAAAGATAAAATCACATTAAGATCCTAATTAAGGAAAATAATATTAGAAAAATCATGTAACTTATAAATAACAAGTGAAAGAGTAACCATTGATAAATTATAGGACTTTTTTTATATTGTTTTTCTTAATTGAGACCTTAATGTCATTTTCCAGAAAAAAAAACCATAGTTTAAGGCTCCAAAAGTGCTTTTTTTCCAACTACCCAAACAGACTCACTATGTGTTTGGAATAGCGGCGGCAAAAATGGCTTTTTTGCAATCTAATTTTTCCAAACTTAAGATTGGGTATAATCAAATTCTGTTATATGATTTATATTTGGATTAATGGTTACATAAATGACTTTTTTGAAACTGAAACTTGTTTGGATTGGTGGTGGCGTAAGTAGCTTTGTGATAATTTTAAGAGAAAAGTTAAATTATAAAAAAAATAAAAATAGTTAATTTATTTTTGAAACTAGTAAAATACTTAATTAAATATATTTAACTAATAAAAACACATATAAGTTAAATCATCTAGCGGTTAAATTATTGAATATTAAATAATTGATCAATTATTTAATTTACTAAGTGTAAAAATGGTCATGTTTTTTTATTGCTCAAATCATACAACAGTTAAGATTAATTAAAAATAATAGATGTGTCAAAGATATCATATTTTTTTTCTAAATATGCCTTTATTTATGAAAAAAGCATAGGAGAGAGAATGAGTAAAAATGTAAGAGAGAATGAGTATAAAATATGAGAGAGTAGGTAAAAAAGAAAAACATAGTTTAACTTTTGTGACAAAAAAAAGTTGATTATATTAAATATCATTCCCAAAAGAAAGAAAATTATTTATAAAAAAGACTAGAGGGAGTACAAGAAGGAGGCATAAAAGAGAGCAAAAACATTTAAGCCAAAAGCAATAGCTTATCTTCAATTGTGGCTTTTGATGACTTTTAGAGTAAAAACACTTAACTTTAAAAGTCATCACAAACATAAGAAAATGAACCAATCTAGCTTTTGAAACAAAAAGCCACTTTAGACTGTGTTTGGTAGTGTGATTGGGGGGCTCAATCGCACGATGGGGCCCCAAAAAGCCCGATTAAATAAATTTTAAGTGTTTGGAGGAGTGATTGAAGAAAAGGACTTTTGCTTTTTTAAACAGCTTTTGCCTTAAGCCACAAATTAGAGCTTTTAGTGATTGACTTTTGAAAATGGTTTTGAGCGACATGCATTCCATTTGAGGATGTGGGTTTTTGGGTGCTGGGGCTGTTGGTGAAGACAGGAGGCTCAAACCCCACAGAAACGACAGCCAGAACCACCAGTCGTTGAAGTGCCTGAGGTGTGACTCCCTCTCAACACCAAGTTCTGCTACTACAACAACTACAACCTCTCTCAATCGCACCATTTTTGTAGGAGTTGCCAGAGATACTGGACCAAGGGTGGTGTCCTCTGTAACATCCTTGTCGGCGTCGATTGTCGGAAAACTAAACGGTCCAAGCCCAAGAACTCTCCCTCCGCCGCTACGACAACAACACCACCGCTAGCCCCGGCGTCATTGGAACTAAAGCGCGAGCATAAGGCGTCCAACTCTCATTCCAGCAACGATTGTCATCATCAAGAGTTAAAGTGGCCGGAGATGACGACGACGAGATCACTAATGGAGGAGATAGTGGCAGGGGATTGGCGAGGGAGCACGAATCATCAAGGTTTGTTTGATGTTGGTAACAAAGTAGATTAGGGTATAGGGAGTCACAATCAGTGGAATGAAGACAATTTGAGTCTTTTTCATCTACCTTGATGGATGTGGAATAACACACAAGTAAAGGAAAGCCCGCAATCAATCGTTCACTTCCATAACTTTTTTAGTTTTTTTTTCACTTTGAACTGAATTCACAAAATATAAGAAAATCTAATATTCGTGACTCATTTAGAGGCTAAATTGTACAGGACATGTGATCCAATGAATTATGTAATATTATTTCATCAAATTATGTATTTTTTTATTGCCAAATTTCTCAACTTTAACTTTTATAATTTTTTAATAATTTTTAATCTAATTTCTCTCTTACTATTTTCAAAAAAGCCACTTATATAACAGCATGTTTGGATTGGCAAAGATCCATGCCAATGGTGCGATCTGAGAGGAAAAAACATTGTTCACCACTTTTGACTTTTGAACGTATGTTTGATTAGGCGATTTGGGAGTTGGGCTTATAGGTAGAAGTAGTTTATTTTTTAAAGCACCCACTCGTGGCTTATTCATGCGATGGCTCTGTTTTGTCGGCTATATGTGTGTGTAATAATAATAATAATAATAATAATAATAATATTAATAGGAGTATTTTTATATCTTTGGGGATCAATAAGGCACTTAAAATCACTTCTAATCACAAAACTTCTTTTATGAAAAATGTTCTAAATAATTTTCTCTTTCTTTATATAGTAATCTTCTGCTAATTAGAGAATATTTTGGAATAAGAATTTAGGCAAGTTTTGAGTTTTGTCAATATATAACTATAGAAATATAGAGAACAATTATTAATTAATTTTAATCAGTTTATATTTATTATTTGGTTGTTTTATGATTTTATAATCAATTTCTTTTATAAACATGTCATAAATTAGTTTCTATATGGTGTTTTTACCGATTAAATTTAGTTTAAATAATTTATTTGGATTATTGGAGGTATTATTGAGATTTTAATCGATTTATTTTATTAAATTTTGAGCTATGTGAAAATATGAGTTATGGTTTAATATTTAAATTAGAGTTGATATAATTTATAAAATTTAAGCTTGAGGTGCATAATAAAAAGGATTTTTTGGAGTGTAGTAAAATGGGTTCGAAATATTACAAAAAATGCGCAAATATAGGTTCGACCAGATTGTACAAAGACTTTTGATCTAATTAATTTTGTTATATTTTACTTTATCAAAAAATTTAAGTTTATATAATTCCTAATTTATCTGCATTTTTATTGTAATTATACTATGCATTTGACCATTGCCAAATTTTCAAATTTAATGTTTTCACTTTTCATAATTTTTAAAAAAAATTCTTAAATATCACAAAAGCCACTTATGTAAAAACTAAACCAAACACTCTTTACTTTCCTAAAAGCATTTATCCAATCGTCAATCCAAACATTAATCATTTTACTTAATCTTACTTTTTCCTAATATGAAAATTCCACAAATTAAAGTAAAAATAAACCATTTTTTTAATTACTATTCCAAACACACCCATTATCTTATCAATTTTTTTACAACAAACCTAATTTAAGATTTTATAATTTTAAAGTTCATTTTTTGTATTTTTCCTAATATTATTATCATCTCTAAGACACATTGATACGAGTGATAGATAACAACTGTTCTTCTTCTTCTGGTTATCGTACTTTTGAAACAGAGGGAAAAGAAAAAGAGAAGAGTTGGGATAATCTGGGAGAAGGAAGAAGGATATAGAGGGAAAGAGAGGAGAGAGAAAGCGCGAGAGGTAAATGCGCCTGAGGGAAAAAGTCAAATGAGGCGGTGGCAAACCAGATTCCTTCATCACCTGCACCTAGTGACGGAGCACCGATGTAGGAGCCAAAAGCGGTAGCTCCGCTAGAAGGTTCGCTTCTCTAGTTTTCTTTGTTTTTATTTTTTTTCTACTTCATTCGATGAACTTGTGATTGAGGTTATGGATTTTAAATATTCGATCTCGACACTGTACTAGATCTTGCAACAGTGATCATAGAATAGAAAGATCGAGAAAGACAGAGATGAAAGGCGAGTCGGAGAAGAGAAGGGAAGAGAGAGAAATAAAAAACTGTTGTTGGACAGCATAGTGCAATAGCGGTAAACAAATCCCAAAAGTTTTAAGCTAAATGCTGGACTTGGGAGCTTTTTCAATAAGCTCCTTATTGAACCGTAATGTAATTCAGTAAAAGCCTAACCAAACATAAACATTTTTACTTGAAATCACGTTTTGGGCTCCAATAAGTGGTTTTAAATATTCTCTAAAATCAATACAAACAACTTCCATTTTTATAAAAGTCACTTATATAACCGCCAATCCAAACATAAATTATATTATATAATCTAAATTTTATATAAAAGTAAGATTAAAAAAAATCACATTTATAATCGTTATTCCAATCATACACTTATAAACTACTTATAAGCCATCCCAAACACACAACCGCTTGAGAGATTTGCGTTTAGCCTTGATTCTTGGCATAGTAAGTGTGTGTTTGGTTGGGCTAATTTTTGGATAATAAGTTCTTATTACGCAAGTCGAGATAAAATCCCTCTCACATACTTACCTCGTATACCATAGATCATGATTTATATCACTTATTACCTAAAAATAAACTATTTCAACAAGCACTAAGTATTCGCACACAGTCATGAGGTGCTCCTTTTTCACAATCGTCGAGCTGGCAGTGTCTTGATTTGTGAAGAATGAGAGAGGGGCTGATCCAACTGGTGCGTTCCCCAACAATCGAGCGAAATGTATCAGCGCTCAGATCGGGCTCCATAATAATCATGAGATCGCTAATAGTGATTTAAGTGTGAAACATCCGGCTAAAATAATCAACTTGTTTATATATATATATATATATATATATATTTGGTGTAATAAATTTGGCATATAATATATTGTTTAAGTTTTTTTATTTGATCAAGGCTTTATATTATGGGAGAATCCGGAGAATCCCTGAAGGAAAAAAAAACCTGAAAAATTAGGAAATGATAAATCAGTCATCTTCCAAAAACAAAATTGAGAATTTTTTATCATATTTCAATATTTTTTAATCAACTTTTGATAAAAAAACTCATTTGTCATTTCTCAAATTCCAAATTCTTTTTTCAGGATTCTCCTTTTTATTCTTTATGTTTGAAAAATGACAATTGAAAATCTTGTGGAGGCAATTAATAACAATTGATGGCTTCTATTCTAGATTAATTAAAATGTTATGGAAGGAACATGGTCTTTACTTGCAATTTAAAAGCAAATAACTTTACGAAATTACTTTTATTGTCAAAGCAAACGTATATTTAGGAATAAAAACTAATGCAGTAACTAAAAACATTCCCCTTGTATTAGGGATAAAGAATTTACCATATTCAAGACACCAAATTTTTTTTTTTGGGTAAGATTATCAAATTTATATTTACTCAATACTTAATTTTGGTTTGGTTAAAGATAAATGTGAGAGATTTTGCCGATTTTTTTTAAAAAACTCGAAAAGTGTGGTGGAGAAATTTTAATTAATTTTTTTAAACATATTTTCTATACTAAAATTTTATATTTTTATTTGTTTATTTTCCAAAATAAAACTCATTAAAATATCTTTTCATCTCCATCCAAATATAAAAGGGAGGGATGTGTGTAGAGCTATTAATTTGGGCTGGGCTGGCGGGTTGGCCCACCAGCCCGCCCAAAAAAACCTTAAATGGGTTGCCATTTTGGTAGCCCATTTAAATGCAGGCTAAACGGTCTCAGCCCGTTTAGCCCGCGGGCTGGTTCGTTTTTTTTTTATAGTGTTTTTGGTTTTTTTTTGTTTTTTTAAATAAAATAAATTCAAATACCCTTATTATTACATTTCATTTGATGCCGTGTTTAATTAATTCCTCATACTTTTTATTTGACATTTTTATTTTTATATTATATTTATTTATTCTATTATTATTAAATTTAAAAGAGATGTGTTTATATGTTTTTGTTATGTGAGTAGATGAAAAAAAAGGAAAGTAAGAATAAAATTGACTTCATAACACAAATGTATAAAAAAAAAGTGTGATATGGGCAGGTGAAAGAGAAAGAGAGTAAATCTTTTTAAAAAAACGAAAGAAAGAAAGGCGGGCCAGCCTGCCAACCCGCCTAAACAGGCTTGCCAGCCTGCGAAGGGGGCGAGCTGCACCAGCCCGCCCCGCCAAAGATTCCAGCCCACGCAGGCTAGCCCACATTCCCAGTATTAGATGTGTGTAGTAAATGAGTGTTTAAGAAATCATAAAACTTTAGTTTTAGAAGTCATTTTCTACATGCTAAGATAAAATTTCTCTCGCATACTTAAATCGCCAAAAATTAATCCAAATAGGCTATAAAGCCACAATCCAGAAGGACTCATCCCAGCTATTTTTAATGTTTTAACTTTCAAACCAGTATGGTCCAAAAAACAAAATTGAAGCCAGTGAGAATTAATTTTCTTATAAGTATATTAATTAGGTCATTGATGACACGTGTCATTTAGCGAAAGAGCCAGGAGGCAATAAGATCTGAAGGTATAGTGACGTGGAGGTTCATTCGAAACCAGTCTGGTTTTTCTTCCCTTCTCTGATCTCACAGGACTCATCGTTCCCAGTCTCACTTCCACATTGCTCGTTTACCCTCGAAACCCTCACCTTCACGGTACTCTTCTACATCTCCAACTCAGTGTTAATGGCTCCTCTCTTTGTTCATTATCAGCTATTCAACTAGCAATCCTCGCCTTGCCTCTCTTTCCCTTCCATACCACATCTAAGCTTCTGTACTTTCCCGCCTTTCCTCTCCGTCTTCCGAGGAAATTGGATTTCTTTCAACTGCCTTGTTTTAGGTATGATAAGTTATATCTTGAGCTTTCGTTCTTGAACGGGTTTGATAAGTTAGTATTACGTTAGTTTCAATGCCGAGCCACAATCCTTGTTCTTTAATTAGAAATTTTGAGAGTGCCTTTATTTTTAGTTCAGGAGCACCGGTGCGATGCCTGTGGAATGAATTTTGAGAGTAATCTAATCTGTTCCAGATGTGAGGCTAAATTTTTGAATTGTGACGTGTTGAGTGAGTTTATATATTTAATTGTCACACCGTAGTGTGATTTTTTTAAGGCAGCATATAATCTAGTAGCGTTGTGAATTCCATGTAAAGTGGTCTAAGAAAGGATGAACGACCTCAAGAATGTTGTCTTCTGTCCAACTATGTGTTATACTAAATTAATTGTGAATGTAGAGCTGTGAAGCACGCTAATGAAGGCAATATGGCTTTCTTTCTTGTTTTTATCTGGTAACTCTCAAATAATATTCTCATTATACAATCTGAAGTTTTGTTTCTTTTCCGCAAAATGATCTCTTGTTGAATGGCGTTAACTACAGTAATACTCACATCTTGTAAAATCCAATACTTCCGTGTATAATGTATGTCATTATTCTCTTCTTTTGCTGTTTTGCCTGTACGGAGTTGAGAACTTGAAATACGTAAAGTGCATTGAAGGCTAAGCCTATCTCTTTCTTACCTTGATTTCAGATGGCACTTACTGCAAACAAGATTCCTAGGAATTCTTTTCTGACTCATCAGACTAACCTTTTAAGATATCATGAGAAGCAGAATCTTTCGTTATCAATGATAAACAAAATACAGCTTTCAAGAAATGGAATGGGACATGGTCTTCTAGCAGAAGGAACAACCTTATTTAATGAGGGATTTCACTGCTTATATGGAAAAACGTTTAGATTTATCTCTAAGAAACCTTTTTTCTTGTGCAATTCGTCAAGAGCAAATAATATTGCAGAGAAAGGATGTGATACAACTTGTCATGATGTTGTAGATATTACTGGGTAACAAGAATATATGCAATTCATCTCCCAAATCAATTTTGAATCTTCTGCATTTTTCATCTTAATTGCATTCTGTCTTCACTTTTATTGTTTTTCAAACCAGCCGTGATCTCATCTTTTGTATGATGGTGTTTAATCGATTAAATTCTCATAAGTATTAGATTCAAACTAATATATCAAAGGTCCTATCCATGTACGCAGTTCACTTACTAAAGCTGAGAAGGAAACCACATTCTTTCTGGTCAGCGCTTGGCTGGAGCTAGTAGATTGGCTCATGAAGATGCAAAGTTTTTGAATGAAAGGGCTTGTAGTGACATCTCCTTGCTCTCCTGGTATTTTCCCAGTAACTCTGTGGGTCTATGTTTTTATTTGGAATTCGCTTCCCCTGTCCCACTTGACTTTAATTAATTTTTTATTCACCTGTACAACAAATGTCCAGTTCCAATTGAAATGCCTTAGAGTGCGCACTGGAAAAGAAGCCTTTCATTGAAGCATCCTTTGGTAACTACAATAAGAGGAATTAACCATCTTGTGGCTTAGGAATTACATAATGGAATGTGTCTTTGCTGACCTAAATATGGGTTTATCTAAATATTGGTTCTTTCCTTATTGGCTACCCATTTCATATTATTTTGATTTGTTCTTATTTAAAATTTTTTAAACATTAAATGCATCTTACTTTTAAATAGCAGCAAGAGATTCCATGTTTAGATACCTGGATAGAACTGAAATTATTTGTTTCCTCAGTGGCATGATGACTTTGGAAGCCCATGCGTGGCAAGATGCTGCTTTTCTTGGGACAGAATTTCTCAAGCTTGATGGTTATAGCTCATTTACCTTGTTCTAATCATGTGCTATTTATGCTAGTTAAGCTTCCAAACATATATTTCATGTCACAGGAATAGCCCTTTTGTCTGGTGTGGTAATAGTTGAAATGTGCACCCAAGATTTGATTTCTTCATGAGTGTTCACACACACAAAAATGGAATATGTATCTTGATAGGAATATTTTGGAGGGTAACATCCCAAAAGCTTCCTACTCTTGCCTCCATTCTTTTGTTGAACAATCCCCAACCCCACCTCAAAAGCTAGAGTATAATGTTGGGGAGCCTAAGCTCTCTGTAAGCCCCACATCAGAATCCCATACTCCTGACGTGGGACTCAAGTTCCCATACCTTGCAATGCATCCTTTCTTGCGGTTATTTTTGGGTCATTGGGTGAATATCATCAGAATTAGAATAAAACTACATAATTCCACTACTGGAATGACTTTTTCTGTAATGCTGACTTTTACCTTTTTCATTTTCTGGAGGACGGGGGATTAAGACTTGAGAGCAGCATCTTCCTCCTCTTCACTCCAGAACTATGGGGAATCCTTTTTTTTCTTAGGGTTAATTATAGGGAATCATTTTATTTGCAGGTAATGCAATGCCCTCATGTTTCCCCTAATGTTATTATTGTCTGCTTAAGGTTTTTTTTTTATTACTGTGTAGCTCGGGTTAGAGAGGATACTCAGAAAATTGGTTGTAAAGTCAAGGAAAGGCTAAGCTCCTTCATCACCTTGCTACTGTCTGTATCAGTTAGAATCTTCAACCTTCAGTTGTAGAGGTAAAAAGGAATGCCATAGTGTTAGGTTTCATGCTGTTTTTCCCCCCTTTTTACGCATGCTCTGCAGATCTTGAAGGACAAAGTTCAGTCCAGGTTGAATAGTGCTGCTGATGAGCATTGGAGTGATGGACCCTTGAAGGTACATCCGTTATTCTCAGCTCATACCTGCATATTTGTCTACTACTTATGTCACAAAATGGATTTTTCCCCTCATTTGAGAAAGGACATTTTGAAATAAGTTTGGATAACACACTATTTTTTATATTGTTGCCAATCTCCCCGTCAGTATGTGTATTCACAGTTATTAGATATCTTGCAGTCTCTTGAAATGAGAAAAGATCAAACTAAACTGTTCTATAAATAGACTTATTTTCTCTCTCTCCCATTTCTGGTAGTGTGATGTTTCTTCTAATTGTAGCATCCCTCTTTTGTCATTTCACATAACACATATCCCTGTGGATTTGAATGTTGCATTTTTGTTTTCATCAGCCTTAATTAGCAAAACATATTTTTTTCCTATTACAGTTCCTTATAGTAGGTAATCCTGCTCCACAATTTCATATAGATCTAAATTTGGGTAATAAGCTAGGAGCAGAGGACCATCCTTCATAAAGAATGTGAGGTATTTGAAATGGAAGGCAACAACCAGAGAATATATGACTCCTCTTGACACAAATCTCTAACTTTCAGGCTGATTCGCATCTTGCCGACTTCCGTGCTAAACAACGTGCAATGGAAGATGGCCTTTGAGGTGATCTAATGTTTTCTGAAAAAGCATTTACAATTAAACAAAGCCTTTCTGTCTTCTTTTTATTTTTTACTTTATGAGGCATTATACTTCTTATATTAAGGATTCATTGCATATCTTAAATGAGATTCTCATGTATATTTTTTGGTTTAAAGCTCCAAAGGAAGAAACCTTACTTATTATGTGAATATGCAGTTTGCTAAAAACATCCATGACATGATGGTGAACCGGATGTATGAATTTTCAGTAAAGCGAGTTTACATGATTGCTTATTCATCTTTTTATGTTATCTCTGATCATGTTGGTATACTGTCCTCTACAAAGAAATAAAAGTTCTCTGCCAGCAAATAATGTGGGAGGTTGTATAACACATCAGAAGAATAAAGAAACCATTGATTTCTTTCCCATGGATGTGTCTACTGACCGAACAGCAGCTATTCAGGTCTTTTTCCTCATTTATTTTAGTTTTTCTTTGTGATCTTTATAAACCAGTTTGAATCTGTGGAAAATTGTAACATGAAATTTTGAAGTGGACAGGAAGCTTACTGTAGTATGCAATCAGCACTTTCTGAAGATGATGGTATTGATTACACTGATCCTGAAGAGGTTTGATTACATATATTTGTAATTTTGTCTTGGCTACTGTTTGTGCATTGATGTAATTTATTTACTTACCCTTTTCTACCACAAACAGCTTGAGTTGTTGATTACTGCCCTTATAGACCTTGATGCGATGGATGGGAAACAGAGCGTATCCTTGTTGGCAGAGTGTGCAAGTTCTCCTGAAGTCAGTACACGGTAAACTTACTCTAATAGAACAGTGTTTGAGGAATTATGTTTGCATCATCTACATGTGTCAAGCTAGAAATGAAGAAACATGTTTTCTTTTTATACCAATGTGATTTTGATATAAAAGCCTATAGCAAGAGTGTAACTAAGAGTGTATATTAGTAGTGATATTGCTGTATGCCATGACGAGCTTAAGCCTAACTGGCACCACATTTGTAACATGCACTCTTTTTTAAGCATATTTTCATCCTTTAGTTCCAAATTATTACATTTGCTACTGCTATTGGTAGAACTAGATACGACCTTTTGATAGAACTCCCTAGATACTATGTTGTGCAACATTTGATGATATAAAGCTTCTATTGGCCAATACTCCCCAGATATTGTTGTAACATGATTGCAGCTTATCAACTTTGGCATACTTTGATGTGTTCTTCCTATCTGTTAATTCTCTCTCTCTCTCTCTCTCTCTGTGGTGCCCTTGTGGATGCATGTGTTTGTAGACAAGCATTAACAAATGCATTGGCGAAAGCCCCATCCACTTGGGCTTTAGGAAATGCGGCCATGGGAGCATTGCAGGTAAAATGATCTATAGACATATTTTTGCAGGAATTGTAGTGTTAGCTAGTTGCTCAGCATATGGTGTAATTTATGGCTGTGGCTATATTTCCAGAGGCTGGCAGAAGATAGCAGCCCAGCAATTTCTTCTGCAGCATCCAGAGCTATTTATGAATTGAATAAACAATGGGAAATAGGGGGTTACACCAAAGGGAAAACAAAGCAGCAGAGAATCTGACAGTGAATAAGATACCTACTGTGATATACTTGAAACCTCAAACACTAGGAGCCTAACTTGTATTTGGTTGAACTCACTTGATCTCCAGAAGGTGATTGCTGCTGCTGTAAGGAACATGCCATACATAACTCAGGGCAAGCTTTCATTAGTGTATACAGAAATTGGGCAGATTGTTTCTCTGTCAGCATATATTCATTTATGGGGTTTTCAAGTGGCGACATCTGCATAATTGTGGCAGGGTAAATTCATGCAATAGTATAATTTATATTCCTGAATGTTGGATCATTTGAAGATGTTGGCCGAAATGTTTCTGCGAACAAGATGAAAATGACACATCATTTTGCCTCTCCTTTTTGTTTCCTTTATTCTCTTGGGTGATGTGAATATTGTCTCGTACCCAATGCTGCCTTTCGGGGGAGAGCCCTTACTTCATTTTAAAACCTCTACTTTAACTATTGTACTTTATAATAGGAATCATAACATTGGACTAGGAAAGAACTGCTCTCGCTGCTTTACCCTACTGATGCCTAAATTATTGTTGGCCCATGATGCCTAAATTATTCAAGTAATCTTTTTGCATAATTATGCTTAAGAATCTATTTTCTTTTAAAATGATAGTTGTGTATGACTTGTAATATGCTTTCGGCGCAGAGAAACAAGGGCATTTACAACAAATGGTATTCGAGGATTCTCCTGAATTAGAGAATCAGTGTCTCAGCTCTTCAAATGATTGTTGGATATCATAATGTTCTCCTGAATTAGACTGTTATTTTTTTTTGAAAATCTTAATAACGCTAGATGCTCTAAAATTAAATTCTTCAGTATCTATGCTATACCTTTTGTGTGCTATATGACACTGAAATGGTACCATACCAGTAAGCTCACCACTGTTCAGCTTATAATGTACAAAAACAAGGCAGTATGCATGTTTGGGTTTATGCTAAAAACTTTGGCTTTGATGGAAGTTGATGGTTATTTGCTTTTAAGAAAACTATGAATTTTAAACTTTGGTTGATCACATTCTGACAGTTAGACTCAACCCTGTTGGTGATTTTAGCGGGTTTTAACTCAAAATCAAACACACACTAAGATGTTTTGTTTAAATTAAATGGTATAACTATTTGATAAGACATTCAAGTGAATTGATTTTTTAATCAAAATAATTAAGGTGAGAGTGTTCCACTATGCTTGAAATGCTCATCGGACTTCATTCTAAATATATAATTTGCAGGCTCCCTATATGTGAAAAAGTTGAGGGTACTCAAAAAGCAAAGAGTCAATTCCATTACTTGTTATAAGTAAACATCCTTTTTTGAGAGAAAAATAATAAATAAACATGCTTTTAATTTCTCAATGTAAAGTCATAAGCTGGGATTCTTCTGAAAGAATACTCAATGGTCAATAATTAATATCCAAACTATATGTCCTTAGATGGAGGAAAATGTTGAATGGCTTTAGGTGCATGTGGGACCCCAATTGTTGTTATTCTATGTCATTAGTTAGGAGAAAGGGAAAAAAAAAACTAATTATCCTCCCTACTTGATTAACTTTGTCTTAATTAACTTGTTTTAATTTCATTACTTAAGCCTTTAGAGTTTGGTGAGGTTTGATTAGATTCTGTAATCAGGGCAAATTGTTGGCAGCTTACATGCAGGAATGAATGAGGACTTTTACTTTTCAAAAAGTTATAAAGAAAGCAGAGAGAGACCTAAAAAAAGCTAAAGGTGAAGGAGAGAATGAGGACCATGATACCCTCTCGTTGCATTGTTTTTCAACTTTAAACAAAAAAGCCCTCAAGTCACTATCACAGTCCCCTACCATTTGATCCACACCATCATACCTCCCACTCTAAATATCCTTCTTTGTTCATCATTCCCTTCCCTTATTTTTTTTCTTTAAATTATAAAATTATTTTTAAAACTTTAATGAAGTAATAATCAATATTAATATAAAATGTAAAACGGATAGGGAGCCACACTGCCCAACTTATCTTCTTGGATCCATGCAAAAACAAAAGGTTTAATACAACAGTTAATTTTAAAAATAAGTTACTACTCCCATCCTAATTATAAGAATTAGTTAGAAGATTGGTCTCTGTGTTAAATATAATACCTCTCTATATTTTATCTCTAATATTTATAATTTTCCTTCAAACTAATTTATTTAACTTATAAACTGATATATAATATAATGTTATACAAAAATATTTTAGGAAATTATATCATATTTATTATAATTAAATGATTTAACTAGTTTTCTTAATCTACCTAAATTAATCAAATAGTTCTTATATTGCAAATTGAATGAGTACTTTTAATTATTTCACCGAAATCAAGAAACATTGGTTGTATCAATAAAATTGTCTAAAAATTCCTTTAGTTTTTATATTTACCCTTAATAAATATAATGAAATTTTTAAAAATTATATTTTTCTCTAATAAATATGAGGTCATTTTTAAAATAAATCAATTAATACCCCCACAAACTTTGGCAAACTTACATTCCAGGCTATAAAAATATTCTAGGAGGTGATTTGCATAAAGGACCAAAGGGAGTATATACAATATGATTTTGAAAATAGAAAATTATCTTGTACCTTAGTCTAGACTTAAATCTTTATAAAAATATCTACTATTTAAATACTCCCTCCGGCTCTTAATATAAGACATATTTACTTGATTTAATTAGATTAAGGAAGTTAATTGAGTTAGTTAATATGACATGTATTTTTTAAAATGTCCTAGTCATCTTCATCAATTCTCTCATTCCTTCTCCTCCTTGATTATTGTTGATGGAGCATTAATAGGGGTAAATTAGGAAAAGATTGCCAAATATAAAAATTTTGTCTTATATTTAATATCAAGTTTAACTCCCCAAATATGCTTTATACATTAAGGATGGGAGGGAGTATATTTTAGTTACAATAATTAAAAATAGACTAGTTATTATGTCTGTGTCATTAAAGAATTTCAAGTAACTAATAATATAAAAAATATGAGAATGCGTGGCTGATATCATGAAGGTTGGAGAGTAAATAATAATAATTTGGTTAAGATCGCCAATCCCTATGTGAAGCTTTAGCAGAAAATTCTCTCAACTAATGATAGTTTTGTGAAAGGATTAGTGATTATAATCAAGGAGGAAATAAATGCATACTTGAGATGACTTTAATTTTATTATTTGCCCACAGTAGGATCACCACCACCACCACCACTAAAAAAATCAAGAAAGATTAGTCCAGTCGGTAAGGAGCTGTCAATAAATCCGGCTACAATGTGATAGTGGGAATTTATAAGTGCCTTTCTGTAAGTGCTCTCAGTTTAGAGATATGTAATAGCTCTAATTATTTCTTAGGATCCAACTCACCAAAACTTTTGGGTATGAAAAAAAAAATACTTCTTTAATTTTAAATATAAGATATAATTTAGTATACAAATTAGGTTTTACATTTAAAACAGAGGTAAAATAGTAACAATTATAAAGCATGCAAGGTTAGGCATTGGTTGGAGCGTTTGTGAGTTTGTCTAATAGCAAAAAGTGCATGTGGACCCAATTACACGTTTTTATGGATGGTGGTGGGCCCACCTTGCGCGTGCTGTGGCCCAATCCAAATTCATGGATCAAAAGCAATAGTCATACGCTTCCACGTTAATTCGGCTTAACCTTTTTTCTCTTTTTTGAATTAAAAGTTGAGAGTTAACTAATATTTCAATCACAAAAAATTATATTTTTATTAATTTAATTTATTTAAAAATTATCATATTTAATTTCTAATTTTTTAAATTATGAAAAAACTATAATTCAATTAGTTAGATTAACCAATAATTTTGAACTGATTTTTTTTTTATATTTCTTCACCGATATCCAATACTGCTACTAACTGACTAGTCTAATCACTGGTTAAGTTAGTATGATCCCAACCAGTCGATCTAAGCGCTTGGTAGTAGAACTAATTTTTTTAACTTCAATTAGAATAATCCATCAGAAATTCAGATTATATTATTGAAATATAATTAAGGTCATCATTAAAATTTTAATTTTTGTTAATATCATAAACACAAACAAATATTAAAATAATCCAAACGACTAATGAAATTGAAAAGGCTCCAAACACGACACATATGAAACCTCATTTTCATTTGTCCAGTGCATGCATTCACTTACAACACAGATGGGAACTCATAATTCACTTTCCAAAAGTATTCATATAAACAAACACTCTCTTATAATCCTGTCGCATGGCCTCAAAACAACCCCACACAAAAAGTAAATTACCGTAACGATACAACATATATTACTCAAATATATACAGTCCCTAAATTCCTCGCACGTTTCTCTGAATCCTCCTTCCTTCTTCTTCCTTCAAACAAGTCTACTTCTTTCCTTCTTCTTCTTCTATCTTTCTCTAACCCCATCAATGGCTGCCAACAAATTTGCGACCTTGCTTCACAGAAACACCAATACTGTGGTGGTGACTCTGGTTTATGCAGTGCTAGAATGGATATTGATACTTCTTCTTCTTCTGAATTCTCTGTTCAGCTATATAATCACCAAGTTTGCCAAATGGGTTGGTCTCAAGCCTCCTTGCTTGCTTTGTTCGAGACTGGATCATGTTCTGGAACCAGAGAGTTGTAAAAGCAAGGTTTTTTTACAGAGCGATGATGTTGTGTGTGAAGCTCATGCGGCTGAGATTTCCAAGATGGGTTTTTGTTCAATCCATGGGAAAATGGCTGAGACACAGAGCATGTGTGAGGATTGCTTGGTCTCCATTAGAGGCATGGCTTTCGTTTCATGGTTTAGTGAGAAATCTGAGAGATGTTCTTGCTGTGATAAGAGCTTAAGAACTAGTTTTACCAGCAAAGAGACTTTGATTGTGGAAGCTTCAGATGATGACGACGAAGACGATGGGGAAGAAGATGAAGATGGAGATAGAGAGTGTGACCATCAGATACTTTTTGATGTTGAGAGTTTTATACTTAGAGAAGTTGCAGAAGATCGTTCAAATAGTTCGGTTTCTAAGGATGCAGAGAAATTGGATGAGAAAGAAGAAGAAGAAGATGATCTTCTTGTCATTATTACAGAGACAGATCAGATTAGTGAATCTCAGAATCTTGTTCATCGTTTCTCTGAATCTTGTGTTTGGGAAGAAGATAGATCGTTTGACTGCATCAGCATGCATTTTGAAACCAATGTGGATGATAACGATCAGCGAGTGATACCTGTGGAGTTAATAGACTCCTTTACCTCTGCAAATTTTGAAGCTTGTAAAAAATCAGAAGAGGGTCTTGGGAAGAAGGAGGACCAAAAAATCGAAACTTTAGCCTCTGAGTTAAAAAATCATATGGTTTTGGAGGAGGAGGAAGATGAAGAGGAGTTGAAAAATGATGGGGATAATGTTGAAGTATCAGGCATGGAAAAACAAGATGATGAGGATGATGAAGAACAAGGTACGAGGAAAGCACATGATTTAATTTATAGGAATTATGAAACCTTATATTTCTTTCTTCTTGTCGCTTATGTTGTTGTGAATTTTTCCTGATTTATTTTAATTAAAAATCAGCATTGGAATGCACCCAAGAAGATGAATCCTCATCAAGTGAGGATGATGCTGAAGTTCAAAATGCCTTCGATGAATTCATAGCTCAGAATAATATTTGCCAGTCTCAGTCTCTGTCTTGTGGTGAAGACAACAACTTAGAAACAACCCCAGAAGAAGCAGATTATACACAAGGTACAAAGAAAGTACATTTACTTATCTTGTTTTCCAGTTGGCTAGGCTAGTTCACTGGTTAGAGAGATCCATAATTCAGTTACTTTTGTTATTTTTGACATCATTGATGGAAAGAAGTGCCTTTTCACACAGAAAATCTGCCTCAATCTGAAGAACCCTCATGTTCTTGTGAATGCATAGAAGACGACGAATCCTTAACAAGTGACGATGATGCTGAGGTTCCTGATGCCTTTGATGAATTCATTGCTCAGAATAACCTTGGTATGTCTCACTCTCACTCTTTTCTTTTATTTTTTGGGTTAAGTTGCTAACAGCACCCCAACACCCTAACCTGTGTTTTTTAGTAGCATTCAGCATCTTAAAGTAATTTTTAATACAATTTTGCCCTTGAAGTATTTTCCTCAGTAACAATGAGCACCCTAAACTTAGGATACTGGGTGCTACTGGAAAACTAATTTAGAATGTTAGATGTACTAAAACTTACTTTAGGAAATAGGGTGCTACTAGAAAAACACTTTAGGTTGATGGATGCATGAAAAATTAGTTTAGGATACTAAGTGCTACCGGAAAAATATTTCAGGGTGCTAAATGTCACTTAAACTTACTTTTTTTTTATATCTTCTCCGATTGCTAAATAAATGACTCTAAGAAAAGGGGGGGGCATCTTAATCTGGGATTGTTTCCAATATATATAATTGAACCATAAATAAGCAGGTCTAGTTGAAACTGGGGTAAATGCTAATGAGGATGCTGAACCAAGTTTAGTTGAGGAAAATCAAGAAGAAACAAGCCATAATCATCCATCAAAATCCTCTGAGGAGGAGGAGGAGGAGGAGGAAGACAAACTTCCTGAAACCCCAACTTCTGCTGATGGCCTGCATTACCTGCAGAGGAAACTGATGCTTTATGAGAAAACAGAATCTGGGGTAGCAGAAGACTCTGTGGATGGAAGTGAGATAGAAAATGGCGATTCATTATCGACGATTGAACATCTAAAAACAGCCCTAAAATCAGAGAGAAAGACATTAAGTGCTCTATACCAAGAGCTAGAAGAAGAAAGAAGCGCCTCAGCAATTGCAGCAAACCAGACAATGGCCATGATCACTAGGCTGCAAGAAGAGAAAGCAGCAATGCAGATGGAGGCATTGCAATACCAGAGAATGATGGAAGAACAAGCAGAGTATGATCAAGAAGCCTTGCAGCTATTGAATGATCTTATGGTGAAGAGAGAGAGAGAGAAGAAAGAGCTAGAGAAGGAGCTGGAAGAGTACAAGCAGAAGGTAATGGATTATGAAGCCAAAGAGAAACTAAGAGTCTTGAGAAGAATGAAGAATAATAATAATGGAAGTGACGGAAGAAGTAGAGAATCTTCTTCTTCTGCTCCTCCTTCTTTCGGTGAAGAAGAAGAAGAAGAAGACACTGAGAAGCAATCCATTGATCTGAACTGTGAACCAAGGGAAGAAGAAGAGGAAGAGGAAGAGGAAGAGGAAGAAGAAGATAACAATAACATGAACACGACTACTTCCATTGATACAGTTTCAAGCTTGGAGGAAATGACAATGGACTGCGTGAAGCACATGAATGCACTTGATAGTTCATTAGCAGAATTTGAGGAAGAGAAACTGTCAATCTTAGACCAGCTGAAAGCATTAGAGGAAAAGCTCATAACTTTGGGTGATAAAGAGCAGCTTCCTGATGACTTGAATCAGAACTGCTTTTTAAGCAATCCAGAGGAAGAAGAAGAAGAAGAAGAAAATCAATGTCAGGACTCTCCAAGAATGCCAATGGCTTCTCTGGCAATGCGGCTGCTTCCATTTTTAAATGCTGAAGAAGACGAGACAGAAGAAGAAGAATCGTATCCATGTGTGGATCCCACCTATGAGAGTACGAATATGAAGATCTCCATGGAAGAAGAGGTTGATCATGTTTATGAGAAGCTACAAGCTCTTGAGAATGACACAGATTTTCTAAGCAACTGTATGGGATCTTCAACAGAGGAGGGAGATCAGAAAGGAATGGATATTCTTCAGGATATATTGAAGCATCTTCGTGATCTTAAGACTGTGGAACTTAGATTGAATCAGTTGGGTGATGATGATCCATTGAGGTGAATACAAGTTGTTGGATTAATCTAAGAAAGGTTTGGAAGGCACAAGGTGTGTATTTTATTTTTTGTTTTTCCTTTGTTCCAAACAAGAGTTAGTGAGTAAATTAAGTCACTTGTTTGCTATTTTCAGGATCTTTAATGTGGAGAGAAAATTTTTTTGGTTACTTGAAACCATATTATTGATTCTTTTACATGTTATAATTATTATATGGAAGAGTTCTCTAGTGTAAGCTACACTAATATGTTGAAAAGGGGGTGAGATTCACATTGTATGAAATTGAAATGAGAAGAATATAAAAGTGGGGAAAAATAATCAAGTTGAGAAGTGTTGCAACTTTTTTCAAAGTCAACCAAAAAAATTGCAGCTAAAATTTTTGTCGGTATAGTTAAAACTTTTAAATTTATCGTTTATTTCTTTCTTCTTATTTTGTAAAATCATCGTTAATTACTCCAAGAAATGAAAGAATCTGTCTTTCTTCAGCGAAAAATAAACTTGTTTAATTATTTTAGCTGTTTAAATAACATTTTATTGGTTTTATCTTAAAAATTATTCAGAACAAATGATTTATTAACTTGAACCCTCCAACTCTATATCCACATCTCACTCCATCCTAATCACCTAACATGAGGATATCAAACGATTGTTTGGCCCAAAAAACCATGAGGATATAATTTTAAATCTACCCACTAAATAAATAAATAAAATGTTGATAAAATCAAACGTTTCGAATTTAAGAGTTCTTTTTATGGTCGTTTTAGAATGAGTAAAAGGATAAATCCAAGAATCTTTTACATACACTTTCAGAGAGGATAATTTAATTGAAATTATTATATATTCACCTGACCAATTGGAAAAAAATAAATTACACCAACATTTGCTCTCTTGGGAAAAAAAAAACTTTACATGATTTACCTGGTCAATTGAACAAAATAAATCATGTTACCGATAAAACAAGAACATAATGGAAGGTGGCAGCGATTAATAGGTGGCTTGAATCTAACAAACAAAAACTATGATTAAGTAATTACATACAAGATCTCACTGTCCAACCCAAATTCAACCAAACCCAGTTGACTGAAAATATGATGCTAACTCTCTTAACAGCTGAAAATCGTCAAACTGGGATTAGGAAATGAAGAGCATATAAACAAAAGACTAATAACTCATATTCACAATATGTTTGTTGTTTCATTTTAATCTCCTTTTTGCTTTGCATATATTCTTCCATTTATCCTTCAGATCTTGTGGCCTACGCTCACTTAGAAAAACACGAGAACCATGTTCCCATATTTGCTTCCATGGCATTCTTTGCTGGTCACTCACTCCAAACTTCTCCACTCCTTCCTGCACATAACCCATTACTTAGCATGTTGGACAACACAGCATGCAGCTCACAACACAGCGCATTACAGCACGGCTTGCATGTGCTTGTAACAGTTCAAAACATTAAATTAGTCATAAAATTTAAGTGACTTTTAATATTATCCTTAAGGGTTACACCAAATTCCAACATCATATAAATTTCTACTCTCCCACTACTCTTACTAAACATGGGCATATACGGAAAGAAGGCCAAGAATATCTTTCAAAAGACGCCCTATACTAGAGAATAGAGGGCGTAGATGGTTAGAATTCTAACTAACTCATCAAATAGCCATTTAATACGAGAAGGAATCAGTCTTGACAGTTGATGAAATATTTGAAGAAAAAAAAAAAATCCAAACTCTACAACTTCATAATGGATACGAAGTTCAAAATCATAAATTTCTAGCCAAAAATATAATTCAGATAGAAATAAAGAGCAATTAGGTTACTAAGGTTAGAGCTGTTATTTATATAGAAAGCAATGAAAAGCGAAGAATTAGTACCATTAGTATGGTTTCCTCCTCAGCTGTCCATGGAACTTTCTTTCGTTTTCTTAGCAGAGGGATTATGAGTGGCTTGCTGCAAGTCATATTAAACAATCATGTCATTGTTAACACACAAAAATATATCAATCGTATTAAAATGATCATAAAATGAATTAGCCACCCCATCTTTCAAAGTCCTGAAAACCAGTCTGGACTCTAGAACAAAAATATTACCATTAAAATTAAAATACATGCTTTAGTAAAGCATATGACATGACCAAATAAGCAGAACTAATCGACATCTCAATTGCAAAGAAGTGCAGCCATCAAAAGTATTGAATCTTACCATTGCGTTTTATACTTTCGGGATCTCATGGAGTATCTAGAATTTATATGCTGTTCACTGCCATCTTCAGAAAAGTTCTCTTCATTATTATGTGCACAGGCCGGCTCTTCTGTCCGATCAGCGCTGTGTACTTCATTCAGTTCCTGCTGATTTTCTTCTCCCGTAGTGTTTTGCTTAACAGAGGGAACACAGCGAAATAAGCTATCACCAACAGTTACGTGGTCTGCTGCCTCTTGGCTTTCTTCAACTCTTTCAACACGTAAAACATTTGGATTCTTCATGTTACCTGTTTCTTCTCCTCCATTTAAAACTGTATCTATCCCATTGTTTACAATTCCCTCATTTCTGCATGACAGGGGAACATTATCACATGGTGTTGGAGTCTCTGCCTGCTGCTGATTTCTTTCAAACTGAAGATTATTGACTTCATTTGTATGTCCTTGATTGTCTTCTCTAGCTGTTCCTAATAACTGGTCATTTCCATTGTCTTTGACAAGAATAGTTTCACACTTATACTTTATTGAAGGGTTATTTTCCTTTCTATAGACTTCAAGGAGTTCCATTGCCCGATCCTCTATACCCTTACCAAGGAAGATACAGAGTTCTTCCCTTGCCACAAAAACCTTCTTCTTTGCTTCAAGATATTCTGAAACAGCGCAAGAATATGCACAGAATGGGCACAAAAAGTTGCCCTCTCCATCAAATTGAGCAGACTTACTCAAACAGCTTTCATGAACCTTCAATTGGCAAGTAGTTGTTTTACAAACCAGTAATTGACCGCCTTCATTACACTTCATACAAAGATTTTGGTCTCTCCACTCAGTATTTGCTGAGAAATGATGACTAGATAGGTAGTGAGAACTAAGGAATTCAAGCCTTTCAACTGCAAAATCAATCATTTCAGGGTGCTCATCACCAGGGCCATTAAAAGAATCAACAATATCTTCATCACAAGAAGCCGACTGCCGTGTGGGGTTTGGATTTTCAGCATTGGGTTCCGTCAGTTGAACATCTATTTCATGTTCAGATTGAGACTTGCTACCCTCATGTTGAGCTTTATCAGGATCTTCAATACTTGCTGGAACAGGCACAATATGATGTTCATTATCACTTAGTTTCAAGCAAAAACGTGGTTTGGCAACTCTTATCATTCTTAAACTCAATATTAGGCGGACAACATTTATTTTTATTCTCATTTCTTAGACAATCGTCACATTCATCTACATAAACCTGCTTCTCATGCAAGTATGGCATATCATGCTTATTAAATAAGTAATCCCTATTTCTCTTAAAGGTTGAAAAATTTTCTTACTGTGTGAATGTTCTTTTGATGATGATTTCTGTTTAGCTCCCATGTCACTCTCATTATCAGTTTTAGAAAGATCATTGCATTTGCCATCATTTGCAGGCAATTGGTAATCCTGGCTCTGAAGTGTCAGTCCACTCCTTTCTTTTAAGAGATCAGCACATGGACGAGTACCTTCAATGACTGATTCTTTCAGCTACTCAGAAAAAAGGAATTAGGGGAGAAGGATAATTAAATAATGTAAATAAAAAATGGATTCATTGTAGAAGCAGAGAGGGAAAAGAAAATAATTTTCATATCTCTAGACAGTGACTCTTACCACCTGCTCCAATTCCAATTTCACAGAGCTAGCCCTTTTGTGCGTCATAAATGGGTATACATCCCGTTCCAAAATCTCTACTCCAGCTATTTCCGGACTTGACAATGGTATCTGGTTAAAATCATCAAAAGAATATATATCTCACTTAATAATAGACAATGGTATCTGATTAAAATCAGCAAAAGCATATATATCTCACTTAATAATAGACAATGGTATCTGATTTAAATCATCAAAAGCATATATATCTCACTTAATAATAAAGTTCCCATCATCAAGCTCTTCGATGAACTAACTAATTAAATGAGTAATTAAATTGGTCCAGTTTCTGACGTGCAATAAAAACAGTTACACTTCAAACATCAATTGAACAAAATTACCTCATAGAATGTTTGATGGAGGACATCTTCACAACTTCTTGAAACGCCAGACACAAGTCTTGGATCCAGGCTAGAGGAAGCATCAAAGTTCAATCCACCAGCAGAACGAAACAAGCCCTCCAAAGATCTCCTAGAAACCAACTCCCTTGTGTTTTCCCCAAAATCACTAGGCACTACAGGGGCTACATCAATTAAGCCTAGGAGGGAGGGAGAAAATTTTTTTTTAAAATTATCGCCATGAATTATGTTTCAGTGTTTTTATAAGAAGCAGCTTCTTAAATTTATCCAACAATTCATGCATACCTTGTAAAGTAGAGTTGTCCATTTTCACACAGCTTGCTAGGGCTTCAACCACCCAGAGCCATGGACGAGTTGATGAAGATTCAGATGTGTTGTCCATGGGCAACCCAATAGTTTTCAACTTCAAGAAAATACAAAACTATTTTATCTTTTTCTTTTATGTGCGGCAGCAATTGTTCTGCACAGTAACTTGAATTTGAGAGTAGGAATTATTCGCACACAACATGAGAATCAAGCTCATTCTCTTACACAGGGTAGAAAATCATGCAACGATGGCCCAAAAAGTATACAACCAATGAACAATGAAGCTGCATAAATCACACAGCACAAATAGCAGACTTCAGTGGGGGAAGAATTTTATTAAAGATGTTTGGCACATAAATTTATAACTGCGGATGCAAATATGTGCTGAAATAAGGAACATTCTTCAAACATAAGTACAGCGCCCCTAAACCTAATTATCGTCAGACATATGGTGATGTTACCCAACCTAATGAAACAGTAAACCAACCGCTTGAGACAGTATGAGGCAGCCCTAATTTCGTGATGTGCCCGTGCAAGCTCAAATGCACACGTGTGGAAAGAGAGGAGCAAATTAACAAATTTAACAATGACAAATATGAAGTTAACTTACTCTTCTTGCATATATGGAGTCAACACCACAGTTCACACTCTCTAAAATTTAAAAATTTCTATCATGTTTCTATTAATTTTTAAAACCAATGCACGGAGGAGTTCACCAAGATGGAGAAAGATACAGACCCCAACGGTTCAATTTGTTACAGCGAAAGAGAAAGGAACCTTGAATGTGATGGCCAATCCATAAAGAAATAAAGTTTATATTTTTCCTCAGCACAAATCTTAACAAAAAAGAACAATGGAAATCTCAGCAATATTACAATTAGTAAACAGAGGAAAAAAAAACAAGACTCAAAATTTAATGGAATCAGAGATGATCATGAACTGGTGCGACGTGCAATGAAACAAAACCATCTACGGTTGGGGGAAAATATATCCCGGTGCGAACGAGCGATAAAGGGGTTGGGGTTTATTTAAGTGGGAGACGAAGAGAAAGGATTTACGTCCTACTTAGAACTCAAGATACTTCGGTGCGTTTGAAGGTGAAACGAGTTAGGTAGGCTTATATATTCTAACCAGGATACATTAATTATGTGGAATTTTACACCTTTCAAATGACGACAACCAGCACAGTCGTCCAGAATCTAAGAATTAATGGATAGCGATCACAAATTCTTAGGGTTCCACACACGCAGAAGATTCCAAAAATGTTCGAAATTCAAGAGTTATTCAATAATGATTATAGAACTCTTACCTTTCAGATCATTATGCGTTTAGCATCTGAAGCTTCCATGGAGTATCGGGAAGAGAAAAGCAGAGGTGGGGTGTATGGCTTCTCTTCCTCCGTTCTTCAACGGTGGCGCGGGCTTCCAACGGCGACGAGGGACTGAAATGTAAGGGGAAAATTAGCTTTTTATCCTTGTTTATCGCCCTAATTTTTAAATTAGTTAGTTCTATATGCTTATAAACCATGAAATCCTGTCAACGGAACGAAGCTTCTGGGAGAAGAAACAGGAGTTTCATCTGGAAGCAATACTCTCATTTTCCCCCTTCCTCCTTTTCATTTCAATGTCTCATCTCCCATGGAAAAACTCAAAAACACATGATTATGATTTAATATTTTTTAAAATAATTATTATTTATAAATAAATTTTTTATTCCATCTGTAATTATGCAATGTGTAAATCAGATTTTAACTATTTAAATTTATTTATATTTATGATAGTAATTTTATAAAACATAAAATGTGAACTATCCATCTTTTTTTAGGAAAAATCCTTGAAAAAGAACTTCAAAATAGTGAAAAAACAAAAAAGGTGATATGAATTTGTATATTCCCACACGGTGTTAGGGCTTGAACTAGAATATTACAATTTGAAATCAAATTACTTAAGTAACCCTGACAATTTTTAAAATGAAAAGCGTTAAGGGAGGCGTTATAGGCGGATATTGAGCGAAAACACAATCGGGACTCTTCATCTCCTTATGTTGTCATGAGGCGTCGTTGGTCGGTCAACCTTGGTTCCTTGGCAATGAGAGAGGATAGTAGCAGCGAAGTCGGTGTGGTTGATTTTGAGGAGGAGGGATAGTCCGAATACTCCAGTGTAATGCCCCAAATTTTAATTAAGGGCTAATGACTTCAAAAATGATTGTAATTATTGTAATTAAGCACTTTTGAAGAATACAATGTGAATTTTGATTCAAATGTGTTCTGATCAATGCCTAAACCCTATATTTATTATTAAGTTTGGAATAATGTATAATTGGGTTAAATATAGGGAAAGGGCGCATGATTAGATAATTAAAGTGATAGGGATTAGTTGGAAGTGATTTGAGTATAATTTTCATAATCAGGGGTAAAATGATAAAATTGGAAAATTACCGACCAATTGGTCAGTTACCGAAGAGACAACTCATTGGTAAATTATAAATCAATGGTTGGGATTACATGTCAAAAGATTATGAGAGAGTGATCAAATGCTTACATGAACATGGAAGGAGTTGGGAAGAGAAACAAGATCATGACACTTGGCTTCATGTGAACTATAGATTAAGGTCAAAGTGTCAAAATTTGCTTTTCACTTCCCTCTCTCATTTAGGACGTCTAATAACCAAATGAAGGGCCAAAAATAGATCATCATCTTCACCAACTCATCTCATCTTTCCTCTCCTCCATTTTCATTCAACTAGAGAAGGAAAGAGAAAGAGAAAAACCTAAGGTTAGTGCCCTAAATGACCATGAATGCTCAAATACTCTTTATTAACATTGTTCTAGGTGTTGAGAGCATTATTCCTATGGTTTCAGATTTTTGATTAGTGGTGATTGGAAGCTTGAGGAAATTTGGAAGTGGTGGAAATCAATAATTAGTCTTGGGAAGAAGTTAAGGTAAGCCTTTGGAACCTTTTGACATATTTATTGTGGTCATTGGTTTAGCTTTGAGGATTTTGGATTTTTGCCCTGATTTTGGCTTAATTTTGAAATATGTGAATTGGTTAGTGTTTAGTGTGAAATTGGTGTCATGGTGTCTTTGAGCATTTGAAATTGATTTGGAATGTTGGTTTGGAGTGGTTTGCAATATGGTGATTTGATTGAGTTCTTGGTAAGACATGTGATGGTCATTGTGTAACATGTCAATGGAGGTTGAATTGGGTTGTTTTGATGATTTCAATGGATTCCTTGTGCAAATTTATGTGGGAATGGTATTTAATATGAATTTGGGAACCATTTGAAGCATTGGTGCAAAACTGAAATATTATCCATTGAAAGTCTATTCTAGGCAGTTAGGTTGTGTGAACGTCTTGACTGAGCAAATGATGTCAGAAAATTATGAAAATTTCTAGTCTTAAAGTTCACATTCCAAGCTTCAAAATGGATATCTAATTTGTGCCATTTCATTTTGGGAACTAGGAGATATGACTACCCAAAGTTTGAGGTCGAAAATGGACTCTGTTTTGGGGTAGTAATGAAATTTGTATGATTCTGTATTTTTGTGATAATTTCCAGTAATGAACAATATTTTTTCTAGGAAGAGGACTTAAATATCTTTCATTTGGCTTTGGGATCACCTCATTTAGATTTTTCTAGAATTAATTATGATTTTTTAAAGTTGCTTTGGCTGCAACAGAAAATATTGGATGTAGCGCAAAAGTTTCTGTACGCGTTTTGGCCGTAGCTAGGCAGTCAGAAATTCTTGGCTGCAGCCAAAAACCTTCTGTACGCGTTTTGCCTACAGCCATAGGATTCTTGGCTACAGCCAAGCCCCATTTTTTAGAATTTTGTGATTTTGAAAAGTGTTTTCCAACCTAGTATTTCCCAATTCCTCTAGGTTTTCATTGAGCCTATTATAACCACTTAAGGAACTTAGGTGGTAACATATTTTAAGTGTTTGAAAGTGAGAATTGGGCGTAGAGAATTAATCCACCATCTTGATTTTGGTGTTTAGGATTTGACATTTGCTATCCTCGTGAGCTAATAGTGCCAAAGGACGTTAGGAAAGAATAAGGTAATGACTCTTTTTCTTATACTGTATGTTAAACATTATATGTATATTTGTCATGCATTGTGAATACATAGAGAACGCAGCGAAAGCTGACGTATAGAGTTTATAGCCATGAGTGCTGTCGCATGTGGTGTGAGCCATGATACATTGTGATGCTACTAACATGACCTTATATGCTATGTGTTTATGCACTGTATGAGTGAAAAATTTTAAACATTGAAGAAGTGGGGTAATAAAATTTTTAAAGATTGAAGAAGTAGGGTGATAAAATTTTAATAAAAAGAATATATAAGATAAAAGAGTAAGAAAAATTAATTAAAAATTTTTAACCCCATTTCTCTAATTTTTTTAAATTCAACTCAAAAAATTTTTTCCTCCGCCCACTTTCCCTTCCCTCCCCTCAGACCAAACAAGCCCTCAACGCATCCATTCAAAACCGTGTTACTCACTCCTCTTCTTATTGGATGAATGTTGGATTTGCACTTGGGCTTCTAACTAAGTGCCTATTTGGGAGCGCTTTTTCTAGCCCCCAAAACCTTCTATCATTTGGTAAAAGCATAGTGAAGAATTTTTTTGGGAGAATTGCCCAAAAATATCTTTGAGGTAAATTAATTGCTGATTACTACCAAGTGTGCAAGCGATCTTTCGTCTGTACAAGTGATCTTCCGTTTTGTGCAAACCATCTTCCGTGTGTGAAAAAATCTTCCATATAAATATGCAAACAATCTTCCATTGTGTGCAAAATATCTTCCGTTATGTGCAATAGATCTTCCATAGTAGCATTCAGCAATTAATTTACTAAAAAAGTATTTATCAGCAATTCTCCCAATTTTTTTCCCGTTTCGGAAAATGTTTTGTTGATGTGACTTTTATCTGTAAAGGGACTTTTTTTTTTAGAAGCCACTCACCCCCTGCTTTTACGGTGAGCCAAGCACCGGGTGAAATTTGTCATGAGTCTCACAAACACTTCCCTTATTGTCCTATCTTATCCAAAAAGAAAGAAGTAATAATACATAATAATGGAAAGTTTTCTCAAATAAAGAAAATAAAAAAAGACTCAGTTTCATAATCATTCTTATTTCCTTTTCTTTTCATAGGAATGACACTATTTTTGGAAGTCTTGGGAGAAGGCAATATATGCCTATATATACATGAGGTGTAGAGAGAAAACGGTTTGTTCTATTTTTTGGTTAATGACAGTAGTGTAAGAGCTCAAAATTTTAATGGAGGGACATTAAAATTTAGAGATGCAAAAGATCTATTGCACATATGAAAATTCTGTATTAAGTTTTTGTTTATCTTTTCCTTTCTCTTCTTTCCTTGTCTTTTTGTGTTGTTTTTTGTTAGCTATTATTTCGTTCATGACAATGTTCAATTTATGTAACTAAACCTTCATTTTGGACTATTTAGTTTGATTATGGACTAGTGAATGATTATTTCTTCTCCTTAATTGCTATAATGTTATATTTGCTGGTTCAATTGTGCTCTTAATTGTTCTTAAAGATGAAAAACTTGATTGAAACATTATTTGGTGTTCTAAAGGAACCTAGACATAAAGAATTTAGACCGGACCTTCAATTAAATCGTGTAGGATTAAGTTTTTAAACTTAATTTACTTGTAGGATAGACATATATCTACCTACCCTATATAGTTTTCTTAGACTTGCACTTAAATTGGTCCAAGTAAGTATTAATCGCCTAAGGAATTAGGGATTAACATAATTGGGATGCCTTTTAATGGATCGAACGATACTCTTAGGTAAATAAGAGTCCTAGACTATCAAATACAGCCTTAAATACAATTAAGGGGAGAAATTAGACATTAATAAGTAATCAAGGTTATAATAATCCAAGTCATCGTTTAAGCCTTAGTTAGACTAACAAATACACCCTTATCTTTAGCCTTAGTTAGATTTGATTTTTTTCCGTTAATTTTTATTCCTATCTTTGATTCAAATTGTGTTGAATCAACTTAAGTAAAAGTGTTGGGCCAAAAAAAAAAAACTTAAACAAAAGTATAAAATCATTACTTAACTGAATTGTTAGTACCAAGTCCTTATTGAAATGATACTTTTCTCATCAATTTATTACTTGATACGACCTGTACATTTCCGGAGTCATAAGCTATAATTTTTCCCCTATCAATAAACATATAATATATATATGTATTGTTTAATAAGATTCATGTCATTGTCAGTAATTGTTCATCTAAACTTATTTTTCAGATAACCATCCAAACAAGTTTTAGTTTGAAAAATAAAACCACTTCTACCACCGTTAATCCAAATATAAATTACATTCACAATCTAACTTTTATCCTATCTTAAATTTGCAAAAGTCATATTAAAAAAAAAAGACACTTCTGCCACCGCTAATCCAAATGAACCCTAATAAAGCACTTCTTAGTCCATTTCAATTAATAAAGTGTGTTCATTTCTTTTGGAACATTTAGCTTATTTTGCAAAAACTAAGCAAATAAAAGGTGATATGGCGTAGTTTGTTAGAACCAGCTAATACCCAAGAGGAGGGTGAATTGAGTGTAAAATAACAACTTTTAAAAATCTTTTTGTATTCTAATGAAAGCAATAAGTATGAAAGTAATGAATGATAGCTGCACAATCAAATAACTAAATTGGTTATGCTAGAAATATAAGGGATTAGGGAAGAGAAGTTGTAAACAGTGATTTATCTTAATTCGATTTGATCCATGATAACCTATGTCTAATCCCCAAGCTCCTCTTGAGACTTCCGATCCACTTTCTCCTTCAAGTTTAAACCACACACTTGAGAGCCACTAAAAAGCCACAAGTTTGATCCGGATACTTGTGAGGCCACTATAACTCTCTCATCGAATTACTCTCCTTACACGCTGTAAGGATGCAACCATAATAATAAAGAATTACAATCAATGACCTTCTCTATCAAAAATGAATTATGATAATCACTTAAGTACAATCTAATAATCTCTCTCTAAACTAGATGATATAAGAACTAAGGTACAGAGAGTATATAAGATGGAGTTAGATTCAATGTTTCGCCATTTTGATCTTGTAGGCACTGGCTCTCTCATTCTTCTATTTTAAATGCTCTTCTATTTATATTTGATCATGGGCATTTGATCGTTGAGCTTTTCTTCCCATTGTACATTGTAGAATATGACCGTTTGAGACTTTGACACAAAAGTTGCTTTTTAGCCGTTAAGCTTTAATCCAAGTTTAATTATCTATAATCTTCATATAAACTTGATTAGTAATTATTAAGAACAATATCATCAAGGTTTATATGAGTTTTAAGGAGAATCAACAAATATGAAATGAAGATTAAAACTATGAAGACTCATCACTGGAAGTGATGTTTTTTAAAGTTGTGTATCATGGCAAGTGATAAGCTAGTGATGCCCAAGTAATGGTATCACTTAAGGGGTCACTCAAGTGATCTTTATTAAGTTTCAAAAATTCATAGTGTATCACTTTCCAATGGAGTCTAGTGACTTGGGAATACTTAAGTGCTCACTCAAGTGATCAAAACTTAGTGGCAAAAAAAATGAATAGCGTATCACTGTAAGTGATATAACGGTCATGGCCAGTGATGATAACAAAACTTCATCACTCATAACTCAAGTGCTCACACGAGTTATTTGCATAATTTAACTCCCAATTTAGCAATTGACCTATCTTCAAAAACCTCTTTAAGTCTACTTTTCAATACAACAAAAATTAGTCTAGAATTCGCTATCTTCCGAAAGTTCTTATCCGAAGAAAGTAATTGCTATTTTGAAATGTGTGAAATCCAAGCATCAAATTTTGAAATTCATATCTCTTTCATCTATAATGCTTTAAGCTTAATCTTGATATTATTGAATTGCATTTTGAGTCTGGTTTCATATGAAACAAGTATCACCTCAATCAGATTTGTGGTTTGGAAGATATGTTCAAAGTACGAAACCCCTATCAATCTAGACAAATAAAAGAGCTAAACAGGGTATGTTGAGATTGAACATCACTAGAGTGAACTATCAAAAATTCGTCTTCAGAGGTGCAACTCGAGTGATCATTTGAGTGGAGTTGATATAACTTCTATATAAAGCATTTTAACTTCGAATTGAGCATTTCCAATTGAGTATAAAGACCTCTAATATCAAATCTAAGAACTTGAATCTTGATATTCCCATTAGATCTTGCAAATTTTTCTTTCTTTAATCTCTCTATGTCTTTTTTATCATTATTTATAATCCAATTATATAGCTTTTTTTTCAATCTTTCTTCTTCTTCTTCTTCCCTTTTGATCATTCTTAATAATCCATCTCAATATCTTCTTTCTTTTCTTGACTTCCTCTCCCCTTATAGGATAACTTATTTCTTCAATATCCTCTTATTCTTCTTCCTGATCATTTTCCATAACCCAATTTGATATCTGCTTTCTTTTCTTTGACTAATATATAAGATATTTCACATTAAACATAATAGTTAGCCAAAGTATAAGATAAATACATAATGTAAACTTTTTGCTCTTTAAACATTTGATATCATCAAAACTATTCATATCTAACAATATTGAGTCAGCTAGTCCCTTATAGCATAGCGAGTTAAGTTTTTGAATCCCCTTAAAAAAGATGTTCACATTTAGTGCTTGATCATGTCCTAAATAGATGTATTTAATACTTACAGACATGTCACCAATAAATTTTTTTTGCCAACAACAAAATTTAAATCCACAAACTTTTGATACAGATAATATTTTTACCAATTAGATAACATTTATTACCTATGGTGTAATGCCAACAAAAGTTAGTACAGGTGATGAAGGGGTTGACTTAACTATAAAATTGTGAGTTCAAATCCCATCAAATAGGAGAATGTTGTTGTTGGGCAATATGTAAGTATCTCTGTAAGTGCTTTTTGAGCACGGAGACATGTACTGACCCTAGTGAATTCCAGATCCAACTCATCTTAACTGTTATTTAAAAAAAATTACCTATAGTATATTGCTGATTTGATCAAGATTGTCACACATAAGATGGGGATGAAGAATCTCAATTGAAAGAGACCACATCAAATAACGTTTAAACAAAGAAGGGCCCAAAACAAAAGGGGCTTCAACAAAGAATTAGGTCACGTAAAACAATTTAAACTCAGGGTCATCCCATCTTTTTATTATATTGAAAATACAGGTTTAGGACAAACTATTTATGATGGTTTTGATTAATAAAATAATAATTAATCATGTATTTATTAGTAGGCAACAATAAATTATGGGTTAAGGTGCAGAAATACCTATATTAATATCTCAAAACAGTTGCTAGCACCATATTAAAACTTTAGGTGCACAAATACCTATGAGGACTTAAAGAGGGTACAAAAATGCAACTTTCGTCCAATAGACCAAACATTCATTGAGTTGCTTATGTGGGACCTATTTTTTTGTCCAGCTGTAATATTCTACCTTTCTTGACCATCTACATGGCAGATGAGATATTAATGGGTTTGGTGAAGAAGGTTATTAAACCCGACACCCACTTATGAGTTAATTGGCACTAGACGCGACCACCCACATGTAACCACCAACTTGGTTAAATCAACACCAGACGCGGGCTTAGAAGGAGTTTTTGCAAGGAAGAAGGGACTTAGTTCGATCAACCCATACAAGAGCCCAGATGGCACCGTCCTCAAGCTTGACCTTATCGCGATTAAGAAGAAGGGTGGCATTGATAAGGACACCTAGACATGATGTCAATTACGAAGATATAAGGAGGTACTACTATTGCCGATCGGTTGCTTCACGGTGGATATTATGGACAAAATGCAATCCAAGATGTAGGTTTTATGGATGCCTAAAGTATAACCAAGTAAGAATTTTAATTTTGGAACCAATTTTGATTATGCGTGGGTGATCGAACACTGGTAATGAACTTAACAGGATAGTAGATGTGGATACTTTGAGAATTATCATCCCTATTTGACGCCATCTCTATCACAAAGAAAATAAAAATCAACCAAAGGCTTTGATGGCATTTCACTATACAAAATCACAATAGAACAATTATTGGGTCCCATTAGATGCTTACCTATGCTTTCATTCTTGTCCCTTTTTGCGCAGGTTCGTACCCTTAGCAAATCTAGTCACATGCGCTTAAAGATTCCCAAATACAAGTCCCACTCTCAAATTCTCACTTAATCCGTAAGAATCCTTGAGATTCTTGCACCAATCGACCTCAATTCCCTTTATCACACCACAATTCTCACTTTCTCAACTCGGGTTCCTTACTTTCTCGATTTTTATTATCCTCCACCTCCGATTATTTATTTCTAGGTTTTAGTGTGAGAGAGTTTGCACCCTTCACATGATGACTTACATCATAATTGTTCGCAACTGAATGCCATACTAGGAGTCTTTATTGCCACATCACTGATCTTTAGTCAAAAGTTTCATTAAAATGGTCAGTGTTGGTCCATTGGACGAAAGTTGCATTTTTGTACTCTTTTGAGATCCTTATAAGCATTTCTGCACCCAAAATTTTAATATAGTGCCAACAGATCTTTTGAGATACTAACATAGGTATTCTTGCCCTTTAATCCATAAATTATTTATCCATCCAAGCATTTTAATAAGTGAAAAAAGAGCCACTCTAAGGGTAGCACATGAAGCCTACCCTTAGACCACATGGCATATTCGCGTGAAAGAGAGAAAGAAAAGTGGGAAATTGCCTTTTTTTAATATCTTTATTCCTTCGTTAAGACTTAAGAGATAAAGGACCAAGTTTCATAGTATATTATAATAATATCTAATAAAAACAAACAGTTACTTGAGTCCATCTGAACCATTTAAAGACCATACAATTACGTTAATTTTGCAAGCCAATGAGACAAACTTCTTTATATGTATATATATATATATATATATTTTTAAATGTCTGAGTTTGAATCTTCTCTAGATATAATGGATGCGTGCATTACGACAAAAAAAAAACCAACCAATTACCAAAAGATATTAGTTTCAAGCGCTCAAAATTTTAGTGAGTATATAAAGTTTAAGCAGAGTAATTCAGCAAAGGATAATTAAAGATATGATATTTTATTTTGTTGTAAATGAAAGAGCTAATCGAGGGCATGTTTTAGCCCTAAAATGTAAATTTTCAATATACTTTGTCTCTTAAATTTATAATATATTTAAACTATATCTATTAATTACATATATTAAAGGATATTTCTATTAATATGGGTAGTTTTCAATATAAATGATCCAAAAAATAATTTGGATAAAATATATATAATCCTTTTATTAAAAAAATCAACCCAATCAAGAGATAAGTCGGAAGTGATTCATAGGTTAAATTGGGGGGTCAATGTATTTCTCAAATAACAAAGTTTAGATATTTGGGATCTATTATATAAAATTATGGTAAAATTAATGGATATGTTTGTTGAAGATTTCAACCTAGGTGGTCTAAATGAAAGAAAGTTATTGAAATTATTTGTGATCAAAAAGTAAAGGTACAATAACGCTTTAAAGTAGTAAATATTGGGCTTTGCAAGGACAACATGAGCATGAATTACGGGTAGCTAAAATTAAGATATTGAGATGGATATGTGATCATATAAAATATAATATGATTCATATAATAAACTTATTTGTAGAAAAATTGAAGTAGTATTTAGTGAAGAAAAAATGGTAAACATTTGTTCAAAGTGATTTGGGCAAGTTAAAAAAACCCATTGGATACGCCGGTAAGGAGGGTTGACTTAACAATGTAAAGTCCTCTATAAAAGTAAAAGAAAACCAAAGACAACACTCAGTAAAGTTATTAAACTATATCTTTTGATTACCAATTTATAAAAAAAATTGATTGTTGACAAGGCTTTGTTGTTCATTAGTGTATATACACTTCCTTTATAAAAAAAAAATCAAATTAATTAATTTTTTAAATTTTTATAAATTAGTTATCTCACACTTAATGTGATGCAGCTATCTTTGAACTCTAGTCCAAAACATATATGCACTTAAAGATCCATGGTGCCCTTAATCCATGGACAATTTCCTATTTCATGATAGACAGAACACAATTACGAGGTTCATGTTCTATCAAACCACGAGATCCACACTTCGTACAGTTCAGGGACACAACCTCAACCAGACCGTCTACATAGACTATCTATCACCCCAAATTTTATATTCATAAAAAATATATTATAATTAATTAAAAAATTTAATAACATAATGAATATACATGAATTTGGATCTTGTAAATTTTGAAATATTCATATTCATGAGAAAATGAGTAAATTAATTCAAAAAAGGAATCAAATTACAAAGGTAATAACAAAATCATAATTTTACCAATTTAGCTCAAGATTAATTATTTTCTAATTAATTGGAGTTAATTTTAATTAATCAAAAAAAATAAATAAAAATGTATAATTGGATTATTCTTGATGAAATAAATCAAGAATTTTGAAATTAGAGGGAATTATACATAATTCATTTAATTGAATTATAGAATTATTAAAACACATATTATGCCCTTTCTCTTCCATAATTTTCGTCCAACATATAAAATGAGGGGTGAAAATGAGTGTTAGTTGATTAGTTGGGAGAGAAAATTGGTTGGTTAGAGTAAGGGAGAAGGGGACGGTCTTGTGGACCAAATCAAGGGGAGAATTTGGTTCAATCCTAAGTAAAAACTAATGGAGCAAGTAGGTCAAATTATGGGGGAAGCATGGAGGCAAGTAAGGCATAAAGTGAGTCAAAGTATGGGTGAATGTATGGAGGCAAGTATAGTGGGAAATATATGTCACCATAACAACCCTTGATGAGATCAACGGTGTAGGATCAATGGAGCATTTTTATGAAGCTTTTCTCTTCCCTTCCCTTCATTCATTTCGTCCAAGCCATAAGAGAAAAAGAGAGAGAGAAAGTGCCTTGGAGACTTTGAGAGCTAAAGAAAAGAGGAAGAAGAAATCTTAAGGTAAGAAGCTAAACTCTTAGGCCCTGTTTGGTATGTGGTATTGAATTTTGATGGATTGGGATAGGGATAGAGATTGTGATTAGGATTGGGATTGGGATTGGGATTGATGCTTTAAAAATATGTTTGGTATGAGGTGTTAATTGGAGGGAATGATTTTACCAATCTTATTTAATAAACAAGTACTAATTATAAAAAGACTCAAATACCCTGTCCTAATCCCAAACTTGATCGATCAACCAAATCCTCAGGGAAATCAGTGTTGAACTCATCGTCGTGATCGTCATAATTGGAAAGGTTCACCTAGTAAACTTCAAATATATTTCTGAAGAAACAAGTAAACAGGATATATTTATTGCCGTGAAATCAGCAAAACAGGAAAATCAGAAGGCTATGGATTCAAAGTGACCAAACAAATAAATAAAAACCCATTTGCGAAGCTAACGAACATTAAAGAGCTCTCGTCTAATAGGTTCGTGGCTTTGACTCCTGATATAGAGATGAGAGACATCTCGATATCACAATCAAATCGCTAATTAATAGCCAACAATGCACATCTTCGACGGAGAGAAAGGAGAAAAGTGATCGGTGTTAAGGCGACGAAGTAGGCGACGAAGTGAGCGGCGGTGAGGGAAACCGTGTGAAGTTGAGACGTCGATGGTGAGGGAAAAAAAGAGGTAGTGAATATTTGAGAGGGATTTTAGGTTATGATTGGGGTGATTTTTGTCTAGAAATATTTTATTTAAGGGTATTTTTGTCTTCACAATTTTGCAATCCCAGGATTCAAAACACAATACCAAGGGGGAGGTGGCTTTGCAGCAATCCCACTTTCGTGGTATTCCCAATCCCTGATTACCCATAGTCCCTCATACCAAACGACACATTCTGACTCAATCCCTGATCCAATCCCACTCCCTGTCCTCAAATACCACGTACCAAACAGGGCCTTAAGGTTTCTTGTGATTTTGTCCTAGATCATTCTCTAAACCTTTCTTTTTCATGGAATCCATGAATTTGAAGACACATTCTTGGCTCAAGAAGAGAGAGAGAGAGGATACACCTAGAGAGAAATGATTCAAGATCTCAAGAGATAACCTCACAAACCTTATATCTAAACTAGTGTGGTGTTGTTGTTGAAGTTTGTTTAGTTGGTGATTTTTTGGTTGAGTTGGAAAATTGGAAAAGCTATATTCCTAAGGGGTTATACTGCCCAAATTTCTTTAAATCATGATTAGAATGTGATTAAATAAGTTAATAAGGGATTAAAAGTGGAAAAATACAAGTTTTGGAAGTTAAAACACAAAAGCTCCATTTTTCCATTTTTTTGAACAATATTTCGGCCAAGACAAGATCTGAGGGAAGGAGCTGGATTTTCATAAAATAGATGGTTTCACTGGATTCAGTGGGCAAAAATAGATAGGGTTACAGTTGGGCACTTTTTTGGTAGAGGCCGAAAAACCATAATTACGAAAACGCCATTGAAATCCCTAAACCGAGGTTATCAAGGGTGATTTTATAATTTGACAGTGAATTTAGTAATTTTGATCCCGAAAATGGACTCCTTGGGCGAAAATAAGTTAGAATAGCCTTAGTCAAAATTTTGAAAAAACGTGTAATCGGGCCAGGTACGGCGGGGGCAGGGCTTCCTGGGCATTTTGGTAAATTTTTACCATAGACTAGTACAACCACCTAAAGCACTATGGAAGCGTCTCAACTATACATTTGAAGTTTTAGGACCAAGTAGAGAGTCCAAGGGATTGGCACGAAAATGAGGCACGTTATTCGAAGATCAAGGAAGGGCGATTAAGGTAGGGAACTTACCTCTCCTGCATGTATTTGATATTTTTGCTGGTGTATTGATGCATGTTATTGCTTTGCTTGATTATGTGAAACATGTATGAATAATTGAAACTCTGTTTCTGTTTATGCTATGGCCATACGTATGTTAATTGAAACATTGAGCACGTAGATATGTCATTGTGTGAGCATGAGTTATGTAATGCAAGCATGTCATGTATTAAGCACTTATCTTGCATGCAATTGGTATTGCTTTCCTACTGAGATTACTCAGAATCTCACCCTCCCCTACCAACAATTTAAATAGGAGAAGACAGAACGTATGCTGAGAACAAAGAAGAGAACCGTACGAGGGGATTGCAGTGGTGGAACGAAGACTGGAAGATGTTTCCGTTTCACTGGGACGGGTGTAGACACCCACGTAGCGCTACGAGACTACATTAATTGTAATTATCAAGTACGCACCCATATGGGAAATTTTCGTAATTGTGCACATAATAACAGTATGTTTATGCTATTCTTGTGTTGCCCACTGAACTGCGTATCGTTTTCCACAAATACTTTGAAATAGGTGAAAATAAAATGAAGGTGTGATATACTGATGTACATTACATCACATTTATGCAACATACCACCATTAAGGTAGTGCTTAATATAAAATCTAATATATAGTGTAAATTATATTATAGAAAAAAGACATTTAAATACCACTTAAACTCTAAAATCTTAAATTAACGCTTTTTTGAAAATCTTAGTTGTTAATTGCTATACTCTTTTTGTTAACCGCATTACTCTTATTGTCAACAAAACCAATTTAAAATTTTGAAATTCAAGTGGTATTTAAATGTCTTTTTCTCTTATATTATTAACTAGAGAGTATATTAAAGGCCAAAGGTAGTGCCCTATATACATGTAATTTATCTCATATCATCTCAATCATGTTTAGTTACTCATTCTAATCGCAATTTTCCCTCAAACCTTTTGACTAGGGGTGGAAACAGGCTAGGTCAGGCCTGGCCTGTTAAGGCACAAGGCGGCCTGCGCCTGGCCTGTGGCCTGTTGGAGGCTTAGTATTAGGTATGAGCTTGGCCTATACACAGGCCTGGCCTGGCTTGTGGCCTGTTAAGAGGCCTGGATTTGTAAAAGATCCTCAACAACCCAAATAGGCCGACATCCTAAACAGGCCCACACAAACAGGCAAAAACATGCCTAGTTACAATTTTTTTTTTGGGATAGAGGACACCATTGTATGAATCAAAACTAATACCTACAAAAGGAAACTACACAAACTCTTGTAAAAAAAACTACTTGAGGAACATGATGCACAACAGGAAACATATACACAATTATACGTAGTGTCAACAAATAGAAATTCAATGGGTCCGCAAGAACAAGCAGCAACCTCACACTCACTACACATATTTACAATCATATTGCAAGATATGCTCTACAGGAACTAGATAGCTGCATGTTAAGTCATTCATCTAAACCAGTAGACTATTTCTTCCCCTGACAGCAAATATTATCAGGAAAACAACTCTAGCATAGCATATTATAAACGGCTGACCATGGAAAACAATTACTGCTAAGTTTGCTGACCCGAGCATAGCAGTTGGCTGCAGAGAATCAATTGTGTGAATGATACAAGAAAACTAATTGAAGTAAAAATAATATAGGCACGGGTGCAACTGTTGTATGAGAAGAAAAATTCATTGAAACAAATAGTGAGCAGAAATGTTACAAGGAAACAGGAAAAACGTACAATAACATAAGTAGCCGGTGTATGAGAAGTATGTGATTCTGAATGCACTACATAAGGAGCATCCGGTTTTCCTCTACTGCGTTCTGATGATTTTGTACAGCTAAAAGATCGAACTCTCTTCGAGGGGCCAAACCTGATATAATATCATTAACAATCTGAGTAAAAATAAATGCTTGACTTGAGTCAGTTGGTGCTTGTTGACAAACCTCAATAGCATTAGGAGGAACTGAACTAGATGACATTGTTTCACTCTCAAAGGGAGATGACATTCACTAGAGCTAAAACATAAAACAACCCAAATTTCATAATTTAATTTACCAAAATAGACATCATCCAGCAATTATGAATATAGGATAGTTGTTCAAGAAATTTGGCCAAGGGAACAAAAGGGAAGGAAATAATTCAAAGGAAATAAACCATGTGCATTACGGTGTGTAAATCAGCATGATTATGTTAGCCAAAGAGTCAAGAGTTTGGTTAGGTTAGGTTTGGTTTTTGCATAAGATTTGGTGAAGAAGAGTACATCAAGTCTTGAGGGGGGTTTTATTTTCTGCATAATTCTGATATGATAAGATTGGAGCAAGTCATCAACCAGTTGCTTCAAGATGGGGTACAGTGAGAAACGAGAGGCCAAATTTGGAATATTAAAGAGGCTACGAAAATAGAGAAAGAGAGAGAGAGACCGCCACCAATCCACCATGGGAACATGTCGTGGTGGTGAATGGTGATCACAAAATTAGCTTATACTGTGTGCTATTTTTTGGACCAAGGATTTGATTAGCTATATGTTTGTTGAAACTATATTTCCAAGTTACCAAGAGAAAATAAATAAAACTAATGGTCCCTGTAATTTTAATTTAGGGGAAACCGTATGCATATATATACAAATACAATAGTATAGCTATCATGATCCCTTTAATTTAATGTCAATTTTCTATGCATATTTTTAAACGTAACATATATAAAAGTCAAGTGATAACAACAATTTGTTTTCTCATAACATATATAAACGTAACATATACTATGTGCTCTTTTAACTGGTTTGTTTAAAAGCTACTTCGCAAATCTTTCAAGATGATCCAAATTGTCCAATTTAATTGGAAGAGAAGACCAATGCAACAATTCAACAATGCTCAACAGGACATTAATAATCAGAACATGGGAGTTGGGACAAACTGAAGCTAATGGCTGAACTGAAACAGCTCAAGCTTAATGATTTCAAGCCTTGAATCAGAGCACATTTCAATACATAACAAACAAAATAAAATAACAAATACTTACCTAATAGCTGAACTGAAACACAACTAATGTTCTTCAGTGGATTGAGTAAATCTTCGACGAAGGAGAGAGTAGTGTTGCGGGAAGGAACCTTTGACGGCGGACTGAGGGTGAGAGACGACAGAGAGAGTCTTCGACGGTGGACCACATATCTGACGGACTAAGGGTGAGAGACGACGTCAGACTTGGAGAAGACAGAGAGGAGGGTCGCGACTGGACGGCGGTCGGCGGACTGAGAGCTGACGAGGGTTGCCGACTGCTGGTCAGCCGATAGCCGGTCACTCATAGTGGAGCTACAGGAATCAGAGGTCTAGATTCGGGAGGGTCAGAGGGAGTCGCGAGGCCGAGGCTTAATTTCAACTGAACAAATGTTTAGAAGATTTAGGAATTAGGGTTAGAAAATTAAGGAAGAGGGGATTGGTAAATTTGTAATTTTGCATTACCTCAATATTTTTTTTAATAAAATCTTAATAGGCTCATGTCGGTTTGATAAGCTTGTCAATAGGCCTTAGCCTGGCCTATTAAGATAAACAGGCTTTTAAAGAGGCCTTGGTTTGGCCTTTTAGCCTGATAGGCCAGGCCTGAACATACCTTTAACAGGCAGGTTGCAGGCCCTTGTTAACTGACTTGGCCTGTTTCCCCCCATACTTTTGACAAATACCTTATATGCATACATTATTTTTAGACAAAACTTAAGTTGGTTTGCTTATATCCATCAAGTCCAATCATCTAATTGAATTTTAACACATAGATCTTATTTTTCTAACAACAAAATTCAAATGGATAAAATTTTAAATTCCACAATTAAAGGATCATTAATAATAAAAGCTAACGTATGATAAAATTTGATTGACGAATTGAACCTTATATTTATAAGCAAATTGACATAAGTTCTAGGATTCTACCTTTTATTTACATCACGTTTTGAATCAATACATCAATTAAGCTCCTTCATTCTCAAATCACGAACCAAACAAACTACCTAAAAAAAATCAGTAAATATTCAATATCAATTTCCTTTCCTGGACTCCGCTATACCACAATTTGCTAATGTGGTTTAATTTAGAAAATAACAAAAAATAGACCCTAAATCCAATTTTTCATTAAACTACAAACTAACACTATTACAGAAAATGTTTTTTTATGACAGTTACTATATGTCATACATAATAATTCCGAACTGTTATATATGCAAGCGCTATAGATACTTGACGTAAGATACATAACGATTTCGAAACGTAATATATTGAGGGCATATATAATAGTTATTTATTAATAACCATAATGTGTTGGCTTTATTTTTTTATTATATATAGTTATTTTTTATTATTTGTTTTTATTTAGTTTTAGTGTTAATATTGATTATATAAAATACAATATAATCATTGATAATAACAAGATAATAATATTAAATAAATAATTTTATTTATAGTATTCAAAATTTAATACATTATAATCATACAATTTAAAGAGAAAATAATCCCTCAAACACTCTAACACATTATCTTATAATTTTTTAAATTCTAAAACAAAATCTATTAAAAAAATTCTATTGTATTCTCCAATACCTTTGTTATAGATTGTGATCACATATCAGTACTCTAGAGTTCCAGTCACACATCTTTTAACTGCAAACGGATGATATAATATATGAAAATCAAAATATATATAGAAAAAAATGGTAAATATTAGAACTTAAGCAAATCTCGAATCTGATTTAACAAATCTAATTTCAACCCACCTTCTAAAGTTAAGGAACGTGAGAAGGCGAACATTCAAGTAGATCGTGATCTAACAAACTGTTAAAAATTAAGAGAAAAATTGTATTGATTTTAGTCTATATAAACTAGTGTAATCAGAATTATTTTCACTAAAGTAAAACAATAATAAAAAAATTTGGCATTTTACCTCATCAAAAATTAGATATCGCTTTTTGTCTGTGATTCTTCTTTTTAGATAATCCGACGACCTTTAGCCTCAACTAGTGAGCTCTAGTTATATAAAAAAATAAAATGAAACTAAAAAAATTAATTAAAAAAATGAAAGCTTACCTAAGGAAGAATCATCACAAGAGGAAGAAGTTGTAGAGTGAAGATCCATGTTAATGGTGGAGGGTGAAACTTGCAATGGCAGAGTAAAACTCATGGAAAGAAAAGAATAAGACCCACTGGGGAAGCTCAAAAACATTTAAGAAAGAGTTGCGTCAAATAATTTTTTTTTCAAAATGTCACCTCCTTATATTTGATAATTTTCAGAACCGTGCCTTTTTAGATGAAAAAATACGTAACAGTTCTTTGTGAAGAACTGTAATATATTGTCTATAATATTAATTAATATATTAGTAAAGAATATACTAATATGTTGTTAGATTACTTAACGGTTTTTTTGTGAAAAACCGTAATGTATTGGTAAATAATTTTTTCCCCAGAATCCTACTTAATAGTTTTCTGTGAAGAATCATAATATATTGTCAAATAACATTTTTATAGAATTCTACCTCTTTATATTTGATAGTTTTTAAAATCTCACCTTCTTGTATATAACAGTTATCATTTTTAACCATTAAGTCATCTTAAAAAAAACATAACAGTTCTTTGTGAAGAACGGTCAAGTTTTGTGAAATAAATTTTTTTAGAATCTTGCCTTCTTATATATTACTGTTTTCATTGATAACCGTTAAACATTCTTAAAGAATACATAATGGTTCTTTATGAAGAAGTGTCAAATATTGTCAAATAAAATTTTTTCAGAATCTCGCCTTTGCCGCCTATTTAAGATATTAATAGATATTATATATTAGATTAATATCTTAACATATTACATTTATTTTAAAAGCATAAATCTAAGATATTATTAGATATAATTATATCTTTTGGTAATGCCAGTTCTCAAACCCGTACCTAGCAGTTTTAAAGTATGGCTTTAAACCGCAAAGGCATGAGGTAGTTAGCAATTGCATGATTATATCTTAACATATTATATTTATTTTAGAAGTATAAATCTAAGATATTATTAGATATCAGATTTATAATCATACTCTATGATTAATTGTTATAATGGTTATGTATTTGTTTTTACTAATATAATGTTGGAAGACAAATCATTTATAAGTGTTACATAATTGTTTTGTAAGAACAGTTCTATTTGTCACTAAATAAACTACGGTTATTAACTACTCCCTCCGGTCCTATTTATAAGCAACTTTCTCTCTCATACGTCTAATTCCTTTTATAAGAAACTTTCACTTTTTATCTGAAAATGTAAGCTTCTTTTTTCTATTTTACCCTTATTAAATACTCATTCTCTATCATATCTTATACTTATTATCTCTCATATATAACACCCCAAATTTTATATTCACCGAATATATTGTAATTATTCAAGAAATTCAATAAAATGGTGAATATTCATGAGAAAATGAGCAAATTAATTCAAAAAAAAGGAAATTAGATTACAAAGGTTATGGCAAAATTGAAACTTTGCCAATTTAGCATAAGATTAATTATTTTTTAATTAATTGAAGTTAATTTCAATTAATCAAGAAAAATAAAAGAGAATGTATATTTGGAATATTCTTGGTTAAATAAATTAAAAGTTGTGAAATTGGAAGGAATTATGCATAAAGTATTTAATTGAATTGTGGAAATATTGAAAGAATTCATATTTCCCTTTTTCTTGCAATTTTCGCCTAGCACAAGAAAAATAGAGGGAAAAATGATTAATGGGATTAAATATGCCAAGTGTCATTATCCTATGGTAATGAGATTAGTTTATAATTGATTAAGATGAACACATGTCAAATTGAGTTAAAATAATGATACTTTTACAAAGTAATCATGATTATGGTACAATACTTGAGTGTATAGTTGGATTAGTTGGAAGAAACTCATTTGGTTAATGAGAACATGAAGGGGGACGGTTTTGAGCTAACTAAAAGAGGGAAAAGATTAGTTCAAGGCTAATTGAAGCCTTATGACATCAATTGGAAAGAGATGAAGCTAATACTAAGTGTCACCATGTGATGCATTGATGGAAATCAAGGGATTAAAGGAGAGATATTTTATAAAACACTCTTCCTTCCTCTTGCCTTCATATTTTCGTCCAAAGCTAGAGAAAGAAGAGAGAGAGAGAGACCAAGGAGATCTAGAGAGAAGGAAGAAGAAGCTTAAGGTAAGGATGATCTCTTACACCTTTTTCTTGCAATATTGCTTGGAAACCTTCTTTAAACCCTTCTTCTCTATGGAATCTATGGTTTAGAAGACACATTTTGAGCTCAGGGAGGGAGAGAGAGAGAGGAGGACACCTAGAGAGAGAGAACTCAAGAGATAACCTCACAAACCTTAGATTTATTCTTGTATGATGTTGTTATTGAGGTTTGTGTTTGGATTTGGTGATTTTTGGTTAAGTTGTAAATTTAGAAAGTCCTAATCCTAAGGGGTTATGCTGCCCAAATTTCTTTGAATCATTGTTAGTATGTGTTTACATGACTTAATAAGATATTAGAGTGAAAATGTACAAGCTTTGGAAGTTAAAACATAAAACTTCAAATTTTTCCCTTTTCTTGGCATAAGTTTCGGCCAAGCTCAGATCTGAGGGAGGGAGTTGGATTTTCATGAAATTGATGGTTCCATTGGATTCAGGAGGCAAAAATAGGTGGGGTTACAGTTGGTCACTTTTTCGGAAAAGCCCGAAAAAGCATAATTACAAAAACGCCCCCTAAAACGGGGCTGTTAAATGCAATTTCGTAATTTGAAATTGAGTTTGGTAATTTCAAGCCCGGAAATAGATTTTTTGGGTGAAAATATGTCAGGATAGCCCTAATCAAAATTTTGGAAAAATGTGCTGTTGGGGCGAGGTCCCGGGGGTATTTTGGTAAATTTTCATTATAGACTAATATAACCACAATAAATACTATGGAAGTGTTTATAATGGTATTTGGATATGTTATGACTTATTGCTTGTACATTTAATATTTTAGGATTGAGTTGGAAGCTTGAAGCGACACGTTTTATGAGGCACACTAAAAAGGGGTTGAAAGAACTTTGAGGTAGAAACATTATTCTTCATACATCATATTATAATTATATGATTGTGTGGATGCCTTTGTTTGTAAATATACTTTTTTAATCAACATGTTTTGCCTAGAGAGGGGCAATTAGTGCCAGGGGTACTTACACTGGGAGTTGGTGAGAATCCAACCGGTGCATATTAGTGGGACTGGGCCCTACTCATGTATATATATAGATGATGTGTTTATATTGTTTATTAATTGGTGTATACATGACGCATATCATATTTACTTTTCACATTTTCTATGAACGATAGCATGTTTCTACTGGGATTCTTTAGAATCTCACCCCTTTTTTCTAAACAAAAATCTCAACGAGTGCCAATGGATCAAAAGGCAAAGGCGTAGATGCGAGCAAGTGATTGGCATGTGTCTCGAGTTAAGGTTGAAGTCAGTGGTTATAGTTAGTTTATGCTTAAGATATTTTGGGAGATCCTGTAATTATTAGAAATACTGTAGTATTCTGTATTTTGTCGACAGATGACTTTGGATTGTAAACGAATACTTTTATTAGTATATATGTATTTTTCAGTATGCCCATGGAATTTGGTCTTTATTACTCCTCGAATATCGAAATGGAAACGAGTGTTGACATCATACTTTTTATCTATTCTCTCTCCTATACTCTTTTCATAAATAGGGGCATATATAGAAAAAACATGGCATTTTTTACACACTTATTACTTTTAACTACCAGTTCGTTTTGCGCAATTAAGGAAAAAATTGCTTATAAATAGGACCGGAGGGAGTACTATCGTTATTTTTATGTTTTCATGAATTTCACCTCTCAATGTATAATGATGCGCATATTTAATCATTATGTTTTAGTATTATATATTCTTGTGTGACTTTCGTCTCGATATGCATGACGTTTATTCACTGTAACTATTATTTATTAAGTATTATATATGTCCGAATATGTAGTAGTGCAAGTAGAAAACTTTTATGGTAAATAGTGAGGTTGAGAGTTATCGGAAAAAAGAAAAAAGAAACTATGGGCCTGTTTGGTACGATGTAATTGATTTTGATGGAAATAGATATGAATATAGAAATGAAGTTTAAAAGTATGTTTGATATGTCAAGGAAATGAGATATAATTTTTAGGAGAAAAGACCAAAATGCCCTTCTCAAACATTTTTTCCCCAAAAAATTTGGGAAAAAAAAATCTCTCTAGACGTGATTTCCAAAAATGAGATTAGCTATATTTCCAAAAAAAAATCTTTCCAAGCGTCAGCGAAGCTCGAGCATGGGTCACAAGCGGCGGCAAAGCTTGATCGTGGGTCATAGGTGTCGATGAAGCTCAGGCGTGGGTCGCAGGCGTCGGTGTCTGGAAGCTCGATGAAGAAGGCGACGAAGCTCGATGAAGGGCAAAAGAGAATTTGCTTACATGGAATTGGAAATCTTTACTTTTTGGGTGGAAGCCAATCTGATGGAATTAGGGAGGTTTGACTTCCACATGGAATTAGAAAAATTTCCAATTCTATCATACCAAACAAACTTAGACATGGAATTGAGAACCAATTCCAATTCCACACTCTCCAATTCCATCATATCAAATGCACCCTAAAGTTCTCAGCTCCACATTGGTTGCATTTCCTGCCAAGGTAATTGATAAAAGTATAGGGACTCTTTGCTTCACTCGGTATATGTATTCTTAATTTGAACTTATTTATTCATTTTATTCCTTGTGCAGTAAAATTTTATTTCCCATTCCAGCCTCCATAATGGTATTTATCGAGATAATTTTTATTTCTAAAAGTCTTTAACAAGAAACTTTTGAGGTACATGTGATAAACGATTTATCCAACTTGGAGATGTTAGGATAACTCTCATTGAGATTTTATCCGCTAAAACGGTAAAATTGATCCATAAAATATTGGAAAACATGAACAAAGAGCCCTTTATTAATTGGCATGAATACAAATGAAATTGAGTGTTTTTTATCCAAGATGAATCGCGAGAACAAGTGTAGATTTTGGATATCATATGTGTGTGTATATGTGTATATATATTTCCTAGGGCCACTGGTTCATTCCCTGTTAAACTCGAATATAAAATGATGAGTTTTGGGAATCGACTAAGATGTACCTAAGGATAAATCCAAATATTATCGTAGTTGAGTGAGTAGTTAGAGATAGAACTAAGATATAAATGTTGTGTAACATGTTTATGATAAAATAAGTGATTACGACTTATAGTATTATGACAAAAACATCATATTGTAAATTTTTCTTGAGTGTAAAAGTACACAGAATCCGTATTACTCTTTTCGGTCCTAATTATAAGATAAAGTTAAATTGTTTTTGGAGAAATTAAGGAAACTAATTAAATTACTTTAGAGTATTTATATTTATATTTTTTTCTTTAAACTAATCAGTTTGACTAATAAATTAATATATAATCTAAGAATACATAACATATAATATGATTAAGTAACTTATTTAGTTTCCTTAATTTATCTAAAAAAAATCAATTTTGTTTTATAATTAGAACCGATTTAATAATAAAATTACCGTGTGAAGGTGAAGTTGATCCTTTGACTTACTCATGCCCCCTCAAATACATCCTTTTGCGTGGTGATTGGTAGGAGGAATTGACTTGGGAAAGTGCGAGGGATTTTGGAGAAAGGGATATAATTTTGTTGTCTTGCGACTCATATGCCAATGTTATATTTTAGTAATAATCTAAAAATGCCCTCTTTCGAATAACATCCAAATCATACGGTTTTGCATCTAGAAAGCTAAGTACTAACCGTTTGAGTGGGATTGAAATTGTGATTTTCCATTTATTATAAAGCTCTAAGTCATCAAAACTCTTGATCAAATTAAAAAAAAACCTTTATACGACTATACTATATAATGTTGTTGGCCTAATCCATTTTTCTGCCTTTTATTTATATTATATCTATCTCAAATCAATAATTCAATGATTCATACTAAAATGTGTTGCCATTAGTAAATTATTAAATAGTTAATAAATTATAATACGCAATTACACATAACTAATTTGAAATGTTAATATTTTTAGGATATATTTTAAAACTTTTTCCTGATATACTCCCCTCCTCCACGAGGGTGTTTGGATTCACTTAAAAAAAGTGATTTTGGACCCAAACCATGGTTTTCTGAAAAATTATCCAAACACCCTCTCATCTCAAATAATTCATTTTGACCCCCAAACCATGGTTTTGGTGTCCAAAACCATGGTTTGAGCATAATCCATTTTTTTTTACTTTTTCAACTTTGTGGGCCCCACCATCTCAATCTCATTGGTTCTTTTTCTGTTTGTGGGCTCCATGTCACACACTATCTCTCATCTTTTTTATTTTTTTGAATTTCAACGTTTTTTCTCTATCTTTTTTTTTAAAAAAAATTTTAAAATTTTAATACTCCCTCTTTTCCTATTTAAGACTTATTTATCTAATTTAATTATATTAAAAAAATTAGTTAAATTAATTAGCATTACATATAGACAAAATTATTTTATTTTTGGTATTAATTATGAAATTTAATGTTAAATAATAGGTTAAGATGTATCATTTTTAATACCGTTAGATGTTTTCTTTTCTTATAATTTAACTTCGTTAGGTCAAATTTAACGGTTTTGTTAAATTTACATCCTTGTTAATTGTTCATTGTTATTTTCCATCTTCCAAAATTTATTTGTACCAGACGTTCTTCAGGAAAAACTTGGCTGTTAAATTTGACATTAACCCTTAAATAATACATAAAATATAATTTTATTCTTTATATGTAATTATCACAAAAGTTAATGTCCTTTTTAGTAATTTGACCATGAAAAAAGCTATTCTGATCAAAACATCCAAACACTCTCATTTTATCAAAATCACTTTTTTCTCATAATCTATTCTCCAAAAGCTATTCTCCATTTTTTCTCCAGAAGCTATTAAAAAAAGCTAATCCAAACACACTCCACATCGCATGTGACTGAAGGCGGAAAGGAGTTCGCTCTCCCTTGTGTTCCAGTAATGTATGGCTGCCAGCCAGTCACTTCATCCTCTTGTTTTTTTTTTGGGACAATAAAAAAAATATTCATTATCCTCCGGTCCTAAGATATAGTTAACTTTTTTTTAGAGATTAAGAATATTAAATAAGTTAGTTAATCATAATATTTTAATAATAAGTTAGTTAAGCAGACAAATTAATTTAATATAAAAAAAGATGAATATTAATATTTTAAAATAATTTACTTAGTTTTATTAATCTTTTTAAAATAGTGAACTATATCTTATATTAAGAATTGGAAGGGTATATTATGACTATTTATTAGTTTATGTAATATACTCCTATATTACGATTAATTGTTTCAGGTTCTAATTACACTATATATTATAATTATTTATAAATTTAAGATTAGCTATAATGTTCTTAAAAATGACTAAAAATTTAACTCTCATCATGCTCTCTTAAATATATTTTTTTAAAGTGACAATTAATATATATATATATATATATATATATTAAATATTTATATAATAAACAATTTTAATGAGGCAATAGAGTACATATGTCCATATATAACTTTTTTTTCCTCATCTGTCTTTACAAACAAGGTAGCATTAAGATCACTCCCGTCCAACTACTATGGAGTTGGTCCAATGGAATAAAATCCTGTTAAGTGTCTCAAGTTTAATTTTCCTATTATGCTGAGAGAAGCAACCATAAACCCTCTAACCGGATTAGTTGGCTGTTTTCTTTTATTTGATTAGTTAGTTGTTTGAATACATACTAATAACATTTTTAAAAAAAACGCCATATACCGGATAGTAGTAAGAGTTTGGATCTGCTTTTTACACCTTAGAATTAAATGAATTATTTTTATTACCTATAACATTCTTGTTCAATATCCTACAAAGAAAATTCAAGAAAATCTTATAAGAAATTGTAACAGAATAGTTCTAAGTAAAATAGAAAATATATTTCAACGAAAAAATAAATAAATATAAATCAAATTTATTTTTAAATTTTAAGTTAAATTTTTGATATTAAATAAAGGATATTAATCCCGAAATTCATTATAAAACATTTATTTATGTTGATCTTTATAGTAATTTTTTTTTAAAAAAAACTGTTGATTAGGTTATAAATGCCCAAAACAAGTAGACCAGTTCTTGTTCTCTTTTTGTAATTGGTTGAGAAATGAATAGTTCCTGTCCCCCCACGTAAAAAAAAACGGACTTTTCACCTAAATCCTCATCCAAAACAAATGGAGAACACTTTACCCAACCCAAAAAAAAAAAACAATAAATAAATGGAGGATAACATGCCAATTTCAAAATCTCGCCACGTCACCGATCCAAGTGACACCCGCACACAAGAAATCGCATACCGTTGGATTATCTCCCATTCCATAATTCCCAGCCGTAGATTATTCCCTCAAAAAGATGAATGAGGAGAGTGAAAAAGAGCATGGAGCTGCTTTTCCTTTCTTTCCTTTTTTTCCTTTTTCTAATCCCTCTCTCCCTCTTTATGGTTTTTAAAAAATTTACTTATTCTCTCTTTAAATCCATCCTGTGATCGATGCTGGTGCCAACTAAATTTAAACAGTTCCTTTTCTGAAAATATTTCTCTCAGCCCCCTATTCTCTTTCGGCTCTTCAAAAGTTTCAGTTTCAATTTTTGAGCTTCATTTGGGTTCTGACTCTCGCGCTTCTCTGCTTCACGAGCTTCGTTCAAAAATGGCGACTGAACCTCCTCCTTCACTTCCTCCATACCCAGAGGTAACCTTCTTTCTTTGCTCTTACAGTCATTCTGATCTGAGTTTCGCTATCAGTTTTCGGTGTTCTAAAATTAATTAAACAGAAACAGATCCAGTGTTTTTAGAGCAAGATAGTTACAGTCTCTGTGTTTCACTTGCATGAGTTGTTGATTGTAGATGATAATGAAAGCTCTGGAAGCTCTGAACGAACCGAATGGTTCGAGCAAGTCGTCGATCGTGAAGCACATAGTGGCCACCTACGGCGAGTTACCGGCGAGTCAGTCGACGTTGCTTGCTCACCACCTGAACAAGATGAAGGAGACAGGGGAGCTTGTGTTCGCGAAGAACAACTACATGAAGTCCGACCCGAATGCCCCACCCAAGAGAGGTCGGGGTAGGCCACCCAAGCCCAAGGCCCCTCTGCCTCCGGGTACTGTCCTTTCTCCCCCAAGGCCCAGAGGCCGTCCCCCTAAGGACCCAAATTCCTCATCCAAGGCAAAAACCTCAACCGGCAGTGGCAGGCCCAGAGGAAGGCCCAAGAAGGCGGCCCGGACTTCGGAAGAGAGTGTGCCTGTTGTGAGTAGGGGAAGAGGCCGGCCGCCGAAGGAGAAGCCCGCATTGACTGAAGTGAGCGTTGAACAATAGGTGTTCGAATTTAGGGGTAGTGAATCTTTCTTCTTCTTTCTCTTTATGTGGTGAAGTGGATCTTGTGGTGGTAGTTTGTGTTGATGTAATTGTGTTGTAAAATTTGTGTAGCTTGTAGTGTAGCTTTTTAGTGGAAGTTTCTCTGAGGCCTTCTTGTTGGTTTTCTCTAATTATCATAGACGACAATGACTTGATTTAATGATCATTCTGGGTTCTAAATTCTAATTAACTCTGTTTTCTAATTTGAAATCTCTGTTCTTTTCTGGTCATTTTTAAATTTCAATGGTTGATAGCAATTTCTTTTGTTTTTTGTTTTTTTTTTAAATGATTGTTGATGGCAATTTTAACAATGGGCAAATCTGTTGGTGGTGGTAATACGTAAACCGAAGGGAGCGGCGAATCTGAATAAACTATTTCAATGGTTAATTAGTGTCTTTGCGGTTTTTCTTGACCAAATCTCACTTCCCAAGAAAGTGTTAAAAATTAAAACTGATTTAATTAGTACGCGTGATATAATATCAGCAAAGCATTAATGTTTATTCCCACAAATAATTGTTTATTGTAAAATTCAATAAATGAGATTAAAACGTATTCAACTACTTAATTATTGCAAACTTTAAGAATATTCGGATCGTTAATCAGGTTTACAAATAAGAGTGCTGGATTCCTTTTTTCCTTCGCAATAATACTTCTATTGTTTCATTAGTTTTGACTTCGAGTGTTGAGATTAGCAAGGAACATTCTCTCACCATATTTTTCTTTTCTTGCCTGTTAATTTTGAACATTTTAGTGTGTATTTAGTTTTTAGGGTAAGTATAACTTTTGATCTCTAAATTTGATCTGATTTTGATTTGGATCCTTTAAATTTGAAATCGGTGTTTTTGATTCTTTTTATTTTGTTTATCATCGTCAATTTCTTAAGTTTGAAAAAGATTTGGTGGTGCCTTTGACGACTTTAATTTGTTTAATGTGACGCTAACGTCGTTAAAATAACTTAGGGTTAATATAATTTTTGGTCTTTAAGATTTGACCCGATTTTGGTTTTGATTTCTCAAGTTTACTTAGTTTATAACTTTTGGATCTTCAAGTTTTGAAAGGACTTGGTGGCACTTTTGATTGCTTTAATTTGTTCGACGTAGCGCTAATACTGTTAAAATAGCTTAGGGTTAATACAATTATTAGTCCATGAAATTTAACCCCGATTTTGATTTTGATCCTTAAAGTTTGAAAAGGACTTAGTGACACCTTTTATGGCATTAATTCATTCGATGTGGCGCTAATACCGTTAAAATAGCTTATGTGTTATACTTTTTATGACAGTTGATATAACAAATATAATATAATTTTATATTGTGCTAAAAAAAAAAGAAGAAAAGGGCATCAAAATGAAACACACAAGTTAGAAATAGCTTATGTGTCATACCTATAATATAATATATTATATTGTGCTTAAAAAAAAAGGGAAAAAAAGGCATAAAAAAGAAACTCATGGTTAGAAATAAATTATGTGTCATGTCTTTTAGGCTCGTGTATTTTCATTTTGATGCCCTTTTTTCCTTTTTTTTCCAGCAAATATAATATATTATAAAATATTTGTCATATCAGCTGTCCAAAACGACATGACACAAGCTATTTTAACGGTGTTAGCGTCGCATAAGAAGAATTAGCGCCGTCAAATGTGCCACCAAGCAAGATAATTAAACTTGGATCGGTCATTGAGCCAGCCGGGGTACTGGGTTAAGGGTTAATGGGTCAGATCGGAGTAAAGTCGGAGCTAAATCGGGACCAAACCGGTGATAAAGTGAAGATTTCAGGGTTATTAATATAAAATTATAAAGAAAATAAAAAAATAAATTAAAAAAAACTAAACCAGGTTGATTCCCAGACCAAACCAATTTACTGACCGGTTCGCCAGTTTCCTAGCCAAATCGGCTGATCCAGTCCGGGTTTCATAACCTGCCCATCAAGTCCTTTTCAAACTTGAGGGACCAACAGTTATAAACCGAGTAAACTTAAGGGATTAAAATCACCTATTTTAAATTTGAGGGATCAAAACTAAAATCGGGTTAAACTTCAGGGAGTAAAGGTTGTATTAACCTTAAGCTATTTAACGACGTTAGCGCTACGTCGGACAAATTAACACCGTCAAATGCGCCAACAAGTCCTTTTCAAACTTGGGGGATTAACAGTGATAAACGGAGTAAACTTGAGGGATCAAAACCACCGATTTCAAACTTGAGGGACTAAAAACAAAATCATGTTAAACTTTAGGAACTAAAAATTATATTACCCTAGTTTTTAAGTTTGACATATTGTTATTTGGCAAAAGTATGCCGGAGCTCGGGAGGAATGATTATTGGCAAAATAACAAGATTTGTTAAGGAATTTACGACATTGTATTAGATTTCAATAACTTTCATTTACTAAATAACAAATCTACACTATTAGATTTTCACATGTTTTGTTAATGAATTCACGACATTTCATCAGGTTTTGACAACTTTCGATTACCAAATAATAAATATACACTATCAGGTTTTTTTAATGAGTTTTGTTAAGGAATTCATGACATTTCATTAAGTTTTAACAACTTTTACAATGAGAGAAGAGACTAGGTTTACTAAGTTTGGATTTGAAAATACCAAGTTCGGATATAAAAACGACAATTATTCATTTAACATTGACCAATTGTGAATATGAGAAGATATGCATGTATTAATTCTTATATTCGATATGGGCTTGTAAAGTTTGCATTTGAAAATACCAAGTTTTGATATGGAAATGACAATTACCAATTTAAAATTAACCACTTGTGAATGAGAAGACATGCATGTATTAATTCCTAGATTTGATATGTGACTATTAAGTTTGCATTTGAAAATACCAAGTTTTAATATGAAAATGACAACTATCAATTTAAAATTGACCATTTGTGAATGAGAAGATATACATGTATTGATTTTTAGACTCGATATGAGTTTATTAAGTTTCGATGTAAAAATGCTAAGTTCGGACGTCGAAATGACAATTATCAATTTAAAATTGGCTGCTTGTGAATGAGAAGACATGCATGTATTAATTTCTAAACTCGAACAGGAGGGGTGAAGATAACGAAAAGATTAGAGGGAGTGGAGTATTTAAAGGGAACAAACAAGCGAAGAGTGAAAAAAATGAGCAGACGAAGTTCCCAATTTTCTTTGCTGTCACTAGAGAAACCATCTTTGGAGAAGAGAATGGGGAAGATTTTGTCCCTGCGCACTCTCTCTCTCTCTCTATATATGAGATATTTGTGTCATTTCTTTTTAATTTCAAAAAGCACAAATAAGATATTAACATCTTACTAATATGGGAGAATTGCTAAAAAAGACTCCATTGGCAACTTATTTGTCAAATAAGACTCGGGAAGATATTTGCACACATAGGACAAATTTCTACATACGTAGGGAAGATTTTTGCACACGTAGGGAAGAATTTTGCACACATACAAGGAAGAATTTTGCACACAGGGAAGATCATCTGCACACTAGAGAAGATATTCTGCACACGCGGAAGATAATCTGCACGCGAAGATCCCATTTGATAAATAAGTTGCCAATGAGATATTTTTTCACAATCTTTCCTATTAATATTATGAATATTCGAAACATCATTTTATCTTGGGAGAATTACACTAAGGTCCCAAGAAAGAAGAGAAATGAAAAAATGGTCCCAATAGATTGTAAAATGAAAAAATGGTCCCATGGAGTTGTTAATACAGGCTCCTGGAGTTGTTAACGAGTTGTCAATACAGGCTCTTGGAGTTGTTAATGGAACCATTTTTTTTATTTTACAATCTATAGGGACTATTTCTTCTTTTTTTCTTTTCTTGGGACCTCATTGTAATTCTCCCTTTTATCTTTTACTATTTTTAAAGTTCTTTTTTTTTTTAACTATTTTCCCTAAAAAATTTCCCCTACCTCAAATCTCTCGTACAAAATGGACACGGAGTATTCTCTATTTGAGTATTTTTGAGATAGGACCGGGGTGTCTTGACCGCGCCTTGTCCCGAGATATATCTTTTTATTTTTGTTTTATTAATTTACTTTTAAACAACTTATTTTTTTTTTCTTTGAAGGGTATTTAGATATTCATACTATAAGTATATTTCAATTCAAAATTATATCCCATTCCCACTTTGCACCAAACATATTTTAAATCCTTTTTCGATTTTTTTATTAAGTCTTTTCCATCTTTACTTCTATTTCCACCTTCACTTTCATTTTATCTTTAATAAAAATTTTTTTATTTTGCTAATCAGGGCATAATTTCACTCTCACTTCTCCAATCCTTGTCTCCACTCCAATTCGCATTGCCTCGCCTCTCACACTCATCTTTTCTATTATGTTTGGGTTTAAATATAAAATTTAATTATTTTTTAAAGAGATTAATGAAGTTAAATAAATTATTAATAATATAATATATTATTGATTAAATTATATATTAATTTATAAGTCGGTCAAATTAATTTAAAAAAATTATAAATATAAATATTTTAAAATAATTTAATTAATTTTTTTAATCTTCTCAAAAAAATTAATTAGATCTTATATTTTATTAAATTTTTTTTTTCATTTTGATCATTAGAACAATTATTTTTTTTAAAGTGAAGCATATGTAAAGAAGTAAAGAAGGGAAAAAAAAAGAAAGAAAGAACGGGAGAAGGGGGAAAAGGCAAAAAAAACAAAAGAAAGAAAAGAAAAGGAAGTTTCAGCGACGTCGTCCTCAATCCTCATCTCTCGACCAAAATTGCTCGGTAGCTGCTCCTCAGATTCGCCAGTCTCGACCGCTCAGGCCCTAATCGTTCATCCTCTTCCTTGGTGGCCGGGTTTTGTCCCCCCTCACTGCCTTGCACCCTGTTCTTTGCCTCTCTCGTTTAGCGGTGTGCGTCAACGCTAGTTCTCTCCTCTCCTTTCGTGGTCTATATATCCGGTGGGTTATCTTAATTCTGTCTTATCAATTTCACTTCAATCATATGTTATGACATTATTTTCTGTCTTAATTTTTGTTATGTTCTGGGTAATATTCAAACATGTTTGATCCCATCGATATGATTCAGGCAAGCTCTTGGAATAAAGTACTTGTTCATTGGATGGTGTTTCAAGTATCATCAATTCCCAGTCCAGGGTTTCATTTTCCAGAAATTGAAGCCCTAGACAAATTTAATTTTTTTGGATTCGAGTATTCTGGAGCTCAGCGGCATAGTGGAGGTTCTTTGAAGTATTCAGGATAAAAAAATTGACATGAAAATGCAAAATGTCTTATTTGGTTCAAGACAGAGAACGTTTCATAGGATATTCAATTTCCTTTGTTCTGTGGTTTTGTTTTTCTTCTTTTACAACCGGGAAGATGTTATTCGTAACCCTCTTCTTAGGCAATCTGCATATTTGGGACACCATCATTTGCCGCCCAGAGCGGTGATTCACCGGCGAATGGTTGAAATCGGCCCGAACTCATCAAGTTTAGCTGTTGAGTCTCATCAGAATAATTTGACTGTAAATAGTGCTGAACTTTGTGCCGGATTATTCCACCATGATGGTTATTCTAGCACGTGTGAATACTTGAAGGCAAATCCACAGTGTAATTCAGAAGGAATTTTTGATCACCTAAGATTTTTATACTGTACGTGTCAAAATTTTCAAGGGCTGGGCTACCTAATATTGGGTATATGGCTAGCTGCATTGTTCTACCTACTGGGGAACACAGCTGCAGACTTCTTCTGTCCATCTCTTGAGTTTCTCTCAAGGCTCTTGAAATTTCCTCCCACTGTTGCTGGGGTTGTGCTCCTTCCACTTGGAAATGGCGCACCTGATGTGTTTTCCAGTATTGCTTCCTTTGTTGGCACGGATGCAGGGGAAGTGGGACTTAATAGCGTTTTAGGTGGTGCTCTGTTTGTTACCTGTGTTGTTGTTGGAACTGTTTCTCTTTGTGTGTCCGGTAAAGGAATTCAAATTGATAGAAGATGCTTTATAAGGGATGTTAGCTTCTTTCTATTCACTCTTTTGTCGCTTTTGCTGATTCTGGTTGTGGGTAAGGTGGGAGTTGGGGCAGCCATTGCTTTCGTATCAATTTACATTGTATATGCATTTTTTGTTGCTGCAAATGAGCTATTTTGGAAACATGCACGAAGGTTAAAATTGGATGCTGTCACACCAATGCTTCCTGTCCGTGGAGGTATGTTCTCCCTTGGGTCTGAAGAAGAATCTTCTGTATATAGCCCTTTGCTCGACATAGACATGGACAATGATCCTCCCCATCTCCCTCATTCCTTGCCTCAGTGGATGTGGTCTTCAAACGTGGCAATCTATTCAAACCAGGCTAATAAAGTTAATATGATGGATGAAAGCCCTCCTTGGGGATGGAGTGATGGGAGTGAAGCAAACAACGCTCCGACCTTCACTGTAGCAAAACTATTTTTACTGATGGAGTTACCACTGATGATTCCTAGACGGCTAACAATTCCCTTGGTCCATGAGGAAGTTTGGTCAAAAAAATATGCTGTGGCTAGTGCTTCACTGGCCCCAATTCTCCTGGCCATTTTGTGGAACACTCAAGACAATGTGGGTCATCTGAGTTCTGTACTTTCCTATTGCATTGGTGGTGTCATTGGATGCACACTCGGTGTTCTTGCATATAAATTCACTTTACCTGATTATCCACCGCACAGGTTTTTGGTTGCTTGGGTTCTTGGAGGATTTGTCATGAGCATAGTGTGGTTCTACATAATAGCAAATGAGCTTGTTGCCCTATTGGTGTCATTTGGTGTAATTTTAGGAGTCAATCCATCTATCCTGGGATTAACTGTATTAGCATGGGGTAATTCAATGGGGGATTTGATGTCAAATGTTGCATTGGCAATAAATGGAGAAGATGGAGTTCAGATTGCTTTATCTGGATGCTACGCAGGGCCCATGTTCAACACACTCGTTGGTTTGGGGATCTCGATGCTGCTAGGGGCCTGGTCGGCGAAACCTGAATCATATTTGGTTCCTGATGACCGAAGCTTATTCTACACTATGGGATTTCTTATCTCAGCACTGGCTTGGGCCCTTGTTGTTTTACCTCGCAACGACATGCATCCCGACAAAAAACTAGGGGTGGGCCTCATCACCCTTTATATCATATTTCTCTCTTTCAGGTTGTCCGCTGCCGTGGGGCTCATACCAGTGGCCGGCTTAGCTTGACATTTGAGAAGTTGAGTTGTGATCAAACTGAACATGGGTTCTATATCTATTTGGAGCACAAGTTCATCGGCTGTATAGCTGTTAGTTGTTGTATCAGCAAAAATGTTTGTAGTTGTATATCTAGACAACATTTACATGTAGTAGTTTGATCTAATAATATTGTCTTCTTATGCTTCTGTTCTACCTTTTTAGCATTGTTTTGAGCCTTCTGTTATTCATCTAGGCTGTATCCATTCTTGTGCTTGAAATGTTGAATCAAGAAGTTAAGCAGCAAGTGGTCTTGCTACACGAACACAACTCAGCGAACCAAACTGAAGAATAATAACTCTTTTGTTTTAACAGGCAATTGTGCTAGGTTTCTTGTCTTATCTTTGGATATTCATAACTTGGAATATTATATGTTTAGTGAGAATTACAGGTAGTCAATAATCCGACCTTAATGGACCTTAATAAAAATTAGCTCGTTTCTATTACTTAATATATATATGCAGGAGAATTTTTTTTTTTGAAAAATTAATGCCAGATGGTTCAAACTTGCACATCTTAATCCAATAAATTCATAGAACTCAGAATGTCCATGGCAGGTAATTTAAACTTAAATTTTATGAATCAGAGTTAAAATAGAAAATAATTAGAACAGAAAATTGAAGATCGGTGGAAAATTGGAGATCCGGCAAGTTCATAAACCAATGTTAATCTTAATTGTGATATCATTTCATTAGAAGTGGATTGGGAGCAAGATTATGAAGTACTTATGCTGTGAATATATATCTGCTTGTTGATACAATGATACTTAACGGTCATGGTAGAGAGTGGTGAATGGCCTAGATGATTTTTGGAGGGCTAATTGTGGTCTTGTGGTTTTTGTTTCTGGGAATTTACTCTTGGCATGTTGTCTCTGATGATTTGAGTGGCAGGATGATTTGGCAAAAGTAAGAAGCTGGAGGAAGCTAAGTTTTGCTTTTAGTTGGTATATTTTGATAGTGAATCAGTGAATGGCTTGGTTTTGCACTATCGTCGTGTGCTTTGATATTTTGGAGGTTTTGTAAAGACGTGCAAAAGATTTCCTCTCTAACAAAATATATTTAGGTTGTGTTTGGAATAGAGAAAGGTTACGTTTCAACTTTAAAAGCATCTTTGAACTTGTTTTTATCCTTTTCAATATGTTTGGATTGACTCTCTTGATAATGCGTTTTGAAGCTTAAATTAAGTGCTTGTTTGTTTTAGTTTTTTAGAAGTGTTTTTATTATTTACAAAAAAAACATGTGAGAGATTTTTGTCTCGGCTTGTGAAAAAAACTTCTAAAACCATGATTTTGTTGTTTCTCATGCACAAACTTTTTTTTTTGAGTGGAAAGTTGGATTATATTGACAATATATACAGGATTACATAACACAATCAACTAAGCATTAGGGTCCATGAAACAAAGTAAATCCCTAGCCTGACTGACGTGAGAAACAAGTGAGCTAGTTAACAAATAATACTCTCTGGTTGTTGTCTCTCATTCAGAAATATGTTCTTATTTCTGTTATCCTAGAGTTTCCAGGCAAGGATGCCAAAGAATAACCTCTAGTGGGTACCCATGATGTGCGGGTTCAAATTACATCGAAACCATTGGTCCAGAGGCATACTAAGGAAGGTTCCGCAGGAATGACCTTAGACCAGCAAATGGTTGTGTGGGACAATGCCTAAGAATATAATCAAGATCTTTTGTAGTCTCATGACATAAGGAACACGTCAAGTTTCTGCATTTGTAAGAAGTCAATTTTTCATGGCAAGCCAGAGGAAGGTCCGGACCCGTTGCATTCCTGGCCAATGTCAAATCCACTTCCATATGATGTCTATGTCATTCAGTAGAGGTACAGTGAGCTCTTTATATGCTGAAGCTACAGTGAAAAGGTCGTTAAGGGTCGCATTCCATTAGTAGGTGTCAGGTTCTTCACTGGCCATGGGAGGAGTGGTTGTTGCAATTTTAGCTAGGATATTCGGTGGGAGCATATTACTGAAGCAAGGTCAATCCCATTGATTATTTTCATTTAGAAAACTACGGACTGGTTTGGCCCACTCACTTTTGGGGATATCAGCATAGGTGAGATATTTCAGCGGCCTCATGTCACCTACCCAATTATCACTCCAAAACTTGATAAAATTCCCATTCTTCAATTGCCAGGCTAGGTTAAGTTCAATAGTGTCCCATATTTTTGCTATGCTACTCCATGTATGGGATGCTTTGTTCACACGAAACGTGTAATTGCTTGTGCTGGACCAGCTATATTTGGATCTTAGGACCCTCACCCACAGTTTTTCAGGGTTGCACAAAAGTGAAGCTGCTGGCTTGGACAAAAAAGCATTATTTTGGTTAACCATATTCCTTAGTCCACTTCCCCCTCTTTGCATTGGTTGGCACATGTCACACCAATTGACTAAGCTCGGCTTGGCTGTGTTTTCTCCAGATCCCCATACAAAGCGTCTTATAATCTTTTCAATGGCATTGGTGCAGGAAGCCGGCAGCTTGGTTGTTTGCATGGCATATGAAGGGATTGTACATAGGACCGATTTCGCCAAAGCTATTCGACCTGCTAGGGAGAGTGTGTTTGCCTTCCACATTGATAATTTTTGTTGCACTCTTTCAATTATGTAGTGGTATGTGTCCTTGGAAACTCTAGAGTGAAGGAGTGGAATCCCAAGATATTTACCTAGGTGTTTGGTGCATTGGAAGTTCAATTTTTCACAAATTTGCTTTGCTTCTCTTGGTGACACATTTCATGAAAAGTGAATTCGGGTCTTGCTTTGGCTTACAACTTGTCCCAAGGCAGAGCAAAATTCATGCAAGACTTTTTGAATCAGTTCCTGCTGCATAGGAGATGTGAAACTAAATAGAACAAGGTCATATGCGAAGAAAAGATGGGAACGAGGAGGACCCCTATGCCCGAGCTTGATCGTTTCCCAATTCCTTTGTTCACCTCTTTTGATATGGCTTGCGATAATCTCTCCATACATAGAATAAAGATATACGGGGAGAAGGGGTCATATTGCCTAATGCCTCGAGATAGGGTGAATGGTTAGGAAAGGACACCATTCCAAAGTACTTGCATTTTAGGCGTGGTGATACAGTGCATGATGAGACGTATTATCCGGGGTGGCCATCCAACAGCCTTTAACATGTCTTCAATGAAGGACCAATTCAATTTGTCAAAGGCTTTTTCTAAATCCACTTTAATAGCTAACCACCCGTTTGCACCCTTCTTATTTCTCATAGAGTGAATGGCCTCTTGTGCACTGATAATATTGTCTGTGATATTCCCCCTTTAATAAAACTTGATTGATATGGGAGGATAAGGTGGGGCATAAGATATTGGAGTCTTGCTGCTATTAGCTTAGTGAGGAGCTTGTAAGCCATATAGCACAAATTTGTTGGATGAAACTCCTTGACTACAGTAGGCTTCTCCACCTTAGGCACTAAGGCAATTAACATGTCATTTAGTCCTTCTTCCAAATGGCCTCCATTAAGTAGCCTATTGACCATATCATATAGACTTACACTAACCGTGTCCTATTAGGATTGATAGAACAAGGCATGCATCCCATTTGGACCTGGTGCCTACTAACTTCTTTTTTTAAAGCAACCTTTTGTTGCTTGTTCACTATGCCCTATGGTTTGTTAAACTAACCTTTTCATATAGCCCATCTCAATGTATATCACATCAAACATTAATTGACTTTTATAATTTAAATTTAAATTTGCAAAAATCAGTTAAAATAAAAGTTACACTTACCAATGTTCATCCACACAATTCCTTAATATTTATCTTTTTTTTTTGTGATCCTTAATATTTATCTATCCTCACTATTTATATCTCACATCAATATCATTAATATGATTATCAATAAGTATCAATTTATACTAATCATAGATATGAGTGCACTTTAGGGCTTGTTTGATTTTGTTTCTTAAAATACTCTTTTTGTTTTTAAAATAAAAAAATAAAAAAAAAAGTTTTTTTAAAAAAAACTAAAAAGCAAAAACAGTTTTTAATTGTTTTCTTATTTTTGGTTTTTTGTTTTTCATTTTTTAAGGTCACTATCTATTCACTATCGACATCAAACTAGTGGTGACGAACCCAGCCACAACACTCCTAGCATGACTGCTGCCACGTCACTGCAAAATCATAGTATTTTTTAAAACAATTATCTAAACACATTTTTATTTTATTTTTTTGTTTTCAAAAATAGTTTTATAAAAACGTTTTGAGATTAAAAAATAGAGAATATAATCAAATAAGTCCTTATTTTCCAAATTTTGTGCATATGATAAGTAAATCAAAATATAGATCCAATATGCTTTTTATAAAAATATGAGATTTTTACTCATAAAAAATATGAGATCTTTTAGAAAGAATTACAAATGGAATTTATAAATATGTACCATATAAAAAATTAAGGGAAAATTACACTCAAGTCCCAAAAAAGGAGAAAAATAAAAAAACAATCCCTTAAGATTGCAAAAATAAAAAAATGATCTTATGAAATTGTTAATGCTCACTCCTGAAGTTGTTAATGACCCACTTATAGAATTGTCAAAGGATCATTTTTTCATTTCCCTTTTTCTTTATGACTTGAGTGTAATTTTTTCAAAACTTAATTATTTTTGTAATCCAATTGATATGTCAAGTCCAGATATTTGTAGATAATCTACCAGTATTTATATATAAAACAGTTCTGACATTTTTATAAAAATTTTTTGAGAATAAAAAAATAGATAATAGAATCAAACCAGACCTTATTTTCTTAATTTTGTGCATATGATAAGTAAATCAAAATATAGATCCAATATGCTTTTTATAAAAATATGATATTTTTTTTAGAAAGAATTACCCATGGAATTTACAAATACGTACCATATAAAAAATTAATTATTTTTGTAATCCTATTGATATGTCAAGTTCTAACATTTGCAGATAATCTATGGGTGCTTACATCTAAAATAGTTTGAGATAAATCATTAGGTTAAACCCAATTGGTACTTAATTGGATTATTTAAACATCTAATTAGAGGTTGATATCTGACAGTATATTTAAAGATGGTCTTATGTTAACACTAAAACCCCTTCAAAAAGTTTACAGTATGAGAGGATTAGCGGTGATTACACTGAGCCTACCAAAAATAGTTTGAGATAAGTCATCATTTATGAATAATCTGATTTTTACTGATATAAAATAGGTTATTATTATATAAAATTAATATAGAAGTTCCCGTTGAGATTTTTAGGCGTGTTGGTGTGTTTCGTGGAGGGAGGGCCATATCCAAAACGCGCAACGCAACGCGGCAACTTAGGAAAAGCGAAAAGACATAAAAGCCCTTCTCAGTCTCAGCGTTTAAATTCCGCCAAGGAGAAGGCATCGACGAAAAAACGGAGACTTTTCTCAGAAACCCTAGAACGCCTCTGAACTGAAAAAGCATGGTTAGATCTTTCGTCTCTGCTCACTACGAAACCCCCACTCGCTCGCTCTTCTTCTTATAGCTTTGCTCCTGATTTCGCTCAATCCCCCCCCTCTCTCTCAAATCTGCTATTTCCGATTCTTGGTTGACTAGTACACCTTCCTTCGCATTGATCGTGCGATTTTGTTGCAATCTCTAGGTATTTTTTCTGTCGGCTTTTTACGTTTTATGCTCTGTGATGATATAATTCTCGGCGTTTCTTTTTTAGGGTTTTATAATGGGTTTTGAATAAAATGACTTCTTTGATAAACTAAAACTAAACTTGAATGACGAACTTAGCGGAGTAGAATCCTGCTATAATTATGGGCCTCTTGAAAAAATGAACTTTGGTTCCAAGTTGCTTGATCTAGCACTTCTTGTCATTGTGGTCACCTGTTGGAAGTTGGGCTATTTTTGGTGCCCTTTTGATGTTTATGGCCTTTATTTTAGGTTCTCTTTTTTGTGCAATTTCCCGCCAATATACTTTGATCTAGATAAAAGTACTAAAATGAGGCAATGCTTGGAATGGATTTAAGGGCATGCTTTTCATATGGACCGTGCAATTTGTGATAATCAAGAGAACTTGATAAGATAGTCTTTGAAAATTTCTCTTAAGAGTAGATTTGCTTTTTTGAGATGCTAAAGTTGCGGAAGGGACTCTTAAAGCAGTATTCCCTGTTCCTTGTTGAAGTTTGGCAGGTTGTGGACTTGTGGTCCGAGAGTCTTTGTAAGGGGGTGCAGCCTCAATTAGGTTGAGGTTTCAAACTATTTTGCGCTGTTGATTGTCTGAATTAGGCTATATGTGACTGCCAAGAAGTTGTGTTCCTTTTTCACCATGGAATGAACATATTAACTATCATGATGTGCCCCGTTATCAGACTGGCGGTTAAGAGTGTGTTTTGATTTGAGTTAGCCAAAACTTGGTTTGGGTTGAATTTGATTTTGCTATAACTTTGATTCATGGTTGGATGCTCTATTTTCAAAGTTGATTTTTCTTAGCATAAATTCAACTATGAACATTCCTTTCCATAACCTAGTTTTTGATGTCATCCACGGTTTGAAAAAGTGAGGTATTGTTTGGTTTCTAACATGAGGAAAACTGGGTTTTGGCTTCGCGACCCATCCTTCTGTTTCTTCAATATCTTTGTGTTTAGGTGGTCGATGTTGAAAGGAGCTTCTAGAGTCTAGCAGACTAGAATTCCACCGCCTAGAGGCAATAGGGAATTAAGATGAAGTATAATATAAGTCATAATGGTTCAAGTTTGTTAACCAATAAATAGAGCAGCCTTGCAATCCTCAAAGAAACATCAGATGCAGTTGTATTGTATAGGATCTATAATTTATAATTTACTTTTCTCTATCTTTTCGGTTCTCACTTTTAAGTGTCTTTGACTGCTAAGAATATGTTAGATGATATATATGTGTGTGTATTGGCATATATTTGTATTTATGCCAATTTGCTTGTATTACTATTCAGTAGCCATGTCAACTATTCGAATGTTCATTGAACTCATAGCTTGCATTGCACAGTTTTATACTTTAGAATATGGGGGTGAGTGTGGCGGACATAGATTTTATTTGCTACTCCTATGTACGTTGAAAAATGATAGAAAGCAACTGGTAGTGGGTTCACTTAAAATTAATTCAGAACCTCAATAGTGGTGTTCTGTAATGCATTGCAAAATACAGATGGTTCTTTCAAATATGAAAGGTTAATGCATGTCTCAGTTGGAGTGGTGTTAGAGGTGTATGCCTTGCTGAAGGTTCCATGCCTGAATCCTTAGAGGTTTCTTCAACTTAGTGCATTATACATGTTCATTTGTTGCCTTTAACTGCACTGCTACATGTTATCTAGTATATTTCTATTTTGTTACAATGTTTTAACTGAACTGTATTGTTTTCTTTCTGCATGTTTGGCAGGTCTTCAGTAGTAGCATTTCCTGAAGAATATAACTGTCATATTGCACGTGTAATGGCTACTTCCTTGGATATGTCACTTGATGATAGAATAAAAACCAGAAGTAACAGGGAGAGGGGGAGAGGGCGTGGCAGAGCCCCCCGTGGCCGTGGAGCAGGTCAGAATCTTGGTGGTGGAAGGATGCCTCGTGCAGCACGTAGAGCTCCTCTTGGAATTATTTCTCGGCCATCTGCTTATGCCATTGCCAAGGCAAGCTAAATAAATGGATGCTTATGCATGTGATTGAGAATCTGATATGCTATAAAATTCCCAATTATGAGAGGATATCTTATTCAGCGCTGTAGGAACTGAAAAGCAAGAGCAATTCATTAATATTTGTTCCACGGAGAAGCTCAATTATTGCCTGATCATTTTGCGCCCTCGATGCCTATGTTATAGAGTTCCATTTGCAATTAACATGCATTTGCTTTTGTTTTTGGGGGCTTCGCTACAGAACTCTGAAATTTGGTGGCTTCTGGCATATAACATGAAGGAACTTCATTAGATGTATTTCAAAACAGAGCTCTTACCAGGAGCACAAAAATCATATAGCTATAAGATGGGTTAAATGCTCTAAACCATGCTAATTCATTTGATTTAGATGAGGTGGCTTTTAGTGTTTGATGATTGGTTGTGTGGACCAGCATTTTAATGGATCCTCTTGCTAAGTTGGTTCTACGGTGCAAGATTTGAGTTAACTTCCCTAGTTCATGGTATTTTGCAAAGGAGCTTCCTTCACGTAACTTCAGAACTGGAGCTCTCACTTGTAGCATAGCACCTGTTTATGTGCAGTGGGTTGAATTCTTACTCCTGTTTCCCACCATTCGCCTAAAATAATGATTTTTGAGTATGGAATTTCTTAAATGTTTTGCTTTGGCCAGATCTACTTCATTAACGGTTTTATTTTTTGTGGAGATTTTCCTGATCTCTAACTAGTCTTGAAGAATGGTGAATATCTTCTTACGTGTGTTCTTTGCCACTGGGATGTGTTCTGTTTGCTCTTGCCAGTCCTTTCGCAGAACCAGGCGTTTTCCATGGCAGCATGATTTATTTGAAGATAGCCTAAAAGCTGCTGGGATACAAGGAGTAGAAGTAGGCACAAAGTTGTATGTTTCCAACTTGGACCATGGAGTAACCAATGAAGATATAAGGGTACAGATCATGTTTTATTCTTTCAAACACAATCAATGTTCCTAACCAATCTCTCTAGAGGATCTGTTGAAACTTGGATTTGCACTTCAGGAACTGTTTGCGGAGATTGGAGACTTGAAGCGTTATGCTGTTCACTATGACAGAAATGGACGTCCTAGTGTATGTATTGGTCTTTCAATTACTACATTTTCTTTTATTAGTCTTTATATTGGTTCAAGTTGGTGCACTAGCCGTCTTTAGTGATTCTGTTCTTTTTATCCCTTTGTCTGTTACTTGTACTGTTTTAATTGAATAACTCTAGGTTTGTCTGGTTTATATGATACGTCCTACCTGATATTCAGTATTCAGGGAGACTCTACGTCTCATGTAGGTTAGAAATTTGCCACCTTATTACATTACTTTCTCAGTATTGCAGTGCTGCCATACATACCTCTATTTTCTTGAAAATTAAATCGTGAAGATATTAAGACTACAGCATGATATTGTTAAAAGATTGAGCTGCTGGCTAGTGAATACCAAATAGTATTTTTAGGTGGGTCTGTTATTGGTGAAACTTTGCTAGATATATGTGCAGTTGTGCAAAGTATAGTGGGCTCTTGGCAAGGATAATGTGTATTGTTATGCTTTGTTTAGTCATTTTAACTAGCGAACTTTCAATATTTGCAATATTATTTGGTCATTTTATTGTTTTCATTGGTTACAGGGTTCAGCTGAAGTTGTCTATACTAGAAGGAGTGATGCATTTGCAGCTCTTAAACGATACAACAATGTACTTTTAGATGGAAAGCCCATGAAGATTGAGGTTGTTGGTGCCAATGCAGAATTGCCTATATCGGCTCGTGTGAATGTTTCTGGGATAAATGGGCAGAGGAAGAGGACAGTTGTCATGACGTATGTCATTGTTAATTATGTATCAACTTTATTTCCCTTTTTGTATAAATATGATATTGTCTGTCTATATGCTTATATGCTGCGTAATTAATGCATGATTTCTCGTTATACAAAACTAATTAGTCCAGACTAAATACCAAAAATATTTTCCCTTCCGCTTGCTTTCCTTGCCATTCATCTTTTTAACTTCTCTATAGGAGAAACAGAACTTGTTTTTAATGTTCACTGAGGTTAGAGATTTTGCAGGCCTGGAGGTCGACCTGGAGCTAGAGCTGGAGGTCCTGCTAATCGTGGTGCAGGGTAAGTGTTTTCATCAGCAGATGTGGAATGTCTGTTGTTATCTGGTATTCTACTAAAATGTTCTCTGAGAGAAGTTCATATAAATGGATGAATTTTCAATTTTGTTTTGATGAGTTCTGCTAGAGGATTGTCTTTGGTTCCAAGATATTTCATGGTCTATTATCTCTAAGTATTCTATTACACCTGCCAAAAATGTCTTGTCTTCTTTGTCTATCTGGGGTAGCAGGATCTTGGTGCAGTATCAACTGTTATTTTACGAATGTTTGCCATTTGGAAATTGGATTTTCATTGCCAAGTATTATTTGCACAGTTGGGTAAGGCGTGGTGGTGGAAGGAGCGGCGGTGGGGGTATGCGTGGTCGAGGAGGCGGTGGACGAGGTAGGGGTCGGGGTCGGGGTCGAGGACGTGGGAAGAAGGATGCAGTTGACAAGTCTGCTGAGGACCTTGACAAGGAACTGGAGACTTATCATGCTGAGGCCATGCACATCTCTTGATTTCTAAAGCACAGCAGTACTATAAATATTAGCCAATGCTTGCTATTGGCACCTGTACAAAAGTGGTTTTCCTGCCCTTCTGAACCCGTTACATCAGTGTGTTAGATTTGCATTCTATTTGGCCTTTTTTACGCGAAATGAATGAAGTTGGATGATTCTGGGAGTTATCTCTCAGATATTAGAGTTTGGGTGCTAATTTTTGGTTGACTCTGTATCCCAATTGCTGGCGTAAACTTGAACTTTCAGTCTTTCATCTCATCTAGAGTCTGGTCGAGAGACTGTATAAATCCAATCGGGTTGATTGGATTGATCTCAAGATCCTTCTGACTCTGCTCCACGAGGCTCATGCTAATTCTCATCTAGTTGGGTTCTATGTTATTTTAGTTTTGCATAGTATTTTGATGTTCTTGTTATGATGTTATTTCAGTTTTTAAATTCGTTATGGTGAAAAGGTCTCGTTCTATTCTACTCCCTTTGTTACTTTTTATAAGATACTAATAATCGAACTTGGAATTTGAGTTGTCGGATGGGGTAGTGAAAAATAGTTTGGATCAATAATTAAGTATAAAATGAAATTGTTTTCCAAAAATGCCTTTATTTATGTGGATGAGAGAGCATGTTATACTGAATTCTTTGGTCCGACATAGGAACTAAATGTAATAGTGCACGAGTAATTTTTCTAATTGAGGGTAAAATGGAGAGTTAATGAGAAATTCGTCAGACATCTCCAAACATTATTTTAGAAAAAGAAATAAGATATGGTCAAGACCGATATCATATAAAAAGGGGACGGAGTAAATGTATTAATTTAAATTAATCGATGGCTTATTTTGACAAGAATATATTTCGTGTTTACGATGTTCTATTTTGAGCACAGCCAGTCAAGAAACGAAAAATCGGACCGGACAATGAATCGGAACCGATCACAGCAGATTCAAGGGTTAATGGGTCAACTGGAGTTTAACCGATAGTTGAATCAGTCATATTAAAATATTATAATTTATTAGTGGCAATATATATTAATATATTTTTAAACTTCTATAGATAAAAATGAAGATTTTTAGAAAAAAAATATTTAAAATTTATTAGTATGAGTTATAATGCATATACTAATGCAACGATATCTCCTTTTCTATAATTATTATATCTTTTTAAATAATTTTTTTCATTATCTTCTTTATTTTTTTTGATTTTGTTTTTCTTTACCTATTTTTCTCTTCATTTTGGTCTTCAACTTTCAATTTTCCCCTTAAAAAAGCAAAAAAAATTATAAAAAAAATGAAACCGGTCTGACTGGTTGAACCACCGGTTTTACTAGTTCTGACCGGTTCTCCAGTTCAACCATCAAATCAGACCGGACCACTGGCCAGTTCCAGGTTCAACCGGTCGAACCGGCCGGTCCGGTTTTTCATACAGTGCAGCCAGTCACTCAAAGGAGCGCAAGATCTAGATTCATCTTTACTATTTCGGCAAATAAAAGTTGAACACGAGCATGCCATGAGTCAAATAAGGGATCATGAATAGTTTCGTTGACCCTCATCCTGTCTGATAACTGGAAGAGAACTATTGGACAAACCAACAAAAGCTATTGCTAAAGTGGTAAGTGACTTCATCCTACAAGGAGGGGAACACAATATGTTAATTTCGAATCCGGGAAGTACATTTGTTAGGAGGGTTTTGCATTCCATACTTTGAAAGGGAATACCCTTATCAAATCCAAAAAAGAGAGGGATATTGGATGCTTAAAAAAAATCTGAAAGCAAATGATTTTCATTTCTTTTGAAAAGGAATAGTACATGGCTCATAAATGAGCATCAAGTTCAAAAAAAAAAAATTCAGGACCAACGCATTTTGACACACTAGATTGCTGCCAACTATAACACTCAACTTTTTACATGATAAATGTACAAGAAGGCAATGAAGATCGTAAAACAAGAAGAACAAGAATGAACCAAAATATATTTAATCTAAAGATCTGACATAACAACAAATGTTATTTTGGGACACTTGTCTCTGTTGTACTTGTAGCCTTTTTGAGAAGCAGATCACCTGAATCACTCTTATTGAAAAGTTTTTCAACGACTTCATCCCAATTCACCTGTTCAGGACTTGACTCCGATTTGCTACTTCTGCAATATTTGCCCTTATTATTGTTGGAAGGTTCTCCCTCTCCTTCCTCCTTCTTCCTATCAGAGGCTTCATCCTCTGCCTCTTCCACTGCATGAGGCACATTTAAGCTCACAGCTCTTTCCAAAGCATCCTTGTGTTCTTGCTCAATTGTCTGCAACCTCTGCATTTTCTGCACAGTTGGAGGAGCCATCACGTTCTCTGGGCTTCTGTCTTTCATCGTCTAAAAGTAAAAACAGCAAATCTGAGTCATTGTGCAGAAGAGGTGAAGTACTTGCTAATAGAAAATAAGGCTTGGAGAAAACAGGACTCAGAGATAACAAATTATAAGGACAGGCTTCAAAATGAACAGATGATTTCTAATCATGTCAATGAAGCAACCATAAGCAGGTTCTTCTGTTTTGACCAGCTAACCATAAGCAGATAGAGATATGAAGAATTTTTAGGAAGTGCCACATGGTAAAAATCTCCCAAATTGAGAACCATTCAGGTCATGCACTTGTGGATTATTTTCCCATGGAGACAAGGTCAAGCACGAAAATGAAGGAGAAGATCTTCCTAGAAGTAGTTTAAGGTTTAGAGTAAAGGAACAGGAAAAACAATTAATGGCAAGGACGTAAAGCTGGGAGGCACTCCGAGCATAAACCTTTGGGAATCCCATTCATAATGGTATATCAAAATTAGACTGTTAGTTTTAACTTAGACATGAGAATTCAAACCCCAGAACCAAAAAGATAGGTAGAAATCCTGTCAGCATAACTAACTGCCTACCTGCCCACTTATGAAGGCTTTTAATTGGATGACTCAAAAAGTCACCCAGCATCTCATGAAACAAAGGGCAATAATGTCTGATTCCCTCTAGCATAAAACAGTGAAAAATATTGAGGAAAATAAAAAATCTTACTCCCTTAGGTCCTTTTTATAAGCAACTTTTTCCTGATTGCGTAAAACGAATTGGCAGTTAAGATTAGTTAAAAATAATAAATATGTCAAAAATGTTATATTGCTTCCAAATATGCCCCTATTTTTTAAAAGAGCATAGAAGAGAGAGAATGAGTAAAAAATATGAGAGAATGGGTAATAAATGATTAAATGAAAGAAAATTAGTGGTGAGTGAGGGATAATTAATATAAAGAAATGTATTTAATAGGGGTAGAAAATGAAAAAACAGTTTAGATTGAGATACAAGAAAAAAGTTACTTATATTAAAGACCAGCCCAAAGAGAAAGAAAGTTGTTTATAAAATGGACTGGTGAGAGTAATATCTAACTGCCCAACCGTGACTCTGCTGGCAATACGGAATCTTTTATTAAAGCAGTTGTGTTGGGGGGGGGGATATTGTGATTTTCCTCCCTGATACAGCATATTCTGTTGTTATTGGTGGTTGCTAAATAATTCTGGAGAAAAGCAGAACATATAGTAAATGGTAGATAGATTTTCTATCCTAATTCCTCTTACATTGAAAGCCTTCTCTGCTTCTCTTTCAATCCAAATAATTCCATGATCTGAAGTTGCATTACAAGACAAGACAATATGCTCAAATCTCCCATCAACTGGAATAGCGGTCCTCACTTCTGGAGGGAACCTCCCACATCTGCGTTCACCAAACCAAGCAAGGAGGAACTTCATAATGACACAATGAAGTACTGGTAGACATAGTTCAGGACAAGATTTAGCAATGCATATGATACATCAGACTTCAAACTGTATTGAAAGAATTTCATTTTTAAACCTAATGCAAGTCAAAGAAAATGCTTGAACTGGTGAAATAATACCCTATAAGTCTTTCAAGACGCCCAAACAAAAAAAGCACTGGGGGAACATTGGAACTAGCCGAGTCCAGTCAGATATAAGAAAGTGTTTTCCATTAAGAAGCATAGGCATTACAGCTCCAAAAAAAGTCAAACCCGACACCTCTCAGATAAGACAAATAAGAACCTGGGCTTGTAGGAGTGGATGGCTTGGGATCATTTGGGAAGAGGTCTTAGGTAAGGCCTTTACAAGTTTTATGAGAACAGAGATGTTTCATGCATCGGAAGTTGATTCCTTAGGCATCTAAAGAACAGAAAAAAGGGACAGTTTCAAGAATCAAGCCCTCAGCCATCATCTATATCAAGCTAGACTGTTTAGCTCTATGAACTGAAATTATGAAGATGCGAGAACTTTATATCTGAAAATGAAGCAATTCAATACTTGTCATATATAGCCACTATTTAAAAGTGTAAAGACTCGGGCACTAATTTATGTTGAAATCAAATTAACGTACAGGAGTTTACTATGGACGAAAATCACTCAAAATCAATACCTGCAAAACTTTCTTTCTACGATATGGTACATTCGTCCGGGTGCATAAAGTCTTCTTGGATCTCTAAGCTTTCTCCCTTCCGGTATGAAGGTATCCCTCAAGCAAACCAAGAATAATAAGCAGGGCAAGCTGTTTAAACCATCAAGCCCTGGTTGGTTTAAGAGACCATAATAGTAATTTACTCCACTAAATTAACAAAGTGAACGTCCGATATATTATGTGCATTTTAAACTTTATGCACATGGGCACAAAGACATGAGACCAGAACACTAACCAGAAGATTGACTTGAATACATCTTCCAATGGCGTAGGAGTTCTGGGTAAGAAATCATCCTACACAATGGAAAGAAGATAATGGATGCCAGCATCATCAGTGTAGTTTAATACTAATCTAATAACAACATAAGAATGAAAAACTACAGCAAAGAGAGTCCAACCAAAAAAAGAAAAGTAAAGAAAAAGAAAGAGGGAGAGGGAAGAGACGACAAAAACTGTCCAATGACACGAATAAAAGATATCAGAGCTTAATAAATTCAGAATCGTCATTTGCCCAAAATAAAAGGTGCAGTGCATGCCCACTCAAAAAAAAAAAAAAGAGTGCAGTGCATGCATGGGATGTAATTTAGTTCAACCGTCTGAATGATATTAAACCCACAACACAATGACAACTATCAAGATAACCCAAAAAAAAAAAAAAAACTGCAGAAACGCATAATTAGTTCAGTCAACAGTCAAAAGAAAGCAAGTTGATCACCTGCAACACTACAGAATGTATGACATCCGCGTATTTGACCGCCAAATTCAGCGACATGCACCTCGCAGGTGCAATCGCGTAACATTGAATCTTTTCCCTAGGAATTCCTCCAAATTGGTCCCTATGATTGACAACCATTATCGTCAACAACGAAACCACACCAGAACCCAAAGAATGCCCAGCAAAAACCATTTTATAGTCGGACCCACTGTCAATCCACAACTGCTTTAGAGTCTCCGATTCCTGTTTGAGCAGCCAGAGAGCAGATTTCATCAGACCGTGATGGCAATAGCCACCATCGAACTTCTGCATACCCAATCGATTATCCAAAAGCAGCTTGTAATCGCTCTCCACGATGAGATTCAGTCCCCGAACGGCGAGCACAATCTCGCGGTGGTCGTGATCAGTGTAAATCAGATAAGGCGGCGTGTTGCCCCCTGTCTGCTCATAGGTGACACGCTTGACCACCCAATCGGGGTTGAGACGGAACCCACCGGCCGGTTGGTAATGTGGATTACGGAGATCAGGCTCGTAAATTGCGAGGATTAATCGGCAGGCCCGAGGAACGGGTTCAAACTCGTCGGCGGTGGCGGAAGGCCAGGTGCCGCTGTCGTAAGAGCCGATATAGGTGCATCGCTTCCACATCCAGCGACTAAAGCCAAGTATGAAGACACACTCGACTCCGCAAGCTACAGACATGTCGGCGAAATATAGATTGTGGGCGAGAGAGAACGGCGGAGATTTGCAGGATCGGACAGAGAAAATGCGAATATTTGGGTTCTCCGACAACGAAGGGAGCTAGATTTGCGTTGAGAGGTATGGCCAGTGAAGCGTATTCGGTGGTGGCAGAGTGCTTATCTGGCACTGTAAAGCTCAATGCTCTTTGAACACATGCGATGCTCACATGGAAATCGAAGATTCGCGTCTGGAACTACGAGCCGGAGAGAGAGAGAGAGAGAGAGAGAGAGAGATTTATGGTTTATTATACATGTCCCACGAGAAGAATACGGGTCTGAATCTGATCGCTTATGATATGCTTGTCTTTATGCTTAAGACATTGTTTTTAGTTTTTTTTGTTTCAGCTACAATTACACATTTAGTCCTTGTCATTTATCTTAAATTTAATCCGGTCTCTATACTTTTGTTTTTCCAAATATATCCCTACATTTTCTAAAAAGCATTAGTTATGCTGCTTCTTAAAATGTTTTTTTTTTAAAATAAAAGAGATTGCCAAACCTATATATATGATAAGAGATTAAAAGATAAAGCTAAGTATCTATAAAATTGTTCTCCCATATCATATCATGAGTGCTTATTTAGAGTCAATGTTTGTACTCATGAGAGATCAGCTCAAATTTCTTGTACTTACATGTATTTAAGAGAGATAATTCAATTTTATCTGACTCAAACTCATATTTCAATATAAAAAGCTCAAATATATTTTATTTACATGTACGTTGGGGAAGAAGGTATATGAACTACTCAAATATAAAATTTCATTTAATGTTGAGACTTTTCAATGACCTCTCAAAGATAGAATCGATGAATTACATGGAGGAAATGCAATTTTTGTTGAGCTCTATTTTTGGTTTTCATATATTGTCTGAAATACAGTTCTTATGTAGTGTTGTATCTGTTTCAATCTCCTATTCATGTGCATTACTTTTAAGGATCACTAGGACTTCAACAACTAACTTGATCAACTTCATTCTTGTTTAACCTATCTTGATATGGCATTAGTGAGGAAGAAAGTAGAGAGTGAGTGAGGGTATATTATTATGAAATTATAAATGCTAGTTTTTAAAATCAAATGATTATTGTCTTAGTGGTAATGTCACCCACCATGCTTGGATGAGATCTTAAGTTTGGGTCCGACATTTGTGTATTTAATTACATTAAATGAAAAAAGTTCTAGTTCTTGAAGTCTGAGATGTGTGGGGATAGATTTTTTTTAATATATATATATATAAGGACCATATCAAAAAAATATGACTAAATGAAATAGATATTTTCATTTTTCCATAATAAAACAATTCTTGTCGATCGCACTCTTTATTAAATAAAAATTATCCCTTTTATTATTAAATATTAAATTAAATCTTTTTGGCTTTGCCTCTTGATTTTCTTCACACATGGTGACAAATATATTTATAATAAAGTTATGGGGTAAAAATACCCATAAACTTTTTCCAAAAATGCACCTAGCACTAAAAACTTTATTTGAGGGCAAAAATGCCTATATATTGGAGTTGAAGTGAGAGAGAGGGGAGAGGGGGATGGTTCAGAGGAGAGAGGATACTCTCATTGTCATCTTTCTCACTATCTTCTCATCATCTCATCTCTACCCTTATATCATATAATGAATGATTTAGATTTAATATTTTATAAAATTATTATTATAATATTTTATAAATTAAAATTTATTTATTTTTTATGGATTGCAATTATGGATAGTATAGATTAGATTTTAAAAGTTTAAATTTATTTATTTATGTTTATAGAAATAATTTTATAAAAGATTGAATCTAGATCATATATTATTTTAATCTAACAATGGATATGAAATGATGAGAAGAAAATAAAAAAGAGGACAATGAGAGAAACCCAACCCGAGGGGGGAGAGAAGTGCGGAGAGTTTTTTTAATTAAATAATTATTTAAAATTACGTTGTGGTGCCCACATAATGAAAATTTGTTCAAATAATAGTTGTGGTATTTTTACCCCATTTTGAGAAATTCAAAGGAATTTTTGCCTCCAGGTAAAGCTTATGGTGCCAAGTGCATTTTTGAAAAAAGTTTATAGGTATTTTTACCCTTTAATCTTTTATAATATTTTCCCTGTAAATGCTGTTATATATATTCAAACTAGACATATTTTCTATACTTTGTTAAAGAATAAGACTTTGTTTTTCATATTTGTCAATCTTTTACTAATTTACTCTTATTGATGTTCTCTTAACAATTATCAAAGAATGAGAGGAAATGAGGGAATTAAGGAAGATGACTATATATTTTAAAACATACATGCTATGTTAACTAATTTAATTAACTTCCATAATCTAATCAAATTAAGTAAATATATCTTTTATCGAGGATCATAAATTAAAAAATATATATATTAGACATATTTATTTCATCTTTGTATTGAATTTGAAAAAATGAGTTGTAATATTTATAATTTTCAATTAATACAAACTACTCCCTCCAATCCTTTTTAGAAGTAACATTTTTCTTGGGTCTCAAAATATAAACTACCTTTCTTTTTTTTACCCATATGAAATATATATCTTTATATTAATTATCCTTTACCACTAATTATCATTCATTTAATTATTTATTACTTATTCTTTTTCATATTTTATACTCATTTTCTCTCCTATGCCCTTTTCATAAATAGAGATATATCTAAAAGAAACATGACATTTTTGAAACATTTATTGTTTTTAATTAATCTTAACCACCAGTTCATTTTGTGCAATTAAAAAAAATTGTTTATAAAAAGGACTGAAGGGAGTATAATTTATGATAAATTTTATATTGTATATTGGTTGATGCTTTTTGTAACATCCCAAATTTTATTCATCAAGAATATATTGTAATTATTATATATATTCAATGAAATGATGAATATTTAAGGCCAAAAGAATTAAATATTGAAAATTGAAGGTGGAATAGTGTTTTCAGTGAAATCGCCTACGAGGCAGTGAGGCTTTCATATAGTTTTGGAAGACCAAATGATGACCAAAAATTATGAAATTTTACAGGGTGAAAGTAGACATCCTAAGCTTTAATTTGATAGGTCATATGACTCAATTGAAGCTATAGACAAAAAGATATGAATTTTTGAAGTTGATCCAGAAAATCTGGAAAGTTTCTGGAGCAGAGATCAAAGATTGAAAATCTGGGAATAATATGATCATTTCCAGTAAAATTCCATATTTTTCCTTGAAACTAGACTCAATAAGGGTTCCATAGGCTTTGGAATCGCCTTGAAACGATGTCTACAAAATTAGTTATGATTTTTCAAAATTAAGGCAGAAAATCTGCCAGAATTGGCATGATTCCGAAAATTTGAGAAGTAAAGTAATCTTCCTTTTTCTCTTAATTATTTTAGAAATTAAGGGATGAAGGAGGAGAAGACAAGTGTCAAAATCCAATGAGACCAAGTGTCAACACCATATGAAAGATGATGGAGATAATTGTTGTGTCATAAGTCCTTACTTATGTCATAAGGTTAGGTGGCCAACTTTTGCACCAATTGACTTGAGTAAATGGAAGGAACACTTGATTTAGTTGGAGCATAAGAGGGAGCACGTTTTTGACTAACCAAGGGAGAAGAAAATCATAATCAAGGTTGAGTGTACACAAAAGAGAAGCATGGCAAGGTTGAGTGTACACAAAAAAAATGGAAATCAAATGAAGCAAGCAAGTCAAAGGCTACATGAATCTCTCAATGATGACAAAGGTAGAGTGCACTCTAAGTGAAGGCATGTGCATGATGGTCATAATGAGAAGGTATGGGAGGAGGAATGGTGTGCATGCAAGGTGGTGTAATCTTGACCCTTGATTATATCAATGGCTAGGAGGAAAGATGAGGAAATTAATAAAACATGTTCTTTTCCCTTTCCTTCATACACTTCACGCATGACACAAGAGAAAGAGAGAGAGGAAGTGCCTTGGAGTTCTTTGGAAGATTAGAGAAAAGGAGGAAGAGAAAGATCAAGGTAGGTTTGTGATTCCTTAATATTTCCTTCTAAACTAGCATAAGCTTCTTCTCTAATCTCTATTTTCTATGAAATCCATGGTTTAGCAAGTTCATCTTGAGCCCAAGAAGAGAGGGAGGAGGATGTTTAGAGAGTGAGAGGAAAGGAACTCAAGAGGTAACTTCTCCAATCCTAAAACTATGCTAGTATGTGATTGTTGTTGATGATTGTGGTTGGATTTGGTTATTTTGTCAAGTTTGTAAATTTGGAAAGTCCTAACCCTAAGGGGGGGTGCTGTCCAAATTTAGTCTAATCATGTTTAGAATGTGATTAAGTGGTTAAACAAGTGATTAAAGGTCATAAGAAAGTGTTTTATGGATTGAAATCATAAAACTCCATTTTCTCCAATTATTAAAGAATTTCGTCCAGATCTGTGTTGGACAGTGTTGGGACTGGATTTTGGTGTTTTTGATGATTCCATTGTGTTTAGAATGGAAAATTGTGTAGGGTTCATGTTGGGTGCAAAATGAGAAAAGCCCTAGAAAGTGAAATGACAAAAATAACTTAAAACCCTCACATAGGGGCTGTCGGGGTAAATATGTAATTGGAGCTGGATTTTCATAAAATAAATGGTTCTATTGGACTCAGTGGGCAAAAATAGGTGGGGTTACAGTTGGGCACTTTTTCGGTAGAGGCCGAAAAAGCATAATTACGAAAACGCCACTGAAATCCCTAAATAGGGGCTGTCAAGGGTATTTTCGTAATTTGACAGTGAATTTGGCAATTTCGAGCCCGGAAATGGATTCCTTGGGCGAAAATAAGTCAGAATAGCCTTAGTCAAAATTTTGGGAAAACGTGCCATCGGGCCGGGTACGGCGGGGCCGGACCGGGTTCCCGGGGGCATTTTTGTAAATTTTCACCATAGACTAATATAACCACAATAAACACTATGGAAGAGTCTAAAATGATACTTGGATAGGTTATGACCTATTTCTGGTACATTTAATATTTTAGGACCGATTTGGAGGCCGGATACGACACGTTCTTCGAGGCACATTTAAAAGAGGATTATAAAGCTTTGAGGTAGGGACATTATCCTTCATACACTATGCCATAAGTTATGTGATTGTGTGGATGCCATTGTTTTGTAAATGCACTTTATTAATAACATGATTTGCCTAGAGAGAGGCTGTTAGTGCCAGAGGTGCACTTACACTGGGAGTTGGCAGAAGTCCAACCGGTGTAGATTGTGGGGCTGGGCCCTACTCATGTATATATGACGATGATGTGTTTATATTGTTCATTAATTTGTGCATACCTTGGCGCATGACATATTTACTTTTCGCATTTTCTATGAACGATATTATGTCTCTACGGGGATTCTTCGGAATCTCACCCTATTTTTAAACAAATACCTCAGCGAGTACCAGTGGGCCAAAGGGCAAAGATGTTGACGCCGGACAGTAAGCGGCACGTGTCTCGAGGCGAGGATATGAACGTGGTTATGCCTTAGTCTATGCCTTAATATTTTGGATAATTTGTAAATATTAAAACTTCCGCTGTATTTTCTGTTTCCGTCGACGAGCAATATCGGAATTGTAAACGAACAACGTTGGTTTGTAAACGAATATTTTTATCAGTATAATTGTACTTTTCTGTATGCCCATTGAATTCCGTCTTTATTACTCTTTGATTATCGAAATGGAAACGGGTGTTGACATTTTTGGTATCAGAGCTAATAAGCGGTTCTGGCATTATCAGAATTGTATACTGATAAGGTTTTGTTTGCACGGCGAGAAGACATCACGGATAGTCCGAGTGCGCCTACATTCATGAATGGTCCAAGTGAGCCGATGATCGTGATCGTGGATAATTCGAACGAGACGACGGTGAACCAGCATGTTCCAAACAGAGGGCCGACGATCGACTACTTCGGATGCGGCTGAATTCGGATTGATATATAGCATGGAAGTGCGTGCCGAGACTGTAAGTATACGGTCTAAATATGAGGCCGGTGTCCCCAGGAATGATAGAGGTCGGAGAGATCGGAGATGCACTGGAGGCGTATGATTTTGACTACGATCCAGAGGAGATGTCAGAGGACGAGCTGAGCGACAGCGAGTCTCAAGCAGAGGCCAGTACTTAGTAATTATTGACGATGTTTAGACAAGGATACCGGAGGAGCAGGTTCGTGACTGAGCGGTATCGAGATGGTAAACTCGATATCAGGGAATGGGGTATCAGAGTACTTAGAGGTGATATCAGTACCCAGATTGCAGTATCGGTGGTACTGGTACACCTGGAGATGATATCAGTATGGTATCAGTGGTATCAGGATGATATCAGTGGTATCAGGATGGTATCAGTAGTATCATGAAGTAGTAGTATCAGTGCATGTAGAAACAGTAACAAAACCCAATTAATGGTATCAATGGTTCTAGTGCATATAACAATGATAGCCGCTCTTGGGATAATAGTGGTATCGGGAGAGTACCAGCGGTATCAGAATAGGGCCAGCGGTATCAGAAGATAATGGAGTTAGCACAAGCTAAGGAGGTACCAGTGCCCAGTTAACGGTATCAGGGGAACTAGGGTGCTGGATGAAACAATCGATATACGCAATGACGATATCAGAACGCTAATAGTAACAATTCTGATAATGGTATCAGAATTGATATCGTGTGATGAACAGTACTTTGTAAGTTGTGTAATGTGTTTAGTTTCCCATAACTACTGTAAATAGTTGTGATGTACAAAGTACGACATATTTGTACCCTGATTGTTATGAAATGAAAAAAAAAAATGCCCTTGCTCTTGTATCCAAAATTTAATCTTCTTTAAATTTCGTGTAGAGTGAACTATGGAAATGATACAACCCCAGGAAGGTGGTAGGGGCCGCGGTAGAGGCCGAGGTAGGGGTCAAGGCCGAGGGCGCGGTAGACAGGGTGACAACGAGGGTGAGCCGAGGCCTGACCCTATTCAACAGCGAATACTAGAGATGCTGGAGCAACAACAACATACCATGAATGAAATAAAAACTGATATTCGGGGAGTGCAGCAGAGACAAGATCACTTGGAGAACCGTATGGATGAGTTCATGTGGGGGGGTCACGAAGAGATACATGAGGAACCTCCACTAGCGAATTTATCACCGGAGCCTGAGGTGGATATCCAAGCTTGGCTGAGTAGATTCAGTAAGCAGCAGCCGCCCATATTTATAGGGAAGTTCGATCCTCAGATGGCGGAGGACTGGTTGGCTCGTCTAGACAAGATCTTTAACATGCTGCAGTGTCCAGATGAAGTAAAAGCTCGACTAGCTATATACAAGTTGGAGAGTGATGCCGATCGCTGGTGGAAAGGCATGGACCTTATCCTGAAGGGGAAGAATGTTCCTATCACATGGGAACTATTCCAAGAAGAATTTAACAAAAAGTACTTTCCTCCAACTGTCAAGAGAGAGAAAGAGAAAGAGTTCCTTAGCATCAAGCAAGACGACCGGGAGAGTTTTGATGACTATCTGGCCCGATACATCCGATTATCACGTTACTCGTCATATGCCAAGCTGAACGACAATGATGAGTGGAATTCAGAGATGATGATAGAAGGGCTGAGACCTGAGTTCAAGGAGAGGCTGATCTCCCAACACTTCACGGAATTCAGCAAGGCGGCAGAGGAGTGCCGATACATCGAAAAACGTCTGACAAGCTGGTCAACACAAACTGGGAATCGCAGTGGTTCCGGGAGTGGTAGCTCAACACAGAAGAGGAAAGAGCAAGGTGGACCTTCCGGGGGATCTACGAAAAGGCTGAATCAGACTGGAGGCCATGAAGGCCAAGGATCCTCAGGAAGTCGCACGTGTTGGTTTTGCCAAAAGCCACACCATCCTGGTAGAACCTGTAACGGTGCTCCATTACATAAGGACTCAAACCACCCAAATAATTGCTATATCTGCGGTAGGTGGGGGCATTATGCTAATAATTGCCCACAGAAGCAGCAACGTCCTGCTAAGCCTGAGCCAAGAGTACAGGGCAAAGTTTATATGATGACCCACGAAGAGACCAGGAAATCTCCTGAACCGACTCCAGGTACAATTTATTAAAAAGGCAGTTTAATATAATTGATGCATGATTTAGGTGCTAGTCAACCATTCATTTATGGCATGTAATTATGTGTGACGGCTAGGCCTGAGAGCACGTAAACTTTCCGATGTTTAGGCTGTGACTATACCCACGAGTGTTAGAAAAAAAAAAATTGTCACGGCCAATGTTTGTTTAAGCTGTGTGACAAATGCCGAGGGGCATGAGTCAACTGCGAAATTGATTTGAAAACTATACAGAACACACTAGAAACTAAATAGATGTGGGATTGGGCTTACTAACAGGGGCAGACTTACCAAAATTGATGCATAGTGCCTACAAGTATATCGAACATAGTACCTACGAGTACACTGAATTGAATTGAGTACCTACGGGTACACTGAACTATGCATTATCGATAATAAGTGGTATGTAATGATCAAGGATCATAGTAATGAGCTGCGAGAGATGTAGTATAACCCAGACCAGGGGAAGATTAAAAATTCAATATTATCCAGGAAGGGTCAATGTAGTAACTCTATCCTCCAAACACTGTGAATGTTTATATGCTTTGTATATGCCATCTTCTGCAATATGTATGATATGCAGTGCCTTCGGGTACACTGATGTATAATTCCTACGGGCAGTGCCTTCGGGTACACTGATGAATAATGCCTACGGGTAGTGCCTTCGGGTACACTGATGAATAATGCCTACGGGCAGTGCCTTCGGGTACACTGATGAATAATGCCTACGGGCAGTGCCTTTGGGTACATTGATATGCCTAGTCGAGGACTGAGGTACGGAATGTGTAGGGGTTGCAACAATGGTTGGCTCTGAACACATTTCCGACTGAACTGAGTTATGTGTTAGTATACTATTGCATTATATGGTGCAAGGCATATACATTATCGCATGTTCTATGAACGATGGAGTGTTACTACAAAAGTCAAGTGGGATCCAACTAAGGTAGTGGAATTTGGCTTCCAGAGCTTAAGTTTCTGGGCCATATAGTCTCTGGGATTCATTAATTGTAGGGTAGAGGCAGTATTGAACTGAAAAAGGTTAGAGACTGTTTCTGAAATGCGCAGTTTTCTGAGTCTTACTGAATATTACAAAAGATGCATACTGAATTTCTCCAGAATAGTTTTGCCTTTGACTAGGTTAACTTGAAAAACTCAACATTATCTGTGGGACCGTAACTGGGAAAAAGGGCTTCACTGAGCTAAGACGAAAATTAACGTTGGTATTGATATTGAGAATTCATGATCCACTGTGGGCATTTGTTGTCCTTATTGATGCCAGTAGGCAGGATTGGGAAGTGTTTTAATGTGGAATAGTCATGTATTGGCTTATGCATTTAGCTAATGGAAGCCTAATGGAAAGAAAAAAAAAAATTCCCACACATGATCTTGAGTTAGCAGCAACTGTGTTGCACTGAAAATATGGAGACGTACCTTTATGGTGCGACTGTAATGTTGTACTGCGATCATTAAGATTTGTAGTATGGTGATAATCAAAACAAACTGAATACGAGAAAGCGTTACTCGGAGTTTATAGCTATGTAAGCATAGCAAATTTCGGGGACGAAATTTAATTAAGTGGGGGAGAACTGTAACATCCCAAATTTTATTCATCAAGAATATATTGTAATTATTATATATATTCAATGAAATGATGAATATTTAAGGCCAAAAGAATTAAATATTGAAAATTGAAGGTGGAATAGTGTTTTCAGTGAAATCGCCTACGAGGCAGTGAGGCTTTCATATAGTTTTGGAAGACCAAATGATGACCAAAAATTATGAAATTTTACAGGGTGAAAGTAGACATCCTAAGCTTTAATTTGATAGGTCATATGACTCAATTGAAGCTATAGACAAAAAGATATGAATTTTTGAAGTTGATCCAGAAAATCTGGAAAGTTTCTGGAGCAGAGATCAAAGATTGAAAATCTGGGAATAATATGATCATTTCCAGTAAAATTCCATATTTTTCCTTGAAACTAGACTCAATAAGGGTTCCATAGGCTTTGAAATCGCCTTGAAACGATGTCTACAAAATTAGTTATGATTTTTCAAAATTAAGGCAGAAAATCTGCCAGAATTGGCATTATTCCGAAAATTTGAGAAGTAAAGTAATCTTCCTTTTTCTCTTAATTATTTTAGAAATTAAGGGATGAAGGAGGAGAAGACAAGTGTCAAAATCCAATGAGACCAAGTGTCAACACCATATGAAAGATGATGGAGATAATTGTTGTGTCATAAGTCCTTACTTATGTCATAAGGTTAGGTGGCCAACTTTTGCACCAATTGACTTGAGTAAATGGAAGGAACACTTGATTTAGCGTGTGTTCGGGTATGTTAAAAAAAGCGCTTTTTTTAATAAAACCATGGTTTCAGGTTTTTTTATCCGAACACTATAAAATTTCTGAGAATAGCTTTTTTACACAAAACCATGGTTTGGGATCCCAAACCATGGTTTTGACATAAGCTATTTTTTTGGGTTTTTTTCACTTTGTGGGGCCCACATCACACTCTCTCTCTCATCCTTTCTTTCTTTTTTTTTTTAATTTCAACGTTTTCACTCTATTTTTTTTATTTTTAAAATTTTAATACTCCCTCTTATCCTTAATATAAGATCTATTTATCTAATTTGATTATATTAGAAAAATTATTTAAGTTAATTAACATTACATATAGACAAATTTATTTCATTTTTAGTATTAATTATGAAATTTAATGTTAAATAATGGGTTAAGATGTATCATTTTTAATGCTGTTAGGGGTTTTTTTCTCTTATAATTTAACACCTTTAGATCAAATTTAACGATTATTAAATCTGGACATTAACCCTTAAATAATATATAAAATATAATTTTAACCTTTATATGTAATTATCATAAAAGTTAATGTCCTTTTTAGTCATTTGACTATGAGAAAAGCTATTCTGATCAAATCATCCAAACACTCTCATTTTACCAAAATCACTTTTTTCCCATAATCTATTCTCTTATAATCTATTCTCCAAAAGCTATTCTTTTCAGAATCTATTCTCCAAAAGCTAATAAGAACACACCCTTAGTGGGAGCATAAGAGGGAGCACGTTTTTGACTAACCAAGGGAGAAGAAAATCATAATCAAGGTTGAGTGTACACAAAAGAGAAGCATGGCAAGGTTGAGTGTACACAAAAAAAATGGAAATCAAATGAAGCAAGCAAGTCAAAGGCTACATGAATCTCTCAATGATGACAAAGGTAGAGTGCACTCTAAGTGAAGGCATGTGCATGATGGTCATAATGAGAAGGTATGGGAGGAGGAATGGTGTGCATGCAAGGTGGTGTAATCTTGACCCTTGATTATATCAATGGCTAGGAGGAAAGATGAGGAAATTAATAAAACATGTTCTTTTCCCTTTCCTTCATACACTTCACGCATGACACAAGAGAAAGAGAGAGAGGAAGTGCCTTGGAGTTCTTTGGAAGATTAGAGAAAAGGAGGAAGAGAAAGATCAAGGTAGGTTTGTGATTCCTTAATATTTCCTTCTAAACTAGCATAAGCTTCTTCTCTAATCTCTATTTTCTATGAAATCCATGGTTTAGCAAGTTCATCTTGAGCCCAAGAAGAGAGGGAGGAGGATGTTTAGAGAGTGAGAGGAAAGGAACTCAAGAGGTAACTTCTCCAATCCTAAAACTATGCTAGTATGTGATTGTTGTTGATGATTGTGGTTGGATTTGGTTATTTTGTCAAGTTTGTAAATTTGGAAAGTCCTAACCCTAAGGGGGGGTGCTGTCCAAATTTAGTCTAATCATGTTTAGAATGTGATTAAGTGGTTAAACAAGTGATTAAAGGTCATAAGAAAGTGTTTTATGGATTGAAATCATAAAACTCCATTTTCTCCAATTATTAAAGAATTTCGTCCAGATCTGTGTTGGACAGTGTTGGGACTGGATTTTGGTGTTTTTGATGATTCCATTGTGTTTAGAATGGAAAATTGTGTAGGGTTCATGTTGGGTGCAAAATGAGAAAAGCCCTAGAAAGTGAAATGACAAAAATAACTTAAAACCCTCACATAGGGGCTGTCGGGGTAAATATGTAATTGGAGCTGGATTTTCATAAAATAAATGGTTCTATTGGACTCAGTGGGCAAAAATAGGTGGGGTTACAGTTGGGCACTTTTTCGGTAGAGGCCGAAAAAGCATAATTACGAAAACGCCACTGAAATCCCTAAATAGGGGCTGTCAAGGGTATTTTCGTAATTTGACAGTGAATTTGGCAATTTCGAGCCCGGAAATGGATTCCTTGGGCGAAAATAAGTCAGAATAGCCTTAGTCAAAATTTTGGGAAAACGTGCCATCGGGCCGGGTACGGCGGGGCCGGACCGGGTTCCCGGGGGCATTTTTGTAAATTTTCACCATAGACTAATATAACCACAATAAACACTATGGAAGAGTCTAAAATGATACTTGGATAGGTTATGACCTATTTCTGGTACATTTAATATTTTAGGACCGATTTGGAGGCCGGATACGACACGTTCTTCGAGGCACATTTAAAAGAGGATTATAAAGCTCTGAGGTAGGGACATTATCCTTCATACACTATGCCATAAGTTATGTGATTGTGTGGATGCCATTGTTTTGTAAATGCACTTTATTAATAACATGATTTGCCTAGAGAGAGGCTGTTAGTGCCAGAGGTGCACTTACACTGGGAGTTGGCAGAAGTCCAACCGGTGTAGATTGTGGGGCTGGGCCCTACTCATGTATATATGACGATGATGTGTTTATATTGTTCATTAATTTGTGCATACCTTGGCGCATGACATATTTACTTTTCGCATTTTCTATGAACGATATTATGTCTCTACGGGGATTCTTCGGAATCTCACCCTATTTTTAAACAAATACCTCAGCGAGTACCAGTGGGCCAAAGGGCAAAGATGTTGACGCCGGACAGTAAGCGGCACGTGTCTCGAGGCGAGGATATGAACGTGGTTATGCCTTAGTCTATGCCTTAATATTTTGGATAATTTGTAAATATTAAAACTTCCGCTGTATTTTCTGTTTCCGTCGACGAGCAATATCGGAATTGTAAACGAACAACGTTGGTTTGTAAACGAATATTTTTATCAGTATAATTGTACTTTTCTGTATGCCCATTGAATTCCGTCTTTATTACTCTTTGATTATCGAAATGGAAACGGGTGTTGACACTTTTAGTTATTGAAAATTAATTTATTTTTTCAAAAATGTTCTAGGCTGTTTTACAATTTCAAATGTTGGATTATTCTTTGTAGTTTACGCGGAATCAAATGTGTCAACTTATCAAGCAGGTTTGTTTGTTATCTTTTGGACGATGCATCATGGACCATGTAAAGCAGGCTTGTTTGACATATTTATGTTTTAATGCGAAATTTGAAGTTTCATTAAAAAAATAATTTGATCTGAAATTTTGATGTATATTATATATTTTTAAAAGAAACTCGCCGAACTCGTGGCTTGAATTTTGTTTTTGGAAGGTGTTCCTCCCTTCACTTCTCATGGTCGCGAGTTAATCCAAGCCGTGAATTAAAAATGGGATGAATATCGAAAATAAAGAAAGGGAGAATGATTTTAGAAAAAAGGGAAAAAGATAAAAAAAGAATTTTGAAATTATAAAATTTTAAATTAGGTATTTCTCAAAAAATAAGTTATAAGTTTCTTATAATATTTTGTCATTTCTTTATTAACTCTCCACAAAAAACCTAATTTAGAATTTTACAATTTTAAAGTTTTTTCCCCCTTAAAAAAACCTTTGAAATTGTAAAATTCTAAATTAAATATTTCTTTTAAATTGAAATGTGAATTTTTTATTAACTCTTGTTGTTACTTTATTAATTTTTAATAACAAATTTGATTTAAGATTTTATGATTTCATTTTTTATCTGTCGTTTTCCTATAATGAAAACTCATTTTGAATTAAAATGTTCGGTTAAAACTCCCTGGATTTAACCCTAAAAAGAGAAGCGCACAACTTTTTATTTTATTTTTTTTGAGAGAAACAAAAATAAGATTTTGAATGAACGATAGGAAAATTTAAAAAAAAAATTACCTTCAAAATATTAAAATCACAAATCAACTTTGTTTCCTATCATAGATGAGGTATTATATACATATGATTAGTAATTCATAACTCATTTTATTAGGAAATCTTGAATTTCATATTTTCAAATTTTGAAGGTATTTTTTCTGAAATTCCTCTATGAAAAATCTAAATTATTTCTTAAATTATAGTAAGAAATTAGTATCATGAACTCATGGAAAAATCCCATTTAAAATACCTAACTCCAAATTTAGGTCTGCACTTTTATCAAATCCTTAAGAAGGCCAAGAAGCCTTATTAGAAATTTTTGAATCTGTTAATTTTACTAATATGTCCTGCAATTTTCTCAACCTCCTCTCTTTTTGTAAGATCCTCCGTATCAAATCTCAATCTCATGGACTCCTCCCCTCTCCTCTCCCCATCCTAAGATTTCTTCAGCCGATTTATCTATATTCCACATGGATTCAGGTCTTAATTTCTTCTTTGATTCTAAATTTGGATTTCAATAGCAACTCAGGTGATAAACTTCTGGATCATGCATGAAGATCGTTTAAGTCTGATTCCTTTCATATTGCCACCCGTGCATCTGGACTTTCTGTTGAGTTCCTCAAACCCTCACCTCATGAGCAACTCGTCATTGGTTTCGAATGTGAGGGCGTCAACTTGTGTCACTCTGTGGCTCTATGTATTAGTAAGGTTATATTAAGGATATGTTATAATCAAATCATTTTCTTTGATGCTTTTAGGACGATTTCCCCAAACCTGCAGAACGCATTTTACTGAATGTGTCGAGGCTTTCAATCATTCCATCATGTGGCACTAACTATACTCTAAATATTAGGGTTAAAGAAATAGTGCCAGAATGGCCGAGATCACTCTATTTTTTCTCTTCTTTAATTCTATCCTCAAAAACCTTAGTTCATCTTACCCTGTTTTTTTTTTTTTGGATGATTTATAATATGATAGGATACTCAATCATCATTTTTATTATAGGAGCATTATGTTCTTTTAAAAAAATTCAAATATCCCTAATGAGGCCACTTGATCTGATTAGAGATTTATTTAAAATGCAGGTCTGAATTTGAATTTAGATATTTCAATTGGATTTAAATAGAATTCTCACTTAATCCATCGTGGATATAATAAATTATTTCTTAAATTTTGTGTCCACATATTAAATGGTTGAGGGTATCTATCTCAATGACACGTCTAAATCTCACAACTCATGTGATATGGACGGCTTGGATTAACTATCAATACGGTTATTCCAGTTGTCTACCCTTTCACTGCTATATAAGTTAATTAATTTGTTTTGTATTTTCTGCCATCACCAATGCTGAAAGTGGGAGTTACTTGGGGGTTAATTTTAGTCATAAAGATAAAGCTTCAATTAAATTTATCTAATGAGCATATTTAATGATTTTTTCACAAACTACTGATATATTAACGCTCTGTCAACAATAAATAAATATAATACTAAATTATTTTATAAATAAATATAATAATAATTAATTGAATGACTAACTTTTACCGTGTAGTTGCTTGAAAATATATCCTTATATTTCTTATAATGTAGGACAAGAATTTCTTCTTGAGGAGTATTATTACGGGTAATCAGAACAAAAATTAGGAGTTAGTTTGGTGTTAATTGAGAACTAAACATTAGAAAAATGAGAAGAGATTAAAGCATACCTAAGTAACTATCCTATTTCCTAAAGCGGATGTAAACTCACTTGTAATTCCCAAATTTAATATGATATATGGATTAATATGATTGTTCACTTTCTTTTTTTCTTCTTCCCTTCTCTATTTCTCTTTGACTTGCTTTTCTATCTCTCCTTGTTGTTCCTTTCTTTTTCTCTATTATCTCTTTCTCTCCCGTACATAATTATGATTGGAGAATTATCCAAAAATACTTTGGAGGTAAATTAATTACTGATTGCTATCAAATGTGTAAGCGATTTTCTGTTTTGTGCAAGCCATCTTCCGTGTGTGCAAAAATCTTCTATATAAATATGCAAATAATCTTCCGTTGTGTGCAAAATATCTTTCGTTATGTGCAACAGATCTTTCATGATAGCAATCAGCAATTAATTTACCTCCAAGTTATTTTTGGGCAATTCTCCCTAATTAAAATGAATCTATGTAGTAATTTTTTTTGGTCAAAGAATAGGTAAAATATCAATCTCACTCTTATTTTCTTCGCCAACAAAACAATCTTCCATTTATGTTTTACCCCAGGTTATGAAAACCGGACCGGACCGGCCGGTCCGGCCCGGTAACCGGCGAACCGGCCGGAAAACTGGTCCGGTTCCCGGTCGGGTCCGGGTTGGAGTTTTTCATAAAAAAAAAAAAAAAAAAATTTCCTTTAGAATTTCATACTATAAGTCTAAAATTTTCAATTTTTCACCGGTTTGGTCCCGGTTTAGCTCCGGTTTGGTCCCGGTTTGACCCACTGACCCTTAACCCAGTACCCCGACCGGTTCAATGACCGGTCCGAGTTTTAATACCTTGGTTTTACCTAATTGAATAGAAATAGACTTTTACTTAATAGAAGAATAAATTCATCTATATGGAAAATTAAAAAGAATTAAAAAAAGTTACATATTAAAATTTTATTTTAAATCTATAAAGTTACACCCATAACAGTAAAGTTCTTCAAGCATATTCATTTGCTAGACCAATTTCTTCACCGTTTAAATCCAAGCTCATGGGTATTGAGTCCAACAACATTGAATTGAGTGTGAGTTAGAAGCATATAGCTTAAACTTCAAGAAATATTTTAGGGATTACTATAAATTAATTAATTTATTCAAATTAAATAAGAAAGTTCTTACAAGTTAGATGAAATATTTAGACTGTATTGGCATTTAAAAAATAAGTTTCAAGAAAAGCAAAAAATTCGCGAAAAAAACGTTTTTTAGTTTTGTTTCATTGATGTTGAAATGACTTTTAAAAAACTGAGACACTATACCTCTTATTTTAAATATAAGAAATAATTGATTTTTATTCGATTCTAAATATAAAAAATAGTTGATTTTTTTTTAAAGATTAAGAAAATGAAATAAATTATTTTAAAATATTTAAATTTATTATTTTTCATTCAAACTAATTTGCGTGACTTATAAACTAATATATAATCCAATAATACATAACATATATTATGATTAAGTAATTTATTAAGCTTTCTTAATATTTTTAAAAAAAGTCAACTATTTCTTATATTAAGAATCGAAAGGAGTAACTTACTTGTATTCTTATTCTTGTTTTATACTTACGATGGTATTAGTTTCAGTAAATTTAATCAAAAGTTATTGGGAAAATCTCATAAAAATATATTTGAAGTAAAGAAAAGACAAATCAAGGAGTTTAATATCACAAATTCCAAATCAGACTTGTGGGAGGAATTTGGGATTTGCAAATATTTCCAAATGACCAGTTTACCCCTGACAATATTTAAGGAGCTCAAATTGTCAATATGTATATTGAAGTTGTTAATTGTGATTCTTATATTGTTATTCTCTATACCTAAGTAGTAAGTGACGTCTGACATGTGTGACTTCAAAATATTACCTATAAGGTTGTTGATATTTGAAGAGCTCAAGTTATCAATATGTATACTGAAATTGTTAATTGCGATGCATAATCAACTTATGTATAGAGAATAACAACTTAAGAATCACAATTAACAACTTCAGTATATATATTGACAACTTGAACTCCCTAAATGCTATCAGGGGTAGATTGGTCATTTGAAAATATTTTCAAATCCTATATTTCTCCCACATATCAAACTTAGGATTTATGATATTGAACTTTCCGATTTGTCTTTTTTCTATTTTAAAAGTATTTTTTTGGAATTTTCTTAAAGTTATTTTCACTTTGTTTGCTTAAATCAAAATGTGGTATTGTATAAACCAAAACCAAAACCCAAAACACACTTTTTGACAATGTCTCCCACCCGAAAGTTCCATGGAACCAATCGCTTTTCTTATTTCTCAATTAATGATTGCTCTTCTTTGAGGGGAAAAAAAAAATTAATGATTGCTCTTCTTGTTTCCATGAATCGTCTTCATTTTTTAAAGTATTCCTTCTTATTCGTCTCTTGTTCCCCCTAAAAAACAACTGTTCTAGATTGGTCCGCTCTGTTCTAGGGAATATCATAAACATTTAAGTTTCTTAGTTGAATTCAACTATTATTTTAATTAAATTAATAGATGATTATTGTTAGAATTGAGAAGAGTTAGTTTAATTAACAAAAGTTGGTCTAATTGATAAATAGTTAGCCCATATTTAGTGAGGACATAGATTCAAATTGCACTATGATTATTAAAAAAATGTTAATGAATCATATTTTTGCTAGGCATGTGTCTTATTATTTGAGACAATTATGTTTGAGACCAATTTTAATGTGAAGTGAACAGTGTTTTTAAGACTGGACCGGACTGGCCGGTCTGACCACGAAACCGTTGGACCGGTTGTCCGACCGGTCCGGTTTGGCTACTAACCCTGGTTCGAGCGGGTTTCATGTGGTTTGACCGGTTTTTTTAATTTTTTTAATATTTTATTCAAATTTTCATATAAATAATTCTAAAATCTTCCCTTTCTCACCGGTCTAGCCCCGGTTTAGCTCCGATTTGACCCCGATCTGACCACTAACCCTTGACCCAGTACCCCGACTGGTTCAGTGATCGGTCCGGGTTTCAGAACCTTAGAAGTGAAGCACGCTTGATGATTTACATAGTAGTAATAACTTGGCAAATTATGAATTTTAAAAAGGGTAAATTTAATTAGGAAAATTATGAAATTTAAGGCGTTTCATAATGTACGTATAGTAGTAATAACTTGGTAAAACTTAGTAATAGCATTTTCAATGAGTAGGGTCATTGCAAAGATGTCCAAATAAAGTTATCTTGAGGGACATCTCCTTTTGCCATTTAATTTCTTATTTAGATCTAGTTGTATTTAATTCTATACATTCTATATTATCTAAAGTTTCTAGTTTTTACTCATCCTTGTTACTATATTAATAACATTACTTTTTCTTTTTATTAATATTATTTGATCTTTTTCAAAAGAAAAAAAAAACTTGGTAAACGGGAGACTCTACGCGATTACTTGTGATGTAGGAGTACTTCATTTTTGAACGTTGAGATTGAATTTTCCCCTTGAGGATTTTGAAGTCAAAAAAAAACCAAAAGAAAAGGAATATTCTTTCCAGCTCATTTATTCTGAATTTTCAAGGAAAGGAAGATTCCTTCGCTTTATCAAACTTTCTTGTTCCTTAAGGAATTTCATTATTTGCAAGTCTATTTCAGACAGAATTCCGCACAACATAATGATAGTACCATGTATGATTAAAATAAGATAAATTATTGTATTTTAATTAGTTATAATATAGATAAAGTGACGCTCATAGAATATGTAAGTATTTCTCATATTTAAGGGATATATAATTCAAAAATGGCTATAGTCAGCAATAACCAATATTTCTAATTTTTAAAAAAATAGCAAAAAGAGATCACTCAATTACACATGGGGTAGAATTTCTTCCTTTGAACCAAATGTAGAATCAAATCTTTCATATTTAAAAACTTATTTACCAAAATGTTTTATATCCTCGCCCCCTGTCTTCCCCATAGTTAATATTTGATTCCGAATGGGAAAAAAAAAAAAAAACTCTCCTCACTTTCAATTATTGATATATGAGCTATATAACTAATTTATATAAAAAAGGCAAAACAAAAAAAATACAAGAAGATAACTAATTTATAAAAAGACTAAAAAAATTACTCCTTTTAATCCTATTTATAAACAATTTTCTCTCTTATGAGGATGATTCTTTTTATAAGAAACTTTCACTTTGTATCTGAAAATATAAGCTTCTTTTTCCTATTTTACCCTTATTAAATACATAATATATAATTAATTATTACACACACTAAGATTTATATTCAGGAGAGAGAGTGAAAGAGACTAGGTGAGTGAAATCAACAAAGCTGGGAAAATGTATATTTTACTATCTCTCATACCTTATACATTTTCTTTCCTATACTCTTTTCATAAATATAGGTATATATGGAAAAAACATGACATTTTTGACACACTTATTACTTTTAACTACCAGTTCGTTTTGAGCAATCAAAGGATAAGTTACTTATAAATAGGATCGGATGAAGTATATGAATTAATTAGTTGTTAAAAATGTTTGTCGATCATTGGATTTAGTTTAACATTGGACCTAGTTTTTGTGCTCAAAACTCAAGCACCATCATGATAAGTGAATTTTATCATTGTATCTTTCTCTCTCTGATTATGCTGAAGAAGCAAATAAATTAAATTTCAAGCCATGCCAAAATTTTATTTGATATTTGCACATACATGTGCCTGTCATTTATGCTTTCTTTCTTTTTTTTATTTTTTTATAAGGGTCAAATGAAAAGCACACATATATTACCACACACACTACTAGATTCGAAATTGTGACCTCTCCGCTAAAGCTTATTGGCATGTCATTTATATATACTTTCAAGTTCAACTATTTATGCATGTCCCTCTTCTTTTATGAATATTAAAAAAATTGTGAGAAGTCATTTTTGTGAATAACTAGGACATTTTACCTTGTGCACTGCATTACTGCACAGGTGGTATATATAATCGGATGTGAAATTCCAATAATTCAAATGTAAATGACACTACTTCACAGCTAAGATATGTGTTGTTGCATTCCTCTTCCCCTTATATTCCAAGAAAAGTTCATTTATCCTCCAGAAAAACAAATCACTTGTTACTATATAAACTTTTAAAAATAGATTTTTTTTTGTAAAAAAAAAGATTTTTTTTTTGAAAAATTAATCTTTTGGTCCTTATGATTTTGACTTAATTGTAACTTAGTCCCTACACCTTGATTTGGTGAAACTCAATTCCTATAATTTTGACTCGATTGTAATTCAGTTCCTCAATTTTGACTCACTATAACTCAGTCCTTATAGTTTTAAGTATTTTATAACTTAGTCCCTGACCTTTATTCTAAAACATAAGGACTAAATTATGAAATTGTTAAACTATGGGGAATGAGTAACAATGAGTTAAAGTTAAGGGATAGAGTTACAATTAAGTCAAAACTATAGAGACTGAGTTACACATGGTTAAAGTATAGAGACAAGGTTATAATTAAGTCAAAACTATACGGACTAAAATATTAATTTTCCCATGTTTTTTATATGAGAATTCCATGGGCTTTGTATTAATTTAGCTAATCAAAGTTACGCCCCTGTCACGCCCTTATTTTAACTTCACATTTATCAGAGTATTCACGGAAAACGATATGCGGTTCGGTAGGCAACACAGGAATAGCATAACTATACTGATAATTAGTGCTGGGAAAACGGGCCGGCCCGTGACGGGCTCGGGAGTTCAAATCCGTACACCTTTGAATCGGCCCGGCCCGTTTAAGGTAGGCCCGCGGGCCGGCCCGACGGGCTTTAGGCCCGTTTATGTTTTTTCCTTTTTTTTTCTTTTGCCATTCCTTTTTTATTTTTTATTCTCATAAAGATTAAAATACCTAATTTAAAACATAAATATCATCAACACTAATTTAAAACATAAATATTATCCAAGTTTAATAGAATACAAACACTAAAACTTATGTCCAAACCATAATTAATATTCATAACCAATTAAATAAGTTCACAGCCACAATCAAACAAGCCTACAAGCTTCAAATGTCAGTAATAATATAATACCTAATGTGGATTTTGGTGTATACATGCAAAAAAAGAAAAAAGAAAATCAAAGAAGAGAAGCTTCAAATGAGGTCTAAGTTAGTGTGAGAGTATTTCTAATATGAGGGTTAGATTAGGTTAACTCTACCCTCTGACTAATGCTTGTTGCCCATTGCCTTGTGCCCATTTTTTTTTTTTATAAAAAAAGGTTAAACGGGCCTAAAAGAGCCGGCCCTACAGGGCTTGCGGCCCTACAGGGCCGGCCCTTTTAGGCCCGCTTCCATTTTCAGCCTCTAAATCATAGGCCCGGCCCTTGACGGGCTCGGACCTAAACGGGCCGGCCCGACGGGCTCGGCCCGAATTCCCGGCTCTACTGATAATATGTACATAATTACATAATATCCCCCGAGGGATTCATACCTGATAAATTCAAATAATGTAGCCGTACAAGGCTACTAGGGTATCTAAACCCATCCCAGTAAAACAGAGACATATTCCTGACTTTGTTCCGCCACTGCAATCCCCTCGTGTAGTTCTCTTCTTTGCTCTCAACATATCTTTTGTCTTCTCCTGTCTAAATTGTTGGTAGGGGAGGGTGAGATTCGAGAGAATCTCAGTAGGAAATAGATACCATAATGCATGCATGATTGATGCTATGTGTATGACATGTTAGCTTTATCTAGATGTATGCCCCATAATGACATTTCTGCATGCTCAATGTTTCATACAACAAGACTATAGCCACAGTGAAAACAGAAACAGAGCTTCATTTATTCAAATATGCTCTACACAATCAAGTAAAGCAATCACATACATCATTACACAAGCAAAGATATCAAATACATGCAAGTAAGGTAAGTCCCCTACCTTAACCCTTTTCCGCCTCGAAACGCGTGCCTCGATCTTCGTGCAAACAGCTCAGGGCTCCATATTCGATCCTACAATGTCAAATGTACTATTTAGACACTTCCATAATGTTTCTGGGGGTTATATGAGTCTATCTTGAAAATTACTAAAATACCCCCGGGGACCCGACCCCATCGTACTCGGTCCGGCTGTACTTTTCTCGAAATTCTAATCTGGGCTATCCTGACATATTTTCGCCCAAGGAATCCATTTCCGGACTCGGAATTACCAAATTCACTGTCAAAAGACGAAATTGCCCTTGGCAGCCCTTATTTCAGTGTTTTAGGGGCATTTTCGTAATTATGCTTTCTCGGCCTTTTCCGAAAAAGTGCCTAACTGTAACCCCACCTAATTTTCACTCCTGAACTCAATGGAACCATCAAATCATTGAAAATCCAACTCTAAGACCCATTTACAATGCTGACCAAAATATATAGGTTTTAAGGGGAAAAATGGGGTTTTTCGGTTTCAGCTTCGTAAACACGTTCCTTTATACTCTTAACCACTTTATTGACTATTCCATTAGGTTAAAACTACCATTTAGTACCAATTTGGGTAGCATAACAGCCCCACATACCCATTTCCAAAAATTAAAACCAATGGCAATCCGGCGAAATTCCACCGATTAAATTGCCCACAGCAGCTAGAATAGTCAATACACAAGAGTTTGGAAGTTACCTCAAGCTCCCACTAGTTTTTTCTTCCTGTGGCTGAAAACCCTAACTTCAAAACACCATGAATCTTGCTTCAAATACCTCAAACAACATAAAAGAGAAGCTTAGGAGAAGGATTATACACGTTAGGTACGAATTCACCGAAGAAATCGACCTATTTTGTGAGATTTCTCCTCTCCTTCTCTCTCTAAAAGAACACAACTCTCTCTCTCTCTCTCCTTGGCTGCAGGACGTCTGAAATGGTCTCAAGAGGAAGAGGATGATGATATATTATTATATCATATTTTACTTTAATTTTCCAAACATTTCGGATTTTACAAAATTCTGGCAGATTTCTGCCCAAATTTTGAAAAATCATAACTAATTCGAGAAAAATAGAAATGAGGTGATTCCAAAGCCTATAGAACTCTTATTGAGTCTATTTTCAAGGAAAAATATAGACTTTTGCTTAATGGAATCACAAAATTCCCAGAATTTCAATCTTTGCATGCTATTCCAGAAATTTCACAGTTTTTCTGTGCTAACTTCAAAAATTCATATCTTTTTGTATATAACTCTAATTGAGTCATATGACCTATCAAATTAAAGCTTAGGATGTCTAATTTCATCCTGTAAAATTTCATAATTTTTTATCATCATTTGATCATTCAAAATCGCATGACAAGCTCACTACCTCATAGGCGATTTCACCAAAACATAATCACTTTCTTCAAAATTAACAATTTTATTTTCTTTAATGCCCCAAAGATATAAGGAACATTAGAGAATAGATTTGGGATATCTACTAAATCGGGGCTTAGTAGTCCACTCAATTTAGGCTTATTCCAAAGCCTCCAATCCCAAAATTCGGGATATTACAACCCCGATCTTCTGGATTATTTCCTCTAAAGTAAACCATTTGTCTAACTTTTATATTTAAAATCAGAGGGCGTAAAATATAAATTTTTTTTGGATGTAAATAAATTTTTTAATATTAAGCTAACAAATGAACAAGTTTCTCACCAAATATTAAACTTGCTTCCTGGCCACTTTGGATCCATTTCCAACGTCGTTTTAAATAGAAGTCAGAAATATATATATAATGTTTTTACTCTGTTTTTCACCAAATACTTTTTTTTGATCAAATGTTTTTCACCAAATACAAGGCTTGCTTTCTCTATCTTCAAAGAATAAAAAAAGCCTCCACAAAAGTGTTTCACCTAAGAAAACGAAAAAGGTTTTCAACAAGTGGCAGAAAATTACTATTTTAATAAAACCCAATGTTTGGCTGACGTGCTGAAAATTCTTGGAGGGTCAAATCTACTTTTGAGGAATCTAGAGATTTACGTACAGACAGAATGGTTGGTATAACAATCTTGAATGTAATGTTCATATCAGTGTATCAATGGGCTAGTGCTAGTTTCCTTGATCAGCTCACTTTACTGTCCCTCTAATTAACAAACACAACGTCAATAAACTAAATTCACTATTTTGGTAAAAAAAAAAAAATTGTGATGTTCCGTTGCATCAGACTACAACGGAAACATGAGGGTGGCTCAACCACTACGAGGAAGTAGCAGAACTAACGACCAGAGCCAACAACAACTATGAAAAGTTTATGGTTTTAACATGAACAAATTAAATAATGAAAAGCCCATTTATATCTAGTCTTGATTCACTCATCAAGAATCTTTGTGGGTTAGAAAAGTTGCACCTAATAAGAGCAAACTTGGAGAACTAGCCATAAATGAGACTGCTATAAAATGGTGAATTTGAAGGGAGAGGGTGGAGAAGAAGATGAAGATGGACATTATTGCAGGACTGTGTTTCACAGTGTTGGTGTTATCATCATCATCAAGAAGCATGGTGGCTATGGCGGAGATAGAGACGTATGTGTTTGGGGATTCATTAACAGATGTGGGGAACAATAACTATTTGCAGTATTCTCTGGCAAGGTCAAACTATCCCTGGTATGGCGTTGACTATTCTGGTGGCCAACCTACTGGAAGATTCTCTAATGGCAGAACTATTGGTGATATCATCTGTACGCTTCTTCTTCTTCTTCTTCTTCTTCTTCTTTCTGTTTCTGTCTTTTTACAATCCAAGTATTTATACATAGTGCTACTAGATACTCCCTCTATGATATACTCATTGTTTGTAGAGTCTGAGTTGAGTCACACTATTTATGACCTATATAAGCAATGCTATTTTCAGTAGATTTTATATATGTGTATGTGCGCGCACATATCTCATTTTTCTTATTCTCTTTTCTTTACTTCATCTTCTTTTCTTTTTTTATTTTATTTTCAAAGAATCGGAGCCAGTATTAGAATATACTCCCTTTTCTTGAATTAAAAGGCAGGCACTAACGGCCTAAGGTTACAATCTAGATTGAACTCGTGATCTCCCACTTAAAAAGGAATTCTCATGGCATTAGGTTATAAGGTCATTTGTAGAATATACTTCTTATGGTCCCTATTATAAGATGCATTCTAGAAAGCTATTAGAATATATTCCTTCTTATTCTTATTATAGGGCACCTTTTAGAAAGTATTCTTGGTACTTTTTACAAGGCATTTTCTAGTTTCGTTGAGTATTTTAATGATAAGGGTAGTGAGAGAGAAAGAGAGAGTTCTTACAAAAAGTAATAACTCTATAGCTACGGCTAGGGTTAGGTTTGGAGCTCTAAAAGGAAGAAGACAAGGCAATTATAAAATACATGTTCATTATAATTTTCCTTGACATGTAATTTTCATAACTAATCTAAATGATTTATTTTGGAAGCATAGTAATTTTTTTTTGGTAAGCCCTTTGGTGATGGTAAGCCTTTTTTAATGGAATATTTGCAGCAGAAAAGCTGGGAATCCAATCCCCACCACCATATTTGTCATTGTCTCCAAATGATGATGCTTTCCTTAAAGGGATCAACTTTGCTTCTGGAGGAGCCGGCATTCTCAATGATACTGGCCTTTATTTCGTACACCCTCTTATTAACTCAAAAATCAATAATCAAGCTTATTACAGATTTATTGCCTCTGTAAGTAAACCATTAATTATATAATAATCGTTTTCCAGATTCAGAGGCTGTCTTTTGACGACCAGATCGATAGTTTCAACAAAACCAAACAAATCATGAAGGCAAAAGTTGGCCAAGAAGCCGCCAACAAGCTTTGCAATGAAGCCTTGTACTTTGTTGGGATTGGTAGTACACTTGCTTCACCTCCAAACACTGCTTTCCATTATTTTGAACAAGAAACCATATTTTCAATTGTTTCTTTCTTTTTTCTTTTTGCAGGGAGCAATGACTATGTGAACAATTTCTTGCAGCCATTTCTACCAGATGGTCAACAATACACTCATGATGAGTTTGTTGAGCTTTTGATATCAACCTTAGATCAACAACTAACTGTATGAATCTCACTCTCTCACTCACACACACACACACATTTAGTTTTCTGATGGAATTGAAACTATATGTGTATGGATGTATCAGAGATTGTATGGGCTGGGAGCAAGAAAAATAGTGTTCCATGGACTTGGCCCTCTGGGATGCATTCCTTCTCAGAGGGTGAAATCAAGGAAAGGCGAATGCTTGAAGCGAGTCAATGAATGGGTCTCATTGTTCAACACCAGAGTACAGAATCTAATACACACACTCAATCGTCGCCTTCCGAATGCAAAACTTGCATTCGGAGACACCTACCCTTTGGTTCTGGATTTGATCAATAACCCCACAACATACGGTAATGTGTTCGCATATCTGCTTGATCAATGTATACAAGAGGACAAACTAGGAAGGATGATGGTGGTGATGATGACAGAGACATATGTGCTTGCTTGTTCACGTGTGTTTTTGCAGGTTTTAAGGTTTCAAATACTTCTTGTTGCAATGTGGACACAAGCATAGGAGGATTATGCCTGCAAAATTCCAAGTTATGCCGCAACAGAAGAGACTATGTGTTTTGGGACGCATTTCATCCTTCAGATGCAGCAAATGTTGTCCTTGCTGACAAGTTTTTCTCATCTTTATTCCCATCTGGTCCCTCGGCAGCACCAGCGCCAGCACCGGCACCCACCCATTAGGATTTCTTATGATCCAAGAAACATAGTTCAGTACATTGAGAATCCCATTTGTCCCCATCTTTAAGATGGACTAGAAATATGTATATCTTAATTAACTACAGCATATAAAATTGCTTCTCTTATCGAGTCATTTGAGTTTTCTGAGGTGAGATTAAATTTTAACTTTTTCAACCAACAGGGATGAGTCAAGAGATGAGGGGGGAAATCATGAATCAAGAATTCTTCATTGGAAAAAACAATAAACTTTTGGTGAAATGAATCTCACTTTTGTGTGGCTGCTCAAAAACCTTTACCACTCACTAGCTTGGAAAAACAAATAATGATATCATAGTTCAAATTGAAGCCTAATTTCAATGCAACCCCTTAGGCTGTTTTTCCTTCTTTGTACAAAACTAAAGGGACCAATTTCGTCAACGCTACCAAAACAAATAAGTAGCAGCATCTACCACAAAATTTTGAAGGAAGTAGCAGATGTTGTGGTGACCATCTAACGAAATTTACAAAACCAGCCCCCATACTAAGAATCCTATCACCATTAAAATGCTTCTGATTCTCATCAGTTCAGAGCCGTGGAAATCGCTGGCAGAAGAATCTGCACTTGTGGAATTCATTGATGGTGCTGTTATGTTTGACAAGGTGCCATTTTTTCCAAGGCTGCACATAATCACAACAATCAATCACTATTGGCCAAAACAGAGCTCAATGATATTACTACAGAGCTTTGCGATATATGAAGCAAAAGATATTCAAATCTCACTTACCTTCCTGGAAATATACACGAACCATGACCTGCAATCATTAAAATGGACTCATGAGCAGTATTATTACAACAGTAAAATACCACCATTTGACTCTGATTTTTCAAACAAAAGCATTAATATGCAAAAACTAAAGCTTATTTAGGGACTAGAATAGTTAGGGTAAATTCAATGAGCATAAGGTAGACTAGATTAGTTATGAAAAGACGCATAAGCATGACAGGGATCATTTTATCTCAACTTTCAACATGCTTACATAATATTTTCATGATTAGTTTTGGCCTACAAAGATTTCCGTATACTAAGGAATCTATGGATACTAAGAATCTCATATGGAAGGTAGATATTACTTGGATCTGTGGTGGAGACAGTAGCCACTCCATTGAAATCACATGCCTCAGGAGACTTCCCCATCTTAGTATAGTACGCGTGGAAAGCATAAGTCGCATGAGCAAGCACGTTGTCCGGTTCATAACAAGGCTGTCCCTGAAGCAAGTCAGAGCAATCCACTTTCCCAGGTCCACATGCCCAATCTAGCGCAGCCTGCACCATCTTAGGGTCAGCACCATCTTTTGCAATGCAAAAAGTTTGATTAGTGGTATCATTAGCCAAAACTGCTCCTGATCCTGTCAAGTGCAAAATATAAATAGGTTCCCCATTTGCATCAAACAATCCCCAATTCTTCTCTGACACCGGCCCGGACTTGGTATCCTCATTGTACAGCTCATAGATGTATGTACTAACAGCAATCCCAGGATGTTTGGGAGTTCCAGTTTTGTTCAGCACATGCTTGATCAAATTACTGTTATAAGTATTAGCATTGTCAACCGTAGCATCAGGCTCATTCGAATCACCCTTTGAGGGCCAACCCGACTCTGTCACCACCACAGGAATGTTAGTGTAGTTCAGAAAGGACATGGCGAAGTACGCTGCATCAACCACTGCATCAAAGACATTGGAGTAGTGAAGGAGAGTGTTGGAGTCCACAGCTTCTTTGTTTGGAGGGAGAGGCTTGAAGAGTGCATATTCTAGTGGAATCACTCCATTGGACTTCATGTAATCATAGTAAGGATACACGTTAAGCGTGAGGAAAGAGTCGGTGGATTGCAAGAAATCAAGAAATGGGACCAAAATAGAGTTCATGGATCGATTGAAAAAGGCCTGGGAAGGAGGGAATGAGTCAAGGATGATGGTGGAAGGAAGTGGGGTTGTGACTTTGATTTGGCGATCAAGGTTTGTTGCCACGAGGGCCGAATGAATGTACTTAATGGCATTGACAAGGACTTTGGCTGCATTGGGGAGGGTGGTCAAGACCTCAGAGCCAACACAAATGGCCGTGATGTTGGTGGCCGGGTAATGTGCCACCACATTGCGCGAAACCCAGTTAGCAGCCGTAGAGTTCGATTGGCCTATTGCCAGAAGCTCTTCATTAGGGACAGATACAACAACTTCAATGCCTGACTTGGCAAGGGCAATAAGCATAGCTTGATCAGCATCATACAACCGAACATGCCGGATTTGCTGGGCTTTAAGTAGTGCTACAACTTGTGTTGGGTGTGGCATGTCTGAGAGATCTGTCCCAATGTTCACACCAATAAATGGTCCTGCAAGAAACAAAAAATGAAGAGCCTTAAACCATATAAGTCACAAGCCTTTCAAGTCCTCATTGATCAACCAAAATGTGGGTCAAAAGCAGTTTCTTTTTTTCCTTGAGTACTTGTTTCTATAGTATGAATCTGGATTTTCCTTTAAAGGAAACTTTTTTCTCAGGTGATGCAAAAAATCAGGTGTAGGGCTGAAACACATTGAGTGACTGAATGAAAGGGAGACCTACCAGCATTTGATCAGTCTGAATCCTTACAGGGGACCATATTCAAGAAGTTAAACTGCTAAACGATTGACCCATATGCTTTTTCCATGTTATTTCAAGTTAATGCTATTAATATTGATGAAACTAATAGCATCTGAGAAGGAGCAGCTTGTGACGAAAATATACATGCTCTCAGTAAAACACATGCACAGCAAGACTAGGGTTTATGAACACTAAGGGTGTTCCTTGGTAGGGTTTGGACTCTGAAAATGGAAGGGTTGAGACAGTGCAAAGGTAGGTTCACTCCCAGTAAGCAAACCCTTAAACTCAATGAGACCTCTAACAGTAAGGAATCAGATAAATGGTGGTTTCTTCAGTGAAAACTAAACATCAAACAGAGAAATACTCATAACGCAGAACTTGCACAGTGAAAAAACCTGGATCTCAGCAGACAGAACTCAAACACAGAGAGAGAGAGAGAGAGAGAGAGAGAGCAAAGAAGTAAAAAGAAACAAGATCACTATACCATCATCAGCAGTAGCAGCACCAAGAAGTGTTGTTAGAAGCAGCAGAAGCAAATGCAAAGCCATAGATTCAAAGTTCCAAACCTCCCTCAGAAGAAGAAGAAAAAAAGAAAGACCTAAGAAAGAAATCTGGAGAAAACTGAGGAATGTTTCAGAAAGAGAGAATAAATGTGAGAAAATGAAGCAAGTAAAGTTGGGTTAAGCTTTGAAAGAATAAATAAGAGAGGGAGAGAGGGGATTCACACGTGGAAGAGAGAATGGTCAGAAAATCAAACAAGAAAGGATATGTATGAATGGTGGTAGATGGGTTTTTCTTTCTTTCTTTCACTGTAACCAAGCCAGTAGCTAGAGGTAGAAGAAGCGAAAATCAAGGAGTTTTAATTCAAGGGGGGGACACACCTTTTTTTTATTCACTCTGTTTTTAGGAAAAATGATTTTAATTGGGGTATTATTCTTATTTGTTTACAGGCTGGTATAACACAGATGTAGGGCACACATAGCCGTTAAAGTATCAGATTTCGTTTCTTTTTAGAAGGACAGTTTTGTTTTTCTGAGGTGACATGGAGCTGCATAACAGGCCTTTCTTGACGACAATTTAAGAGGTGGGCCCGACCTCTGTGCCAATTATGCTTGAAGGACTGACACCTTCCCTTCCGTTTCCGGCCAACCGAAAAAAAAATAAAAGGAGCTGCAGCATCCTTGAATGCATCGAAAAGATCCAAGTAGTCGCAACAACGGTCATATTTACCCGCCAAATCTAATCTAAAGCCTATATATTATTTGCTTACAGTTACAGATAGTGATTATGAGAATATTATTGAATAAAACAATATTTACTTAATTACTTGTGTTCCTCATATTACTTTAACTAATTTTACGAGGAATAAAAAAGAATAGTTAACTCATTAAATATATGATAAACTAAAAAAAATTCACTTTTATTCTTATGGGAAAATGTGTTTCTAAATTTAATAATTAGAAAAATTAGAAATGAGCATTAATTAAATGGACAAAACTGAAAAATAAATATTAATTATCTTACAAATAACTTATATTTTAGATCAAAATATTTTTCTAAAAGCGCTCTTTATTGTGGATTAGAGGGAGTACTTCTCCTATACACCAAAGAGGCAGTACTTCTCCTATATCTACAATATCAGTCAAGTTAATGGTATAACTTTTTTTGTTTTTGTTTTTGCATGAAAAATTGTACTCCCTTCGATCCTAATTATTAGATAAAGTTGACTTTTTTTGAAGAAATTAAGGAAGCTAATTAAATTACCCTTGAGTATTTATATTTATATTTTTTTCAAACTAATTAGTTTAACTAATAAATTAATATAGAATCTAAAGATACATAGCATATGATATGATTAAGTAACTTATTTAGTTTCCTTAATCTCTTCAAAAAAAATCAACTTTATCTTATATTTAGAACTGGAGGTAGTATATCATAACTCATAACAGGAGTTACAAAGCTATATCTATGACAAAAACAAAGAAAACCTATTACAACATTAGAGATCCCTCATCAATCATCCCCTCTACTCAGTGGGGAGGTGGTGGTTGATCAATAATAATGTAATGATTTCCTTCCAAGCTATGAGCAAGTTTAGCCAGCCTATCATATATACTTATCTCATCCTTAGGAACATGATAAACAACAACATCTCAATGTTTATGAATTAAAGCTCGAGCTTCATCAATGATATCTTTGTAAGGGTGATTCACTAGACCTCCTGAGTATCAAGTTGATCGCTTCAGTGCAGTCTGAAACCACTCTTATTCTCTTAAGATCACAAGCCCAACACAAGTATAGATCATGTATAAACCCCAAAAGTTCAGCTATGGCCGGCGGGACTGATGTAAGTTTGCAAATGAAACTACCTAGTCACTCATCTTGTGCTCCTATGATGGCTCCTCCACATCCACTTCTTCCCAAAGTTTAGAATTGAGGCATCTATTTCCAGTTTGACAGAACTTATTATGTCAATAACATCCTCATGTCCTTCCTATTTAGGATGGTAGGAATTGCACTTGGATAAGGTCTTGATCCGGTATAACTTTCTTTTACTACCTCATGTGCCAGTTGTCTTTGTTTTTTTATGGATAATTGAAGCTAAATAAGTAACATTAAATGTTTTTATTTATTATTTTTCTTCAAACTCATTTACCTGATTTATAAACTGATATATAATATAATGATATACAATATATGTTATAATTAAATAACTTATTTAGCTTCCTTAATCTCTCTAAAGAAATCAATTAACTCTTATACTAAAGACACCATGGAGTGTATATTTTAATTATATATACCTTCTGTTTAATAGTAACTATTTTGGTCACTGGCAAAAAAAAAAAACAAAACCATTTGGGTCATTGTCTATATTTTTTGAATTATAGTTAATAAGATTTTAATGAGTAAGGAACGGTGGGACTTTTACCGTTAGTTTAGTAACTGATTATCACAGGTAAGGTGAGCTTTTGATGGGACCCCTTTCCTACATTTATAAGATTCAGCCATTTAATCATTGGCCTTCGTTACAATTTAGAATCTTTAACATGAACTAGCCAGTTTTATGGCGCTCATGCCTCGCGTCTTGAAAATTCAAACACTGATTGTTTTTTCATTATTCTTTCTTTCTTTATCGTGCCCCCAGCGTGAAAGATCCTCGACCTAAAACAATTAAACAGTCTGGAGAAAATATTCATATATCGGCACAAGTGCCATGATACGGTTCCGAAAAACAGAGTGCCCTCGTATTGTATATTCATATATTGGAGAATATATGACATGACAATTCCTTTTTTAATTAGCAATCCAATCTCAAACGGTCTCAAGTAGACACGGAATGGAGTCCACGGCATCTTTGTAATGATTACAAGTTTAAAGAAAGATCTAATCTTAAAACACTAATTTATCCTGGGAAAAAATCCCTTGAAGTTATAAACATCACTCTATTTAGTGAGATTCCTTAATATGGAAGTGATGACATTGTTATTCTGTTAAGAGCCGATGTCCTCAATAACTCAATGCTATAACTTTTCACTTAGTCGCTTGTTGGTTAGAACCCTTTATGAGTAACCTTTTTTGTAAACATTGGGCTTTTAAAGAAAAAATCAATTTACTGATTACAAGCTTAAAAAGAGAGTCCAACCCAAAAGACTAACATTTTAAGAAGGAGAGCCCTTAAATTTATAAAACCCACTCCAATTACTACGATTTCTCAATATGGGACTAGTCACAATTTCACTTACAAGAAAGTTTTAACATCACTAAGTTACAACAAGCCTCTTGGTGGTGAGATGACAATTATAAAACTTTATATAGACTATTAGTATAAAACAAGATTATGGCCAGAAACAAAAATTAATGCTCCCTCTAATTCTTAATATAAGATATATCTATCTAATTTAATTAAATTAAGGAAGTTAGTTAATATGACATGTATTTTCTAAAATACCTTTATCATCTTTCTTAATCTCTCATTCCCTCTCCTCATTAATTATTATTGAGGGAGTACTAATATGGGTAAATTAGAAAAAAATTGATAAATATAAAAAATATATTTTATATTTATGATCAAGATCAACTCTCTAAATAAGTTCTACGTTAAAGATAGAAGGGAGCATAAAACAAGGACCTTATTACAATTTAAAATTTCAATTTGTATCATGCAAACTTCCATTTTTGACCATTTTTCACAACTTTTTTGACCAATTAAAAAACTTTTCACAAATGAAATGTCCTTATGTGGCATTACATTTTTAACAAGGCCCTGAATTGTCATTTTATATCCCATCCTTTTGGATTTAGGAGAGATATTTGTGTCTGGTCGCTGAAGATCTCAGGGGATTAAGTGTGTGTTTGGGGGAGCGTTTGAACCCCCAAACGCTAAATTGAGGCTATAAGCTCAATACCCAATTTGAAAAAAAAATTTTAAGTGTTTGTTTTCCAAAATGAGTAATCGAACTTAATTCTATTTTAATAGCTTTTGCCATAAGCTCCATTTCTCAGTTTTTACTGATTTAACTTTTGAGGAGAGTGAGAATGGTTAAAATATTTTTCAGTTGTATCCAGTGTACTATCAGACTTATTGCAATTTTACCCTTAATGTACTTTTTTTGCTACAAAAATTAATTTCAACTATTATTTGTTGCTTTTAACCCTTAAAATATTTTTTCAACTGTACCCAATGTGTTATCAAACTGATTGCAATTTTATCTTTAATGTACTTTTTCAGTTTCAAAAATTATTTTAAACTATTTTTTGGTGTTTTTAACCTTTTAAAATATTTTTTCACCCGTTCTCTCTTACTATTATCACAAAAGTCACTTGTACTTAAGTCAATCCAAACAAGTTTTACTTTTGCAAAAGTCATTTATACAATCGCTGTTCCAAACATAAATCACATTACACAATCGGACTTTTACCAAAAATAAAATTACCAAACGCTAAATTGAGAAACTCCATTTTTCCTATCACTGTTCCAAACACACTCTAAGTGAGGCATGTGGGCTCCTTTGGGTAGAAAGGGAATCAGATTTGAGAACTGATGATGGGCCAACCCCATGAACACATGGGCCTGTTGTGAACACTGTTCAAGAACTACTGGGCAAGTCTTGGAGATTGGTGGACGCATATGAAGCCCATATCCTTACAGGCCTATATTTTTGGGCTTTTTCATAATTGGGCCAATCCCAAAACTCGGCTCTGAGAGAACAGAAAGAAACATAGAACAAGATGGGCTGACTTCTGTTTGGGGGCATCACTAGCCCAATAAAAGTGCAGGAGATGTGTGATGGAGTTCTTGAACAATCCATTTGAATTTGGACAGATGGTTTATGATGTAATGGCTTTTAATTTTAATTCTTTTAACTCCATTTGTCTGTTGGTCTCCCAAAAAAATAAGATAAATAAGATTAGGTGAATTAAACATTGAAATGTATTAAAGTGAATTTAATAGCTGAAAGAATACTTGTGTAAAATCTAGAAATTATTCAGTAACAAAATCATTACACCAATATATAGAAGCATTCAAATCACATTTTGTGAGTGAAATCCTTATCAACATAATTGGACATGTCACATAAAATTTTGGCTTTAAACCAACTTTGATTAATTAGAGGATAAGAGATTTGATTTCATTGAGTAGGATTGGTGTTCATAGTTAAAAAAAAAAAAAAAGTCACATTGGATAAGGTACCTCCAATGAAGCCTAATAATTAACACTTATTAGATTTGATGCCAACACGAAAAAAAAAAACAAAGGATGTACTCCCTTTAGTCTGTGTTATAAGTTATCTCCAACTATGTCATTAGAGCTGGGAGAATGTAATTAACTCATCAACTTCTGCCTAAAAATGTATCATTTTTTCAACTTTGCCCATATTTAATAGTTATAAGAAACATTATATCGCAATTCAATTATTCTCCTAATAAATTGTAATACAAATTGTGGTTGGAAAAAAATTCAAGAATTAAGGTACAAATTTATCATGAAAGTATTCATTAAAGTGTAATGTTACTCTGGAAGTTATTTTAAATTCAATGTCACCATGAAAGTTTCACAACATAACAATCTTGTTTTATACTGTTAAAAAACTAATGTTGATCGTTAACTTTTTAATAACAAAGGGAAATATTGCTCCATTTTAATATTTTCAGAGTAACACTAAACCTAAAAAAGTTTTCAAAGCAAGACTGCTCCCCAGCGAAAATTTTTAGGACAAATTTACACCTTAACCCAAAAATTAATGACCCACCAAGGTAGTAAGTAACTTATATTACAGATAAAAAAATTTCTTATACAATGTGGAAAAAAAACTCGGGGGTTGAAGAAATAATTGGTGGTGGTGAGATTTAATTATATATTTGACCCAATTAGGAATAAAGTTGAATTAACTTTCTGAAGGCAATGATGAGGTTAGATGCTGAATCATCAGAAAACGTGGAAGGTTCTGGAATTTGCAACCACTCTCTCCTCCAAAAGTGCTCTTTCCTAAACACAGAACACAGAATAAAGGAAGCGAAGCCACTTTCCAATCCAACCAATCACACACTCTCTCTCTCTCTCTCTCTCTGCCAACTCATTCAAAACCTCTTAGCTTATGTGTTGACACTTCATTTTCTCTTTTGCTCCCACGCTATAATACTCACTCGATCACATCTAACACTCTATCCCTCAATAGTCAATACCCACACAATATATACATACACTTAATATAAAGTCAGCTTCTGAGTGATTATATTTATAATGCTTCTTCACACTTGTATTTCTTCAACCCATCCACCTCACTCTCTCTCTCTCCAAACCCTAATCTCTCTCTCTCTCTCTCTGTCATATTCTAATGCTCTCTGCGATGTTGGACCCCATCAGAAACCCTCACGCTTGGGAACATTCAAGAAGACAAGAACATTGGAGAAACTATACTACGTGGCTCCACAAGATAAGCTTATATAAATATATATATATATATATCCTTAAATATATATACACACTGAGATCAATGGTATTATCGTGTAACAGAATAATCATGAGATACCCATATTAAAAAACCCTACATACAACAGAAAGTCTCTCTCTCTCTCTATGGAGTTGTGTATATATATATGGACCCCACCACCACCACCACCTTTCATTCCTTTTTACTATTCTCTGTATTTCTCCACGTATTCATGAGTAACAACAGCTTTCACATGCAAACCAAATTAAAAACTAAAGCAGTATATATATTGATATGTTATTATTGCGTCCAGCTAGAATGTGGCTCAAGTCACACTGATCGAAGTGGGGTTGAAATGTTTTGCAGACTTCTCTTGAACTGTGTGTGAATGATGAAAGCATTACTATTCGACAGGCCAAGTGTGCACATATGATTGTGTTACGAGTCTCATGTCAGAAGCTTGAAGTGTAATTAATAAGTTCAAAGGCTCTCCCTTTTAATAATATATAGGCTTGTCTTTAGTTAAGAGCATCTGATGACTTCGATTCAATAGGACTATTTTCAGTCTAACAAACAAGAATTTGAGTAAAGTACTGTAGTATGAAGTTGCTGGGGCCAAAATAGACAATCCCAACCCCCCCCCCACCCACCCACCCACAGGCAAGTCTTAGATAAAACAACATTAACCTCTCTTTTTAAACTCATGTTCATAACAAATTGGTCGGATACCAACTGTATCAATATAACAAAGTGAGAAATAATTACACTACGAGATCTTATATTATTAAGTACGTCTTTAAAAAGACTGAGTGAAGAAAATTGTAAGTGGAAGTAGAGTAATGATCAGAGCATTGAGTCTTGGTGATCATAATGAAATGCCAGGCAGATGGTGAACAATTTGAATTCTTTTGAGTTTTATCAAACACTTTGAAGTGGGAAGACATTGTTTGTGGAACATGGGACCCAAAGTGCCACTAAATCCTTCAATAGAATTCATGCGCGTTTGGATTTTCAATTTTATTTTATTTTTTTATATATGAACGATCGGTATCAAATATTTTATGATTGTGGATAAATTTCAGAGGAACTTTTCAGCTTTTCTGGCAGATGGATAATATATAATTATCGAAGTGACCACCAAATTAATATTATCCTGTGAGTCTTCTTCTTCATTTCTATGTTTCAGAAACTTTTGACATGTATTTATATTTGTTTGAGCTATCCCTGCCGACTTCTTCATTAATTATATTCCTCTGTTGCTCCTTTTATCTTTCCGTCATAAAAAAGGAAACGAGAAACAATTTGGGAAAATTACACTTAATCCTCAAGAAAGAAGGGAAATAAAAAAATAATCTCTTAATATTACAAAATGAAAAAACAATCTCATAAAGTTGTCCATACTCGATCCTTGAGTTATCAATAACTCCTAAAGTTGTCAATGCGACCATTTTTTCATTTTACAATTTTAATGAATCATTTTTTATTTTTAGTTTTTTTTTTGTATTTGAGTGTAATTTTCCCAAACAATTTTGAAGTATGAAATGGACATGGCTTGTTTAGCTTTGTGTGTGTGTGTGTATAAATATGTTAAAATTATTAAATGTAGTGTGTATGCAGTGGAAGACACAGACATTACAGACAAAGTACAATATTTTATTTATTTTATTCTTTTGTGCCAGTGACTCGCCTGTGCTTCTGTTGCCTCCTTTATCATCTTCTGTTGCACCGTCAAAAACCCCACCAAACCGAATCCAATAAAGTTTGTTTCATCAATTTTCAATTTTAAACAGTTATCTTTTCCTATTTTTTATAAAAATCCAATAAAATTGTCTAGATTATTAATGAGTTTTTTTTCCATTTATACCCCTCATTAATTATATATTGTATTAATTAAAAAGTTGATGATACTCATATTTACTTTGTTTCTCTCTCTTACTTACCCCTCATAATTAACAGCATATTTGAAAAAAAAAATTTTTATTTCAAACAAACTTATTTTTAACTAATTTTAACCGGTTTCTTAAATCGCCTAACTCGGTTATCAAGCTCTAATAAATAAGATTGGATGGAGTATTTTTTTTAATGGGTCACTCTATTTTTGTTATAATAATAAAGAGAGGCCTTAGCTCAAAACAAATTGCTCAAATATGGAGAGAAGAAAGATCCCAATACGTTCCCCTAATGGGAATGTGGCACCAAAAAATGGAAAAGATCTTTGGCACATTAATGAGTCTGTGAATGTTTAAATCATTAAACTTTATATTACTTTCTGTGAATGTATTGACAGTTTTTGTTAATGAAATTAATAGTGTTAAGGTTATGGGATTAAACAAATATTTTAAATGATTAAAGAATCAAAATAAAAACTTGTGTGAAATTAAAGGATCAAAAGAGCATTTTTGTCAAGACAAAATGTCAAAAATTTAGCTTAAATTCCCGGACCACAACTTTAATATATGTTTCTCATGCGCACGCGCAAATCTAGCTTATCTTTACATTTGTACTATATACTATATAGGAGGTCCATCCCCGAAAATGGAGATTAATATACTAATTTATTAACTTTATATAATAATGACCCATGAATAGTGATAGAGATCACAAACACAGGGCTGCTCATAAGCTTTGTAGCTTTGTCTTTACTCTTTACAATTTTGATGGATTTCTTTCCTAATTTTTACATAATACACATTAATTATACTTTATTTTTTTCGAAAATTTTCAATTTTTTAGTTTATTCTTTTTGAGTAATTATCTCCTAAAGTTATTTATATATCCTTGCAAAAAAAACTAGCAGCACATAAATATTAGTTTGATGGCAAATTAAGAGAATTCTCTGCAATATTGTCCAGATGAAACCATAAAACATATAATGTCGATATAGACTTCTTTTTAACTCTTAATATATAAATATCCTCAATACGAAATATATAACATGGGTAGGAAGAAATATTATGCACAAACCATAAATAGTACGGCTTCTTTTGCACTATATAATGTAATTATATATCTTTAATATTTCTCTCTATATTTTGTTGGGTTTTAAGCGTGTAAATTTTTATAATTTTTTGTACACTTCAATAGGAATTAAATGTTAGAAATTACAATTTATAGAAACATTTTTAAATTATTATGTATGCTGCGCACGTGCATATATATATATATATATAAAATATCAATTGCCAATAGAATTCCGCCACTGACATATATATATCGATGCTTACTCTAAAAACTCTAGGGACATGAAAAAGCTCTGCTAGGGTTTCTGTGGCGATGAAGTGAGTGAACTCCGTCGCCCACTGTGGTGGAGGAAGCTAGTTGTGGAAGTAGATTCAAGGTTACTTGAAGCTCAACTTAGAAGAGGTTTAAAGCGTATAAGGAATCAAGGAAGTCGTTTACTGGAAAAAGTTTGGCGGTGGTTTGGCTGTGATTGGCAGTTAGTGGTGATACATGTGCCAAGAGGGGGGAATCGGCGTGCTGATACACTAGCTAATTTGTGTTTTAAGCCTCAAGATGGTTTGCACATTTGGGGTAGAGTTTGTAAGGAAATGTAGTTAGATTTTGTTGCAGATTGTATGGGTTTGGTTTTTGATAGGGGTAGTTAAGCTTTTTATGGTTGCTATGTAATTTTTCTGGGCTTATGGCTCCTCAATTACCCAAAAAAAAAAAAAGAATTCCTCCACCGACCAATTAGTGGAGGAATTGATTCACTATATTTTATAATGATAGACACACACACACATGCATGCGCGCACACACATATGTATATAGAGTACTAACTGAATTTCCAAAAAATTCCACTATATGATGAAATTGGGTATCCATATATGAGGTTAGTGCTACATATAGGAGTGAAAAAAGGTCAAACTTGTAATTATGGATATGTAGTCAACGGGTATTCAAATATGTTAGACTAAAACCATGTTAAGGAGAGATCAAGAGTGTGATGAACTTATAATAAAAGATTAATTGCTTTTGATGAAATGACAAAATTAGTTCCATACCTCGTACCAAACGCATGACTTAATTGCCTAGGCGCGCCAATGATTTTGCTCCGACAAAGTACTGTGTAACCTTGATCATTTGTGAATGTGAACTCTAAATATTCAACCTTTTTAATTAGTAGCCACAGTTAGGTTGTCCTTATATTAAAAAAAAATGCAATACTGTTAATTTCTTTGTAAGAATATTATTTTCATCTTTCTAAAGGGCATAGCTAATTACGATAGGGACATGTATGAAGACGACATATGAAGCCCATAGTTTTACATGAGGTTATTAAACCTGGACCGGTTACTTAATCGGTCAGGGTACTGACTAAAGGATTAGTAGGTCAGATTGGAGTCAAACTGGAGTTAAACCGGTGAGAAAGTGAAGGTTTCAAGTTTATTAATATGAAATTATAAAGAAATTAAAAAAATTGATTTTTTTTTAAAAAGTTAACTGGTTTGCTTCCCAGATTGGATTGGTTCACCGATTTTCGGTCTGAACCGACGAATCCGATCCGGGTTTAATAACTATAGTTTTACATCGTTTGAAACTAAAAAATCAGGTTGGTCTTTAATTTATGTTATGTAACATTGTATAGATGGGACAATCTAACAATTATCTAGGAAGGAAAATACTCAAAATTAAAGAAAAACTAACCAAATTTTTAACAAAAGCCCGGTATGATTTTTATCTCTCTAACATTTTTAATTCCAACATTAAATGGCTGAAGGCCTTATAAAAAAAAATATGAGGAGTTAGTATGAAACTACAAGATTTGGTAAAAGTCAGAAATTATCAATTGAAGGCTAGAGATCCATGTACATATAGAATGATTATTGGAAAAGTTTCAAATAAATACTATTTGAACTTGGAAAACCCCAAAAATTCTGTTAACACATTGAAATGACAAATAGGTCTCAAAAGACTATTTTGAAATTCTGAAATGTTTTGCTTTTATCAAAATGCTCCTCAATTTAAAAAAAGAAAAAAGAAAAACCCTCGCTGCCGCCAGAGCCCCGGCGGCCGTCACCACCTCGCCGGCGAGACTCTAGAGGCTGGTGGCTGGAGCTCCGCGGTGACAACTTAAGTAATGTGATTGACTCCTTATGCTTCTTAAACCCTATCAAGCGTCAATGACAAGTTGAATAAAAATAATGACAACTTTAGTATTGGCGATGACAACTTTAGTATAGCCATTAATAATCTTGAGAGCGCAATTTGTCAATCGTTATACTCAAGTTGTCGCTGGAGCTCCAGCCGCCAGAGTCTCGCCGGTGAGAGTTTTTTTTAAAAAAAAAATTGAGGGAAATTTTGGTAAAAACACAATATTTCAAAATTCCAGAATAGTCCCTTGAGATCTATTTGTCATTTTTATATGTTAATAAACTTTTTGGGGTTTTCTAAGTTTAAATGGTATTTATTTAGAATTTTCCCTGATTATTTTGGTTAAAACGTGTGTTTCTCCATAGATTGACAAAATTAAAAAATTGAAAAAATAGGGGTAAAAAAAAATTAAAAAGCAGCCGGACCAACGAAATAGCAGAATAGTGATGATTTGTGTGGATTTTAACATTCGGGTCGTCCTTTCAAGCTTCAAGGGATGGCATGGAACCCAGATTTGAGAATGATGTGCACGATGGTGATCACTCCTTAGTTAGTACTCGCCGGGTTGAAAATATATCTATCTAAAAGAAATTACTATTAGTTAATAATACCAGCTACTAAAGAATTATTATTATAAATTTTCTAATTTTACCTGTATTATTGATACTTTGATAGTACATATTAGAAATAAAGAAATAGGGGTAAAGAAAAAAATTTTAATGTAAAACATATTTAATGGGTTAACTGTTATTAAATATGATTTGTATTTTAAATCAAATGGAGTATTATAAATGTATTCAACCATGTGTGCGTATGTATTCCCTCCACTCTTTATTATAAGGCAATTCTTAGAAGAGACGAGTTGTCCTTACTATAAGTCACCATGTGGGATATTAATTAATTTTTTTTAAAAAAATTGTACCTAGTTAAAGTTTGATACAATTTCAGTTAAAAAAAAAAATGCAATTTTTCTTTTTTCACTTTTTAAGATGTAATTCATTATGTTAAATATAAGGTAAACTTGGATTTGTTTTTTGACTTCACACCTCATCTTAATTATGGTGAAGTGGTTAAAAGTGTCTTATAATTAATAAGGACAAAAAGGAGCATACTTTATTTGATCCTTAATATAAGATATATTTATCTAATTTGATTAGATTAAGGAAGTTAGTTAAGTTAGTTAATATAATATGTGTTTTTTTAACTACCCTAGCCATCTTCTTTAATTCCATCATTCCCTTTCTTCCTTAATTATTATTGAGAGGACATCAATAGGAATAAATTATGAAAAGATTGACAAATCTGAAAAATATATCTTATATTTATAACTAAAATCAACTCTCCAAATATATGTCATATATCTTAAGGGCACGAGGTAGGGAGTATGTCCAATTAATTTGTTAGTAGCTATAGAATTGTTTTGTTATTATTATTAGCATTGATCTTTAACATTACAACAATAATGAACATATTTTGATGCCCACGTTTTACTTTTCTTTCAAAAAGGATATTAACATATGTGTATAATAATTGGCTAAATATCTAATGTTCTGTTAAACTTTGAAGTTTGAACCATATACAAATAATATTTTTAATCTTTAAAACTTAAAAAGAAAAAAAACTTCCTAATTAAACTCTTAAATTCCTCTCAAGTACCTCCCTATGATTAGTTTGTTTGTTTTCATTAAAAAGCACAATATGATCCCAATGGGTTATCTGTATATAACTTAAAATATAAGAGAGTTATTTACACGTAACTCCAAGCTTGCTTTTGAAAACGACGTCTAAAACATAACAAACGAAATTTGATGACCTTAAATTGTCCAATTAGTAGTGGAGCAGACGCGGCATGTAAGTATATTTATAACTTTCATACGTGACCATAAGAGATCTATGAAAGATGACTATATATATATATATATATATATATATGAGACAAAATAGAATTAAAAGTATATATGGAATCTTGGAAGGCCGTGTGTATATATAAAAGAAGCAATTTGAAGAGACAAAGAAAAAATGAGTGTGACTGCCAGCAATTTCTGGGAGCTGAGTTTCAACATTTGAGCAATTCAAATAGAATGTAAAAGAGTTGCACTAAGTCATGATCTTTGAATGATTTTGCACTCATTTCACTATCAATTTATTATGGATCATCTTTTTTTCCACATCTGGGAACTATTTTGGATATTAAAATTCCTTACGCGTTTTTGAATTGATTTTTTTTTGTTTTCGATTGTATATTTCGCGTGCCAGTTGTGATCGATTATATATTATTGCCTTTTGTTCTATCTAGTTGTGATGATCAATCATTATTAAATTGGCTTCCAACTAAGTAATCAGCAAAGTTATGAATTTGAGGAAAAAACCTTAGTTCTCGTGGTCATCATCAGTAGAATATTTTTACCATTTCTCAGTTTACTGAAATGCTTAGTGGTCTTATTTACAAGGCACTTCTAGTTTTATACAAATTAAAAAAACTTTAAACTTCATTAACTTTATCATAAAGTTCAACAATTTTCCGACTCTATCCTTATCTAATATAAGTATATTATGTTATATAAGAACAAAGTTAACATAACAATAAATAAAAGAAACAAATACATGTTCATGTGAAAAATTTAATGAGGTGCCTTATAAATATGACACAAAGTTTCTTTGCTTTTTACCCTATAAATAGGACTAGACGAGTATATATCATCAGTAGAATATTTGAATCCTCTCAATTTCATGAAAAAATTTGAGTTCACATTGTTCAAATTTTATTTTCCATTTTTTTACTTTCTTATATAAATGGTTAAAGGACTATACTTATATTAAGTTTTTTATATTCCTAATATCAAGTTTTCCAATCACACATAATCATATTTTTTTTTTTGCATTTAGATTTATAGTTAATGTTAATAATTTAAAAACAGGATATACGATCATACGTGATTGAAGAACTTAATGAAATGGATAAAAAAAACTTGATGCAAGTATTTTCCATGTTTAAATTTACATTGTTGAAATTTTACTTTTTTCACTTAGTTTATTTTCCAAAAAGAATAGTTAATTTGAATTTTGAACATCTCTTGCAAAAAAATAATTTTATTTATAATTATTTTTTATTGAAATAAGATTATTAATTAGTGTATAGTAATTGAAGTCAATTCGCACCAAGATATTAGCCTTGTCATTATTTAGGCCACAACCTTGGGTATGATTCGCCTAATTGATTTTGGTGCTACTCGTAATTTAAGCTTAACGAAGAGACAAATGTTTAAAAGTCAAAAGTCAGATTGGGACCAGTCTCCTTTAGCTGGGAGAGGGAAGCAGATTTAGATCGTTTGGATATGATTTTGGGTGGTTTACATTTGAGTTTTTTTTAAAATGATGATTTTTTAAATAAAAAAATGATTTTTGAAAGAATAATAGTTAAGAGATTATTTTTTTAATTCTAAACCCACTAAAATATTTTTTTTTGAAAAAAATATAGACTTTTAAAAACTCATATCTATATCGTCCAAGTCAAATCTGACTATCTAGATCTGCTTAACTCTCCCTATTAAGCAATATGTTAATTTTTAATAAATTTAATTTTTTTTTGTATGGCTGATAAACTTAAAATGGTCGTCAATAATTTTCATCCAAAAAAAAAGCGGACTCCAATGACAAATCACAAAATTTCATAAAACTTGTTCACAACGGCAAAATTTTTAAAAAAAAATCATAAAACTTAGCGATGCTAATATTTTTTTCATAACATAAAACCTTCTTAAGGTTAGACCAATATACACATAACTTTCCTAATTAAAACTTAATAATATAAACCCCCATTAAACTTTAATTTAATTCTATGCAACTAGTTCTAAATTATCAATTTATACACCCTTAAACTTTTTTATAGATATAACCCCCTTGAACTTTGAGTTATATGCAAATAAATCCCTTAAACTTGAAACCAAATGTAGATAAATAATGAACAGAATTAATAACAAAAGAAATATATGCTTAAATGTAAACTGAGAGATTTATGTTTAAGTATTAAAAGTTAGAAAGATTATTTATAGCACTACTATGTATTTGTGCATTTATAACACTTAATATATAAGGGTTGCTGTTAATAAACGTCATGTATGTTAAGATGGAGGTTGCACAAGGATATATAACACTTAAAAGTAACAGTTAGTTATACGCACTATCATGTATTGCGAGGCGGAATTTGATAAAACATGAAATTGACGGTTGTAGTTAATAACTGTCATTTATTTAGTGAAAAGTGACGGTTCTTTCGAAACAACTATCATGTAACACTTACAAATGATTCATCTTCTAACCTTACATCAGCGAAAACACAAACATAACGGTTATATATATTGACAGTAAAGTATGAACAACAAAAACGACATTTCATAATAAGCAACCATCATGTAATGAACAAATCTAAAAAGCACCTTTTGAAAACCTCTTTCGGTCTGACACCAAGTATCAGTTCTCCTAAATTAAATATACTTTAGACTAAAGTATTCAACTCTATTTATACGGACCTATTCCTTTTGTTCTTAGTATTTTTCTAAAAAGCACCTTTGCATAACTTCGTCCTTCTCTCCCTCATCATGGTTAGACGCCAGAGAGTTCTTTCCATATGCCCTCTTCCTCCTCCACATGCTCGCTCTTAACGATAGAAAAAAGGATTGATCAAATTCTATTGAGTCTGACTCATAGTGATCATTTATCAAAGAATGACTCTGGTTATCAAATGATTGAACAACCGGGAGCAATTTACTTACGATACTTAGTTGGCATTCATAAAAAGTATCTAATGAATTATGAGTTCAATACATCCTGTTTAGCAGAAAGACGGATATTCCTTGCTCATTATCAGACAATCACTTATTCACAAACCCCGTGTAGGGCTAATAGTTTTCATTTCCTATCTCATGGAAAACCCTTTTCGCTCCATATAGCCCTATCCCCCTAGGGGTATTTTAGTGATAGGTTCTATAGGAACTTGACGATCCTGTCCTCCTCGCCCCTCCTCTTCCACCGCAGCCTCCACTACCTCCACAAGCTCCCCCTCCCCCCCACCACCTCTTCTGCCTCCTCCTTAAATGAAGGCTTTGCTATATATGTTAGTCAGCCTTGACTGCTCCATAAGGTGTCTCGTTAGACACGCCCACAGTCTAAACAGGAAGTTGGACCTCGTTCTTCATCACAATTAGGTTGTATATTATCACTTCCAGTCAAACCATCATCTCTTTCCTTAGACGTCGATGATCTACCGAGCGAGGGGGAGGGGCAGGAGGAGGAGGACAACAGTAGTGGTAATAACTGAAAACCACTACTGCTTTTTTTTTAATGTTAAAAATAATTAATCGTTAGGGCAATGTAGCTTAAAAACATTTTTTGAAAAAACAATTGTGTATTCACGATTATTATAGTAAACAACTTTTACTAATTTAAGGGATGTTCATGATTATTAGTAAACAACCGTTACTTGTGTTAACCGTTGCAATGTATATTGACATGTTTGGCTCTATAACGTACCTCTTTCCATTCCAAAGGATATGATCTGTTGGATAACTCATGAAACATATTTAGCCACACACTTCTATTCTAACTTCTGACATTTGTTCTTTATTGATTACATGGAAGAGGAAGGATGCATGTACAAGAGAAATAAGGGGGAACTAACCCCTCTCGTCTGCACTCTCATTTTCTTTTTTTAATTTTTTATTATACTATTGGGTTGAATAGTCAACTTTAAAATTTATTAAAAAAAGTCAAATAATTTACGGTTATTATGTAAAACCTATCACTTTTCATAATACCTGTCAAATACTTAACGGCTATTAAGAAATCATCGTCACCGTTTACAAAATCTAACAATTGTGATGTTAAAATTGTAAACTTTCGTTCAAAGGTTCATTACAGTTGTAAATTAAGAACCCTAAGAAAATGCCACCTTTTATAACGATTTCAAACTTATAACCAGGAGCAAATTTCATCAAGTATTTTAAAAAACGTACTTGCTATCTTCGCCTCTTCACTTTCCCTAGTTATTACACTTAACACGCTTGTCTTTGGTCGAACGTTACTCACCATTCTAAAACCCCATAACTTCAGTTAACTTTTTAGGCCGTCAACAGTTGTATCTAGGTGAACCACATCCGTACTAGTTTCTTTGAACTTTGGTCTGACAGACGCACGAGTCACTTTGATTGCCCTAACTCGCTTTTTTGTTTCGGAGTCCTAGCTAGGTTGTATTCCTTCGCGTGCTCTATTCTTCTTATTTTAAGCTATGATTTCTCTTTTGCATTCACATTCTTCATTCCGTATTCTGCATTCTCCTTATTTTTCACTTTGTCTTGCCTAGGTAGGTTTTGACCTTAGTCGTGCATCATGTCTTTCTAGAAAACTCATTGCTCTATTCTTTACAGCTGATTGAATGATTTTTGTTTTCCAGTTAAAATGGCTTGTTTTACTTTCTATGACACTGATAGTGCCCTTGGTTTTGATAGTGCCTCTAGTTCCGATAATGTTCCCATTAGTACCAATGTTGTCACTAGGCAACCTAGAAATAAGACCCCACAACAGGTGTTAGAATGAGTGCTGGATATTATAAGGAGGGGCTGTTGCACCTTAACTTTTATGAATGAAATAAAGGCTATGGGGAGAAGATTTGAGGTGACATGGAACAATGACGATCAACCTCTTCATCCGTCACACTTCATCAGCTACATCAGCTTAACGGCAATGACCAACGTTCCTATCTCAACGAGTGATTGACGTTGGGTACAAGAAGGTTACACATAAGTTATTTGGGATAATGTCAGGATAAGGTACATATGCCTACTAATTACTTGCTATATGCTTTTAAAAAATGTTAACTTAAATTATGTGCTTTGCAGCCTACATATCATGTAGATGGAGATTACATCAGGGACTTTGTCATCAAGAAGGCTGGCCAATAACTATGCACATTCTGTCATGTATTGACAAAGGCATATTTGTAGAATTATGAAGAGGCTGATGAGATAGAATTTCCTGTAGATCTTTGGTCCACCATTAAACTAGATGATTGGAGAAATTTTATCATCTCGCGTTGTGACTCCTCATTCCAGGTAATTGTTATTCGCAATTTATAAGACTTGCATGTATCTATTTAATATTAACTCGAGTGTTGTTTGATTTCGTAGGAATTAAGCTAGGTGAATAGGAGGAAGGTGAAAAACAATAAGTATCCCTATAAGGGAGGGCGAATGGGGTGTTCTTGAATTGTTAAAAAGTTGGCTGCTGAGAGTAGGGAAGATAGTAGACCTCCCCGTTATGAACTTTGGTTGATAACAAGGTAAAATAAATATGGCTCTTTTGACGATAATCGAGTAAAGGAGGTCATAGAGTGTTTTGAGGCAGCCCAAGTACTAGAGGCAGTTACACCTTTCCCCTATGATCTACCTAAGGGTTTAGCGGATGTTAAGTGTTTTGCTGATAGCCCTAGACACCATACAATTGTAACGTGCCATATGTTCAACCACCCGAAGGATAACATGCTTCATAACGAACCTATCCCTCTTAAGCATGTAAAGGTACAAATCAACATCAATATCAACCCTAGTTATATACTCCCTATGCCCACCAAAGACACAGATACAGTAGAAGGGGCAACGGGTAGCTTCGTTGTATGGCCTCACTGTCTACTTAGAATATGGAAGCTCCCCACTCAAAAGAAGTCAGCCGCTCAAAAGAAGTTAGCCACCAAGTCCAAGCTTCCTAATCAGTCTAAGCCCCATTGCTAGGTCCAATCCCCTCACTTCCAAGACCTCTAATCAGTCCAAACCTCTTACTCAGTCTAAGAAGAGGAAGTATCCCACCCCCAATGATCAATCCAGGAAGAAATCTTCTCACAGAATAAGACAGTTGATCAATTTGTCCGGAAGTAGTGCCTTACCTCAGACCCGTGTCTAATGGTCACATTTGAGAGAGAGGTCTTCGACTACCGAAGATCTTATTTCTGAGATTCTCAATAAGGACATGCCAAGTTTAATGTCTGTCAACTTCTTTATGAGGTATTTCTTCAACTATGATTGAATAGTTAGTTGCTTAGAACTTTGATTACATTTTGATATGTTGTTTTCGATATTTCAGGAACCTGCACCATAATTACAATGTCCCCCGTAGCCTTTAGGGCAAGATCAAGTTCATTCGCCCTTACTAAATCAATAACTAGGGTGAAGGCATGAAGGAAGATGCCAAGTAACGGCACGTGGGGTTTCTGGGGGATAAATTCCTTAGGAGGGCACTAGACAAAAGTGACACTTACTTCTTGGTGTCTTATATTCAAGGGTGGGAACATCACTAACTTTGCTTGAATTAGTTTTTATTTATTTTATAATTATTATGATGGTGTGATCTATTATTGTACTTAGGAACCACTGAATACTCATAGTCATAAATATAATGCATAAAAGGATTTGGTATTACAACTCTATGAGCGGGGTTTTAGACACGAGACCATACATACAGGAGATTTTCAACCAATAAGTTATTCATTCACAATCTCTTATAATTCAGTTCATCTTGTATGTTTCTGTATAAATAATTTTATATTGTATATTCTTAGAGTGGTCTACACTTATCGCACTCAAAATGGTCTTGAGTGCACAAAGAACAAGCTTACTGATGACACCTATAGATGCGCCTTCTAATGGCTGTGTTGAAATTATATATACAAAATGGTCTTGAGTGCACAAAGAACAAGCAACCGAACAACAACAATGATTGTGGGTATTGCGTGATGCAGTACATGAAGGACATTATCACCTACGGTCCTGAAAATATTGATACAACTAAGGTATAGTATATGCTCAATTTGTTCATATATACATTCAGTCAGCTATATATTATAATGTCTAACTTCTATCTTGTTTCCTTTTGTGCACAGTATTTTGATGCTTCCTACACATTGTTTAGCAACTCACAAATGGAAGAAATTACTGAAGAGTTGGCAACATATGTGCAACATCAGTAGGAAAATAAATACATATAGAATTACTGTAAATTTCTAGATACTAATGATTTGTTTGTTTAAATTTTTGATTTTAATAGTGTATATATGCACATGAATGACTGTAAATATGTTATGATTTGTTGTATTGTTCTATATATGAATGAATATAAATATATGCTGTGATTCATTCTGTATAAATGTATATACAGGGGATATATAAAGCAGAAACCCCCCCATTTTTGTTTAAATTTAACTTAGATAAATCATGGTTGTTATCTAACAACTGTTATTTATGTGAACGATATATAATGATTGTTAAAGCGGAACCGTTGTGTATGATGCAAGCATTATCATATATTATGATGGTTGTTTATATGTGCCCGTTAATTATTATCATAGTAATGGTATATGAAGGCCTCACCAAACCTCAATATATAACGATTGTTATATTATAATCGTTATAATAGGCCCGGAATAAATAATGGTTCGAAAGCGTAATGTATCTGTGTCGAGCTTTTATAGCGCCCATAAAGGTAGTTAATAATCGTCATATATCACGATATTTTTTTAGTAGTGTATGTGACATATGGTGTGGGGTTTTGTATAATTAAAGTTTTTCGGCCAACATCTCTTTTATCTTGGCTTAAGTAAATTCACAATTAGAATGACCTATTATTATTCCCATTATTATTATGATCATCGTCATCAACATTTATAAGTAATACTTTGCATTGAAAAACAATTGAGAGTTTTTTTTTACCATGAAAAAACAATTGAGAGTTGACATAATATTTAAATCTTAAAGATTCTTAATGGTTTCGATCACCTTAAAATGTCATATATTCTTAAGTTGCTGTCATATGGTCATCTGCTATTATTTATGAGTTTGAGTGATCTTATTACTGTCTCGATTTAATTTGAATATGCACCTATCAAATATACTCGTCGTAGCTATTTAATTTTATTGTAACGATTATACATAATCAATCTTTAAAACTATCCATGGCTCTTCGGAACAGCAAGGAAATATTTGCTTGATTATGAAAATTAGTGAATTATTGCATTGCGTTTTAATTACAAAAAATATATCATCTCATTTTCTACATATTTTATCCTTTGTAATTTACTGTTTTGTTTTTTGGATCTCATGCATTAATTGAGTGCGTTTCTTTTTAATTTGTTGCTGTGCGAGCTTCACAACTTTGTTAACTAATTTTTAATTTTTAACTAGGTTACCTGATGATGGGGATATGAATTATTGAAATTTCTATCATTAATTTAAAAACAATTCGGTCATTTGGTTTTATTAAAATATAATTTGCGCAAATTGCAAATAGCACCAATTAATTTTAGGAGAGTAGAAGCTAAGAGAAAAGCAAGCTTCAATCATGTATCCATGTCGATACATGTAACTACTAAAATAAATAAATAGAAACTTGGAACTTTTATTTAATGTGACGTTAACTTTTCCATTAATTTAAAAAATTCTACCTTATGAATTATTAAGTATGTACATGCTAGTAATTTTTTTTGCTAATTTAATAAATGGCGATAATGGCTTTGTCATTATTTATTAATCAATTACAAGTATTAATTTGTAATGAGATAATTTGAGTGCACGGTTGGACCATGCATACTCATAGTTTAAGGTTTTGGCTTAAATTAAATGGTGAAGCAATCTTTGAAGTCATTTCCAAGGTACGCATTTAATTAGTCACTATATTTATACATCAAATATGAACTATACAAACATGTCCAAACTCTAGTGGTTTTTAATAATAATAATAATAATAATAATAATAATAATAATAATAATAATAATAATAATAATAATAATAATAATAATAATAATAATATTGTCATTCTTATATATTAAAAACTACTTTGAATCAACTAATAAGCTGCTGGTCAAAGTGGTAAGCTACCTTACCCTTATAAAGAAGATAATATAAGTTCGAATTTAAGAAAGCACACTTATTAGAAGAGGGAGATGCGAAAACCATTCATATTCTAAGCTTCGAAATTAAAGAGGAAACCTTTCTATATATCATTCAATTAACCCGAAACATAATGATAAAATAATAGTTAATTATTAAATTGAGATGACATATATTATTTGAGCAAAAAATTAGTGACTTAAGGTATGTTTGGGATCACAATTTCTTAAAAAATAAGTCCTTATTACGCAAGCCGAGATAAAACTCTTCTCACATACTTACCTCGTATACTGTGAATCACGATTTATAAGCACTTATTGCCCAAAAATAAGTTATTCCAAACGAGCACTTAGTGTCAAGAGTATCAATTTTGATGATTTTTTTATAAAACCATACAGTGTTTTTATTTTATTTTTACAACATATACGAACTTTCCTTGAGACGAATTAAAGTCTTTAACAAAGAGTAAATAACAAATATTTCTTTTAAATTTTGTTAAAATTAATAAATATTTGAGAAAATGATAAGAAAATACCATTTGAATTTCAAAATCCCAAATAAATGTTGTTACTTACAAGAATATAGCAATTGATAATTTATTATTGTAAGAAATAACTGATATAGGACTTTGAAGTTTAAGTGTTTTTTTTCTTTTTCCATAAATATTTTATATATTAAGTGTAAGCAAATATTCCTTGAACATGGAAAAATATTCGTGTAGTTGAGCAAAATTGAGCAATAATTTGTGCAACATATTTATAACCAATACCGTATATATTAAACTATAGAGTCACCGCATTACAAAATTTACCGACATGTTTGAATAAATATTTTTCTCCACTTTGTTATGAGAGCAATATTCTTTAAATGAAATACACTTTTCACTAAAAAAGGGAATTTTTTTAAAAATAAAATAAAAATTTATTTAATCAATATACTGTAGTATATACAATTTATGCAATATCCACTACTAATAAGTAATAAGCAATGTAACTTATCTTGAACTCTATGGGGGGAAACTAGCTTATATATTGTTTTAAAAGATTTTAAGAGAATTTCCTGATTTTTTAATTTTAAAAAAAATTCATAAATTTTAAAATAAATTATTTTTATAATTATCAAAAAAATATTTAAAAAAACTTTAAAATCAATATATGTTGCATAAAGTTAAAATAATGTATACTATAATTTTATTATTTATATTTACTATTTATTAACATGATTATTTATTTTTTTAAAACTCTGTAAAATTTAAAAATTAGGAGAAGATTAACAAATAAGTAAATTATGTTTTATATTTAGGACTAAGATCAATAATCCTCAAATATGTCTTATATTAGGGACCAAAGGGAGTAAAATTTATGTTTAAATTAAAAGGTAAGATAGGCTAGAATTCTTCGTTTTTTGGGGTTTATAGGAATTGACAGGCCAAGATTAAAGATTTTTTTTCTTGGCAGGTACCAATCAAGTGTGAAGAATTTAATTATATGGAAAATGAAATGGGAATAATAAAAATAGAAAGAAAATGTAGTACAGTTTTTTAATTCCCCTCCAAGAAGCTAGAATCTACAAATAATTTTCTAGGTTAAAATGCAAGTGACATCGCTGATATTTAAAGCAGTTTAATCCATGGAATCTTATAATGAGCATAATTTTCTTATGCTTGCTTCACAATCCAATAAATATTCAACACAAATTTCTTTGGATCACTATCTTAATAAAATAATTAATTAGCCTCTAATAATCAAAATTTATTTCTATTTCAAATCTGTTAAGACATCTCTGTCAATATTAATTATTTAACATAATTATTTTTGGTCAAATATGTCGTGGCTTTATATGTGAGAAACTAAGGGCAAAGTGAAATTTATTAAGAAGCAAGCTATTTTTATTTTTTTCTGTTTATGTTTCAAAAAATAATTACAAGTTACAAGGCTCAACTTCTTAGAGAAGTCGAAAAATAACTTTTCCGGGTAGGATACTGTAAGGTGGAAAAAAAAAGAACCTGTAGTGTTTTATTGACATTAACAATAAATATATTAAATAAAAAACGAATTTCAACTCTTTAAAAAATACAATTTAAGACATGAAAATTATGCAGGAGCTTTTTAGAAATTAAAGTTAATTTCTTTGAAAATATTTTTATCTGAACCAAGCAATGCAAGTATTCATATATATCTCCATTTAAAAACTCTAATAGGCGGCACAATATATAACTTATTTATTTTTTTAGGTTTTGTACTAGATCAACACTAATTTTCTTTCTTTAATAAATTTCATAAATCAATGAATCATTATCTTGTTCCAAACAAAACAATAATATAATAAGTGATCAAAAGTAGTTGACAAATATGTATCACAAATACCTCTCTTAGAGAAAAAAAATGATAAGAAAAGTACATTCCCATTTATATTTTCCTAATGTATCTGTATTCAACTGCAGAACATATAAACAATTTGCTAGTTGTTTAAAGTCATATGATTAAATTAAATTGCATAATATCAACATTACTCATTAATCATTATAACAAATCCTGTAAGTTAATTATTTGGATTGTCGTTGCTCCAAACAGCCATACCACAAGGTTTACAACTTCAAAAGGATATGTTATCCAATACTCATTTATCCAAGGGCCACTTGTTTGTCCACGTAAAAACTTTGAATAAAATACCAACCAGTATTAGTCGTGATTCAAGTCAGGGGTTTTAGCCATTTAAACACGAGATTTTAAGTATCAGTTCGTTGTTCGTGTCAACGTCAAAAAAAGTTATTGAAAAATATGTGCTTTCAATAAGGCCTGATAATACTTGAATCAAACTTCGTTAGTTTACTTTATTTTAAAAAAATTAAACTATTATTTGAAATGATAATTTATTGTAAAACATAATCATAAAAAGCAAACTGTGCAGCTATTGTAAAGAACTATTATTTGAAATGATAATTTATTATTATTTTAAATAAAAAAAATAGTAATATAAAACATAATCATAAAAAGCAAAGCTATTGTAAATAACATTGTTTGAAATAATAATTTATTATTATTTTAATGAATAAAATGATAATATAAAACATAATCATAAAAAACAAACTGTGCCGCTATTGTAATATGACCACTACAGAGTAGTTCAATGTCTTTTCACAATCATTTACAAATATAATGTTTCTCTCATAAAATGAAAACAAAAAAATAAAAATAAAATGGATTTCCTCTCACTGATTGATAATTTACTCTTTGTTTTTTTTTTATTATTAATTTCTGATAACAACGTTTTATTCTTTGTAACAACTTACATAGGAAACAATACAAGTAAGCCTATACTATGAGTAAAATAAGCCAAAATCAAAACAACCCATATGCCCAAGATTCTTGATCCATGACCATTCTTGGACATGGTTTGAGAGCAGAATCAAAATCTGCCATCTTCCTGTATACAACATCGTCATGATCATTCAAAAGCAAATCCCAACAGCTCATCAAATCATTATCACCATCCCACAATCCCGTAATACTGTTGTTGCTGCTGCTGCTATCGTCACTGTAATTAAAAGCCCACTCGAATTCTAGGAGCTCCAGGTCTACGAGGAAGTTGGAAGAATTTGAATAAGAAGAAGAAGAGGAAGATGAAGAAGACGAAGGGGTTGGACCAGAGGGCATTAGAATCTCATCAGGTTCAATTAATGGAACCTCATCAGTACAGAAACTGTTCATGATATCGTCAAATGGTGGAGTTTCAACCTTTTCCTTCTCTTTTGATTCAGTTAAGGTCGATGATGACTCGTTCGAGGTCTCTACCTTGTCTGTTCCTCCATTTTGATCAATCTTGAAGCTAGTTGACACAGGTTGCTGATTCTGTTGTTGTATCTGAACTTGATTAATCTGTGATGGTGGATTATTCTGGTTTTTTTGTTGTTGTTGTTGATCAGAGAGAGGCTTGTGAGTAACAGGGTCAATCCCCATTTTCTTGAGCTTCTTCTTGATGTGTGTGTTCCAATGGTTCTTGATCTCATTATCAGTTCTTCCAGGAAGATGAGACGCAATCTTAGACCATCTGCACAATAATTAATAAAAAAAAAGGCAAGAACCAAAAATTTAAAATAATAGAATTTAGTAATATATATTTATTTTTAAAGTGGGGTCAACGAAAGACAATAATGCAGAGCAAAAAAACAGAGCAGAAACAGAGGGAAAAAAGAGAAAAGGAATAACCTGTTGCCAAGTTGAGCGTGGAGATCAATCACCATTTTCTCTTCAAATTCAGAAAGAAGACCCCTCTTCAAGTCTGGTCTGAGGTAATTGGTCCATCTCAGCCTGCAACTTTTCCCACATCTCAAGAGCCCTGCAAAAACAATAATTTGTCAGCCCTCTTGATCACACAGAGGAATTGATGAAGAAATAACAGAACCCAATGACCCAAAAACGAAGACAGATTTAGAGAATGTGTTGTAGGTGTTTGAGAAAAGGACTGAGAGAGAGAGAGAGATAAAAAGGGGACCTGCAAGCTTAGGGACAGTCCTCCAGCAACATTGGCCATTGGTGAGGATGAAGTTAATGAGTTTCTTGTCTTCATCAGCAGCCCAAGGACCTTTCTTCAACCCAACTTTGTCACAGCAAGGTTGCCTTCCCATTTTCAGACCAAATATTGGGATTGAAGAGTGGTGAGAGATCGAAGAGAGAGAGAGAGAGAGAGTCTGTAAAAAGCGTCGGAGAAGAGGAAATGGCAGAGAGAAGAATGGGATCACCTACTTATATATACTAATCAATCTCACTACCAACCCTCCTCCTTCCCCACACCCAGTTTCTCTATTTCTTGCTCTATTATTTTATTACAAGGCTTAATCACCCTCATTTTTCCTTTATTTTTATTTTTATTCTTCCTTTTCTTTTATTATTTTTTGTTTTGTCATACAACCCTCAAAAGACTTTTTTTTTTAAAAAAAATTCTTATTTTCTTACTTTTAAAATATTCAAATATTAGACATATTTGAGCTCAAAAGACTTTTCTCTGTGCTTAAGTTGGGATGTGGGCCGCCCTGCAGATGAAATGGGCGAACCCACCAATTTTAGCCGTATTACAGGCTCTAGGGATGCATGATATAATGTAGGACCACTCTTTTCTTTTGACCAAAAAATAAAACAAATCTAGGACCACTCTGTATTTATTTATCAGTTACTTATACCCATTTTTATAAATTAAGAAAAATATTAAATGAATAAATTATTTTATATTTATCCTTATTTATAAAAGAGTATATATTTTCTCTCACATTCTTTTATCGCTATGTATTTACACCACTCTCTTTTTCTCTTTCTCATGTACCCAAACAATTGTGAATAAAGGTCAAATTGACAAAATATTATTTATTATCTTATAAGTGATTTATATTTTGAGCAAAACCTTTTGAGTACAAATGACTTATAGAAAGATACAGAGCGGTAAAACTAAAACAAAAATTGTCCCATACAAATTAGAAAGTAAGTTGTCTAAGACTAGCTAATGTGCTAATGAACTTATAACCTAATGACATGAAAATTCCTTTATATGTGAAAGTTGAGAGGTTGTGAGTTCAATCATGCTTGTAACTCTAAGTTAACAATGCTTTGCCCTTTGGGTTTGTTTTTTTTTTTTTTTTGAAAAAAAAGGTCAGATAAGGACGAAATGGACTGCAACTAGAGGTTAAGAGTTCAAATTAAACCTCCTAGTGTATAAAAAGTATTAGAAAGTATAAACATATATACAATAGTGTGCATTTATTTATTAATTCTTTGGCCCATAACGTGTATTTATATTTTTAAAAAAAATAAAATTGTTTGTATTGAATGGGGAATAAATATTTATCCAAGGTAATTTATTTTGATGAAAAGAGAATTAAAAGAGTGAAATCGTTAGATGAATGAAGAGAAGCGACACGTGCCACATCATAGTCGGAAAGTGCCACTTCATCCACCGTCCTTTGCTTGAGATTGAAGCGTGAGATTCTCCACTTTCTCTTCCTCTGAGCAAAGTCTTGCTATAAAGTGTATCATTTCATCGGACAGTCGAATAGGGAAACCCTATTACTTTATATTTTCTTTGAAAATTTTATAAAATGATAGAGTGAAACGAAATTTTGCATAATTTTAACAAATTTTACGACAAGTGCATGTAATTTTTTTTAGTTTCATGAGAGATTTCTCTTAATTTTAAAAGGATTAATATGCAAGAATATTCTAAAATATTTTTTAAGTAGCACTCAATATCCTAAACTATTTTGTGGTTAATTCAACAATATAAAATAGTTTTTTCAATAGCACAAAGTAATATTTTCTGTGTACTTTTATTCTTATAGTATTTTTCTTAAAATCTTAGATTTAGGATACTGAGTGTTATTAAAAAACAATGCTTTAGGGCGCAAGATGCACTTAAAATGTTATTATAAAAGTACTTTATGATGCTAAATGAATTACAAATTAGTTTCGGATATTGAACACTACTTGAAAAATGCTTCAAAGTGCTTGATACAACTTAACCCATTTTAAAATTAATATTAAAAATTCAAGAAAATATAAAATATATTTGTATGAGTTCAATATTTTTTTAAAAAAAATATTTAATGCACTCAATAATTATTACATTACCTAATGTCAATGATAATTGGGTGAAGTAGAAAATACTATGAATATAATATTTTATAATTACATAAAAATAATGAGTTAAATTGAATTAAATATATAGAAATGAAAAGATGGTATAATTTTGTGGCCCAAGCGGTTAGAAGAAAAAGAGGGGTGAATGAAAAGAGAAAAAGAAAGGGTTTAAGCCATCTTTGCATGCGCATGAATTCTTTATGTGTTTTGCACACCAAAGAAGCATTATTTAGAAATATATTATGCCCCTCAAGCTTTAGCAACTTCGTATCCATAAACCAGAATAAAAAAACATTTAAACAAACATTTTTTAGAGACGTGACTAACTTGAAAATGTTATGCAATCATTTAATTATATTGCAGCACTGTGTCTTCTAGTCGGAGCTCATTTTGTGCTCATAAAAAATATTATTATCTTCATTTGTACCATTCATATTAATTTTTGGATGGTTTAGTTCGAATTTAAATAATTTTTCATATTTTAAATAATTTTTATTTTGATAGATACAGAATTTAAAATAAAGATAATCTTATAACTAACATTTTTTTTAAAAAAAAAAAGTATATTTATCATAAAAATTGTAAATTGTAAATTTAAATAGTTCAAATAAGATTTTCAAGTGTCCATATTTTATGGCAGCGATAAGCAGAAGAAGCACTCAATCCATTCGTATTCTAACTCTTAATTTAGAGGCCCGAAATGGACACAATTATAAGAAAATCTCTTATAATTCATTAAATGATTCGATGAATGCTGCAACAATATATTATATATATAATTAATAATTAACATTTATGGTAGTCAAAATTTAGAAGTCTTCGTAGAATTTGATTTGAATTATTGGTTTTTGGATACGTATACAGCATTTGCACAAAGTCTCTTATCTTCCATATTTATCGTATATAGGGTCAGTAATAATTGGCAGGAGACTAGGAGCTATCATTTTCTCCCGTTTTCTTTTTTGGAAAATATTTTTTAAGACTGAATAAGCCAATAAGGAGGGAAAAAAATTATATTTTCGGGATAATTGAAGTTTTTTGCTCTTTTTTAATTTTATGAACAAGTTTTTTTTCACTCTTTCACTGGCGGGCATAAGAAAGCCAGTTAATAAAATGTTCTTGTTACCGACATAAAATTGGTCTGATAATGTAAGACTCTGTTAGATCTCTCTAAGGCTTAAATTCGAGTTTTAGAAGAAACACTTATATTATAAGGGGAAGTCATGAACCTTGAAGAAAAAAAGATGGGTTTTAAGTATAAAAATAAAATAAAATGTTCTTGTTCAAATATAATATTGAAAATCTTAAAAATTATCCTGAAAATATTTTTCATTAAATACTTTTTTTTAAAAAAAATATTCGATTGACATTTTCAATTTTTGTGTGCGTGTGTCGTATGTGAGACTATAATTAGTAGCCTGCATACGCGTACGAAAAAAGAAATGAAGTTAGTAAATACACAGGCATCACAGGATGGCCCCCCATTACTCTGTTGTTTTACCTTTCAAGCAAAAATATGACAACATTAACTCCTACGTAAGTACGTAAGAAAGCTTATATTATATGTGTGTGTGTGTGTAGGTATGTATATGTAATACACACACATCCATGTGTGGGTATATACATATATGCTTTAATATTTTAATTATTTATTTTACCGTGACTTGATGTAAAAACTAAGCATGTTCCACAAATTTACCAAGAATATAGTCACATATAACTTTATACGTGTTTCCCTCTTTACTCTAGTTTCTCATTATTATAGTTAATTTTTTCATGACCTTTCTTTCAAATGCAGGATATTTTTCTTGATATTGTTATTCACTACAAAATAAAACACACATAGATTGTAGGAATTAAATTGACACGATCTAAAATTCGTTAAAATTAAAAACTAATGCGCTTTTTTGATATATAGAGTCGCAATACAAAGCTTTAGTAAAGTATGAATTGTTATAAATTTTATTTTATGAAAAATAATTGTTATAAATTTTATTGTGTACCAATATTGTGCTATTTACAGAGAGAGAGAATGCTAGATATAAATGTATAATTTTACTTTCATTTATTATTGTGCAAATTTTATTCTCATATGTTACAATATTATTATTACATAGGGGTAAAGTGGTAAAGTTGTTAAATTTTAAGGAAAAATTAATAAAGTTTAAGATTTTTCTTAGTTTCAATGAAATATGTTAGAAGTAAGTTATAAACAAGACTAGAGAAGTATATACTCTCCCCATTTTAAATGTATGAGTTATATAATTAATTTATAGAGATTAAAAAAGGGTTAGGGTGCATTCAGTATCCTGAAATATTTTTTTTAGGTGTATCCAGCATTCTAATGAATTTTATGATGCATCTAGCATTCTAAAGTATTTTTCAGGGCGTCCATCACCATAAAATACTTTTTGTGCATTTTGCACTTGACAGTTTAGATAATTTAGGGTATTGGATACATCTAAAAAATAATTTAGGATATTGAATTCACCAAAAAAGTCTTCACAATAATAAATGAAAAGTGAAATTGTACATTTATTATATAAAAAGTTTAATGATATGACCTATAAATATTGAAAAAAAAAACTCATTTCTACATTATAAATAGAATCAGATGAGTAAGTATTAATTACTGTTTAAATCACAATGGACTAGAATATTCTTCCAAAAGTGACTCATACCAGACAAGAAGGAAGTATATTGATTCTCGCCATTAAATTCATCCAATATATATATGTATATATATATATATATATTTATTTATATTAAGAGAAAAGAGTCAAAATATACCTTTATATCTTTTTTTGCCAGCAAATATACCTTATATTTGGTTCAACAAATTTAATATATATATGTATATCTACATTGGATTTAATTACTTGTAATTGATTGTGCAAGAGGAAGATGGGGATTGGCAAACAAAAAAAGGAAGATGTAGAAATTTACCTGCAGAAATAAATAAAATAGATATGGGAATCATTAATTGATTAATTAACTAATTTGAGAACATGGGGATGGAGGATTGTATTGTCGATCATCTCATCCTTTTCTTCTTTAAAATTCCAGCTACCTATCACTTCCATCACCATTAAATTATATTCCTTCCCTCATTGGGACTCCTTTAATTAATTCTTACATTTAATACACATGATCCTATATATTCATATAAATATATATGTACATGTATATTATATTATCTATTTTTTTTTCCGTATCTCATTACGAGTGATTCATGACTTGATTAAACAACTTTATACTATACTTTGGTTGAGTGAGTAACATTAATTGCTAAATAATAATGTATGACGAAACTTAATGTGGGCAAAAAAAAAAAAAAAAGACTAATAAACTTAGTGACTAACGTTAACGGGTTAAACACTAGCATTACTTAAAGTATAATTTAAATTTAAGACAATTTACAATTATAATACTATATAAAATAATATACTAATTCAAGAATCATTTGTTGTTCAATACTCAATAGTATTATGTTCGGTTCATGATCACTTCAGTTCGTGTGGTTCCCTTGTTCGATCACATCAAGGAGGGAACATATTATAAATAAATCAGAATATTATCCAAGATCCACAAAAAATTGAAGAAGAATGTACATGTTGTCCTTAATTATTACCCCCTCCACTCCTATATGCAGGCTATAGATAACCGAATTCCATAGACAAAAAAAAAAAAAAGGTTAAAATTTGTTAAATGCAATAAATGGGCAAAAAATGTAATTTTTTAAAATATACCCTTATTTATAAAGAAAATGAATTTGAGCATAGTGAAGAAAGAAAATGACAAAGATATGTAATTAATTGGGATTAAAATGAAAAAAGTGAATTAAATATATTTTTAAATGAGCTCAAAGTGTAACTTATAAAAATGGCTAGTTGTTTTCAAAAAGAGGGAGTATATATATGACTTGTAATTTACCAAAAAAATATTATTATGACTAGTAAATATGATGAATTTTATATATTCTTTTAGCCAATATGGATTTTTTTTTATTAGAGGTAGTTATGTTTGAGGTGGGATGAGGTACTAGTATTAAATATTGACAACTTGTTTGGCATAGATAAGGATTAGCACTTTCGGACTCAACTTCTGTTGGTCGAATTTTATTTTTATAATAATACTATCAATATTAATTTATATTAATACCAATAGGGAAATACATGTTTTTAATAAGAAATTAATCACTTAAAATTTTTAGTGATAGTCACTTATAAGTAATTATTAACTACATAAATTTGACTCGTACATGAAATAGAGAAAACAATGTTCATAGTTATGAAAACTTAGTTTCATGCTCGTGATATTAATATATGGCATGTATAAAAATTTTGAAAAACACATTATATTTACATAAGTTCATGGGTAGATGCACCCTAATTTTCTTAGTGCCTGTTTAAGTTGGCGGTAGAAGCTACTTTTCTGACGTGATTTACGACGTACAAGGTAAGTATGTGAGAAGAGTTTTATCTCCGCTTACATGAACGTGCTTCTCTAACGTTAACCCAAACAGACCCTACTCGATCACATATTCTATTTGAAAAATTAAGATTGTATAAAAACTGATTTTTCTCTCCACATTATTTTTCTGACTTTAAGGTATGCCCTGAAAGGTGATAGCATCAATCAGGCTAAAATACAATAATGTTGTCCCTTAATTAATTACTTTGGTAACATATTACAAATGGGTAAGAAAGATTCCAATTAGTCGTGTGCGTGTATCATGAAACTTAGAGGAGAATAATTAATCCAAAAAGAAATTCAAAATTGTATTACTATGGGCTGTTATGTTCCACAACCCAATCAATTATTTGAATTATTTGAATGACAATTATTACATATGTACCCTCTCCATAGGATTTCAAAGTTTTAACCTACCCCAGCATTAATTATTCTGTCCCTTTTAAAATTATTTTTTGGGTGAGTAAATACCAATCCTTGTCAAATTTAATCATCATCCGATTGTACAGAACGGAATCCATAGACCTGTTTTATTTTTCACTAACTTGACTCTTCTATTTTTCCTTATATATATATATTCCCCTTGTGATCCTAAATGTAATACCTAATTATCTAATTTGATTAGATTAAGAAAGTTAGTTAATAAGACATTTTTTTCCCTAAAACATCCTAATTATCTTTCTTAATTTTTCCCATCTCTTTGTTTCTAATTATTTATTATTAAGTGAGTATAAATACGGGCAATTTTGAAAATCATTTACAAATAAACGAAATAAGTCTTAGATTAAGGATCAAGATCAATTCTTCAATTTAGTCATACATTAAACATCGGATAAGTATACTCCAATCAAAATTAAGGACAAACCTAATTTAATTCTCACAATAATAACAGGAAAACTTGATAAATAAATCTGAATTATTGAGAATTGTGTTATGCAACGAATAATGGCAGTTAGGTCGAGTAAAAGATATTCGATTTCTTTTAAGCAACGTTGAAAAATGAATAAATAGAAAAAAAATGTTTTGTGATAGTCATCTCATCAGTCATCACATATAATACTAACAATACTCGGTCGTATCCAATAATACCAAATCATAAATAGATATATCAAGAAAATAATCAAGAACAAAAGATAAGAAAATATCAAATTTCAAAATCCTAAATAAGTTTTGTTATCTACAAGAGTATATCTCCTTTTGTGTGCAATTGTCAACTCATTTTAGTAGGAAATCATTAATTTGGAATTTTATAGTTTAAGTGGTATTTTTTTTTATTTCTCTCTCTCAAGAATGAAGGTCAATTCCTTAAAAAGAAAAATAATCAAGGCTCGAAACGTTGAAAAACATTTGTTATCCTAATTACGGGACAAAACATTAGTTTTGATTGGAATAATGGGAACAAATGATTGTTGAATGACTAAAAGGAATTTTATATTATCACCCTTGAGGATGATTTTATATAGTCGCCTTCATATCTGATCTTATTGATCTAACAATCCCATTATTAATAACAATAAAACACAATATACTCCTTTACTCTTATTTATAAGGTACTTTCAATATATTTTATACATAAAAAAAATTAAATTTCATTAATTGTGCCTTAAAAGTAATCAACTTTTTAACTTTATCCCTATTTAACTACACATTTTCTAAGAAAATAATAATTTACACAATAATAAATAAAGGATAAAATTGTATATTTATGTCAAATTTAATGACATGCCTTATAAATAAAACAAAAAAATTCACTCTCTTTATCCTATAAATACGACAAGAGGTGTATATATTTACACATTATTTGAGGCTTCCAAGGTATATTCATTAATTGCAATAACTGTTCCATCTATTTTCCATGCATGCATGAACTTTGGGGGGTAAAATAGTCAAATTATATATCCAATTCCTTTAAATTTTAAGCTGCACACGCTATTTTATTCGATATAAAATAGTGCAGTTGAATAATGTAATTCCGATTCCAAATCTTCTGGTTGCCTTTAGGAGGAAGAATCTGATGGGTTGGAGGGGAAAATTTTTAATTTAATATATAATTGCAATTAAGAACTAAAGTAATAAAGAAGATGTATGCGTGTGTCATGTATAGCTCATATATAAAATTATGAGTCCTTCAGGGTTGATTCAAATAGGGGACATATGGGAGAATCATTATCCTCAACCCTACAATAATTATGAGTCATTAAGGAATAATTAATTAACAACCGGTTGTACATTGTGCTCATTTGAAATAGCGATTGGAATGCTTAAAAACAGCTTTTCAATCATGATTTGCGGTATACGAAGTAAGTATGTGAGAGGAATTTTGTCTCGATTTACATAAAAAACAGTTTATAAGTAATCTCAACGCCAATCCAAATATGCCAAATGTGTATAACGTTTGTGAGATAAACTGCGTACTAATTTGGTTTTTCACTTACAAGAAACTGATGATAGTGGTATTGTAAGAAGTTTATGGGCACGTAGATTCTGATAATGGATTCAGGTGAGCATAAAGTCAAAGTATATAATTAGAAGATCATATTAGGTTAATAATTAGATTTATTTATTCATTTTGTGTGTGTGAGTGTAAAGGATTAGGAATTAGGATCACAACAACTTGACAAGGGAAACTTCATCTTAATATATATATGTGTATTAGTTGCAGAATTAATTAACACCGTAAGGTACAACTAATGACATTAATTTACCTCTTTCTTTTAAGAGAGATTGAGATTGATGATCAACAATAATATATATTATGATTTTAAATTAAAAAAATAACATTTCCATAACCAAGATTCTGGTATGGTCAGAGTTTTTAAATCACAGGTGTGACAAATATTTATCTATATCATCAACACAGGCTAGTGTATATAGCGTTATCATCATTGCTAGCAACAATGCATTCAAGTTGGCAAAAATTTAAAAAAAATAGTGCATTCAAGTTCAACTATTCAAGGTCAACAAAAAGATAATCAGAAATACACACACACACACTAATTTTAGTTAACCTTGTTCGACATTACATTAATTATTCTTCTTGTTTTTAGCGTGTTTGTGTGCCTATATTTTTATATATGATATGTTTAAGTTTAAACTATAACTAAGATATTTATTATGCTCATTTATTAATAAAACTCACCATGTTTTTATTTTTCTAGATGCACTAATATAGAAGAAAGATATTATACCTCAAAGGACGTTCCCTTTTAAAAAAAGTGAAGTAAAAAATAAAAGCGGTGGCAATTTTATAAATATGGGTACACAATGGAAACTGCAAATTTGGGACACCTAAAACTTATTTTTGGTATCCCAAATTTGACTTGGGATGCCTAAAGTTCAGTCTAGGCATCCCAAGTCAAATTTGGGACACCTAAAATTCATCCAAGCGCTCAAACTCCCACCTAAACCTGGCTTTAGGCATCCCAAAAATTATTTGGGGAGCCTAAAGTACTTTAGGCGTCCCTATTTTGGCTTGGGACACTTAAACCCATGCCCAATGCATGTCAGTCAAGGCTGACACGCCTTGACTATCATCACTTCTCTGTTCTTTCTCCATCTCTCATCACTTCTCTCTTTCTCTGTCACCGTCTCTCATTCTCTCTTCACTCATCAACTCTCACATTCTCTTCTTTTTCTGTCTCTCCTTCTTCGATCGACACCACTCCAACATTTGCAAGAGGAATAGAGCCTAGCTTACCCACTCTCATGCTTACCCACGAAGGAGAAGAGCTCTTGATCACTATCATTGTCTTTCTTTCACCGTTGTTTCTCTCTCACTCTTACCATCGTCGTCATCCCTCTCACCACCGTGGGTTGTCTTTGTCTACACCGTCGGCCACAGGTAACTTGGAATATTTCAATTATTTTTCCTTTCAAGTTTTCGGTAGTTAATTTTCACTTGAGTTTGGTTCTACCCTGATTTTATTCCCTCCCTAAAATCAAGAGTTTGATTGTTATGAAATGGATTATGGCCTTAGATATGGTGTTTAAGCTTGGAGATGTAGTCTTGGAAGTGGAAAGCTTGAAAATTAAGTGTTTGTTGTACTTTGGGGAACTCCTTGTCATAAAGGGACATTCTGCCTAATTTTTTATAAAAGTTATGTTTTGATAGATAAGGGTTTTAACGAAGAGAACATGGTTTTTTCAGAAGTTAGAAAGCATTAATCTATCACTTTGTATTCTTGGAAGTGGAAAGCTTGAAAAAATTATGTGTTGTTGTAATTTGGGGAACTCTTTTTCATAAAAGCGAAGTTCTGCCCAAATTTTTATAAAAGTTATGTTTGGATAGATAAGGATTTTAACGAAGAGAACATGGTTTTTTTAGAAGTTAGAAAGCATTAAACTGTCACTTTGTTAAGAATTACAAAAGAATTTATATACCCTAATTTTTAACGGTTGATCAAAATAAACACTACTAATAAAAAGTAAAGTTGTGGCGCTTATAATTGCATTAGTTGTAGCACTAGAGAAGTGCCACATATCTGGACGCTACAAAAAGAAACTGTGGCGCTTGGAAGCGCCACATCATTTAAATTTTTTTTAAAAAAAATACCCTCTTGCGCCACAGTCAGCAAACGCCACAAGAGACCCTTCTCCTATGGCACTTCCTCCAACAAGCGCCACAGGAGGATATTTTTTTTAAAAAACAAAATTTAAATCCTCCAACAAACCTTATACCTCTTATATACCCATAAATTAAATTTTAGTTCACATATTCTATATTATTATATGCCAACAATAAATTATGCATTTCATAATAATACTTTTCTTTTGCTAAGTATAAATATCCTCCTACTAAAGATCATCCTTGAGGCAATGTCAGGCAATTTAATTTCATACCTTATCATATAGGAATATTAGAAATAGGATATATATATATAACACGCACACACGTCTGCATAATATTTACTATTAATTTGAAATAAAAAATTATAGAAATTATATGCCAATTAAATAAAAAAGAAGAAGAAGCACGTTGAACTTACAGCCTAATGGATTAGTGCAGTGGAGTGGGGGACCACGTTGCCCGTTGGTGACAGTTGGAACAAAACAAAGAAGTAGATTTGATGATGAAGACGTATGTGCGTGTGGGTGTGTTTTTAAGTGGGAAGATGACAGGAAATAGAGGGAGGGGGGCAACATCCCCGGCAAGAAGATGAGAAAGGGAAAGTGAGAGAGGAGGGAATAATTAGAGTGGGAGTGAAAATAAAAGAGAAGGAGTGGCCACATGCGGGAAAGGGAAAAAAAGATAAGGGTGGAGGTGGGGGCAATTGTGATTGGTGGGGAGTGGATTACACTATCCACTTAAGAGGTTAATTTTTTTTTTAATACAAGAACCAGCTGTGGCGCCTGGTTGGTCAGGCGCCACAGCTGGTGTTAAATTTTTTTTATTATTATAAAACCAGCTGGTCATGTGGTGGTCAGCTGGTGAATTTTTTTTTAATATATAACTAGCTGGGGCCCTTGGTTTCCCAGGCGCCACAACTAGTTAAATTGTTTTTAATAATATAACTAGTTGTGGCGCCTGGGAAACTAGGCACCACAGCTAGTGTAATTTTTTTTATAATAGCTCCCAAGTGTGGCGCCTATCTTGGCAGGCGCCACACTTGAGCCAACCAGCTGTGGCCCCTAGTCTACCAGGCGCCATAGCTGGTACCCAAAATTAAAAAAAAATAGAAAAGGAAAAAAAAGGCAGCTGTGGCACTTCTTTAAAGAAGGGCTACAAAATGTGCGTCACCTTTCGACCTTTTTATAGTAGTGAAAGAAAAAATAAACTAAATGAACTAAGTAAATTATATATACATATGTGATATGAGTAAGAATATATTGTAATTAATTTTTTTAAGATATTTGAAAAATTGGGGAAAAGTCCCAATTGAAAACTTTATTAGTGAACAGAACCTAAATCAAAGTATTTATGCTCTGTATGTACAAAATTTACAGAATGCATATACTTTTTGCATATAGCTGTATACACATATTAATTTATTAATTTTGATATTTTTAATTTATTTTATATTGTAACATGACGATATTGAAACTTAGGCTGGATCCTACCTTTATATATCGAGTGAGTATATTCAGCTATGTAATGAAAGTTAGCCATAAAATATATTACGTTTTATTCTTTTAATGAAATTGTTGGATTAAATTGCCAAAATTGTTTTGAATTGCATCAATTAGTTTAGTTTTGTTTAAATTAAGCTGAAATAGTTTGTTATTTTGATTTTGGGATGTCTGACTTTTAAGGAGAACTGTTGCTATTTTTAAAAAAAAATTAGTAAAAAGCAAAAAATATTAGTAAAAGGCAATCCCATTGTTGACAATTATTCTAAACTTGAGTGTTATTGAGAATGACTTAGGTGGTAATAAAATGGATCATAGTTGGATGAATGTTTTGAGAACTAGTGAAGAATATGAGAATGGGGTTGAAGAGTTTATTGAATTCGCTAGAAGAAACGCTCCATCCAAAAATAGGATGTATTTTTGTCCTTGTGTCAATTGTTTAAATGAGAGTCGATGGGATGTTGAATTTATAAGGGATCACCTATTTTGTGATGGAATAAATCTTCAATACACAAGGTGGATATGACATGGTGACGAAGTAACTGATTGTTTGTCGCACAAGAAGGAAGATGTGGATGTTATAGATGAAGATATAATGGAGAAAATGATTCACGATGTTGAGGTAGAATCCTTTACGCGATCGCATGAGTATGACAATCTGCGGAGTGATGCAGAGAGACCGTTGTACCCTGGGAGTAAGTATGCACGGTTGACAGAAACATTGCATTTGGTTAACTTAAAGGCAACTTGTGGGTAAACCGATAGTAGTTTCACATTGTTGCTTGAATTGTTATGTGATATGTTTCTAGACGATAATGCACTTTCAAATTATATGTATGAGGCCAAAAAAATCCTGTCTATGATGGATATGGAGTATAAAAAGATACACACTTGCCCTAATGATTGCGTACTATATAGAAAGGAGTATTAAGGTCTTAGTGAGTGTCCTAAGTGTAAAACTACACGATACAAAGTGAAGAAAAATGGTGGTTGTAGCGATGGGACAACTAAAAAGCAATCTTTAAAGGTTTTGTGGTATCTTCTAATAATACCTCGCTTTAAGTGTTTGTTTGCGACTACAACAAAAGCGAAGAAGTTGAGATGACATTTTGGTGAGAGAATATCTGACAAAAAATATCTTTGGCACCTAGCTGACTCTCCATAATGGAAGAAAATAGATGAAATGTTCCTTCAATTTTGCCAGCAAGTTGAGAAACTTTCGGGTTACGCTTTGTACAGATGGTATTAATCCATACGGAACTCTTACTAGCACACATAGTGTTCTCCTTATAATATACAACTTGCCTTCCTGGCTATGTATGAAACACAAGTATATGATGCTTTCTATGATGATTTCTAGATCAAAATAGCCAGGAAATGATATTGAAATCTACTTGGCGCCTTTAATTGAGGACTTGAAGAAGTTGTGGGAGGAAGGCATGGATATGTTTGATGCATATAAGGAGTCCTTTAAGCTACATGTAATGATTTTCACTACGATAAACAACTTTCCTACGTATAAAAACTTGTCAGGGTACAGTATAAAGGGGTATAAAGCATGTCCAATTTATGAAGCAGACACACACTTCCATCAACTTAAGCATGGAAGAAAAACGGTCTACCTTGGCCATAAGAGGTTTATTCATTGGTTCCACCCGTATCGTAGTTAAGAAAGCGTTTTAATGGCTTACCTGAGCATGGAATGGCTCTAAAGGCATTAACCAGAGAGGAAGTTTACAATCGGGTGAAATATATCAATGTCACATTCGGTAAGAATCAAATGACTACAGGTGAGAAGAATATAGGAAGAAGAGTTCAATTTTCTTTGATCTTCCATATTGGCGTAGTCTTGATGTAAGACACAATATTGATATGATGCATGTGGAGAAAAACGTTTGTGATAGTCTTGTCAGTACACTTTTGCACATACCAAGGAATATTAAGGATGGAATTAGTATGAGACTAGACCTTGTTGATATGGGAATAAGAGAATCGTTATATCCACAACTAAGAGATGATGGTAGGAGGGCATACATGGAGCCAGCAGCACATACACTATCAAAAGCAGAGAAAAGAAGTTTGTGTAGGTGTTTGCATGAAATTAAGGTGCCACAAGGGTATTCTTCTAATGTCAGAAGGTGTCTCTCAATAGATGATTTAAAGTTAGTGGGAATGAGTCCCATAATTTTCATATGTTGATGCAACAATTATTACTAGTAGCTATTAGAGGCATCATGAAAGATGAAGTGCTAACCACTATAACAAGATTGTGCGTTTTCTTTAATGCGATATGTAACAAAGTCATTGACATTGAAAAGTTGGATGACTAGAAAATGAGATTTATATCATTATATTCTTTTATCCCAACTAGAGATGCATTTTCCTCCTTCATTGTTTGATATAATGGTACTTTTGATAGTTCATTTGGTAAGAGAGGTAAGACTCTGTGGTCCAGTTTACCTGAGGTGGATGTATCCTTTCGAACGATACATGAAGATATTAAAAGGGTATTCTAAAAATTCATATCGACCTGAAGACTCAATAGCTGAAAGATATGTAGTTAAAGAAACTATGGAGTTTTGCAAAGATTATCTGTCAAGGAAGAAGGAACAATCTCGGCATGAAGAAGGGATAATTAAGGGAACACGAGAACTGAAAGTGAAGAATATTCCTCGTGAAGAGGTGTTACAAGCACACTTGTATATCTTAAATAATATAGAAGAAGTTCAATCGTACATAGATAAACACAGAAAGAGTTTGAAGAACATGAATCCAAGGAAGAATGACATGCATATTACTATTGAGCAAAACAAAACATTCATAGAGTGGTTCAAGGAAAAGGTTTCGCACGAGACCAGTGTGTGTGAGACAATCGAGTGGCTAACTTTGAGGCCTTCATTTCAGGTCATTACTTGGGACCTTTTATGATATAAACGAGTATTCTTTCTATACAAAAGACCAAGATGATAAAAGTACCATGCAAAAGAGTGGGGTGATGGTAGAAGTTGAAGCCATGCACTTTTCCAGTTCGAAAGACAAAAGCCACATATTAGCATCTATGACATATTATGGAGTTATAGAAGAAATATGGGAGATTACCTACAATAAGTTCAAAGTTGCTTTATTCAAATATAAGTGGGTTAGCAATAATGCTGTGATAATAGATCAATAATTTGGATTTATCTCAGTTGATCTTCGTAAAATTGGTTATAGAGATGAGCCCTTCATTCTAGCAAGCTAGACAAAACAAGTATTTTATGTCATAGATCTAGCGAATAAAAAAATGTCCATTATACTTCAAAGTAAAAAAATAAAGTTATGGTGATCCGACCTTCAACCTTAACGACACACCATATTTCACAACAAATCCACCTAGAACAAGTGAAGTAGAATTGGTAGATGATGAAGAATATGCTGTAAGAAATGATCACGGTGAAGGAATATAGAAAACAATATAGAGTAAGACCTTAGTTTAGAAAATAGTACTGTTTGCTTTTTGTTTTAATCATAGTTAGTTTATTCATTTAATTGCAATTTATTTACTTATCTGACGATGATTTTTGTGTTGATAGAAATATGAACAACTCTAGTGACTCACAAAGTTCTGGGGATGATGTAATGGCCAAAGATGAACCCGTTGCGAGAAGGATTAGAGGTTGCACAAAGATGGGAGCATTGGTTTCACGTCATAAACATCAACAGGAGAAGCTACATGTGGACTTTGATGCCAATATGAATCCAGTTGGTCCTGAGGAAGACCATTTCATTAGCTATTTAGGCTATTTGGGTCGAAGCAAAGTTCGCATTATCTATAATAATTGGAAGTTGGTTCCCCTAAAAATGAAAGACAAGATTTGGAAACAACTTTTGATATATAAGTTTCGATACATCTGCATTTGTAGCTTTATTCCTATTGGTTCAAATAAAATTATCTTATGTTTTACCTTGTAGCAAATATATGATATCCCAAACACTAAGGCGATGTACAAGCACTGGATGAGGGAGGTTTATCTAAGATGGAAAAATTTCAAGAACAATCTTACAACAAGGTACATTCAAGGGGATCTGAGGGGTTAGGATCCATGTCAAGAGTATTTGTATTTGTCTCCAGAGGACTGGAAGTTGTTTGTATCATCACGGGAAGATCCTCACTTTTTGATAAAATTTCTTTCATCATAGTATAAACCTTTTTATTTGAATATATTTGATATCATTGATTTGGTTTTCGTTATTTTCCTTTTATAGGAAGTAAGTGCAACAAATGCATAGAGGCAAGCAGAAAATAAGTATCAACATTGCATATCTCATGGTGGTTATCAGAAGATTGAGTGACGGATGATGGAAGAAGAGTTGGAGAAAATGAAGGAAGCAGCCGAATAAGATCCTAACGTTGTTGTCCAAGCCTTGACTCCTCTTCCACGTCACAAAAAATGGAAAGTAGGGAGGATTAACAGTAAGAAGTATATAAATTCAGATGTTGCTGAGATTTCCATGAGGATTGTAAGTAGTTAAAGCATAAGTACATAAAATTTTTCATATCGAGAATTCTTATTTTTCATTTACGATAAATTATATGTTACAGAATGAACTGGAAGATCATAGTAGCCAAGGTTCGTTCAATTCAAGTAGACGAATGGACATTTTGTTAATGGCTATTGGGAAGGCAGATAACCCTGGTCGTGTTCGAGGGGAGACAAGGAAGTTAGTGTCGTGAAGTATTTTGGATGAGCGTCACATTATTCGGCACAAGCTAAACCCAATAGGCAACTTATGGCCAAGTTTAGCAGAAGTCAAACAAGAGCTCGAGGCCAAACTTTGCGACAAGCTCCAACAAGAGCTGTTGCCGGAGCTACATCTTGAAATAACAAAGATGTTTAAATCGAAGATGGCAAGTGACAAGCATAGAACTTAGGAATCCCCGGCCTTCCCCAACACCAAAGGAAGTTATAACCAGCTGGAAGAACCACTTGGCGACCCTTCTCCCACTCCAACATCGGGAGAAACTTCCACCCTCTATTTGGATGAGTCACTGTTGCGTGTTGTTGCCGATACTCTCGTTCACACACGAGCTACCACCCACTATCATCAGCAAATTCCATAGCATTTAAATAAGGGTGATTGTGACATGTGTTCGAGAGGGGAAGAAGGTACAACCGTCTCTGTTCCTGATGCAGAGGTTGCCACGATAGGTTAAGTGATAGGATCTTTCATCCTTTGACCTCAAAATCTTATTAGCTCAGGGGCAACACCTCCAATGATAGGAAATACCTTACTATTACTTTAGATCTGTTGGCATCCTACTAACAATTTTTTTTATGTTCTAAAAGGATGAGCAAGATGCAGGATAATGACCCTTCTTGGCACGACTGCAATAGCTCTACAAAGGCATTCACCAGATTGACTTGCACATGCCTCCAGGGATATTGGGCCATATTGGAAATTGTGCCATAGGGGCCAATCATTGTATTTTGAACATTATTAATTTAATGAATTTTCTCTATTATGTTATCATATTATTCACATGTCACTGTGATGACTGTATCCTTGGATAAGTCATAAAGATTGTCCTAAATGTCCTTGGTCGGTCATCTATGTAGGAGTAGAGATGAAATAAAACCAGTATGACTTTGATAAGATATGAAGATACGAATCAAAGTCTTAGGCACTTGTAAGAGTACAAGGTGTTGGACCGACTTGTTATTAGAAAGTTGCATGGATCAAGTCATAGGCTTATCTCATGTATAACCACCTTACAATGCCCTTTGACCTGAGGTCATCATGAATTCCTACATAAGAATTGTTAAGCTTTGAACTAGTCAAAAGTCACCTTTGACCGGGTGATGATAAAGGCTACGATCAAGCTTGATGGTTTTTCATGCAGAGGAATATGAATGGTCAAGATGGAATTTGTCCCTCACATTAGTAGAGAGATAATACTAGGCCCCTTGATGAGTGAGTCTAATAAATGTATGGCCATACTACGATGGAAAGGAGTTTCCATTTCTATTATCAGACTACTTAGGAATCAACAAAGTAGTGGTCAGGAACGGGAGGATGACATTATCCATACCTCATCCTTGACCGAAGTATTGTGTGACAAAAGGGACGTGGCATAGTTGTATGACAAGTTGCATCGTGTTAACTATCCTTATATGAATTAGGTAGTCGTAATGTCTTGCTAGAGGCTGCTTGCGACTTGTCGGTTAGTACAGTTATTGGCCCACTGCCAACTTCGTATGGGTATATAAGGTCACACACAAGAACGGCCCAGCATGAGACAATGTTTAATCTAGGATAGACGAATTTTATATTTATATGTATATATAATATAAAATTCGTGGAAAAAATAAAATTAATAATATATATATGTGTGTGTGTGTGTGTGTATGATAATATTATTATGTTGTGTTAGTTTTGAATATAGTTTTATTAGATAAATTAAATTTAATAACTAACATAATAGAGATATAATATCTCAGATTTAATTTATAAAGATAAATTAAATCTATTGGCTCTTTATTCGGATTAAATAAATAGGTTACATTAAAACTGTTGGACAGATTTAATTAAACTGAATTTATTTAACCAAGCTCATAAAGATAATTAAGTGTTAATTGATTTCAAAATGAATTAAGATTAATTTTGAAATTCCAATATAGCGCTCATAGGTTAAAAAACGATGGGGCAGAAGGACTAACGTATGGATGAGAATTCGGAGCCGCAAGGAAACCCTAGGAGACATTGGAGGTGCTAGCATGTAGTCTGCGTTGGAGACGCATTTGTGTGGATACCGGTAAAGGGAGCGAATCTGAGGTGTTGGCTCCTAGAGATCAAAAACAAAAAACTCATAAAAGGTATGATTCTTTTTAATTCGGTTTAAATACTGTTGATAAATCCACGATTAGGATTAGTAAAATTTTAAAATTATTCTACTGTGCCAGCCAGTCCCAACAGGCCTAACATTGGAGTATCCCTTTACGATTAACATGAAAGATCTTAAGAAGTTCATCAAGTTGGAAGAGATATATATAGGATGGGTTAAATTTGCAATCCAGTAAGTTTTTTTTTCATTTTTTCCTTCAATTAATGCAGCGGCTTTTTGGTTTCATACATTCAATAATTCTTTTATTATTTTAATTATATTATAGCTGCTTCCACCGCATATGTATAGACATGATTTATATGGATTCTTATGTCTTACAAATACGACAAATGATACTAATACTTTGGAAGCAAGGACGAGCTATGCAGGCTACATAATGGGACAAACCAAATTTCGTTATTATTTAGCACCAATTGTTCAAGGGTACATATTTTAATTTTGTCTATTTAAGATGTTTAATAAATAATTATCTTGTCACCTAACTTCATTTTAATCTGTACATGTTGTTATAGTTACCATTGTGTATTCTCTGTCCTCGCCTCAACACAATCTATTGGTTTGATTTCTTGCATAAAAAGCCAAACAAAGAAATAAAATCCGTCTTCAACACGTAAGTTATTTTATTTGTATTTTATTGATTCTTGAAAAAAATGAATAGTTCTAATTTCTGTTGATTTTTATTTTCATGATAGTGCGACCCAGATATATAGAATCCTTGGCGGGTCACGTGAGGGTAAAGTTCTTAGAGACCCAAAGTGGCTTTATCTGAAAGTAAATAGTTTTAATCCAAGTTCTTTCATTGACGGTCATTTTAGATATGCCTTTATTGATTTTAACAACCATTTGGTTTTGATTTATAATGCCCTCGACAACCTGGCAGCACTGAATGCGGATACTATGTTATACTTTATATGTATAACATCATTCAAAGTGGAATTACAAGTGATTTTGAACAAGTAATCACTTCTTCATTCTCAATTGATAATATTTTTGGGGTTGTAATTGAATTACTAATTAATTCATTCACTTTATTCATTTCATCTAAGCTTATTTTCTAATTTGCATATTTTTAACAATGAAGATACCTACCTATATGAAGACATTAATTTAATCAGAGACCTTTTGACTTGACATTTTCTTCAACATATAGATCAGTAAAGTTTTTATTTATATTAGTCAGTAATTGTGTGTCATAGACAACTTTTTGATACTTTGTGGTTGTTGTTGTACATAGCATTAGGTTGTATGAGTTGTTATTGTACATAGTATAGGTTGCAGGAGTTAACAATTTAATTAGCTAGTGCTGGATGTTTCCTTACCATTTGTAAGGGACATTGTAGTTTATGAATCATTCTTCGATTTTGTATCTGTAGTTTTAATTTGCTTAGCAATTAAGAATATAAATAATGATTTTTAAAAAAATTAAACCTTTTAACGTCTGTAAAACAAAAATAGACATATAAAGTGTGTACACTGACACTTTTGATATCCCTTTCCTAAAAAAGGGAAGTCTAAAGTGTCATGTAAGACTTTAGACGTCCCTTAGTGCAAACTTTAAGCATCCCTTTATTTTTAACATTATTGTTATTATTTACTACGTCGTTCACATAGATGTTCCCTTATTTTCAGACGTTAAAAGGGCTTAAAAGGGATATTAAAAGCGTTTTCTATAGTAATAATAAAGATATGTGTTACAGATATTGAGTTTGAAACAAAAGAGTTGTACAATTTATGCTTATGATGATTAATATAGCTTTCTATAATTATAGATTATAGACACACACGTATGTTAATTTTTTAATGCACCTCTCTAGCTACATTAGCCTAAAAAAAATATCCTATTGTTAATTTTCTCAATGAATTTTATTTTTTATAAAATATATATCCTTTAAAACACAAAATGATATAATTTTTATTATATAACTATTAAAAATGGAGTTATTGTATTATCTTGAAAGTTTGACATTAACTTTAACTATTGTTGCTTCAATAATGTAAAAAAATAAAATAAAGGCAACGTTTTATTATGTGTATATATACTAATATACACAACAAAAGTCCAAAATAATAAAGATAATCAAGCATAAATATATATATATATATATATATAAAGAAGATTATCAAATGTAATTTAGTAATTAAGTCTCCAAATATGGGGGGGAAAAGTAATTAGGTCTCCAAAAGGAGACAAGATTTATTCCTTAATTAAGATATATTATGGGAGAAGATGATCTTATGCAACTTGCTTTGCATATGAACAAAAGAGTGACCACAGCTACTTAATTAAATTATTTCCCATTAATTAGGATATTGTATAAGTTAATTAAGTAATAAAAAATAGCTGTCCAAGTTTGCCTGAGGTGGGGAAGCAATAAAAATGATTAATTAAGGAGGAATAGTATTGAGCTTAAATTCCTTTTAATTTGTTGGGAGAACTAGACTGAGGTCCCAAGGAAGGAAAAAAAATGAAGAAATGATCCCTGTAGATTACAAAATGAAAAAATGGTCCAATTAACAACTTCAGGAGCCTGTATTGACAACTTGTTAACAACTCTAGGAGTCTGTATTAACAACTCCATGGGACCATTTTTTCATTTTGTAATATATTGGGACCATTTCTTTATTTCTCTTCTTTCTTGGGACCTTAATGTAATTCTCCCTAATTTGTTTGAAAAGTGAAGGAAAGCATTAATGTGTCACAAAAAAATTGAAAGCCCTGTTAGGCTTAATTGAAAGTACGTAGTTTATTTAACATGGTTTTTGTAATTTACAATATAATATTTTTTTCACATATTATAGCCCTTTATTATTTAAAAGTAGTCATAAATGAATTAATATGTTATATACAAATAAAATGAGTCAATATTGTAAATATAATATTTTTTTTTGTCAACTAAATATAATATTTATTTACTATCAATATTGATCTGATTATTGATTTATTTTATATTTTTAATAATTAATGCCTTGTGATTTCAGAAATTCATAAAATTTAAAAAGATTCCAAATCCCAGGCCTGAGAGTTCCCGATAGCTGTCATTCAAAATAATAATAAAAAATTAAAATATCGATGGATTACTATGATATTGTCATTGTAATTAAAGTAATAAATTAATAAACAATTGAATAATAATTTTATTTTAAAATAAATTAATAAAATATAAAAATCACCGTCATTGTAAGATTATTGTACATCGTGAATTCAGATTCAAATTTACAGGTGATATATCACTATATAAAAAGCTATCACAAAAAATATATTAAAAAAATAAATTAATGCATCATCAACATATCTTTTTTTTTTTTTTGATAGAAAAAAGTTTAGGTAGGTTCGGCATCAATCCCCTACCAAGGCCAGGGCACGGCCCCAGGGCTCTTCGAGCGCTTACAAGGGACTTACGAGATCGCCTACCAATGAGGTCTCTCCATCGGTCAGAGGGTTCGAATACACTCCCTTGTGATCGGGGTGGCAAGACCTTAACCAACTGTGCCAAACCTCATTGGTATCAACATATCTTTTTAAACACACACACATTACAATAGTAGCGCACGATCTTCTATCATATATTATCATGTTTTAATAATGTTTTTTTTGTCCAATTTTGTTGGGACTATGTGTAAATGATTCGAATTTTTTAAGTGTTTTGTGCATTTTCATAGTTTTCTTCTATCTTTTATTTGTTTATATGGTAATTTATCTTTGTTTTATAGATATAATTATTTTTTTATTGAAAATAATTCTGTTCAAGGCATTAACAAACATTAAATAAAAACATCTTTCCAGTGGAAATACAAACCTTATTAGTTCACCAATGTTGCGAGGCACCAACCCCTGTTAGTTTTTATACATTGAAACACACTTTCTAACTTACTGAAATTTAAACACAGTCAAACTCAACTGAGAAAATTCTCTCGAAAATGTTTAATTTTATACATTTACTTAGAGTTGAATTTTAGACCTCCGCGGGTAAACTTTTATTTAGGTACACATAGATTTGTTATTAAATAGTTCATATTGCTGGGGAAATAATGATAAAGAAACTTATTAAATTTATTGGATTTTAAAAATTTTTATTAATTAAAAAAATTTTATATTAATTTTTAATTAGATATACTAAATATTATATTTTAATATGAGATAATATAGAATAAAATAATATTTAATAATTACCAGTGCTTCATTTGAATATAAAACAACTAATAAAATAAAAGGTAAAGTAGCATCAAGGATGCTATTTTTTAATTATATCTAACAAATTAATTTTATTTATAGTGCATTCAACGCTTTAATGTTTTTTTTTTTTGGTACTTTCACCACTCTAATTTTATTTATTTATAGTGCATCTAGTATTATAAACCATAAATAAGATTAATGTATTAGATGTAATTGAAAAATGATATCAAAGGTGCTAGATGCACGTAAAAAATAGTATTAGGATGTTGAATACACTATAAATAAAATTAAAGTGCTGAATGATATTGAAAAATAACATCAGTTTTAGATGCTATTTTACCCTAAATTAAATCCTAAAAAACAATTATTTTAAAATAAAAAAAAAAGTATCACTCACACTTGAAATAAAAATAGCATTGTGGTGATAAGGGTAAATAGTCAAACAATTAATTAACTAAGGCATATACTAAAATAAATTACAGTTTTCAAACCCGTGCAGTTAAGCCATCAATAATCAAGATTTTTCTTTGACTTGAAACGAAGCAAACTTCAATCCCACCACTTTTTTTTTTTTTTTTCACTATCTGGGAGAACATTTCTAAACCTTAAAATATTATCTACTTCACAAATCACAGACATCATTATTGCACTCTGAGGTTTATCCTATAATATTTTATACATCATTATCTTCATCAACATTATTTCAGGAGTTTATAAAGATATTTAGGTGCTTAACTTCTTTTATATAGTTATTATTATTATTATTTTGGACCGAAATATATTGTCTTTATTTTTGAATATGATTACATTATACATATTAAATAGATGGCTTCATTTAAATTTAAACTATCCCATTCGAATCTTTTTCTTTCAAGTAACACTGATTATATATAAATCAAAACATTTCTCTGTACTAATATAAAGTCCGATTTGCTTAGGAAATATATGTTGTCATTAAGTACGGCTAGTTTTATTTTAAACACTATACTCTTTATATACAGCTGTGAGTCGAGTATTATATAAATATCATGATTGTGTTTGAAAAAAACAAGTTAAAAGTGTTGATAAAGTGCAAACTTCATTCCATTAATCTAAGTTTAATTCTTATGAAAGGAAAAAATAGGATAAGTTAAAATAAATTGTTCAAAGATATCCATTCAAGGTTTGTGCTATTATTGCTGCTAACAATATAATGCTTGCATCATAGTGACTTCATCAACATTTATAGTTAATTACATAAATTACCAAACCATTGCCGTAGTAGGATGTAGGATTCATAGCTCTTGAATATATATGACCAAACATATTCATATCTTATATTTAATAATACGGGTATTCATGAATTAACCAGTTGGATATATGTGTATATATGCACAGGCATGATCATCAATTAGGTCAATCCAAGTATTATTAGAGAATGAGTCACTCTCTGTTTATAAATTGTAAAATAGTACTTCCTTCGGTTCATGATATATGATATATTTGAGAAATTAGTTTCAGTCTTAAATATAAAACATTTTTTTTTTATATTTATCAGTCTTTTCTTAATTTATCCTATTAATATTCTCTCAATAATAATCAAGAATAAGAAGGAATGAGGAAATTAAGAAAGATGTGACTAAGGTGTTTTGAAAAATATATGTAAAAGTAACTAACTTAATTAGTTTTGTTTAATCTAATCAAATTAGGTAAATATATTTTATATTAAAGATCGGAAGGGGTATGATTTATTATAATTTTTTTATTTTATATCAAGGTTGATATTTATATTCATTTTTAAAAATTGATTTTTGGTCAAACTAAATTGGACTTTCTCAGTTTGTCCCATTCTAAATATAGTAGCATATTAGGGGTTTATTTTGATCCTAATTAAATATAATATCTTAATTTACTTTGTCCTAATTTTATAATTTTTTTTAAAAAACTCTCAATATTAATTGCATATATTAAGGATATTTCTGTTAAAATTCAAGAGGTAGTACTAATACCAATGATTAAAGAAGACATTCCAAATAAACTAATGTACATTTTTTTAATAAATAGTTAAATTAACTAATTTTTTTAATATCTATAAATTAGTTATCTAGTTTTTATATTCATGATTAAAGGAAGTATGGTATTTATTTCATTATTTCAATTTCTCTTTATGCCCAAAAAAGGGTTTACTCATGTAGGAAATGAATGTTTAAATAAAAGCATTAGAATATACTTAATTAGCATGTAAAGTATAGACAAATCAATCATGAATTGGAGTTGGTGATGGGTAATCGTAGTGGTAATTAATTAATTTTTGTATCCTCGTATTTGTTATGCGTGAGTGTATTAATGTTGCAGGTCTTATTTTTTTATATAAATATCGTAGGTTATATATATATATATATATATAAGGACAAGACATAGTGACGTTGTGAATGTAATTTCTATAACATAGGGTGGCTTGGTTGATTTTAATAATAAGACGAAGGCTTATTATTAGCCATCGGTTGACGTCAAACACACTTGGCATTTTCTGTTTTTTATGGGCTTCTTTCTTCTTCCTCCACCACAAGCCAACCACAACTAGCAAGCACCCAAAAACTTGAACTTTGACTTTTTGTCTTCTCTTATCTCAACAATTTTCTCGTTTTTCTTTCCTTCTATATATTTAATATATTTTTTCCTTGAAATACAAGTATGAGTGATAATGAGGTCATTATAACGTAAGAATGTCGTAGGAGAAGAAATGAGGATCTTGTGTGTTAAGTCGCAGGGTGGTCCACCATGAATGAAAGTAAAGTAGAGAGCTTATTGGAAGAAAAAAGGAGGCTGGTCCTAATAATCAAAATGGATTAATCAAGTCCATATGTTTATGATCCAAAATGTAGTTGGAATTTGGAAACATTGAGGCTGGTCCAATTTTGATATCACAAGTGTATGGTACTAAATGAATTTATTTAACAGAATTTTAGCCATAAATGAGAAAATGTATAAAAGGCTGCCTAGGACATTTTGAATATGATGTTTAGCCATAAAATTGTAGCTAATTGACTGTATTTTTGTCATATAGTTTTTGCATAGGCTGTTTTTATTAGATTGATATGATAATTGATGGAACTCCAATTAGTTGTGTCTTCACAAAGTAAAGTTAGGTTCATCAACTTGGTTAATCTAATCCCAATGAAAGTGATTAATATTGGGGCCATATGTTTATGATCATTTGTACGGCCTGCAAGATTGAGAGGCCCTTACATGGTCCGTTTAGTTTGAGTGATCCAAAACAGCACCTAACTTGACGCTGCCTTCTTGTCCTCTTGTTAACCGTTTTAGGTTCTTAGATTCTTAGATTCAAATGATGATCCACCAAACGCATGTCTAATTCCCAAAGTGTTAGATTCCTCAATTTGGTTTTTCTTCTTGTTTTTAATTCACATTGAGTAGTGTCAATTGAGTTTTTCGAGTAGAATTGGTGTTGGTCTTAGCATAGAAGGAATTTTGACCGCTTAAACATAAGGCTTTGAGTTCGAGTATGTGTGAAAATAAAAAATGCCTTTGTGAGAGCTACCCAATTAAATACTAGTATCATTTGGTCAGGTGGTCATATTGAAAATTTATTAAGAATTTTACTTAAATTAAAGAAATTAATCAAAATTTGTTAATTTTTTTAAAAAATAAAATTATCGTCAAATAAAATTTAATTAGTTAGAAGGTTGATTTGGGAGTATTGATGAGGCTATGAAGAAAAGTCTTATATTAAAGACCGGGTGGTAGGTTTTGTAAGACTCTGTATAATGAAAAATAAGTTCGATGTCACAGGAAAGATGAGTGGACTATACTCCGAGGCTATGAAGAATTCTAATTCTTTGGGATTGCGAGTACAGCAAACTAGTCCTTGAAAGGGACTGTGTCCTTTTGGTTGGGTCGTAGAACCCTTCATTCATGTTGTTTTAGGACATATTTGAGGTAGGGTCTGTTTAAAAATGGGCATGTTTTTAAGATGCACTAGATGTAGCATATTTGAATGCAAATATGAAAAACACAACCAACCGACTTGGTATTGCAGAAAGAGCTAACTTTTCATAACGTGGTAAATTGATATTCGAATCCCTACTAATAGAATTGTCAACATGTAGTGTTCGATAGTATTTCGAGCATGCTACCAATAGGAAAATACTTGTGTGTGGGCGCATACATATACATACATACATACATACATACATACATACATACAAGAGATAAACACAAATATTTTTTGGCCAATGAATCTGGAATACGTGTCATTTAATTATTGTGATGACTAAACAAGGGAGGATATTTTGTGGTTGAATAGTGAAAAAGACATGTCAATTAAATATGGTTCACAAGTTGATCACGCTTCATGCTTACATCACAAACTCTTCCTCAGGAGTCATAGAATTCGAAACCAAGCTGCTTAGTCAAAGTGAGAAGGAAAATGTAACAACAAAGCGTTAAAACAAAGAGAGAGGGACTGCTAGTGCTATTTTTACCCCTTCACTTGCTAATTACTTCCTGTTTGAAATTTGAAATTTAAATGATTGAATCATATATATTTGAATATTATGTATTATGTGTATTCAGTCATCTTCGTCAATATTAATGAGGCTCCAATCACAAGCTTCAATAGGTCATTTGATTTGGAACAATTGTTGACTTAAGAGTATCCTGGTCTTGTTCTAACTTTCAAGTCTTACATTGCTTGATTGTAATATTAGTACTCCATTTGGTCCTATATATAAGGTAGAGTTGATTCCATTTTAGAGAGATTAAGGAAGCTAAATAAATTACTTAATTATATAATTTGTTGTGTATTTTTAGATTATATATCAGTTTATAAGTTAGGCAAAATAGTTTGGAGAAAAAATGATAAATATAAATATTTTAAAGTAATTTAATTAGATTTCTTAATATCTCCAACAAAAAATTAACTTTATTTTATATTTAGGACCGAAGGGAGTATTTGATAAACCAGATTAATTGGGGATTATTAATGGAAGTGCTTAAATCCTGATAGGACCCAACCACAAGTTGTTGGATTTCAACAAGTGTTAACCCTGTGCGTTGCACGAGAACGTGAATTCTGATTAATTGTACATTATAGAATTAATTTTTTATGACTACAATACATTTATTTGTATATTTAGAAAACTGAATTTTTTGTTCAGAAATGCATAAATGGTTTATTATAAACATGCTTATATATTACAAAGGTCCTTGACTTTTAAAAAATTAGGGTTGAAATAAACTTGAATTGTATTGAAGGCATTACAGATGTCGCCATAACCTTGAACAGAAAGCATGTAATAAAAACAAAAAAAAACACGAATTTATACGGAACTTAAAGATGCATGTAATACTTTTGTTTTTTGTGATCCTATCAAACCGTAAGACAACTACGGTGTGCACGTCCAGATCTTTATTTGGTTCTGTTATCAAAGGCTTTGACTGCAACCTCCCCAAATAGAGATACCTTGACATGTACTTCACTGCACATGTTGATTATATGATTATGATGATGATGAACTGAATTTAAAACAGATGTTGATCACTTGATTGATTGATGTTAAATCTAGAGAGTATAGTACTTATGATTTGCAATTGTGAAAACCAATTTTTTCTTCATGTTGAAGTCTCTCATCATGTCAACCAAGCTCTCAAATGCTTGTACGAAGCCCATCACATCTAGATGAATTTGTCGTACAAGTTATTATAAAAAGTTTTGAATGAAAATCACGGTAGAAATGTATACTAACCAATCAACTCTTCGTTTGTGGCTTCACGGCTAGTGATGTCATTGATTGGGAATTTTGAAGCCTTTCGATCACCCTGTTTGCGTCAAGTTAGATAAAATACAAAGAACACATAATTTTCATTTAGTAAATACGACAACTACATTAAATACTTGCTTGTTTGTCGGCTAATATCATATTGACTTTCTAGATGATAAATATATATTTTATAATTCCATAAGTGTAGATTTTGAGGGATAAAGAACTTTTGATCTAAACATTTTATAATTATTAAGAGCGGAAGTTGTGAGTTTTCAAATCCTCACAACTTCAACTCCTAATAATTAATTATCGGCAAATAAAAATTTTCACCTGCATATCAGGAATGAGACTTGGGTTTGGTGAGATGTGATCGTTCGAATTCATGCAGAAAGTGAAAGTACATTACTTGTTTTGATGCATACAGTAATTCTACAATTGGATTGAATTATACCATTCTTATTTCGTTTGTAAATCTTTTTTAATTAATTCTTATATATTGAAGAGAGTTATAGTTAACTCATTAATTATGAGTTAAATTTTCAATTTCACTCTTATTTATGATTAATTCTAAAAATTAAAATAAAGAAATTCTTTTTATTTCTTATAATTAATAGGAGTTAAAAAAATATAAAACATATTTACTACTTTAAAACTGAATTTATAAATAGAATCAAATTTTTTGATAAAAAAAAACTTAGAAGTAATATAAAAGTGATATGTTGCATGGTTCATTTTGACTTTTGAGTAGCTGGAGAGAGTGGTTGTCATTTTATTATGGGATGATTAAAAACACAACAGCGGGTAGATTCCCATATCTCCTTTTCCCTTTATTTCTGAGGATTCACCGAACCACATCATTGGTTTTTGAACATTCTTTCTTAACATAAATATATTAACGGAAACTTTACGTTAATAAGGTGTTAAAGAGCGCTTTATAGTTTATATTACTGGTGAGTATGGTGCCCAGTGGTTCGGTGCGCCCACCTGAGTCCAGTAAAAAATTGTCTAGTCCAACCCTAAAAAAGTCACCAAAAAAATTTTGGGCAGATTTGGGTGGGCTAATAACCGAGCAAGACTAAACATTGGGCAAAGGATGCTGCCTGCCCATTTGGCCCTGCCCGGAAAATTATTTTCATTTATTTAAAATATAAAACTTCATATGAATTAAACATTATTTCATATATATATATATATATATATTTAAAATATATATTGTTTATTATATAATACTTTTCTGATCCTCTCTTTTTTCCCTGAGCCACTAAACACTATTTACAAGTGGATTTCTTCCTTTCTTCTTTACTTTGTGATGTATTAAATTATAGTTGCTTTTTTATTTTTTTTCCAGATGCTTCATTTGATCAACTTTTGGGACATTTAATTGATGCAAACTACTTTGACTTCACGGCTTTAATTACAATTATTTTGTTTCCTTATTTATAATAGATTATGGATGTTGTTTAATTTTTAAAGTATGGATATTTGGTAAGACATACATATGGTAGTTTTTAAATTTCAAGACTTAAGTTGTAGACTTATATTGAAATATCCCAAGATATGGAATCATCGAATGTATGTGAAGTTTATATTACTTAGGATGAAGTTAAGACATATGGTATTGGTAACTATAAGAATGTTCATGAAATTTACACGAAATTATTTTTCTTATATGTGGACAAGACAAAGCGTTATCACTTAAACAGAGAAGCCCACCTTGCCCAACCCACCCTTACCTAACCCAAAATAGTTAAGACTTTTAGCAGATAAGGTCAGACATCAGGCTATAAAATGCAACCCGTTCATCCTTAGGATTGGGCATCGGGCAGGAGTTTCGCCCTACCCAACTCTACCCATACCCACCCCTAATTTATACGTTAAAAAGCTAACGACCACCAATGATCGCAAATCGCAATCATTGTTGGGGGTTTGTGCAGTGCGCCTTCCCACCACTCTCACTCTCCCTCTCCATTTGCTTCACCGGAATGTGCCCTCCCAAGCCTATCCTGATCGGAATTTTCACCGCCTTGTGATCCGGCCACTGCTACTTCTTTTCAAAGGTAATAATGAACCCACTGTACCTGTCAACTGAAATACAACTACACTTTTTGTTTTCTAGCGATTCCTGCTTACAATACTTGACGATGCGTACACCAGCATCGTCCATATCGATCTTTCTATACATATTAACTTATTACACTCTCCCCAAATTTCTTTAACTTCTTCCCGATGTTGCTTTTAGCGTTCCGTGTGTCTCTCTTCTTGCTTTGCTGCTACTGGTACATAAATACTTTTCTCTCGTTAGTTTTTCCGGTTATAAATGAAAATTATATTCAGATTTTTCCCCCCAACAGTCTCACTGCATGTGTAGCTCAAGCTAGTTGTACAGTTACGGAATTGTTATGGTATGGTCGGAGTATGAACCAGTAGATCCGTTCAAGGGGCATCAAACTAGGGTTTTAGTATGGTTTAAAGTTTGCGCGTTTTGGTTCACGTTGATGGAGAGATCTCAACTTGCTTTTGTTTTGGTTTTGATGTAGAAGGTAACGGACCCAGAAATAGGGATTACAGTGTTTGGTGGAGAATTAATATGTAGACGCGAGACCTATGCGTCTGTAATAGTAACATCTTTCGGTCGGGGTGGGCAAGAGGGTTTCAAAGATTATTTTGTTTGCTATATCGGACTATAGCTGGTCACCAAATAAGGGAACAATTACCAGCAACTTACTCTCTCTTCTAAGCTATCAAACTCGTTGCAGCATATTTATTTGTTTCTTTTAGTTCATTTTTGTCTATGTTTTCCTTGTTATGTGTCATTTTCTCAGGTTACTAGCCTATGTTTACAATAGTAATATGTGCTGCTTGTTTCGGCCACTCATGACAGTAGCTTACTTCATCCTTGTCTATCTCTGTGCCTGTTCATTGATAAAGGAGTTTTGGGTCCAAACTGTTTTTCTTTCTCAACTTGCGTTCTGGAGTTGATTGTTTCGATGTTTTAGACATCTAAAGTAGATAGGCTGGATATTTTGCAGGCGAGCAATCAAGATTGAGGTTGTGGAGGATATTTTTGTGTCGCGTCTGTCTGGTGTGGGGTTGGAATGAGCAGTCTAAGACCAGAATCGCACGTAGCACAACAGATTCGGCGCGACAAGTAAAGAATCCAAAATAGTTCCCAGCATTTACAAGATTTCCCCACTAACATTGAACAATTGTCACTACAACACCCAGGCTTAAACTCAGATTTTCTGCAAGTTAGGAGTGTCAGAAATTCAAACATGCTTTATGAACCTGCCTTTTATTCATCAGAAATTGCAAGTTTTTCAACACCTTCTAATACTTTGTCTCCTGAAGGCGAAGAAGTCAAACCAAGTAGACTAACGTTGCCTCACTATGCATCATTCCACCATTCATCTGCATCGGAACCACCACAGTCGTCATCAGCCGGCGACCAACCCCGAGATAACTTGGGTTATGATTGGATGGTTAACCATGGAAGTAGTTCCAGGGTTAATGAAACCAACTATTCATTTTATATTTTCGAGCTACTAATACAATTTGAAATTTGTGTCATAGCCCAGAAGAGAAGGTGCAGTACCTCCTACCTTATCCACTGGAGTCAAAAAGGTATTAAAGTCCCCAATAACCATCTAAGCAACATTAGTATCATGGGCAATATCTTGCAAGGAACACCATAAATTCTCTTTTCTACTAACCGTTGGTTCCTCATAAACAAAAGTAACAAAAAAGGAATCAGTTAGTTGTTCGCTTATCTAACACCTTACAGTGAACAAGTTGGATAGTAGAGAACAGATAATCAACTTGAGTATTAATATCATCCCATAAAATCCAAATGCCTCCTGCAAAACCAATGGCCTCTAACCTAATCCAATTACTAAAGCCTAATTTATAAGTAACAGCGTCGACCCTATGACCACTGATACGGGTTTTTATCAAGGACAAAATATCAATATTATTAGTTTGAACTAAATCTTTAACAATGGGGGAAAATTCCTAGTCCCCGCATCCCTACAATTCCAAGAGGTAATTATCATAATATTAATAATACTGGGAAAAGTGATACTTACTAATTACCAAGAACCCTGTCAACTCGTGTGAGTTGCTCTGCCAAACCCTGTTGGTTCCCTACATCAATTGTTGACTCGATAAAATCATCTCCAATGTCATCATCTAATGAAGTGGATAATGAAGGCATAAGAGCAATACTTTGTGCAACACACATGCTTTGTTCACATTTTTCCTTAGTAAATGCATCATTTGGAGTTATGTCCTTTTCATTGGGGCCTTCTAATAATAATAAAGATTGAGTGTCTGACCCATGATGATGCTGTGGTGTTATAATGGAAGTAGTAGCAACTTGGGTTAAGGAACCACCCACTACTAAATATTCTCTGCTGCCCACATGAGATTTAGGGAGCCTATCACATTTTTTCCCCATTTCCTGGTCCATCACAGTTTTTTCTTTATAAATTTGGCCTTTACCCCTTGTCCAGGCCCATCATGTAAGGAAGGCCCCATCCCAATTTTTTTCTTTTCTCTTCCAATTCCCTTGGTCAAACGCCCATTACTCCTTTGCACAGCTTGATTGCCGCCTCCATTCCTTAGAGACTATTGGGGATATGAAATCACGGGGTGGCCCACGTCATCATCATCAGCATAATCGACTGCTCCTCTGATCCTTGTTGTCCCATCGCCATACCGTCATCTGCCCTTAGGTCGCCGAGAACTTGGAATCGTGAGGTTCCTTTGCTGTCCACCGGACCTTTCTCCGATCTTGTGCCACTCTACTTCTTCATCACACTCCCCGACTGAGGCTTCCTACTTGAAAACGGAGAATGGCTTGCATTTCCCACAAGCATTCACTCCCTAAAATGTTCATCGGTGCTAGGTTTGTTTGATGGTGGCGTGGGTGTAGTCATCGACGTTGCACTTGGTTGTGACTATCCCGAATCCGGGTGTGCCGTATCGCGATATGCCTAGGGGCATTGATCTTTACGGTGGTCTTAGCAACCACAAGAAAATCAAATGAGACCCAGTCCTTCATATTCCACCTGATAGACTGAATGAGCTACAATTACTCTTGAGACAAGCTTCTTCTAGAGATCGAGTTCGACACAAATCCAAGCATACTTGTCTCTCTCAATTCTTGTCGACTCAGAGGTAGTTGCAGATAGGGTAAGCATATCCACATTCATTATTATTCCGATATAATTACCCAATCTTGTAATAAATTTCTTGTTATAGCATTTTATTGGGATATTGGGTATTCTAATCCATGTGATAATTCGGCCAAGTGGATTGTTGTAAGGGTCAAAATTAGGGAACCATTTCCTTACCAAGATGGTGTGGTGCTGCACCACCCGTGGACCCCCTTATAAGACCTACTGATACAGCTGCCACCACCCCTCTTTTTGTAGAAAATGAACAAGAAGATAACTGTTGGGCATATCCACAAGATCAAAATGAGGAGTACTCTAGATACGGCTAAGGTATGTACAAGTAGTTAAGCATGCACATGTGGTGCCAAGCATAAATTCTTTAGATCAAGTAAACCCCGAGTGTTTGGTCTTTGGAGGTCTTTTAGTTGGTCTTTTACTTCACCCAACTCTTCCTTTCATTCCTCCTTTTCAATTGATAGGGAGGAAATATTGAAAGTGTATGTTGAATCTGCACCTGATTGCTCCTCCTTAGCATTTGAAATTTGAGGATTCTATTTATTCTGAGGCTCTTCTGTCATTTTTTATTTCTTTCCATTTTTTGGTATGCTTATCTCAGCATTTTTCAATAGATCAAATATTCCTGACTCTTTGTCATTATTCTAGGCTAGAAGGGCCACAGTCAAGGTGGATATCTTTCCTTCAAATCTGCCATTTGTGCCTCCATATGAGACATCCGCTAATTCATATTAGATTTGGCTTCATTTGCTTTGTCTACCATCTGACAACTACGTGATTGCGTGTTGTATGAATGTGCAGGGGGTAGTTGGTTAGGACCTTCAGACGGAGCAATATTGTATCACCTATTTAAAAAGGAACAAAATATCATTAATTTATTTAAACTCACATTTCAAGCTGGTATAGAGAGTTATCTACAATCTATTGGTATAAGGGTCTTCCAGCATAAGTATCCTCTAGCTTCCTCAGGGAATCTATTATTCTACAAGGTGAACTAGAGTTGATTATTAGATAGGAGGAACCTTGAGTCTCATCTTAGCCAAGATCTTGTTATTGATGAGTGCTGAGTCGGCACATAGTCTTCCAAAGCAAGTGTCCTTTAGCCTCCTCAAAGAATCCATTATTTTATAGGAATAGACAGGGGGGACCTTGAATCCCATCCTATCCCAAGATCTCGTTATTAATAATAGTGATAAGCACTAAAAAAATGATAGTAAATGGCGCGAGATATACTATTATTTGATAATATCAAAATTTAGTTACAAGTTTGAGTCCCTCTACTATTTGATTACATAAGTTGAAAAACTCAACAGTCTCTGCCGATAAATTCAAAGGAATAATCATACCTTCAGCAAGCTTGAATGTACTAGCAGGAATAATCATACCTTCAGCAAGCTTGAATGTACTAGCAAATTCTGGGATCTTGATGTTAATAAAGTTGATTAAGTTACCACACCTCTTTACCCATTCTTTCATCATGATCATCGATGACACAAAGAATGCTCTACCCTAATCATTTTATATTGCCATATTGACGACTCTTAAACATAATCTAATAGTCAACATCCCAACAAAATTTTTCACATCAATATCCTTTTTAATTTGCCCGCGACGTTGTGTTCCTTCCCGCTCTCGGTAAATTACCGTAGCTTCCTTCTTTTTCTTCTTCTTGTTTTTTTTGAACAATAGCTTCCATCTTTCCTCACAAACACCAGAAGAGTCAATTTCACTTTTGACGCTTACAGCCTCTAAACGCAACCAGTAAGCATTTTCCATAGGCTCTTAATCCGTTCCACCTGTCTCCTGCATGATTAATACTATCACGCAACATCATTTATCTTTCCCACTATTTTCAAATTCCATAAGGCAAAGTACATCTATCTTTCTAGTTTCCACTTCAAATTTTCCTTTTTCAATTTCCAAGTTCACACTTCACACCACCGCATTTGCTGACAAAAATTAGGAAGGCCCCCATTTTTGTGTGTGCTCTTCTTCAATAAAGTGAAAATGGAAAAAAAAATCCCAAATGCCTTACAAAGACAAATACTTGCCACTTGAAGATAAGCCAAAGCAGTAAATTCATGAGAGGGAATGAGGAAATTAAGGAAGATGACTAGGATGTTTTAGAAAATATATGTTATATTAACTAACTTAATTAACTTTTTTAATCTAATCAAATTAGGTATATATTTTATATTAAAGATCGGAAGGGGCATGATTTAGTATAAGTTTTTTATTTTATATCAAGGGTGATATTTATATTCATTTTTAAAAATTGATTTTTGGTCAAACTAAATTGTACTTTCTCAATTTCTCCCATTCTAAATATAGAAGCATATTAGGGGTTTACTTTGATCCTAATTAAATGTAAGACCTTAATTTACTTTGTCCTAAATTTATAATTTTTTTAATAAACCCTCATTATTAATTGCATATATTAAGGATATTTCTGTTAAAATTCACAAGGTACTACTAATACAAATGATTAAAGAAGACATTCCAGATAAACTAACGTATATTTTTTTAATAAATAATTAACTTAACTAATTTTTTTAATATCTGTAAATTAGTTATCTAATTTTTATATTCATGACTAAAGGAAGTATGGTATTTATTTCATTATTTCAATTTCTCTGTATGCTCAAAAAAGGGTTTACTCATGTAGGAAATCAATGTTTAAATAAAAGCATTAGAATACTTAGCATGTAAAGTATAAACAAATTAAATCAATCATAAATTGGAGTTGGTGATGGGTAATCCTAGTGGTAATAAATTAATTGTTGTATCCTAGCTTGTATTTGTTATGCGTGTGTGTATTAATGTTGCAGGTTTTATTTTTTTATATAAATATCGTAGGTTATATATATATATATATATATATATATATATATATATAAGGACAAGCATAGTTAGGTTGTGAACGTAATTCCTACTACCTTCGGTCCTAAATATAAGATAAAGTTGACTTTTTTTGAAGAGATTAAGGAAGCTAAATAAGTTATTTAATCATATTATATATTATGTATCCTTAGATTATATATATTAATTCATTAGTCAAACTAATTAGTTTGAAGAAAAATATAAAAATATAAATACTCTAAAGTGGAGTAATTTAATTAGCTTCCATAATTTTCCTAAAAAAGTTAACTTTATCTTATAATTATGATATAGGGGAGTACAACATAGGGTGATTTGGTTGATTTTAATAATAAGACGAAGGCTTATTAGCCATGGGTTGACGTCAAACACACTTGCCATTTTCTGTTTTTTATGGTCATTCTTTCTTCTTCCTCCACCACAAGCCAACCACAACTAGCAAGCACCCAAAAACTTGAAACTCTGACGTTTTGTCTTCTCTTATCTCAACAACTTTCTCGTTTTTCTTTCCTTCTACATATTTAATATATTTTTTCCTTGAAATACAAGTATGAATGATGATGAGGTCATTACAACGTAAGAATGTCGTAGGAGAAGAAATGAGGATCTCGTGTGTTAAGTCCCAGGGTGGTCTACCATGAATGAAAGTAAAGTAGAGAGCTTATTGGAAGAAAAAAGGAGGCTGGTCCTAATAATCAAAATGGATTAATCAAGTCCATATGTTTATGATCCAAAATGTAGTTGGAATTTGGAAACATTGAGGCTGGTCCAATTTTGATATTACAAGTGTATGGTACTAAATGAATTTGTTTAACAAAATTTTAAATGCCTGATGTAAGTATTCATTTTTCTAAATTATTGTAAAGTATTGTTCGTCTGGAAATGACTACTTTGCTCGTAGGGGTAAGGTTGCATATATCTATTTTTCCTCAAACCCCACCTGGAAGCCTTGTTCACTGTGCCATCCTTTATTGTAAAGTGTCATAAATGAGAAAATCTATAAAAAGCTGCCTAGGACATTTTGAATATGATGTTTAGCCATAAAATTGTGCCTAACTTGACTGTATTTTTGTCATATAGTTTTTGCATAGGCTGTTTTTATTAGATTGATATGATAATTGATGGAACTCCAATTTTTTTGTCTTCACAAAGTGAAGTTAGGTTCTTCAACGTGGTTCATCTAATCCTAATTAAAGTGATTAATATTGGGGCCATATGTTTATGATCATTTGCACCTGCAAGATTGAGAGGCCCTTACATGGTCTGTTTAGTTTGAGTGATCCAAAACTGCACCTAACTCGACGCTGCCTTGTTATGTCCTCTTGTTAACCGTTTTAGGTTCTTAGATTCTTAGATTCAAATGATGATCCACATTCCCAAAGTGTTAGGTTCCTCAATTTGGTTTTTCTTCTTGTTTTTAATTCACATTGAGTAGTGTCACACTACAAAAAAACATGTTATTACCGACGGAAGTAATTCCGTCAGTAATTTCCTACGATTTACCGACGGATTTTCCGTCGGAAAAATTATCGACCGAAAAAAATTCCGTGGGTAATTACTGACGGATTACCCACGGAAAATTTTTCCGTCGGTAATTAGAGACGGATTACCCACGGAATTTTTTAAATATCATAAAATTAATATTTAATATAATATATTAAATATATATAATATTAATAATAAAAATTTTAAATGAAATAAAAAAATTAAAAATTTTAAACTTTATATCATAAAAACAAAATATATAATTATATATAAATATATATTTAATATTATATATATTTATATTAATATTAAATATTTAAATGAAATAAGAAATTAAAAAATTTTAAATTTATATTATAAAAAACGAAATATATAATTATTTATAAGTATATATGTAATATTGTATATATTTATATTAATATTAAATATTTAAACGAAATTAGAAATTAAAAAATTTTATATTATAAAAAATGAAAAATATAATTATATATAAATATATATTTAATTATATATATTTATCTTAATATTATATTTGTTTTTTATTTATTACATTATATATATTATTACGTGAATAAATAACGCAAGGTTAAAGCAGCTCAACTGGCAAAGGCATCAAAACACATACTAAAGGTCCAAGGTTCAAATCCCATCTAAGTCACAAAATGCAACAATTATCTCACAGAGACACGTGGCGCAAGGTTACAGGGACACGTGGCCCTTGCTTGGGGGCTGCCGGGGCTAGATGTGGGGGCGGGCGGTGGGGGACTTTCGGTGATGTCCACTTGGCCTCTTTTAAGGTCGCCACGTGGAATTTTTTTAAAAAAAAAATTAATTACCCACGGAAAAATTCCTTGGGTAATTACCGACGGAATTTTTTCCGTGGGTAATCCGTCGGTAATTTCCGACGGAATAAAAATTCCGTCGGTAAATCAATTTGCCACAGATTTTTTAGAGACGGAAAAAATTCCGTCGGTGATCCGTCGGTAATTCCGTTTCCGTCCCTAATCCGTGGGTAATTTGATTTCAGAGACGGAATTTCGTGAGTAATTTCCGTGGGTAATATGCTGTTTTTTTATAGTGTTACTTGAGTTTTTCGAGTATGCATGAAAATAAAAAAATGCCTTTGTGAGAGCTACCCAATTAAATATTAGTATCATTTGGTCAGTTGGTCATATTGAGAATTTATTAGTAATTTTATTTAAATTACAGAAATTAATAAAAATTAGTCAATATTTTTTAAAAGAAAATTAAAATTATCGTCAAATAAAATTTAATTAGTTAGAAGGTTGATTTGGGCGTATTGATGAGGCTATGAAGAAAAGTCTTGTAATAAAGACCGTGTGGTAGGTTTTATAAGACTCTGTATAATGAAAAATAAGTTCGATGTGCCAGGAAAGATGAGTGGACCATATACTCTGAGGCTATGAAGAATTCTAATGCTTTGGGATTGTGAGTACACGAAACTAGTCCTTGAAAGGGGCTGTCCTTTTGGTTGGGTCGTAGAAACCTTAATTCATGTTGTTTCAGGGCATGAGTTACCGTTTAAGAAACATGTTTATATAAGTCGAAATAAAAATTTCTTTCACAAACTTATCTTATACACCGTAAATCATATTGGAAAAGCAGTTTCTACCGCTAATCCAAACAAGTACTTAGACTTTGCCTCAATACACATGGAAATATATGTAGTTTTATTTTATATATATCTATATCCTCTCTTATCCAAAATATAGAGCGTATTCTAAAAAGATTCTTTATATATATATATATATATATATATATATATAATATAAGTGACATATAGAGTACCTCTCAGTCATCCTTAATATAAGACATATTTATCTTATTTGATTAAATTAAGAAATTTAGTTAAGTTAGTTAATATGATATATATATATATATATATATATATTCTAAAACACCTTAGTATTTTCCTTAATTCCCTCTCTCTTTTGATTATTGTTGAGAGAGCAGTAGGAGTAAATTAAGAAAATGTTGACAAGTAATAAAACTATGTCTCATATTTAGGACTAAAATTTACCCTCCAAATATATTTTATATTAAAGATAAGAGGCACTATTATCATTTTCTAATTATTGGTGGTATACGTCCGATATCAAGAAAGAAAAGAGATGTGACAAATTTGAATATAGAAAAAGTTGGATTTTTTTTTTTTTGAATTTAAGACAAATTTAATGAGTCAAATGTTCTTTCTTAATTCCTATAAAATAATTCAAAATTACTTATATTTTAGACTAAAAGAAATATATGTATATATAAGTTATTTATATCTTTTAGTGGAGGAAGTATATGTATATATAATGATTAAAAATGGGCATGTTTTGAAGATGCACTAGATGCAGCATATTTGAATGCAAATATGAAAAACACAACCAACGGACTTTGGTATGGCGGAGAGAGCTAACCTTTCATAACATAAGGTGATAAATTGGGATTTGAATTCCTACTGATAGAGGTACCAATATGTAGTGTTCAACAGTATTTCGAGCATGCTTCAAAAAGGAGAATATTTGTGGATATTAAAAAAAAAAAAAGAGATAAACACAAATATTTTTGGCCAATGAAACTGGAATACGCGTCATTTAATTATTGCGATGACAAAACAAGGAAGGATATTTTATGGTTGAATAGTGAAAAAGACATGGCAATTAAATATGGTTCACAAGTTGATCAAGCTTCGTGCTTGCATCACAAACTCTGCCTCGGGGGGCATAGAAATTAAGCTGCTTAGTCAAAGTGAGAATGAAAAAGTGATGGCAAAGCGTTAAAACAGAGAAAGGGACTCCTAGTGCTATTTTGACCCCTCCACTTGCTAATTACTTCCTGTTTGAAATTTAAATGATTGAATCATGTATATTTGAATATTATGTATTATGTGTATTAAGTCGTCTTCGTCAATATTAATGACGCTCCAATCACAGCTTCAATGCGTCATTTGATTTGGAACAATTGTTGACTTAAGAGTATCCTGGTCTTGTTCTAACATCTAAGAGTCTGAATTAGCGGTGAATGAAATGACCTTTTTCAATCTGACTTTTACAAACTTAAGATAGGATAAAAATCAGATTGTAAATGTGATTTAAGTTTGGATTAGCAGTGACAGAAGTAGCTTTTTTTCTAAAAGCAGCTGGAGGCAGCTTTTGACAAAAGCAGCTTTTTTTCGGAAAAGCCCATATGCAAAAAAGTCTTCCCAACCAGACAATTTTGCCTCCAATTGAGCTTTTGTCCTCAAACTGGGCTTTTTTTTAGCTTTTTTTGCCTCCTAACGCTTTCCCAAACGGACCCTAAGTCTTGCACTGCTTGATTGTAATATTAGTATTCTATCCGATTCTAAATATAAAGGAGAGTTGACTTTTTTTAGAGAGATTAAAAAAGCTCAATAAGTTAATTAATCATATCATCATATGTTGTGTATCTTTAGATTATATATCAGTTTATAAGTTAGGTAAAATAATTTGGAGAAAAAATAACAAATATAAATATTTTAAAATAATTTAATTAGATATCTTAATATTTCCAAAAAAGTTAACTTTATTTTATATTTATGACCGAATGGAGCATTTGATAAACCAGATCAATTGGGCATTATTAATGGAAGTGCTTAAATCCTAATAAGGACCCAATCACAAGTTGTTGGATTTCAACAAGTGTAAACCCCGGGCGTTGCACAAGAACATGAATTCTAATTAGTAGTACATAGTAGAATTAATTTTTTATGACTACAATGCATTTATTTGTATATCTATAAAACTGAATTTTCAGTTCAGAAATGCATAAAGGGTTTATTATAAACATACTTATATATCACAAAGGTCCTTGAATTTTAGAAAATCTGGGTTGAAATAAACTTGTGTGGCATTGAAGGCATTACATATGTCTCCATAACCTTGAACAGAAAAGCATGTAATTAAAACAAAAAAAAACACGACTTTATACGGAACTTAAAGATACATTTAATACTTTTGTTTTTGTAATCCTATCTAACCGTAAGACAACTATCACATCTAGATCTTTCGTCCTATTGTCAAAGGCTTTAACTGCAACCTCCCCAAATAGAGATACGTTAACATGTACTTCACTACACATGTTGATCATATGATTATGATGATGATGAACTAAGTTTAAAACAGATGTTAATCACTTGATTGATTGAGGTTAAATCTAGAGAGTACGTTACTTATAATTTGCAATTGTGAAAACCAATTTCTTCTTCATGTTAAAGTCTCTCCTCAGGTCAACCAAGCTCCCAAATGCTTGTAGGAAACCCACCACATCTAGATGAATTTGTCATACAGGTTAGAATAAAACGTTTTGACTAAAAATCATGGTAGAAATGTATACTAACCAATCAGCTCTTCGTTTGTGGCTTCACCACTAGTGATGTCATTGATTGGGACATTTGAAGCCTCAATTCGATCACCCTATTTGCGTCAAGTTAGATGAAATACAAACAATACATAATTTTCACTTAGTGAATATGACAACTACATTAGATACTTACTTGTTTGTTAGCTAATATCATACTGACTTTCCAAACTTCAAATGATGGGGCCTTCTTCACCATCATCTACTTCCTAAGCATCCTAACAATAATGTTCCAGGTTTCCTTGCTATCATCGACGTCCTTGAGTAAATCATGAACAGTGTTTGCTATTGCTTGAGTTGATGCAACTGATTCTTCAAGAATTATCCTATAATGTTGTATATAAGGATGGGAGGCTTACGCTAAGATATATAATGGTACGTGTAAAATTATTGAACATGAAGGCATCTATGAATAAGAAAATTTCAATGACATGCATTGATTGAATGGTTTTAATTTAATTAGGATTGGAATATTAGATTTATTATTCCATACAATTGTGGAAGATTACATTATAGTTATTATTTGAAATTTGAAAGTCTCACTATAAAAAAAATGGTATTTTGCAGCAATGAAATTGTAGCGGTTATAATTCACCGCTACAAATAGTAAAATTTGTAGTGGTTATAAACTAAACCGTTACAAACTTGAAGCAGCAAGCTACGCACCAAATGACACGACAGATTGGCAACGTTTTTTGTAACAGTTAATAAAAAAACCGCTACAAATATGGCGCGCATTTCCCACAAAAAATGGTAGCAGTTACATAATAAAAGCCGCTACAAAGTTCCCGCCACTTGGCGCGACCAAGACGCACCAATAGTGTGACGATTATTTGTAGCGGTTTCACCAATTAAACTGCTACAAAATTCCAAACGTTGCCTATTTGTAGCGGTTATAAACCTATAACCGCTACAGAATTTTAGAAGTCATGAAAATTGTAGCGGTTTTGTACAATAACCGCTACAAAACTTCAAAGGTCTTGTAATTTGTAGCGGTTATTATAGAACCGCTACAAAAGTTTAGCCGCCCTAGCTTATTTGTAGCGGTTAACCGCTACTAACTCTGCCAATATATAAAGCCGGCCCCCTTTCCATTTTTCCATTTGACCATTTTGTTTCCTAAAGTTTTTTTGAGTGTTTTCTTTTAGATTTAAGCATTCAGACTTCTGTGGAAGAGTTTTTGCTGCAGTATTTCTCGTTGTTTGTACTTGAGGTAAGGACAATACGATTTTATTTGTATTTTTATTTTTATTATATTTTTGCATAATAATGTGACTAAAATGTTTTTTTTTTAAATTTTTGTAGTTGATATGGCTTCAAGATAGGATAGGGGGAAGGAGCTCGAGGTCCCCAGACCAATTTGCGGGGTGGCAGCAGTAGAGCAGGGGGTAGAGGGACGGGGCAGCTTAAAGGGAGGGCGACTGCGGCATTTCAGCCCATCCCCCCACAGCAGCTATAGGATTCGGCCCTACTACAACTACCACAGACGATCCAACAGGAGACGACCGCACCAAAGGGGACTAATTTGGGGGAGGGAGATATCAATGTTGATGACTATGACACGAACGAGGATCAAAGAGATGGAGTAGTTCCTCAATGAGGAGGAGGCGCGGGAGCAGAACAGCCCACGAGGGTCGTCTTCGCGGTCTACTGGGTTTGAGGTATAGGTCCAAGGTAAATAATTTTTTTTATTTAATAAATTATTTATTTAAATTTGAAATGTTAAATTTGAATTATAATTTATCTAACATGCAGTAAATTGTGCAAATGAGCAGGGGAACGTGTCTACGAGGAGGCTGGACGTGGCCGGTTTGAACAGCATGGACCAGACACTATGAGTTTTAGTGCCGTGGAATGAGGGCATAGACCAACCCATCGACAATGGGGGTCACCTGTTCAACTGCTTCCGAACGACCTAGGCTCAAATTGGATGCAATTCCACCTTCACTTCAGGACGTGGAGGAACGTTCAGAAAAGGGCAAAGGACCTAGCGTGGGAAGAGGTAGTACAGGTAATTAATGGTATTTAATTAATATTTTTTGTAATTAATTCAATTTAATTAATATTTTTTAATAGGATATTTTTAATTATTCATATTTAAATAATTTTTTTACAGCTGCAGTTTGCCGTCCGGGCCAACTGGAAGAGGTACACACTGATGAAGATGGGTGACGTTGGAGGAACAGGAGGAATCGTCTCTTCCACAGTGTGGATAAGGATGGGACGATGCCTCTGGAGCTGCTGATCGAGAGCATCCCAGACGGCATCCAGCCGAACGATTGGGCGAGTTTTGTCCAGTTCAAGAGGAGCATTGAGGGGCAGGTAATGTATTTATTAGATTATTTATATATAATTTTGTAATTGATAATTATTAAATTATAATTTAAATTTAATTAATTTTAATTTAAAATTTATTAATTTTAAATGTTTTATATTGTTTTAATACATTTAATTTTTTCTTTCTCCAAGCGCTTTCTCAGAGGAACACGAGGTGCTGTGGGTGACAGACGATCCACCACACAGCAGGATCGAAGACCTTTATTGTCACTTATAGTGAGCTGGTAACTTTTCATAATATCAATTACTTTTAGCTAGATATTTCATAATACTAATTGAATTTTGTAATTGTTTTAGAAGAGGAAGGCACAGTAAGAGAACCATCAGATGGACTATAGGGAGTTGTTCGCTATCACACACAGACACCGTGACAGGACTTCGACCTCTCAGCAGGCAGAGGCGGCCATTATAAGTAATTTCATTATTTTAATTTTTATAAGACCAACTTAATTTTGAAAAATGCTAATAAGTAATTGTTTCATAAAATGGCAGGAGCGGATGCAGCAGTCGAAGGCTGAGCTGCGAGAGACCCAGGCCGAGGAGTCACAAGGGTCAGTGGACCCTACGGCTCATTTGAAGGTAAGTCTGGGTCAGGCTGAGCACCCCGAACTCGTGCAGGGGATGGAGATAGGCGCCAGACCTAGCATGGTCTACGGCAGGAGCGCCGCCTTTGAGGCTAGTAGCTCTAGAGGGGTTAGACATTCGAGGTATGAGTCTGTTGAGCAGCCGTGGGTAGATTTGGCCCAGACACAGGCTACAGTGGCTCAGAAGCAGCATATATAGCAGTAGGCCGATTTCATCTATGCTCAGCAGACGCAATGGCGTGATATCACGAACAACATACTCGAGCGGTCGTGGAGTCACCTATTCCCAGACGAACAACATCCACAGGTTCCCCCTGCCCCTTGGTTCGTTGTCCAGCCTACTACTCCTCCTCCTCCTCCTCCTCCTCCTGCTGATAATGATGGTGTTGTTAACTCTGCCCAGCGCCTCGATCCAACAGCACCTAAGGGAGCCCCACCTAAGGGAGGACCAGATGATCAGTCGCTTACTACTTAATTTAGGACATATTTATTTTTTCTTGTTGAAATATTTGTAAATAAATATATGTATAATTTTTTTATTTCAGAACTTAAATTTTTATTACTTTTACCATAGTTATATTTATATTCTTAGACCACGTTGAATTTGTGAATTAATTGTAATAGTATTATTTATATTTCTAAAACTAAAAAAAATTAATTATATATTTGTAGCGGTTTTATAATAAAACCGCTACAAATATAATAAAATTTTATTTGTAGAGGTTAATATAAAAACCGTTACAAATGTAGTTCCATATTAGTAGCGGTTAATACAAAAACCGCTACAAAGATAGTTCCATATTTGGAGATGATCTTTCCTCTTTCCTTTTTTACTATGATGGTTCACCTTATAGTCCACCTCGTTTATGAATCAAAGCTTGCTGGCCCAGTACAATATCGATGGATGTATCTGATTGAGAGGTACTCATTTTAAACATGTGATTCATTGTTAGTTCTTATGTTTGCTAGTCGTCCTTTTCAGCATTTCAAACTAACGGCAACTGAGAATTTGCAAGCACATAGACATGTTTTGATTGATTGCACTCAAGTTGAACCTTTCATACAGGAAGAATTGTACACTCACAAGTTATTCTATATCTTTTGTAACATTTTTCACTTTCATTTCACTATCTCCTTTCCATTATTAATTGCATGGAATTCAGAAGTCATGTTAAGCGTCAACTCAGGATCCGTACACAAACATCTTCGGAAGTTGACAAAAAGGTCCTCAGAGAATTCCTGAGCTGTTTTGAGCGTAGAATACTAAATGACCACAACCCACACTAACCAGATTTCAGAGCTCTCGCAATTGGCCCTCTTGATCATGCAAAAAGGTTTGCAGCATACAATGTCAATGGTTTCAAGTTTTGTACGGTTTCACGGGATCAAGGATTGCAAACTCAAAATTCGGGTGTTTATGGCACATTTGGGACAAGGAGTTATGCAAGCAGCAGTGACGCCAACATACAGTTCGGAGGCGTCCCTTACTATGGAAAGCTTCTTGATGTAATCGAACTTAATTATCAAGGCCATTTTACCATGACGTTATTCAAGTGTTTGTGGGCAAATACCACTACTTCTCGGGGACTGACAACTAACGACTTAGAGGTCACATCAATCAATTTCTCACGACCAATTCATACTAGTATTTCTCAAGATAATAAGCTGTATATTCTTGCTTCAGAGGCACAACATATTTATTATGTTGAGAACGAGAGGCACAAGAATTGGCACATGATCATTCATTTAAAACCACGAGACCTTTACGACATGGGTAAAGGCGATAACATCGCCTAGGAGAGTTAACCATTTTAGCCAGCCAATTTTGAAAACTACTTCCTTGAAGGCGATGACAATTTACCTCTACTGCGGTGCGTTTTTTTAAGTTCACATCATTTAAATTAAATTTTTTAAACAAAATAATACATCACTAACAATAATTTTTCTACAAAATTTTTATAGAAATGGCGAGGATGAGTGATCAAATTCAAATTATGTTTTTGTCTTTAAAAAAATACTAAAAAATATTTTTAAAAAATAAAATAATATTTGTAGCGGTTTTTAAACCGCTACAAAAATAAAAATAACCACTACTAATTAAAAACCGTTACAAAATAGATACATTAACCGCTATAAATGATACGCGGATCCCTATAAATACCCCTATACATCTTATTTCAAACACTCCCTCATTTCTTTTCACCTTACACCTCTTTCATTTTCTCTCATTTACAAATTTTTTTGTATCAGTTGAGGAGCTTAACAATACGATCAAATATGGTAACAAGTTTTAAATTTTTTATTTGAATACTTCTTTCCTTCGCATAAAATTTATTCTCACCATTTTTTTTCCAGATATTTCAGAGCTTTATCTCATTTTCATCTATTTTTCATTCACAATCACATTGTAGTTGACAACATAATAGTTCCTTGTTACTTATATATCCTTAATAATATTATCAATACAATCTTGGGTTAAGGTGCAAAAATACACATAAGCTTTTGTCAAAAGTGCACCCAACACCAAATGCTTTTTTTAGGGGCAAAAATGCCCATTAGATTCTAAAATGGGTGCAAAAGTCACATTCTGTTATCTTAAGAATGTTGACCGTGAGTTTTAACTTTGTTGACTAAAAATGCTGACTAGGAGCATGATGTGGCTAAAAATTGGAAGAGTGGGGGTCTTGTTTTTTGCAAGTGGTCAAAATGTTCGTTTTTTTTAGAATGTAATTGAAATGGTTTCTTCATCACTGTGAGGGTTGATTGAAGATCAATGCCGAAAATCCCCATTCTTTCTGTCTGCATTAGGAGTTATAGGCACTAGAGAACCGTTGCTTTCAGCAGCTCAGAGACATCTTTATTGGCTCCTATTATAATGATGCCCTCGTTCTGTTTCTGTGAAGATCTTAGACAAGATTCCTTGGCTTCACCGCACAGATTCTTGCAAGCTCCAGAATCCATAAGCGCGAAAGAAGTGATGGCAAATGCAGCTTTCTTCAGAGTCTAAGAAGAGAATACTGCAATGGAGGATTCATTAGCCGACTCCGGCATATCAGAGGAAGGAGGAGCCGGCCAGGATGGGATCGACTTCAATACATATTCAGTCCCAACTTGTTGCGACCACCCTGTTCATAACTCCACCTGGATAGGATTGACCACCCTGTTCATAACTCCCCAATTCCGGTGAAGCTCTAAAATTTCTAGCGACCTCTTTCTTTGTTTTCATTCCACCATTATTGCTCCTCCATCCCTCATTGTCACACCGTCAGATTCGCTATGATTTTTAGCAAGTATTTTGTGAGTTCCAGTTGTGTTTTCAATTCTCCGGAGGAGTTGTGCATTTTCCGACGAGTTTCTTGATTTTTCCGACCCCCATTCCCGGCAAACCTCACTTCTGGCGGTCTCTACTCCTTGTTTCTCATTGCTGCCATTATAAGCCTTCCAAGCACCATCAACTCAGTCGTGTAAGCACCTTCTGTGTCAATTCAGCAAGTTGTAACTTTCCAGTGAATTCTTGAGCTTTTCCGGCGACATTATCATTTCCGGCCCCAACTCCAGCGAGACCCAGTGCCATTCCTCCTCCATTGTGTTTCACCATCAACTTCCAAGTCTACCAAGAGCTCCAAACCAGTGAGAACAAGTGTGATTTGAAGCATTTGACAATGCCATGATTTACACTTCAAATCACACATGAGATTTCCGACCCCAACTCCGGCGAGACCCAGTGCCACGTTTGCTCAGTCAAATGCTTCAAATCACACTTGTTCTCCACTGCCAGCAAAATGTTTAAGTTAACAAACGTCAGTTTCAGATAACGGGTGATGTGATTTTTGCACCCATTTTGAAAGTTCATGGGTATATTTGCTCCTAAAAAAAGTATTTGGTGTTGGATGCACTTTTGACAAAAACTCATGTGTATTTTTGCAACTTAACCCTACAATCTTTATACCTATCCAACTAAATTAAATTATTCCTTTTAATTTATAAATGAGCTAAACTATTGAATAATAAGCTAATTGAATAAGCTAAACTACTAAAAAAATAAACTATTTAATTCAATATCAAAAAATCTGAAACAAATGATTGTATTTTTTTTTAAATTTTCTTAATTTTTGTAGCGGTTACTAAACTGCTACTAATTAACGCGCCTTTTTCAAATTGAAATTAATTTTTTAAACCGAATTTTGAATTTTGATAAAATTAGTAGTGGCTATATAACTGCTACTAATTAAAGGAAATTCATATTAGTAGCGGTTGATGAACTGCTACAAAATAGCAAAAAAATTTCATTTTTCTTTTCCCGTTTTGAAATTTTCACTTTTTGATATTTGTAGCGTTATATAACCACTACAAATATCATAGAAAATGATTATTGCTTATGGAGATGTTGTAGCGATGGGATTGAACCGCTACAAAAAAAGTAGTGGTTATTTTGCTTGAGTAGCGGTTTTAAATAACCGCTACAAAACAGCTCGCAACGTACGATTTAGTAGTGGTTTTATAAACAACTACTAACATTGTTTGTAGCGGTTAAAATTGCAACTAATAACCATTTTTAACCACAACTAAATCACGTTTTTTTGTAATGGCTACGCACAATTATTATTTGAAAATTATTATAAATGTGTATTAATGAAATTTCAATGACATGCATTAAAACCCCATGATCTCTGTTCAAAGTCAACTTCCTTCCTTCCTAATTTTTGTTCTATTATTAATTGTTCAATTATTAATATGATAGGCATAACACCCCAAATTTTATATTCACTGAATATATTGTAATTATTCAAGAAATTCAATAAAATGATGAATATTTATAAGAAAATGAGCAAATTAATTTAAGAAAGGAAATTAGATTACAAAGGTAATAGCAAAATTGAAACTTTGCCAATGTAGCACAAAATTAATTGTTTTCCAATTAATTGAAGTTAATTTCAATTAATTAAGGAAAATAAAGGAGAATGTATATTTTGAATATTCTTGATAGAATAAATCAAGAGTTGTGAAATTGGAAGGATTTATGCATAATTCCTTTAATTGAAATTATGGAAGTATTGAAACAATTTTTTTATTTCCCTTTTCTTGCAAACTTTCGCCTAGCATAAGAAAATGAGAGGGGAAAATGATTAATGGAATTAAATATGCCAAGTGTCACTATCCTATGGTAAAGGGATTAGTTTATAATTGATGAAGATGAGCACATGTCTAATTGAGTTAAAATAATGTTACTTTTACATAGTAATCATGATTATGGTACAACAATTGAGTATCTAGTTGGATTAGTTGAAAGAAGTCATTTGGTTAGTGAAGACATAAGGGAGGATGGTTTTTGAGCTAACCAAAGGGAGAGGAAGATTAGTTCAAGGCTAATTGAAGCCTTATGATATCAATTGGAAAGAGATAAGACAAGTGCCAAGTGTCACCATAAGATGTATTGATGGAAATCAAGTGATTAAAGGAGATTAGAGATATTTTATAAAAACTATTCCTTCCTCTTTCCCTTGCATATTTCAGCAAGAAAGAAGAGAGAGAGAGAGAGAGAGAGAGCGCGAGCGAGCTTGGAGATCTTAAGATCTAGAGAGAAGGAAGAAGAAGAAGCTTAAGGTAAGGATGGTTTCTTAAGCATTTTTCTTGGGATCTTGCATGAAAACCTTCTTTAAACTCTTCTTCTCTATGGAATCAATGGTTTAGAAGACACATTTTGAGCTCAAGGAGAAAGAGGAGGACGCCTAGAGAGAGAGGACTCAAGAACTCAAAAGGTAACTTCACAAACCTTAGATCTATACTAATATGATATTGTTGTTGAGATTTGTGGTTGGATTTGGTGATTTTTGGTTAAGTTTGTAAACTTAGAAAGTCCTAATCCTAAGGCGTTATATTGCCCAAATTTCTTTGAATCATAGTTAGTATGTGTTTAAATGGCTTAATAATGGATTAGAAGTGGAAATGCATAAGCTTTAGAGGTTAAATCACAAAGTTGCAAATTTTCCCTTTTCTTGGCATATGTTTCGGCCAAGACCAAATCTAAGGGAAGGAGTTGGATTTTCAATGATTTTATTGTTCTATTGGATTCAGGAGAAAAAAATAGGTGGGGTTACAATTGGTCACTTTTTCGGAAAAGCCTGAAAAAGCATAATTACGAAAATGCCCCTAAAACTTTAAAACGGGGCTGTCAAGGGCAATTTTATAATTTGACACTGAATTTGGTAATTTTGAGCCCCAAAATGGATTCCTTGAGCGAAAATACATCAGGATAGCCCTAGGCAAAATTTTAGAAAAACGTGCGGTCGGGCCGAGTACGGCAGGGCCGGGCCGGGGTCCTGGGGGCATGTTGGTAAAATTTCATCATTGATTAATATAACTACAAGAGACACTATGGAAGATTCTAAAATGATACTTGGATAAGTTATGACATATTTGTTGTACATTTAAAATTTTAGGATCGAGTCGGAAGCCGGAAATGACATGTTTTACGAGGCACATTAAAAAAGGGTTAAAAGAATTTTGAAGTAGGGACATTATCATTCATACATCATGTCATAGTTATATAATTGTGTGGATGCCATTGTTTGTAAATGTGCTTTATTAATCAACATGTTTGCCTAGAAAGAGGCAGTTAATGCCAAAGGTTCACTTTCACTGGGAGATAATGAGAATCCAACCGATGTAGATTAGTGGGGTTGGGCCCTACTCATGTATATATGATGATGATATGCTTATATTGTTCATTATTTGGTGCATACATGGCGCATATTATATTTACTTTTTGCATTTTATATGAACAATAGCATGTTTCTACTGGGATTCCTTAGAATCTCACCCATTTTTCTAAACAAACATCTCAGTAGGTGCCAATGGGATGAAAGGCAAAGGCATAGATACTGAGAAGTGATTGGCACGTTTCTCGAGGTAAGGTTAAATACGGTGGTTATAGTTAGTTTATGCTTAAGATATTTTGGGGAAATCCTGTAATTATTGGAAATACTGTAATACTCTGTATTTTATCGACGAACGACTTTGGATTGTAAATGAATATTTTTATCAGTATATATGTACTTTTCTGTATGCTAATGGAATCTAATATTTATTACTCTTCGAATATCGAAATGGAAACAGATGTTGACACGGAAAACATACATGGTAATTTGTTTATAGTATTGTATGGCTCAATTTATTCCTTTTTCAAACTACCTAATAATTATTGCACTAATTACCTAAACAAGAATCTGGGAATAATAGGGGCATTAAATCTAGAGCTAGTAATACGGGCTGACCTGCGGGTTGCGGGCCAACCCTCTCAGGTTGGGAGCTTTGGCTAGGCGGGCTGGTGTAGCCCACCCCCTTCGCGGGCTGGCAAAAGTGCCCGCCAGTCCACCAATTTTTTTTTTTAATTTCATTTTTTTAAAAAAAAATTTACTCTCTTTCACCTGCTCATATCACACTTTTTTTTTATACATTTGTATTATGAAGTCAATTTCATTCTTGCTTTCCTTTTTTTTCATTTACTCACATAACAAAAACATATAAACACATCTCTTTTAAATTTAACAATAGTAGAATAAATATAATATAAAAATAAAAATGTCAAATAGAAAGTATGAGGAATTAATTAATATGGCGTCAAATGAAAAGTAATAAGGGTATTTGAATTTATTTTATTTAAAGAAACAAAAAACTAAAAACTAAAAAAAAAAAAGCGGGCAGCCCAGCGGGGCTGGCTGGCCCTCCATTTTTGGCGGGCTGACAGGCCCAACCCTTTTTAGCAGCTCTAATTAAATCCTTAAAAATTCGACTTCTAGGGTAACAATTTCAAATGATGTTTTTAATATGGAATGTTACAGTTATTATTTACCAATTTAGAGCAATTGTTGGAAATAGTGATGACATGCATTGATTGAATAATTTTAATTTAATTAGGATTGGAATGTTAAAGTTATTATTCCCCATAATCGTAGAAGATTACATTTATTATTTGAAATTTGAAAGGCTAGTGCAATTATTATTTGCCAATTATTATAGATGTGTATTAATGTAATTAGCACTGTGATTATTCGACCCGGTTCAAGCGTAATCAGGTTATGAAGTGGGTAACACGAGATTTATAGAATAAATTTGATGATTGATTATTGCACTAATTACCTAAATAAGAATATGGGAATAATAGGGGTATTAAATCCCTTAAAATTCGACTTCCAAGGTAACAATTTCAAATGGTATTTTTAATATGGAATGTTACAGTTATTATTTGCCAATTTAGAGCAGTTGTTGGAAATGGTGTTGACATGCATTGATTGAATGGTTTTAATTTATTTGGGATTATAATGTTAGAGTTATTATTCCCTATAATTGTGGAAGATTATAGTTATTATTTGAAATTTGAAAGGCTAGTGTAATTATTATTTGCCAATTATTATAGATGTGTATTAATGTAATTAGCACTGTGATTATTCGACTTGGTTCAAGCATAATCGGGTTATGAAGTAGGTAACACGAAATTTATAGAATAAAGTTGATGATTGATTATTACACTAATTAACTAAATAAGAATCTGGGGAAAATGGGGGTATTAAATCCCTTAAAATTTGACTTCCAAGGTAACAATTTCAAATGGTATTTTTAATATGGAATGTTACAGTTATTATTTGCCAATTTAGAGCAATTGTTGGAAATGGTGTTGGCATGCATTGATTGAATGATTTTAATTTAATTGGGATTGGAATGTTAGAGTTATTATTCCCTATAATCGAGGAAGATTACAGTTATTATTTGAAATTTGAAAGGCTATTGCAATTATTATTTGCACTTTATTATAGATGTGTATTAATGTAATTAGCACTGTGATTATTCGACCCAGTTCAAGTGTAATCGGGTTATGAAGTAGGTAACACGAGATTTATAAAATAAAGTTGATGGTTGATTATTGCACTAGTTACCTAAATAAGAATCTGGGAATAATAGGGGTATTAAATCTCTTAAAATTCGACTTCCAAGGTAACAATTTCAAATGGTATTTTTAATTGGAATGTTACAGTTATTATTTGTCAATTTAGAGCAATTGTTGGAAATGGCGTTGACATACATTGATTGAATGGTTTTAATTTAATTAGGATTGGAATGTTAGACTTATTATTCCCTATAATAGTGGAAGATTACAGTTATTTTTTAAAATTTGAAAAGTTAGTGCAATTATTATTTGCCAATTATTATAGATGTGTATTAATGTAATTAGCACTATGATTATTCGACCCGATTCAAGTGCAATTAGGTTATGAAGCCAGTAACACGAGATTTATAGAATAAAATTGATGATTGATTATTGCACTAGTTACCTAAATAAGAATCTGGTAATAATAGGGGTATTAAATCCCTTAAAATTCGACTTCGAAGGTAACAATTTCAAATGGTATTTTTTATTGGAATATTATAGTTATTATTCCAATTTAGAGCAATTGTTGGAAATGGCATTGACATGCATTGATTTAATGGTTTTAATTTAATTAGGATTGGAATGTTAGATTTATTATTTCCTATAACCGTGGAAGATTATAATTATTTTTTTCAAAGTTGAAAGGCTAGTGTAATTATTATTTGCCAATTATTATAGATGTGTATTAATGTAATTAGCACTATGATTATTCGACCTAATTCAAGCGTAATCGGGTTATGAAGCGGGTAACATGAGATTTATAGAATAAATTTGATGATTGATTATTTCACTAATTACCTAAATAAGAATATGGGAGTAATAGGGGTATTAAATCCCTTAAAATTCGACTTCTAAGGTAACAATTTCAAATAGTATTTTTAATATGGAAAGTTACGGTTATTATTTGCTAATTTAGAGCAATGATTGGAAATAGCATTGACATGCATTGATTGAATGGTTTTAATTTAATTAGGATTGGAATATTAGAGTTATTATTCCCTATAATTGTGAAAGATTACAGTTATTATTTAAAATTTGAAAGGCTAGTACTATTATTATTTCCAAATTATTGTATATGTGTATTCATATAATTAGTACTATGATTATTCAATCCGGTTCAAGCATAATCGGGTTATGAAGTGGGTAACACGTGATTTATTGAATGAAGTTTATTGATTGATTGATGATTAATAAGGCAGGCAAAGTTATCACAAAACAAAACCAGTTGTATTTTAGAGAATTCATTAATTGGTATTTTATGAGGTTATCAGGTTAATCGTTCGGGAGCTAATCTAAACGTTTGAAGAGTCCAATCTATCCTTTTATATAGAAATGATAGTTTATACAGTTGAGAGCTTTGTTTGACATGACAAACTACTTAAAATGATATTTTAATTAATAATGTGTATCATTATGATGATTCAATACTAGTAATTTAATTTAATATTTTTTATAAAAAATAGAAATGGGAAAATAATTTTTTATTTATAAAATTATTTATCCTTTAGTCAACTCATTGTCATTGGTATAGTTCAATAATTTAAGGGTCCATACAGGGGTAGATCAACGGAAGTGTAAAGAAATTGGGCCAAATTAAAGGGAACTTCTAGTAATTGGGCTTTTTGCAGTTGTTGGGCCTCTTAAGAAACTTGATTCTTTGTCTTGTTTGGTTCTTTTACATTTTTTTGGGCGTAGTTGAGATTGAATTCTCAATACTAAGACCCAAATAAGGGGGAAGAAAAAATGGCCTGCCAGAGTATAGCACAACATGAGTTTTGCTTTCCAAGAATTTATAGAATAAATGCAGCAAAAATTTGACAAGAAGAAAGATATTTTGTAAAGCACAAACAACATCAGGCTTTTTGACATATTCAGTTTGCTCGAATCTCGGTAATTCTAACAAACAGGACTGGTTTTCCTAGCTAGAAATTACTCGTATTTTCTAAGGCACCATGTTTAGTATCTACCCCAGTGATTCACTCATCAAATTCAAGAGAGGATTGAAGAAATAAAATGTTTGCAATAAAATTGACAGTTCAAAGACAGCAAAAAGGCAGGGAAGGTGGTGGAGATTAAAGCAGCTGAAAGTGGAGTTAAGATGCTGGTGGTTGAAGCAATTACTGAGGGGCATGGGTGGCTAGCCTCAAATAGCCCCCATGGAGACATGAAGGTCCTATCATGGAACTGTCAGAGTTTGGGGGTTGCTATGACAGTTAAGAACGGAAGAACCTGAAGGATTGTAATAGAAGATATAAACCCTCGGTTATGTTTCTGATGGAAACCAGATTAAAGAGTGAGAAGTTGGGAGAATTAGAAGGGCATGTGGTATGAATAAAGAACTTTATGTGGAGCCGAGAGGCAGGTCAAGTGGTTTAGCTCTATGGTGGTATGATGGGATTGAGATGGAGGTTCTGTATCAATCAAAAAATCTTATTCATGTTAAGGTTAGATCAGTTATGGAAAATGTGCTAGAGTTCGTTACCTTTTGTGTATGGTGCACCAAAAAAAGGGGATAGGGAGACAGTTTGGAGAAGGTTTCGAGATTTAGCAAGAGGTGTGAGGGGAGCATGGCTATGTATTGGTGATTTCAACCAAATAGGATCTCAGAATGAGAAGGAGGGAGGTAGACCGGTAGCAATGAGGAGGATCTTAAACTTCCTAATGTTGCTTGATGACTATGGTTTAATAGATTTGGGATTTAAAGGATCAAGATTCACATGGAATAACAAGAGAAGTGGAAAAGCAGATATTAAAGAGAGGATTGATAGAGGCTATGGTAATGTGGCCTTAGAGAATCCTTTAGCAAGGCTCAAGTATTCCAAGCTTGGGTGGAAAATGTTGGGAATATCAATTCAATGTTTGAGAAATTCAATAATGACCTATTCTCTTATAAGGAAACTAAACACTTGGATGAGGCCTTAGGTAATGTTCAAAAGGTGGTTACAATAGAGGAAAATGAGTTGTTAATTAAAACAATTTCTGCCTCTGAATTTGAAGCTGTAGTGTTTGACTTAGGGCCAACTAAAGCTCTAGGTGTTGATGGTTTTACAGCCTTATTCTATCAATCAGCATGGGAAGAGTTTAAGGAAGAGGTATTTGAGATGGTGAAAGGATTTTTTGATGGTAGCTCCAGGTTAAGGAAGATAAGTCTCACGCAGATTGTTTTAGTGCCTAAAGTAGAAACTTCTGGAGCTGTTAATCAATTCCATCCTATTGGTTTATACAATGTCTCATATAATGCCATGTTTGGTATGATGGAATTAGGGGTGATGGAAATGGAATTGAGGATCAATTCCATCATGATGCTTGTTTGGTATGATGGAATTGGAAAATTTTCCAATTCCATGTGGAAGCCAAATAGGCTCAATTTCACCCAATCAATTCCATCAAAATACCTAAGATTTACAATTCCATATTATCATTTCCATCTATTACCCTCCACTACCTTCAAAAAAAATAAAAAATAAAAAATTGAAGGACATTTTGGTATTTTTATACAAAAATTAGATCTTATTTCCATGACATACCAAACATACTTTTAGTCCCCATTTCCATTTCCATTTCCATATCCATTTCCATCAAAATCAATTCCAACGTACCAAACAGGCCAAGATTATTGCAAAAATCATGACCGCAAGGATGAGGAGTTTAATGAGCAAATATATCTCAAAGCAACAGAGGGCTTTTGTAGCAGGAAGACTAATTCAGGATAATGTGATTATAGCACATGAAGCCTTCCAATATCTTAAGAGAAGAAAGGAAGGGACAAGATGTGATTTGACACTAAAAATTTATCTAAGTAAGGCTTATGATCGAGTAGATTGGAGTTTCTTGAAGGGAGTAATGTTGAGAATGGGATTTTGTGTTAGTGGGTATAGTGGATCATGGAATGTGTGTCTTCTGTTGAATTTGAGTTGCTAGTGTCAGGGGAAAAGGTTGCAAAGATCATACCACAAAGAGGAATTAGACAAAGTGACCCTCTCTCTCCCTACCTCTTTATTATTGCAGCTGATATGCTCTCTTTAATGGTTAAGTATCATATAAACAATGGTGATTTGAAAAGCATGAGGTTATATAGAGGAGGTCCTATCTTATCCCATTGTTTTTTTGCTAATGATGCTTTATTTTTCATGAGGGCACAAAGAGAGAACTATATGATATTGAAGAGGATACTGAGTATGTATAGTGCAGCCTCAAGGCAAGAGATGAATTTAGACAAATTTTGCATCTTCTTTTCGGCTAATACTACTCAGGAATTAAAGGAGGTGACTGAAAGGGTGTTAGGAGTAAGGGCAACTCAAGAACTAGGGAAATATCTAGGTCTACCTCTATTGTGGGGAAGATCTAAAAGTGTAGCTTTAACTTTTGTTAAGAGCAAGATCAGTAAAAAGTTGCAATGGTGGAAACAAAAGCTTTTGACATTTGCTGGGAGAGAAGTTTTGATTAAAGCCGTAGCTAATTTGATTCCTGTTTACCCAATGACAATTTTTCTAATTCCTCAGAAGAGTTGTAAGGAAATTGATAGTTTGATCTCTGGCTTTTGGTAGGGGCAAAAGGAGAAGGGAGGAAGAAGGATTCATTGGAAGAAATGGAGTTTGATGTCCAGCAATAAAGAGGTTGGTGGTTTGGGGTTTAGAAGCTTCCAAGCTTTTAACAAAGCTCTCTTAGACAAAACTACTTGGAGAATATTGCAAAATCCAGATGAATTATGGTGTAGGATTTTAAAAGGCATTTATTTTCCTCAAAGCAGCTTTATGGAAGCAAAAAAGGGTGGAAGGGCAACTTGGTGCTGGACAAGTATCTTAGAGGGCAAAGAACTGATGAAGAAAGAGCTATTCTGGAAATTTGGCAATGGGAATCATATTAAAATATGGCGAGATAGATGGATTCCAGGTTTAAAGGATGAGAAGCTAGCTTATGTTCCTATAAATGATCAGGAGAAAAGCATGTCAGTTAGTGGGCTTATTAAAGAAGGAAGCTAGGATTTGAGTGGAATATTAGACAAGATTTCTAAAGAGGAGAAGTTAAGGATCTTGCATATTAACATTGAAGTTGTAGGAAGGAGGGATGAAGCAATATGGTTAAAATGTAGGGATGGGAAGTATACTGTGAAGTCTGGATATCATGTAGCCAAGGAGGAGGAAGAATCTCGATTAAGTTTGGATCCTGGTCCATCACATCAGACACCAAATCTGCTTTAGCAATATGTATGGAAGTTACATGTTCCTCCCAAAATTAAGCATTTTCTTTGGAGAATGCTTAATGGGGCCCTGGCAACTAGAGAAGCCCTGCAGAGAAGAAAATGTGCACAGGATTATGCTTGTCCGATCTGTGGCAGTGAAGTAGAAATGGTTGAGCACATGATTTTAAATTGCCCTTGGGCTAGTAGATACTGGTTTGGCAGTTCTCTAGCTCTGATATGCTGTAATGATCAGACAAGGAACATTATAAAGTGGTGTGAAGAGATTTTGCTGAATAAAGGAATTGATAGGAGGGTAAAGCTCTAGTGGTTGCTTTATACTGGGGCATCTAGAAGGGGAGGTATGATTGGGTGTTTAATTCAGTTAATGTTGATGCTAAAAAGGTTATAGCAGTTGCTTCAATGCTAGTGACAGAAGTTTGGAAAGCAAGAGAATTGGATAATGGTAAAGGGAATGGTTCTGGGAAGAAGGGAAGTGTAAGGAATATAAGGTGGGAAGCACCTGAGTTAGACAATGTCAGGATTAATGCTAATGGGGCCTTCTTGAAGAGTAATGCTTCTGCAGGGATTGGCGTGGTCTGCAGAGATAACAATAGGAATTTCTTAAGAGGATTAGGGAGGAAGGTTAAGGCTTGTACTGCTTTTTAGGTTGAATATTTAGCCCTGAAGGAAGCAATTTTTGCTAGTAACACATTTAGAGGACAAGGAATCTGTATTGAGGTGGATTGTGAAGAGCTATAAAGATTAGTTAAAGCCAAAGATGCAAATAAAGTGAAGTGGCAAAGTACTGGTGTCTTAGCTGAAATTCTGCTATTAATTGATGAAAGGCCAAATGTTACTTTTTTCTTGGTAGCTCGACAAGGTAACTGTGCTACAGATTTTTTGGTAGCTGCTAGTTGAAGGGGGGTGGAGCCTAATGGGTGGCTGACGACAGCACCAACCCTCTTAAGTGAGATAATTTTGACTGATGCAATTAGTAGCAAAAGGGAAGCTCGAGCTGATGCAAATGAAGGACCTAATAAAGGACGTATTGGTTGAAATATTATGTTGCTACTATAGGTTGTAGTTCTTTATAGGATTTGTTGTTGTTGGTAGTTTTACTTTCATAGTTATGTATAGGTTGTCGTTTCTATTTTGCTTTTTGTTGAATTAGTGAGTGTAATTGTTTTTTGAATATTAATAAAATTGACCTTTCTGTAAAAAAAAAAAAAGACAGCAAAAAGGCTATGTGAGAAGAAACTACATTGCAGGACCATGTAGAACTCTCCTCTCATACAAACCAACAACTGCATGGGCCTAGTTGAGGTTACATGGGCCTGACCTAAGGAGACTTAGAGAAGGGCATTCAGAGAGTAATCCAAGCAAAAACAAACATGGGTTGGGTTTAGGGGAAGGGGGACTAGTCCCTCACAACATGAAGAATCAATATACAAATCCTCATTGGAAGATGTGCCTATATTTAGTACCCAACAATGTCTCGAGTACAATTACCTTCTAGGAAGATACATGTGCTTATAAAAAAAGTGATACAAGTTTTTCTCAAAAGTTAAAAAGAAAAGGGTTAATATCATTATTAACCCTTACAGTTTGATCAAATTTTAATTTTAGTCCCGATAGTTTCAAATCGTTGATTTTAATTCTTATAGTTTTACAAGGAATTGTTCTACGTTTAACATAGGGGCGAAAATCAAAACTCGTTAAAAAAAAAAAAAAGGCTGCAGTTGTTAAGCTCCAACCCCAAAAATTTATAAAACTATAGGACCAAAATCAATTATCTAAAACTATAAAGACCAAAACCAAAATTCGATCAAACTAAAAAGATTAACAAAAATACCAACCCAAAGAAAAAAGACCCACCAAAGTACTGAACAAGTTTCGCTTTCCACGAATCTATAAAATAGATTCAGCAAAAACTTGACAGCAAGAAATATATTCCATAAAGCACAAACAGCAGACGTTTTGACAGATTCAGTTTGCTAAAGTCCTGCTAGTTCTAACAAATAGGACAGCTATTCCTGACTATAAATTATTTTCCAAGGCACCAAGTTTTGGTGCATACTGGTCAAATTCAAGAGGATTAAAAAAATTGGCAGTCAAAGGTAGCAAGAAGGCAATGTGAGAAGAACCTACAATGCAGCAATATGTAGAACTCTCCTCTCATACAAACCAATTATTTGATCAGCCACGGCCCACATAATGGCCTGGCCAGGTGGAATTCTCATGAGCCTAGGCAATAGACCTTTCCATAATGCACGAAGCCCTTCCTCTGCATATATTGTTTTGATGGCATGGACCATACCCTTGTACTTCAACTCACCTCCTACTCGGTTCTGAGCCATTAGCCTTGTTTTCACGACATCAAAAGGGCCGGTGCAGATAGGGCCTACAGTACCTGCAAGAAATCCAGAGATCATGGATTGCCATGGTTGAAGGACTTTCCCGTCTCCTTCATGTTTCTTCCATAAAAGGATATCAAAAGTATTTTTCGCTGTAAACATGGCAGCTTGATTTGTGCCATTACGCATTACAGTTGGAGCAGCCCCAGCCCAAAGCCCAAAAACGCCTTCTTCCTTTATGATCATTCGAGCACAATGTACAGGACCTTTGTACTTCAAAAGATCAGGACTTAGGCCTTTTTGTTGCTGCAATCTTATCTTCACCACCTGTAACAAAAACATGGTGCTAAATTACCAACTTCAAACATCATTTTCCAAGGAAAAACAATGCATAGATGATGATGATGTTAGTGGCCAAGTAGGCTTCCAATCTAGTAACTTGGATATCAATAAAAATTGTATAACAAAAACAAAAACAAAAAATATTTGTTCATTAATGTTGCAAACAACCAAAAAACAAGCAGCATGTCATCATTGTTAAATTACACTGAAGAGCACCAGTTAATTTCAACAAGCAAAATTCTCAACCTAAACATCTAGCTTGACATGACCTACAAAAGTTTTAATTTTTACTTCATCTAATTAAAAATGTAGTACATAACTTTGAGGGAGTAATGAAAATGCAAATGAGAAAAATGATTACTAATCAATTGTCCAGGTACAAATGGGAACAAGTATTAATACTTCCGGTCAATATAAGTTCCCTAAACAGACAAACATTTATAACAGAAAGAAGTTCATGAAAACTAGCAATTAAAGCTCTAATATCATCACAAAGACTGTTAGCACCCTTGGGAAGTCTCTTGAACATCAGCCACAACAGGTAAAACAACAAGAGGGATGAAAATGAGGACCAGGAGTCTCGTACGCTTTTCCTTTTCTTACTGATCATTCCCACCCATAAACTTAAGATCAGAATGAGAATGAAAAGAATAATAGTCCAGCGGAAGAGAATTCTGAAGATTCAAAATGCTTGCAGGCTTGTAGCAAGTCAATATGGACTAGTAAACTTATCCAGATTTAGTCATGTTGGTTAACTGATCTTTACAAAGTAATTGAGACTTAAACTAAACCCAATTGTCAATACTATACAACCTAAGCAAGCATTAACATAGCTCCAAGAATCCTAGATTTGACATCTTATACATAATTACTGTATACAAGATAACCATATGCCAAGATAGAGACCATCCAATCCAATCAGAATCAGCATGATTGTTTTAAGTGAGAAAAGCAACCAGAAGGATGTGGAATTCTACATTGCAAAAAAAAGAGAGAAGAAGAGCAGATCTAGGAATTGAAAACATATGTCAATATAAGGTACTTCACATTCTCAGCAAACCAAAGTTTCCTCAAAATGTCAATCCAGAAACAAGCCAATATGCTCCAACCTGAAAATTCAAACTATAGTCTAATCTCAAAAGTAGCAATAGCAAACACTGATTACAAAAATTTTTAAGCAGCTATTAAATTCAATCAATATGTAACTAGATTAAATCTAAAACATATAATCTAATTATCAATGGCAAATAAAAACATAAAGGCACAAACCTCAAATGGAGTAACGATAATAAGAGCCTCAAGGACCCCAGCCCCAAAACCAGAAAGGACGCGCCCCTGACTGCTGATTTTCCCAGTCTCAGAGTCCTTAAATGCTGATTGAAATAATGCATTTGAACCCATTCGAAGTGCATACTTCAAGGTCAAATGTGTAGCAAAAGGCGTCAATCCCTTCCATAAAGCTCGCACCCCTTCTGTGCGTGCAACTGTAGTACCACAGTGAACTATTCCCTTGTAGTTTCCAGACCTATCAAGTTGCAATCTGGTCTTAATGACATCAATGGGTTGCAAGCAACAGGCCTCCATAACACCTCCTAGCGAGCCAGAAACTGCTTTCATATAAGGTGGGATTGCTTTCTTTGAACCCGAGTTGGGATTGTCTTGTGCAGCATCTTTTTGATTCATGATTGATAGAGGTTTGCTTTATTACGGTAGAAACCTGATGATATCAAATAACACATCGATAAATCCCAAATATGTGACCTAAGTATCTATCAAGCGCCAGATAAGGCAAAAATGGAGAAATCAAACTGAAATAAAATAAAATTCGAACACAAGATCACTTTTCCTTTTGTCTTTTGCATGCGTAACTGCTATTTTAGCATTCATCCCACCAAAACAATAATTGGCATCTGTAAGCTGATGTGTAAAGTACTATACACAGTCTTGGGGTTGTTCTTCCATTTCCACAAAGAATTTTGATTATTTGATAGCCCAAGAAAACATAAAGAACTTGAATAGTGTCAACAGCATTAGCAGAATGAAAATAATCTATGAACACAGTAAGGTGCACAATAAGAAAGCAAGAAAAACGTACTGTAGATCAGCTACACTGTGGTCGACCGCCGAAAGGTGAGATTTAACTCCGTCCCCCGTGAAATCTGAAATCCCACAGTTAACGGAACATGAATAGAAAAAGTCAAAACCCAGGGAATCTTTGTTCGAAGACCAAGAAAAATAAGTGCATCAAGAACCCCAGATATTGTAATAAATTGATTATCGTGAAATGACATCGAGACGAATAAATTCAGAAATCAACAAAAGCAGCAATTGAACTCACAGAATAAGCAAAATACCAAATGAGGGTCCTTACAGCCACACGCAGTGGCTTTCGGGGAACGGAGAAGACGAAGAGGCGGATGTTACACACAAATTTGAGGAGCAGGACGAGACGACAGGTATCTTACAGGTCGAGGCCACCGTGGGCAAAAAGCTGCGCCGCATCTGATTATAGTTTATTAAGCAGTAGGACAGCCTATCTAATATTGCACGTTTCGCATCTAATGTAATAATTTATTAATTACATAAACATTTTTTTTATTCTGCAATAATTCAATTGCCGGGTCGCAACTCGCAAGCATGGATCTCATCTCAATTTCAGAACCATTGTCTAAAAATATCAATCTAAATATAGAAAATTTTCTACTCTTTTCAAATTGTCTGAGGTATGTTTGGATTGTCCTTGCAAGAATACTTCTTTTTTTTTGCAAGAATACATTTTAGAGAAAAGTGATTTACAAAAATAAATTGTGTGGAAAAAAACCATAATTTTAGTGAAAAAATGATTTTAGAAAATTATTGAATATTTAACACCCCCAACTCCCTCAAAAAAACAAAAACCATAATTTTCAACCCAAACCTAGACCTGTATAATTTTGAACAAACACAAAAAGTGCACTCTAGGCCCTGGAGGCAGTAACATGTGCTAAAACCTGTGGTTCAACCCACCAGCTTATGAGTTAGGGTTGGCATTTTGTTAGTTCTTAAAGTCTGGCCCGGTATTGGCCCATGCCATTATTTTTTCAAAAAAAAAAAGATAGAGAATTAGAGATGTAAAATTCCTTAAGTCCCACATCCTTCCCCAGCGCGGATGTTGATGTTTTAGAAGCTTTAGATGTGGCTTCAAACTAAATTATTGTATCTTGATTGATTGAAGATAATTTGATTTTTTTTATTTGCAAACTTTGACAAACTTGATCACTTTATCTCTTGAATTAAGAGTTATATTTTGACTTTTTACAAATAGAATGGTTCATGCTTGGAATGCAAATTCGATAATTCATAATTATAATAACAAAAAAGGAAAAAATGAAAAAATTTTAGGTTGGCCGCCCCCACCACTAGGGGTTAAGGTTGTCATCTTGGCAACCCGCAAAAGTACTAGCCACACAAACTCGCACAATTCAACCCAAGGGTAGACTTGCATTACCAGCTCTCCGAAGCCCCAAACATTTATTTTGTAATCACAATAAGCATGTTTGGTTTACAAGCCCTAAATCCCAACCCCAAAATTAATGAATTACACACACACACACACTCTTATTTATTAATATGTATAAAATAAAGGTTTAGCTGTAACATTTGAAGTCATTGCATGGAAAAGCCAGACAAAATTTTAATTATAATCATAAAAACAAAAAGAAACAGAAGCCCTCACCCAAAGATGGAGAGGCAAAAAGAAAAGGAGAGGAGAATAAGAGAAGAAAGAAAATGGAAAGAATGCCATCCAGTTTTTCCCCCTTTAATGGCAATAAAAACTGGAAAAAAGCTTGGATATTTGTAAAATATAGCAAGAAAACACCATTTCAAATGCCCACCAGTAGGGAAAAGCTGGAGCATCGGCGAGTTTCTGATAAAGATTAAAAGCGAAATTGAAGAAATAACGAACCTTGAAAAGTTGAACTCAATGCTGGAGAGACAATAACTGCAATTTAATCATTTTTAAGCTATTATATTATTTATGCATATTCATATTCATGCTTAACCATAATTGGGAAAGAAACAATGATGAGCAAATAGCCCATATATATTTTAAAATTATATCTTAATTATATAAATTTTAGAAACCTTGCATCTTATAATTATTCTTCTCTTCTCCGTATTACAAGCATCTCCTACATTTTTCATGATATAATGCTTTGTTTGAAGCATTAATTTTTTTCACCTAGTATCCCTAACTAATTAACCAAGCTCTTCTAATTAATGGCTTTTATTAAAAGTAATTTTGATATTTAGCTTGGTGAATGTAAAATTATTATTAGGTGCCTGCATTGATGACATGAGAATATATTTCGGAAGCAAACCATGTAATACAGATGAGTATTTTTTTTAACTATATTACTTTTTAAAAAATTTAAATTTATTTTTTATATGAATGATTATGTTGCTTTTACTTTAAACATACATTGCATAAAATTATTATTTTATTTATAACCAGTTTAATTACTATTATCCCCGGTCCTAAATATAAGATAAATTTGACTTCTTTTGGAGAGATTAAGGAAATTAAATAAGTTATTTAATTATATCATATGTTATGTATCCTTAAATTATATATTAATTTATTAGTTAAACTAATTAGTTTGAAGAAAAAAATAAAAATATTAATACTCTAAAGTACTTTAATTAGCTTCCTTAATATTTCAAAAAAAGACAATTTTATCCTATAATTAGGACCGAAGGGAGTATTTGATTTGATAACAATCCAAGATCATACGTTTTCATCCCTAGAAGAACAGCCGAAGAAAAGGGGTGTGCATGCAAGTGCTGATATGCATTCTATGCACAAGATTTATAAGTGCGGGTTTGAATTAGCTTTTAGAAAATATTTTTTATCATTTATGATATAAGTATATGAGAGGAATTTTGTCTCGATTTGTGGAAAATGACTTTTGAAACTACGGTTTCATAGTTACCCAAACATGCATTAAGCTAATAACAACTTGTAATCCTTACCACCCTTAAATTAAATCATTAACATCCCTTTTAATTATTCAAACCTAACTTTTGCAAAAATTCCATCTCCTGTTTTTTATGTTGTGTTTTCCGTATGTATCCGACGTTACGTTAATTAAGAACCAAACCCATGGCTTGAGATTGTGTATAATAAATTTAATAAAAAGTATATGCATGTAAATTTATTAAATATAGAACCAAATTCAGTATAATATTGCACTTTTCGTGTCCAATCTACTGTACTAATTATTAATTATATAAACAATTTTTTTTATTCTGCAACAATTCCATTGCCGGTAGCAAGCATGGATCTCATCTCAATTTCAGAACCATTGTCCAAAAAATATTAATCTAAATAGAGAAAATTTTCTGCTCTCTTCAAATTGTATGAGGAATGTTTGGATTGTCCTTGCAAGAATACATTTTAGAGAAAAGTTATTCAAAAAAACAAGTTTTGTGAAAAATTAATTTTTAAGTAGCTTATATAAAAATCATGATTTTAGCGAAAAAAAATTGATTTTGGGAAATTTTTGAATGTTTGAATTGTTTTTTTCTTAAAACCATGATTTTCTCTCCAAACCTATATGATTTCAGGAAAAACAACCCTCAAATTAATGAATGCTAAAATATACTTGTAGTCCTTTAAATTTTACATAAGGTTCACTTTTAATCTCTTAATTTTATAAAGTATATTTTTAGTTCTATATTTCTAATACCATTAATGTTACTAACAAAAAATATTAATGCAGTAAACTCAAGTGATGATTGTACAACTAAAAAAACATATTTAAATTTTAATTTTTTAATATACTCCATCTGATCCTTAATATAAGTCATATTTAGCTAATTTGATTAGATTAAGAAATTTAGTTAAGAAGTTAATATGACATGCATTTTTTAATAAACTCTAGTTATCTTCCTCAATTCCCTCATCTCTTCTCCCCATTGATTATTTTTTAATGAACATCAATGGGAGTAAATGAGTAAAAGATTGATAAATATGAAAACTATGTCTTTTATTTAAGACCAAAATCAACTCTTTAAATATGTTTTATATTAAATATTAGAGGGAGTAATATATTTAAATTATTAAAAATAAACTAAAATAAATTGACAAATCCTTGCAAATGAAATTGAGTTTTGATATTTAGATTAATAAACTAATATATTTAGATTAATAAACTAAAAAATTTTAAAATAATAGAGGTTTTGATATTGACGGCTTTATTTGGCTTTTAGATATTTTTCAATTTACACATATTTTAAATTTAAAATTAATAACATTTAATTATACAATTATCACTTGAGTTTGTTATGTCAACATTTTCCATTAGTAACATTAACAATGTTAAAATTATAGAACTGAAAGTATACTTAAACCAATAAATATGTCCTTATATCATCAATATATATATATATATATATATATATTATAATAAAGGTTTAGCTGTATCATTTGAAATCAATGTGTAACACCCTAAATTTTATATTCACCAAATATTTTGTAATTATTTCAGAAATTCAATAAAATGGTGAATATTTATGAGAAAATGAGCAAATTGATTCAAGAAATGAAATTAGATTACAAAGGTAATGGTAAAATCAAAACTTTACCAATTTAGCACAAGATTAATTGTTTTTCAATTAATTGAATTTAATTTCAATTAATTATGGAAAATAAAGGAGAATGTATATTTTGAATATTCTTGGTAGAATAAATCAAGAGTTGTGAAATTGGAAGAACTTGTGTATAATTCTTTTAATTGAATTATGGAAGTATTGAAACAATTTCTATTTCCCTTTCCTCATGAATCTTCGCCTAGCATAAGAAAATGGGAGGGAAAAGAATGATTTTTGGAATTAAACATACCAAGTGTCACTATCCTATGGTAAAGGGATTAGTTTATAATTGATGAAAATGAGCACATGTCTAATTGTGTTAAAATAATGTTACTTTTACATAATAATCATGATTATGGTACAACAATTGAGTGCATGGCTGAATTAGTTAGAAAAAGCCATTTGGTTAGTGAGAGCATAAGAGGGGATGGTTTTGAGCTAACCAAAAGAGGAGGAAGATTAGTTCAAGGTTAATTGAAGCCTTATGACACCAATTGGGAAGAGAGAAGGCTAATGACAAATGTCAACATAAGATGCAATCTTGGAAATAAAGTAATAAAAGGAAATGGAAGATATTTTAAAACACTCTTCCTTCCTCTTTCCCTTACATATTTCGGCTAAGAAGAGAGAGCTTGGAGATCTTGAGATCTAGAGAGAATGAAGAAGAGGAAACTTAAGGTAAATGTTGGTTCTTAAGCATTTTCTTGTAATCTTGCATAAAACCTTCTCTAAACTCTTCTTCTCTATGGAATCAATGGTTTAGAAGACATATCTTGAGCTCAAGGAGAGAGAGAGGAGGACGCCTAGAGAGAGATGACTCAAAAACTCAAAAGGTAACTTCACAAACCTTGAATCTATATTAGTATGATGTTTTTGTTGAGGTTTGTGGTTGGATTTGATGATTTTTGGTTAAGTTTGTAAATTTGGAAAGTTCTAATCCTAAGGGGTTATGCTGCCCAAATTTCTTTAAATCATGGTTAGTATTTCTTTAATCCTAAGGGTAGGGTACGGGGGGGCCGGGCCTGGGTCCCGGGGGCATCTTGGTAAATTTTCACCATAGACTAATATAACTACAAGAAATGTTATAGAAGTGTCTAAAATGATACTTGGATAGGTTATGACCTATTTTTTGTACATTTAATATTTTAGGACCGAATCGAAAGCCGGAAGCGACACGTTTTATAAGGCATACTAAGAGACCGTTTGGATGCAATTAAAAAAATTGCTTTTGAGGCCAAACCATGGTTTGGACAAAATTCATTCAAACACTTGAGATTTTTTCAGAATCCATTTTTCATGTGAAACCATGGTTTGGGAGGCCAAAACCATGGTTTGAGCATAATCCATTTTTTCTTACTTTTTCAACTTTGTGGGTCCCACCCTCTCATTCTCATTGGTTCTTTTTCTGTTTGTGGGCCCACGGCACACTCTCTCTCTCTCATCTTTTTTATTTTTTTGAATTTCAACGTTTTTTCTCTTTTTTTTTTAGAATTTTAAAATTTTAATACTCCCTCTTATCCTATTTAAGACTTATTTATCTAATTTAATTATATTAAAAAAAATTAGTTAAATTAATTAACATTACATATAAACAAAATTATTTCATTTTTGGTATTAATTATGAAATTTAATGTTAAATAATGGGTTAAGATGTATCATTTTTAATATCGTTAGATGTTTTCTTCTCTTATAATTTAACTCCGTTAGGTCAAATTTAACGGTTTTGTTAAATTTACATCCTTGTTAATTGTTCATTGTTATTTTCCATCTTCCAAAATTTATTTGTACCAAACATTCTTCAGGAAAAACTTGGCTGTTAAATTTGACATTAATTCTTAAATAATACATAAAATATAATCTTATTCTTTATATATAATTATCACAAAAGTTAATGTCCTTTTTAGTAATTTGACCATGAAAAAAGCTATTCTGATCAAAACATTCAAACACTCCCATTTTATCAAAATCACTTTTTTCTCATAATCTATTCTTCTTATAATCTATTCTCCAAAAGTTATTCTCCATTTTTTCTCCAGAAGCTATTAAAAAAAGCTAATCCAAACATACACTAACAAGGGGTTGAAAGAACTTTAAGGTAGGGACATTATCCTTCATACATCATGCCATAGTTATATGATTGTGTGAATGTCATTGTTTGTAAATGTGTTTAATTAATTAACATGTTTTGTGTAACACCTCAAATCACAACAACCAAATACTTAACCAAAGTATTTGAAATGTCGCCAACAAGGATGTTCAACATCCAAACCATCAAAATACAAATCAGTTCAAATAAAGCCCAAGTCTCAATGTTAAATCAATTCCTCAAAATATTTCGACAAAACAAAATAAAATGCAGAAGTCTTAAGATCATGGCAATATAAATGACATAACATGAGCTCTAAGAGTACAAAAGAGCCTTCAAGGCTCACTCCATAGGTGCCTTCCCTTGCTCCTTACTAGAACAATTACCTGAAATTGTTAATATATAGGGATGAGATTCCACGTCTCAATAACTACTGAAAGTTTCTACCGTACACAAGCAAATCACATATGATAAAAAGAAGGAACTGATTACATATATATTTGTATATACCATATTCCTCATATAAGACAAAAAAAAATTTAATTATCATCATGTCAATCTGTGTTTTCATCACAACATATAATATACAATTGTGCAGTATGCAATATGTAAGATGCAACCTCTCTTATATCACCGTCCATCCTTATTCCGCTGACTAGAGCCATAGGCTGACACATAGTCCAACAGAAACCCATCTATTTGATTGGATTGTCCTAAACTCACCAGTTTTTAAAATATACCCGGCCAAAGGTGTAGAGCTTGTCAACACTCGTTTCCATTTTGATATTCGGAGAATAATAAAGACGGAATTCAATGAGCATACAAAAAAGTACAATTATACTGATAAATATATTCGTTTGCAATTCCGTTATTGTTTGTTGACGGAAAATAGGAAATACAACAAAAACTTAATATTTACAAATTTCTTCAAAATATCAAAATATAGACTAAATTATAACCACGTTCTTGACCTCGCCTCGAGACACGTGCTGCTCACTTCCCGACGTCAACGTCTTTTCCCTTTTTCCCCACTGGTACCCACTGAGGTATTTGTTTAAAAATAGAGTGAGATTCTGAAGAATCCCCGTAAAAACATAATATCATTCATAGAAAATGCGAAAAGTAAATATGTCATGTGACAAGGTATGCACAAATTAATGAACAAAATAAACACATCATTGTCATGTATACATAAGTAGGGCCCAGCCCCGCAATCTACACTGGTTGGATTTCTGTTAACTCCCAGTGTAAGTGCATACTAGCATTAACAGCATCTCTCTAGGCAATTCATATTAATTAATAAAGTGCATTTACAAAACAATGGCATCCACACAATCACATAACTTATGACATAGTGTATGAAGGATAATGTCCCTACCCCAATGCTTTATACTCCTTTGTTTAACGGTGTCTCGTAACGCGTGTCGTTCTGGCTTTCGAATTGGTCCTAAAATATTAAATATACAAGAAATAGGTCATAACTTATCCAAGTATCATTTTAGACTATTCCATAATGTTTATTATGGTTATATTAGTCTATGATGAAAATTTACAAAAATGCCCCCGGGACCCCGGCCCGGCCTTACCTTACCCTGCTCGATGGCACGTTTTCCCAAAATTTTGACTAAGGCTATTCTGACTTATTTTTGCCTAAGGAATCCATTTCCGGGCTCGAAGTCACCAAATTCACTGTAAAATTATGAAAATACCATTGACAGCCCCTATTTAGGGATTTTAGTGGCGTTTTCGTAATTATGCTTTTTCGGCTTCTACCTAAAAAATGCCCAATTGTAACCCCACCTATTTTTGCCCAATGAATCCAATGGAACCATTTATTTCATGAAAATCCAGCTCCAACCCCCTGAAACAGTGTTGGCCGAAATATTCAAGAAAAATGGAAAATTATAGTTTTGTGTTCTAGCTTCCAAAACTTGTACTTTTCCACTTTTAATCCTTTATTAACTCATTTAAACACTTCTTAATCATGATTAAAAGAAATTTGGGCAGCAGAACCCCTTAGGGTTAGGACTTTCCAAATTTACAAAATCAACCAACCAATACCAAACCAAGCGAAGAACAACAATAGCAACAACAATAAACCATAAGAGTTGATGTTCTTGAAGTTACATTGGTTTTCTTCACTTTCTCTCTTCAAAGCCTACCACCCTCTTTCTCTCTCCCTTGAGATTGTTTGCTAAACATAGTGTTTCATGGAGAAGAAGAGATTAGAGAGGAGGTCATACAAAAGAGGAAGCTTGATCACATAAACATGTAAGCTTACCTTTGATCTTTCTTAGTTGAGCTCTCCTCCTTCCCTCTATATTTCTTAAGGCCTCTCTCTCTCTCTCTCTCTCTCTCTCTCTCTCTCGTGCTTGATGTGAATGAGCAAGAAAGATGAAGCATGGGCTTCATAAAATATCTCCCATTTTCTTCTTAATTAATAAATTATAGGATAATAAAATATAACATAAGCCTTGTACTTGAGTTTATCCTCTTCCAACTTGTGTCATAAGCCTCCAATTGCAATTGAACCAATTCTCCTCCATTTGGTTAACCCAAAATTGTCCTAAGGGCCCTTCATGCACTCCATTTGGGCTTTCATTCCATTAATCAAACTACATGTGGCAAGAAATCATATTTTAATCCAATTTCCACATATACTCATCTTCAACATTTCTAATTTAATCATTTGCCTTAAGATGTTGACACTTAGCATAATTATGAGCCAAATAATTATTTCTCCCTCCTATTTCTTTTTTTTCACAATTTACACAATTACCAACACATTTTATTTTTCCAATTATGCATTTTCCTTTAGTTTCCTTGATTAATTGAAATTAACTCCAATTAATTGGAAAATAATTAATCTTGGGTATATTGGTAAAATTATGATTTTGCTATCACCTTTACAATTTAATTCCTTTCTTGAATTAATTTTCCCATTTCCTTATGAATATGAATATTTCAAAATTCACAAAATCCAATTTCCATGAATATTCACCATTTTATTGAATTACTCAAATAATTACAATATATTTTTGGTGAATATAAAATTTGGGATGTTGCAGAGCTTAAGTCTGGACTATGGCTCCCCTCCTTAAAAGAACATAACTAAGGAGGTGTCACATGTCCCACAGCTCCAATGCAATCCCGGCCAAAGAAAAACATGGAAGAAGGGGCTCTGACAAGTACCATCCACAGTGCACCGAGTGATGGCATACCACATGGTAAAAGATCTCAACATACAAATTCCTCCTCACTCTAACCCATCACAGATACAACCGCCATGACAGGAATAAATATAATATCCTTAAAAGACAAGGTACAATAATTCATGCTTCCTGTAATATCCCAAATCTTGATTAAGGGATTTTGACTTCAAAAGTGGATGTGATTAGTAATAAATAAACCCTTTTGGAGAATATGATGTAGATTGTAGTCGTTTGTGTTATGAGTAGCGCCAAAACCCTATATTTGAATTCAATTATGGATTAACATCTAAATTGACTTGGAATAGAGAGAGGGCGCAAAATGTGATGATATGGAATGAGAATAATGTGTTTTGTGGTGATTCAGTGGGAATTGCCATAATCAGGAGCAAAATGGTAAAGTTACCAACCAATTGATCATTTGCCGAAGAGGAAACTCATTGGTAACTTGAAGATCAATGGTTGTGATTGATTTGTGTAGAAATCAAAGGGTGGAATCCCATGTGCATGTGTGTATGTGAGTTCATGGGAGGTGTGTTGAGATGGTGACAAGTGGCATGGTGTGAGCCCTTGGATCAAGTCAAAGTTTCAAATCTCTTTTCCTCTCTCCTCCCTTCTCTAAGTCGGTTTGTGTGTGTTTTGGGGGCTAAAAATATGTGTCTTTTTCATCATCTTTTCTCTCTCTTCATCCTCCATTTTCGCCATGCTTGAAGGAAGAAAGAGAAAATGAAAGGTGGGTTTTTGGTTAGCTTCTTGTCCTTTTTAGCTCAAATACCTTTCTTTAAAGTTGTTCATAGTGATGAAAGCTTCATTGCTATGGTTTTAGATTTGTGAAAGAAGGTGTTTAAGGGCTTGAGGAGATTTGGAAAGATGAAGAATCAAGGATATAACTTGGGAAAGAGAAAGAGGTGAGTATTTGTACCCTTTTGATCTAAGTTTTGTGATATTTGGTTAAGTTTTGTGAATTGTGGTAATTTCCCTGATCTGGTATAATTGTGGAATGGTGGTGTATTGTGGTCAAAATGATGTCATAGTGTGTTTTGGTGTCATTGGAATTGATTTAGAGCATTGGGAGTAAAAGTGGTTGAATTGGGTAATGTGTGTGAGGAGTGTGACCAAAAAGGGGAAAATGTATTTGTGGTGAGATTTTGGTTGTTTTGAGATTTCCAATGGGTTCCTTGTGTGAAATTATGTGGGAATAGCCTTATGTAAGAATTTTAGGACCATTGGAGACATATTGGTTAAGTTTGGGAGAATTCTGGTATATGCTGCGTTTTGGGTTCTGATATAGCCTCACTCGAGTGAACAAAGGTCTCACTCTAGTGCAGCATGATGTTTTCCATTTCCCCTTCGGTTTTGGTTGCACTTGTTCATGGAAGAAGCAAGAGTGCACTTCCTTACCTACGAGTGATGTGGGTTATCACTCGAGTGAAGGTGGTCTCACTCGAGTGATCATGTGCTTCTGCATTAAGAGCCCCTTCTCGGGTTGTCACTCGCAGTTGGTTGGTCAAGAGTGTGAGCTAGTACTCGCAAGTGTTATGGCATCACTCGAGTGGCAGAGCTAGTGCTTGAGTGCACTTTTGGCTCTGGGTTTTCTGTGGCTCTTAGGTGGTCACTTTTTAAGCTTCACTCGGTGGAACTCGAGTGAGTGTGAGGCCATCACTCAAGTGCTATATTGGATGCTCGAGTGCTGTAGGTATTTTTTGTCTCTGGTTGTGCTTTTGGTCAAGCACTTGCACAAGTGAGCCGTCCTCACTCAGGTACGAGTCGTCCATCACTTGAGTGCTCTAGCCATCACTCGAGTGATGAAGCCAAAAATGGTGTTTCAAGGGTTCGAAAGATGGTCTTTGGTCAAGTTTCTCCCAACCCTTTAGGCATGTATTTAGGCTTTGAGTAGCCACCTAAAGGTTGTGAATGATAACCAACTTAAGTGTTTGAAAGTTAAGGAATTAGAAAAGGGATTAACCCTATGTCCTTGTTTTAGTTATAGGGTTTGATGATCACCCTGATCGTGAGCAGCCGGAGTTGGAGCTTACGTGGAAAGACCAGTGTTGGGAACATATCTCTCCTGCATGTATTTGATATTTGTGTTAGTGTGTTGGTGCATGTCTTCGCTTTGCATGATTATGTGTAATTTGAAGTTATGTTTCAATTTATGCTATGGCCATCAGTATGTTGTTTGAAGCATTGAGCTTACAAATTTGTCATTGTGTTAGTATGAATATGTGATGCAAGCATGTCATGCATTAAACATTTATCGTACATGTATATTGGTATTGTTTCCTACTGAGATTCTCTTGGAATCTCACTGTAATATCCCGAATTTTGGGATTGGAAGCTTTGGAATAAGCCTAAATTGAGTGGACTACTAAGCCCCGATTTAGTAGATGTCCCAAATATATTCCCTAATGATTCTAATATCTTTGGGGTATTAAGAAAGTAAAATAATGAATTTGGGAGAAAGTAATTATGTTTTTGGTGAAATTGCTTATGAGGTAGTAAGATTGTCATGTTCATTTGAATGACCAAATGATAATAAAAAATTATGATATTTTATAGGATGAAAGTAGACATCCTAAGCTTTAATTTGATAGGTCATATGAATCAATTAGAGCTATACACAAAAAGATATGAATTTTTGAAGTTAGCCCAGAAAAACTGGAAAGTTTCTGAAACAACATGCAAAGAATGAAATTCTGGGAATTTTGTGATTCCATAAAGTAAATGTATATATTTTTCCTTGAAAATAGACTCAATAAGAGTTCTATAGGCTTTGGAATCACCTCATTTCGATTTTTCTAGAATTAGTTATGATTTTTCAAAGTTTGGGCAGAAATCTGCCAGAATTTTGTAAAAATCCGAAAATTGAGAAATTATCAAATAAATAAAATATAATATTAGATATTAAAATAAAAAGTCATCATCTTCCTCCCTAGCTCATTTCTGACGTTCAGCAAGCTGCATATAGAGAGAGAAGGTGTGGAATTGTAGAGAGAGAAAGGAGAAGAAAAATCACAAGGTAAGCTGATTTCTCCGACGATTTCGCTCCTAACGCGTATAACTCCGATCCTAAACTACTCCTTTTTGTTCTTTAAGGTTTGGAAAGCTCAAATTTGGTGTTTTCAAAGTTAGGGTTTTCTGCCATTTTTGGGAAAATCTTGTTGGAGCTTGAGGTAACTTCCAAACCTTCGTATATTGACTATTCTAGCTGCTGTGGGCAATTTAATCGGTGAAATTTCGCCGGATTGCCATTGGTTTTAATTTTTGGAAATGGGTATGTGTGCCTGTTATGCTGCCCAAATTGATACTAAATGGTAGTTGTAACCTAATGGAATAGTCAATAAAGTGGTTAGGAGTAGAAAGGAACGTGTTTACGGAGCCGAAACCGAAAAACCCCAATTTTCCCTTAAATTCCCATATATTTCGGCCAGCACTATAAATGGGCCTTAGAGTTGGATTTTCAATGATTTGATGATTCCATTGGATTCAGTGGGTGAAAATAGGTGGGGTTACAGTTGGGCACTTTTTCGGAAAAAGCCTAGAAAGCATAATTACGGAAACGCCCCTAAAACCCTAAAAGTAGGGCCGCCAAGGGCAATTTCGTAATTTGACATTGAATTTGATAATTCTGAGTCCGGAAATGGATTCCTTGGGTGGAAATGTGTAAGAATAGCCCATTTCAAAATTTCGGGAAAAGTACAGCCGGACCGGGTACGGCGGGGCCGGGCCGGGTCCCCGGGGGTATTTTAGTAAATTTTCAATATAGCCTCATATAACCCCCAGAAACACTATGGAAGTGTCTAAATGGTACATTTGACATTGTAGGATCGAATGTAAAGCCCCGAGTTGATGGCACACAAATCGAGGAGAAAAGACTGGAGGTAGGGGACTTACCTTACTTGCATGTATTTGATATCTTTGCTTGTGTAATGATGTATGTGATTGCTTTACTTGATTGTGTATAGCATCTTTGAATAAATGAAGCTCTGTTTCTGTTTTCGCTGTGGCCATAGTCTTGTTATATGAAACATTGAGCATGCAGAAATGTCATTATGGGGCATACATCTAGATAAAGCTAACATGTCATACACATAGCATCAATTATGCATGCATTATGGTATTTGTTTCCTACTGAGATTCTCTCGAATCTCACCCTCCCCTACCAACAATTTAGACAGGAGACGACAAAAGATATGCAAACAACAATGCAGAGTATCGTACGAGGGGATTACAGTAATGGAATGAAGATAGGAAGAAGTCTCCGTTTCACTGGGACGGGTTTAGACACCCAAGTAGCCCTGTGCGGCTACACTAATTGTAATTATCAGGTACGAATCCCTAAGGGGAATTTCCGTAATCATGTACATATTATCAGTATAGTTATGCTATTCTTGTGTTGCCTACCGAACCGCATATCGTTTTCCGCGAATACTCTGATAAATGTGAAATTAAAATAAGGGTGTGACATTTTGGTATCAGAGCAAGGATTCTGGCCACAGAATTGTCTGCTCAGAGTAAGTGTAGCGGTTCTGGCAACAGGATAGTATACTGATAAGGTCTTGATTACACAGTGATAGGAAATATGCATGGACAGAAAGTACCAAAGGAGGGTATCTTTCCGATTTATGAATCTACCCTGAGAAATGGCGAGTACTAAACGGCCGCTAGTGGTGCAATATTAGACGAGAATGGTCTAAGGATATTGCGGAACCCAAGGATATGGGTACGGCCAAGGCTAATGTACGGTCCACACTCAATATTTTGGTGACCGGAGATAGCCGGCATGTCTTTTGAGACAAGGGTAGTCACAGGGTACACGTGGATGGAAACAGTAGAAGCCGGTATCTACATTTGGGCACTAGTACAAAAGAGTTAAGCGTGCTCAACCCAGGGAAATGCCATGATGGGTGACCCCCTGGGAAGTTGTTGCACATGTTATGTCATATTATGAAAAAAAAAGTAAGACATGTTGTACAGTAGTTCAGAGGTTGTATGTTGTTGCAGGCTTTCCTTGACTACTGTAAACATCTGTGATATGTTGTTTTTGGGGTACCTATGAACCCAAAACTTTGTGAAATGATAGATAAGCCCATGTGTTTATGCGTAATTTACCTCTTTCTTGCTTCATATAGTGAAACATAAAGGTGGTAAGACTAAGAGGTTTAGATGTTGGGCAAGGTCAGGAAGTTAGACCTAGCCTAATACAGCAAACACAGGGCAAGAGAATAGAATAGCAAATAATGATCAACGATAATCAGGAAGGTTATCCTGGAAAGGCCAATGTAGTAACTATAATCCCTCATACACTATGTGATAGTTAATATGTTGTATGTTCTGTATTTTGTGATATGAACACGTGCCTAGGGCACATTACCTAGCTATGGTCTGGGACCTAGCTGAGGTACACTGATCTTACCTAGCTGTAGTCGGTGACTCGGCTGAGGTACACGTAAGGGTTTCAACTGGATGGTTGGCCCTGAACTTTGTGTACACACACAAATTGTTGTTTTAACTGGGTGTTTAACCCTGTACTTTGTGTACACACACGGATTGATGTGATTTTCATTTTACACTATATGGTGCATGACATATTTATCTATCACATTTTCTATGGATGATTGTGGGTTACTACGGAAGGCCATGTGGTGTGAATAAAAAGGCATCCTACTTGACAAGGCTGCTAGCCACGTCCTAAAGGACTCGGGTACGAGGCCAAGAAGGGCCATAGGTGTGACAGTAATAAAAAAAGGGATGAGATGTTTATATCGAAATTTCCCAGAACTCAGTATTATGCATGGGATGATGATTGTGAGAGGAGCTTCATAGAGCTGATGATGAAAATTTATTAAAGTACCAACACTGATAATCCCAGATCCATAGTGGGCCTTTCTTGTCTTCACTGATGCCAGATGGCATGGATTGGGAAGGGAATTGAATTCCCAGATGCGAGCAGGCATAGATCGAGATGATAATTGAGCCGAGTGAGGGCATACGCATCTCGTCAGCTGAAGTTTCAGGAATTGAACTATTCCATCCATAATCTTGAGTTTATGATAAGAATGTTTGTATTGAATCAAGAAACGTTGCCTTTATGGCATAATTGTGGAGTTGTACTACGACCACAAAGATTGAAAGTTCTGATCGGAAAGGGCTACCTACGGTGAAATTTGATCGGAGAGGGCTACCTACGGTGAAATCTGATCGGAGAGGGCTACCTAAGGAAAGTTCTGACCGGAAGGGGGCTGACCAGGTGTATGGGCGCCTGTGTGAAGCACCGAGTATAGAACCCTAGAGTGCAGCCACCGTGACGATGAACCCTAGAGTGTAGCTACCGTGATGATGAACCCGCGAGTGCAGCCACCGTGATGACTAATCCTAGAGTACAGCTGCCATGAAGTTGAATCGTAGAGTAGGGCTACGAAAACATTGGCTCTCAACGATGGTGTATTGTAATGAATCCCATATTGAATGTGTTTTCTTGAGATAAGAGTTTATATGATCAGAATGATTCAAGTTCAAACAGGTAAAGAGTGGGCACAGAGGAATATAGATTGTGGGTGATGTCAGGTGTCATGGGAGGTTCCTGTAGGACTCCTATTAAATCATCCTGATAATATTAAAGCTCATATGAGGAGATAGACTTCAGAGTGGGCAGCGAAAGTGTGATGAATCTAGGTGCAATTTCGAAACTTACAGGAGGGGTTGATGTTCGCACCATTGTTTATCATCCCAAAACATATTATGGCCTTAAAGGTCAATAGTGTTACAGTATATGTGATGAACAGTATTACACCCTGAGTGGTGTACAATATTACATCCTGTGTGGTGTACAGTATTAAACCCTGCGTGGTGTACAGTATGATGACCTATATGGTCAATAGTCACACAACCTTTGTAGTTTGTGGTGACACATGTGAACTGGAATTGGGATGAACCCTAGTGTAGTAGGGCAGAATGGTGGCGAATACCTCTCAACAGCACCAGTGATAACAATCCCAGATCCACAGTCGAGCTTTATGGTTTACACAGATACAAGTAGGCATGGATTGAGATGGGTTTTGATGCAACAAGGTCGAGTAGAGGCATGAGCATCTCCATAGCTATAGACTCACAGAATGAATCATCCACTTGTGATATAGTGCAAACAGCGGATGGTCACATAGTGAATAGTGCACACAGTACGGCCAATAAGGGTTAACTAGTCATTTGATCCTAAACACCGAATAGGTCGGCAAAATGTGATGTGACTGAAAATTGTGACGAGCCGAGGCTCGAGGCAGTAAGACCAGTGTGACCAAATGTTTTGGTGTCCAATGGTACCATGTCTCACATGAGGCACGATATTCTACCATGGGAGGAACCTAACGAAGTGAACCATGGCTGGCTCACTAGCCCAACCTCGTGGACTCGGGGTGTGGGACATCCAAAAGACCGTGGACTCGGGTAAGGATTGGGCCGTTACATAAAAAAGACATCGGCTTACTAGCCCAACAGACCTCGTTAAGGGGGTGAGGATTGGGCCGTTAAAAAAAAAGTGATCGTGTGAATTCGGGTGAAGTTCCGAAGAGGCTGTAAGGCTTATAGAACCAAGCGTTGTGGGAACCTGTGTTTGATTGCACGTTACATATTGTGTACAGAATGAATGATGAATGTTGAATACTGTCTGATATTATTAATGGAAGTATGACTACAGTGTTACATGGCTTTTGAGCCTGCATGTGATAATAGAATGAGATAGGATTAATCCCTAAGTTGTAGACGTTCAAATTTCGAGGACGAAATTTATTGAACGGGGGGAGAAATGTAATATCCCGAATTTTGGGATTGGAAGCTTTGGAATAAGCCTAAATTGAGTGGACTACTAAGCCCCGATTTAGTAGATGTCCCAAATATATTCCCTAATGATTCTAATATCTTTGGGGTATTAAGAAAGTAAAATAATGAATTTGGGAGAAAGTAATTATGTTTTTGGTGAAATTGCTTATGAGGTAGTAAGATTGTCATGTTCATTTGAATGACCAAATGATAATAAAAAATTATGATATTTTACAGGATGAAAGTAGACATCCTAAGCTTTAATTTGATAGGTCATATGAATCAATTAGAGCTATACACAAAAAGATATGAATTTTTGAAGTTAGCCCAGAAAAACTGGAAAGTTTCTGAAACAACATGCAAAGAATGAAATTCTGGGAATTTTGTGATTCCATAAAGTAAATGTATATATTTTTCCTTGAAAATAGACTCAATAAGAGTTCTATAGGCTTTGGAATCACCTCATTTCGATTTTTCTAGAATTAGTTATGATTTTTCAAAGTTTGGGCAGAAATCTGCCAGAATTTTGTAAAAATCCGAAAATTGAGAAATTATCAAATAAATAAAATATAATATTAGATATTAAAATAAAAAGTCATCATCTTCCTCCCTAGCTCATTTCTGACGTTCAGCAAGCTGCATATAGAGAGAGAAGGTGTGGAATTGTAGAGAGAGAAAGGAGAAGAAAAATCACAAGGTAAGCTGATTTCTCCGACGATTTCGCTCCTAACGCGTATAACTCCGATCCTAAACTACTCCTTTTTGTTCTTTAAGGTTTGGAAAGCTCAAATTTGGTGTTTTCAAAGTTAGGGTTTTCTGCCATTTTTGGGAAAATCTTGTTGGAGCTTGAGGTAACTTCCAAACCTTCGTATATTGACTATTCTAGCTGCTGTGGGCAATTTAATCGGTGAAATTTCGCCGGATTGCCATTGGTTTTAATTTTTGGAAATGGGTATGTGTGCCTGTTATGCTGCCCAAATTGATACTAAATGGTAGTTGTAACCTAATGGAATAGTCAATAAAGTGGTTAGGAGTAGAAAGGAACGTGTTTACGGAGCCGAAACCGAAAAACCCCAATTTTCCCTTAAATTCCCATATATTTCGGCCAGCACTATAAATGGGCCTTAGAGTTGGATTTTCAATGATTTGATGATTCCATTGGATTCAGTGGGTGAAAATAGGTGGGGTTACAGTTGGGCACTTTTTCGGAAAAAGCCTAGAAAGCATAATTACGGAAACGCCCCTAAAACCCTAAAAGTAGGGCCGCCAAGGGCAATTTCGTAATTTGACATTGAATTTGATAATTCTGAGTCCGGAAATGGATTCCTTGGGTGGAAATGTGTAAGAATAGCCCATTTCAAAATTTCGGGAAAAGTACAGCCGGACCGGGTACGGCGGGGCCGGGCCGGGTCCCCGGGGGTATTTTAGTAAATTTTCAATATAGCCTCATATAACCCCCAGAAACACTATGGAAGTGTCTAAATGGTACATTTGACATTGTAGGATCGAATGTAAAGCCCCGAGTTGATGGCACACAAATCGAGGAGAAAAGACTGGAGGTAGGGGACTTACCTTACTTGCATGTATTTGATATCTTTGCTTGTGTAATGATGTATGTGATTGCTTTACTTGATTGTGTATAGCATCTTTGAATAAATGAAGCTCTGTTTCTGTTTTCGCTGTGGCCATAGTCTTGTTATATGAAACATTGAGCATGCAGAAATGTCATTATGGGGCATACATCTAGATAAAGCTAACATGTCATACACATAGCATCAATTATGCATGCATTATGGTATTTGTTTCCTACTGAGATTCTCTCGAATCTCACCCTCCCCTACCAACAATTTAGACAGGAGACGACAAAAGATATGCAAACAACAATGCAGAGTATCGTACGAGGGGATTACAGTAATGGAATGAAGATAGGAAGAAGTCTCCGTTTCACTGGGACGGGTTTAGACACCCAAGTAGCCCTGTGCGGCTACACTAATTGTAATTATCAGGTACGAATCCCTAAGGGGAATTTCCGTAATCATGTACATATTATCAGTATAGTTATGCTATTCTTGTGTTGCCTACCGAACCGCATATCGTTTTCCGCGAATACTCTGATAAATGTGAAATTAAAATAAGGGTGTGACACTCACCCTCCCCTACTAACCTTTCAGACAAGGTAGTGGATCGAGGATGGAGCAAGCAGCCAAGGGCGATGAGGACTCCTTCGGGTTATCATTATGGTTATTGGTTATCATAGTTGGGATATTTGTACTTGGATTTGGTTGTGTATATGTTGATGAGGATTTGATTATGTATATGAGATAGACTCAAGTAATCCCCTATTTGGGTAATTGTATATGCAAGGATGTGTCTTGTAAAACTTTGATTAATGAATGGAACCTGGGATTACTGGGGATTATGTTGTGCACTCTGATATATTTAAATGTGATTTGTTTTTGTGTAATAATTGTATTCGGAGTGTGAATATGAGACTAGGTTATTTGTGTTTTGAAAAGTATTTGTGAAAACTCCATCATGTGATGGGTTAGTAAATGCTATTTGATTGTTATTGGTCTCTATTTCACTTAAATTTCATAACCCGGATATAATTACGGCTGGGGTTTACACTTCCATTCATATTAAATATCATCACACATTCAAATATGCTAAAAAGGAAATAATAATCCAATAATACATTAATTATCATTAAATTATTAATTATATGAATAAAATGAGTTATAGAGAAATTTACTTGTAATACTACTTATTTAAGAATTTATAATACAAACACATATACATATAATTTAGTCCATTTTTCTTTCATAAAAAAAAATAGTCATTCACAATCATGCATAATTCACAAGTATATGAAAGAATATTCAGAGTTACCTGTTGCTTTCTATTTCACAAGTAATCACATAGAGGTAATCCAAAACCCTCAAAGAGAGTCTACAATATTACACACATAAATAGTTATTAATAAACTAATTAAAACTAGTCTAGGATTACTCTAAAACTACCTTAAAACTACTGTGGGTCTTAAAAATTACCCTCCAAAAATCAAACTAGTTCATGTTTATGTGTAGTTATATATATGGCTACTGTAATTTTAGAGATTTTATATTAAAGATACTGTGATTAAGAAATTTCCTATTAAAATATAATACCGGAAGGAATTAGAAATTATCTTATGGTCTGTCAAAGTAATTATCGATGATATTTGTGTACACACATAAACAATTGCTGATGTGACTATGTGCAAAATAATCAATAAATTGCATAAATAAATAAAGAACAATAAAAAAGACGTTGGAGGAATCATAGATATAAAAAATGGGCTTTTGACTATCAAATATATAGTTCATGGGAGAGAGAGAAGAATGAACATGGTGGATATTACTTATTAATGAAAAGAGCCTTGTTTGTAAAAGGAAAATGCAAATAAATAAATAAAAACACAACTACATATACATGCTTTTTAGTTACTACAATGAAACTAAAAGGATGTTGGGGTGGGAGGATGATTTAACTCGAGAAGCCATGAATGTTGTGGTGAAAGATGAATGGAGGTGGGGTCAAGGCACAATGCGTATTGACACTTGGAGGGAGAAAAGAAGTAATGACCAGACTTACAAGAAAACAAAACGAGGAGCCATGTAGGAAGATAATTTTGACCAAAATCAAGAATAAGAGAAATGTCGAACAAGAGAAAAAAATGAGGAAGGAAGAGAGCTACCCGAGCGGCTGTAGATGATGCGACGGCTACAGGGGATGAGGAAAGGAAATAATATTTATATGGAGAATGATGTAGGGTTTTTTCAACAATTGGGTTTTTTTCAACGATTAGGCTCTTAAAATATCTGAATATATACTTTTTTTTTACCAATATCAATATATACTTTTTCTATATTTTAACTATAAACTACAATTTAATACACTTATTTAAACTTTAAAGGCTATTCACGTATTAAAACTTAATCAAATATAAATAATTTGACTCAATCCATTTAAAACCTTACAATTATTTTTTTAAAATTATTATTTATTTGAAAAAATAAAATTATTCGAATTTTATTTAATATATATTCTTATATGTATAAACAACTTTTATATGGTGGAGTTTTATTTAATATTTAATTGTAATTATTTTGTTTTAAGAAATAGACAATTCATTAAGATGTGAATTAATTCTAAAGATAGTCTCTTACTTAACCTAAGTTACAATTGATTTCTAAATTTAAAAAAAAAAAAAGGATGTTACATTTTGCCTAGAGAGGGGCAGTTAGTGCCAGAGGTGCACTTGCATTAAGAGTTGGTGAAAATCCAATCGGTGTAGATTAATGGGGCTGAGTTCTATTTATGTATACATGATGATGATGTGTTTATATTGTTCATTAATTGGTGAATAAATGGCGCATATCATATTTACTTTTCGCATTTTATGAATGATAGCATGTTTCTACTGGGATTCCTTGAAATCTCACCCCTTTTTAAAAAACAAACATCTCAGTGGGTACTAATGGATCGAAAGGCAAAGGCGTAGACACCAGGAAGTGATTGGCTCATGCCTCGAGGCAGGGTTAAAAATCATGGTTATAGTTAATTTATGCTTAATATATTTTGGGAAATCCTATAATTATTGGAAATACTGTAGTACTCTGTATTTTATCGACGGATGACTTTAGATTGTAAACGAATACTTTTTTCAGTATATATGTACTTTTTTGTATACCTATGGAATCTAATTTTTATTACCCTTCAAATATCGAAATGGAAACGGGTGTTGACACAATGCATGGAAAAGCCAAACAGACCCTAAGAGAAGAAAGAAGATTAATGAAAAGAAAGTCGAAAGAATGCCATCCAGTTTTTTTCCCCTTTTAGTGGCAATAAAAACTCAAAAGCTAAGAAGCTTGGGTATTTGAGAAATACATTAAGAAAAAACCATTTCAAATGCTCACCAGTAAGGAAAAGCTGGAGCATCAGCGAGTTTGTGTGTTTATTTTGGGGATTGGATAAATAACTTATTTTTACTTAAACTTATGGAATCTTAAGATTGGAAAAAAGTTAAATTGGGTAAAATGATGAGTGTTTGGGTTAGCGATTGGATAAGTAACTTAAAGTAACTTATGTAAAAGTGAATGATGTTTGGTTTGACTTTTGCATAAGTGACTTTTGTATTAATTAAGAATTGTTAAAATTATGAAAAATGAAAAAATGAAGGGATAATTGTGAAAAAAGTCCTCATTGACAACTTAATTGTCAATGGAATCTGGAAAGATATCTACACACGGAGAGATTTTTTCACAACTTTCTCAAAAATTAACTTTGAAAATTTGGTAATGGTACAATTATAATAAATTATATCAAACTCTAATTTAAATTGATACACTCCAAAAGTTTTTTCTATTGTACACATCAAGCTTAAATCTTTAAAATTATATCAAACTCTAATTTAAATATTAAATTCTAACTCATATTTTCACATAGCTCAAAATCTAACAAAATAAACCGATAAAAACCTCAATAATACCTCCAATAATCCAAATAAATCATTTAAATTAAATTTAATGGGTAAAAACACTATATAGAAACTAATTTATGACATGTTTATAAAAAAATTGATTATAAAATCATAAAACAACTAAATAATAAACCTAAACTAATTAAAATTAATTATTAATTATTCTCTATATTTCTACAGTCATATATTAACAAAACTCAAAACTTGCCTAAACTCTTATCCCAAAGTATTCTCTAATTAGCAAAAGATTACTATCTAAAGAAAGAGAAAATTATTTAGAACATTTTTCATAAAAGAATTTTTGTGATTAAAAGTGATTTTGAGTACCTTATTAATCCCCAAAAATATGAAAATACTTCTATCAATATTATTTTACACACACACATGCACATAAACTCCAATAAACTTCATTTTGAGGTTTATGACTTTTTTCAATTAATGACTTTTTTTACCTTAAATCCAATCGCCGAAACAAACACCCATTATAGCTTTTTTACTGTTTAAGTCCATTTGTAACACTATATAAGTCCGATTTCACGTTAAAACACTGAAACAAACGAGCATTTTATGTGAAAGATTAAAAGTCAAAACGTCTGTTTGGATTAGTAGTAGAAACTACTTTTCTAACATGATTTACGATACATTAAATAAGTTTGTGAGATAAATTTTGTTTTGATTTGCATGAACGCGCGTTTCCACCATTTTCACAAACAAACCCAAATTTTAAGAAAAAGCGAAGCTTGAAAAGTTGAAGGGAATGCCGGAGAGAGATTAACTGCAATTTAATATTTTTCTAAGCTAATATTTTATATACGCATATATATACTTAATCAGCTTGGAAAAGAAACAATGATGAGCAAATAGCCAATATATATTTTAAAATTATATACAATATCTTAATTATATAAATTTTAGAAATATTGAATCTTATAATTATTTTTGTTTTATATTCTCTCTTGTCCGTATTATAAACACCTCCAACATGTTTCGTAATATAGTGCTTTGTCTGAAACATTAATTTTTCAACCTAGTATTCCTACTAATTAACCAAAATCTTCTAATTAATGGCTTTTGTTGCAAGTAAATTTGATATTTAGCGAAAAAAATTGCTAATTTTTACTAATTTCATTGATGTATGTAAAATTATATTAGGTGCATATATATAATGAGATGAGAATATATTTCTGTTCAAACCTATGCCATATGACAAGGAAACTATTCGTCTCAACCAACCAACATGACACCCGATATTATTTTTTTTATGTGCATCCGGTATCTCAGAGCAGGCCATCTTTCAAGCACATCAACAGCCCCGAACTAATATCTGAATTGCCCATGGTAGGCACCTCAAAGGGTGGGAAAGTTGGTCAGAAGATTGAACATTTTTCCATGCCCAAGCGGGGATCGAAACCCCGATCTTGATTAAGGGAGGATGAGTCCTTACCACTCAACTTCATACCCCTGGTTTCTCCATCTCTTGTTTTTTATGTTGTGTTTTGCGTATGCATCCGACGTTAATTAATGACCAAATCCATTGCTTGAGATTGTGTTTAATCAATTCCTTTAATAAAAAGGCACATACATGTGATATGCCGACAGTAATGAAGAATACTCGTGCTGCCATTTATCCTCTCGTGAATAACTTGGAAGTACGGAGTAGGAAACGTACTACATGGTCACATTTTGTTTAATTATGTCGTTAATAGATTTGTGGTCTAATGATATAATAATTTTCACATAAGAGAGAGCTCGAGTTCAATTTTGATTGTAGAGTTAAGGAGTAATTTTACCCTGAAAGTTGTCACCGAAGGGAAAAAGTGTAAAAAATGGAATAATTTGGCCCTAGTAGTTATTTTGATTAATTTTGACTGTTTGTTGACCAAATATGCTGAGCTGTCAGCTCACATGTCATCCATATCATTTTTATTAAAGTGCAAATTTGTCCCAAAAGTTCATATGTTATCTACTTCATTTTTTTTCAAAATTAGATTTAAAATTTCTGGGGCGGTCAACTAATGGTTAAAATTAACATGGATAACGGTTAGGGTAAAATTATTCCTTTTTTTATACTTTTGAAGTAAAATTGTCCTTTAATGATAACTTTCAAAGTAAAATTGTCTCTTGACCCTTGATTAGTTGATTGTAATCTTATGTTATTTGAAGTTAACATGTATACCCTCACTCAATAAAACTAACGTAAGATTTTAAAATTTAAGTGGTAATTTTTTTTTATTCAATAAACAATGGGTGTCTTCTGTACAGTCTGCCTAGAGTTAATGAATGACTCAGTTTTGTTTGGGTGTTCCGTTTGTTAGGTGTCCAACGGTAACCTTATATTAGCGTTTATCCTTCTAAATGAAGGGCAAAAAATGTGTTTGGTCATCTCTTTGTCCTATGACTCTTTTGGGAGCAACAATATTTTTTCATTTGCAATTTTGCAGGTTCAAAGTCCTGAGTGAACCCTGTTGGGTTAGATCTAACTTGATCCACTAAACTGATGAACTGGTCTAAGTAGACCACAACCTCAACTTCCCTTTTTTAACTTCCTTTTATGGGATGCAAAAATTCAACTTGGTAAAACAATAAAAATACCCACAACCATATACAACTCATCACAAAATATTACTCCATCTGTTCTTTAATCTAAAATTATCTAATTTGATTAGATTAAAGAAGTAAGTTGAGTTAGTTAGTATGACATATATTTTATAAGATACCATAGTCATATTCTTTAATTTCCTCATTCCCTCTTCTCGTTGATTATTATTGAGTGTTAAGGGAACATCAATAGGAGTAAATTAGAAAAAGATAGACGAAATATAAAAATTATGTCTTATATTAAAAATTGGAGGCAGTAAAATGGAGGGAAGTTCTCTGAACACGATTGTTATTCACAAAACTTTACTTAAGGGACATTGAGTTGTTTTACTAGGTCTTCATCACTGTTAGTTATTTAAAGAGATTTCTAGACTTGCACAAACCCAACGGTACCATACCATGCTTGTTAAGATATTCACTGGTAAGATCACTTGTGACATGAAGGATTACTGAGAACACCATAAACACTACCAGTGATTTATGCAATTATTAAATCACTCATGGTTATATGTTCAGATGCTTGTGGAATGGGCATTAATTAAGCCACACAATATTTGTAATAATGATGTTGATATAACGGAATGGAAGTCATAAACAATAAATAATTATATCATAAAATTTGGATTTGTTTCCTCCCTTATCACATGACCTTAATTAAGAAGAATGTCACGGAACAAAGCATTTAGACCTTGCTTACGGAGACTGTATCAACATAAATAGATCTACATTTCATATTACATGACCGTTTATGGAATGTCTTGATATTTGGATAAAAGTGAGGTTTCATAGTGTGTTGGAGTTAGAGTTGTATTAATTAAACGGTTTTTTTAGAAGTTTATATTTGTTTAAAAAAAAAAAGAGCTTTCAAATTGTATTTGATTATTTTTGTTGGTATCCACAATTTCTTTACTGCTTCCGTCTCTGTCCTAAATATAATATTCATTTAATTTTTTTTGGATAGATTAAGAAAGTTAAATAAATTACTTTATATTCTTTATATTTATCATTTTTTCTTTAAATTAATTTATGTGACTTAAAAACTAATGTGTAATTCAATAATACTATTTATTATGATTAAGCAATTTATTCAGCTTTCTTAATTTATTCAAAAGAAATCAATTAAATGTTATATTTATGAACCGAGCTAGTATAATAAAAAATACAAAATGGAAAAATAATTGTCTAAGTGTGTGTTTGGATTAACTTTTGAAGAATAGTTTTTATGATTTACGAGGTAAGTATGTGAGAAAAGTTTTGTCTCGATTTACAAAAAAAAAAACTTTTGAAACAACGGTTTAGAGGTTACCAAAACACGCACTAACTAAATAATTGTAACTGTTTTTTAACCAAATTTTTTAGATTTAACTATTATTAAATCAAGTTTTTGGACTTAATCCGACGTGTCACGGGAAACACCACCCTGTCCTGGGGGTTAATAATAGCACTATTTATTATCCATCGACCACATGGACATAGGATTTGTGAGATTTTATTACTATACCGCCCATTCCAACTGAACCGTTTTGCTTGTTCTTCCAATGCTGATCTCAGCCGTTCACACAAGACAATCTCAACCGTCTACTTTTCCCCCAATACTGCGCTAGGTCGCCCTCTTCGACGTTCTTCTTCCCCGTCAGTGTTGCTCAGTCGGACTTCTTTTGCTGCTTCGGTGGTTGCTTCGCCGGATCTTCTTCTTCTTCTGGTCTTTTGCATGAAGTCGTCTAGGAAGCAAGAGCAAGACATTGAACACAGCTCTCACGGATGACGGTCACGAAGATATTGCCAAGTGGAAGGATGAAATAGGTATTCTAACTTTGTTATCTTTCGATGAATTTTCGTTTGCAAATAGGGGAATGCCCATCACTGTTATTACTTGGTTCCGACTCTTTATTTTGATTTTCTTAATATAATACTGCCATGTTCCTTCGATAGCATGCTTGATAAATGTAAATTAATGTCGTTTAAGATTGTCGAGATTGTGCTCTCCAGAGCTAATATTGTTCAATTTTGCCTTTGAGCGCGATCTCACGAGTCTCTTTTTTGTGTAGCTGGTAGATGCATTGATGTTACTGGAAAGTGGTTATATGTTCATTTGATATTTATTCACAAATTCATGTTATCAAGGAACAAACTGGTTTTATTAGGAGCAGGGGCAGGAACTCAGCGCTTTGCATTTAAGACCATTTGCTCAAAGTTCACCTTATCTTTATCAACGACTTCCCGCTCCCTCCTTTTTATCTCACTCAGCCTACCTGCTTTTGTTTCTGATACAAACCTTTTCTACTCTCTCCACTTCTTAATTAATATTTATTTTGTGGTGTAGTTCATTCGTCACACTTTAAATTTCGTTATTCTAGTCGAGTGGTGGTCTGACGTGTTGAATATTATCTTGGAAGAATGGGAGCAGCAGGAGCTGTTGTAAGAGGGGTCAGTGTTTTCTGTTTAACCATACAAGAGGGCTTAATGTTCAGTTTGCTTCTTCTTTGGGAAAGAAAAAGCACGTACCAGAAGTGACATTTCTTTAGCATCTCCTAAACAGCATCATTGTGGGGAGAAGCACGGGTATGCACTTCTCCCAGAAGTGCATGCAATCCAGACATGTGGTTCTCGAGCTCTAGCTTCCCTCAGGCTCTCTTTCTGGCTGAGATACCCTACAGCTCGCTATGTGCTGTTCAGTTGTGTTTTGGGGCTTGGTTTATTTTTGGGAGAATGCCATTTGGTCAATTGCAAAGGAATCATTGACACTTTGGTCCCTCAAACACATGACCCTTTTGAGATTGACAACATACTCCTCTGGTCCTTAATATAAGACATATTTACCTAATTTGATTAAATTAAGGAAGTCAGTTAAGTTAATTACTAGGACATGTATTTTCTAAAAGACTAAAACACTCTAGTCATCTGCCTCAATTTCCTTATTCCCCTCCCCTCCTTGATAATGTTGAACGAGCATCAATAGGGGTAAATTAGGAAAAGATAGACAATATGAAAGCTTTGTCTTATATTTAGGATCAAGATCAACTCCTCAAATGTATTTTATATTAAGGACCGGAGGGAGTAGTATATTAACATTTTTTTGCAATAGGGACCAAAGTGTTACTAATTCTTTTATGAGGGACCCAAATGACATTCTCCCTTTACTTTTCTTCTCACCCTTTCTCCTCCCCTTCATCGTTAACAATTTGCTTTTCAGAAAATTCCCTTGGCTCTTAGCTAAATCAATGTATATGATTAACAGTGTGTGTGTGTAGTTGTGTAAAAATCCAATTAATTAATGTTTAAAATTTTTGATGTGAAATAAACCTTTGAATTGCTAAATTCCATTCTATGTATCATTGCTTCTAGACAGAGATGAACAAATAATATGCATGGAAGAATTTTTTTATGGAAGAACACAGAATATATTTAGCAGAGGGGAGGACTTTGGACTGAGAATAGAGAGGCAATAGTTTGACACTCTAAACATGGGTTGGATGAGGGAAAGGGAGTTTTTTTGCGTAGGTCATATATACGGAGGGGGATTTTCTCTTTTCAAGTTAGAAATCATATGAACAGAGAAACAATGCATAGATGTTGCTGTTGCTTGTGAAGATAATAGTTCTTTGGAATTTTGAAAGTCATAACTTCGATTAGAATTCATTGAGCGTTAGAATCCCCCCCCCCTTTTTTTTGTTTTTTAGGCTGTAAAAAGTATGGAGACATCTGCTTATTTGACATTAATGCAAACAACATTTTGTACTCTATTAGGTGATTATAATTATGTATACATCATCATAGATTGGCAGTTCAACATGCAATCATGTTCTTTGCATATTTTAGGGAATATTGGGATGGCAAATCCAAGATTATGTACCACATTTTGGATTCATTAGTAAGCTTGAGTTTATGTTTTGGCCACAGTAACGACTAGTGCTTGGATATGAGGACAGAATGCTAGTGTGACGGGCGTTAAACATTTGGTCTTTTGCTAATTATATAGAGGATAGATTATAGAGATAATCTTAATGTACTTAGTTGGAGCTCCATGACTCTTGTGTTAGACTATATGATAGCTGAATGTAATATGAATGTTTATGGATTTTAGGAGTTAGGGTAGAAGAGAAGAGAAAGTGAGGATTGAAGAAGAATTAGAGAGGGATTTGGAAGAAGAAGAAGAGAGATAGAGAAACAGAGAGAACACATTATCATTCCATCATCATAAGTCTGACAGAAAATACAATTGGAACAGACTCTCTTATTTATAGGCTTATACACAGCCCTTCTAACTAATCTAATGGCCATCATTCTAATTTGCTAACTAACAACTGTCATTAGCCTAACGGCTATATCCCAACACTAAGCTAGCTAACTTTTAAATCTTTATTATGTTTACATATCACTATATAAGTCCCACATTGTCTTTTGAGAGTTAAAGAGAGGATAGATTATAGTGTTCATCTTAATGTACTCAGTTAGAGCTTCCTGATTATTTAGTTAGAATATACAACTCCCACATTGGTCGTATCGAGGCTATATGGCATTTAAAATACTATAGGTGTGAGCAGCACAAGCCTCCATGTACCGTATCTTTCCAAATCACTCAATCTTTATCTTTAATTCTTTACTTTGTATCAATTGTCAAAGCTTGGTGAAATAGAAGAACAAGTCTTTTAGAGTTTTTGTTTTAGGGAAGCCTTGTGCAGAACTCCTGCCTCTGTTCTGGAGGGTGGCTGATGACCATCTCTCATGGTCCTCTGGCCCCTTTTCCAAATGAAATACTTCATCAATCCTTTTGTTTTTTCATACTTAAATATAATTGACTACTAGTCATTCTGTGGATTTGTTGTGGTAAACCCGAAAATTTGGCTGCAAAAAACTGTGAGGCTAATTCCAAGCCATAATAGAAGTACATTTTATGGATATTTGCAAAGCTGTTTAAAGAGATTTCTAAAGTTTCCTCTTCACCTTGCTATCCTCAGTGAAAAGGGGTTTTCAATTGAATGCTAACCATAATAGCAAAGCGATCTGGGAAACTTGAGAATTTTTTGGGTAGCATGAGGTGGAATGGGTGCTACTACTAAAGGCATGTTTGGGAGAGCTTATTTTGAGAAAATAAGCCCAATTTACGCAAGCCGAGAAAAAACTCCTCTCACATACTTACCTCGTATACCGTGAATCACGAATTATAAGCACTTATTACCCAAAAATAAGCTCTTCCAAACGAGCACTAAGTGATCTGGTGGACAATATGTGTGCTGGGTCAGTAACATGTCACTAAAATGAATGATCTAATCAGCATTTCTATAATCTCACAATAAGAGGAAGGGAATAGCTTCCTGCCCATTACCCCCCTTTGGCCCGCCTCATCCATTCCTCTTCAATTTACTCAAATTATAAATAGTATGATACTATCGATATAATTAACAGAAGAGGGACTTGTTTACTGTTAGAAACAATTTAGAGGGACCTAAATTGCAATTTAGCCTTCATTTTCTTTTCCGTCTTCCATTCTCTCTTGAAATAGCATCAATTGACGTTTTATAGGAATGTCCTATTTCCTTATATTGCCTTTGTTGGCTTCATAATTTTATTATTGTTACTTAACAATTCAATGTCTGGATTTTATTCTGTTGACCTCATGCTTCATATTTCTTACTATCTTGTCTTTCTATCAAGCCAGCAAGAAATGGCTCAACAAAGTGTTGATTCTAAATCTGAGCCTGGTCCAGGCAGCTCTAAAACAGGTTTGCCTAGTGATAAGCTACTGACTGCTACAGTGAAGAAGACAGCATTGAGAGAGCTGCCAAATGATAATAAGATCACAGTTTCAGCCCCTATCGGAAGCTCCTCAATTTTAAAGGACAAGAGCCGCTGTACTGATTCTAATAGAGTTTTAGGCACCAAGAGACCCTCTTCTGAGTCTGCAATGAATCACAATCACCCGCAATCTCCCGGCAATAATGCTGGAAATGGACATCTCGTGTATGTCCGTAGAAAAGCTGAAGCAGACTTGGGAAAGAACACTGCTTGTGGGAGTCCAAGTATTAGTGCCTATTCTCCAATTTCAAGTTCCAGGCAACCTGGTGAGGATGAGACTGCTCAACCAAATTCCCAGATAAAGGAGCCAAAGGTCTCTTGTTTTCCTGCGTTTACACCTTTTCCAATGACTTCTTCAGTGAGCTCATCTGGAAAACCTTCAGTTCCTTTCTCAATTGGGAACTCTGTTATGAGGCTAGCACCCGTTGAGTCCGGTTTTGCGACAACAGCTGGTCCTACTATTGGCAACACAACAGGACCTAAAAATGCACACTGGGAGGATCGATACCACCGATTGCAGATGTTTTTGAGGAAATTGGACCAATCTGACCAAGAAGAATATATCCAAAGTATGCCTATTACCTGAAGAGTATGCCTTAAAGTGCTTTCTATTCTTAATTCTATGCATCTGATATTTTCCTTTTGTCTGATAGTGCTTCAGTCACTTTCCTCAATTGAGCTCAGTAGACATGCTGTTGAGTTGGAAAAGAGATCTATTCAGCTTTCCCTGGAGGAAGGTAATGAAACTTGATGCTTTATTTGTTTCTTCCATATTCATTATTGGCTGAAAGTTTTTCTTAATCCTAAATTGGGCAAGTCAATTGGCACGAAGTGGTGCATTAGGTGTTAGCTGAAAATCCTTTGGACTGGGAATAAATTAACGTCATTAAATTGCTGCTATGCCTATAAACTCATCAGCGTTTGATGTCTCTTTCAAATTTCAAATGGCTCAGAGTTTATTTTTGAATTATGAAATTAGTTTAATAGGTTAACTATCACCTTCCTCCGGCTTCTACTGACAATGATTAATATCAAAGGTTAATAGCTATTAGTCCGTATTTTTATTTTCAGAATTTCAGAATGTTGTTCACTTATGCATCACATAACTAGTAATGTTATATTCCTAACAATATGACAGTTGTTTTGTGCTATTCTTGCTTTGTATAGGAACTCTGAAATGTTTAATCTTTGACAGATTAACCTTTTTGTTCCTTATGGCTTTTGAAAATGAATAACCTACCTGAATTTGCTTATCATGGTCATTACATTATAGACTTCATTCATTTTCATTTGGACAAAGTTGCACCTATCAGCATTGCCAAACTTTTGCGTGCATGCTTTCTTATCAAAGAGAGGAAAATGAGGGGGGCGGGGGGGTCAGCTCCAAATTTACATTTAATATTAGCTGGGCGTGTTTTGAGAAACCGGGAAGCTGAACATTAACTCGCCTTCATTGTTATCCAAATAAAAAGCAATCAACTCCTACTTGCTCCCTCCAATCCTGCATATTAGTTTCCTTCTAGAATAAAATGATGGCTCTATATATTAGTCACTTTGCTTAAAAAAGTGGAGCGTTGATTAGTTCCTTTTATTTTTTAAAAATTGACCCTTGCCTCCAACTTCCTAGGACTTGCTTTAAATTCATGCTTTTAAATAGAGGTAAATTTAGAGAGTTATTTCATTTTTGAACATTTTTAATTATTTAAGTACCTCTCCTTGGTTTTGATGTAGTAGTTAGGAGTGCCCTATATTTATGACAACAGGGAGTACCTTTTAATGCTAGCAACATCACGTTTGTTTATAAAACACCATGGTGCACATAAACTTTCTGACGTTTTCAACTTTGATGACAGCCAAAGAATTGCAGCGTGTTGCCGTTTTAAATATCTTGGGAAAATCATCGAAAAACCTCAAAGCACCAGCAGATAATCACAACAGTTCAGAGAAGAAGGCATCAACATAAGGAATGGCCCATTGTATATTTCATTAGCTTTGAATTTATTTGCTTATGATCTTTCTGCTCTCTTGCTTCTAGTGATTTCTGGTGGGGGAAATTTGCTAATTGTCGTACTTTTGATGGGCTGGGGTTAACATGCTACTACTACTAGTGTGTATTTGTTTATTATAGGGATTGGCCATCCTTCATTGCTATTCATTAAAATGTCAATTCTGAGTAATTTTCATTTACACGTTATGTTTCAGTGGATGTGCATCATGTGACCCATAAATATGAGTTGAAGCTGACCTTTTTAATAAATAAGCCTGGTACTTTTTATTTGCTCTATAAAACAGATCTCGGAGGTAGTATATTTGGTTTGCTCTACTGTGACTTTAAACATTCCCTGAGGCTGTAAGGACTGTAACCAACCTAGATAATGAGAGATTGTCGATGCCCTTGCGCTGGTAGTGTTCATTATTCGTAAACCATTAATAGTGTAAAATTACATGTATTATTGGATTGCAATATGTTTCGCCTTGGTTTACTCCGTCTATGATCTTTTTAAAGTGATATAAAAGCTTTTAAAAGCATTTGTCAATGCTTTTAGCTTTTATTATTATTATTATTTCAATCTCACCTGGCGGGATAAGGCTCTGTTGTTCTATTGCATTATCATAGATTATTTAAGTGGTTTTAATGCTCATAACAGATCACCATTTAATTCATTCAAATGGAGTTAGAACTTCCTTCATCTTTGGAGCGTATGAAGTTGAATGGTACTAATAATTTCAAATGGTGTTATCATTTTGTTGAATTGCCACCTTGGTATAAAATTGGTCACCGTATCGTAGCTTTGGAATCATATATCTCTCATAATAAACGTCAATGCCGTCCCTCATAAGGGTTCAAGTTGTTAATGTACGCAATGTGGACGCAATCCCTATTGTGATTTACCTGGAAAACATTTAAAATTACTCAATCCCTCACCCAATCCCTCTCCCTACAGAGGTTTTGATGTGTTTTCCTCTTTTGTATTTGACCGTTCTTGACACACATAATGGTCTGAATAATATTTTCTGTTGATTTACAAGGAATAAATTTCATGAGTGTATGTATTCACGTACCAAGCAGCAATTCTAGGAGTTATTCTTGGAAGGAGATAAATGCGAAGTAATATCTAAAATGAATGTTTAGATTATAATCCATTGATCCTGGGATCAGCTGTTACTCTATGCCATCTCCATTCATGTCCTACACAAATACACGATGTTGGTAACTTTCACTTTAATAGATAATGTCAAAGATAAAAACTTTTCCCACACCATCAAACTTATTCCTCAATCTTGCATTGTTCTCGCTGAGCTTGCAATGTATGTAAAGGGACACCAGATCCTAGTGCTCCTCTCCACAACATCTAACATCAATGAAATTTCTGTTGAACTACCAGTGGTGTGGATCTTTCTGTGTGTGTCAGTGGATGATGTAATATGAGTCGGTTAATTGCTTCACTTTTCATTTGGATACAAATTGCTGATAACTGCAACTACACGTTCTCGCCTCCCCTTCAGGTCCCGTGCCACTGCCATCAAGCACAATAAACAGGGCAAACTGCCAGCACAGCATGACCCACTTAGAAGCTTATCTTAGGAGCAAACATCTAAATGATAACATCACAAATGGCAATCCAATCATATGAATATGGATGAAAAACTTTTTTTTCCTGGGGTTTGATATTAAATCAGGCTTGCTCAACAAGCCCCAAAACCTCATAATGAACACAAGCCATGGGAATATTTTGAAAGTACAGACTGTGAACATTTTAAGTCAGAGTCAAATCTTTCAGCCAGATTAAGAGATAGATTATGGCACTGCGAAAGTCATAATATGAATAATAAATGATAGAGCTGAGCCTACAGGCGCTGGAGACAATTATCAATTACAGATTGAGGACTAGCTCCAACTTAACCCATGGATTTCATTATCAGGATTCTAAGTCCTGCCTTATCAATAAACATGAATGCATAAAAGATCAGGTGTTCAATTTTTTCATTTGAAGGAAGACATGTAGCAATGCAATGATAATAAATGCACCCTTCACTCTATTCCCTAGTATCAACCATCTAATGGTCCGGTATTTTGATATTTCCGAAAAAAAAGGATAAGGACATACTAAAGTGCTTTACATTTTTACCATAAGAGTGACTTGTACACATCTTCTAAAGCAGTGGTTGTCCGTGGTAAAAAATCATCCTGATTTGACAAAGAAAATCATAGTAGAATAGAAGTGCATCAAATTGATGACAAACAGATAAGAATAACCAAACCATTCACAAACTTAGGGATTTTTCTTGATGCACACAGAATATCTCTAACCTTCCCCGTGTGAAAATTTTAACAGTTTTGTTCGCTTGGTCATTTGCAATCAGCATGTCACAATTACATTGATAACTAGATTCATCTGAAGGAAAAATCACACACACGCGCACACAAATTTTTTTAATATATTAATTCAACATTTCAAAATGACAGATGACAAGTAACATGCTACATATGCAAACAGAGATGTAAGATAGAATGCATTACTACCGTAAATCACTATTACTGTTACAACTGACAGTATTACATACATGCATGAGACGCAGATGACCACTTTCACTGCAACCACTATCAATACCATGTTATCAGTTTTCTGTATTTACATTATGTACCAAAAAGTAAAAGCTAAAATGCAAAGGTTTCCATGTTTAAGAACTAGCATGAACATATATTACCACTTACTAACAAAATGCATATCTTGATAATCTCTATAGATTCAGTCTGGTCTGTTTAAATGGAATCATGATGGCTTTGAGATCAGTCAATAAAGATTGTAGAGCATAAAGTTCATGATGCAAGGAGATCAGTTAACCTGGAGGACGACAGAATAGATAACATCTGCATATCTTACAGCCAAATTGAGAGACATACACCGAGCAGGAGCTAAAGCATAGCATTTTATCCTGTTTCCTTCTATGTCCAATTTGTCTCGGTTACGAAGTGCTATCAATGTCAACAATGCCACCACCCCGGCCCCTAGGGAATTTAAGTCCACAATATGACTTGAAACTTCACTTCTAAGTGAAGCTTCGTTTAATCCGCATAAAGTTTTTAGGTAATCACAAAGATAAAACCCATTAAAGAATTCAGAACAAGGAAAAGGAGATAAGGGGAGAACAAGAGATTGATAATTAACGGAATCGAAACAGAGAACAAGAATGAGCCAATTGCAGTTTACCTCAGGTTCTATAGAACCGTGATTTTTTCCCTCTGTTCAGATCGTGCGGTGATGAAGAAGGTCCCCCTGCGATTCCAGCTGCCCTCTGGTTCGAGTCACTCCTCACCGACGATGACGATAACGATGCGTGATCTCTGCGATGAAGACCGTGATTTATCCGGAAGATTGTGCCCCCTTGCGATTCCGGATGCCTCCCTCCGTTTACTGCAATATGTACTGAAATTGTTCGCCAGGTTCTCTCCCATCTCTTTCGATGTCGGTATGTTTTCACGATGACGATGAGAAGACCAAATCCGTTTGGGTTGGAAGATTGAGAAATGGAGAGGAAGGGAAGGTGTGGGGTTTTGGGAGATTGGGAAGAAGAGGAGGGTGATAATGAAAAAGATGAAATGGCAAAGCTGCAGGTATGGAAGTGGGAGACCTTCTTCATTGATCGATCGATCGTCATTTCAGTCTTTTTATAATTAGTATATATTTATTAAATAAGATTAATAAAATCATTCCCTCTAATTAACACATTGTACCAAACATATTTTTAAAGCATCAATCCCAATCCCATTCCCAATCCCAATCCCAATCCATCAAAATTCAATACCACGTACCAAACAAGGCCTTTAGGCTTCTGATATTTTAAATGCTAATAAATGTGTGAATGATATCTTTTGTTTATATATTTTTATATTATACATTTGGTGTTTAGTTGTTTCATTTTACATAATATCACATTGTTGTCATTTGAAGTAAGATAAGTTCTACATATGCTTAACGCTTTTAATCAATTTATCTATAAGATAAAAGTTGAGTTCGCAAAATAAAGTAATTGTCTTTGGTTAGTTTGGTGATAATGAAGTGATGAAAATTTGATGGTAGTGAGGAGTGGTGTGAGGATGGTGGGGGTGTGTGAGGGGTGAAAATAAAGGAGGTATTGGAGAAGCCAGCCATTCTGATGTGTCAGCTTTTCTCATACCAATCACGTTTTATCAGCTTCTCTGATAGTGTGCTAGCTTCTATGATATCATTTTGAAACAATAAAAAATTGGGGTTGAGCTCACCAAATAAAGAAATATCTTCAGTTAATTTGGTGGTGATGAGGTGATGAAAATTTGAGAGTGGTGTGTGAGGAGTTCAGATGAGGGTGGTATTAGAAGAAGGAGAGCCATCATTCTAATTTGTGTCTGCTTTTCTGATAACATTTTCAAACATGGGTCAGTTACTCTGATACCATCCCTTTAATATAATAAATGTGTATGACAAGAGCCAAGCCGAGCCGAGTTCAATTGTGGCTTCTCTCACAATTTACTGTTCATATGAACAGTGCCAGCTTCCATATGACTTTACGTCAGCACTACACTTCATGATACGGCTCTGTGGCTACCACATCTTTTTACCTTTATCTCGATTGTGATGGGAAGCAAGTCGGTGGAGAGTCAGAATTATTATGGGTGAAGTTATTATGGAGCACGTGGGTTGAAGATTTTCTTCTTTAACACCATATCCTGTTCAGACCAAATTTTTTGGGCTTGGTGTTCAAGATTTGAATTTCAAATCTTGAACTTCATCATTCCCTATTTCTTCTCCCTTTCTCTCTCCAGAAGCTTCACCCAATCTGCATTTTTTTTAACCCTGTATTTTTCTTTCCCGGGGCACACTGCTCCTGTATTTTTTTCATGGTTGTTCCCTCTCTCATTTTCATTTCACTGGATTCCTTCGGTTTGTGCTTGCTTTTCCATTACAACCTACTATGACTTCCTCTCCCATCAAACACCAGCATTCATCCTTGCCGCCATTACATATTTTTTTTCCCATTTTTGCGTCTAACACGGATCGGGAGAGGAGTGAACAACAAGAAGAAATGTCGGAGGAGCTAGAAAGCTTGGACCAGCTCCTGGAAGGTTCGATTTTCGCAATTTTTCCATTTCTCTAAGAGCTCAGAGTTCAATCGGTGTGTAAAAGCCTTCATTTTTCCCTTTCCCAAGTTAGGCCATATGCAATGTGACGCACCTCAGAGTCCATGTAATTCACGGGGCTTTTTTTTTTTGGAAAGAAATAATTGTGAATTGAAACAAAGAAAAAGAATTGAGTTGCATCAAAGTGAAAGTCATTAAATATGCAAAGGATAGCCAACAGTTCATGCAATAATTCCTTTATCATATCCCTGGAAGCAGTGATCAATTTACTTTCAGTCTGGAAAGAAAATATTTATATGCTTAAAATAGATTATGGTTTATGACTTGGCTCACTTACAATTATTAATATCTTGACATAGAATGTGATATTTATTGATCTAACTTTTGAATTACTTCGTTAATCCTGAATGTCAAACTATAGAGGAAACTTACACTGACAGAGCAGAAAATCAACTTCAGATTAGTATAAAATTTCTTGAGTATGATAATTTTGCCAACAGTGGATTTGCTGAGAAACTTGTATTATAAAAGGTTATCCAATGGTATAATATTGATTTTAAATTATAACAGAATTCCTGGATGCCTCTTACACCGCATATAATATATTCCTTGTCATATGGCTGGAATTGGACAAAAACTTTTGTGAGTATAAATACAGAGTTCCAAGGCTTCAAAAGTAAGTTCCCTTTTTGGTTTATTGTAGATTGATCCAGAGTTGTCGAGGACTGTAATTGTCTCAACCAAGCTAGATACTAAGATACCTCAATTTGCACGTCCGTCAGATGTTGAGGTTTTCCTTTCACCACCTACATGTACCCTTGATGGTTGCATTCTGGGTGATTCCCCCTTCTTCACATCTGTGCCTTCTGGAAGAGTTGGTTCTGGAAGTGATTCTGTATACAGGTCCCATGATGAGTTCAAACAGGTTCAGCCCTTTTAGCAATTCATTATTTTCATTTGATCTTTTGTCTCGTATTGAAAATGTTGTATTAGTTAGCTCCCCAGAACCTACTTGGTGCTTATCATTTATACTACTCATGCTTTTGCAACTTTGGATTTTTTTCCTTTTCTTTTGTTGATCTGGCTTGCAAGAAAGAAGCTGCTTATTTAAAAGCTTCCTTCCTGTTAATATAAAATCTAGACAAAATTATAGAGTCTATGTTGAAATTATGACTAATTTGAAACTCCATCCATTGAGTTACTATGGGTGAAAAAGGTTTCCTTAATGTTCTGTGGGAACTTAACGCGCGTTGACTTATTATGACTGACCTGAATGTTATCTTCTGTTAAGCTATTTAGTTCTGCTCACGACTTATGAGCAGCCCAAAATAAAAATTAGTGTACTTATGGGTTTAGGCAGTATGCTCGAGAGAAATTGAAGATGTTGCATCTTTGGAGGAGAAGTTAGGCAGGCCATTGTCGAAGCAAGAAAGAAGTAGGATAGGTGTAAGCAAACTTAGGTTATTCCTAGAAGAAATGCTCCAAAAGAGGTATGCATCAGACTTGATTTTTATTTGGGTAATAGGTCTTGAAATTTTTATGTTCTGTGCCTAAATAATAAAGAATGTGCTTGCAAGGTATATGGATAGCGTACCATTGATCATTCCTCTTCTTGAGAAGGAGTACCAGAGTGTAACAAGGAGATTGAAAGATGTTAATCAAGAACTGAGGTTTGTGTGAAACTAGAAATATTTTGTTACATGATCTGCAATGGGTGGGGACAATTCTGATAATTTTATATTTAGCTTTTACTGTTTTCCATGCTTATGCTTCTATTATTACTAGTCATTTTATCTTTTCTTCCAATTTTATACAGTTCCATGGATGAAACCAAATTAAAGGAGAAGGGAAGAGCCTTCCACGATCTGTTTTTGACCAAGGTATTCATCGAAAGAGCTCTTGCATGGGGTATTTGTAAATTCAGTCATCTTTTCATTATCTGATCCTGCTTTTTTGGGTTGAAGTTTCACCTTGGGAGTACTAGAACTCCTATTTTACATTATATTTTTAATTTAGTCAATGTCGCACATCTCAGTAATAGCTTTTCTATCCGATATTTTATACGAACTTCTATAGGCATACTTATTCATTTTTCTGTAGCTATTGGAATTCACAGTGCTTGAATGTTGAAAATAAACATCCTCCGGCATTTATTTCCACCTGACTTTATCATTTTCTATTATTCAGTTGTCATTGTTGCTTAAAGGGACAGTTGTTGCACCTCCTGATAAGTTTGGTAAATTATCTCAGCTCTGCTCTTTCTTCAGATATGGCCTTCTACTTGGTAAAAATATATATATATATAATTTCTCAGCATGTTTTCATTTTGGTTTTGCTTCAGGTGAAACACTACAAGATGAACGAACAAATGGAGGAGCATTTGTTGGTACTGATGGGGTTCAGTTCCCTTGCAAGCTAATACCCGTAAGTTACAACACTCTTGGTTTCTTTCTTTCTCTGCTGACTTCCTGCTTTATATTTTTAGAGGAAACAGACCACTCACTTATTTTATTGTCCTCTTTTTTCAAAGACAATATTGTTATTTTTTTTGTCCTTTTGGATGATGTTGTACTTATGTTATGTATGCCTTTTCATAATGAGCTTCAAATGAATGTCATATTTGTGTGTTGGACACAAGTTGATGTTGTGAAGCAAACATCTGATAAACTGAGTCATCACTGTATGTAGAACGCAGGGATGCATCTTTATGGTGGTGCACAATATCATCGGGCAATGGCTGAATTTCACTTTGTGGTTGGAGGAATCAAGTGTCCCCCAATTACAAGGGAAGAAATTGTAAATGCCTGTGGAGTTGAAGATATTCATGATGGAACAAATTATTCTAGGTAGTCTGGTTGTCCTCTGCGTTTTCTTTCTTGTAATAATAGACATTGAAGTTTACTTTAACTTTTATCCTGAATAGGACTGCTTGTGTAATTGCTGTTGCAAAGGCTCGTGACACATTTGAACCTTTTCTTCATCAGGTAATTACTATTATGAGAGTGAAGTTGCTCTAGCATCTTTTCTTTACATCTGAGTACATGTAATTCACGGGGCTTTTTTTTTTTGGAAAGAAATAATTGTGAATTGAAACAGAGAAAAAGAATTGAGTTGCATCAAAGTGAAAGTCATTAAATATGCAAAGGATAGCCAACAGTTCATGCAATAATTCCTTTATCATATCCCTGGAAGCAGTGATCAATTTACTTTCAGTCTGGAAAGAAAATATTTATGAATGCATGCTACCGTCATTTGCAAGTTAGGCCATGCATGTCTGCTTTACAATATTGTTATTATGTATCCTTACAGAGCAATTGTCATCATGGGGCAGAATTATTCCAACAACAGAATTACTGTGTGCATTTGCTTGAAATTGTCAATCCATTCAAAGATGCAATTGTTAGGTTGTTTACTCCATATACTTTTTTGTTTGCTTCTAATTTAATGCCTTCCCAAAATTACCAGTATCATAACATCTCTTTCTTAATATATGGGAGTCATATGTCAAAGAATTAATTAGTTTCAATGTGACTGGTTTCATGTAAATAATTTTGGCAAGGAATGAACCAGCCTAATGGGAATGGATTCATATACAAGGCAAAACTTGCACAATATTCATGTTGTCATTATGCTTGGACAAAACCCCCAAAGTTAGTTACATCATATGGTTTCGTTATATATAAATTTAGTCCTGATTTAATTACATAAAGGGCTATTGTTTTCTAATGCCAAGCGGCAAATGAAATGAGTGTTGATTCTGCTGAGGTGACACTATCACAGGCTAGGAAGGATGTACTCACAGCCCCTGCAAAAGGAAAAAGGAAGACAAACTTGAAGAGAAATGTTGGTGCAAATGAATCTAGCTTCGTAGCTCAGCCATCAATATATCAACTTATGAAAGATTGTTGAAAGTTTTTAAGCAAGACAAGTAGTTCCAAAATCAGTTGTGTGAAGTGAGGCAAACTACACTAAGACCTTAGGAAATTCTAATCATGCTGCTCGTGAATTCATTTAATCACAACCAAAATGATTACAATGTTTTAGCTTTCATCTTATTTCCTATCAGATTTAGTTATTTCTTAGCCTGTTCTAGGTATGACTTTCAATGTTTATGTTAGGTGCTGCTTGGTTTGTTGAAGTAGAACCCGTACTTTTAGTTTCCATGTTAATTTCAGTTTTAAATTTACTGTTAATTTTAACGTCATGGTTCCATATAAGTTTTTCAACCCGCTGCGCCCACCTTCTGCAGCAGATTTGGAAACACTGCAACTTAGATGAGTTGTATATACTTTTAATCTTTGCTAATAACCATATAATCAGAATTGTTAACACTTGATGCAATTCCAAGTTGTGCTGTTGAAGACAATAAGTGCGCAAAATGACCTCAAAACACTGCCACTTGGTAAATAAAAGCACTTGTCCAATTTTACAAAATACCATATGATATGATCGTCTCTGCGAGTAATTCCCATATAATGTATATAATATTTACATGTGCATGAGCATAACAGTTTCATTTTGAAGCACTTGTCTCATATGAAGTGTGGTAGTGGAAATAAAAATCTATTTCAATTCTGTAAGTCATGAGTGAAACTTTTGAGATCAAATTATTGTTGACTCTTGACATCATAGCTAATATATATGGTTTCACATGCATATATCGCTTTGTACTTACTCTGTGTAATCACGCCATAATTGCTTCCTATGTTGTCATATTGCAAATTTCGCCTTTTTTTTTATTTGGTATTCTTAAGCTCGCATTATAACCTACGTTGTTGCATGCAAAAGAAGCAATGATTAAAAGTTGTCTGTGAAGCTTATTTTCACTGAGCATAATTTTGTATTGTTGTTCTGTTAAGTAGATGTTGGTTTACTAATGCATTCAATTTTTTCTTTTCAATGTGTGATTGTTACAGAATATATATTTTTGCCATATTGATTTGCTCTATTTTTACAATGGGTTCCTAACGTCCATAATCTTGATTAGAAGCTTATGAAAATATAACCACATTGGAATTTGCTTCTTGTGTTGTTATATTTCAAATTAAGATTATTTATTTTGATAACTTTTTTATTCTTAAACCATGATTATACCATGTGTTGATGCAAACGGAAGATATAATTTGAATTAATTTTAAACTTTGATAACTTTTTGGTGTGCTGCATATTTAATTAGTAGTATACTTACTTATATTTCACTTTTTATATTGAATCCTTTCAAGTGAGCCATAATTTTTTCATAAAGATTTGCTCCCCACGCAACGCGTGGGGAAGTTCATGCTAGTTTTAGAGTAATAAAAGCATGATGAGGGAGGTATTAGTGTATGGACAATGTGGGTGGTGTGTGAGGAGCTCTGGTGAGGGAGGTATTAGGAGAAGGAGAGTCGGTCATTCTGACTTGTGTCAGCTTTTCCAATACCATTTAACTTATGTAATCGTTTCTAATATCATTTTGAAGTACATTGTGTCAATTGCTCTAATACTTTTTTTTTTCCAACAAACTTTGATACCATTTTGAAGCAATAAAAAAACTTGAGGACATAAAGGAGATCATATTGAAAACAGTATTGAATTTAACTGGAATTTAATTCATAACCTTATGTATGGGGCAAATTTAACTAGAAAGAACATTTACATTATCAAAAGAAATTATTAGCCTACCCTTATACAACCAAAAGAAATTGTTTATACAAGTTCTCGGTGTTAAAGAAAATTCTTGGATTAGTGAAAATACTCATACATATTGGTTTTAATATTTTAAAACTGATACAAAATCTATTCTTTGCGATATTTGTGAATGAGTCTTGTAATATTGTAATCATGGCTATATATTCCTCCATTCTGTAAGATTTCTGTTTGTGAGAAATGGTTTGATTGTAAAACAGAGTGTTTTAGTTGCTTTTATATCATCACATATCTGATCCTCCACAATCCATCCACCCACATAGAGCTTGAACTTCCTTCTTCTCTACAAAACATGAAGCTGAAAGGCACCAATACTTTCAAATGGTGTGATTATGTTAAGTGTTACCTGACTACCATTGGCTTGGAACAACTTCTTACTGAGGATGCCCATAGTTTTGATAACACAAAAACCAAGGTTTCGAAAGTGGAAGGATACATGATAGTATGCAAAAAGCCATAGAACCACACATTGCATTAACCATGTGTGGCTTTTCTATCTAAAGGTCATGTAAGGAGATCTAAGACAATGTCTAATGTATGTATTCTAAGAATCGTACCAAACTCTATAAGTTGTGGGTCAAGTTCATTAAGATAAAACAAGTCAGCATGCCGGTTGCAAAATACACTGAAGTTTTCATGGAATTTAGCTATTTCACTTGTTCAGGTTCTCTAATACCATTTTGGAACCTGTGTCAATTGCTATGATACCATTTTGGAGCAATAAAAGAATGATTATGAAGGAGGTAATTGTGTAAAGACGATAATGGTAATGTGTGAGGAATTCAAGTGAGGGAGGTATTGGGATAATGAGATTCAATCATTCTAATTTATGTTAGCTTTTTTAATACCATTTTGGAACATGTGTTAGCTGCTTTGATACCATTTTAGAGCAATAAAAAAACAATGATGGAGAACAAGAGGAGGTATTTGTGTAAGGACAATAATGGTAGTGTGTGAGGAGTTTAGGCGAGGGATGTATTAGGAGAATGAGATCATTTCATTCTAATTTGTGTCAGGTTTTTTTATACCATTTAACTTATGTCAACTTTTTTGATACTATTAATACTACATACTAGCCTTTGTAGATTTTATGGTAAATCTTGACCTAAAAGCCAATTTATTTTGTAGCCTCATTTCAAAATCCATTTGAAAATGAAGCCCCTAGATTTGATAACACAAAAATCATGGTTTTGAAAGTGAAATTCATGATAGTTAATTGGATGCAAAAAGCCATGGAACCACACATTGCATTAACCATGTGTGGCTTTCCTATCTGAAGGTCATGTAAAGAGATTTGGGACAGTATCTAATGTATGTATTCTAAGGATCATACCAAACTCTGAGTTGTGGGTCAAGTTTATAAGGCTAGAACAAGGTAGCATGCCGGTTGCAAAATACACTGAATTTCATTAAATTTAGTTGTTTCACTTGTATTAGTTTCTTTGATACTATTTTGGAACATGTGTCGGGTGCTCTGATACCATTTTGGAGCAATAAAAGAATGATGATGAAGGAGGTATTAGTGTAAATACAATGATGGTAGTGTGTGAGGAGTTCAGGTGTGGGAGTTATTGAGAGAATAAGATTCAGTCATTCTAATTTGTGTTAGCTTTTTTGATACTATTTTGGACCATGTGAAAACTGCTCTAATACCATTTTAAAGCAATAAAAGAATGATGATGGAGGGCAAGAAGAGGTATTTTGTGTAAGGACGATGATAGTAGTATGTAATGAGTTCAAGTGAGGGAGGTATTATAAGAATAAGATTTGATCATTCTAATTTGTGTTAGCTTTTCTGATACTATTTTGAAACATGTGTCAGCTACTTTAATACCATTTTGGAGCAATAAAAGAATGATGAGGGAGGACGGGATGAGGTATTTATGTAAGGATGATGATGGTAGTATGTGAGGAGTTCAGGTGAGGAAGGATTAAGAGATTGAGATCCTATCATTCTAATTTGTGTAAGGTTTTTTAATACCATTTAACTTATGTCAACTTCTTTGATACCATTAATCCTAAGTACTACCTGATTACCACCTAATGGAGATTTTCCCCCTATAAATCCTAACCTGAAAGCCCATTTTATTTTGTAGCCTATTCTTGGGTATACTATAATATTTAATTTAGTTCTTATTTGTGTTAAACCTCACATTTAAATCATAATTTGATGAAGACCATCAATCATCAAAATCTTATAGCTCTAAGTTAGAGTAAGCTATAATCTTTATGACTTGAAAATAATATAATCTTTTTTCCTTGTTATTATACCATTCATATTAACTCATGCTATCTTTGCAGTGTCATGCACTTACAATTATTGAAATATGGAAAAGTCATGGTTGGTGAAATCCTGACAAATGTTCCATATCAAGAATTTATTTGAATAACATATTATAAGATTTATTTATTTAATTTACAAAAATTAAGGAAATAAAACAAATTACTTAATTGTAAGATATGTGATATTATCTCTTTAAAATGTTTTTATATAACATTAGATTATATATTAGTTTATCAGTAAATTAGTTTGGCAAAACAATAAATATAAAAATAAAATAGAAAAATTTCCTATATTAAGGATAAAAATCCACTTCTAAACTAGGTCCTACCTTTATGATTGGAGGGGTTTAGTTTCAATTTTTTTCCTTTTTACTGAAATATTGAATTCTGTTACTCCATATGACAAATTGACAATTAAAAACAAATGACCGTAAACAACACGATCTACTTGTTTTGCTTTCAAATTCTACTCATAATGAATTAATTTTATTTATTTCCATAGAAATAATAACATAATTCTAATTCTAATTCTAATCATAATCTTAAACGATAAGGATAAAAAGGATAATTATAGGATAACCTATATATTTCTATTTTACTGAGATAATGCAAAATATTAAAAGATAAATAATCCAAAAAATCCTAACTCTAGTAAACAAATATCATAATTCTAATAAATTAAACCTTAATTAATCATTATCTCATAGGTTATCAATTAGTTGTGGTAGACAAGTTTAATTAAAACTGGTTTAAAAGGCGAGTTTAATTAAAAAATATTAAATTACTGTGATTCGTATGAAAACCCTAGGAAACGTGTTCCATGATCCCTTATGAATATCTTAGTTTTAAAGCGTTTTGTCTTTTTCCGCGAAAGCATTGTGTCTTGCTCCCACTGACAGATGACGGATTTTAATGGATTAATTTCGTTGCCGGTCGCCGAAGTTTCTCGTTTTCTTCAATTCCCATTACTCCAATTCCTTTCATCCTCGCTGGCAAAAAAAAAAAAAAATTCCTTTCATCCTTTGTTGTGCTTTCGTGCGATTGAATCAAAAGCTAATTTTATAGCTGCGTTCAGAATTGGTTGGAACTGGATTCTCTACTTCGCTGAAATGGGTCTCTTTGATTACCTGCTCAATTGGCTCCGCAGGTATGCTCTTTCTTCTTCACCTTCTTCTCTCTTCCTTCATAAATTTCTGTCACCGTGCCTCGTGTTCTGATGGTGCACAAAAATCTATCATGAAATCGCTTCGATATTCCCTTTTGAATTCGACCAAAGAAAACGATTTCGACCCCCAAGTTGGTGCTACTTCTTGGTTATGAAACCTGATGCCTAGTTGTTCTGGGAAAACGAGATTTTGTTTCATAAAAGATTACCCCCTTTGAGAATTATGATCTGAAGCCCGAATTATTCGCTTTGTAGCTTATAACTGAACTCGATGAATATGAAAACCCTCAAAATAGTGGGAAGGCTCCTTCCTGTGATCAGGAAATTTAGGAAGATTGCTGGGTTTTTTTGTTATGATTTACTTAGCATTAACAACTGCATTATCGGTCTGCAAATCGATGTCCTTCTGGCCGCTTCGGCACAATAAATATTAGAAAGTTTTGGATGTTCTTGCAAACTTGCGATGCCAGGGGAACCAATATGTGCTTTTACAATACTTACCTCTGAATGAAGCAAAATATAGGTTCTCAGAGGCTGTCTTGTTATTCTGAAGTTGGAACAATTTCAACTGGACCCATAACGTAGGGTGTGTTTGGTTTGAGGTGAGGGAAGGGTTAAATTACCTTTTTGGTTGAAGGTATTTAAATTTTAGGCGGGAATCCAAAATTTAAAATGACTGAAAGTGTAAATTTTGGGCAGGAATCCAAAATTTAAAAAATTGAGAGGGTCAATTTTGAATTTCTGCTGTCCAAAATTGTAATTTGCCATCCCTCCCCTTCCCTCAAACCAAACACACCCTTTTAAAGCCACCAATTTTGTTATTTTGAGCAGAATTGGATTTGGGCATTTAATTGTGCACAATGTTTAAAGTAGATAGGTATTCTAAGTTGGCACAGTACTTGTGGTTTGTTATGTGAGTTTTTTATGCATCTTTTGTCACAAAAAAGGTGACTTTTTGATGTTTCAATGCCAAGTTGTTTTAGCTATCATAACTTCAACAGTGTATGCACCTCTAGTGGTTAATATGAAGTTAATAAAGCAACCAACAAGCTTTTGAAGGAAATTTCTTCCTTTTTCTCCCTTCTTCTGTATAAACATGACCATCAGGTTACATTGATATGCTAATCTATGGGGAAAGAATAATGTTTTGGTGGATTTAGTTTTCTTATTTCCAAATAGGTCATTTAACTTCTTGTTCATATAACATCTATCTAAACTGTCAACTTCATTAACAGGCTTAGTTGACAGATCAAACAAGGTTGACCAAGTTGACAGTTTATGATACATATGAATATGATGTGAACTAAAATTTAAATGTCCAATTTGACACAAAGCAGCCTGAAGGGACCAAAATATCAATTTGATCGATTATTGAATCTTAAAGACACAGGCATTTTATGTGTCAAATTTCTCATAGGTAATGGGACCTAGGATGGGAGATCTGACCTTTTAAGTACTAAACATGTTTCCTTTGCTCTGTATAAAACTATAAATAGCTTTTGTGGATATTATCCAAAAAAGAAAGAAAGAAAGAAAGAATGGAAGAAAGAAAAGAAAATAAATGAGACCTTAATCTGGAAGCTGTGGGAAAATAGGAACAAGAATATTTTTGTTACCAAATCCACGACCCCTGACTCTATTCTTGTATCTGCCTGCTGTCTAGTTGCACACACCTCTAAAGCCGGAGGTCTTTTGTAATCAATAGAACCCACAGCTTAGTGGGCCGTGTTTTGTATCTTGTTGTAGATAATAGATTAATACATATATTTCCATTCAAAAAAAAAGAAAGAAAAGAAAGAAAGGTAAAATAAAATGGTCTTTTGTGGGAAGCCTTCAATCAAATATGGTTGTGCAAGACTGCAAGCTTGACGTCTAGCACAAGATGTTACAGAATTCCGGAGGAATAACATGCTTGAAAGAGTGTTATGTACATAATAATAGTGGATGATAATTAGTTAGTTAGTTGGGGTGCTTAGCATCAGATACGTGGCCATATTGTATATAAATAAACGTCAGGATCCTAACCTGTATGATCTCTATCTCCCACTTCCTCTTCCAACTTCTTTTATATATTAAAGAGACTACAACAACAACAAAGCCTTTATAATCTCACGGCACCATTGTGCGCTATCACACGACGCCATTGTGCTTTATTGCAAACCATATCTTTAGATAGATTATTAATCAATAGATCCCGCTTTATAATCTCATTAAGTGTTCGCTTTGGTCTTCCTCTATCTCTTTTTAAAGGATTTCATACCATTCTATAACAAAGAAACTCATTTAAAAAAAAAAGTAAAAGAGTTTGAGTTTTTATTTCTGATATTGGTATTCAAATATTTTCCACATTTTGACATCGATTCAGGTACTTTATATAAATATTACATTTTGAGGTCTGTAAGAGTAGAGCATAGAATCCATCGCTTTAAGCACCTTTTTAATTCTAAATGTCCATCTTTTTGCTAGTTTATTTTTTAAACAGGAGATGGAACTCTCCCTCGTAGGCCTTCAAAATGCAGGGAAGACATCTCTGGTCAATGTGATTGCTGTAAGTGAAAACAACCCTGAAATTCCATTCTGTTTATACACACATATTAATTATTGTCTTTTGGCATTAATCTTTTGATGTTTAACAGACAGGTGGCTACAATGAGGACATGATTCCAACTGTAGGTATCTCTATTTCAGACAAAATTTGAATGATATATTTGAAGATTGTAAAGATGTCATAGAAACCCATTCTTGATGTGGAAACCCAGGTTGGATTCAACATGAGAAAGGTGACAAAAGGTAATGTCACAATAAAGCTTTGGGACCTTGGAGGACAGAGGAGATTCCGAACAATGTGGGAGCGTTACTGTCGCGGTGTTACTGCTATAGTGTAAGCCTTTCTCTTGGTATTGTCTCTTCACAAGCTATAGACATACATAAAGTAGGCTTGTGTAATGCAATTGCAATTGTAAACTTACTTTTCTTCTATTTGTTTTAAAAGGCTTTTGGGTTTGCAATATAACAAAACTGACCTGACTGCAGACTAACTCAAAGCCATTTGCTAATTTTTGACAATTTAGACTCCAAATTAAGGAATGATCAGATGCAAAGACAAAATTTATATTGTAGGTGGTGCAAAACATTAATGTGATGCCTAAATCCTTTCCCTATATCTTTCTGTATCAAAAGGAAAGTATTCATGAAGTACAGGCATAGAATGATGACCAAGTCAGAAACCAATATTAAAGCATGATTTGATATTTAATTTAAGTTGATATGATGGGGAAAGTAAGCATCAAGTGCCTTAATGATCTGTCAAATGGGCTCTAAAACCATGCCAAAGACTAGTAATTCTAGAACTTTAAGCTTTCATGAAAATTTTTTAGGTATTATTTTACATCTCAAAATTCCTGTACATGTTAAAAATTCCACCAATATGCAGTATGTTGTACACTGCTGTTTGTTTTCTTGCTAAAATTTCAATATGAAGATTAAAAAACCGGGGAAATTGTAGAAAAGTCTTATATTGAAAATTTTATTGGCTATAAAGATCTGATAAGTTGTGGTACACAAAAAGTACCCGTACTCTGCAAATTCTACACGTACAATACAAAGTGCTACTCACAGAGTATCAGTACTCTGATTTAGGTCCTTTTCACTCTTAAAATTTTCAATAGGGAACTTTTTCCCAATTTTCCCTGTAAAACCTAATGTTGGTATAATGGCTATTGTTGCGGATTAAAACGAACATTGGGGAAGCCTAATGTTACATGAGGATTAAGCTTTTCTATTCATACTCATTGTGCTTTGTATTGTAGGCTCTTTAAACTAATTGGGAATCACATTTTGCAATGCATTTAACAATTTTGTTTTCTTTCTTTGATGAATGCAACACAGATATGTTGTTGATGCAGCCGATAGAGACAGCGTTCCGATATCACGAAGTGAGCTACACGAGCTCTTGACTAAACCTTCCTTAAGTGGGATCCCTTTGCTTGTTCTTGGAAACAAAATTGACAAGTCAGAAGCTTTATCCCAGCAAGCATTGGTAGATCAGCTGTGAGTTCAAACAACTCGATGAAACTTTTCTGGAATCTTATGGATTAATCGCCCTTGTTATGATTCAATTTCAGAGCCAATACTTAACCAGAAAATGCCTTTCTTTTTTTCTTTCTTTCTTTCTTTTTTCCTTTTCAGAGGTCTTGAATCAATAAAAGACAGAGAGGTTTGCTGCTATATGATTTCATGCAAGGAATCCATAAACATAGATGTCATCATCGACTGGCTTATCAAGCACTCAAGAACTGCTACATGAGTTTGACATGCCATTTCACTTTTGATCTTGGAAGCAAAATCAGTCTCTTTCCTTGGGTAACATGTTTATGTTTTTCTCCCCTTGGCTCTCGAGTTGTGCTCTTAATAAGCGGCTTTGTGCAGTGAATGGAACTATTTGAGTCAAGTCTTCTTCAACGCATTGTTCTCTTGTTCAGCAAATCGATTGTGTCCTGAACTTGGTTTCTTGTTTCTGTATAATTTTATTTATGATAGTTAAGTTGTTTAAACTTAAGATTACTTCCCGCTTCTTTTTATTCACGGTCTGAAGGTTATGATGGCATTGAGTCTAGGGGTGGGCATGGGATGGGCTGGGCAGAGCGAGTCTCATGTCCGATGCTCGGTCTAAAGGATGAATTGCAGTTTGATGCCTAGCTTTGTCCGATGGAAGCCCTAATCATTTTGGGCAAGGCAAAGATGGGTTAGGCAGGGTGAGCTTCCCTGCCCAAGTAATAATTCCCTAACCAATATCACATGTATAAAAACTCCAATTATATCTAATAAATACTATTAAAAAATTCAAATACATTTTATAATTTTATATCTTGAAATATCTCAAAATAAGTTTATAACTTCAGTCTTGAAATTAAAAAAAAAAAAACCATATATCTTAATAATTACATGGCAAATTATAAAGTATTATGTGTTTGCGTATGAATGTTGATTGATATGAATATGTTCAATTGTAATAAAGACTTCAAAGAAACAAAATTGTTTGTCTTTGATCTCAACTTTTTAATGCTTTATATTATCCATCTAAATCAAAAAACCACATCCATCCAAAAAGAAATGAGTTACGTATAAACTATGGAGGATGGATATTACATAATAATATAAAATGTTTCATAAATATGAAATAATATATATATATATATATAAAATAATACTTATAGAATACTATTTATTTTATATAAAATAATGTATATTTTAAATAAATTGTATATAATTTTCCAGACAAAGGGTACGATAGTTAGCCCAGTTCAAAGATGCCCAAAATTTTTTCATGCCACTTTTTTTGGGCTAGGCTAGGTAATTTTTGACTGGGCTCAAGTGAAAATACCAGGTTCTTAGGCATCATACTCACCCCTAGTATTGACTACGTGTTTGAATCAAATTCGACCAGGCTAGTTCTCCCAATAACGTTTGCTACATACTTCAATTTGACAGTTTATTAGTATTTCTAAAAAATATTGAGATTGCAAATTGTATTTAATAGATTTTGTTCAGATGCACAACTCAAAAAATTGTCTTATAGTATAAGATACACCTTAAAGTATTTTTTTAGTAGCACCCAACATCTTAATGTAATTTTTTTGGGTGTAATTTTATCCTTAAATTATGCTGAGTTAATTTTTTTCTTAACACTCTTTCATATTCTTAATACTCATCTTCTATGTTTTTAATAATTATTTTTAGCATTTACAATAATAAGTTTTTCAATTTTTTCAGGAGTCATGTTAAATATTTTTTGACTTATTTTTCATGTTTTTAACCTTAGTATTTAATTATTTTCAGTTCTGAAAATGTGGAAGATAAATACCAAAAATAATTAAGATTTCATTCGGACTTAATTATCATTCTGTCCCCACTGGGAGAAGTGCCTACATTTTTTGCCTAACAGTACCTCATATAAGATTGCCTCCAATAAGAGGATATCTTCATGGGACGTTTTCAAACATTATCATCTTAATGTTTCAAGGCTATGTTTATTTCGTTGTTATGAAGAGGAAAGCTTGAAAAATTTATTTTACCTCTGCCATTTTTTCAAAGTAGTTTGGTTTGAATATTTCCTCATAAAATAGAGGGGTTATAAAATTTTGATAAAAAAAGATGTAAGATAAGAAAAAAAAATTAAGTAAAAATCTTTTAACACTACTTTTCGAATTTTTTTAAAAAAATAATAAAAAAGACGTAAGATAAAAAAAATTATTATTGAAAGAATGGTACACTCGATCATGTGATCCGATATAACTTGATTGGTATAACTTGAGTGAGAATTGAGAAGTTAAATAACAATAAATCATGGACATAATTGCAAATTCAAATAATAAATATGATAAGGTGATCTACACTAAGGACAAAAAAATATTATCTCTTTGACTAAAAAATAGGATTAGGATTTAAGTAAAAAATAATGTACTAATATATATCTCAATCAAGGCCAGGAAATTAAAAGGGAGAATTGCCCAAAAATACCTTTGGGTAAATTAATTGCTGATTGATACCAAGTGTGCAAGTGATTTTTCGTGTGTACAAGCAATCTTCCGTTTTGTGTAAGCCATCTTCCGTGTGTACAAAAATCTTTCATATAAATGTGCAAAAAATCCTCCGTTATGTGCAAAATATCTTCCATTATGTGCAACAGATCTTCCATGATAGCATTCAGCAATTAATTTGCCAAAAAGGTATTTATCAGCAATTCACCCAAATTAAAATTGGTGCACTGAAATACCAAAAACAAATTATAGAAGCATATACAATAAGGATCGATGCATCTTCATACCAAGAACCATTCAAATCAAAGATCCCAACACTCCTAAAGGTCAAAGTTTTTTATGTTTTTTAAAGAAAACGCTTCAAACTCTCACCATAGACGTTACCTGGTTGATTTCCGAACAAGTTTAGCGAAAAAATAATTTTGAGTTCAATTAGGGTAGCAAAATATTTTATTTTTTTAAATAAAATTAATTGAAAATTAAGGCAGGGAAATTACGGAAATATTTATCTCATTGGATACAACAAGAAGCATTTTAGGATCGATCTCATTTCATTTTTCAAAACTTAAGAAAGATCGCCTTGAAGTTTGCCTATAAGGGCTCAAGCCGCTATTGTGTGGACAGCATAATCAATTCAAATTTTGATACTACTACAACACATACATATTAATTCTACTAAATAGTTCTTCTGGGTGAGGGGTTGCTACTAGGGCAAACTTCCCCATGCTTCTGTTGAATACTAACTCCGTGTCATTGTTGGGGACATTGTTATCATCAATACTAAACAAAAATAACTTGTCATATTTTTACCCGTGCAAATCTCATATGTTTGGTGTGCATTGCAATTAAGTTTCAACTTTCTCTTTCCAAATATTCGGTCTTGGATGTACTTATGGTGCAATATTCCTTGTAACACTTGTTTGATTGTGTTCTTTATTTTCCATTAGAAAACTATTTTTCCCTTTTTTCGGGTAAACTTCTCTTTCTTCACCTTCTGCTCCTCTCCTCATCAATTTCTACAACCATAACCCTCATGTTTTGATACAGCACACAAAACTCTATTTTGAAATCACCTCGATATTCTCTTTCAAAACAATCCAAGAAAACAACTTTTGAATTTAAGACAAATTTGCTAAAAGTTTCAGAAACAGTTGAAATTGAAATTGAAGGTAAAGGTAAAGTTCCTAAATTGGAATTTATATAATCACAGTCTATCCACCCACATGGAGCTCAAGAGGATTCCTTCTTATCTGCAGAACTTGAAGCTGGACCGCACCAAGCTCTTTAAGCTGTGGGTCAAAGTTCCAAAGCTAGAGCATGATGACAAATCTGTTGGAGAATACTTTGAAACTTTCATGGCAATGTATCAAGAGTTGAAGAGAGCATGGTCTCTGCATGATAACTTGGCTAACATGAGGAGAGTACACGAGATGCTACTCTCTTTCACATTTCTCGAAAGGGCTTAAACCAGAGTGGGGTCCAGCTTTAGATCATATCCTTAGTCATCCATAATTGCCTCCTTGTGATGTACTTGCCAACCTTCTCTCCGCCTTGGAACCAAATATCCCTAATACTTCCCTAAAATGTAGCTCATATTGCAATCCCAAATGTAGCCTTAAATGCAAGCCTAAATGCAATCTCTCCTAAGGGCACAAGCTGCTATTGTGTGGACAGCATAATCACTTCAAATTTTGGTACTGCTACAACACATACATATTGATTCTACTGAATAGTTCTTCAGTTTGGTGAGGGTTTGCTTCTGTGGAAAACTCCCCATGCTTCTATTAAATATTAACTCCCTATCATTGTTGAGGAAATTGTTATCATCAATATTAAACAAGGATAACTTGTCATATTTTTACTCGTGTGGATCTCATATGTCTAGTGTACATTGCAATTGAGTTTCAACTTTCTCTTTCCTGATATTTTGTCTTCGATGTACTCATGGTGCAATATTCCTTGTAGCATTTGTTTGATTGTGTGTTTTATTTTCCATTAGAAAACGGTTTTTCCCTTTTTTTGGGTAAACTTATCTTTCTTCACCTTCTTCTTCTCTCTTCACCAATTTCTGCCGCCATAACTCTCATGTTCTGATACAGTACACAAAACTCTATTTTGAAATCACCTCGATATTCCCTTTTCAATACAATCCAAGAAACAACTTATGAATTTAAGGTAAAGTTCATGATTTTTTATATCCTTATTAAAAGTTTAAGAAACAAATGAAATTGAAATTGAAGCTGAAGGTAAAGTTCCTGAATTGGAATTTATATCATCACAGTTCATCCATGCACATGGTGCTTGGGAGGATTCCTTTTTATGCAAATTCCTTTTTTGAAGTTGATTCCGAAGCTGGAGCGATATTCCCTTTTCAATACAATCCAAGAAACAACTTATGAATTTAAGGTAAAGTTCATGAGTTTTTATATCCTTGTTAAAAGTTTAAGAAACAAATGAAATTGAAATTGAAGCTAAAGGTAAAGTTCCTGAATTGGAATTTATATCATCATAGTTCATCCATCCACATGGTGCTTGGGAGGATTCCTTTTTATGCAGATTCCTTTTTTGAAGCTAGTTTCGAAGCTAGAGCACAGTGACAAGTCTGTTAAAGTGTAACAGATCAGCTCATCGCTCTCGATATTGTCTGCTTTGAAGCCCTATCACCCCTCACTGCTTTAAAATGCGTCAAGAGGAGGAGGTATCCAAGTTTTTATAAGACATCTTCCGTTTCCTCCTTAGCCGATGTGAGACATAATACTCTACCCACCTTTAGGCCTAGCATCTTTGTTGGCACATTGACCTGAGCTTGGCTCTGCTAACATTTGTAACATCCTAGTGCCTTACTCTCTATATTGTCCTCTTTATGGCCCATCACCCCTTACGGCTTTAAATGCGTTGAGATTGGGAGATATCCAAACCCTTATAAGGCGTCTTTCATTAATATAACACTTCACTCACCTTTTGGCTCAGAATCCTCACTGGCACATCAACACAGCTTTAAAAGCCGTTGAGAGGGGGAGATATCCAAACCCTTATAACACAACTTTAAAAGCTGTCGAAAGAGGGAGATATTCAAACTCTTATAAAGGGGAGATATTCAAACCCTTATAAGGCCTTTGAGCCTGGCTCTAATACTATTTATAACATTATAGTGCCTCAGCCAATGTGGGATATAACACTCCACCCACCTGAACTTGGCTCTGATACCATTTGTAACATCTTAAGGACCTGAGACAGGCTATGATAATAACATCCCAACTCCTTGCTCTCAATATTGTCTGCTTTGGGGCCCCATCACCCCTCACGATTTTAAAACGCGTCAAGAGGAAGAGGTATCTAGACCCTTATAAAAGGTTTTTTGTTCCCTTCCTTAGCCGATATGGGACATAACATGGAGAATACTATGAAAATTTTATGGCACTGTATCAAAAGATGCAGAGAGCATTGCCTCTGAATGATAACTTGGCTGATATAAGGAGAGTAGAAGAGATTGTTTTACATTTCTCGAAGGGCTTAAACCAGAGTGGGGTCCAGCTATAAATCATATCCTCAAGCAATCAGAATTGCCTCCTTGTGATGTACTTGCCAACCTTCTTCCCGCCTTGGAACCAGATATCCCTAATGCAAACCATATTGCAACCTCAAATGCAGCCCTAAATGCAATCCCTCCTTAAGGCTCGAGCCGCTATTGTGTGGACAGCATAATTACTTCAAATTTTGGTACTACTACAACACACTTGGACAACACATACATATTGATTATACTAAATAGTTCTTTTGTTTGGTGTGGGTTTGCTTCTGTGGCAAACTCCTTGCGCTTTTGTTGAATACTAACTCCATGTCATTCTTGGGGAAATTCTTATCGTCAATACTATACCAAGATAGCTTGTCATGTTTTTATCTGTGTGGATCTAGAGGGATGATCATGGTTAAACCTAAGTGGATTGATTTGTATCTTGTAAACAATCATTTGTTAGCAATAAAGATTTTTCCTAATTTTTTTTATAGATCTCTTAAGTCTGGTATACATTGCAATTGAGTTTTAACTTTCTCTTTTCTAATATTCTATCTTAGATGTACTCATGATGCATTATTCCTTATAGCCATTGTTTGATTGTGTGCTTTATTTTCTTACAAAAAACGATTTTTTTGGGGGGTAAATTTCCCTTTCTTCACACCTTCTTCTCTCTTCAATTTTTGCCACCATAACTCTCATGTTTTGTTATAGTTCACAAAACTCCATCTCAAAATATTCCCTTTTCAATCCAATCCAAGAAAGCAACTTCGACCCAAGCTGGTTCCTGCTTCTTGGCTATGCAATATGATGTCTCGTTGTCCTGGAAAACGAGATTTTTGTCCATAAACAATGACCCCTTTTTTAATCTTGATTATTCTCTTTGCAGCTTCATAACAGAACTCATTGAAACTGAAAACCCTCAAACGTAGCATTAACAATTGGATTATCAGTCTAGCACAAGATGTTACAGAATTTCAGAGGAATAACTTGTTTGAAAGATACTACTTTTTTGAAATAACGAAGTAAAAAAAGTATGGGTTTTTATTTCTTATAATCGGTATTCAAATATTTTCCTCATCTTGACATCCATTAAATGAATCTTACATTATTTGGTCTGTATGAATAGCATAGCACCCATCCCTTTTAGATCAAAATGTTCAGTTTTTTTTCCTTGTTTATTTCTTAAACAGGATATGAAACTCTCCTCCCTCGTTGGCCTTCACAATGCAGGGAAGACATTTCTTGTCAATGTGATTGTTGTAAAATTAAAGCAACCCCGATATCGTCCCTTCACAAGTTATATATAAAAAAATTTGTATAATCCATATATATAATGTAAAATGTATAAGAATCAAGAAGCCATGTAGTGCACGGAGGCCAAGTTATAATTAAGATAAAATTTAAGAAAAATTGCATAATTTTTATGAAAATATATTTTTTGTTGGTTGATGCGTCAAATCTAGAATATTTTTCAAGATATTTTGAAGGTTCACCCAATTTACTTTAATCATTCTCGCTAAGTACAATCCTTTAATCATTCACTTCACTTCACTTCAATTCACTAATCAACTACTTGATTGAGGTAAAAATGGGGTTTAATCATTGGACCCCCTAATCAGTAATCAAAGTCCAAAAGTGTGTCACACGCATTTTTTTTATTAAATTAAAGATACATATTGACATTCAAACTCCATACATTTGTTCTTTCATTAAAAATAGAAAATGATCTGCCTACTTTTTGTGGGGATCCACATCCTCTCTAGTACAAAAAAAAATAAGTCGCATTCAACCACTTCACTCAAATTAAAGAAGGATGGTTGGCTCATTAAATTTGTACTAAATTGAAATAATTTTTTAACTTTGCCCTTTTAATTTAATTTAAAAAATATATCTCATCTCCCTACTCTTTCTTGATATCTAATGTATCCCACCCATGAATATGGGTAAAATAAAAAATAGGTAATCAATAATTCTCAGTAAATCATATTATGAATCTAAGATTTCTTCTAAATGAGTCCTATATTTTGAATTGGAGGAGGGAATATACATGTAAAGGGTGCAATAACTGTGTTTTGAGCTAATTCCACTTCAGAAACCAACTGAATAACTCAGTTTCAACTAATTAAAATTGCTTGAGAAGCGAAAGCAAGGCCTTACGTTATCGCTTTTGCACTTTTTCTTTACAGTCAAGTCTCAAAGAACTGAAGTTGTAACAAAAAGCAAAAGCAATATGATAAGCATCTTTTAATCTATAATTAGCACAATATAATAGTGAACTGCTTGATTCTAAAGAAGAATATTAAAGGAAACTGAACTCTCAGTGCTGCAAAGTAAAACATCACTTCCTCACAGAATCAATGCGCCAAAAAGGAATGTACTCTCAACAGAAAAAGAGTGTCTATAACCACCTTGGAATGTGAACACAAAAACAAATTCGAAGCTATTTGAGAAAAGAAGTTGTTTGATATCACACAAAATCTTCAAATCAAAATACGAAGGAACAATTTTTCCAAAGGCTGCTCTATCTTTTTCTTTTCACATGACAATGTCTTTCGCAGAATGGATCCCTCTACAAAACTCAAGGGCTTAAGTGCTCAAAGATTATTAAATTCTCATATCCTTTTACTGAAGGGTTGACAATGAAGAATTTCAGCTTGTAATACCTGAAATCATTAGTGGCAACAATGAACTGAACTATTAAAGAATCTTATATATAAATTTAATCCCAAAAACTAAATGGATGCACGGATTAGTTTAGTTAACAAATGTGTATAATCATTGATTTTTAGGGATTAGCACTAACTAAACCTATTGATTTCAGAATTAACTTGTCAATTATGTCAGTCATGAGATTTCCACTTCTATAGAAATCTTTACACAAACCACTGCCATCTCAGGTGCGCATGTAATTCCGGATTGAAAGGGAAACATCAAATGTATCTGGGGGGAGATCAATGCACGAGTCCAAACAAATTATTCACATTTCACACAGATTCCTAGAACAATAAAAACAATTAATCCTACTCAAGAGTATAATGTAATCAAACTGGGGGAATAGATAGAGAGCCCCCAAGGAAGAGACTCTGGCGAACAACAAAAGGACTGGGGGGAGACAAAGGGATTGTAAACAGCTAGATTCGGTAATACCTAAATGAATTAACAAACAAGACTGTATTATGCATGCCAAAAACCAGGGCCATAATGAAATAATGGAGGTCTCACTTCAATTTGGTATCAAGGTGGGGAATATCCACTATCTGGATCTGTCACTGACTGAATCTTCTCTTCCGCTTTCTCTAAGCTGGAACGACAAATCTCCTCAGTTCTGCTAGCCACCACTTCCATGGAGGGTCGATTGTCAGGATACTGTTCAGTACATTCAAGTGCAAGCTGCAAGAGCTTGACCATCTCCTCCTCAACATTCTGATATCTGAGAAGCTCCATGTCAAAAATCTCAGTGTTCCACTCCTCTTGAACAATAGATTGGACCCATCTTGGGAGGTCCACCCCTTCTTCATTCAACGAGGAATGTGTTGGAGCTTTTCCAGTAAGCAGCTCCAACAGCATTATGCCAAAGCTGTAGACATCTGCTTTTTGGGATACTTTGCGAGCATCTGTTACCTCTGGGGCTCGATAACCAGAAACACGGTTGGGGGTTGAAGTTGGGAGTGCAAGATGAGCAAGTCCAAAGTCAGAAACGCGAGCTTCAAAAGATTTGGTGAGAAGGATGTTTGATGATTTAATATTTCCATGGGAGGCAGATGGGCCATGTGAGTGTAGGTATGCAATTCCACGAGAAGCACCAAGGGCAATCTGGGACCTTGTTTCCCAGTTTAGTGGAGTTCTGCCAGCTCCGTTATTAGCTGAAACAGGAAATGAGCAAGATTTGTAATGGAGCAGATTAACAATGTCAAATAATGAGGCTGCAAGGGATGAAGTATTTCAACAGAACTAGTGTTTATTGCAGCCAGTATTGCTGTTAAAACTAAGTCCAAATGCACCCAGGAGATGGAAATAGAGGCATACGGATGCTCAGCTGACTTATGACAAAATCAATCACCTTGAGACGGCGCACAGATATCATGGAGTAACTTTTAGATTCCAGAGCATTATATTATCACTTATCAGCATTATTATCTCTAAGGAATTTCATATATGAAAGTATTACAGTATAAACCTGAGGAAATTTTGCTGAGTTCACACTGTCACATGGAACATCAAGATCAAGAATAAGCTAAGATATGCTGTCAACCTAGAGCAGGCAGAAAATTCAGGCTAATCTGAAAATGCTTAAGACGTAAGAGTAAACTCTCTTGAATGGATATAATGTTTCACCAAACGTGCAATTGATTCTGCACCTGATATCATATTTAATGAAAACCCTACAGCCACGGGATGTGGTGCAAAACGGAAAGATCTGACCTACGCAGCCGTACTCTAGGCAAGTCTATGGCGTGGAAATTGGAGTTAAAACAAGGATGAAATGAAATTTCATAACAAACATGAAGAGACATAATGTAACAGAGTAGACAAGAGAACGGGCACCATTGTTCATTTGATTAGAAAAGAAAGAACAAAACCATGACAAAGGGGACCATACCAATGTTGTACCAAAATTATGACAACCAAGCAACAAGATGCTTACCATGCAAAAGGGCAGATAAGCTTCCCATGGGCAAGTAATCATAGGCAAGAAGCTTTTCTTCGGAGCTATAATAGTAAGCTCTGAGCGGGACTAAGTTATCATGAACCATCTTCCCCACTTGCTCAATTTTCTCTCTGAATTCATTTTCGGAAGCAGTTACATCCTTCAACCTCTTCACTGCCACCACCACCCCCATGTCCAAAGTAGCCTTATATGTGGTTCCAAAGGTTCCCTTCCCCAGTACTTCTGCTGATGCCCTTAATAAATCCTCAAGATCAAACACTTTGCTGACATTACCAAAAAACACCAATCTCTTACTCCTACCAGTCTTAGCATCACCACCTCTGGCTGTTGCTGAATAACTTGTTCCAGAATTATCGATATCTCTAGTTGTCTTTTCTTGAGGAATTTCAACCTCAGCGCTCTTTCCCGGTGTTATATCCCTCGAATCCGTTTCTTTAGTGCTCCTCTTCCGGCACAAGAAGAACAGAAGGAGTAAAATCAACAGAAGTCCAACCACCGAACCAATTACAATTCCTGCAATTGCCGCACCAGATAACTTCTTCTTCTTCTTCTTATGTCCAACCTCCGTTCCAGCGCATTCTTGCATGGGCTTCCCACAAAGAAACAAATTCCCCGTAAATGCACTCGCATCTAAGTGCGAGAACTTTGAGGGGATGGACCCGTTGAGCCGATTCGAAGAAACATTAAATTGTTCAAGAGGAGGAGCAGTCAGGTCAGGAATGGACCCAGTGAGCTGGTTGTTGTCCAAAAGGAGGGTATCTAACCTCGTGAGGTTGTTAAAGTTAGGCGAGATCTCACCACTGAAATTGTTTTTAGCTAAATTCAAACGAACCAAATTCTGCATACCATAAAGGAAATCAGGGATTTCTCCAGAGAAGAAATTCCCCTGCAAATAAAGGTTTCGAAGGTTAACAAGATTAGCAAAGTCGCTCGGAATCGGGCCAAGAAGCGCGTTGTAGCGAAGAGACAGAGTCTGGAGCTCAGTGAGATTCCCAATTCCCAGTGGAAGTCTCCCAGAAAGACCCATAGCAGGAAGCCTCAACATAGTGACCCTGTTCTTTGTAGAATTCTCACAGAACACCCCCGTCCATAAGCAAGGACTCGTCTGAGAGAGGTTCCAGAAAAGGGAACGGCCACCAACGGCACCGCGCAGAGCCACCAAAGCGGCTCTATCAGAAGCTAGATCTGCGGCTACGACTGCGAACAAACACAGCGACAAAGCAGGAACCAACAACATGACCGGAAGCAGAGACTTCATTTTTTCCGCTAATTTGTAACTTCGAGCAGAAACAACATGCTAAGAAATCAGTGCCATGAGTCTTTCGAAACAGCAGCGCAGTATTTCAGTTTTTTTTTTTCAAAACTCTATTTTGCAGTTTCCCTTTGGCTGCGCAGAAAATAAGCGAAACGGAAAGAGCAAAAAAAAAAAAAAACAGAGAAGGCGTTTGGGGTTCTTTTCTCAGAGTGACACAGAGGAGGTGGGTGTCACGTATTTGAATACTTGAAGGTTAAGACTGTTGAGAGAGAGAGAGAGAGGAATCAAAAAGCAGGGGTGACGAGGGTGACACTGTGGCAGAGATAAGAAAAAAATTACAACACATTGCCCCAAATTCAAAATATTTATATTTAACTAATGTAAATAATTAAGGAAACAAAACAGCAACAAGCGGGTGACTAAAATGGTAAGCATGGTGTTATCCCTGGTTAAAAAATAGAGTACAATTTCTAATTTTGAAAAGAAGATAATTAAAAAGGGTGAAAACATTTTGCGTGTTAGGTCTCTAAATAGATTATAACTTTGACCAAATAAAAGAAAGTATATAAAATTTTTGTCAGTTATAACATTATTTGGGGTTGAAATTTTTTCATCTATTTTTTTAAAAAGGGTCAAATTAGTTTTAGTTTTTAAATATTAATATAAACTAAAGTGTGATTCATAAAAGAAAACATAAAGTTAAGATATCTTTTTTTTTCATTTTCTTCTTAGAATCTTATTTCCACCCTCATATTTAAAAAAAATAGATAGTCCAAATTTAATATTTTATAAAATTATTATTTTAAACATCGATAGGTAAAGTTAAACTGTTAAAATATAATCTATACAGTTTATAACTTCAATACAAATAAAATTAATAAAAAAATAATTTATAAAATTCTAAGATTATAATTTTAAAAAATATTAAATCTGAAATCTCCAATTTTTTATCTAAAGGAGAAGATGAGATTTTGAGAAGAATATAAAAAGAAAAAAAGAAAAGAATTATGAGAATATCCATTTCCTTCATACTAGTATATACCATGAAGTGAAAAACCGGACCAGACCAGCCGATCCGATCGGAAAACCGATGAACCGGTCTTCAGTCCGGTCCGGTTTGCTGTTTTAGAGAGGGGGAGGTCGAACCGGTGGAAACCGGTCGAACCGGTCCAAAACCGGTCAAAACTGGTGGGTCACTGGTTCAACCGGTTTGCTCTTTTTTTTTTTTGAAAAATGAGATATTCGGTTCAAAAAAAGCTGAAAAAGAAAGAAAACCATAGATTTAGACCGATATACATACAATCTATAATATTTTACTAAATTATAAGAACAAATTTTAATCTCAAGGCTATAAAAATTTAAAAAATAAAAAGAATAAAAGAAAAAATATTATATATTATATACATATAATATATAATATTTTAGTCAATTAATTTTATATGATAAAAGTAATCAAATCTAATATAATCAATTGATTTTATCTAATAAATTGTAATATTTTAATATGACCGGTTCGACTACCGGTTTGATCACCGGTTCCACCCCGGTTGAACCATTAGCCCTTGAACCTGTTCCGTGACCGGTTCATTGACCGGTCCGGTTTTTTGTTCCTTGGTATATACTACTCATGTCCTATTTAGAAAACAAAAAGGAAGGTAATTTTTTATTCTATTTATAAAATATATCATTAAATTTTTTAAATGAATGTATAATTTTGTCTTTGATTTATTATTGGTAAACTTTATAAAATTTATATTAAATAAGAATAAAGTCAAAATTTATTAAATTTTAAGAAAAAATAGAAAAGGAGTAGTGGTTAGGTAAAGTAAATATTTTTTTAATTCCTAAGCTGTAATTCTTCTTAAAAAAATTCTTTACTTAAGAAACCTCTCCTTATCATGGGAAATTACACGGTACATGGAGGTGCATAGAAGAACAAGAAGGTACAACGCGGCTGACCGGGCGAACAATTACAAAAAGGATTAAGGAAACTTCTATGTGGAGCCCACCAAATTTGAATGGGCCAATGGTAGGTGAGATTTGGAGGGTGGCTATGCTTCGGCGGGAGAGCTTCCCTGCGTAAGCTTCAAGCTAGATCCTTAACACTCAAAACCTTTCTTAATTAAGCGTGGAAGACTGGAAATACCAATCTGATGGTTATTAAAGGCAAAAATAATTAAATTTAAAGATTATAATAAGATTGATTGATTGATGGATTTTCTGTTGACGGCAGGACAAGATATTCATTAAAATTCTTCACTTTCTTAATATATGCTAAGGAAGTTTCTATATATAATTGTTATTTTAGGTAAGTGTGTGTTTGGTTGAGCTTATATTTGGATAATAAGTCCTTATTACACAAGTCGAGATAAAACTCCTCTCACATACTTACCCTCGTATACCGTGAATCACGATTTATAAGCACTTATTGCCCAAAAATAAGCTATTCCAAACGAGCACTAAGTGTGTCTTTTGATGAGAATCGAGAAGAAGGAGAATATCGCATTTCTCTTTTTATCAAGGTATTAAAATTCGGATCGGGTATTGAATTGGTCGGGGTACTGGGTTAAGGGTCAGTGGGTCAAACCGGAGCCAAACTGGAGCTAAACCAGGACCAAACCAATGAGTAATTGAAGATTTTAGGCTTATAATATGAAATTCTAAAAGAAAAAATTTTAAAAAAAAATTAAATTGGGACCCGGACAGGTCTACCAACCGGTTCGGCGAGTTCCGGGCCTGACTGGCCAATCCTATCTAGGTCTGAGAACCCTGCTTTTTATGCATGGCGAGGGCTAAGAGATTCTCCTTGTTACTCCCTCCAATCCTTAAAATGAAAAATAATTTTTTTATCTTTACTTATTAAATATATGCCGCTTATTTCTTTGCAATAAATGCTACCCATTATATCATATATATTCTTTTTATTAATAAGGGTATAATTAGAAAGAAAATTATATCTCTCATTTACAACTTTTAACTAACATTTTAAACCATTAATTTTAATAGTTGTTTCTTATAAAAACGATACAATAGAGTATAAGTTTATAACAAAGAACAATGAGATGTTTTGATAGGATTATCTAATTCAGTTCTATTCAAGTATTGTCCAAGTTGAATTAGAAATAGCTTTTTTAAAAATGTTGTCAGCATTCACATATATTCAAACTCCAAACCTTGTATTTAAGTTGTTAAAGTCATTTCCATTAGGACCAACAGCTGTTAACAAGAAGCAATGAGATTAAAGAACTGCTATAATATGGTAATCTTAGAATAGTTCTTCGTAATAACTTTATTTCTATAATTTTTACGGATTATTTTGGAATTAAGGTTTTTAAAGAAAAGACATTATTGCTTTTAATTAATGAAATTAATTGTGACTATATCTTATTGATATTTAGAAAGAGATTTTACTAAAATTGATTGGCAATGTCTTAATTATTTTTATCATATGATAAGTTAAATTTGTTACTTATTTTGTTGTTATTTCTTGTTTTTTTTTAATTTATAAGTCCTCGTTGCCTGTGCACAACTAAACTTGCACAATAAAGTTGCCTTCTTCAATATATGTTACTCAGTCATAGGACACCTTTATAAAATAACAAGTTTAATTTATTAATTCACAAGTGTCTACAAGCTCCTTACAACAAAACTTTTACATCAAAATTATCGTTGTCGCCACAGCTCCAACTACTAATAGATGTGGCTTTGGGGGAGAAAAGGAAGATGGCTTTTAAGTAAAATGTGAGGGGCAATATGGTAACTTAACAGGATTATGAAATCTTTAATTAGTCATTTTGACCTTAGTAGAAATTTGTTAAAAATATAGTATTGACCAATTCATATTTTTAAAAATTCCAATTAAATCTAAGTGAAATGCTAAAATCTAAATTCAGGCTTATACTTTTGACAAATTACTAATCAAATAAAGAAGTCTAATTATAAATTTTTATTGTTATTAAAGGAACAGAATGTCTCATTATAATTAAATAAATTGTAAGTAGGTGTAGGTCAAATTTATAGTAAAAAGTTAAACTCTCAAGCAAGGTGGAAGAATTGTTAAAACTCTGATTAGGCTTAATTTTATATTAAACTAAAGGGCTAAGTTATAAAAATAACTATTAAGTTATACCAAAATTGTGAAATTAACAATAAACTTTTTTATATGCAAAAATAATTATAAACATTATAAAAAAAGACAAAAGCATCATTGGCGTTAGGTTTTTTAAACTCCTGTTATGTAATTAATTTTGATTGCATTGTCACTTTTGCCCTCTTTCATAATGTTTATAGTTATTTTTATACCCAAAAAATTATGATTATTTTAAAAAAATTTTGTATAACTTAATAGTTATTTTTACACTTTAACCCTAAACTAAAAGGTAAAACTCTGAGCAAGGTGGATCTGAGTTGGACTCTTCACAAAATGCCAACCGTTTATTTTTACAACTTGATCGTGGGTGCTCATATGGAAGAGTTGTTTAAACTTGCAACGGATCATTACCAAAAAATTTACTCTCTGCCTCATGAATTATCTATTGATCAAATTTTAATGGGAAAAAAACAGAAAAATATCATTAAAATTGGTAAAAGATAAATAAATATGTTGAATTTTAATAATTTTAAGGAGACTAATTTGAAATTTTGAAATGTTGCAAAATTTGAGAAATTACCTAACTATCCTTAGTTTTTTTTAAATAAAAAAAATACTCAACCCCTTGCCTGCGCCAGGAGCTTCGGCCCCGATGCCCAGCGGCGCCCATCCTGGAGCTCCGATGACCTTATTGGTGACTGGAGTTACGACGGCCTAATATATTTTTTCTGAATTTCTCAATAAAAGTTGTCAATATAGATACTTGAGGTGTTACTAACGATACTAAAATTGTAAATATCTATATTAATCACTTTAGCATGAGAAATTAAAATATATATATATATTAGCCGCCGGAGCTCTGGTGAAAGTTATTAGGAAATATTCAACAAATATCCCGTTTACAATTTTAATATCATTATTAACAACTCAAGTATTAATATTGACGACTTTTAACTAAGAAATTAAAAAATATATATAAGGTTATCGTTTACAATTTTAATATTGCTATTAACAACTCAACCATCTATGTTAACAACTTTAGCCTGAGAAATTAAAAAAATATATTAGCTGCCGGAGCTCCGGTGAAAGTTATTAGGAAATATTCAACAAATACCCTGTTTACAATTTTTGTATCATTATTAATAACTCAAACATCAATATTGACAACTTTTGCCTGAGAAATTAATATAGATATATATATATATATATATATATATATAAAAGACACCGTTTATAACTTTAGTATTGTTATTAACAATTTAAGTATATATATTAATAGCTTTTGCTTGAGAAATTTTAAAAGCAAGATATTAGGCCATCGGAGCTCCGGTCATCGATCGCTGGCAACGGGCAAGGGGTTGAGGGTTTGTTTTTTATAAAAAAAAACTATGAATATATAGGTAATTTCTTAAATCTTGTAACATTTCAAAATTTCAAATCAGTCTTTTTGGAATTATTGAAATTCAACATACTTATTTATCTTTTATTAATTTTGACGGTATATTTTTTGTCTTTTTCCCAATTTTAGTTTCTTTGCAAAAAAAAGAATTGGTTTTAAATTTTTCAACGAGGGTTGTCAAATCCCAATCTTTTAATTTTTGGTAGATAATGGAGTCATCAGGTGAGATGCACGTAATTTACACGGATTTAATTAAATAACAGGTAAAAAATTGTAAATATTAGCGGAGCATAAATATGTTGGCCTAAAATTTTTTAAAAAAAATCAAAACTAATTAAATAAGGAGGCCCGCTGTGATATGGTTGGGAGGATACCGAACAGCTATCTGTAGGCTTATAATTGGCTCGCCCTATTTACAAGTATTCCCTTGACACGTGTCATTCGTTCCTTGCATATTCGCACAGGCAAAACAGCTTGTATGCCCGATCATGATGATCGAATGGACCATGGCCAGCCGAAATGAGCTATAAAAAAAAGTTTTACATCAATCTTTTTGAATAATTATTAAGTTAATATAATCTTTAATCCTTTAAATTTACTCTCATTTTGATTTTAGTCCCTCAAATAATAAAATGATTCAAATCTTTATTTAATAATAAGGATCAATATTTTCAATTAAATGAAATTTAAGAGACCAAAACCTCTGGTTTAAAATTTGAGAGACGAAAATCACAATAAGGACAAACTTGATGATTTAAAGATTGTATTAATCCATAATTATTAAATAATCCGGTTAATGACATTTGGGATTATTTTATGAAAAAGAATTATATTTTATGATACTAAAAACTTTAAAATGTTACTTAACCAACTGACTTTTTCTCTAAAATGCTCCACATAGCAGGAAATGGATATGGTTTGAAATGGGCAGTGTCATGGCTGTATTATTGGAGAAGTGGGATTAAAAGTTTTCAAATTATTTTTTTTTAATTTTTTATCATACATTTTCTCTTTATTAAAATTCTATAACCTTATTTCTCTGAATTTTTAAAATCTGACTCTAAAAAATTCACCAAACAGCCCGTAACGTTTGCTGGTTTTTGCATTGGCGGCTACAATTCCTAACTTCTCCCTTCTAATTGTACCCCCTTTTCAAAAAAATCACACACACTGACACATTAATAGGAAAATTTCCAGTGAAATAGTTTCTTGAAGTTGTGTAAAAAAGATCAAGATTCTTGGTTGATATTTTAAAATTTTAAATCATAAATTATTATTACACCTTTTATGGGGCCTCGAAGTGACATTTATTCAAAATAATTTGAATAAATTAACCAATTAATTAATCAGCGACCAATTCTCATCCTAATTCCATCAAGAGACAAATTTCAATGATTTAGTCTTCCAATCATCCATAGAAAGTTCATATCCCTTGACCATTTAGCTATAATGACTTTAGCCTGTTTAGCTGTTTCCCTGAGGATCTGATTAGTTGTTCTCAATAGTTTTGTATGTTACTCTTCCTCAAACCACATTGTTTGACATAATTAAGTATTTTGATTTCTCAAAAAACAAGGTTTGCTTTAATATAGCACATGAAATTTGGAAAATGTATTTTTTTTTTTTTGGTCATAAGAACAAACACATCAGCCACTAGATACTTCCCTTATCAGCATCCGCCTCTTGTGAAAAAGGTGGAGGATGATGAAGAATGCAAAAACTTCTCATATAGTCTATGGAAGTATTTACCCTTTTAATTAATACAAGTATTAACATCACATTTTACTAAGAAATAATACAAGAATATAATTGAAAAAATTGGTAAAAAGCACTTATTTTAAAAATTTATCAGTTAAAAGAGACTGATATATTTTTTTTGTACACACAAAGTACCAGCACTTTACAAGATTTTATAATGAAATTCACTAATATTTGAATATAAGTCCTTTTAACTAATAAAATTTTTAAATAAAACTTTTCACCAATTTTTCCAATTTTCTAATAAAATTTAGGGATAATTGTTAAAAAAGACCTCATTGACAACTCATTTGTTAAATAGGACCTGAGAAGATATCTGCACACGTAGGGAAGAATTTTGCATACGTATAGGAAATAATTTTACAAACAGGGAAGATCATCTGCACACCAGAAAAGATATTCTGCACACACGGAAGATGATCTGTACTCAAAAGTTCTAATTGATAAATAAGTTACCAATCAAGGATTTTTTCACAATTTCCTTGAACTTTAATACAAAATTTTAGAAAGTTATAAATCTATTTTGAATGTCGTGTATGTGGGGTCCTCATCCTGTTAATTTAACTGACTGCCATTAAGGCCTTAGCTGTAAAGCGCACCAAGCGGCCAAAACTAACATCGACCTTCTTAACTTCTCTCTGGCGTATTTAACTATCCTCCGGATTTGTCCACGTCCCATTCATGACTTCTAACCGATATGCCCGCTTCTCTTTCCCCTATTCATTATTGCCACCACCCCACCTTTTTTATTTTGTTTTCCCCCCTGTTTTGTGTGAGAATAATAAATACATGAACTTCTATGGCCTGATTTATAAATATTACTTCATGAATTTAGGGTAAGGAAGGAATTTTGCAGGCTGCTGGCACCTATCAAGGGAGTAAATAAAGGGTTAAGATATTCATTAAAGTATACCCTCTTCGGTCCGTTTTATAAGATATTTTTAACTAATCAATACATGCTCATAAAAATAACTAAAAATATTAAATGTATCATAAAATTTAAATAATTTTCAGCATTATCATTATTAACCACATAAGTTATACTTTATCTTACTGTCTTTATTAAATATGAAAATATATGAAAAAATAGTTAATGCTCATTAAATTATAAAAAAGACCTAAAATATGTTTTTGAAGGCTTCTTTTAAAAGGCTCTTGTGTTAGCATGGTGCAAATTTAACAATAATTCTCGTACCTTATAAGGCTTATATATCACCGCTTCTAATTTTCTTAATTATCGCAACATCGTGAAGTTCTCTGATTCTCAAAAGTTGGGAAGTTCGTTGGGCATCGGAGTCTCATGAGGGGCCCACATGCAAAACGCGACGCTCGTGTCTGAGGGGTGAACCTGGGAATGATGCAATAACTAATTAGAGTCCTTCCTCTTATTTATTTTTTTTTTAAAAAAAAAACACAAAAAAATTACTCCGATCTTTAGCATATATGCTAGTTGAATGTTGAATTTGGTTTTAAATATAAAAGATTAAATTATTTTGTTCAAATTTTATAATTCATTCCATAAAATATTTCTATTGATTATAAATATTAAAGGGGTTTTCATCTAATAGTGGGCATGATTAAAAATAGTACTCCCTTCGGTCCTAATTATAGGACAATATTTGAGAGTTGATCTTGGTCCTAATTATAGAATAAATTTTTAATTTTTGTCAATTTCTTCCCAAAATACCCTCTATTAATACTTTTTCAATAATAATGAAACATAATAATAATTTTATAATACACATATGTATTCTATAAAGTGAGTTATAGGAAAATACCCCCCATTATCAATTTCTTGTCATATGTGCTTGAGAAGGACACTTATAGGACCATGGTAGACTCATTTAGTATTCCTAAATCACCCTTATTAAATAAAGGCATTTTAGGAAAATAAATAAGATTAACTAATTTAACTACCGTTCTTAATTTCTTCAAAGTTAGGTAAATATGTCTTATAATTAGGACCGGAAGGAGTACTTTAAAAAAAATCAATTCATATTTATTATAAATAATTAACTAAGCTAAATTTTTTAATTAACTTAAATTAATTAAATAACTCTTATATTAAGAATTTAAAGTAATACTTTCATAATAAGGTAGGTCGGGTGGAATGGAATTGGTAGATTTATTAGTCAAGGACTCAAGAGAACGGTTGAGATTGTTGCAACCGTTTTTTTTTTTTTGGCAAGAAAACATGGACCAATATAACTGAATAATAATATTAAATTGAAAGTGAAGTGAAGCTAATCCATTTTTGGAGGGTTTGGTTTGTATTTACATAGTTGAGTGCAACTTTTTTTTTTTTAATATTGGCTTTATTTAATTGATTTTTCATATTCTTTTTAGAATATGATATGCCATGAATGGGAATCAATTCAGAACAGAAAGGATAAGATAAGGTGGCACCTGCGCTACTTTGTCATTACGTGGTTTGTATCCTTGAGCAACAAACTAGCCTTAAGCAACGTGAAATGGCAACAGAACTGGGAATATTATCACATCAATTTACAACATTTTATTTTCTTTGATAATTTTTTTCTGATAATAATAAAAATTAATTGTGCTTCCATGTGTCCTCCTCGTGGCACAGCAATGCACAATATAATGTTTGATTATAATATGGTACATAGGTCCTGACATCAAATTGATCTAACGGTATAAAACCCCGTTATATTTTTTTGGGTCTCGAGTTCAAATTCTAATATAGACACTTGTGTTGAGAAGGGCAGTTACAAACCCCGAACCAAATACTTGTTAATATTATCAAAAAACGAAAAAAGATGGTGCATAGGCAATACTAGATCACCTCAAAGATTAAGTTATCTACATCTAAGTATGAGTTTATTCAAACATTAAATTTTCAAATGATCTATTATATCAATATATCTATTAATCTAATATATTGCCTCATGTTCTTAATCTAAAAGCTAAATGACTAACTTTGGATGGAAATTCTTTAATGTGTGTCATCAATAAAAATACTTTAGAAAAAAATATAAATTTAGGGGATAGAGCAGATTAATTTTTTATATTTAGAATCAATTTTAACCCCAATTATATTTTATATTAAGAACCAAAGGTAGTATAGTATTTTGTTCAATGGCACTTATCAATTTGAAATTATCACCAAAACATTTCTTGGCGATATTATCCAAGGTAATTAAACCCGGACCGGTCAGTGAACCGGTTGGGGTACTGGGTCAAGGGTAAGCGGGTCAAACTGGAGTTAAACCGGGACCAAACCAATGAAAAATAGAATATTTAAGACTTATATAGTATGAAATTCTAAAAGAAAATTTTTTAAAAAAAAGATTTAAAAAATAAAAAAATAAAAAACTTGACCCGGACCGGGTCACCAAACCGGACCGATTTAATGGTCGGGTCGCTGGTTTCTGGTCCAGGTTAGAGAACATGGATATTATCACGACAAAGCAAAAGACACAATCAACTTAACCGACTACTCATTCATGGGAAAAAGTAACCGGGACAAAAAATCTTACTACATCATGTTCTGAGTATAAGAATTAGAAAAGTAATTTATAAATGTTAAAAAGTTAATTAAGTTAGCTATTTGTAAAACATGCGTTGTGTTTTCTCAAATATACCTCTCTAATAATGTGATTTGGAACTACCTTTTAATGAAAACCCCATTAATATGTATAATTAATAGGGATGTTTTGAGACAAAAATTATAAACTCAAAAAATAAAGTGAATTGAGATATTATATTTAATATCAAAGTAAACTTATTATTTAATTCTTATATTATCATTATTTAACTCTTATATGAGTGATAAGAGAGAGTATTGTATTACTCTTATATTAGTGATAAGAGAGAGCATTGTTGAGTTGCAAACGGTATGAATTGAAAGAAGGCCGGTTAATGAAAATACAAACCTTAAGATTTTTGAAAAATTACTTAGGTAAACAAAAAAAAAATGATACAGTAAATTATGTGATCTTTTCTATTCTTAGACACGTTTAGATTTAATCGTTCCTTTTATATTAGGAAAAAAAAATACACAAATCTTTATAATCAAGACAAATTCGTTTAACTAATATAGAGGTGGTCTAATTGTATAAAGCCCCGCTAAATTTCTCTACGCCTCGAGTTTGAATCTTTAAAGAGATAATTGTGTTGGGAGAGACAACCATAAACACTAAACCGGATTCCAAAGACTAATATCAAAGGGGTAAAATAGCAACTTAGCTTAACATGGCCCAACCATTCTGATCATGACAAATTAAAACACAGAATTAGGGTTTCTCCAGTGTATGGGCGCATGGCTTTATTTCACTTTTTGTCTGAACCCAATTAATTTATCTTGCTTTGTAACTAAGAAAAAAAGGAAAATTAATTACTTTGCCTTCTCCTTGCCGAAGTGTTCCAGTTTTCTTAGTAAAATTACGGATGACTCATGCACCCAAAAAAAAAATTACGGATAACCCAGTTCTTCTCTATTAAGTTATTATATATATATATATATATATAGAGTTAGTTTCGTACAAGTAATGCATATATATAAGTCAAAATACATCCAAATAAACTCTTCTCTTCTAAGTAATTTCCCCTGTATTCTTAATTTTTCTTGCTCTGAATGGTACTAATTGTCAATTGATTCATTTATTGCCTCTATTTTGTTCATAATTGTCCCACCTACTAATTTGATTTATATATAAAGTGATTAGTCAATTATTAACTTTATTATTGCAATCATTTAAAATTCAACTCCATTAGACAAGTTCATAGATGTATTGAATCGGGATTAGTGCTTTCTCATCATGCTCTCCTCTTACATACTATGATTTGATATATATTTATATTTATATATTAATATCTTAACTTTTTGTTATGAATTTTTTTTGTTAATAATATAACAAAATTAATTATAGATATATTTTTAGTGCCCTATGCACATACACATTTTTTTTTTATATAGACAATTTAAAACCCTTATAAGGATGGGACTCACACACCCCTACTTGACAATATGGAATATACAACCCATAACCTTGTCTATAAGGGAAAGTATGGAGTGCCGAGCTACAAGCTCTTGGCCACACGCAATTAAACATTGGTTAGCATTTGGTTGTATACGATCTATTTATTTAATTTGGTGAGATTAAAAAATTAAATAAAAAACTTAAGTATATAACATATATGATATAATCTCTCTTAAATATTTATGTGCTACAGTATATTATATAGTAGTTTATAAGTTAGCTAAATTAATTTGGAAAAAATAAATATAAGAGATAAAATGAAAAAAAAAAAGGCTTACGTTTAGGACAAAAATTTACCCTCAAATTAAATCTTACATTTAATTTGTTTAGTGTCCTTAATTATTAAGCTTTGTTGGCCAAAAAAGGATTAAGCTTTGGATGCCTTCCATGAGGGAGCTAAACGTTATTAGGTTAAAGCCAAATCATGCGTAGCTAAAACAATATAGAGCAAAATTGCATAGTACTACAAGCTTAGAAAGAAAAAAAAAATTTATATAGTTTTAGTGCTCGTTTGTAATAGCTTATTTTTGGGTAATAAGTGCTTATAAATCGTGATTCATGATATACGAGGTAAGTATGTGAGAGGAGTTTTATCTCGGTTTGCTTAATAAGAACTTACTTTTTAAGAAAACGTTGAACCAAAAGGCTTTTAGTCTTTTATTCAATGCTTTCAAAATTTCAAATGATTCATACTTGCCTTTTATTTTCGTTTCATTGGCAAGTCAAATTGATTTTCTCATAGTGCAATATTAAATAAAAATGCATTTATTTTTTTGGTTGTTCATAATTAATGTGCACTTTGTTATTGTCATTGAAAGCAGACGATAGGTGTTAAATCAATGTTTCGATTTAGTGATATTTATATCACGTCAAACTCAAGTACCCTAATTATATAATAACTGCCCTGATTTTTATTTTTATAAACTACACATTCATATTCATGCTGGTGAATAGAAAATTAAAACTCTGACGGTCCAAAGAAAAAAAAAAGAAAATTAAAACTCTAATTATTAGAGGGTATCGCCATGTTGAATGTTAACAAGTTAGCCAACGTGAAAATTTCACTTTCTATAAGTGTTTATGACAAATGACGTTTTAAATCATCTTCTTGGTTGTTATAAAATGTCTGTTTGGATTAGGGATAAAAATTCATTTTCTAACATGATTTACGATTTACAAAATAAATATGTGAGTAAAGTTTTATATCGATTTACACAAACGTTTTTCCAAACACTAACTCAAATAAAAACTAAAAAGTTCACGAAACTATATTGCTTGATTACACATCGCTCTTAATTAAAAGTTCCCCTACCAACGTTAAAAGATTTTTCCTGCAATAATAAAGGATTAATTACTTGGGAATCTCTTATCTCTAGCTTAAGATTTCAGTTTTAGTTCATTAAAAAAAAAATAAAGTCATTCGGATATTATTTAATTACAAAAAAAAAACTGCAGCTATCAATGCATGACGAATGTAATATACCTTGGACCACAGTCCCAACCTGTTGGTTGCACTCATAACTTAATTTGTTGGGAGATTTGGGTTGGAAAAAAGTCAACCCAACGTTTTTTTTAAAAAAAAAAGATATTCTTATTGTAGTGGTTGGTTAACATGTGAGTTAAATAAGCTTATACCAAAACAAAAACATATGACTTAAATAAGTTAATTTAACCTATAAGCCGGCCCATGCCCCAAATAACTCCTTTTTTAAGAAAAATACTTGAGGACAAAAACAGCACAGGCTTGAATCTATTTTTTTTAATAAGGCGAGGATAAAAAAAATTAAATCAGAGCATGTTATGTTTTTGTAGAATAATTGATATCAAAATATAAAAATTATATAATATGTGAGTTTAAAATAGGTCATTTACTCATGTTGATCATATGGGTTTTATATTTAGGCTTTAAAAATTACTACTAAAGTCATTGTGGTGGGTTGACCTATACTAATTGACATGGTTTGGATTAGATTAGTGCATTTGCCCCAAAACCTATATGGGCAAATTTCTATTTATGGTTGGGCTAACCTAAATTGTCAAAATTAATTATTGTAATAGAATACGTTTCATAATTAAATGATTTTTATAGTCAATGGCACGCCATGACTTTACTGACCATAAGGCAATATTTGATACCGAAGAAAAGTGTCATTCAGAAAGCTAAATACATTTTTCTCTGATTTTTTAAAAATAGGTGAAAAAACGTTTGTATGAAATTTTTTTTAGTAAAAAAAAAATATGAATATCATTTCTTTCTGTTTATGAAATTTTAGACAATAAAGGAACTTATTCTGTAATAATTTTCATTTGTAGGGAAAAACATGATCACAGAAATATTAAGTTTTGGGTCTAAACCAATGGGCCTGTCAAACATTGTAGAGGCTGAGCCCTATAGAACTCTAGTCTTTGTCTATAATAGTTTTTGGGGCAAACAGTAACTTCAATTAGCTCCAAGTAATTATAATCTGTTCAATTTATTCCCTAATACATCAAACAAGAATTATAATTCAATAAATGGAAGCACAAATTAATGTACATAAATTATTTTTCAATTTTGAATATATTTTTGAAATATTTACCAAATATTAATGTAAATACTAGTGTAAACTCTATCATAAGTATGTAAAAACTAGAAGTTTGGTATTCTTTCAAATAAATTGTTTTTTGTGTATTTAGTGGATCAAGTTATGTGACACTAATATTTGTAACATCCTTCTCCAATTATATATTGAGTATATAAATTTGAAAATAATACTCCGTATGTGATAAGTATATGTATGTACATATCATGATTCATGAATATATCATACAGTTCCCTACTTAGGGGCATTAAGGTGATGCTTGAATAAGCACGCTAGGTACTCTTGTAAATTGTAATATATTATACAGTTTCATACATAATATAATGATTATTATATAATAAGGATAAAGATGTATTTTTATTTAAAATGAAAGCAGATGAGGAAAATTTTGAGCAGATATTCTTTTGGTACTTAATGTTTAAATTCAAGCCAACATTAATATGTTTGTGTATATTAAAATTGTACAAAATAAAAAATGAGGAAAAAATTATGAAATTATAAAGTCATGGTCGTGCATGAAATCAAAAGAGAATCACATAAAAATTCCACGATGGGATCTATATTTGCACCTAAAGTTGAAGGACGCATATACCAATGATACATCGGTGTAGATTTTTTTTTTAATTTAATTTCCCTTCAACTTTAGGAGAAAAAAATATATTATCATTATAATTCAATATAGTTGTTCCATTTCTTTTTTATGCATGCGTTGAAACAACTACGTGACTTTAGTGACTGAGGAAGGAAAACAGAATCTTTCGGGCTGGCTTTTGCTTTAATTTGCATTCAAATGAGTGCCCTTTGAATTGAATTTTAAATAAAAAGCGTAAAACAAGCATAACATAAATAAAAAGGGGAAAAAAAGAACAAAGCAGAAAAGAAAAGAAGTAATAAAGCGAACCCGAAGCCGAAGGTGTACGATGATGAGTCAGGGTTTGACAAAACTTTTTTTCTTTTGTTTTTATTAAATAATTATTTATTTGCCTGCATGAAAAAAAGATAAAGAGGGCAAATAAGTATGGTGCTTAAAAAGGTAGTGATGAATCATAGTAAAGAAAAATCAATAAAAATTAAGAAAAGAGAAGGTGATGTGTGCAGGGTGAGAGTATTACCATGTGCTCGAGTGCATATACTCTTCAAGAAAGCAAGGAAAATAACAAGCACAGCTAATCCTGCCAATAATCCAATTATAATCACAAATGTCTTCTCTCCTCCATTCTTTGATTTCCCTGCAACTAATTAATTAATTCACCAATATAAATCAGTTTCACTTAATATTATTACAGCTAATTACAATTATAAACAAATTACTCAACATTTCTATGCATTTATATATATATATATATATTCATTCATTATACTTGCTCTTCATATATATAAATGTGACAAATCTAGCTCACATGCTTATCTTACTTTAAGAGATATAAGAGTAGTATTTTACAATAGAAGAGATTGATTCTCAATTCTATTTGTTAACATAATAAATTATATGAAATTTTCTTAATCTCTACTTAAATTACACAGACCTATTTTCTTTTGAATTTCATATAATTTTTTTAGTTTTTTAAAATTTTCCCTTTTTCTAAATTCATATTTCGTGTATGTTTTAAAACATAAAAAGAATGCATGTAGTTCTAATTAGGAAAATGGTTGAAAAATCTCTCACTGCAAAATTTATTACCCAGAGATATCTGAGATTTTTTTAATGACCAAGATGTAACATATTTTCGGAGGGTAATCTTATTCTTCAATTATGTGCAACTTATATTTAACTGTTCACAAATTACTGTAAAAGACATTTACTGACTTACACATTATCGAAGGTGGATATAACTGAAAAAGAATTGTACCCATTTAAGAATTTGGATATTGCGGTGGTACTTTGGGCATTAAATTTTTCAATGGATATTTTTCTGAAATTTTCCGTGTATAATTTACTCTTCTCTTTTAAAATAAAAAACCATAAAATTGTGAAATTTGATAAAAGCGAATTTTTTAAAAAAGGCGGGTGTGGGCCTTACCGTGGGCCTTGGGTTCATAAGCATGGGCCCCACCAACTGAGTATCTGGCATAACACTTGCCCAGGAATACGTCCCCATAATCGGCACTTGAACAGTCGCTTTTCAGCCGTCGGATTGCCTCCGACAGACAGTCCTGGCACTGATCCAACCCAAGATCGGCGGTGCACTGAGCCACACCCTGCACATTACCCGACCCGACCACCCTGAAATATCCACCCGAACCCGACAACCCATACAGCACCGCCTCCGTGCTTCCCACATCGTTACCGCCGCCGCCGCCACTTCCCACGGAAGGTCCGCATTTATTGAAAACCACCGTCTTGTCCTCGACACCCACGAAGGTGGCGTTGTCATACTTGACGAAGCAGCCGTCGAGCTGGATGGCGGCGCCGCAGGTGGAGGGGCAGAGGGTGGAGAGGCGGGCGAGGGAGCGGGAGACGCAGGAGGAGCAGACGGGCATAGAGAGGTCGCCGCGGCACTGGTAGAGGCCGTAGATGACGGAGGAGCCGAGGACGGTGAAGTTTGAGTAGGAGGAGTAGGTGGCGGAGCTGAGGAGGGAGGTGAGTAAGGCCTGGAGGTTGGCGGAGTAAGGGGAGTCCGGCGAGTACTTCTGTTGGGTGCAGCCGGCGAAGATGAAGGAGTCCGGAGACGATGAGGAGTGAGAGTGGGAGTAAGTGTAAGAGACGGTGGTGGTGAGGAGGAGAAAGATCACTAGTGAGAGAGAAGGCATGGTTAGCGTGTGAGAGAGAGAGCAGAGAGATGATGAAGATGGTTCCAGTAGAGGAGGAGGCTCTATATATATATATATATATATTATATGGGGTTGATATATTGGTTTGGTGCTTTCATACTTGAAATTCAGAAACACTTTGAGAGAGCAAGCTCGCTTGCTAAGATAGTTGCTTTAAATTATCACTCAATTATGTAGGAAAAAGCTTTCATATACGTACATTTCCTTGATTAAGAATAATTCATTTCAATAAATAATTATTTTGAATAAAGTGAGGCTGTTTTAAGAACACGGTTAAAATTAATTCAAAATAATAACTATATTTTAAAATAAACTTTTTTTAAGTATGTCCTTATTTATAAGGGCAAGTAAGAAAAAGAAATAGAGTAAACATAAGTATTACCAACTCCTTAATTAATGCAATATAGATAATTAATAAGGGTTACAAATAAAAAAAATGGTGCAACAACCTTTATTGGACTTTTATAAAAAGGATCAAAATAATTTAAATTTTGAACTCTTATAAAATAGACCAGAGGAGTATCACATAAAGAGAATAATGTAATCAAAGATAAAAATAAATTCCATCTCCTAAAATTGAATAACATGTTGTTGAAAGGAAATATGATTACGTAATCAATGAATTATGATTATCCAATCGATGAATTATGAAGAAATATATATATATATATATAAGGAAAGTACAGAATAATCAATAATAAATTATATTTATTGATTAATGGATTCAAACTGACTTATTTTCTTATTAATTGGGTATTACAAGTTTTTAAGAATAAAGTTGATTGATTGATTATAAACCAAGAAAAAAATAAAACACATGGCCATTTGTGATTGAAAAACTTGACATGATAAATAAAAATTTTACCTAAGTATTTTCCTTTATTTAAAACCATATTCAATAGTCCAGCTGCAATTAATAAAGCCAATTTGTAGTAAATTGCATCATTTGAGGGTGTATATCTAGTTTCTTGTGTTGGAAAACAATCAAACACCAGCACCATCTGGAAACAAAATATACACTAAATGATTTTAGTACCTCAAAGTAAATAAATTAAAAGATGGGTGTGTGTGTTTGTTTGTATAAAAGATGTGCTTCATTTCTTATTGATAATTTTAGTTTTGCTTGAATGGGGAAAAATATGGTATGAACTTTCCAGACGAGTACAGTACAGCAAATAAGAATGTAATGAAATTGAATTATTGAGATCAAATTTAGAGATTCCAAATCGGATTGTGCTCTTTTCTGAATGAAGATAGCTTTATGGAGAGAAGACAGAAAATAACGAGAGTGGCATCGCACTAATCGAGCGGCGTGAACATGTGAATGTGAAAAAGGAATTATGAGATGCACAGAATATTTCATTCATGTGAATCCCATCCCAACAGGAATTTAGGAAACTTGAAGGTATATATGATCACGACCTGTTTGAGAAATTATATCAATGTACTGTTGTAACTTTATTTTGTTGTATTGTGTGTAGTTTATGTACAAATGTTCTATTTACCGGCAGATGAAAATATTTTTTTGATTATAACTACCCTGACCTTGAGTCAATCTGGATTTGAACCATTGACTTTTGAATCACTACCTCAACCAATATATTAATCAGTTTGGTTTTCAATATATTGGTTTGATATTGCTTCTGTTTTATGCACGCCTACAACTTCTTCATTGATCAAATAATTCATTCTGTATTGGATTTTTTTGTTATGCTTATCTTGCAAATGCTAATGCCTAATAACTACAGCAATAGCAGCAGCCACCAAGAGAAGGGAAGGCAAAAGGTTCCATGCAAATCTTCATCCCCTAAGGACAACCCATTGTTCAGCAAAGAGCTGGGAGGAATCTTATCCGGGGAGTTACTATATGCAAACTTTGGCTTTGGAGAAACCAACAGATATTTGATAGTAATTTTTTTAGGATTAAGGAGTAAGAATACATATGAATTTTTGTCAAAAGTGTGTACAACATCAAATACTAAGAATACATATAAATTTTTGTCAAAAGTGCGTACAACACCAAATACATTTCGAATATGTAAAAATACTCATGAACATTCAAAATAGGAATAAAAATGACAGCACCGTTAAATATAATTTAACATCATTGCATATGTAAAAAAAAGTGCAGGCCATACACAAAAAAGAAAAAACAGTGGTGTTAGGAGAAACTTTGTCCACATTCGGGAACCTGCGGGTATTATTGATCACAATGTAAGCTGGATAACTGGATTTTCGCATTTAATCAGAACTTGCAGAATTTTTTAGGCTAAACAACGGGCTGTTCTTAAGGGATTAAGTGTGCGTTTGTATTGGACTCTGACTCCAAGAACCTGATTTACGAAGTAAGTATGTGAAAGAAGATTTATCTCGACTTATAAAAAAGGTTTATAAAACCACGGTTTCGTGGTTTTCCAAATACTCACCTAAAATTTGCATGAAAACTTGGTTTCAAAAAGTTCATATTGGACTGTGACTCCAAGAGCCTGATTGATGCGTTGAAGAGTCACAATTCCAGCGTGCCTTGCAATAGAGTAGTACTCTCTCCGATTCTAATTATAAGACAAAATTGATTTTTTTGGAGAAATTAAGGAAACCAATTAAATCATTTTAGAATATTTATATTTATATTTTTTTCTTCAAACTAATTAATTTGACTAATAAATTAATATATAATCTAAATATACTAAAAGTATAAATACTCTAAAGTGATTTAATTCATTTCCTTAATTTATCTAAAAAAGTCAACTTTGTCTTATAATTAGAACCGGAGGGAGTACCATTTAAAGATTATTCAGATTAAAAATCTGTTGATGCACACATGGGACTTGGAGCTTCAATTCATTTCCAGAGAGCAAAATCATGTTGCTGCTGATGTTTTAGGCAAGGAAGGATTATCAAGATCAAGCTTATACGACGCTTGCCCACTTCATTTGCGGTCACTGGTTGCAAAAGATTGTTTTGGATTTAATGTCCCCTCAGAGTAGTTTATCAATTCTAGTTTTAAAAAAAATGAAGGGAAGGCCAAGCCCACACATCTACTACAAATGGGCTCTCTGGGCCAGATCCCACACCTGGGCCCAAAGTCTACAAATTTGAATCGCCTGCCATCTTGGAGTGATGATTTATTAAAAAACGAAAATAACTATAAGATGTAACGCAGTAGTCTATCCTTAACATATTATAAGAATTAAATTAAATCAATAAATCAAAATCGCACAGCGGAATTGGCCAAAAAAAAAAAAAATCGCACAGCGGGAGCGTGGTGGGCCCATAACCCACTGCTGTCAGGATTAAAACCTGCTTTTGATATAGATTGGCTTCCAGCCTTCCTTTTTGTACCAAGGGTGTGTTCTTATTAGCTTTTGGAGAATAGATTCTGGAGAGAATAGCTTTTGGAGAATAGATTATAGGAAAATAGATTATGGGAAAAAGTGATTTTGATAAAATGAGAGTGTTTGGATGATTTTATCAGAATAGCTTTTTTCATGGTCAAATGACTAAAAAGGACATTAACTTTTATGATAATTACATATAAATGATAAGATTATATTTTAAGTATTATTTGACATTAAATTGCATAATAATTACAATAAATGAAATAAATTTGTCCAAAATTTTTTAAATTATAACATTTGTCAATTATGTAATATAAAAAAAATAGATGCAAAAATTATAAAATTATAACATTAGTCAATTATGTAGTAAATTACAAAATTAGATCAAATGTACATATTGAAGGCGTATACAATATTAATTTTCATCTCCTTTTACAACCTGGGTTATCTTTTGCCAAACCTACTGTATCATTCTTCATTCTTTATTAAATTTTAGAAGATGGAAAAATAACAATGAACAATTAAAACCCCTAACGGCATTAAAAATGATGCATCTTAATCCATTATTTAACATTAAATTTCATAATTAATACCAAAAATGAAATAAATTTGTTTATATGTAATGTTAATTAACTTAACTAATTTTTCTAATATAATCAAATTAGAGAAATAGGTCTTATATAGGATAAGAGGGAGTATTAAAATTTTAAAATTCAAAAAAAAAAAAAGACAGAAAACGTTGAAATTCAAAAAAAAAAAAAAAGATGAGAGAGAGTGTACATGGGACCCACAAACAAGAAAAGAACCAATAAGAATGAGAATGTGGGGCCCACAAAGTGCAAAAAGTGAAAAAAAAATAGCTTATGCCCAAACCATGGTTTTGAGGTCCAAAACCATGGTTTGGGGGCCAAAATAGCTTATCTAAAAAAAATGAGTGTTCTTATATTTTTTCCTCAAAACCATGGTTTTGAGGAAAAAGCACTTTTTTTAAAGAATGCCGAACACACTCCAAGTCATAGCTAGTGCTCATAACACAATTTTTCTTTTGAACGGCCAGACCACTTATATTTACTCTTTCAGTCAAAACTTTGTGTTTGTTTGGAATAGCTTATTTTAGGTAATAAGTGTTTATAAATCGTGATTCCCAGTATACGAGGTAAATATATGAGAAGAGTTTTATCTCGACTTGTGTAATAAGAACTTATTGTCCAAATATAAGTCCAACCAAATTGCTTATAAGTTGCTTTTCACGTAGATTGAGACACAACTCCTCTCACATACTTACCTCGTATACCGTCAATTACGATTGAAAAGCTGCTTTTAACCATTCCAATCGCTCATCCAAACGAGCACTATTATACTTTATGTATTAAGCTCATTCATCTACTCTTAAGGCTTGTTTGATGTGAGGGGAGGGGAAGGAAAGTGGGCGGAGGGAAAAAATTTTTAAGTTGAATTTAAAAATATAAGAAAAGTGGGGTTAAAAGTTTTAAATTTGTTTTTCTTATTCTTTTATCTTACATGTTTTCTATATTAAAATTTTATAACCCCACTTGTCCAATTTTTTTAAATCTAACTAATAAAAATTTTCTCTCCCCTCCCTTTTCCTCCAAATCCCTCATACCAAACCGACCCTTAAAGGCCTGATTTGACTGGAGGGGTGGGAAAGTGAGCAGATAGGAAAAAATTTTTAAGTTGGATTGAAAAAAATAAGAGAAGTGGGGTTGTAATTTTTAAATTAATTTTTTTTACTATTTCATCTTACATCTTCCATTTATAAAAATTTTGTAATCTTACTTCTTTAATTGTTTTAAATCCAATTCATAAAAATTTTCTCTCCCTCCAAATCTCTCATACCAAACAAACCCTTAGCCCTTCTTGGGTCAATTTATGGCCGGACTTTCCCTTATTTATTGTGTCAAAAACAAAGAAGATACTTGTACTTATGAAAATGCAATAAAAATATAAATAATATTTGTGATTTTCTTCCAAAGAAATAAAAGAAAATAGTGATAGTTAATTCATTATCACAACTGATGTTAGTTTTTTGTATCCATCATGATTAAAAAGATATTTTTTTTTTATACGACTACTTAATTGGTTCATATTCTTATACTGTCTTTGGTATAAAAAAAATCTTATATTGTCACACTCAGTAGGAAATAATTCTCCTAACTACATTTTCTATATTTATCTAGATTTGAAACCTTGTGTTTAAGCTATAAAAGCTTATGGCAAAAAAAAAAAAAGCTATAAAAGCTTATTTTATTAGAACCAACTGCTGTTCATAAAAAATGTAATTTTTTTTATTGAAACCAAAACTTGATGTCCTAAATACTACCAAAACCTTTAAGCCCACAAATACTAATAAGATTAATTAAAAAAAAATCATGCTAGTATTGCTTGATTATATTTATAGTCGCGTCTGCCTCACAGCAAACTTGTTGCTGTCGCAGAAGTTAGGACCTGTTTGGTATAACAAAAATTTGGGTAGTGAAAGGAACTTAGAGAAGGGAAAGGAAGATTGTAAAGGGTGATGGAAGATGGGTTGTTTGAAAGGCCGGGAATTCGGCCCGAGCCCATCGGGCCGGCCCGTTTATGCCTGAGCCAGTAAAGGCCAGGCTTATGATTTAGAGGCTGAAAATAGAAGCGGGTCTAAAAGGGCTGGTCCTTTTAAGCCCGTTTAACCTTCTTTTTAAAAAAATGGGCACAAGACAATGGGCAGCAAGCATTGGTCAGATGGTAGAGTTAACCTAACCTAACCCTCAGATCAGAAATGCCCTCACACTGACTCAGACCTCATTTGAAACTTCTATTCTTTGATTTTCTTTTTTTGCATGTGTACGCCAAAATTCAAATCAGATGTTATATTATTACTGACATTTGAAGCTTGTAGGCTTGTTTGATTGTGGTTGTGAACTTATTTGATTGGTTATGAACATTAATTATGGTTTAAATTCATATTTATGTTTTAAATTAGTGTTGATGATATTTATGTTTTAAATTAGGTATTTTAGTCTTTAGGAGAATAAGAAACAAAAAAACATGGCAAAAAAAAACTTAAACGGGCCTACCTTAAACAGGCCAGGCTGTTATTAAGGTACGATTTTGAACTCGAGCCTAATCGAGCCGGCCGGTTTAGGCCTAAGCCCGTCACGGGCCGGCCCATTTTCCCAACTGTAGTTATTTGGTAGGAAGAAAATTGAGAGTAGAATTTGGGGGGGAAAGAAAAATGTCTATTTTACCCTCAATATAAATTAATAATTATATATTAATTAAATTTATAATTCAATTCATAAATTAAATAATTAGTAGTACAATAATTTAAAAATCAAATAAAAAGGATAAAATGTAAATTATAATTTAAATAAATAAAAAATTATTTATTTATTAATGAAATTGAAATTATTTTTTTATATGATAAGCAAATTCTATAAAAATTTGAATTTATAATATGGGAATTTTGAAAAATACGATTTATTGATGAAATTTGAATTTGCAAGGCAAAAATCCTTAAAAATTTGAATTTGATGAACAAAATCTGTAGTAAATTCAAATTTTTCGCATTTTAATTTAAATATTTTAAGGGTATATTTGTCTTTCGGATCTTTCTCCATTGAAGGAATTTAGGATTCCACTAATTTTGATGGGATCTCATCTTTTCATGAATAAGAGAATATTGGTGGGCCCGGGGTAGAATTTCCCAAGAAGATTAAGCCAAAATTGCATATCAAAAGAGTGAACTTGTATGTGTTCCCTTCCCTTCCTAAATCTTCCTTATACCAAACAGGCCCTTGCAGATTGATGAAGACGACCCCCAACATAAAGAATCTGTTCACTTAGCGGATTCTATAAACTCAACCAATTAGAACAACCCAGAAAGTCTTGGAATTAACTGGATATTACCCCACCCAACACTTCCTTTTCCAGTGAAAAGGGGAAAAAAATCCCAAGTGGGGCTCGAATCCCAGCAACGGCATTGTTCTTTTCCTCTAAACGATGACCATCTACACTACGTTTCTGATCCATGTGAGTCAACACACTACAAATGGAACCCCACAGGAATTAAGAGTCAGATTCCCACAAAAAACACTAATATGATCTGATCTATAAAATTATTTACTACTATATCATCTTGTTGCAGTACAATTGCAGAATCCTGGATTTTTTTTTCATCCTCTTCCTACTCTTCTTGATCATCACAGTTGATAAGATCCGAGAGGGGAAAAAAAGGCAAAATATAGAAGGTTCTCTGTAATCTCTCTCTACCAAATACTTTCCTCGTCATCATCTATTTACAAGTCACAACTTCCATCTCCATTATTCTTCAAACAAACTTCTTGTTTCTCTCCTCCAAGCTTCCTATTAGCTTTCAGACGATTCACCAGTCTGTCCAATGCTTCCTTCATCCACCAGTGCTGACACACTTCTCTTGCTTCATCAACACTCAGCTATACCCAAAAAAAAAACAATTCACAGAATGAGCCTAAACCATATTTCAGATTAGTCACATGGTCCAGATTGATCACTTACCCAGATTCGTTGACGGAAGTTCTGTTCAGGCCAGAGTTCAAGTTGTTCTTGAACGAGGAGAGGGAACATGTAGCCTTCATAAAAGGTGTCATGGGTTTTGCTCTTGAAGCTCCACTTACCCAGTTTACCCTGAAGCCAGAAACAAAGAATCAGATCTTAACAGGTTTAATTATGAATCAATGAAGCAGAAAGTAAAGGGGGCTTGTTTTGTTTTGTTTGGCTTTTTTGCTTACCCCAACAATGCCTCTCACTCCTGCTTCTTCAATGGTTTCTCTCAAAGCGGCCTCCTTTTTGGATTCGTCTAATTCCCAGCCTCCCTGGTTTTGGTCAACCAGATTATTATTAACAACGTAAATCAGGAAAAAAAACATAATGACGAAAATGTCTCATTTGGGCGTTAATCATTGACTACCATATACATATTTGCAGGAAGGTGGGTGGGTAGAAATTAAAATACCTTTGGAAATAACATCCCTTTGCCTTTCTGCGAACTGATTACCAGAACTTCTAATTCTTCCATGGAACCTTGCTTCTCCATCTTGTATCTGTATGGTATACATCTGCACATAATTTCAACCACAAAAATAAAAATCAATCAACTGTTACATTTTCCCCCATTACTATGAAGCAAACCAGGAGAAAGGTGAAACCTTTAGCTCCTAAATTTGTCTTCAAGCAGAAACCCACAAAACCCAGAAACCCAGGGACATCAAGGAATCAACTAAACAAGTTCTAGAATCTATACAGTCCAGAAACAGACCAGAGAAGAAGATGAAAGGGAGGGAGGGGAAAAGAGACGAACCCGACGACTTGGCGGCGACCTTTCCGGTAACGCTGCAATTCGCGGCCGGTGCGAGAGACCAATGCGACGACATTGTCTTGCGAAACCAGAGCGACCATTTCCGGTGGAAAGAAGAAGAAGAAGAAGGAGAAGAAGATGTGACAGAGGCGAGTGGATAGCGTGAGAGAGAGAAGAGGGCGGTGGCCCCCTTTAATAACGGGGAAAGCTGTTAGGAGGAGGAAGCAAAAGATGAGGTTTTTGCGGAAAGAGGGAAAAAGTATAATAAAAATTAAAAAAAACAGTTTAATTGCGAGGTGACACCTTCTGTGGGACCCATTTCCCCACTGCACTTGCTTGCACGCCTTTGACACGTGTGGATGACGTGTCACCTCCCTTCCTATGTGGCTCTCATTTTTCCCCATCCTACTTGCTGCTAGATTTTCGTAGTCTAGTGATCAAGCCTCATAAATGTAATGTCCAGTTTGGTATGGTGAAATTGAAGCTACGGGATTGGAATTTAGAATTCAATTTCATGAGTTATACATGTTTGATATTTTTTTCGGTCCTAATTATAGGACATATATATCTAATTTTGAAGAAATTAAGGATAGTAGTTAAAATAGTTAATCATATTTATTTTACTAAAATGTCCTTATTTAAAACTTAAAATTTTAAAAAAACAGTAAAATTGGGGTGTATGTGGTATTAGTGAGTTGCAAGTATTACTCACTTTATAAAATATATAGGTATATTCTTAAATTATTATTATGTTTAATTATTATTGAAAAAGTATCAATAAAGGGTATTTTGGGAAGAAATTGACAAAAATTAGAATTTTATCCTATAAGTAGGACCAAGATCAATTCCCAAATGTTATCCTATAATTAGGACCGGAGAGAGTATAAAGAAATGCTAATAGAATTTAGAGTAAAATACTCTGACCACCCTCCAGTTTTGCCTTAATTACACAGACCTCCCCTCTATTTTGAAAACATACACTTAAGTCCAAACAGTTAACTCCGTTAAGAATATTCTAAAAAGATTCTAAAAATATATTTTTTTAATTAAATTTATTTTTTCTTGCACATTTTGACTAAAGTTGTTTTAAAGAATTTAAGAGTTTTTTTATCTATTCTTTAATTTCTATTTTTATCTTTACAAGTAGTTATCTGTTTGATGATTTTAGCATTGATTAATGTAAATATCATAAACGTTGAATGTTCAAGCAAGATTTTAAATAAAAATATGCTTGATCAAATGTGTTTATAAATATTTGTGGAAAAAAATATTAAATTATAAATTTAAATGACACATACAATCTCATACTTATATAGTTTATTTTATTTGATAAAAATATGTGTTTAATATATATTTTAAGTTAAAATTAATTTATAATATCAAAATTAATAAATTTTTAAAAAAATTAGAAATTTAGAGAATCTAATAGAATAAATTTATGGTTGTATAAATTTTTATTAGCCCCCTATATATATATATATATATATAATTCTAATTATGAAGAAGGGCATTTTGATTAAAAGAAGTTTAAAAGTCAAATTTAACGGTTAACTAACAGTTTGGGTGGATGGAAATAGAATCTTAAACTATAAGGGAGGTTTGTGTAACATATATTTTAGTTTTAAAAGAGGTTTATATGGGTTTCCAAAATAGAGGGGAGGTCTGTGTAATTGAGGCAAAACAGAGGGGAATTTCAACAAACTCAATTCCACCCAAAAAACTAAGATTTGCAATTCTATGTCTTCAATTCCAACATTGCCCTTTTTTATTTCAACGCACTCTTCAACTTCATCTTCTTCCTCACTCTCTAACTTTGCCGGCCAACTCCTCCCCCTACTACCTGCCAACTTCGTAATTCTTCCTCACAAACCGTCGCCTTCCCAGCATCTCCTCTACAGATTCGTAATTATATATATATATATATATATCTCCGTTGCAAATCGAAATTCGGAAATAAGACACTTGTGATGACGGGGAACATATCTTGCAGCAGAGGTGAGGACGATGCAGCAACGGTGGCTTTTCGCCGAAGTTTGAGTTCGCCGCCATCTTCGATTCTGATGCCGGCGACCTTCCTGGAAGAAGAGATGAGGACGATGGAGAAGGAAGAGGACGAAGGCGATCTGTTTGAAGAGAAGGACGAAGGAGAGGTGAGGATGAAGGAGATGAGGACGATGGAGAAAGAAGAAGATGCAGGCGATTTGTTTGAAAGGGGAGGAAGAAGGAGAGGGATTTTTTATTTTTTAATTATAAAGGTATTTTGGTCTTTTCATATATAAATTATGATTCATTTTTAAAATATACTAAACATACTTTTAAATTTCATTTTCATTTTTATAATCATATCAAGTTCTATTTCTATTAAAATCAATTCCATTGTATCAAACAGGCCCTAAAATGTTACACATTCATCAAACAAATTGTTTGATTTTTTTTTCCATCTTCAAAAAAAAACATAAAAAAGATTAAAGAACTTGTTTAATAATTATTTTTTAATTAAATTTCTATAAAACAAAAATAAATACCTATTTTAATTTTTTAAAAAACAAAAAAAAGAACAAATTTTATTTATTTTCTTGTTTTTAATTCTATAAAATTGTTTTTTGTTTTATGAAATCAGGAAAAAGCGGAGGACAGCCTTGTGTTTATAAAAATTTGGTTCTCTAATGAAGTGCTTAATAATTATTTCAAGCATTTTTTTATATTCCCCCCCTCAAATATGGCTTTTGGGAACAATCATCCAAACATATTTTTTTTATCTTTTTTTCTAAATTTTATTTAAAAAAATATAAAAATATTCCAAAAACTTAAAAAACAAAATCATAATCACCAAAAGTAAAGGGTGAACTAATTTTTTTCCCCCACAGGAATAAGTATTTTCTTAATGAAAGCATTGTCCTGTATTAAATATGGACACGTCTCATGACAAGAATTTAAATTTTAGTTTACCATATTATTAGGGACTAACTTCTTTTGATAGGCTCCACCATATTGGTGGGGTGAAGTAAAATGAATTAGCTCATTCATCTATTTGGGATCACTTTTAGGGTCTGTTTAAATTAATAGTGAAAACTGTTTTTCTAATGTGATTTATAATGTATGAGATAAATATGTGAAAAAACTTTTATCTCAACTTCCGTGAATGTGTTTTTCTAATGCGGACTCAAACAGGTCCTTAGACATCATTTCAAAAGTGCTTATTTACATAAATCAAGACAAAACCCCTCTTATATACTTATATTGTATATCTTAAATCAAGTGTGAAAAATTATTTTTGAAAACTCCAATCTATATTCATACAAACCAATTATTTAACATTATGACCCAGTTTGATAGAAAGCATTGAGCATAGAAGTGAGATTGGGATTGGGCACTAAAAGAGCGTTTATGAAAAATTATATATTTTTGTATATTGATAAAAGTATTTATGAGTATACAAAATCATTAAGGGCCCGTTTGGTACGCTGGAATTGATTTTGATGGAAATGGATATGGATATGGATATGGAAATGGATATGGAAATGGAAATGGAAATGGGGACTAAAAGTATGTTTGGTATTTCATGGAAATGAGATCTAATTTTTGTATAAAAATACCAAAATGTCCTTCAATTTTTTATTTTTTATTTTTTTTTAAAGGTAGTGGAGGGTAATAGATGGAAATGATCATATGAAATTATAAATCTTAAGGGTAAAATGAGAATTCCATGGAATTTGTTACAATTCCATGGGGTATATGATAGAAGCTTAATTCCATCAATTTGATGGAATTGGCTCTTCCATGGAGGCCAATTCCATCATACCAAACATACTTCATCATGGAAATGAATTCCATTTCCATTTCCACCCACCTCAATTCAAGCGTACCAAACAGGCCCTAAGTTCATCTTCGTATCCTTTTAGAAAAAAATCAGAAAATACCACTTGAATTTTAAAATTCAAATCAGTCTTATTGTCTATAAAAGTATAGGCATTAACTACAAAAGTATAATAATTGCCAACATTTTAAAATTCAAGTGATATTTTTTTTTATATTATTTCATTTTATTGTCTGATCCATTCAATTTTACTCTTCAAATTCAAATCAAACAAATGACCAATGGGCATCAGAAATAAGATGATGAATACAAGTTTAGAGGTGTCACTTCAACTTAAAATGGCCTTGTAGCAAATAAATTTCTCTTTCTATAACAATGGACTTAAAATTTCCGACAAATGTAAGATATGAGCAACAGGTCCGACTATATTATTGTCTCTTTTTTCAAAATAACTCATCAACAAATCAATTATATGTATAAATATATCCATAATGTTTCATCAATAGTGTGCGTACTTAAGTGATCGCTCAATAATAGCAAACATGAAGGACAAAGTATCAATCTTCTGTAAATTTCTTCAATAGTATTTTAAAAATTTTGGAACTGAAATTAATTCAAACAAATAATGTGATATTATTTTATTCTTAATATTTTCTTCGTTTTCTACGATATAATGAAAATTATATTATCCTTCCTTCATTTTCATGGCACATCTCTTTCAGAGAACTTTAATAATGGATGGACCAAGCCATCTGTTCGGCCCATTCCTGATCCGAGAAGTATCCAAGAAGGAATTTGATTTCCAATCCCTGGAATTTCCCATCCCGTGGAGAAATTCCCAAGGTCGGAAATTTCCCCACTTTTTAATATTTTTTTCCTATTGATTTTTTTTGGCTTGCTATGTTATTTTTTCAGATAAAAATGAAAAAGACTTTGAGTCTTTCCGAGTGCCTTGATTACTTTTGTAATTGGGCAAAAAAGGGCAAGAGTTAGCTTGAATAGTATTCCTAGAAGATCTCCCTAGGACATCAAAATAAGAGAACCGAAACAAATAAAACACAATATTTTTAGCAGCTACAAATGGGCTTAAAGATCTTCTAATACACTGAGCCTTTGACAATACAATTAACTCAATTCATCATCCACAAAGCCATAGAAATCCATTATATAATGAAATTTATTCAAAGCTTTTTTTTGTTTGAGCGTAGCAAAACAAAAAAATACACACACATATAAATATTATTTTGTAATGGGGAAAATGTCGGGATCAAATCCCATTCCCAATTCCGATCCCAATTTGATCGGGATCGTGACGGGAAGATGGAGACAAGAAAATGATGAACACCCATACAAGCCGTGAATATTTGGAGGATGTGGTCGCATGTCAACATAATTTCCAAAATTCTTGTCATTAACCGTTTTTAAAAAAAACAAATAAACATATTAGGAATAAAATAATTACCTGCTATTATTACACACTTCCTTAATTAGTGCATGCAGTTTTATTCAATTATTTTATTCTCTTCAAATTTTTATGTGTAATTTTGTAAACAACATTTGCAATACTCCTTTAGTCCTTTGAGAATATCGAATAAAGCAAAACCAAAAAATACCGTGAATAGAAAACAAAAAAAAACAGGTAAACAAAAAGGGAAAATTACTCCCAGGTCCCAAGCAACAGAGATATCCACAAAAAAGTCCCTGGAGATTCTGAAATATCAGAAAAGTCCCTAGGGACTTTTCTGTGATTATTTTCTAATGTAAAATGACAAAGATGCCCACATTCTAATCTCCTTCACTCAAAATCAGACTCGTGCTTCAGCAGCAATTGAAGACCTTGCCCTTGCTTCTCGCCTTCTGTCGCTGCCGCTCTGCTCCCAATCGTCGTCCGTCGATGCTCTTCTCCTAGTCGGCGTGCGTCACTTGAGCTCCGCTCCCATTCACTACGTCGCTGCTGCTCCTCTCCCAGTCGTTGTGTGTCACTGCTCCGCTCCGAGTCGCCGTCCGTCATACAACTTAATATTTTAATGTTATATGATTTGCTATTCAGTTGTGACAGTATAGTGATGAAATTGTAAAATTTCTTAATTCATGTAACCTCTATAGCATTCTCTCTGTACTATGACTTGTTAGAGATTTTGTTGCTATATATAATTATTCAAGCATCATTATTATATTGACGAAAATAAAAGTATCATTATCATGTTATCTGTGGTAGGTTTCCATTGAGCTCTGATGTCATGTTTTAAGTGATTGGCCTAGCCTTGCATATTTGTTTTGCATTGCTTCATTTAAGATGGTTGTTACTTCATATATTTTGGAGTTATAATGTTTGGGGATGAAATCAAAGATTAATAAAAGTTAATAGAAAACTAGCTTAATTCCAGTGTGGACACATTTTTCATTTTTCTTCCCTTTTGCTTATTCTTTTCTTGATCTATCCTGCATAGCATAAAAGTGGTTGGTTTGATTTGGAGGCTCTTGGCTGTTTCTTGTTTTATATGTTGTGAAAATGAATGCAGCTTTTGATAGGCCCCCTTTTTTTGGTAATACATTCTCTTAAATCAAAGAAATTGGACTTAATGAACTGCCTTGAATTGAGATTAGCACATGCTAAATTTTGTATGTTCTGCTGATGGCATTATGATCAGCCATAACATGATTTTACAACTTGTGCTATGCTGTACATATAATTTCATGCCATTATATTCTTTTTAATCAAACCTTCTACTGCTAGTTTGACTGAAATTCAGAATGCTCGTGGTATTATGAATGTTCTTGCAGAAATGCTCAATGCAATAGAACCAAGTAACAAAGAAGTAAGTTGCTTTCCTTGAATATACATTTAAAACATGATGTATTGTATGAGAATACCTTTAGCTACTGATTATTGGCAAAGATGTCATAGATTGTTGGCTTTTGTTAATTTAGCCACTGATTAGGTTGAAAGTGTTTAGCACCCTGTCTGGGATATTATGTAGGCTTATCATGAAGCAGTCTTTGAATTTTAGTTGGATATTGGTTTGAGGTCCTTGTAAAGTACTTCACTCAAGTATCTAGGTGTGGCCATGTGGCTTATGCTAAACTAAATCAATTTGTTATAACTGACAAACGATTATATGATCATTCTCCTACACTAAGATTTTGTTATATGATTAGGTACCAGCAGTTGTTTGAAATCATGATTTGTTGTAGTTACAGGGGAGACATTAATTTTACAGACTATTGCTGGTTGGACAGTCACTTTGTAAAAATAACTCATGATGTTGTGAAAACATACATTAGAACTTGTAAAAGCTGATGTCAACTGTTGTAAAAATTGTCAGCAGGAGTTGTAATCAAATAAGCACAGTAATGAGTTAAAATCATGGTTAGCTTCTGTGAAAGTGGGAAGGTGTGCAATTTATAAACTAATGGGATAATTACAATTCACTTGTAAATGTAACTAATGCACTTGATAAAATAGGCATAACAAGTTGTTAATAACTTGATATATTATGACCAAGTCAGCTGCTCTAACACCCCCAATGGGAAATATTGATGTAGTTGTGAGATCTTGCGTTGCAAATAAATATAGTTTCATCCAGTAATGAGACGAAGTTGTAAAAAGACTCAACATGTTGTTAACATATGCTTAAGAAGTTGTAAATAGATGCTTGACGAGTTGTAAACAAAGCACTCCGCTTACTTAACGTGAGAAAACCTTGTTTCTATCCAATGTGAGGTAGAAGTTGTGAAAAAGACTTAATGTATTGTAAATAAACGCTTGACAAGTTGTAAACAAAGCACTTCGCTTACTTAACATGAGAAAACCTTATTTCTGTCAAATATAAGGTAGAAGTTGTTAAAAAAACTCAACGTGTTGTAAATGGACGCTTGAAGGGTTGTAAACAAAGCACTTTGCTTACTTAACGTGAGAAAACCTTATTTCTATCCAATGTGATGTAGAAGTTGTTAAAAAGACTCAACCAGTTGTAAATAGACGCTTGACAGGTTGTAAACAAAGCGCTTCACTTACTTAATGTGAGAATACCTTATTTCTGTCAAATGTGAGGTAGAAGTTGTTAAAAAGACTCAAAGTGTTGTAAATGGATGCTTGAAGGGTTGTAAATAAGGCACTTTGCTCACTTAACGTTAGAAAACCTTGTTTCTGTCCAATGTGAGGTAGAAGTTGTTAAAAAAACTCAACGTGTTGTAAATGTACACTTGAAGGGTTGTAAACAAAGCACTTTGCTTACTTAACGTGAGAAAACCTTATTTCTATCCATTGTGAGGTAGAAGTTGTTAAAAAGACTCAACCAGTTGTAAATAGACGCTTGACAGGTTGTAAACAAAGCGCTTCACTTACTTAATGTGAGAAAACCTTATTTCTGTCAAATGTGAGGTAGAAGTTGTTAAAAAGACTCAAAGTGTTGTAAATGGACGCTTGAAGGGTTGTAAATAAGGCACTTTGCTTACTTAACGTGAGAAAACCTTGTTTCTATCCAATGTGAGGTAGAAGTTGTTAAAAAGACTCAACGAGTTGTAAATAGATGCTTGAGAGGTTGTAAACAAAGCCCTTCGCTTACTTAATGTGAGAAAACCTTGTTTCTGTCCAATGTGAGGTAGAAGTTGTTAAAAAAACTCAACATGTTGTAAATGGACGCTTGAAGGGTTATAAACAAAGCACTTTGCTTACTTAACGTGAGAAAACCTTATTTCTATCCAATGTGAGGTAGAAGTTGTTAAAAAGACTCATTCAGTTGTAAATAGACGCTTGACAGGTTGTAAACAAAGCGCTTCACTTATTTAATGTGAGAAAACCTTATTTCTATCAAATGTGAGGTAGAAGTTGTTAAAAAGACTCAAAGTGTTGTAAATGGACGCTTGACGAGTTGTAAACAAAGCATTTCGCTTACTTTACAACTTTGCTTACAAAGTGAAGTGCTTCCTTTCACAACGTCCCACATGTTCCTCTTTGACACTTTTCTCACGTTAAGTATGACCTATTGAGTTATTTACAACTCGTAAAGCGTGTATTAACAACCCTTTCATTTTGTTTCACAACCCCCAACACCTTTCCTTTGGCACTATGTTTTCTCACATTAAGTATGACCAATTGAGCTATTTACAATTCGTAAAGCGTGTATTAACAACATTTTCAGTTTGTTTCACAACCTCCAACACCTCTCGCTCTAGCACTATGTTTCCTCACGTTAAGCATGACCAATTGAGCTATTTACAACTCGTAAAGCGTGTATTAACAACCCGTTCAGTTCGTTTCACAACCGAACGCTGTGACTGCATCAATAGTTTCTATTTGGCAGCTCACAATAGTTGAATTGTATCATAATTGATCAAGTTGTTGATAACTTATTGGCCTATTATATCAAGTGCGTTACACACATGCACAAATGACTTGTAAGTCTCCCATGACTTTATAAACTTCACACCTTACACTGGCCCCTAAGCAATTCATCATTTTAACTAATTTTAATGCCTATTTTATTACAAATCCTGCTGCAAAATTTGACAGCAACTGATGCAAATTTTCACAACTCTTAATGCCTGTTTTCACAACATAATGAGTTATTTTCACAAGGGATTTATCAGACCCGATAGTCTACCAAATAAAAGTCCCCCTATAAGTACAACATAACATGAAGTTAAGCAATTGATGCAACCTAATGAAAGTCCACCCTGTAAGTACAGCATAGCATGAAGTTAAGCAACTGGTGCAACCTGATGAAAGTCCCCCTTGTACCAAATGAGTTATTTTCAAAACGGACACGCACGCCGAAACGACCGGACCACCGCGACGGACAAGCTCGGGGAATGACCTGACCAACGACCGACACGCACCGCGCAGCACTAGACCACTATGGAGAGGCAGCAAGACGTTTTCGAAAATCCTCTTCTTTCACGATTTGGGGCTGCTCTGTTTCAAAAGGAAAAGAGAATAGTTTAACTTTCAATTAAGGGCATGTGTGTCATTTTACTTTGCAAAATAATATCAAAAAAGTCCCTAGGGACTTTTCTGATATTTCAGAATCTCCAGGGACTTTTCTATGGATATCTCTGTTGCTTGAGACTTGGGAGTGATTTTCCCAAACAAAAAAGCTTTTGGTTAGAAAAAACCATATGGACAGAACCACCTCCAGACGTAGAAGAGATTCTAAAACAGGATCTAGTAGGATTTAGTTTGCCCCGTACAGTTTTTATGTAACCACTTGGGTTTTGCCCACAGTTCACCAAAAAAAAAAAAAAAAAAAAAAGCTTTTGGTTAAACTCTTCTCTTCGCTTCCGTAGTTCCGAAAAAATATTCATATTTTTGTTGCTTTATGTATTTCGGAGCAGCATTTATTTGACGTCGCGAGAAAAAAGGCGGTGCCGGGTGGGGCCAGAGGATCCTCGAAGCAGACTGCGACCCACCGACGGGAAACCACCGGCATAGTGGGTGAGACGTGTAGTGCTCTAGTAGTCTAGGATAATCTTACTACCAGGCATTTGACTTGACCTTATGTATTAAAAAAAAAAAAACTATTACATTAAAGTCCTATATAAAAAAAAGAAAAAATATCTTTGAAATTATTAATGATAATTCAAGGAGCGATTATTAATAAGTTAAGGGACGTCCATTGATAATTTTATAAACCATTTTTTCATTTTTTTTCCTCTTATGTAAGGCTTAAATGTAATTGCCCTAAGAAAAAATAATAAGATAGAAGAAAAATGATAAATATTATAAATAAAAGAAACAAATATATTATATTTAGGCAAAATCAACCTCTTAACCAGCTCCTCTAATTAGGGTTGAAGGAAATAATGTCGTGATCCTTTTTCTCACCTGATCAAAGGTTTTTCTTTTTAAGATTCAAAATATAAAGGGTTTTCACTCCTCCTAACAAATATATTTTATAGAATTCAAACTTGTATTCTCTTCCTTCCTTATAATGATGAGGGTTGTAAGGAGATTAGATTAAAAATCTTTTGAAGTAGAAAGACTTAAATATAAAATTTTAAATTATATTAAGTAAATCTAAAATTAAGTAAGATTACGAAGATCAAAACGATAACTTTCCCAAACATATTGAACAGTTAGTTAGACGACCGGTATGAGGATAGCTTTTGTCCACGTGAGATTGAAAAATATAACCAAACACCTCCTCAAGCAACAGCATTGAATTACATTTTATTTTTATAAAACACCATATTTCCAGAATAATCAGGCCCTTCCGGAAATAACTCTTCCAAAACCATTTTTTGCATTCTTTGGACTCCAAGCTCCATACCTCATATTTAAGCAGAATTAGATTATATGTTTCAATTAATATATATATCATATCATACAAAATAACTCAATTACTTGAAAAAAATTATATAAATACAAACTCGTTGGCAAGAAATCTGAAATCGAGATTCTTATTGAATGTTAACAAAAAAAATTATGAAGAAAGATGATGAATATATGAGGAATATTAATAATGTGTATAGGATCACCAATGCAGAAATAATCTTTAACACCGGTCCCCCCCCCCTTTTTTTTTTACCTTTTTTCAAACTGGTGTGTTTGTTTAACTGGTATAAAAAAAATTGTTTTCCAAGCTATGGAACCCCTCAGTGCAATGCGTCTTGGTTAAAATCCTGAGTTTCTTTATTACTTGCATTGTTATTTTTGGTGTAAACCCCCTGAGTAGATACTGCTTGTAAATATGAGTTACAAATAATAAAGCATCCGTTTCTACTAAAAAAAAAAAAAAATTGTTTTCCACACACATTACTTTTATAATTGGTGTAAAAATTAAAATCAATAAATTTGTTATTCATTTATTTTTGCCAATTAGTGAGGCAAACACTATCTGTACGAGGTTACAGAGCAATGTTGAACTCGAAACCTACCATTTATATGGAAACCTTTTTGCCACTAAACAATAAGAGCAGTAAAAATGTCACCAATTACACTTGGTATATCACTTATTTAGAGGAGTTGATTTTGGTCCTAAATATTAATACCATTTTTCATATTTGTCAATGCTTTCCTAATTTACCCCTATTGATACTCTTTCAACAATAATTAATGAGAATGAGAATTAAAAAAAATAAATAGGATGTTTTAGAATATATATGTTATATTAAATAATTTTCTTAATTTAATTAAATTAGACAAATATGTCTTATATTAAGAATTCGAATGAGCACCTTCTTTCAACCGTGAGAGTTGAGGTTAAAAAAACAAAACAACCATGAGTTTACCTCCTTGTTCTGTAATTATTACTTGAAAAATGATTATTTTTGACCTTTTTTCTTTTTCGTTTCCTTTTCAAAGCTCAGTTCTTCAAAGAATGATCCTTGAGAGAATTTTCAGGTTGAAAATTGTATACACAATTATAATTAGAAACGTAGAAAAGTGTTTGGAATAGTAGATTCTATGTTTTTGGAATGTAAAGTGCAATGCATTCAACTTAGTTGGTAAGCCAAAAGAACGCGTAAATATCCTGGACACAGCCGATTTTAATATTTGATTGCTTATGTCGTGGAAATAAAGCGTAAATCTTTAATTTTAATTTGTTATAAATATCCCCATATGTTGTGGATATATCATATATCCATATTCTCCCAAGATTGATTCAAAGAACCCACTAATATAATTATCATTTTCATCAATCATTTTATCTTATCTTCCTCTTCCCAATATGTCATTGTCTAAAAATCTTCAACAACACCCGTCAAATGTGAGACGAATCCGTTTTATATACTCAAAGTAACTCATAAGTGTTAATAATTTAACGTTTCTCTCATCGTGTGTGTGTGTGTGTGTGTGTGTGTGTGTGTGTGTAGTCCTGTTATGAAGCTTAATTAGTCGACTTAAATTCACTTAACTTGTGCACGTGCTTTTGGATTAACTCCAACTTTAGTATAACTAATAATTAGATTAGATCTAGGCTTTGTGCATTGCATGATGTTTTGAAGTTAAACTACTCTTTACATTTTGGAGAATAATATGAGTTGCATAAGTTTTTATGTTCTATATACTCTATTTAATACTATTGATGATAATCTCTTAGAATATTATGACAATTTTACGTGCCAAAGGAAAATCATAAGCGACATAGCACTTGGAATAATTGGTTTGTTGAAATTAGGTAAGTAGTCATATTTTCACACACAGTCACACACACACACACCCAACGTTAATTTTGTTCATGCACGGCTTTTGAAGGTTACGTACGCTGATTTTGTAAGCTTGATTTTTGAATATAAAGTCATAATTTTAACTAAAAGAAATCTTAGGATTATTGGCAGCCCAATGACAACATCATTCGTTTTTCTGAGTTTCACACACACACACACACACACACACACACATTTTGATATAGCTATCTGTCAGGGACCAATCAGGGCAGCTCTTTTTAAAACGTGTTTTTTACATTCACTTGAGATCTCATACCTAAAGGAATAAAGCCCCCTTCTAGTTTCATTGAATTTGAATGGAATCAATGGATCATATACAAACCCCTAATGCGCTGTTGGAAATAATACTTATTCTAAAAGAAAATGACATAATACAAGTAAAAAAATATCATAGTCAAAACCATGTTTTAAGATTTTGAGCGTAGGGCTATTTCAATCACATTTATAAAATTTCCCCCTTAATTCTAATTAAAATTTTTAAAAAAAAAAACAATAAGTTTTTCTAGTATATATCAGACGCTCTCTTGGACTTTATATGACCAAATTCTTAATTATGTAGATCCACTCACCACGAAGAGACACTCCGTCGTCTCCCCTTTTATATATATGTATGTATGTATGTATGTATGTATGTGAGTCTCACACTCAAAACTAAACTATATATGTTGACTTAAATCCACCATTCAATGTATAGATCGATATGTGGTAGAATAAGTGACGTGTATATACCTTTTATATAATTAGGTATAAATTCGAAGCGATCAATATATATGATGAGAATAATCTGTAATCCATCTGGTCTTAAATATAAGATAAAGTTGATTTTTTTTTTAGAGAGATTAAGGAAGCTAATTAAATTACTTTAGAGTATTTTTATTTTTATTTTTTTCTCCAAACTAATTAGTTTGACCAATACACTAATATATAATCTAAGAAAACATAATATATAATATGATTAAATAACTTATCGAGCTTCCTTAATCTCTTCAAAAAAAACCAACTCTATCTTATATTTAGGATTGAAAGGAGTAATAATTTTTTTGAGCCAGTAGTCACACATGCCTCCCAACGGATTCTAGGGGTCAGGCAGTGATGCTAGCCTGCGTTTGGTTTTTATATATGCAATAGCTTTTTTCTACTTTCTGTTTGTTGCAATGAGATATTTGCAATAATTTAAGAGAAAAAAATAGCGCATTGTGCAATAATATTATGAATGACGTTTGTGTATGTTTAAGTGCACTTCTCTTTCGGCGAACAATTGGTGAAGCAATTGCAACTATTTTCAGAAAGCTAAAAGCATGGGTGTACATACAAAGTAGGTATGATTTGAAGTGAAACCTTACGTCAAGAGGCTAGAAATTCAGTCAAAATGCAAAACAATTTGATGTTTAGTATACGTCATCTATAGTTCAGTAAAATATTGAATTGGAATATGGTGAAAAAATAATTACAGTATTTTTTATTTGACTAAGGGACATTAATCCTTTCAAGGCTTTAAGCGTAACGGGTTATCGTCTCTTTCAATAAATGTGTTTTTTGATATTTAAACTTGTATTCTCTTTCTTATTGGGATAAGTCAGCTTACCACTTTAACTAATAGTTTATTTATATAAAATTAATTATAAAATGTGCAAGTTTGCCCTTCAATCATCCACAAAGGAGCGCGTAATAACCTAAACTCCTATGTGGAGTAATTCTTCTTAAAAGTTTTAAAAACAATTTTGATACCCTTCTTGTTAATATGGAAGTAATATTGTAAATGGTTGTGCGGGATTAAATTTATCTGAGTTAGCATGCCATTTGGTAATGATTCTGGGACCCACTCCACTCATTTTAACACAGGACATTTTAATGGAAGGAGTAACATTGCTATATAAGCTCTAAAAACTTCAAGGGCTTATTTGATAGATGGGAAGGGAGGGAAAGTGAGTACAATGGAGGGGGAATTTTTTTAGAGTTTGATTTTAAAAAATTAGAAAAATGGGTTATAAGTTTTTAATTAATTTTTCTTACCATTAATCCTACACCTTCTTTTTATTAAAAAATTTTATAACTCCACTTCGGAATAATATTAAGAGTGAAGTGTTAAAATGTTACACCTTATATCAAACCAGTCCTTGAAGGGGACATTGCTCCATATAAGAGCTTACGATACCAGATGCTACTCCGTGAATAACTGGAGGGTGAAAATGCCCTTTAACCCAATTATAAACAATAGATTGGGTTAACATAAAGTAAAACAACTTGACATCCCTTTGAACTAAGCAAGAACTTCATATATGTGCAAATGGTATTGGCTTTCGCCCTTTAAACAAATAATTAGATGTTCAATTGTCAGCATTATTTGTGAATAGAATAAATCTAGTTAACACAGTTAACCGCATGTCTTTAATACCCTGGGGGAGATATCAGTCTCTATGCTAGTAAAAAAATATACTCTTTTTTTTTTTCAAACCTTCTTCACAAAGCATACTCCTAATGTCTTATGAAACGAAAAAAAAAAAAATCACAACAAATTTGAATTGTGTACAATATATATATATATATATATATATATAGAACTATGTCATATTGCATTGCTACCTGCCTTGACTAAAATGTAGAATGGTCGGTAATATTGAATAATATCAAATGGTACGTCCTCCATACATGTTCGTCCTAACTGCGCCCACCTTCCAAGAAAATGAAGCAAAGCCACTGTTAATTAGTTTATACATTAAACTTTACATTTTTATTTCCTTTGGTTTCGTGATGCATGCATGAACGTTACCTTCTCAAACAGTCATATTTGGCCATCCCCACGCTTAGCTTCTCTCTTTTTTAAAATATATTTATTCGAACACACACACGATCATGTGTATTAACAAGCATAGGTCAGCTTTATCCTTGGCATTATTATTGTTTGTTATTTTATATATTTATATTTTTTTAAATATATGGGTAAAACCATAGCGGTGAACGTATACATATACAGATGAACTTGGTCGGCCTCATCATCTCATGCATCATGTGGATTGGCTATATTTGAATATTATGTTCATTTGTTAATTATATATGTTTTTATTCCAACACTTTTGTCTTTTGTTTTGTTTGCGTCTAAATATGCTTTTGTGCAGAGGGGAAAAATTAATGAAGGACATTGAAGTTTCAACAAGCACGATGTTTTACCATTGACATTAATCTTGGAATTTTGCTGAAATTAAATTACTGTTAACTATGTATATATATATAGCTAGATGGCTCCTTCATTATGAGTATATTCTAGCAACTTGATCACACATAATATATTATAATGTAATTATGTCAATATAATGATTAAGAAGCGAAGTGTATGTAGGATTCAAAACTTCATTTCCAATGTTGTATATCGTTTTAATTAAATGGTTTTGTTGCGAATATATATACACTTATTAATTTTTTTAATGTCATGCATATTGTTCTTGGCATGATTAAGTAATGTATGGCATGTTTTGAATCACTCTCATGATTCTAAATGTATAACTGTATGAGTCATTCATCGAACGAATTTACATATATTAAAAAAGGTAAATAAATTAATTACTCCCTCCGGTCCTTTTTATAAGTAACTTTCTCTCTCATGGCTGGTCCTTTTTATAAGTAACTTTCATTTTTTGTCTGAAAATGTAAGCTTTTTTTTTCCTATTTTATTCTTATTAAATAATCGTTCTTTCTCATTTCTTACACTCATTATCTCTCATACCTTTTATCTATTATTTCTCCTATACTCTTTTCATAAATAGAGGCATATATTGAAAAAAAACATGGTATTTTTGACACACTTATTACTTTTAACTACCAGTTCATTTTGTACAATCAAGGAAAAAGTTACTTATAAATAGGATCGGAAGGAGTATTTGTTAAAAAAATTGTGGATTAGTTTTCTTAAAACATCTCTCCTTTTAATTGTTTACTAATATATATATGTATATATATTTATAAATCATTTTCAATATGTTGCACAGAAGCCACAAAAAATCTTATATCTCATTTACCCAATCATAAAATTTGATAACTTTCGAACTTTACCTTTATCTAATGCAAATCAACACAATAACAAGTACAATCCAAGTATCCATTTAGGGTCTATTTGGTATGAGGGATTTGGAAGACAGGAGAGGGGAGATAAAATTTTTATGAGTTGTTAGATTTACGAAAATTAGAGAAGTGGGGTTACAAAATTTTAATATAGAGAATATGTAATATAAAAGAGTAAGAAAACTTAATTAAAAACTTTATACCCCACTTCTCTCATCTTTTTAAATCCAACTCAAAAAAAAATTCCCTCAATCCACTTTCTCTCCCCTCCCCTCATACCAAACAGACCCGTAAAGTTATATTTTAACTAGCTTTTTATATTTACAATTAGAGAGTTTTTCATTCTTTATTTTTGCATGGGAATGGGCACTATTATTAAAAAAAAATAGATGTAGTTAAGGCGTGAAGAGCGGCATCTTTCACGAATGAGTATCGACTATCGAATAAGATTCCTTCAGTTTCCACAAGGAAAACAAACTCACATGGAGCAAAATTATAATTTTAGTAATTAATGCACATGAATATAATTCGCTGCGCCCACAAACACACACAACATTTGGTTTTTGGTGGAGCTGGTGGGTTGTGCTACTCTATAACCTAGCAACAGATCTTTAGAACGATTTGGTTATCCCAAACAATTAATCTCTTTCATAATCATTCCACTTATCATTGACCTTATAGTGCTTTCCACCACCACCACCACCACTACTAAACCCGGACGGGACCGGCAGGTCTGGTCCGGGAACTGGTGACTCGGTGAGAGAACTGAATCTGACAGGACCAGTTCAGTATTTTTTTTAAAAAATATTTTTTTAATTTCTTTATAATTTCATATTAATAAGCCTAAAATATTCACTCTCTCACTAGTTTGGTCCTGAGTTAGCTCCAATTTGACTTTGGTCTGACCCATTAACCCTTGACCCAATATCCCGACCAGTTCACTGACCGGTTCATCATCATCACACTATACCCACCTCTTACATCTTTCTTTCATTAATTCTTTGTGCACTACACAAAACACACACAAATTCTGATATATAAAAAAACTTGTTAGACCAATTTAGGTCTTTAATAACATTCGTTTTTTGGTTTTAAATTCCAATGATATTATATATACGACACATTTATTAAGAATATATATACTCCCGTTGATCTTAAATATAGGGCACTTCTAACTACCTTATCGAAATTAAGGACAAGTAATTATATTATTTAAATGGTCATAAAACAAAATAAAATTCCAAATTTATTATCATTTAAAATTATGAATAATTTCAAAAATAAAAATTCTGAAAATATGGGCGATTTTGAGACAAGTTAATTAATTTTTTTTTATGTAAAGTGACTAATATATAGAAGTGAAGGGCGTACATATATAAATAAATGATGACAAAAGTTGATTAACTAATTAATCAATTTATGATATACTATTGTTGAATTCATGTTTGTTGAATTGAGCTCAAAGACTGGTGTTATACTTGTGTGTGTATGTGTTGCATCATTGTAAACACATATTGAAGCATAGTGTACTAATAGCATATTAATTAAAATTAAAATAATGATAATGATACTTTAGTGAATGCATTAATTCATCTGGTCAGCTTGTTGTTGATAATTTTAAATAATAAATTAGTTAAATATTAGTAATAGGATTGCTTGAAAATATAGAGCACCCCCATGTGCGCTAACATTTCATGTCTCACCTGCAGGTTACAGCATTAAATAGTGATCTGGATAATCAGTTATTTAAATGAATTTATTTTATATATGTAGGACTTCTCTTCATCCTTGTTAGTTTTCTTAGCTTCTCCAAAACCTAAAACATGTTAAGTTGTTAACTTTAACGGAAACACACATAGAACCATAATGCAACATCTTCTCTGGAATTTCTGGGTTACTTGCCTTATTATTAATTTTTTGTTGTAACCATTTTTATTAACTGCTGTTGGGCATGATTTCGTCCTAATTAATTAATTTCAATCTTTAGATCGCCAAATTGAATCTTCCCAAGGAATAAAACTTTTGTGGACATAAATTAAAAGAGCTTTTAAAAATATCCCTCTGCTCCACAATAAAAGTAGCTTCTAGAAAAATAATCTGGTCCATAATATAAGTTACTTTGAAAATAATTAATGCTAATTTGTCAATTTTACCTATATAATTAATGTTTAAACATTACTCATTGTATTTTTATCTCTCCTTCAAAGCTTCATTTAATATGGGTAAAGCTGAAAATTTTTTTGAGTTTAAAACAAATTTAATAAGCTAACTATAATTTCTTAGTTCTGATGAATTAGTTGAAGTGACTTACTATTATGTGTCTTTTTATAAGTCACTTGAACCCAAAAAATTTTACTCAAAATATAAGTCACTAGTAGAGTAATAAATGCGGTTTTGTCAATTTTACCCCTATTTGCTATGGGTAGGGCACATGGGAAAGAGAGAAGAGAGAGAGGTGTAAATGTATAGAGATAAGAGGATATGAGAGAAAATATGTACCTTTTCATAAACAAAGATAAATATGAAAAAATCTATTCATTCAATGCTTTTCTTGGTTTGTGAGAATAGAGTACAAATAACTTATAAAAAAGTATAAAGTGGTATAGATATTGTGGATCGGAGGGAGTGACCATGTTATGAATGCTAAAAAAATGCAGACCTTTCACAAAATATCAAACTAATTATGATACATTATTTAGTTACAAGAGCATGATATTTTTTTAATACGCATATGTATCTTTATGTTAGAGATAATTCTCTTTAAAACATTATGAGATACTAAATGTGAATACCTCTCAATCTCAACAAAGATTCAAATCTTAACCCGTCGTATTGTGAAAAACTAGTTTCTTCTATCATATCAAACCTAGTTGATACAAGAGCATGAAACTTTAATTCTTGTAAATAACAAAAGTTGCAGGGCACACACCTCCGAAAGAAATAGGAGTAATAATGATTTAGACGTTGCAGGGAGTAGCCTTTCCATTAATTAACGATGGTGAACGGTGAGTATCACTTACCTACACGCAAATTATTCATTGATCATGACATCCACATGATTTATTTATAATTTCTCTTCCTTTTGCATAGGTTTTTAACCTTTTTGAAATATTTACCTTCGAGGAGTTCCATCAATGTTTTGTACTTAATTTTTGAATCTTTTTTTTTTTTTGGGTTAAGATTAAGGTTTCAATTTGGTGCAGAACATGGATTTTTGGTTTAATCGGAAATATGTGGTCAAAGAATTGTAAAAGTAAAAATTAATAAACAAAATATTGGTATTCGGTTGTTTGGTTAAAAACATGGGTGTTATGTGTTAACTTTTACTATCTTCAAGTGCTTATTATTTTCCTGTAACAGTTTCATTTAAAAATAAATTGACAAAAATCAATACATTATGTTATTGTAATTTGAAAAGTTGATGCGTGTATAGCCAATTACACAAACGTGTATGAAAATCATTGAGCCCTACTTTGTGGGTGGTGTCCACTAGGAGCCTTTTCTTTAAAATGCATGATAAAATATTTAAATAAAAAAATTATATTTATACATACATATACCGTCCATTGTGCCCATTATATTTTTACTTAAAATACAAGAAATCTTTTTAAACTATTACTAAATGAAATTTCTCTCATAATTTTTCATTTTAGGTACCAAATCTCAGATTGTGCTCTCCATCGCATCTCCAACCATTGATATTCACCATTTCCTCCTCTCCTTTCATTCATACATAGAGGCGGTAGGTAATTCAGGCGGGGTCCACCACCCCCCTCCCCAAAACAAACGGGTTCATACCGTCATTTAAATTCAGGCTAAACAGACTCAGCCTGTTTGGCGGGCTAGCCCGTATTATTTATTTATTTTTAGTTTTCTTAAAATGCCCTTAGTTTCTTTTAGGGTTAATATAACTTTTGGTCTCTGAAGTTTGATCAAATTTTGGTTTTGGTCCCTCAAGTTTGAAATTGGTGGTTTAGGTCCCTGAAGTTTCACTCAATTTTGGTTTTAGTCCCTCAAGTTTGAAATCGGTGGTTTTGATCCTTGAAGTTTCACTTGATTTTGATTTTAGTCCCTCAAGTTTGAAAAGGACTTGGTGACCCGTTTTTGAAACCCGACCTGACCCGGAAAAAAACCAAGTCATTTTCAAACTTGAAGGACCAAAACAAAAATCGGGTGAAACTTCAGGGACTAAAACCACTGATTTCAAACTTGAGGGACTAAAACCAAAATTGGGTGAAACTTCAGGGATTAAAACCACCGATTTCAAACTTGAGGAACCAAAACCAAAATTGGATCAAACTTCAGGGACCAAAAATTATATTAACCCTTTCTTTTATCTCTTATTTGATGATGTGTTTAATTAATTCTCCATATTTTTTATTTGACATTTATTTTCATATTATATTTATTTATTCTACTATTATTAAATTTAAAAGAGATGTGTTTATATAGTTTTGTGATGTGAATAGATGAAAAAAACAAAGTAAGAATGGAATTGACTTCATAACATAAATGTATAAAAAACAAGAAGTGTGATATCAGTGAATGAAAAAGAAAGAAAATAATTTTTTTTTTAAAAAAGTGAGATTAAAAAAAAAATGGCAGGTTGGCAATGAGCTTAGCCAGTCCGCGAAGGGGGCGGGCTGGTCAACCAGCAACCCGTATTACCAGCTCTGTTCGTACTTACATGATACATAATCTTTTGATCATAGAGGTAGAAACTAGTTGAGAAGTTATTTTAAAATCTACTTTACATCTCAAATTAATATATTAAATAAGGTTTTTATTATTTAGAATAATAATTAAAAAGGGTATTTTAAGAAAACTAACACATATTTATTATAAATAACTAAATTAATTAATTTTTTTTAAATATTTGTAAATTAGTTATCCAAACCCTACAATATTTAAGAAGACCCAAGAATTATATACATACATATTGGGCTTGTTTGGTGAAGGCCGAAAAAAAAAAGCTGGTTTGGATTAACATTTGTAAAAATAACTTTTTATCTCAACTGATATTTGCAAAATTAGTTAGGATAAAATTTAAGTAGTATAATGTGATTTATATTGAATATGCATTTATAAAAATAAAATCAATTTGACTTAAATTTATTTAGATAATATATTAAAAACTCAATAATAAAATGTTCGAATTATAAGAAAAGTAAAAAGTAAAAAAAAAAATGATACTTTAATTTAAAGTTGTTTTTTACCCATAAGTCATTTTTTCTAAAAGCTATTTTTTTGCATCCAACTTTTTTTTTGCGCCAATTGACTTTAGAGCCCTCCCAACGCTACCCTGGACATGCATTTAACCTCTACCTCTCTGGTTAATATGAATTGACATTGATGATTTACAAATTGATATGATGGATTGATCAAATGAAATTTATAAATAAGTCGCACCGAAACCAAAATTTGAATGATTGTTTGAGTGATTAAGGGTTGAAGAAAATTTGGGGGTGGTTTGGTGGGTGCATGTGCTGCTACAACAACTGATGGTCCATATTATGTTCTATTAGGGACCACCTTCCTTATTTATGAAGTGGGACCCCTTTCTTTTTATCATCTCCATTTAGTTTTGAATTTTTGATGATGTTGCTTTGCTAATTTAATTCAAGTTGATTGTTGTTTAAATCAATAATTAAGTTTATGGTCAACACATCAATAATCAGGCTTATTTATAAATTACAGCTCTTGTTTCCTTCTCTCTTTACTAAGTTAAATTGCACTCTCCTTTTATTGGTATATTATAATTCACGTGACACCAAATACCTTTTTTAAAATGTTTCTTAAACGTGAGATTTTGAGTTCATACATACCTATATAAGATATAATGTGTGTGTAAGTTATGGAAAAAAAAAAAAAAACTCTCATTTGTTTTTCCTCCGAAGCATCAAACATCCGATATAATTGGAACTGTAATTTTCTTTTTGGGTGGGGTTCTAAAGTTAAATTGTATCCTCTTAAATAGTAGGTAAAACGTGTTGGGCCCCATAGTCCGCCAAAATTGACGGGCTCGAGCTTGCTAAATGCCAGCATGCCCCTGATCGTTTTTTCTTTAATGCTGTGTTTAACCACTTCCTCATACTTTTTTATTTGATAATTTTATTTTCATATTATATTTAGTTATTATACTATTATTAAATTTAAAAAAGATGGGTTTATATAATTTTGAGATGTTGGTAGATGAAAAACAAAAGAAAAATAAGAATGAAATTAGCGTCATAACATAAAGATATAAAAAAAAAAGTGTGATGTAAGTGGATGTGAAAGAGAAAGAAAGTGAAAATTAAAAAAAAAAAAGGAGTGAAATAATTTTTAAAAAAATAGGCAGGCTGGCCAGCCAACCGTCTTTGGCGGGCTCAGGCTAGTATTTTGCCAGTCAGCCCCGTCTGGCCCGCAACTCTCGGCAGGCTGGCCCAAATTCCCAATGTTATCCTCTTATTTCTGTGAAAGCATTGCACTTTTTTTTTTGGTGTGTGGGGGGCGTTCTAAGTTTGAATTGTGTCCTCTTATTTCTCTGAAAGCATTGCAAATATGGGCCAGGCCTTATCTTTGTCCTTGCTTGGCCAAAAAATAATATGGATTTGGGCCTAATTAATATATATATGATCTATAGGACTACTAAGTTTTACACGAACAGATTGAAGGAGCATTTTTGTGCTCCGCCAAAATTAATTTTTTGGGCCGATGATTCAAAGTATTAGCTATCCACCCCTCACTCAAGAGGGTTCGATATCCTATAGAAATTGGTGTACCTTTTTTTAAAACAAAATAATGAAACATATATAGACATTCTCAAGCATATTATATATTTTTGTAAAGACTGTTTTATATGTGTGTGTACTATTCACTTGATCTTATTATTTATAAATCATTTTCTCAAAGCCTTTTTTAAGTTATGACTATTATTATCAAAGTCGATGGCAAAAAAAAAAAAAGAGTATTATCATCAAAGTTGCGAGTTAGCTTTCCAAGTTTACTCATTTTTACCTTTCTATTTTATAAAATTATGTCGAGTAGCTCTTAAATTCAAGCTAAACTATAAACTTAGTCAAACTCATGAATTCACACACCGAGTTTACCGTTTTGACATTTTTTATACACAAAATCATTTTAACTCACTTTTAAACTCATGCTAAATTTTTCAATTCAATCATGCTCAATGAATTTATATATAAATTTTATAAAATTTTTTTTGTTGTGGTACAATAAATTATTAATATTGATGGATTTAATTTCAATAATTTGGATTTAAAATATATTTAAATTAAATTGTTATCATTTTTTATATGTCATATAGTTTTTTAATTATATACTATTAATACCTATTTATTGATAAAATTAAATTTTTATGAGTATCTGGTTGGAATCTATAATACAACTTTATGTTGCTATTACAAGTTTCAAGACCTTGATAATCTGCAAAATATTGGTATGTCTATTGAATGGCCCAAAAAAAACTTTATTTCTACCTTAATGATGATCATTTATTGCCACTATTTTTAGGGTTAGGTTTCTCTCATTATCCCTTTTCTTATTTTCTTTTCATAATCTCATATCCTGTAACACTTCAAATTTTATATTCACAAAAAAAAAATATTATAATTAATTAATAAATTCACTAAAATAGGGAATATTCATGAATTTAGATCTTGTGAATTTTGAAATATTCATATTCACAAGGAAATAGGCAAATAAATTCAAGAAATTGAATTAAATTACAAAGGTGATAGCAAAATCATAATTTTGCCAAATTAGCCCAAGATTTATTATTTTCCAATTAATTGAAGTTAATTTCAATTAATCAAGGAAATTAAAGAAAAATGCATAATTGGATTATTCTTGGTGGATATGTGCTTGTGACAAGTGCCACATTATGGTCCCTTGATGAGATCAAGGGCTAAGGGGCAAGAAGACATAAATGATGTGAAGGCATGGCATAAAGTTGGAAGAGTATGGCCTAAAGCAAGAGAGTATGGTGGGAGGTATGGTTGGAGGGATGGTGTACATGAAAGGTGGAGAGATCTCAACCTTTGATTAGATCTAAGGCTAAGAAGAAAGATGACCAAAATTAATAAAAACATTCTCCTTCCTCTTTCAAGCCATATTTCATACAACACCAAAGAAAAATAGAGAGAGAGAGAGAGAGAGAGAGAGATTGGGAAACTTTGAGAGCTAGAGAGAAAGAGGAAGAAAATCAAGGTAAGAGCTTGTGTTCCAAAGTGATTTAAGCTTCTTATTTTGTGTAGTCATCCTCTAATCTCTTATTCTTCATGGGAATCATGGTTTAGCAAACTAATCTTCAAGGTTGAGGGGAGAGAGAAACACCAAGAATCAATAGGTAATCTCCAAAATCTCAACTTCTTAGTATATTGAAGTTGTTGTTGATGATTGTTGTTTGGTTTTAGTGATTTTTGTCAAGTTTGTAAATTTGGAAAACTATAACCCTAAGGGGTTATACTGCCCAAATTTCTTTGAATCATGATTAAAAAATGTTTATTTAAGTTAATAAAGGATTAGAAGTGGAAAAGTATAAGTTTTAGAAGCTAAAACACAAAACTCCATTTTTTCAATTTTTGACCAATATTTCGGCCAGCACAAATCTGAGGGAAAAAGTTGGATTTTCATGAAATAAATGGTTCCATTGGATTCAGTGGTCAAAAATAGGTGGGGTTACAGTTGGACACTTTTTCAGTAGAGGCCGAAAAAGAATAATTACACTGAAATCTCTAAATAGGAGCTGTCAAGGGCATTTTCTTAATTTGACACTGAATTTGGTGATTTTGAGCTCGGAAATGGATTCCTTGGGCAAAAATAAGTCAAAATAGCTTTGGTCAAAATTTTGGGAAAACGTGCCATCGGGCCTGGTACGACGGGGCCGGGCCGGGGACCTGGGGGCGTTTCAGTAAAATTTCACCATAGACTAATATAATCACCAGAAACACTATGAAAGTGTCTAAACGATACGTTTGACGTTTTAGGACCAAGTAGAGAGCCCGAGGGATTGTCATGCAAATTGAGGCATGTTATTCAAAGATCAGGGAAGGGCGATTAAGGTAGGGAACTTACCTCTCCTGCATGTATTTGATATTTGTGTTGGTGTATTGATGCATGTTATTGCTTTGCTTGATTATGTAAAACATATATAAATAATTGAAGCTATGTTTCTATTTATGCTATGGCCATACGTATGTTGATTGAAACATTGAGCACGCAGATATGTAATTGTGTGAGCATGAGTTACGTAATGCAAGCACATCATGCATTAGGCACTTATCTTGCATGCATATTGGTATTACTTTCCTACTGAGATTCCCCAGAATCTTACCCTCCCCTACCAACAATTTAGATAGGAGAAGACAGAACGTATGCTGAGAACAATAAAGAGAACTGTACGAAGGGGATTGTGGTGGTGAAGTGAAGACGAGAAGATGTCTCCGTTCACTGAGACGTGTTTAGACACCCACGTAGCGCTGTGAGGCTACGTTAATTGTAATTATCAAGTACGAACCTGTATGGGAAATTTCCGTAATCGCGCACATAATATCAGTATACCTATGTTATTCCTGTTTTGCCCGTTGAACTGCGTATCGTTTCCGCAAATACTCTGAAATAGGTGAAAATAAAATGAGGGTGTGACATATCCACCGATAAATTAAAAAAATATATGATTCAGATTTAATCTTTTATAAAATCATTTCTATATACATAATAAGTAAATTTAAACTCTTAAAATCTAATATATATCATTCATAATTGTAATCCATAAAAGATAAATAAATTTAATTTATAAAATATTATAATAATAATTTTATAAAATATTAAATTTAAACCACCCATTTTATGATCTAAGGGCGGAGATAAGATGATGAGAAAGAGGACAATGAGAGTATCATCTCCCCTTTTTTCAATACTCCCTTCGGTCTTTTTTATAAGAACCTAAAATTTAAATTGCATTGATTTTTTTTATAAGAGTTCAACAAGAGTTGACTGAACATTTAATGAGTTTTTTTTCTATTAATACATAATTAGGATTAGTGCCTTTGTATATTTGTATACAGCTATATCCTATTCACTTTTGTATACATGTTGATATTCTGGTAGTTCGCACTGTTTGTACACTATGCAATATCTATTATATAAAAAGGAAAAGGCTGAGCACACTGGCTATTCTGTGACTTAGCATTGTAGCATATTTGTCTTATTAATATTTTACCTTAGCTATTTCTTGGCATCAAAACCATAATGGCCTCTACCTTAGATTTAGTCTCCTCCTCAACTGCAAAAGCTTATACCTTTTTTAATTCCTCTGCACATAGCCCTCTAGTTAAGCAGGACTATAGTAATTATCTTGTTTGGGAGTTTGTCGTCTTGCCCCTTATTGAGGGAAATAAGCTTGTGTCACACATAAATGGCACAACCATTGTTTCTACTGACTAATCTCTGATGATGCAGGGAAAAGAAGTCAAACCCAAAGTATGAAATGTAGCATGCTATCTACTGTATGCTCGTCAGTTGGTTATGTAATACCATGATTCCTACAATCGGCGCTTAGTTGCTTCACTACCAAAAGGGCGAAGAACTGTGGATCAGAGCTCAAAACTTGAATTGTGCCTTCAACAAAGCTCATGTGATGATGTATAAGACCGAACTTCACAATACCCAAAAGAATAGCATGAAGATGGATAAGTATCTTTACCAAAATGAAGACCATCCTGATCAACTTGCTCTTACCGGTACACCTGTAGCTACTAATGATCTTATTCTCTATACTTTAAACGGCTTAGATTCTGATTACAATGCTATATGGTAAAGTTGCAAGATCATATTGACTTGACTTGGGTTGAAGCTCAAGCCTCCCTACTGGATTTTGAAGGACGACTTGAGCAATTGAATCAATTCTCAAATCTCATTATTGAATTGACTGCTAATCTTGCTCAAAAGGAAGAGTTTCAATCGAATGATGGGTATCGCTCGTTCGACTCTATTTCTAGATGAAAAAGCTGGTGTGGATTTCATGGAGCATGTGATGGCCGTTCACGTGGCCGTCGTGGTGGAGGTCGCGGTGGACAACCATTTTACTTGTACTGTGAAAGATATGAACATGTTGTTGTATAGTGCTATGAGCGTCCATCTGAGTTCTATTGATTATCTAGCTATGCTCATTCGTCAAATGGTTATTTTCCACAAGCATTTTATGCAAGCCCTCACTCAGTCAATGACCCAACCTAGTATATGGATAGTAGAGCTAATTATCATGTCACTCCTCATTCTAATCAACTTGATCATATCATACTAGTAGGTAAAACTTCTCATCTTCTTCATGTATTGGAGAAAAGAGTCACATTACTGATATTGGCTTTACCTCTATTCCCTGTTCTCAATCTAAACTTCTTCTTAAGAATGTTTTCCTTGTTCCTACTGCCACTGCGAATCTGATTAGTGTTAATAGATTGATGAAGATAACTCAGTTAATGTTGATTTCACTAATCATGGATGTATTGTGAAGAACAAGGAGATGAGTTGTCTACTACTATAAGGGACTCCCAAGCAAGGAATATACCCAACGGAAAGTAAGCTTTGACCTTAGATCAATATTGCTCAGTTTTCTTGTGATTCTACAGATAAGTCTGTTCACTGGCATTACACATTAGGTTATCCTAGTTGCAAAGTTTTGAAATGAATTTTGAATATGTGTAATATGAAATTTCCAGATAATGAAAAGTATGTTTGTGAGGCTTGACAAGTTGGAAAGTTTAAGTTATTGCCTTTCCCTAATTTTGATTCTCATGCCTCTGCTCCGTTGAAGTTAGTACATACTGATTTATGGGGTCCTTCTCCTATTCAATCAACAAATGTCTATAGATATTATATTCATTTTAGGGATGACTTTAGTTGATACACATCGTTATACCCATTAAAACATAAAGGAGAAGCAGTTTTAGCTTTCAATGTTTTCAAAGTTTTAATTGAGAATGAATTAAACACCAAAATCAAGACCCTACAATGTGACAATGGATGTGAGTATAAGCCATTTATTCCTATAACTCAAGCAACAGGAATTAATATTCGATTTACTTGTCCCTACACATCACCACAAAATGGTAAAACAGAAAGGAAGCATCATCATATTGTTGAAATTGGATTGACTTTATTAGCACAAGCTTGAATGCCTCTAATGTATTAGGTAGATGTTTTTCAAGTGGTTGTGCATTTAATTAATCGATTACCAACACTGGTTCTTAAAGTGTTTACACCTTTGTTTCAATTATTTAAGAAAGAGCCCAACTAAAAGACCTTGCAACCTTTTAGATGTGCTTGTTATCCCTGCCTAAAGCCATATAATGAGCATAAATTTTAGTTTCATAGTCAAGGATGTGTTTATTTTGGGGCTAGCTTCACAATAAAAGGGATACAAATGTTTGAGTGCCATAGGGAAAAGTGTTTGACTCTATTTCTTTCCCTTTTGTGACATGATTTCTCAACAGGTGAACTAGTGCTTCTAAAACTGAATATATAATGCCAATTACTAATCAATTTCCTTTGAGATTAATAGCTAATTAAGGAGCAAATACATATTTAAATTTTGGAGCAAATGATTCTGCTTCTTCATTAGCAAGTTCGTCTAGTCTACCTTCTAGTCCTAGTCATGAAACTCAGTCTATTACCAGCAGTTCATACTCTCAGGCCACAAAGTTGCCTTCACCAAATGAATCAAATACAAGCATTACTCCAGAGGCTCAAGTAATACCACCCAAACCTTATCTATCTTATTAGATAGTGATAAGGGCCCAAGATGAAATTTTTAAGCCACGTTATCCTTTTGTTGGGGTTATAAAATCTGAAGATCCAGTAATGTTATCCAAATCTGCAGAACCTAAGTTAGCAAAAGAAGTATTGGCTTCTCCCTACTAGTACCGTGCCATGTGTGATGAATTTGATGCATTACAAAGGAACAAAACATGGGAGTTGATTCCATATATAGGATAAAAGTTGGTTGTTGTTGGGTTTTCAAGACTAAATTTAAAGCTGATAGAAGCATTTTAAAGCACAAAGCTCGCTTAGTTGCAAAAAGATTCCAACAAATGACCGGGATAAACTATGGAGAAACTTTCAACCTTGTGGTGAAACCAACAACAATTTGTATTGTGCTCACTATAGCTGTAGGCTTCAATTGAGAAATTCTTCAATTAAATATGAACAATGCGTTCTTAAATGGTTTCTTGGAAGAGAATGTTTTTATGAAGCAACTGAAGGGATTTATTGATTCAAAGCGTCCTAATCATATCTGTAAGTTGGTTAAAGCAATTTATGGTTTAAAACAGGCCCCAAGAGCCTGGTTTGATCCCTTGTCAGTTACTCTGCTGCAATGGGGTTTCAAGAATGCTAAGAATGATATCTCTTTATTTTATTGAGAACAAATACTCTAATTGTTTTTGTACTGATCTATGTTGATGATATTCTTGTGACAAGGTAACAACTCAGCTGTGTGAAGGCTTTTGTACAGAGGATGAATGACTTGTTCTTTCTTAAGGATTTAGGTCCTCGTTATTACTTTCTTGGATTAGAAATTTATAGAGATTATTCTTGAATTTATCTAAGTCAAGCCAAGTATACTACTGATTTACTTAAGAAATTCAATATGCTTGATTGTGCTCGAGTGCCTACTCCGATGGTTACAGGGTGACATTATTTTTCTAAGGATGGCCAACTAATGGCAAATCCAACAATTTATCAACAAGCTATTGGGTCTCTTTAATACTTAGTTACTACATGGCCCAATATTGCCTTCTCAATTAACAAACTAAGTCAATTCTTGTCTTAACCAAGAATTACTCACTTTCAAGCAGTCAAACGTATCTTGAGATACCTTAAGGGAACATATCATCTCAATTTGCACTTGAAACCTTTTGTTCAATTACAATTAACTGCTTACACTGATGCAGATTAGGCAACAGACATAGATGATAGGAAATCCATGGTTGGGTATTGTGTATATCTTGGTGGATGTCACGCCCTTATCTCAATTTCAACCTTTTTCAGAGTATTTGTGGAAAATGATATGCGGTTCGGTAGGCAACACAGGAATAGCATAACTATATTGATAATATGTGCATGATTACATAAATTCCCCATAAGGGTTTATACATGATACTTACGATTAAGGTAGCGGCACAAGGCTACTAGGGTGTCTAAACTCATCCCAGTGAAACGGAGACTTCTTCCCGTCTTCGTTCCACTACTGTAATCCCCTCGTACAGTACTCTGTATTGTTGTTTGCATATCTTCTGTCGTCTCTTGTCTAAATTGTTGGTAGGGGAGGGTAAGATTCGAGAGAATCTCAGTAGGAAACAGATACCATAATGCATGAATGATTGATGCTATGTGTATGACATGTTAGCTTTATCTAGATGTATGCCCCATAATGACATTTCTGCATGCTCAATGTTTCATACAACAAGACTATGACCACAGCAAAAACAGAAACAGAGCTTCATTTATTCAATATGCTCTACACAATCAAGTAAAGCAATCACATACATCATTACACAAGCAAAGATATCAAATACATGCAAGTAAGGTAAGTCCCCTACCTCCAATCTTTCTCCTCGATTTGCGTGCCAACAGCTCGAGGCTCCATATTCGATCCTACAATGTCAAATGTACTATTTAGACACTTCCATAGTGTTTCTGGGGGTTATATGAGTCTATTGTGAAAAATTACTAAAATACCCTCGGGGACCCGGCCCCATCATACCCGGTCCGGCTGTACTTTTTCTGAAATTTTGACCTGGGCTATCCTGACATATTTTCACCCAAGGAATCCATTTCTAGACTTGAAATTATCAAATTCAATATAAAATTACGAAATTGCCCTTGGCAGCCATACTTTTAGGGTTTTAGGGGCGTTTCCGTAATTATGCTTTCTCGGCCTTTTCCGAAAAAGTGCCCAACTGTAATCCCACCTAATTTTCCCGTTTTAGAACCAAAGACAATTCGGTGAAATTTCACCGATTAAATTGTCCACAGCAGCTAGAATAGTCAATATACGAAGGTTTAGAAGTTACCTCAAGCTCCCACTTGATTTTCCTTGACTTGGCTGAACCCTAGCTCACTTCAACAAGAAAAGTTGAGCTTCCAACCCTTGAATCACATAGAAGAATAGCTTAGGAGTGGAGTTATACGCATTAGAAATCGATTTACCGAAGAAATCACTTACCTTTGTAAGCTTTTTCCTCCCCTTTTCTCTCTCTAAAAGACACAACTTCCTCTCACTAGTTTCAGGTTTTTCATGTCAGAAATGGGGCTGAAGAAGGAGGAGGAGCTGATTTATAATATATATCAATTTAATAAATTCATTTTCCCAATTTCAGATTTTTACAAAATTCTGGCAGATTCCTGCCCAAACTTTGAAAAATCATAACTAATTCTAGAAAATAGAATTGGAGTGATTCCAAAGCCTATAGAACCCTTATTGAGTCTAGTTTCAAGAAAAAAATATAGAATTTTTCTGAATGGATTCACAAAATTCCCAGAATTTCAATCTTTGCATACTGTTCCAGAAACTTTACAGTTTTTCTGTGCTGAATTCAAAAATTCATATCTTTTTGTATATAGCTCTAATTGATTCATATGACCTATCAGATTAAAGCTTAGGATGTTTACTCTCATCTTGTAAAATTTCATAATTTTTTCTCATCATTTGATCATTCAAAATCATATGACAATCTTACTACCTCATAGGCGATTTCACCAAAAACATAATTACTTTTTCCAAAATTCACCATTTTACTTTCTTAATACTCCAAAGATATAAGAAATATTAGAGAATATATTTGGGACACCTGCTAAATCGAGGCTTAGCAGTCCACTTAATTTAGGCTTTTTCTCAAGCCTTCAATCTCAAAATTCAGGGTATTACAGTGGAACTCTAGTATTGTGGTCTTCATGAAAGCAACATGTTGTATCCAGGTCCAACACTGAGTTTGAATATAGAGCTCTAGCAGATAGGGCATTAAAAGTAAAATGGTTAAATTCCTTGTTGTTTGAGCTGGGATTATTTCTAAGACAACCTTTTATTTTCTGGTGCGACGATTTGAGTGCAAAAGCATTGGCTTCAAATGCAGTTCAACATGCAAGAAGCAAGCAAATTGAGATTGATGTGCATTTTATTAGAGATCAGGTCCTTTCAGGATATATTGACATTAAATATGTTCCCTTTTCTTGTCAAATTGTAGATTGTTTGACTAAGTCCTTAACACATACCCAATTTACAAATTTCATAGACAAACTCAAGTTGCGTATCACACCCTCTCGTTTGAGGGGGGTGTTAAGACATAATTAGGATTAGCGCCCTTATATATTTGTATACAGTTGTATCCTATTCATTCTTGTATATGTGTTGATATTCTAGTGGTTCACACCGTTTGTACACTATGTGATACCCATTATATAAAGAGGAAAAGGCTGAGCACATTGGCTATTCTATGACTCAACATTGCAACATATTTGTCTTATTCATATTTTACCCTATCTCTTACTTTTTTTAGTTTTGCTCCTCATTAATTATATGTATTGCATTAATTGAAAGTTGGTGATATTTATATTTACTCTATTTTCTCTCTTACTTACCCCTCATTTGGGGGTGAAATTAGAAACATCTATTGAATGCATCTTAAAATGGGTAGGATTTGATTATACATTTAAGACAAAAAGAATTGATAACTAATGATCTTTTTATATTTATCATTTATTTCTGAAGAAAAAATCTTAAATTTCATTAGCTATATTTTAAAATTTAACAAATTTTCAATTTTGTACCTATTTAATATATATATATATTATAAGAAAATAACCGCATACTACACAATAATTGTAATACCCTGAATTTTGGGATTGGAGGCTTGGAAATAAGCCTAAATTAAGTGGACTGCTAAGCTCCGGTTTAGTAGATGTCCCAAATCTATTCTCTAATGTTCCTTATATCTTTGGGGCATTCAAGAAAATAAAATGGTGAATTTTGAAAGAAGTGATTATACTTCCAGTGAAATTTCCTATGAGGTAGTGAGCTTGTCATGTGATTTTGAATAATCAAATGATGAGAAAAAATTATGAAACTTTACAGGGTGAAAGTAGATATCATAAGATTTAATTTTATAGGTCATATGACTCAATTAAAGCTATATACAAAAAGTTATGAACTTTTAAAGTCAGCTCAGAAAAACTGTGAAATTTCTAGAACAGTATGCAAAGATTGAAATTCTGGGAATCTTGTGATTCCATCTAGCAAAAGTCTATATGTTTACTTGAAACTAGACTCAATAAGGGTTCTATAGGCTTTAGAATCACTTCAATTCAATTTTTTTTAGAATTAGTTATATTTTTTCAAAATTAGGGCAGAAAATCTATTAGAATTTCTGAAGAATCCAAAAATTTTGGAAATTGAATAAATAATTCAATATCATATAATATATGATATATCCTCCTTCCAGCAGCCATTTCTGTCATGTTTCAGCAGGCCAAAGAAAGAGAAATATTTGAGAGAGTTTAGAGAGAGAAAGAGAAGAGAACTCGTAAGGTAAGCCGATTTCTCCAGTAAATCCTTACCTAACGTTTATAACTCTATTCCTAAGCTTCTATGCGGTATTCTTGAAGGTTGTAAAGCTCATATTTTGGTGTGGAGGAGTTAGGGTTTTCAGCCATATTTGGGAAAAGCCAGAAGGAGCTTGAGGTAACTTCCAAACTTTCGTATATTGGTTATTATGGCTGCTGTAGGCAATTTAATCGGTGAAATTTCGCCGGATTGCCATTGATTTTAAAGTTTGGAAATGTGATGACATAGGGGTTATGCTGCCAAAATTGGGTCTTAATGGTAGTTATAACCTAATGGAATAGTCAATAAAGTAGTTAGGAGTAGAAAGGAACGCGTTTACGGAGCTGAAATCGCAAAACCCCAATTTTTCCTGGAAAACCCATATAATTCGGCTAGGGCTGTAAATGGGTCTTAGAGTTGGATTTTCAATGATTTGATGGTTCCATTGAGTTCAGGAGCATAAATTAGGTGGGGTTACAGTTGGGCACTTTTTCAGAAAAGGCCAAAAAAACATAATTATGAAAACGCCCCTGAAACCCTTAGGGTCTGTTTGGTGTGAGGGATTTGGAGGGAAAGGGATGAGAGGGAAAATTTTTATGAGTTGAATTTTAAAAGATTGAAAAAGTGGGGTAATAAAATTTTAATATAGAGAATATATAAGATAAAAGAGTAAGAAAAATTAATTAAAAATTTGTAACCCCACTTCTCTAATTTTTTCAAATTCAACTTAAAAAAATTTCCCCTCCGCCCACTTTCCCTCCCCTCCCCTCAGACCAAACAAGCCCTAAAGTGGGGCTACCAAGGGTAATTTTATAATTTGACATTGAATTTGATAATTCCAAGTCCGGAAATAGATTCCTTGGGTGGAAATATGTCAGGATAGTCTAGGTTAGAATTTTGAAAAAAGTACAGTCGGACCGGGTACAGTGGGCCCGGGCCGGGTCCTTGGGGGCAATTTAGTAATTTTTTAATATAGACTCATATAACCCGTATAAATACTATAGAAGTGTCTAAATGGTGCATTTGGAATTGTAGGATCGAATATGGAGCCCGAGCTGTTGGCACACTTTATGAGGCACACGTTTCAAGGCAGGAAAGGGTTAAGGTGGGGGACTTACCTTATTTGCATGTATTTGATATATCTACTTGTGTAGTGATGTATGTGATTACTTTACTTGATTGTGTAGAGCATATTTGAATAAATGAAGCTCTGTTTCTATTTTCGTTGTGGCCATAGTTTTGTTACATGAAACATTGAGCATGCAGAAATGTCATTATGGGGCATACATCTAGTTAAAGCTAACATATCATACACATAGCATCTATTATGCATGCATTATGGTATCTGTTTCCTACTGAGATTCTCTCGAATCTCACCCTTCCCTACCAACAAATTAGACAGGTGAAAACAAGAGGTGTACTAAAAGCAGATAAGAGAACTACATGGGAGGAATGCAGTGGTGGAACGAAGATGGAAAGATTTCTCCATTTCACTAGGACGGGTTTAGACACCGTAGTAGCCCTGTGCAGCTACATTGATTGTAATTATTAGGTACGAACCCATATGGGAAATTTTAGTTATCATGCACGTAATATCTCTATATTTATGCTATTCATGTGTTGTCCACCAAACCGCATATCGTTTTCTGTGAATACTCTGGTAAAGGTGCAATTGAGATAAGGACGTGACAATAATAAATAAAGGTAAAATAATATAACCAAGTAAATAAATTTAAGAAATATAAATTATAAAAAAGATAAGAAACCTTCTCTGTATTTATAAATAGAATAAGAGGAGTATTATTTAAAAGAAGGAATAATTCTTACAAATTTTCATTGTCGAAGTGCCACATAATTGGTGGATAGCAAGAGATTGGAGACATCGAAATTGTTCATTGTCGAAGTGCAACATAATTGCCGTCTACTAAGAAACACATATATACCCACATACATATATAACATATGTAGATAAGTTTAAAGATATATAAGAGCAAAAGTGCCAGCCAAAATTGTAGTGTCAATTTTAATTGAAGTTTATTAATTTAAAAAAAGTAGGTAACAGAAAGGGAAGACGGGGAAAAAAAAGATGAGAGAGTTATGTCAACGAAAGTACGAAACCTCCCAAAAATATAAAAATAGAAATGGAGGGAATATCAAATTAAAGTAGTTAATTAAACATAAATTAATTAATTATTGCATGAACAATGATAGCCTGCTTGGTTGTCACATAGTAGGTTTCACCATGTAAATCCATTCATGCCAAGTTTCTTTTTGACTGACCTCCGGAAAAAAAACCAAAAGAATCAAACAAGGCTCGGCTATGCTTGTACAATGCAAAACAAATGTTTTTTAAAATAAACAAAAGCTATGATATATAAAAGCATTAAAAAAAGAACAAAGAAAGAAAGAAAGGACAATTAATAATATTACTACATTGTTTATAGGGAAAATCCCTATAAAATACCTTTGAAATAGGTAAATCCTAAATCAGTATGGTGAAATTCAAAAATCCCAGGTCAGTGTTGTATCAATACGGAGGAGGAATATGTGATTCTGAAATATCGGCTAAAAGACGCTTCTGCCCTTCAGTTCTCCCTCTCTCCACTACAGAATAACAACATTGGCCTCTTAAGTAACAACACCGTATATTACATTAACAACACCAAAATCCCACAAAGAATCCGTTCTTCCCTGCGCTTCACCTTCATTCTGAGCACTTCATCTAATTCTTCCTCATCTCAGTTGCAGATATGGCCATCTTAGTTGCAGATCATACAGCTGATTCAAATCTTCTTGAGGAACCCACCAAAGATCTGCTGCAACCTTGTGATTGTAGCCCCGTCGATCTCACCCACCGCCCAACACCTTCCACGACCGCCCACCGCCCAACGAGATCTCACCATACAGTCAATCGATTCCATATCTGACCACCGCCTAACACCTCCTTCCCAGCAACCGGACCAAATCTCCAATCATCTCCTCTCACCACCGAAAACGCCCATCGACACACTCCCAAGAGAGTCTCCTACTCCCATTCCCCCGATGACGGAAAAGTGACACCGACAACTGCTTCTCACCCATAAGAAAAAAGTGAAGTTGTTAATATAGAATACGATATTGTCAATAAAGAGAAAGGAGTTGCTATTGGCCCCAAAACTTGTTAACTATGAAAAAAGAAAGTGAAGTTGTTAATGTATAATATGGTGTTGTTAATAAAGAGATAGGTGTTGTTATTGGCCCTAAAACTTGTTAATTGGCAAAAGGAGAGTTATTAATGTAGAATACGGTGTTATTAAGAAAGAGATAGTTGTTGTTATTGGCCATAAACTTTTTAATTGTGAAAGAAGAAAGTGGTGTTGTTAATGTAGAATACGGTATTGTTAATAAAGAGATAAGTGTTGTTATTGGCCTTGAAACTTGTTAATTGTGTAAGAAGAAAGTGGAGTTGTTAATGTAGAATATGGTGTTGTTAATCAAGACTGAGGTGTTGTTATTCCGAGCTGAGAGGGGGGGGACAGTTGAAGGGCACATTCGTCTTTTCGCTAAGATTCAAAATCCCAGATTCCTCCTCCGTATTGACACAGCACTGATATGAGATTTTCAAATTTCACCACTCTGATTTGGGATTTACCTATTTTGAAGGTATTTTATAGGGATTTTCCCTTGTTTATATCCCTCAATAATTGAAAATTGAATATTATATTTATGAGTTTACTTCTTCCCGATTGGTCGAAATGTTAGTTAGTGATTCCTAGAAATTAATTGTTGGATATAATATTTAAGTATTCAATCTAGCCAAATTCAAAAGTACATCAGACCCAACAAAAAGGAAAAAGGGGCAAAAAATTTTGAAATGCTATGAAAATAAGGAAAATAAAAGATATTGAGATGATGAGGAGAGACAAGAGAGAATAGGAGAGAAAGAGGGAGTGATATCTTATTCATTTTAATGCAATCGAAGTAAAGCATATAATCCTTTATTTATAGGCATTCAACTTCAATTAAGAGTTTTATAAAGTAAATAGTAAATTAAATTTAATCCTCATAAGTATATAAATTGTAACTTTTGAGTTATAAGGATAAAAACTCCTAAAGATTATTTATTAGAGATGTTAGAGTGTAAGAAATGAAAGGCTTAAGAGTTGGAAGAGTTTATGAACATCCACATATCTAATATTTATAATACGAAAGTTTATTAATGTTTTACAATAATAATGATAGGTGATATTTGACAATAACGTTTTGGATGTAACATAACAGTGATGATAGATAGAGTAATTAACCGATTGTGGGAAAATTTTATTGAAATGATAAATATTCATCAATGCACACGCATACGAATAGAAGAAAACATGCATGGAATTACTTGGGGGGGGGGGAGATAACATAGAATTAGCTTGACAAGGAGGCAAAGAAAATTAAATCATAGTCACACGCTTCATAGCCTTGAAGATAAAAAAACATGAATTTATTGGTGTTTAGAAAATGATCGAAAGTAGAGGCATTATTATTATTGGCTTCTAAGGGAAACATGAAATGATATTTTGAAAATAATGTGAATAGTTAGTGTCAAATAATAATAATAATAATAATTGATGTGACTAGCCATCTAATGAGTTATCATATACAAATATTGTCAAAGCTTAGTTGGGAGAAGCCCTCTCAAAGTGGAACTGATTTCTCTCATTTTCTATTTAGAGGATCCTAAAATAGTTTTTGGTTTATTGAGTACTCTAAAATATTTTTTTTAGTCACACCCACTATCTAGCATCTATCACACTAGAGTATTTTTCTAAAAGTACCTAATATCATAAACTAATTTTTAATACCTTCAGCACTATAAAATATTTTTTCAGTAATACTTAATATTTTAAAATAATTTTTGATAATATTTTAGGGTGCTGAATGCACTAAAACTTAATTCAAAATACTGAGTGCTATTAAAAAATACTTCATGATGTGAGATGCTAGATTCTAGCCGATGTTATTGGAAAAACATTTTAGGGTGTTAAATATAGCAAAAATTATATTAGGATGCTAGGTGCTATAAAAAAATATTTCAAAGTACTAGGTGGTACAAAAAAATACTTTAAAACGCTAAATGTTATTTGAAAAAAAGTGTGTAACCTTAATTATTTCACACTAAAATGGTATAGTTTTGGATAAAGCTAAGGAGGATAGCAGATGGTAAGGGAAAAGAAAGAGGAGATGGTTCCTTTTCAAATATGGTTTTTATATTTATACGGATTTAAACTCAAAGCTTTGTGTTTAAGCAGGGTAAAGCTAATGATGATGAAGTTGATGTGAGGAAAACCAAACAATTGGAATCATTGTACCCTTAATTAGTTATCCGATCGCGTTCTGTCTGTTCTTTTATTTCAGTACAATTGTCCCCACTCATCGTATTTTACTCTGTCTTTATCTCACCAATTTTTTTTTTTTTTGGACAAATCTTTATCTCACCGTTGGCATCAGTAGAGACCATACCAATTTCTCATAATTTGTCTTTTTCAATGGAACAACTTCGTTTCTTTTATTTTAACTTTTATTAAAGCAACTCACGTAATCGCCATGTTGTTCTTTTTCCCCCTTAAAAAAAGAAATCAAGAAGTTAGATGCAAGCGACATGTTTTTCTATTTTTAAAATGACGAAAGATTCAGCACTGCAGAGGATTCTCTATTTTTAAATAATAATTTTACATTTATTGGATTTTTGAAAAAATATAAATTGTGATCTCTGAATTTTTTTTATTATCAATTTAGATCCTAAAATTTAATTTGTTACAACTCAATGGTGTAATGAATTTTTTTAAAAAAATTGTAGGGATTAAGTTGTTTCAAGTCAAGAAATTATAAGTATTGAATTATTTCAAATGAAAAAAGTATGGAGACTAAGAGTGTGTTTGGTTCAACATCATTGTATGACTACAATGGTAATCACGATTACGTTATCAAGATAAGAGTGTTTAGTTGATCTTTAACATGGTAATAGAATTGATTATAGTAATGATAATTAACAAAAAATTGGTAATCCCTATTTATACCTCCCTTTTATAAATACTCATTATCACCCCATTCCATAGTTGAAAATGTCTAATTTACTCTTTAGTCCAATTTACCTCTTCCTCCATCTCCCCCATGCGCGTGCGCTGCAGCGACCTCTACCATGAAAACTATTAACACCATTGTCGCCACCTCCACTACCGCCTCATTCTCCTCCGTCGTCGTTATCGTTGGCCCTGTCATTATTGTTGTCACCTCTACCATGACAATTGTCGTCATTATTGCCGCCGCCGCCGCCGCTGTCAACACCCGTTTCCATTTTGATATGCGCAGGGCAATAATGAACAAGTTCCATAGGCAAACAGAAAAGTACAGTTATACTGATAATAAGTATTTGTTTACAGACAGACATTAACAGAGCAAAATTCACTAATAATTACAAATATATACAGAATATCCCAAAATATTCCAAGTACAGGCTAAATGTAACCACCAACTGTGTCTCGAGAAACATGCCCGTCAGTTTCCCGGAACTATGTCCTTGCCTTTTGAACCGCTGGCACCCGCTGAGACATTTGGATTAGAAAAAGGGGTGAGATTCCAAGGAATCTCAGTAGAAACATACGATCAACATATAAAATGCGAAAATTAAATATGCAATGCACCGTATCAAGTAAAATGAAAATTCATATCATCCGTGTGTGTACACAAAATTCAGGGCCAACTAACCCGTTGAAACCCCTACATGTACCTCAGCCGAGTCCTTGACTACAGCTAGGTAAGACCAGTGTACCTCAGCTAGGTCCTAGACCACAGCTAGGTAATGTGCCTCCAGCACGTGTTCAGATCACAAAATACAGTAACACGCATCATACAAATAGTCACATAGTATATGAGAGATAGTAGTCCCTACCTTAACCTCTTTCTTGTCTCAAAGGGCCCGCCCCGTAAAACGTGTCAATTAAAGGCGTCCAACTCGGTCCTAAAACATCAAATATATAAGAAATAGGTCATAACCTATCCAAGTATCATTTTAGACACTTCCATAGTGTTTCTTGTGGTTATATTAGCCTATGGTGAAAATTTACCAAAATGCCCCCGGGACCCCGGCCCCGCCGTACCCGGCCCGATGGCACGTTTTTCCAAATTTTTGACTAGGGCTATCCTGACGTATTTTCGTCCAAGGAATCCATTTCCGGACTCAAAACTACCAAATTCAATGTCAAATTACGAAATTGCCCTTGGCAGCCCTACTTTTAGGGTTTTAGGGGCGTTCCCGTAATTATGCTTTCTCAGCCTTTTCTGAAAAAGTGCCCAACTGTAACCCCACCTATTTTCGCCCACTGAATCCAATGGAACCATAAAATCATTGAAAATCCAACTCTAAGGCCCTCAAACAGCCCTGGCCGAAATAATTGTGTTCTCCGGGAAAAATCGGGGTTTTACGATTTCGGCTCCGTAAACACGTTCCTTTCTACTCCTAACCACTTTATTAACCATCTAATTAAGTTATAACAACCATTTGAACTAAAATTGGGCAGCATAACCCTTAGATATACACTTTTCCAAAATTTAAAACCAATGGCAATCCGGCGAAATTTCACCGATTAAATTGCCCACAGCAGCCAGAATAGTTAATATACGAAGGTTTGGAAGTTACCTCAAGCTCCAACAAGCTTTTCCCAAAAATGGCTGAAACCCTAACCTTTAGAGAACATATTTTTGAGCCTCCAAACCCTAAAGAACAAAGAGGAGTAGCTTAGAGTCGGAGATATACGCGTTAGGAGCGAAATCGTCGGAGAAATCGGCTTACCTTGTGATTTTTCTTCTTTTTCTCTCTCTAAACTCTCTCAACCTTCTCTCTCTATGGTTCAGGTTCCTGAGCACGAAAATGGCTGAAGAGGATGATGATATATTTATTTATCATATGTTTTACAATATTTTATTTATTTGTTTTATTTTCCAAAATTTCAAAAATGAACTTATGTACATAAATCCTTATGTACATATAACCATGCTCATTAAGTCCAATCAATATTTCCTTATTTATTCCACATGTAGGAGACACCTAGGGGTCCCTCCCTATGGTCTCAATTGGCTTCACAACTTGTTTCGGTTGCGTATACACGTAAAGTCTCAATTTTGGTCAAAATTGCACTTTTTGCTCAAATTTTCCATAAATTCATATTAAATTGACCAAAATATTCTAAATATATTTTTAACCTTTATTTTCCTTAATTAATTGAAAAATAATTTATTTTGTGCTATTTTGGCAAAATTACGATTTTGCCATTACCTTTCTAATTCAATTTCTTCTCTTATTTTTCTTTCACCAATTTTCATCTATTTTTGGACCAAATATTTTCTCTAATATTCCTTCATTTTTGGACCTTAATATTGGGCTTTTTAAATTACCCAAATTAATTCCATAATTATTTTTGCCCAATTTCCCATGAAATTGAACATTTATAAATTCATAAATTCCAAATTCATGAATATTCACCATTTTATTGAATTTTCTAAATAATTACAATATATTTGGTGAATATAAAATTTGGGGTGTTACAGCCGCCTCAGCAACCATTGGAAGATCCTCATCAAGGTAGCGCAAAGGTTATGATGAGGCGGTGCAATAGTAATTTTTTCCACAAAGATTAGTTTAAGGTTAAAATAGACTTTTTGGGATATATTAATTTTAAACAATTGTTAAAAAAATAACTCATTGTACCTTGTTTAAAAATCAAACCAAACACTAGCCCTATAATTAATATTGTATTGCATTATCGTTGCATTGCATTATATTACGGTGCAAGGTGCAATGGAATCAAACCAAACATATCCTAAATGGTTTCAAATTTTAATTTAAGAACTGAATTAATAACCGAGAAAAAACATCTAAGAATCCAAAAGTTACATATAGGATGTCTTGTTTAGGGATGGGAAAACGTTGGCAGGTCAGTTACAAGCTTAGGTCTAAACGAGCTGGCCCATTTAGACTCGAGTAAGGAAAAAATACAGAATTTCAAGGCCCAGCCCTTTTACTTAAGGGTCAAGGGCCGCCCTGCGGGCTTTAGGCCTATTTAACATATTTTCACTTTTTTACATATTTTTCAAGGAAAATTAAGTTAGAACAATAAAATATCTAATTTAAAATATAAATGTTATCAAAATTAAGTTAAAAAATCAAACATTATCAATATTTAACAACGCACACAAACACCAAGTCCAAAAACTACTCTCCACAATCAAATAAATCACTAAATAAAGTTATAAATCATAAACTAAATACTAAACAATATGAATAGGATTATCATTTTCTTCTCCATCATCACTTTCAATATATAAAAATGATGATTAGCCAGAGTTCAGGTAATAAAGATCAATTTTTTTTTTTAAAAAAAACAAAACGGACTTAAACGAGCCTAAGGGTTGGTGTGTTTAGGCCCGACTCCATTTTGACAGCCTAAATTACAAGCCCAGCCCTGACTTGAATGGGTTTAAAAGGCCGGCCCGACCGGCTCAGCCCATTTTCCTGATCTAGTCTCATTATAGAGACAAAAAAAGTTTAGGGTGTTTGGTTTAAACATGTGAGGAAACTTTTATCTAATCACGAAAGTGATTTTTGAGAGTATTCCCGACAATCCTGGATATTGTTTGATAATAAATTATTCTCAATTTTAAAAATTATGAAACAAAATTTTCTTATATGTACAGATGACATTCTCAAAATTTAATTAGTTCATGTATATAAATTTTATGATATGTGATCTTTTTAATGAAATAATAAACCAATGACCCTGTAAAAGTTGCAAGCATACATTTAGAAGTTTTAGTTACGCTGATATAACGTCAAAGTTTAAAAATCATAAAATTATTTTAACATAATTTGAAAATTAAGAGAGTAATAAATTAACTTTTTTCTTTGAAAAAACAAGAGTCAAAGTGCAAAAACACCTATAAAATTTTACCAAAAATGCACCCAATGTCATATACTTTTTAGAGGGGCAAAAATACCTATAAATATTTAAAATGGATGCAAAAATGAAACCACCATTAAATATAACCTATCACTATTTTTATATATTTTATATATGCATATATAAAAATAGTGTGAGCCCCGTTATAACCAACAACATTATTATGTTATATTTAATTACCATGATATTTTTGTTTTTATTCTGAATGTTGATAAGTCATAGTATAAGCTATACATCGAAGTTTAGTGGTTTTGTCCTATTACATTATAAACAGGGTTAAGAGGTAATTTTGTCATTAAATTTGTCACCGAAGAGCAAATTTAATGACAAAATTGCTCATTTTTTGACACTTCTAGAATAAAATTGTCCCCAAAAACTTTTGAGACAAAATTATCCTAAAAACCTTCGGTAACAAAATTATTCCTTAACCCTTAAAAAAAAGAGAGAATTGTCCAAAAATACCTTGGAAGTAAATTAATTATTAATTGCTACCATGGAAAATCTGTTGCACATAGCGAAAGATATTTTGCACACAACAGAAGATTGTTTGCATATTTATATGGAAGATTTTTACACACACGGAAGATGATTTACATAAAACAGAAAATTGCTTGCACACACGGAAGATCGCTTACACGCCTGATAGTAATAAGTAATTAATTTGTTTCCAAAATTTTCTTAGGCAATTCTCCCCAAAAAAAAAAACAATTACGATGGGCGCACTTTAGCAAGAACTCAAATATTTTTCTGCCCCAACCCAAAAAAAGACAACGTGTCGTAATTGGCAATCACAGTATCATAAAAGTTAAGCAGGAAGTCACGAGCCAAACAGTTGGATTAAAAAAATGGAAAAAAAAAAAAAAAAAAAAAAGTGGAATCCCATACATAAGATTCGATGTGAGATTCTCTTTTTCTCTCTCATCAGGTGCGGCAAACTATTCAATTTTGCCATCCCTAGTCAAATGATCGTAGTTAAAAAAGCAAAAGAAAGTTCTTTATAAATAGAATGTGAAATTGTTAATAGTTTCATCTTGCTTGCAACCTTATATCATTAGTGTATGTCTCCTTAATTAAAAAGAATTAATTTTTGCCAATAACTTAGTCTGCTTTTAAAATTTCAAAATAACCAGACATTCCTTTAGAATCAAACAAGTACTAAATGCAGTAATTTTCCATGAGATCAACAGAAATTAGATGACATCCCCCCCTATTCGAGAATTGTTATATGTGGTCAACGTAATGGCTCTATTATATGCCAAAAAAAAAAAAATAAAGCTACATTTCTTTTACCTGAATAATCAAACTCATTCTCATGTTGCATTGTCTGTCAAATTTCATATATATATTTATATATATATATATATATATATATAGTAGTTTGCTAAACATCGCTTTATGCTGCTCATAAATAGACACACACATTGACACGCACACATATATAAATAGTACGTGGCATATATGCGATGCTAGGATTAGACGTAGTAACTTTCAGTTTCAGGCTCATGTTTAAATATTAATTATAACTATAATATAATGATCGATTATATCAATGTGTAAACAGCTTACAATAAAATTGATAGAGTCACAGTTGGCCTTTTAAGACAGCCAAACAACACATTAATGTGATAACCATGCATGTCTTGATCAATGTTTCTTAATTATATAATTTAATACTTCCTCCGTTCCATTTTATTAAAAACAACCGCCACACATGCCTCAATTCTTTTTATAAAAAACATTCAGAAAATGCCTTAGTTTTTACTTCTTATTTTACCATTTTGCCCTTATTTAACTACTCATATTAATTTAATGTCAATATAATAAATTTTCACAAACCTCAAAAACCTATTACTTCTACCATACTTATTTTCTTGTTCTCTCTCTTCTATAATCCTCCTTATTATAATAATTTCTTTATTATATCTCTTATTACCTATATCATCATAAACAAGTGTATTTTAGTCGATAAAGGTTACATAATTTGGACATATTTATTGTTTTTAATTGACACTTCGAGCCACGAGATTCAATTAAATGTTTCTTTTTATAAGAAACGGAAGGAGCAATTAAGGATTACTAGATATATAAGGACTTAATTATTACCCGGCTATAACTGTTGTCTAAAAATAATACTCCCTCCGGTCTTATTTTTAATCAACTTTCTCTCTTATGGGCCCAATCCTTTTTATAAGCAACTTTCACCTTTATGTCTAAAAATTTAAGCTTCCTTTTCCTATTTTACCCTTATTAAATACATATATTTATAATTAACTATCACACACCTCAAGAGTTATCTCTCATACTTTTTATTCATTCTCTCTCCTATACTATTTTCATAAATAAGGACATATATAGAAAAAACATGACACTTTTTGACATACTTATTGCTTTTAACTATCAGTTCGTTTTACACAATTAAGAGGAAAGTTGTTTATAAATAGGACCGAAGGGAGTAACAACAAAAAATCTCTGGCAAAGTTTAACTTAATGTTAAATATAAATAATATGAAATGGTTTGAGCTTATTAATGGTTTTTTTTTTTTTATATTGACTGGCCTAGCTCATTGCCTCGACACCCTATAGCATAACAAGGATAGGGTCAAGGACCTCTCCATTTCCTTTTAGGTCCATTTCCCTCCATTAATCTAATCCTGACCATTAATCTAATCCAATGGTCAGAATGCACAAAGACTCACCACACCACTCCAATATCTCCACTATCCCGTACTGTGCGCCATTAGTATTAAAACATAATAGAAATCATTTATTAAAAAAATATATATCACCCGCCTTTGATTTTTTTTCCCTTTCCAAAAGCGTGGGAACATGTGAAAGTAAAGCAAGGGAGGAGGGAAATCATCCCAAAGCTCTTTTGATTATGAAATCCACACAAAAAAAAGTTCAAAGGTCTCAATATTGTCTTTTTCTCCTATAAGCGCTGACACTAGCGAAGGAAACGGATGAAGAGGAGTGTGTTTTAGATCAAGAAGCTGTTTTGATTATTTGATTGCAATTTGGTATGTCTCCATTTTCTTCTCACGTATTGATCTTCATCCATGTCTCTTTTTATTTTTTATTTTGGATGCTTACTTTTTTTCCCAGTATATCTGTTTTCAGTTTCTCCTTTAACTTTAAGCCATGGATATAAATAGGAATCCCACACTTGGACTAGAATTTGATAATATAGAAGAGGCATGGCAATATTGGGTTGGCTATGGTAGAAGAATAGGATTTGGTGTTAGAAAAGAAAACTCTAATAAAAGCAAGAAAGATGGTTCTATCATATATTATAGATATGTTTGTCACAAGGAAGGAGTGAGAAAACAAGATAAAAGAGATTTTCAAACTAAGAAGCCTCGGTAGGAAACAAGAACGGGATGTGAAGTCCGAATGATAATTAAAAAAATGGATGGAAAATTTAGAGTTGGTGAACCCTTTTTAGACCATAATCATCCTGTGGAGTCTCAAGAGACTGTTCATATGTTTTCATCACAAAGGAAATTACCAGAGGTACAAGGGTATGCTTTGGAGACTGTCGAAGATGTTGGGATTAAGCAAAAGGCCTCTTTTAATTTAATGAGTAAATATGTAGGAGGGAGGTCTAATTTAGGTTACACCAAAGATGATTTAAAGAGTTATCTAAAATTGAGGAGGCAACGAGAAATGGCTTATGGTGAAGCTGGTTGTCTACTTCGTTATTTCCAACATCAACTAACGGAAAATCCTTCATTTTTTCATGCCTATCAAATGGACTCAGAAGAACAAATAACAAATGTATTTTGGGCTGATGCACGTATGTTGATAGATTATTGTTGTTTTGGTGACGTCATTTCATTTGATACTACATACTCCACAAATCGTGAAAATAGGCCACTTGCCGTTTTCTCAGGTTTCAATCATTATAGAGAAGTAGTGATATTTGGTGTTGCTTTATTATATGATGAGACTATAGAATCTTTTAGATGGCTCTTTGAAACTTTTTTGCAAGCACATAAGAAAAAAATGTCATTTACTATGTTTACCGATCAAGATGCTACAATGGCACGAGCTTTGGAAGATATAATGCCAAATGTAAAGCATGGCTTGTGCACATTCCATATTAATAGGAATGCGTTAAAAAATCTTGGGAACTTGATGAAAGATGACTCTTATTTTTTGGGTAAGTTTAATTGGTGTATGTATCATTGCGAGGAAGAAATAGTATTTGAGGAATCTTGGAAAGCATTGTTAACAAAATACTATGTAGAAGATAATTCATGGTTGATGTCTATTTATGAGTTAAAAGAAAAATGGGCAGCTTGTTATATGAAGGACTCGCAGACCCTTGGTATGAGAAGCACACAACTTAGTGAAAGTATCAATGCATTTATTAAAAGTTGCACAAATCCTGGATTGAATATCAATAAATTCTTTGAAGTTTTTGAACAAGTTCTGGTGGATAAACGATATAATAAATTGAAGAGTGATTTTAATTCACGACAGAAGTTGCCGAGGTTAATTTTGAAGAGTTCATCCATGCTTCAACAGCTTTCTCTAATTTACACTCCTCCAATTTTTGACTTATTCCAACAGAAGTATGACTTACGTGATGCTACATGTATAAAGGAGAAAAAAGAAAGAAAGAAAAATAAAGACAATGATACTATTTTATTTGAATATGTAATCACGAGGGTTGATAAAAAAGGAGAGTGGACGTTGACATATGAGCCATCAAAAGAAGATAAGGAGTCTAACATTACTTGTAGTTGTAAGAAGTTTGAACAATGGGGAATATTATGTTGTCATGCACTGAGGATATTGTATGATCAGGATGTGAAGCTACTTCCAAATAAATATATTTTGAAGAGGTGGATCAGAGAAGCAAGGTGTGATGTAACGTATGATTGCAAGGGAAAGAAAATTGAGGTTGATCCTAAACTAGAATGTTCAAATAGATATAGGGAATTGTGTCCAATGCTCATAAAATTAGCCAACGATGCTTCTGAATGTTTAGAGGCATTTTTTATGGTTCATCAAGTGGTACTAGAACTCAGTAAGAAAGTATCTGAACGTCTTATTAAACACTCATTAGATAGTGTTGATAATGAAGGTCGTGTTGATGATGATAATGGTAATAATGATGGAGAAGGAATTGGATTCAAGAAGAGAGAACGCAAAAAGATTAATAATAAAAGTTGGGTTGACAACCCCAATCAAAAAAGAAGGAAAGACACATCAAAAAAATTTACTAAAAAGGCTTCACAAGGTTCAAAGGTATAAAATTTTTACATTGATTTTTTTTAACACATAATAACATGATAGTGTTATTGTATTGATTATTGATATTTTATTAAAATTGTTGCAGGAAAAGCAAAAGTCAACTGTGGTGCAACATAATACCCTTGCATCATTGCAACATAGCCCCCTATATCAAATGTTATATATCCAGTGCAACATAGCATTTCTATGTCAAATACTCAAGTTCCAGTGCAATATGATCTTACTATGCCAGGGACACCAGGGTCAATGCAATATAGTCTCCCTTTGTCAACTACACCAGTTCCAGTGCAATATGGCCTCCATATGTTAAATACACTAGTACCAATGCAACATGGGTTTCTTATGTCAAATATGCCAATGCCAATGCAACATGGTTCACTTGTCTCTAATACACATGAACAAAATCACATACCATTCACATCATTAAGAAGGGTGAGTCTATTATTTTTTCAGTTCGTGAATAGTTTATCTCAAACATCATGTAATTGTTGCTTTATTTTTTGTGATCGTAGGCTCCATTAAACCATGATGTGCAGTCACTTAATGCTTTTGAATTTAATCAAGTCTTTACAAAAGGTAAATCATATTAGCACATGAAAATATATTGAAAAGATTGAGACAATTTATTCAAATTAAGAAACTTCTATTACAATAGAATTGCATTGCATTGTCTACATATAACTTATATTTCAATATGTTATAGATACAGGTTTACAACTGAACTTAGATCCTCCTAAATGAAGTCATCCGGGTCAGCTCTCCTTGTTCCAGCTAGTGCTTCAATTTAGCTTTTTTGCATGAATTCGTTGCTACTGTTTCTTCATAGGAAGACCAGACTGTCAGCTACCTTTGTCCAAGAGAGCTTATAAACTTGACAAATATTTTTTTTATACAGACCTTTATCATTCTGGTTCACAAAAGGATTCTGGTCTTCTATACAAATAACATATTGCATGGTAGCTAAATCCTATACCAGATCAGTTTCTTTTTGGTTATTGCCCTTCTTTTAAGAAGTCTACTTAGAGATAAAAATATGACACTTATTCGTAAGCTGGGTTTTAGCCTTTAGTAAAGGCCTCAGTTCCTTTCATTATCTCCAATCCAAACATGAGGGAATTTTAAAATATAAAGTAGATTAAATATAAAATGGAATCAAATGGATTATATAGAACTTTAACTACTTTCAAGCGTAAGAACCCATTCAAAGAGCATCTAAAGCTGAGAGACATGGCAAACTATTATACTTATTTCGTGAGAGCAGTTCAACAGTTCAAATATTTTTTGTAAGTACAAAATCTTAACTACCTCAGTCCTCAGCTACTTTCTCCAGGAAAAAATATAACGTAAAGAAGAAAATGATAAAATGTTTACCTGGCCCATGATCAAAGAAATCATAATTTTTCATATTCACCGCACATACTAGATAACTTAGAAAAACCTTGACAGGGATTTGGTAGATATACAATCAGGGATATATTATCGAAGGCGGGTGATATATATTTTTTTAATAAATGGTTTCTGTTGTGTTTCAATACTGATGGCGCACAATGCGGGATTGCGGAGATCATAGAGTGGTGTGGTGCAGTGTGTCTTTGTGCGTTTTGACCATTAGATTAGATTAACGGTCAAGATTAGGGAAATGGAGGAAAATGGACCTAAAAAGAAATGAAGAGGCTCCCGACCCACAAGGATAACACTAAACCAGGGTTTTGAAATGATGCTTAAAATTCTCGATTATGGATTGACTTTATATGCAAAAAAAAAAGCGTTCTTCTAGGTTAAAATTTGAAATTTAATGATCAATAGAGTGTGTGTACACTACCACATTCTTAGTATAAGACACATTTGACTAATTTGGAGAGATTAAAGAAGTTAAATAAATTGCTTTAAAATATTTATATTTATCATTTTTCTCCAATCTAATTTACGTAACTTATAAAATGATATATATTATTAAAATATACATAAATATTTTTAAGAGATCATGTGACATATGCGATAATTAAGTAATTTATTTAACTTCTACAATATCTTCAAATTAGTCAACTGGTTTTTATATTAAGAAATAGAGATAGTATGGTATATATTTATACAATATAAGCTAAGATTTATAACAATTAAAATTACATTATTTATAAGTGATGAATAATATTGTATATCTTAAATACTTCATGCAAAACATAGGTTCACAGTTTGGTTTAATTCAATATAGATGCATAGTTGTGTTAATAAAAATAGTAAAAAATCCATAATATGTTTATTGCCTTAAAAAATAATTCATTGTATATGTTATTGTTTGACCTTCATTCATAATATGCTCTTGCAATTTTGCTGGGGAAAATAATAATAATAATAATAATAATATGCTCTTGCAATTTGAAATTGAATGCCGCATCCCAGAGAGTGTACACCATGCATGACTGTCCAAGTGTCCAATTTGTCAGGTAATGTTTTATTGGAAGTAAAGGAATGAGTCAATTTCGTATGTTTCCGTCTAATGACATTTGAATATTAGTTTTATTAAGTGTTTTTATATTATAAAATTTGGTTCTATTTATAAGTTCAGTTTTAGTGTAATAAATGAGATTATGATAATTTTATCCTTATTTATTGTATCAATAAAGAAATAATTTAAAGATAGATAGAGAAAAAAGAGTTAAAAAATATTCATTCATAAATGAGAACACCATTAAAAATTTATACCATAATCATTGAGTTAACTAACTCTCATTGGTATATGAGATTTGGTTAAATGAGAATTATAAATAGGATTAGAGAGGTATTAATTAATTAATTAATTAAACAAACTTTGGTGGCCTTTTGGTTACCAGAAAGGCTGAAACCATAATTTTGCGTTTTCATTTATTTCGCTATTCTTCAGGTAAAGGGCCATCCAACGGCAATCTAGCTGACCTTCCCATGTCTCATATATAATATTTAGCTATTATTATATATTGTTAAATAAACGCAGTAGCAATGATTATTTTTAATAGTTTATCCAAAAAATGTATTTAAATTGTCTTAATAAAGATTGTAGCAAAAAATAACATAATATATATGTGTATTACTCCTCAAGTCATTGATATAAGATCTATTTGAGAAGATTAAAGAAGCTAAATAAATTACTTAATTATAAATATGACATGGTCTCTTTAAAACATTTTTGTGTAACGTTAAATTATAGTCTCTCCTGTCCTTAATATAAGAAATATTTGATGAGTTGGTATTGGCTCTCAATATAAGATATAGTTTTTTTATTTGTCAATATTTTCCTAATCTATCCCTATTGATACTCCATCAATAATAACCAAGGAGGAGAGCGATTAAGGGAATTAAGAAAGATGGTCGGGGGTGTTTTAGAAAATATATGTCATATTAACTAACTTATTTAATATAATTAATTTAATCAAATTAGATAACTATATTTTATAATAAAGATAAGGGGGAGTATATAGATAAGTATTTAAGTTAGGCAAATTAGTTAAAAAAAATGATAAGTATAAGAGATAAAATGCAAAAAAAATCTTATATTTAAAACCAAAATTCACATCCAAACTAGATCTTATATTTATAATCGAATAAATAATATTTTTTTTATTAAGTTCAGTCTGCATTTACATTTTTATTAAATTATATAAGGATTCATTCTATTTACCCATTGCACCTAACTCTGAAAATGGACATCAGAACATGCCTAGGTCCCATATATTAAACTAATTCTCCATTCCTAAGTTCATGATTATCATTATAACCAATGACATTTTTCTTTCAAATTATCATATTGAAAACTTTTTTGAATAAAATTTAATTGAAATAAAATACTTATTAATAAACTCCAGTACAACTAGGGAAAAAAACTCTAGTACAGCAAGATGTGTGGATTTTCTAATGTAAAAAAAATCAGACCGGGCACTCAACTAGTTTAAGAAGTAATTTAAGGGTTAATGGTAAGGATCTGGGACAACTCGAAGTCAAATCAATCATAAATAAAATAATATGATTTCATTAAAAATATGTCTAATTAACTTTTTTTCAATTAGTCATATAGGATTCCACGCTAATATCAAATTTTTAGAATAAAAACAGTACAACTTCAGAATAATAATAACTTATAATTTTCTAAAATTAAAATAAATGTTAGTTTATTTTATTTTAGTTCAATCTCTTTTTATTTAATTTTTTTTCCTTTCTTTTTTTTTCACCGTGGTTTAAGGTGTAAAAATACACATGATAATTTATTTGAAGTGCGTCCAACACTAAATACTTTTTAAAGAGGTAAAAATAACCATTAATTTAAAAAATGGGGGTAAAAGTCACAGGACCGTTAAATCCTGCTTGACAGTGTTGGTTTTGGGGGTGAGGCTCACACTATTGTATTGAAAATATCAAAATGCCCCTAACTTAAACCCTTTCCACCTTTATTAAATTATTAAAATACCCTCTGTAAGAGGTGGGGAAATCCCTCCTCGCAAGAAATGGAAAACCCACACCATCGGAAAAATGCTTCCTTGCAGGAAAAATCATACTTGGACAATCATTAAAGTATAACAATAAAGCTCATTCATCAAATTAGTCTTAGTTCATCCTAATCAAACCCAGATTCGTCAAGAGCTTAAAAAATAGCTAAACATTTGCTCTTTGCGACAAAAATCACGCGAAACAATACCAGGTTGGCGTCGGATTCGAACAGAGCTTGGCGTAAGAAAGAATGGTGATAGAGCCAACAACGGCATCGCCATGGCAAGACCATCGAAGGGGAAGTAACAAGCTTTTGGAACAAAATGCCATCACTATTTTAAGGAAGAAGAATGATTCCAAAAATCGAATCAAAAGGCAATATTTTGGAACCATAATATAGATCTTCCAAATAAAATGGGTTAATATAAGTTTTAGTCCTTGAAGTTTGGGTCAGTTTGAGTTTTGGTCCCTGAGGTTTCAGAGTTTGGGTTTTGGTCCCTGTAGTTTGGGCCGTTTGGGGGGTTGGTCCCTGAAGATGTAAAAGGACTTGCTCATGGTTTTAACGGTGTTAAATCGTCCTACGTGGCTCTAACACCGTTAAAAAAGCTGATGTGTCATGCCTTGTAGATAGGTGATGTGGCAATTATAATATATTATAATATATTGCTTTATTAAAAAATAAAACATCACAGCAGCCAACAGAAACGCTGAAACGCACGAGCAAGAGGGTCAACGGAAAATCGAAAGGAAAAGGGGAAGTTTTAGGTCAAACCGGACCCACCACCGGTGAAGTCCGACGTAGCCGTCGCCGGAGGGGTGATCACTGTCGTCGACGGTGGAGTGAATATCAGAGGTTGAGTGCTGCGTCATTCTCGTTTTTCTGAGGTAAGGAGGTTGTTGTTCTTGTATCGATGTCGCTGCATCTTAGTGAAATACAAGTTGGTCTGATAGTCTAAATAGATGAATGGGAAGGGAAAATTTGTGTATGAGTTGTTGTTTGGTTTGAAGCTTCTTCTTCGTTTTGTTGTTTGGTTTGAAGCTTCTTCTTCGTTTTGATACATCTTAGTGAAATACAAGTAAAGCTTCTTCTTCGTTTTGTATGGTTTGCGAAATTCGTGCTCTGTTTTTCGTTACTTGATTGTTCAATGGTCGGTAACATTGTTCCCAACACCTCTGGTTTCATCATATCATAATGTGCCATAGTTGATTGCTACTGTTGAGTGTCCTCTGTTTAGTCATATATATATAGTTATATATCCTCTGTTTAGTTTAGTGCTCTGTATAATTTCATTTGAGTAATATTGATGTCTCTGGTATGGCTATGATTGAGCTGGTGATGTTGATGTCTCTGGTGTTGCACAGGTGAACTATGGATTTAGAAAAAGATAGCAGTGATAGTAGTGCGGTGGATGAGAGTGATAATGGATCAGCGGATTGGCTATCAAATTTTGAGGATAGTGATGAAGAAAATATAGATGATGACAATTTTAGGCAGTATGTTGATGTTGGAGTAGGTGATGTTTTAGATGAAGTTGTTGGTAGTTCACAATTAATGAGAGTGCAGCCTGAGCAAGAAGAGCAAACAGCGGTGGTTGAGGTGAGAGAGGAGGATATGTTAGCAATGTTGTCTGATTATGAATCTGAGGAGATTGAGGAAGTTGATGGAATGTGTGATGATGAGGATGAAATAGTGGTTGCAGAAAAACACTCAAGATATAACCCCTCAGAGATGTGCAAAGAGTTTAAATTTGAGTTGGGGATGGAGTTCACTTCAATTCAGCAATTTAAAAGTGCAGTCAGAGAGCATGCATTGCTAAATGGATATGAAATAAAGTTCATAAAGAATGATAAGGTTAGATGTAGAGTAAAGTGTGTACATAAGGAATGCAAATGGTTAGCATTTGTAAGTAAAGGAAGCGGTGGTGACATAACATATAGGTTGAAGACACTTCACTCAAAACACACATGTGGGGTGTCGATAAAGGGCAAGAATGCTTCGTACAAGTGGATTTCTGAGAAAATAGTTAACATAATGAGGATCAACAAGAACTTGAAGTTGGCAGATGTAATTGCAGCAGTAAGGGCGCACTACATGGTTGATGTCTCTGTGTGGAAGGCATACAAGGCAAGGAAAATGGCGAAGTCAATGATTGAGGGTGATTATAAGGAGCAATATCATAAGTTGAGAGATTATTGCAATGAAGTGAAAAAGTATAACCCTGACACAAGCTTTGTATTAGTTACCGATCAACCATATATAGATCGTCCTCCTGTATTTAGAAGACTGTATGAGTGTATTGGTGCAGTGAAGCGAGGTTTCTTAGCTGGATGCAGACCTATCATTGGGTTGGATGGGTGTTTTCTGAAGGGGCCGTATGGGGGAATACTACTGGTGGCAGTGGGCCGTGATGCTAATGACCAATACTTCCCATTGGCTTGGGCTGTTGTTGAGGGAGAGAATAGAGACTCTTGGACATGGTTTTTGCTAAATTTATTTACTGATATTGGCACAATGAGAGAAAGAAGATGGGTGTTTATATCTGACCGGCAAAAGGTATAATATACTATATTTGAACAATTCCTTATTTCCCGTTGGTTGATGTTACTTTCAGTTTTGCTTAATTATGAATCAATAGCATGTGTTTAATTTATGAATGATAATTACATGTAGGGTCTTGTTCCTACATTTGAAGAGCTACTTGAAGGTGCTGAACATAGATTTTGCATTCGGCATTTGTATGCAAATATTAAAGCCAAATATGGCGGAGGGGTTGTGGTTCGTGACTTAATTCTTCGTGCTTCAAAGGCAACTGTTAAGACTGAATGGAAAGAACGAATGAATGAGTTGAAGGCTGTTTCAATTGGAGCATATGAGTATCTATTAGCAATTCCTCCAACATGTTGGACAAAGTCACACTTCTATGAGACTTCCAAATGCGATATAGTGACCAATAACATGACAGAGTCATTTAATGGAAGACTGTTAGAGGCAAGAGAGCTTCCCATTGTGAGCATGCTTGATTGGATCCGAACGTACCTAATGACGAGATTTGCTGAAAACCGCGTGAAGGCAGAGAAGTACCGTGACAAGGGGATAGTTTGCCCACGACCTCTTAAGAGATTAGAAAAGGAAATTCAAGAATGTCGAAAGTGGGAAGTAAGATATGCGGGTGATAATCGCTATGAGGTTTCACTTAATAGGCATAAGTATCAAGTTGATCTTACCGCTAGAAGGTGCTCATGTTATTGGTGGCAATTGAATGGTATCCCTTGCAGGTAACAAACATATATTTGTTTTCATTTCACTTATATTTCAGTAGTGAAAAATGGTCTGCTGTGATTATTGCATATTTGAATTTGTATGTGAATTGTTGAATTTGGTTGCTGTTATTGCTGTTTATTGGTTGAGAGATTATGGGAATTTGTAGGGGATTTGAGATCGTTGGTTTGTAGGGAATTTGTAGGGAATTTGTATGAGAGGTCATTGGTTGCTGTTATTGCTGTTTATTGGTTCAGAAAAATACTTGACAGAACAGAACAGAAAAACAGAAAAATATTTGCTGAACATAACAGAAAAAAACTTGCTGTTATTGCTGAACAGAACAGAAAAATACATGACAGAACAGAACAGAAAAACAGAAAAATATTTGCTGAACATAACAGAAAAAAACTTGCTGTTATTGCTGAACAGAACAGAAAAATACATGACAGAACAGAACAGAAAAACAGAAAAATATTTGCTGAACAGAACAGAAAAAAACTTGTTGTTATTGCTGAACAGAACAGAAAAACAGCAGCAATATTTGAGATCGGTGGTTGCTGTCTCCATTGTTTTATGCTTGTTCGTTGACTCATTCAAAGCAGCATCTCTTTTAATGTGTCTTATTTATTATGCACTTGCTGATAATGCTGATAATTGCTGATAATTTTTTTTAGACATGCCCTTGCTTGCATATATGTTAAGAGGGAGGATCCACATGAGTACGTTGACAAATACTTGACTTTGCAATCTTTTGTGGCTTCTTACTCCCCGGTAATTGAGCCTATCAATGGAGACAACATGTGGGAGAAAGTTGATGGTCAACCACTTGATCCTCCACCATATCACAAACGTCCAGGACGACCGCAAAAGAAGAGGAAAAGAGGATTAGATGAGAACATAAAGGGAACTTTGAAGGAGAAACGAGCAAATACACGTGTCACATGTTCTAACTGTCATAACCAAGGTCACAACCGAAGGTCTTGCAAGGAACCATTGACTAGTAATGCTACTTCAAGCAAGCAACCAAATGTCATTCAACATTCTTGCACACAAGAGTCAATCAATGTAACTCCTCCTGGAGGCAGTCAAATTTGACAGTTATGGTTTAGTTAGTAACAAAGTGACTGTTGGTTTTGGTGACAAAATGTTTGTTGTAATAGTTTAGACAAACTTGACATTTTGTTCTTGACTCAAATTTCACATTTTGCTTGTAATCATAGAAGCAATAGGTTTTGGTATAATTATTACTTATATTTATAAGAGCAAAGCTTTTGGTCTACTTATTACTTGTAGTTATAATAGCAAAGCTTTCGGTCTAATTATTACTTGCTTAATTATTATTTCGAGTATGCTCTTTGTCTCTAATTATTACTTGTAACTGCACAGAAGAGCAAGAACAGATACAAGTGAGAAAACTAGTGAAAGGGATGAGATGGAATACTCAAATGGTGGATCATGAGGATGGACCTCATGTTTCAGAGAAGGTGTTGTATGCTGTGCAGCAGTATTGGGTTGTAGGGGACAATTAAACCAGCTATCACACGGTGATGAATTGGTTCCACAATGAGAGCTCACAGTTAATGCTTATGCTTGTTGATCACGAGTAAGAACAGCAAGGACAGAGAATTATCCATACCCAATTCTTTAGGGTACATAGATATTATATTATATTACTCATCACATTTGTTTGAAGATGCTTCAAGTGTTACGGTTTTGTATTCTTAGGTCAGATTGGAGCTGGGTTTGGCTTCATTTTGCTTGCTTTAAAATATCTTAGATATCAAGTAACATTTACATTTAATTCCAACATTGACATGAAAATGAATAGCATCATTTTTTTTTCACAAATAAGATGTGCAAAATATTAGAGGTGAAAATATTGATTAGCTGTCATTAAGGTTTACAATGTCAAACATACATAACCTTCAGCCAATCAGCAAAAAGAAGTGGTCTTCTACAAAGGCCATTACATAAACAAACTTCATACATTGAAAATTATAACTTTCCATATCAAACAAACATTCACAAAGGCCACTACAAATAAGATCCCTTTCACAAACTTCAACCTCCTTCTCAATTCAATATTGTCTTTCTTCATCTTCTTTAGCTCCTCTACAATTGGATTCTGGATTGGTCCATCAATCCAATCAAAGTAGTTGCATCCCCAACGTGTCTGTGAAGCACAAAAAAATTAGAGGACTCATAATAAATTCATAGACTGTGCCATTGCAAACTTAAGAACCAAACATGATTTACTGTAATATTTAATACTATACTAAATGCCATCATGCTCATCAGCAAATATTAGTGTGCCTCATCTAACAATTGAAAACTTGCAATGACCATTGTGCACGGGAAATAAACAAAGCATGTGAAATAAACAAACTTGCATGTGAAATAAACAAACTTGCAATGACTATACTATATGACATAAACAAAGCATGTGAAATAAACAAAGTTGCCATTATCACTTGAGACAAAAAAATTGACAGCAGGCACGCAAAACCATCCAAAAGCACCAGTATCTCAGAACTTCTTACAAGGTAAATGATAGCAGGCACGAAAACAAGCCAAAAGCACCAGAATATCAGAACTTCCTACAAGGTAAATGCAAGCAGGCACCAAAAGAAGCCAAAAGCATCAGAATATCAGAACTTCTTACAAGGTAAATGACAACAGCCACCAAAGCAAGCCAAAAGCCAAGGGCATAGTCACGGCCATTTTTTGGAAACAAGGAAAATCTATAAGTTGAATACTTGTTGACAAAATTCTTACAATCCTTTCACCAGATTATGCCCTCCCTATGGTAAATGGGTCGGATGACAACAATCATTTCAATGTAAGATATATCAACTTGGGTAATCAAATTTTTCAAAGAAAAATTACTCATAATAAGTATGAGAAATAAATATAGAGAGGTCTAACATATTGATTTTTATACAAGACCAAACATTTCAGCCAATCAGGAGTAGATTCGAATTAGGAGTTCACACCTCATCCACTAACCTTAAAATTTGGACACTTAACAAACCTCCTACCATAGTTTTGCTCTGTCCATGAAGTGAGAACCAAAACTTCATCCCCACATCTGCACGTTTCACCCGCTGTTCTTCCCTTCCTGTTTGAACCAGACGACCGACTAGAAGAAGGCATCACTGCCACACACAATCGTACACTCCCTCGCACCGCAACAGACGACCACCTTCGTTCAACTTCCTCCAACCTCGCCTGACCCGTTCCCCCTTTTCTTTGGTCTCGCAACAGATACCCGGCCTCTTGGAAGCTTGCCCTAGCCCTTCCCCCTTTCCTTTCTCGATTTCTCCTTTCACCGTGTCCAGCAACTCGTTTCAGTTGGAGCAAATGCGTTTCGTTTCAGCGTTTGGGGAGCTGCTGTGATGTTTTATTTTTTAATAAAGCAATATATTATAATATATTATAATTGCCACATCACCTATCTACAAGGCATGACACATCAGCTTTTTAAACGGTGTTAGAGCCACGTAGGACGATTTAACACCGTTAAAACCATGAGCAAGTCCTTTTACATCTTCAGGGACCAACCCCCCAAACGGCCCAAACTACAGGGACCAAAACCCAAACTCTGAAACCTCAGGGACCAAAACCCAAACTGACCCAAACTTCAAGGACTAAAACTTCAAGAAGAATGATTCCAAAAATCGAATCAAAAGGCAATATTTTGGAACCATAATATAGATCTTCCAAATAAAATAAATATGTGATGGGACCATAAACCAGAAAATATTGTTGAGATTCATACCCACACAAACCATTAACAAGGATGAGAACCTTCAATCAAAACCAAGAAGAGAAAGGCATGATCTGGGTTAGTCTGAGAAAGAAGAAGATGCCGAGCATTCGCTGTACTTGCCATCGGTAGTAGGGTGTGTTTGGTTTGAGAGGAGGGGATAGGAGGGGAGGGGAGGGAGGGAAGGAGAGGGGTTAAATTACCTTGTTGGATTGAAGGTATTTAAATTTTAGGCGGGAACCCAAAATTTAAAAAAATGAGAGGGTAAATTTTGGGTGAGAATCCAAAATTTAAAAGAATGAGAGGGTAAATGTTGGGTTTCTCTCATCCAAAATTGTAATTTACCACCCCTCTTCCCCTTCCTCTTCCCTCCCTTCCACTCCCCTCAAACCAAACACACCCTTAAGACAATACGTGAGAGAGGATTTGGGTCAGTCCAAGCTTCATCCTAGAAACAAAACCCATGAAGAGAAAGGCACGATATTCGTCGGTAGTCTGAAACAATAAGTGAGAGAGGATTTGGGTCATAGGAGAGGTAGAGGTTGAAGATGTCATCACTCACCGTCATAGATCAAGCCTTCACGTTGCCGCCAAAAAGCCTTTACTATGCTCGTCGTTGTTGATCTCTCTATCATTGCTACCAGAGACAATGAACAAGAGAGGATTTGGGTCGCCAGAGAAGGAATAAGATGCTAAGCCTTCATTGTGCTTGATTCTTCGCCGTCGTGGCTCTCTGGTCCTTCTTGGTGTGTTTCAGATGAAGAATCAAGGGCTGAGAGGGGAGTTTTTTTTTAGTTAGGGGCATTTTAGTGTTTTCAAAACAATAACGTGGACCCTACCCAAAAATTAACATAAGGATTTAACGATATTGTGACTTTTGCCTTTGTTTTCAAAGTTCATAGTTACTTTTACCCCTCCAAATATCATTTGGTGTTGGACGCACTTTCTAGTAAAGTATCATATGTATTTGTACACCTTAACCCTGTATTTTTCCCTAATGTGAAGTTTCTGCTCTTGAGAACAGCAAGCCAGTAAGCCACGTCCTTAGCGGGGAAGTTTTCTTTTTTCTTTTTGGTTATCAACAAAGAAGATAATTTTGAATTGTCTAAAGTAAAACCTAAGCTTGGCAAAAACAAAAAAATTGTAAAACTTAAGTAGTGGGGGTGCCATTCCTATACTGGGTTTCTTGGCTTCTTCTTCTTCTAGTTTTGGACCAAACTCAGAGCATGCCATTTTTACCCCTAGAACGTTGTCTTAGACATCAGTCATGACTTGCTACTTCCGTCTCCTGCCTCTTCTTCTACTGTAGTGCTCATCGTATGGATCAAGGAGGACATCTTTTTATTCCTAGGTATACCTTTCTTTAGTCGATTAATGATACACCTCTCTTTCTCCTTGAACCTCCCTCATCCATCATCCATCTTTTGGGATAATTTTTTTAAAAAAGTTTTGACTTGAGCAACCCACCCTACCCAGCGGGTTGCCCTGAGTCAATACTAATTTTTTCGTGTACGAATTATTGGGCATATTTGGAGTGCAACCGTTAATCTTTTGTACCCACGCTAATCGAATGAATATAGTAGAGGGAATGAGGAGTCAGTTTGGTAGAGTTTCTGTATGTTGTTTCAAGTATCTAACAACTGAATCCCCTATGTCTATTTATAGTGCTTTACGCACCCCTTCCTCTCTATTGATGTATCCTTCCATCTGAGAGACAAGATATCCTTTCGATTGAGAGACATATTGTATCGGTGAAACAATACCACTTGTAGGGTCATATTCTATTGGTTAAATAATATGACTCATAATACTTTAGGAAGTATTACATATATCAACCCAAGCATTTATATTATTTATACTTTGACCCCAATCCTATTGGCTTTGGGCCTAATCCACCAAGGGTGAACTAGGCTATTTTCCAACATCTCCCATTCACACTTGATGGATTAGATATGTCTCTTTTTCTTCCTTCTTTCATATTAGGTGCTTTACTGTGACTGCGTAGGCATGACATCTGCATATAGGTGTATGTACTAGAAATCTCTTTTATAGAGACCAACACAAGACAAGCTTCATTGTGTAGCTTGATTTTAATATTGTGCCTTAAATATCCTAGATTTGTCACGCCCTTATCTCAATTTCACCTTTACCAGAGTATTCGCGGAAAATGGCATGCAGTTCGGTGGGCAACACAGGAATAACATGAATATACTGATAATATGTGCATGATTACATAAATTCCCCATAGGGGTTTGTACATGATACTTACGATTAAGGTAGCCCCACAAGGCTATTAGGGTGTCTAAACTCATCCCAGTGAAACGGAGACTTCTTCCCATCTTCATTCTACTACTGTAATCCTCTCGTGTAGTTCTCTTCTTTGCTCTAACATATCTTTTGTCTTCTCTTGTCTAAATTATTGGTAGGGGAGGGTGAGATTCGAGAGAATCTCAGTAGGAAACAGATACCATAATGCATGCATGATTGATGCTATGTGTATGACATGTTAGCTTTATCTAGATGTATGCTCCATAATGACATTTCTGCATGCTCAATGTTTCATACGATAAGACTATGGCCACAGTGAAAACAGAAACAGAGCTTCATTTATTCAAATATGCTCTACACAATCAAGTAAAGCAATCACATACATCATTACACAAGCAAAGATATCAAATACATGCAAGTAAGGTAAGTCCCCTACCTTAACCCGTCTTCGCCTCGAAACGCGTGCATCGATCTACGTGCAAACAGCTCGGGGCTCCATATTCGATCCTACAATGCCAAATGTATTATTTAGACACTTCCAAAGTGTTTCTGGGGGTTATATGAGTCTATCTTGAAAAAGTACTAAAATACCCCCGGGGACCCGGCCCCATCATACCCGGTCCGACTGTACTTTTCCCGAAATTTTGACATGGGCTATTCTTACATATTTTCACCCAAGGAATCCATTTCCGGATTCATAATTATCAAATTCAATGTCAAATTATGAAAATGCCCTTGGCAGCCCTACTTTTAGGGTTTTAGGGGCGTTTCCGTAATTATGCTTTCTCGGCCTTTTCTGAAAAAGTGCCCAACTGTAACCCCACCTAATTTTCCCTCCTGAATCCAATGGAATCATCAAATCATTGAAAATCCAACTCTAAGACCCATTTAGACCCCTGACCGAAATATATGGGTTTTCCAGGGAAAATCGGGGTTTTTCGGTTTCGGCTCCGTAAACACGTTCCTTTCTACTCCTAACCACTTTATTGACTATTCCATTAGGTTACAACTACCATTTAGTATCAATTTGGGCAGCATAACCCCTAGGGAAACCCATTTTCCATTTTTACAACCAATGGCAATCCGGCGAAATTTCACCGATTAAATTGCCCACAGCAGCTAGAACAGTCAATATACGAAGGTTTGGAAGTTACCTCAAGCTCCTTCTGGATTTTCTTGACTTGGCTGAAACCCTAGACCCTTGATACACCAAAAGATGAGCTTCCAAACCTTAAATCATATGCAAAGGAAGCTTAGGAACGGAGTTATACGCATTAGGAACCGATTTACCGAAGAAATCACTTACCTTTGTAAGTTTTTCCTCCTCCTTTTCTCTCTCTACAATTTTTCTCTTCCTGTCTCTAAAACTGAAAATGGCGTTAGATGCAGGGCTGAAGAAGAAATAAAGAGCTTATATCATATTATATATTCTATTATATTCATTTACCAATTTTCCAAAAATTTCGGATTTTACAAAATTCTGGCAGATTTCTACCCAAATTTTGAAAAATCATAACTAATTCTAGAAAAATAGAAATGAGGTGATTCCAAAGCCTATAGAACTCTTATTGAGTCTATTTTCAAAGAAAAATATATCTTTTACTTTATGGAATCACAAAATTCCCAGAATTTCATTCTTTGCATGTTGTTTCAGAAACTTTCCAGTTTTTCTGGGCTAACTTCAAAAATTCATATCTTTTTGTGTATAGCTCTTATTGAGTCATTTGACCTATCAAATTAAAGCTTAGGATGTCTACTTTCATCCTGTAAAATTTCATAATTTTTACTTATCATTTAGTCTTCCAAAACCTTATGATAAGCTCACTGCCTCATAGGCGATTTTATCGAAAACATAATTATATTCTCCAAAATTCACCATTTTACTTTCTTAATACCCCAAAGATATTAGAATCATTAGGGAATATATTTGGAACATCTACTAAATCGGGGCTTAGTAGTCCACTCAATTTAGGCTTATTCCAAAGCTTCCAATCCCAAAATTCAGGATATTACAAGATTCACTTATATACACTTTCACATGGCTAATCTAATCCCTTTTGAGTTAGTATAAAACTCAGATTACCTTTCTAGTATGCATAGTATCCACACTTATGAAATTATCAAAAAATAATATCATAAAGGATATGTCTCAAACACTAGCATATTTGTGTATATTTCAAGTAATATTCCTTTCGCCCAGATATCACTTCAATATACATCAGCCGCTTTCTTAACATAATACCATAGATCACATCTATCATGATCATAGGACATATGCTAAAGTAGCAGACACTAAAGCACACCCCTATGATATTGTCAAAGTCAAAGGATATCATTGGAAGAATTAGAAACTTCCTAGGACTCACACAACAATTAAGTAGGGATCTTTTTACTTGCTTCCTATTTACGATTCTTTAGCACATGATGTATGAATCACATGCTACAGTGTTACTCTTACACCATAAGAGCACACGTCATTTCGCATTTAGTTGTTAACACTGTACAGACTTGAGTCTAGACACTCCCAGCATCTAAACCTAAATTCTTCATTTCTACTTAGACATCAATGTTGAAGAATTTATTATCTGGCTACAGGCATCATGGAAGTGGATATCCATGATTCGATCCATGCTTATATTCATATTTATGGATCTCATCTTGACATGCTACACTATTGTCAAGGTGACATAGTTTGTGTTTCTTCTCTACCATATCAGCATTCTAGCCGCTTTACTAGTAAACACAATTGTCTCATCTTTGCACATCCCTTTTGAATGTCAAAGGCGGTTGCTCGTGTGAGAGAGACAACCTCACAAGCCTGTATAACATATTAGACATTGTATACAAAGACATATACACTAATAATGATAAGTACTTCAATTAATCATAAATGTAATAAATAAAGTTTGAAATTTTACATTTTGTGTATACTACGTGCCCTTACATGTTTTTCAAATGTTTCCTTAACAATTGATTTGGTCAGGGAATCAGCGACCATACTCTTGGTCAAAATATGTTGTATAGTAATAATTTTCTGTGCTATATAATCTCTTACAAAATTGCAATTAATGTCTATATGCTTGGTCTTACTATGATACTTGGGATCTTTAGTATAGGCTATGGCTATAGTGTTATCACAATGGATTAATACTAGAGTGGTACTCTCATTGCCAAATCCAAGATGTTCAATAAACCTCTTTAACCATAAAGCCTCTTGTGCTGCTGTTGTGCATGCTACGAACTCGGCTTCCATAGAATGTAAAGAAATACATGTCTGCTTCTTACTACTCCAACATATGTCGCCATTATTCAGTAAGAAAGTATAACCTGAAGTCAATCTTCGCTCTTCCTCATCTCCGCCTAAATCAGCATCGAAGTATCCAACCAGGCGTAGATCGCTTCCTTCATAGCATAGTGCTTAGTCAGATGTGCCTTTTAAGTATCTCATGATTCTTTTAACTGCTTTCCAATGACGCTCACCTGAGTTGGACTGGAACCTACTCACCAATCCTACCGTAAAGCAGATATCTAGCCTTGTACACATCATTGCGTATATTAAACTACCTACAACACTAGCATAGGAAACTTTCCTCATTTTCTTTCAATCTGACTCAGTTTTGGGACACATATTATGGCTTAAGGTTACGCCAGAAGCTACTAGGGTATTCAAGGAATTGCAGTTGCTCATGTTAAATCATTTGAGAATCTTTTTAATGTAATTTTCTTATGAAAGATATAGGATTCTTTTTTAACGATCTCTTTGGATCTTAACTCCAAGTATATACTCTGCTTCACCCATGTCTTTCATTTCAAAATTCGATGAAAGCCATTCTTTAATAGCTATAACCAAATTCAGATTATTTCTAGCCCATAGTATATCATCTACATATAAGGATAATATAATAAAATTACCCTCAAACCATTTGATGTAGACACAATGGTTCTCTTTAATCATTTGGAAATCATAAGAGGTTATTGCTTTATGAAACCTCATATACCACGTCTAGATTATTGCTTCAATCCATAAATAGACCTTTTAAGTTTACAAACTTTGTTCTCTTTTCTTTTTTCAATGAAACCTAATAGTTGTTCCATATAGATTTTCTCATATAGATAACCATTTAGAAATGCGGTTTTAACATCCATTTGATGTAATTCCAAGTCTAAACTGTTTACTATTAGTATAATGATTCTTATAGAATTAAATCTTACAACGGGTGAGAAGGTATCTTCATAATTTATACCTTCTTGCTGTGTGTACCCCTTGGCAACTAATTGTGCCTTATACTTATCAATTAACCCATATACTTTTCTTTTTAATTTTGAAAACCCACTTGTTCCCAACGGCTTTTCTCCCTTTCAGTAGATCAACTAATTCCCAAACTTTATTATTTCTCATTGAGTTCATTTCTTCTTCCATTGCCTTTTTCTATTCATCTTTAACAAGACTCGATAAGGCTTCTAGTACCAAACGTGGTTCATCATCCCCATTAGGAGTAATAATAAGTGTTTCACTTTTTATTTGAAAGCGTCTTTTAGGTATACTTTCCCTGTTACTCTTTCTTGTAAGAGCTTCTTGTCTTTGTCTTTTCTTTTGTCTAGGTCTTTGCGTTGACCTTTCTAAGCTCCCACTTAGATTGACATTTTGGGATGATTCAAGCATACCAACATGTTCTATACTTGTTTGTTCCTGTGTCTTATAAAGAAATATGTCAACACCCGTTTCCATTTCGATAATCGAAAAGTAATAAAGACGGAATTCAATGGACATATAGAAAATTACAATTATACTGATAAAAATATTTGTTTACAATCCCATCGTCGTTTGTCAACAGAAAACAAAAAATACAGGGGAAACTTAATATTTACAAATTATCTAAAATATTAAGGCATAGACTAAGGTATAACCACGTTCATATCCTCGCCTCGAGACACGTGCCACTCACTTTCTGGTAGGGGTGTTTAAAGTATCCCGGTCCCGGATATTTTATCCCGGGAATTTCCCGTCCCGGCCGGGACCGGGACCGGGACCACACCTTGTGATCCCGGGAATTCCCGGTCCCGGTTTTTTTTCTTTTTTCCTTAAAAAATAGGTTATTATTTTATTTTTGTATTTTTTACCCAATAAATTAAGTTATCATTTGATAAAATGTATATCACATATTTAGTTAGAGTTAAATTGTATATATCGTGATACAAATCCTAACTATATAATGTATAAAGATGATAACAAAAATGATGAATGTGATAATAATATGTTATTTTTCAATTCTAACTCAATTTATGTGATTTTTATGACCTTATTGGGTGTTAAATAATTACTTTAAACACTAGATTATAAAAAAATTTAACTAATATAATTATATTATTAAGACCGGGAATTCCCGATCCCGGTCCCGGGAATTCCCGGTCCTGGTTGTCCCGGGAATTTCCCGGGACCGGGACCGGGAATGAGATCCCAGTCCCGGGAAATCCCGGGACGGGAACAGGGAATGGGTATTCCCGATCTCGTCCCGGGATTTGAACACCCCTACTTTCTGGCGCCTACATCTTTTCCCTTAGACCCACTAGTACCCGCTGAGGTGTTTATTAAAAATAGGGTGAGATTCCAGAGAACCCCAGTAGAAACATACTATCGTTCATAGAGAATGCGAAAAGTAAATATGATATATGCCATGTATGCACCAATTAATGAACATTATAAATATATCATCTGCATGTATACATGAGTAGGACCCAGCCCCACTATTCTGCACCGGTTGGGTTTTCACCAACTCTAGTGTAAGTGCCTTTAACACTTCTGGCCTCTCTCTGGGCAAATCATGTTGATTAGTAAAGCGCATTTACAAACATTGGCATTCACACAATCATATAACTATGGCATAATGTATGAAGGATAATGTCCCTACCTCAACACTTTATAATCCCCTGTTTAAAGGTGTCTCGTAAAGTGTGTCGTTCCGGCTCTTGACTTGGTCCTAAAATATTAAATGTACAAGAAATAGGTTGTAACCTATCCAAGTATCATTTTAGTCTCTTCCATAGTGTTTCTTGTGGTTATATTAGTCTATGGTGAAAATTTACTAAAATGCCCCCGGGACCCCAGCCCAAGGCCGCCGTACCCGACCCAATGGCACGTTTTCCCAAAATTTTAACTGAGGCTATTCTGATGTATTTTTGCCCAAGGAATCCATTTCTGGGCTCAAAATTACCAAATTCGCTATCAAATTATGAAAAATACCCTTGACAACCCCTATTTAGTGATTTCAGTGGCGTTTTCGTAATTATGCTTTTTCGGCCTCTACCGAAAAAGTGCCCAACTGTAACCCCACCTATTTTTTCCCACTGAGTCCAATGGAACCATTTATTTCATGAAAATCCAAATCATAGTACCATTTCTGGTTCTGGCCGAAATTATTAGGGAAAAATGGAAAAAATGAGTTTGTGTTTTAGCTCCCAAAACTTGTACTTTTTCACTTCTAATCCTTGATTAACTCATTTAAACACTTCGTAACCATGATTTAAAGGATTTTGGGTAGCATAAACCCTTAGGGTTATGAATTTTCTAATTTTACAACTCAACCCAAAAATCACAAAACCAAACAACAATCACCAACAACAACTTCAATACACTAAGAAGTTGAAATTTTAGAGATTACCTCTTGATCATTGATGTTTCTCTCTCTAGGACGTCCTCTCTCTCTCTCCTCAACCTTGAAGTATAGCTTGCTAAACCATGATTCCCATGAAGAATAAAAGATTAGGGGATGAACTACATAATATAGGAAGCTTATTCACTTGAAAGCAAGCTCTTACCTTAGCTCTCGCTTCCTTTTGCTCTCTAAATCACCAAGAACTCTCAAGCTCACTCTCTCTCTCTCTCTCTCTTCTCTTTGCTTTGTGCGTAAAGTGTATGAAAGGAAGGGAAAAGAACATGTTTTATTAATTTCCTCATCTTCCTCGTAGCCATTGATATAATCAAGGGTCAAGATTACACCACCTTGCATGCACACCATTCCTCTTCCCATACCACCCACCATACCCTCTTCTTTATGCCATACCTTCTCATTATGACCACTATGCACATGTCTTCACTTAGAGTACACTCCACCTTTGTCATAATTGAGAGATTCATGTATTAAACATTTTTTTTCTTTTTCTTTCATGCATGGACGAAAATAATGAGAGGGAGGGAAGAGAAAAATTGTTTTGCTCAATTCCACAATTGACATAATTGATTTTATGTCTAATTCCCCTTAATTTCCCAATTCTTGATTTATTCCACCAAGAATAATCCCATTATGCATTTTCTTTTATTTTCCTTGATTAATTGAAATTAACTCCAATTAATTGGAAAATAATTAATCTTGGGCTAAATTGGCAAAATTATGATTTTATTATCCCCTTTGTAATTTAATTCAATTTTTGAATTAATTTGCCAATTTCCTTATGAATATGAATATTTCAAAATTCACAAGATCCAAGTTCATGTATATTCACCATTTTATTGAATTATTCAAATAATTATAATATATTTTTTATGAATAAAATTTGGGGTGTTACAAGATACAGTGCGGTCAATGTCTCTCCTATTAGGGAATTCATTTTCTAGAAATGTAGTATCTCTAGGTTCAATTTCAGTCACTGTTCCATCTTCATTTTCACCTATGAAGACGTATCTTTTGACTTGTTCAAAGTAGCTTATAAAGATACATTTCTTTCCTCTATGACCTAACTTGCTATACTTATGAGAATTATCATGAATATATGCAACTGACTCCCATGGTCTAAGGACACTTAGATCCGGCCTACATTTTGTCCATAACTCATAAGGTGTTGAAGTAACTGATTTTGAGGGCACACGATTAAGTATGAAGGTAGAAGTCATTAAAGCATCACCACAATATGAAATTGGTAGATTTTCCTGTGCCATCATTGACCTAACCATGTCTAGAAGCATTCTATTTCTTCTTTCAGCAACTCTGTTCTATTGTGGAGTACCAAGGATAGTTAGTTGCCTAATTATCCCTTTTTCTTCACATAGCTCTTTAAATTGATCAAACAAATATTCACGTCCTCTATCAGTATGTAACACTTTAACTTTATTGTCCATTTGATTTTCAACTTCATTTACGTATCATCTAAAGCACTCAAGAGCCTCAGACTTATGTGAGATCAAATAGACATAGTCGTATCATGAATAATCATCAATAAAAGTGATAAAATAAAGCTTTGTGCCTTGCCCTCACACTCATTGGACCACAAATATTAGAATGAATTAATTGCAATGGTTGTTCTGATCTAGTTCCCTTATCAAAAGGTTTTCTAGTTGCCTTACCTGCTAGACGACTTTCAAACAAGGACATTTCCATATTGGATATGGATTCTAACAAACCTTCTTTTGCTAGTTTAATCATTTTATTTTGATTAATATGCCCCAGTCTAGCATGCCAAATAGCCATATCAACAATTGAATTAGAGGAAGTAGCAAAGCAATCATCTATATTATAATCATCAATAATATCCATTACAAAGAACTTCTTTGAATGGAAAGCTAAACCATAAAATACAAAATTATAAAATATGTCTGCAACTTTATCATGAAAGTTTACATTAAACCCATAATTTATAAGATATTTTACAAAAACTAAATTCCGTCGGATGTCAGGAGCATGAAGCACTTCATGAAGGATCAAAGCCTTTCCACTACACAAAGTTAATTTGCAAGTTCCAATACCTTTAACTTCAATCTTTGCATTGTTGCCTACATAAAGACACTTACATCTGTCAGGCAACCGACGATATTCTACATAAGATCCTCAATCCCTCGTCACGTGGTCTGTTGAACCTGAGTCCAAAATCCAAGAAGAACATATATTCTCTGTTAGAAAAACAGTGCTAGAAACATAGGAAACATGTGAATTTACATAATTCACTAGTACCTTTTCACTCTCGTTTCGCTAGGTGCAATCCCAAGCAAAATGACCCATCTTTTGGCAGGCAAAACATTTGACCTTCTTTAAGTCATTTTTCTTCATCTTCCCGCCCTTTTTTCCTTTCTTCTTGAATTCCTTTGTGCCTTTTACAAATTTATTCTTGTCCCTTCTTTCCATTCTTTTGGAATTTATTCCCCTTCTTGAAATCGGGTTTTGCATTAAAAGGACCTACACCGTTTGTGTAGTAGGTATGGCCAGAGGACTTGTATACCTCCAAGCGTTCGTTCTCTAGTTGCAAGTATGTTTAGCAACATCATTAAAATTTTTAATGCTTTCATTATAGGTTGAATTAACCTTCATGTGCTCCCAATTAGATGGCAATGATCTTATCACTGCTTGAACTTGTTGTTCATCAGACACAGTATGCCCAGCTTCCTTTAATTCTCTAATCATATTTGCCATCTCTCTCAAATATTGTTTCATGGAAGTATTTGACCTAAGCTTATACGTATCAAACTTAATAGTTAATTGTCTAAGCTTAGAGGTGGACGTACCACCAAATCTGTCTTTCAACGCTGCCCATATGGCCTGCATTGTTTCATTTTTCTCTTATTCACACATGAGGTCATCTGTTATTATGGTCAACAATGTAATTCTTGCAATGCTATTTTTCTCTTTCCAAGTCTCATAGACCTCTTGGTCCCTCCTGTGCTGGGTCGTATTCCTAGCAGCAGATTGCGCTACAACTGTTGTTAGAGGTTCCATTGCCTCTTGTTCCTCCAAAATATATTGCACTTTTCGATGCTAGATATCCTAATTATCATCATGTAATTTGTCCCCTTTATTTAACTCAGCGATAATGTTCTTAGTTGCCATTTTCAATTATATGACAAATCTATTTCACATTTAATATGCCTTTCTAAGAGAATCAAACTATTGAACATATTATCGACAATATATATATATATATATATAGCACAACACAATATACAATGTCATGTACTTATATTATTCTTAACCAGAAAAAATAGTAATACTACTAAATTCATGATCAGGAGCATACGTTTGTATCTCCCATCACATAAAAATTAGCAACATCACTGAAAATTCTGTCAAGAATTATATACAAGTACTTTTACAACTCTAACTTTTAGGACTAACAACTCCTAAAAGCTCCCACTTGTAAAAAACATATGATAATATAATGAATAATCAACTAAATCATGCTTCATTGTAATATAAATAAGACAATATTCTCTCTATAATATATGAAAACATATTTATAACACATTTAAATATAACAGAAAAATATTGAAACCAACAAATGAATTTTAGAAGTTTCAAAAATGGTTTAAAACATCAATAAACATACTTAGAATATCACAAATATATATATCAATTTGTGTCTTAAATACTCATATAGCATATCATATTAAAGATCAAGAATTTAGGGATTTTTAGGAACAAACTGGGTCTCATTCGAACACTCCACGCTCCCCCACTTGCCTAGAGAAGTTAGAATAATTGAAAAATAAAAAAGAAAAAAAGACACACGCTCACAGTGGCTCATGGTATTCGGCAGTAATCCGACGACACGCGCCGAATCATCAGCCTCCACGCACCGAGCACTGTCAGTATATGTCTAACACATGTCAAACGAAGATGCCATGTGGCCTCACGCACCACGTGGCTTTTTTGCCAAAAAATGTTTTTGTTTTCAAGCCTCACTGTTTGGGCTTAACATATTAGGCTTGAAATAAAACAGAGTTCTTTTTTTTTTCCCAGACACTTTTCAAACAGAAATCATTTTTTTTAATACTACACCAAAACGATGTCATTTTGAGGTGGGAGGTCATCTTCAACCTCCCGTCGGGTCAGACTCGACCCGGAAGGAGGGAAGGGTCGGGTCCATCGGACCCAAAACTTCTCTCCTCTATATCTCCTCCGTTTGATGTCCATTTTTTGCTTTCTTGGTGTTGTTTTCATTTGTTTTTTTGAGATATACGCAATGTGACTAATTTTAAATCCTAATTCTCTGATTTTATGACCCAATGCTAAAAACAAATTCTCTCGGTTTCGGTTTTCATGCTCTGTCTCTCTCTCTCTCTCTAAGTTCTTCCGTTTTGGAGTTCTAGGCTTATATTATACTCATTCTATGTCTAGAATTATATTCCAATAATAAGACATAGAAAATAATGACAGAATGTAAGACATGCTTAATACTTATAGATTGAGATTCAACCAAAAATGAATAACTTCAATATATACTCTAACCATGTATAAGGATATATATTATATCTAGAGAGAAAATTTTTTATCCTCACAAATCACTGAGAATAGAATATATATATATATATATACTCACACAAATACATATACAGGATAGAAAATAAGAGAAGCATATGGAGTCATGTATAGGCCGAGAAAGAAAATTTGGATTAACACGTGCTTCTTATTCACATGAGCCTCAGAATTACATTTCATACTCAATTTTGCATATTTATATGGAAAGTAAATCTCAACTAAGAAAATAATCTCATACAGATTATGGAAAAAACCTGGTTTTGATACCATATAGGAATTATTAGGCATACCTGGATTGCGACCGTTAATCTTTTGTACTCACGCTAATTGGATCACAGTTGCGGAAGCGATTATGACGCACAGCAAATACACCACGATAGGAAGAAGAAGAGATAAATATAGTAGAGGGAATGATGAGTCAGTTTGGTAGAATTTATGTATATTGTTTCAAGTGTCTAACAAATGAATCCCTATGTCTATTTATAGTACTCTACACACCCCTTCCTCTCTATTGATGTATCCTTCCATCTGAGAGACAAGATATCCTTTCGATTGAGAGACAAATTGTATCGGTGAAACAATACTACTTGTAGGGTCATATTCTATCGGTTAAATAATATGACTCATAATAGTTTAGGAAATATTACATATATCAGCCCAAACATTTATATTATTTATACTTTGATCCAATCCTATTAGCTTGAGTTTAATCCACTAAGGGTGGACTAGACTATTTTCCAACAGTCTGAGTCAATTTTGATATTCTTGAGCTGATGTTTCTTTCGGTTCATGTCCAAAACCAGACTAGATTGGCGTCCTGCTCATTGGTTTTCCAGTCGATTTGATCCGATTTGTTTGTACATTGGGATTTTCACATGTGCTGTGAAACAAATAAATAAATTAAAGACACTTCATGGTGATTAACGAATATATAAAAGGCCATCATCTGGGGAAAAAATCGTCAAAAGTTATCAAACTTACCTTTTGATAATGAAAGCTAATCATGCTGGTTGAATTAAAAAGTGACCAGAAACAATTGTTAGTGGGGAAACAAGCTGTTGTGGTAGGTGACATCGTTATCATCATTCTACCAAAAACACATTATTATCACCAATCAATTATATGATACTATTTCCTGTCCTAAATATAGAATAAAGTTTGTAGTCTAAATTACACTATAAATTTTGTCCTATATTTAGAACCGAGTATTTATTTTTTGTTTGTAAATAGTAGTATATCTTGTTGAGATCGTGGGCCAGTACAAATATATAAGCAGCAGCCAAGACAAAGTTTGGGCCAGTCCAACTTTCGAATAATGCATGTGATCGCTTCTCTGACTTTTTGTTCATAATATTTTTTAACACATCACTTTTCAAAATAGAAGAAAACTTTACCCATTGTTTTGAAAACGCAATTGATGAAGAAATAAGTTATTGTTTTTTGTCCTGAATATAAGATAAAATTAATTTTTTTTATAGAAATTAAAGAAACTAAATAAATTATTTAATTATATCATATGTTATGTATCCTTATATTATATATTAATTTATTAGTTAAACTAATTAGTTTGAAGAAAACAATAAAAATATAAATACTCTAAAGTAATTTAATTATCTTCCTTAATTTCTTCAAAAAAGTCAATTTTATCTTATAATTAAAACCGGAAGAAGTATTAAAACAATACATTCATTGTATATTAATTATAGAGAAAAGTCCTCTCATCGGAGAAACACTTATATATTTCAGGAGTATCACATCATCTAAACTCTGTTCAATAAAAGCATAACAACTCAGATTATTTTAATCTTAGTTTGCAGGTAACTCATCTAAAAACATTCACTTTTATTTGTTTTTAAGAAAAATATGAGTTTATCATTTAGTTTTAGTTTTAGTTTTTTTCTTGAAATTAAGATGTGTATATTTCTTGAAAAAAAATTAAAATGTGATTTTCTTTAGATGAGTCACCTATCAACTAGGATGAAAATGATATGATTTGTTGTATTTTTTTTGGACAAAGTATAGATGACGTGGTACTCATAAAATATGTAAATATTTCTCCCTTATTTATACTATGACTAATTAAAATATAATAATCATCTTATTTTAATCCTACATGGCAGATAAGTCATTTGGAGAAACTCAAATTTTATTATTTTTAAAAACAACAACTCATAGAGGGAATTACATTTTTTGTTTTTCTAAATTATGAAGTTTATGTTTTTTGAAATTATAGAATTTGAATTTTTCTGAATGACTCATCTGTTTTGTAAAATTAAAATAAGATAAATTAATCAGAGTATAAATGAAGTGGAACTCCTAGAATTTGCAAGTATTTTTCAAATGTGAGGGGGAAGAGTTAACTTTATCCATTTATTTTATAACAACTAGTTGAAAAAAAAAATTAAAAAAATTATGAGGATGACGAAGGACTTGCGTCTCACACGCAAGAAAAGAAAAGGATGGAAATGGCTCTTCCGTATGGGGCTAAAGCATGACATCAACTAATTATGGTCAATGAGTTTTTTAATATTATAAAACTTAGAAACGCAGTATAATTTTAAATAGTGGTACCTGAAAAATTTTTATTTTTTCTTACCTGAAATGAATATTTTTTTTATGATACTTATAAAAGAGGTTGTAAAAAGAATATTTTTCATATCAGTTATTTTTCTGGTGGAAGCTTTTATTTTATAGGTTCGGCAATCATACTAAGAACTAAATTTTTAAATAAATGCGGTTGTTGCCAGGGTTCTAGTCTTGTTTAGTTACACTTATATATTTTAAATAATTTTGTGCTGTGTTTGGTAAATATCAGATAAATATGTGGGGGAAATTTTATCTTCTGCCCCCACAATTACTTTTTTTAATATACTTCTCTTTTTGTACATGGCCTAAATGGTCTTGTAATTTCAATAATTTGTTTTGTAATTAAATATATTTAACTTATAAATTCTCACATATAATCTTATAAATAATCATATTTGACTTGTAAAGTAAGGACACAGTTATCTTTTTACTCACAATTTTTAATTTTAGTTTAATCTTTGGGGTACATTGAAATTTCAAAAGTTTTGAGGAATGTTTGATATTAAATGGTTAAAGAAGAAGGGTGTTGTGAAATTTTCCCTATATCATATTTTGACACATAATTTATAAAATTCAAAATAAGGTGTCTAATATTGGCCAAAAAAAAAAAAAGGTGTCTAATCAATAAGAATTTGACCAATAAGCCACCAGATCATGATTTCAATTTCAACTGTGAACACGCGCACCTTATTGATTAGTGATCAATAAGCATTCTGCAAATGTTTTTAAGCACAGAGGAATGTCCTAAATCTTAAAAAGTTTTCAAAACTCTACTTATATAAATTTTAGCTATAAGAAATTTATAGTAAAATTTATTATTCATAAATAATACTCGTAACTACTGTATCTAATCCATGAATCCAATAGTCTAATCTAAGCTGAGAGTGTGAGCGGACATTTTTTCATGGATCAACATGCATCTAACACTTAAAAGTATTTTTTTTAATGTGTGTATAGTATTCAAAAGTATTTTATAGTTTATCCAACATTTTCAAGTATTTTTCTAGATACGTTAAGTACTCTAAAGTATTTTATGATTCATATAATACCTCTAAAGTATTTGTTTAGTCTCTAGCACCCTAAAATTGCTATTGAAAAAATAATTTACGATATTGGAAGCATCTTTACTTAAAGTACTTTTTTAGAGTTAATAACATAGTTAAAATTGCTCTTACAAAATGCCCTACAGGCAAAATTTTTATTGAAAAATTAATACTTTAATGGTAAACTATGTTACAAAATATTTTAGGATGCTGGAAGCAAATGAAAAAGTATTTCAAGATATTTTTAAAAAAGGTTAAATTATATTTTTAGTCCTTTAAATTTACTTAAGTTATATTTTTGGTCCTATAACTTTATACAGTATACTTTTGGTTCTATAATTCTAACACTACTAATGTTGGTAATGGAAAACGTTGAGACGACTGTGTACACAATTTTTTTTTTGCATGTGCATCCGGTATCTCAGGGCATGCCATCTTTCAGACACATCAATGACCTCAAACTAATCCAGATCGCCCATGGTAGGGGCCTCAAAGGGTGGGAGAGCTGGTCAGGAGATTGAACATTTTTCCATGCCCAAACAGGGATCGAACCCCTGACCTTAGTTAAGGGAGGATGAGTCCTTACCACTCAACCACATGCCCCTGATTTCTATTTACACAATTTAAACTCACATACCTACACATATACAAGCATGTCAATGGCATGTTACCGCAGTGACAGCATTGTGGACCACACTCAGTTTAAACACACATACCTACACAAAAAGTTTGTTTGGAATAGTAATGGATGCATTTAAAAATATTTTTCTAATTGTAATTTATAGTATATGAGATAAATATATGAGAGAAGATTTATCTCAATTTACGTGAATAAACACCCTTAAAATATGGAAAAGTGATTTCAAACAAACAATTTGAATGAGATCTAGGTAGGGGCCAGACTAATGTGAATGCAGAGCGCTTGAATTGAATTATGCAATTTCCTGTGTGTTTTGAATATTTTAATTTGTTATAATGGTTAAAATATTAGTACTCTCTTATCTATTTAATATAAAATATATTTATCTTTATTTAAATTGATTATATTAACGAAACTAATTATGTTAGTTAATATGATATACAATTTCTAAAGCACCCTAATCATATTTTTTTATTTTCTCATTCTCTTTCTTTCTTGATTATGGTTAAAAGCATCAATAAAAGATAAATTAGAAAAAGATTGATAAATATAAAAATTATATTTTATATTTAAAATCAAAATCAATTTTTTAAATATATCTTATATAACGTACAAGAAGAGGTAATATTTTATTGTTTTTATCTACACAGAAATAATTGTGGCCTAGGACGTTTGTATTACTATTTAGTAGTTACGGGTCTTTCAAGGAGCTGTAGAAAGTCCAAGAAGGGTGAGTAGGAGTCACGTGATCTACTAGCGCGTCAACATTTTTGTCTAGAAAGTAGCGGCACGCTCCGACGGATTCCATAGGCATTCTCAATTGGTGAAATTTTCCAGAATGGTGGGCCCCACCATAAATGACCTGTTAAACGGCGTTGAACGGCAAATCTACCGCCACGTGTCGGTGGAACTCGATTCCATGGCCTTGGGGCCGTATAGTCCGTGCTGCTCCGTACGGGTACCGGATATCCCAAGCGAATCCAACTTCCCGATCCGACAGCCCAATTGCCACTAATGCGCGGTCCCACTTTTAAATTTGTCAAAATTTATAAGGAAATTAATAATGATTATATTTAAAAAAAACTATTAAAAAATTATAAGTATCAGTTTGAATATTTGAAAATAAAAATATTAGTGATAAAATTTTTAAAAATTAGATTAATATTAAAATATATAATTATTTAAATTAACAGCTACAACTCAGTTTTTTTTTTCAAAAAAATTATTAGGAATGAAACTATTATTGAAATTTAAATCCATGTTTTTATTAAACATAACTTTCCTTTTCTCGATGCAACAATTACACCAATGAAATACTTTTTTTTTTTTTTGCCAAGAAAGACACAATATATTAAATTCAACAGAAAGTTACACCAATAAAGGAACTAAAAGGAAGCCTATAAACTAAGAGTACAAGAAAAAACTTAAAGCATAAAGACACTAAAACCAAGAACATAAGCTCATAAAGGTTCTTCAATATAATAAATACATGAATCTTAATCAAACAGAGCGCCCACAACACTAAAGATCCAAAGGGCCAACATCTGTGATAGAGGTCGAAGTACCCAACGCACAGGGCAAGACCATCTAAAGAAGCTTTGACAGTCCACATGGTCGCCAAATCTGCTTCTATGAGAATCCATCTATACTAGAGGTTTCTGACAAATTTCCTTAAGCACAGAACCTGCTCAAGGAGGTCGATAGGCCAAATACTAACAAACAAGGCACAGTCAATATGGTAAAAAATGAAAGAACCACACTTCTAGCCCCATAATGAACAATGTCGCCATACCCACTGATCAAGCACACATTGAACCCAAATATGAACAGTGTTGAGAAAACTACTGAACAGGCAAATGTCTACCCAATAAAGGCCAGTGTGTATGATTCCACTGAACAAACTCAAATTGGTAATTCTATCATCTAAACACCGCAAATACCAAATAGAACCTCACATCTAACCATGCTATTATGCTCGATTCCCATTCCCAAATATTGCTTACAGGATATTGAACTATAAGCCCCGCAACCCAGAGAAGAATGATAACAAAACACCCGAATAAGTAAGACGAACTCACCATCAAGTCTCAGAGCTTCAGACCAGAATACTATATTGATCCTAAAGAAAGCAGCAATAATCAAACCGGCCCTACCAAAAGCCATTCTCAGACAAAGTCGGCCATTGTTGGGGGAAAAACGAAACATTAAGCAAATCCCTTACCTCCGGATCTAAGGCTCAATCAATCAATACCTTTGAGTATATCTGTGTCTCTGCCTTAGGATTACTCAGATCGGTTGCCAATCCCCAACTGCTAGCCTCCGTCGAGCTCGTCGTGTCACTTGGATGGAGGAAGAGCCACCGCATCGTGCTGTTCTTTACCAACGGGATCCACGGGGGAACCCATCGAAGATCTTCATCGGAGGTCTTCACAGCGGCTTGAGGCCTAGTTGCCTCCTCGCACCCCTCCTCGCTTCCTCCCCGTTCACCGCCGTCTCCGGTTCCACATCCTACCAATAGCTCCACCAGCAGCGGCATACGGGCTACTTTAGAGCTCCCCAAGAAAGGGAGACAACCTTACTAGGCGATACGGGATCTACCCCTAGCAGGGACGGGCTGCCATCCGCTGGAGGAGATTGACGCCACTTGAAGGAACTCGTACCGACGGCGAAACCCTAATAGAGGGAGAGAAAATCGCACGGATGGCAAAAATCAGGGGACTACGGTCCGACCGGGGAATCAAAAATACTACACCATATTGGAATGAGGACTCGTGAATGCATTATTTTCTGGTTTTCACAAGCACTTGTCTGCATATATTCTTTGTTCTAGAAGATGAGATTTTATGTGTTACACAAAATTTAGAAATTAAATTATATTATAGTAACTGATGGAAAAAATTTTGATTTCAAAAAATTAGAGAAAATTTAAACAAAGAACCTAGAGAAAATAATATTTATTTTAAAAGACCATAAAAATTATAATTATTTAGAGGGACCGAAAATAAATTTAAAAGTAATAAATTACCCTTAAGTAAACATCCTACATTATCTCCTATATTCATAATTAAAAAATAAATAAAATTAAAATTAAAGCAGCTCATTATCCACATGTGAAATGATAATTCTTTTTTCCAAATTTTCATATCTCACCAAGTTTCATATTCATAAATATGATTATTAATGTCCAAAAAAGTTTGATGGTGTATAATATCAATATTTATCCATTTATATTATTAAGCTTTTGATACGATTTATATTAGGGAAAATCATTCTTAGGTCCCAAGGAAGCAAAATATTGTCAGAAAAGTCCCTGAAAAATCTGAATATCTCAAAAGTCCGTAGGGACTTTTCTGATATTATTTCCTAAAGTCAATTGACTCACATGCCTTTCTTCTATTATTTCTCTCTCTCATTTGTTCTACGTTTTTGCTCTCAGATGTGATCTTTTATTTCAGCTCCTTGCGTTCTCTCTCTACAGAAATGGTGGTGATGGTGAAGGCCAAAGCTTTAAGGTAGTGAAAGATTTGTGGGATGGGATGTAAGATAGAATGAAGAAGAAGATGGGAGGAAGGCAGTGGGATTTTTTTGATCTCAAGCTTCCGCCATTTTTAAAGAAAGAAGGGATGAAGGTGACGGTGATGATGAATAGTCCAACTCATCCCCCTTTTCCAACCTCATTGTGCTGTGAAAACGCTAATATGGAAAAAAAATTAAATTGTTGTTAATTCGTACAGTAGTAGTTGTTAATACGAAAAATGACGTTGGGTGTCATAGTGCTCTATTTTTGGGAAAGGAAAAAGAGGAAGTGGTGTGTTTGAAGTGGTTGGGTGCTATAAAAACGCTGATATAGAAAAAAATATAATTTTGTTAATTCGCACAGTAGTAGTTGTTAATATAACAATAGTAGTTGTTAATACGGAAAATGACGTTGGGTGTCATAGTGCTATGTTTTTGGGAAAGGAAACATAGGAAGTGATGTGTTTGAAGTGGTTGGGTGCTATGAAAACAATGATATGAAAAAAAAATAAATTGTTGTTAATTCGCACAGTAGTAGTTGTTAATATAACAATAGTAGTTGTTAATACAAAAAATGACGTTGGGTGCCATGGTGCTCTATTTTTTGGAAAGGAAACAGAGGAAGTGATGTGTTTGAAGTGTTGGGTGCTATGAAAACGTTGATATGGAAAAAAAAATAAATTGTTGTTAATTCACACAGTAATAGTTGTTAATATAACAGTAGTAGTTGTTAATATAGAAAATGACATTGGGTGCCATGGTGCTTTATTTTTGGGAAAGGAAACAGAGAAAGCGGCGTGTTTGAAGTAGTGGGGTGCTATGTAAACACTGATATGGAAACAATAAATTGTTGTTAATTCGCACAGTAGTAGTTGTTAATAAGGAAAATGAGGTTGGGTGTCATGGTGCTCTGTTTTTGGAAAAGGAAACAGAGGAAGTGGTGTGTTTGAAGTGGTGGGGTGCTATGAAAACGCTGATATGGAAAAAAAATAAATTGTTGTTAATTCGTACAGTAGTAGTTGTTAATAAGGAAATAGAGGAAGTGGTGTGTTTGACAAGTCGTAAAGCGTTTATTAACACCATGTTGAATGCGTTTAACAACCGGCCACACGTTTCTGATTGGAACGGAGTTTTGTAACGTTACGTATGGAAAATGTTGTGTTTATAATGCTAAAAGCGTTTATTAACAACCTGTTGCGTTCGGTTTATAACTTAACGGTGTGGCCAGTTGCTTTTGCTTTGCCATAGTGAAACAAAAGCAAACTGATGTAAAAAATGGCCTCTTCTGACTGTGTTTGCTTTCGGTATGCCACAGCGAAACAAAACTAAGATCACCTCATATCCATTTTACAACGCATAAACTGTGTATTTACAACCCGTAAAGCGTGTATTAACAACCTTTTGAGTTGTTTTCACAACGTCCCACACGCTTTACGAGTTGTAAATTGCTCAATTGGTCATACTTAACGTGAGGAAACATAGTGTCAGTGAGAAACGTGCGGGACGTTATGAAACGAACTCAAAAGGTTGTTAATACACGCTTTTATGAGTTGTAAAGAGCTCAATTTGTCATACTTAACATGAGGAAACATAGTGTCAGCGAGAAACGTGCGGGACGTTGTGAAACGAACTCAAAAGGTTGTTAATACACGTTTTACGAGTTGTAAATACACAGTTTATGCGTTGTAAAACGGATATAAGGTGATCTCGGTTTTGTTTCGCTGTGGTATACCGAAAACAAATACGGTCAGAAGAGGCCATTTTTTACATCATTTTGCTTTTGTTTCACTATGGCAAAGCAAAAGCAACTGGCCACACCGTCAAGTTGTAAACCGAACGCGTCAGGTTGTTAATAAACGCTTTCAACATTATAAACACAACATTTTCCATACGTAACGTTACAAAACTCCGTTCCAATTAGAAACGTGTGGCCGATTGTCAAACGCATTCAACATGGTGTTAATAAACGCTTTACGACTTGTCAAACACACCACTTCCTTTGTTTCCTTATTAACAACTACTACTGTATGAATTAACAACAATTTATTTTTTTTTTCATATCAGCGTTTTCATAGCACCCCACCACTTCAAACACACCACTTCCTCTATTTCCTTTCCCAAAAATAGAGTACCATGACACCCAACCTTATTTTCCTTATTAACAACTACTACTGTGCGAATTAACAACAATTTATTTTTTCTCCATATCAACGTTTCATAGCACCTAACTATTTCAAACACATCACTTCCCCTATTTCCTTTCCCAAAAACAGAGTACCATGGCACCCAACGTCATTTTTTGTATTAACAACTACTACTGTGCGAATTAACAACAATTTATTTTTTTTCCATATCAATATTTTCATAGCACCCAACCACTTCAAACACACCACTTCCTCTGTTTCCTTTCCCAAAAACAGAGCACTATGACACCCAACGTCATTTTCTGTATTAACAACAACTACTGTACGAATGAACAACAATTTATTTTTTTCCATATCAGCGTTTTCATAGCATCCAACCACTTCAAACACACCACTTCCTCTATTTCCTTTCCCAAAAATAGAACACTATGACATCCAACATCATTTTCCATATTAACAACTACTACTGTTATATTAACAACAACTACTGTACGAATTAACAACAATTTAATTTTTTTTTTCCATATTAGTGTTTTCACAGCACAATGGGGTTGGAAAAGGGGGATGAGTTGGACTATTCCTCATCATCACCACCTTCATCCCTTCCTTCTTTAAAAATGGCGGAATCTTGAGATCAAAAAAATTCCACCACCTTCCTTCCATCTTCTTCTTCCTTCTATCTTACATCCCATCCCACAAATATTTCACCACTTCAAAGCTTTGGCCTTCACCATCACTACCATTTCTATAGAGAGAGAACGCAGGGAGCTGAAAAAAAAGATCACATCTAAGAGCGAAAACGCAGAACAAATGAGAGAGAGAAATTATAGAAGAGGGGCATGTGGGTCATTTGACTTTGAAAAATAATATCAGAAAAATCCCTAGGGACTTTTAAGATATTTTAGATTTTTCAAGAACTTTTCTGACAATATTTTGCTTCCTTGGAATCTGAGAGTGATTTTCCCTTTACATTATGGAGCCGATATCAATAACTCTTTTCATAAAAATGAAAAATTAAACTCATTTCATATCTTTGCATAATATAATAGATTATCAAGATTCTTTTCAATGTCGTTGAAAATAAAAATAAAAATAAAATTATTTTAATTCACATAAATTTCTTCTTAAATAAAAACAAATTGTAAAAAGTTTCCCAGAATTTTTTAATTTTGCATGAATTTTATTTTTTTTCTAGACATATATAGATTCTTTTTAACCAATATAATAAATTATAAGAGAACTTGAATTTTATTAAAAACATATAATTTTTATTTTTTAATTAAATTTTGTATCGATTTAAAAATAAAATTATAATTTTGAAAAAATTAAACAATGCATAATTTTTTTAAGAGATATCTAAAAGATGACTAATATTTTGTATAAGTTTAAAATCAAACTTGGGAGAAAATGTAGGAAGGAATGTGGTAGATTTAGTTACAGGTAATATAATATTTTTAATTTTATAGTTTTGTATTTGGCCCCTTTAAATAATTATAATTTTTATGGTCCACCCTAATAAATATTATTCTCCCAGGTCCTTCATTATACCGCTAATTGCTGCTCGCCAGCGTAAATATATGTATACACATTTGATAATTGCTCTTCCTCTGAAATAAAACATGTGCATCCCTTTTTTAGCTGTATCTTTAATTATATGGAAAATTTTTCAATTTTGCCTCTTAAACAAAAGACATTTATATATGCTGTATAAGGTTGAATGGAAAATACAGCCGTTTAAAATTTTTATTTTATGCACAAATTTCAAGTAAGTTAGACAATATTACACCGATCCTAAATATAAGACACAGTTAACTATTTTTAGAGAAATTAAGGAATTTATATAAGTTATTTAATGATATCATATGCTGTACATGATTAAATTATATATCAATTTATAAATTAGACAAATTTGTTGAGAGGAAAAATAATAAATATAAATACTTTAAAGTAATTTAATTAACTTTCTTAAACTCCTTAAAAATGTTAATCGGGTCTTATTTTTAAAACCAGAGGTAGTAATAATTATTTTAATAAGAAATTTTTCAGCGATTTATTTTTTTTCCCAATAGTAGCCAATCATCTATCTATTACAAGGAAAGAATTTGAATCTGAACAACTGAATCTCTTATCTGTGATTGAATCTTTCCCCAATTCATACGCTTTACATGCTAATCTTTAAATAATTCCCATGTATTCTCAGGCCAAACAAAAAAAAACAATTCCCACATATTCACGCAACAAAACCCAAGTACCGCAATCACGGCACGTGACTCGTTGCCGTTTGAACCCCTCTCCCTGCGGCCCAAACAACAAACAGAAACGACAACTTAGAATTATCAATTATTATATTTATTCATTAATTAATTACTAATTTAATAATGGTTTACAGTGCAATTTTAATAATGAAGTTTTATCTGAAGTGTGTCTAGCACAAATATATTTTAAAAGGGGAAAAAATAAAAATGAATAATTCAAAATAAAAATTTAATAAAATCATTAAATTTAACCTAACGACATTAAATTATATAAAAAAAACTTATAATAACATTAGATCAGATTTAATAGTTTTATTAAATTTACACAATTTTTAATTATTTATTATTATTTTTAACCTTTTTAAAATTTATTTATGTCAAACACCTTCGAACAAAATTTTATTACTAAATTTACATATCAAACCTTTAACAAGTAACCATTAACAATTCACAATTCACAATTAACAATACATATTCTTAAATGAATCGCCGAATGGGAAACCGGCACAGCCAGTTCCCCTGTACCACAGAGGGCCGAAGTGGGCCCGCTAACCAGATTCCATTCCGATAGCAATTTCTCCATTTCATAAAATTAAAAAAAAATGTCACAAAAGGGGATTAAAGGAAGTACCATGTGTTTTTACGGAAAGTATACGCTTATCAATTAATCTTTTAAGATATTAATTTTTTTAATTTTGTGCAAAAAAATACTATTCCTTCCGGTCCTAATTATAAGACAAAGTTGACTTTTTTGGAGAAATTAAGGAAGCCAATTAAATCACTTTAGAGTATTTATATTTTTAGTATCTTTGGATTATATATTAGTTTATTAACCAAATTACTTAGTTTGAAGAAAAAAATATAAATATAAATATTTTAAAGTGATTCAATTGGCTTCCTTAATTTCTCTAAAAAAGTCAACTTTGTCTTATAATTAGGACCGGAAGGAGTACTAAAAAGACTAACATGGCAATGCTTTATTAGAGTTTGGTTCTATTTAATATTATGTGATAAAAATATATAGATTCACTGACAAAAATGAAATAAATGTAACGGAAAACAAATTGGTGGTCGTCCAGACTGTAGACTTCATTGGAGTATTTCGTTTGGTGATAACTTTATTTTTTATTTAATAGTTGTTTTATACTTTCCAAGTAGGAGACGGCACGATAAAAACATATGGAGGATCTAGCTCCGTTCACACCTTTTGTATTGAATCTGAAGAACGCGGAGAGAGGAGGGGGGAGAGAGAGAGAGAGAGAGAGAGAGAGGAGGTCAGTGTCTGCGCAAGGAGGGTGTGAGAGTTTCGTAGTTGTGAAGAAGACCTTCGTTTCCGAGATGTCTCTGCTTTCAGATCTCATCAACCTTAACCTCTCGGAGGTTACCGAGAAGGTGATCGCTGAGTACATATGGTATGTCTTCTTCTGTCGCTTCCTTTTATGCATGAATTACGTGATCGTCTGTTTGTTTCGTCTTTTTCTGATCGATCACTATCTGTTCTCTGTTTTACTTTTCAAAACCGCTGGTTTCACCACGTACGTTTACTTGACCTCTGGAAAAACTTACTGGAAAATAAGATGTACGTTTCGATGATGAAGAAGAAGAACAGTGATTTAGGTTTATGTTTATGAGTTTTGATCCTTTTGAAATTCCATTAAATCGAGCTATACGAAAAGGGGAAAGACAATTTGTTCTTCTTCATGTTTCCCCTGTTTCTTTTTGGTATGAGCTTACTCTGATCTCTTGTTTGATTTTCTATTCAGTCTACCGTTCTCCATCAATAGCTTCTTTTTTTTTTGAGGTTTCTGAGATATTTTTTGCCTCTATGTTTTCTTTTCCCTTTTGCTTTTAATTGACGACAATCTCAACTAGCACAGTGATTACTTAAAATGACGCTGACTTCTTGCTCCGCTTCTCTCAACTAACTCCCTTGCTTACCTAACACGCTTTTCCTTTATTTTTTCCACCGATCACTCATTAATCTATTTCTGATCCCTTCATGATATTTTAGGATCGGTGGATCTGGTATGGATCTGAGGAGCAAAGGAAGGGTAATTTAGTAATTAAACCTCTTAACCTTCAGATGAAATTATTTTTATATTGTTTTGGTGTACTTACGCAAATATAGAATGTTTTGGGGTTACACAGACTCTCCCAGGACCAGTTAGTGATCCTTCAAAGCTGCCCAAGTGGAATTATGATGGTTCTAGCACTGGTCAAGCTCCTGGAGATGACAGTGAAGTCATCCTATAGTAAGCATTTTTTAATTAAGTGACTTCGATTGGAATCTTTTTCCTAAAAATGAATACTTTTAAGTAAAATGACTTGGATTCTATTTCTAATATTCATTTATGTCTACCAACAGCCCACAAGCAATTTTCAGAGATCCATTCAGAAGGGGTAACAATATCTTGGTAGGTTTTGGCTTTTTCAACAACTTCTGCAATATTTACATTATTTTTATTTCAATGATGATTGACTTTGAATGATAGGTTATATGCGATGCACACACTCCTGCTGGAGAACCTATTCCCACAAACAAGAGACACTCTGCTGCAAAAGTATTTAGCCATCCTGATGTTGTTGCCGAAGAACCCTGGTATTATTTTTATTTTAATTTAATGGTATTATCCTTATTGACTTAATGCCTTTACCTACTCTATGTTTTTATTTCAATTTGGAAATAGGTATGGTATTATCCTTATTGACTCTATGTTTTTATTTCAATTTGGAAATAGGTATGGAATTGAGCAGGAATACACCTTGTTGCAGAAAGATGTAAACTGGCCTCTTGGATGGCCTGTTGGTGGCTTTCCCGGACCTCAGGTGAAAATTTTCTTCCTTTCAAGTTCTGTAGAGCCGCTTAATTTGACTTTCAAATGTTATGTAGGAATTACTTAAATGGTAAATCTAAGTAATAGAGACCAAAACAAGTGGTAAGATCCTCATAGGATACTTAAAGAGCTCTTAGTCCATGCTAGCGCTATGTGAATAGGTGCTACTTTTACATATCACTTCGTAATATTCCTTTTCTCTGATTTAATTATATTATATTTTATATTACATTACTTGTATAGAGATGATCAAGGACAAAGTAGAATTTTTATCTGCTAACTTCACATTTCTCTCTCATTATACCAGGGACCATACTATTGTGGTGCTGGGGCAGACAAGGCTTTTGGTCGTGAAATTGTGGATGCACACTACAAGGCCTGCCTATATGCTGGCATCAACATCAGTGGAATCAATGGAGAAGTCATGCCTGGCCAAGTATATTTCAATATTTCTATTGCTCATTTGCTTATTCTTCTTTCTTGTTCAAATCCAGTCATTTTCTTACTTTTTCATTATGTTTGTGCAGTGGGAATTCCAAGTTGGTCCTGCAGTTGGTATCTCTGCTGGTGACGAATTGTGGTGTGCTCGTTACATCTTGGAGGTACTTCATGGCAACCATTTAAAAACAACAAAAAGAAATTGTTCTTCTAAGTTCCATATCCATTGGGTTACTTGACAGATTATTTATTGACTAGGTCTAAAGTTTAAGTTGTTGATCTATTCTTCTGCTATAAGTATCTCAACTAACATCTCCTTTTCTTGTTAACAGAGGATCTGTGAGATTGCTGGTGTGGTGGTTTCCTTTGACCCCAAGCCAATTCCGGTATAAAAAAAAAAAACCTCTCCTATTTCCAAAATATTTCGAATTTTTTTAAAAATCCATGTCCTATTTTGACATTTCTCTTTTGGATTTTTACCTAACAGGGTGACTGGAATGGAGCTGGTGCTCACACAAATTACAGGTAAAAACCTTGATGCTTTATGGGAAGGATTAGTAGTAGTATGCAGTTTATTTCTCTCTTTTTTCCTCATGCATGACAAGTGTTTGATAATACGCCAGTACCAAGTCCATGAGAAATGATGGAGGATTTGAAGTCATCAAGAAGGCAATCGAGAAGTTGGGCAAGAGGCACAAGGAGCACATCGCTGCTTATGGTGAAGGAAACGAACGTCGTCTCACAGGAAAGCATGAGACCGCCAACATCCAAACCTTCTTATGGGTAAGATTTATTTGTGCCCCTCTTTATAAACTAAGTTGATTTATCTATCTTTACAACAAATCAGATTTGGATGTTTTGCAATAAAACAAACAAACAAACAACAAAACCTCGTCTCAAGTGGGGTTGGCTACATGGATCACACGACCATTAACTCTTCTCCTAACTAGAGAAGCTACATTAAGAGTTCACTTTGGTCCTAAATATAGGACTAAATTCACTTTTACCTCCCAAATTTGTAATTTTTTCACGGAAAGTATCTCACTAGTTTGTTAAATTGGAAATTGGACAGGGTGTTGCAAACCGTGGTGCATCAATAAGAGTTGGGAGGGACACAGAGAAAGAAGGTAAGGGTTACTTTGAGGACAGGAGGCCAGCTTCTAACATGGACCCATATGTGGTCACTTCGATGATTGCAGATACCACAATCCTCTGGAAGCCATGAAGAAGCTTCTGAGAGGGATCCATACTTCCTTGTTTACTACCACTTGCTCTCATTCTCTATCGTTAGGATGAATGTGGTCATTTTCTATTAGGTTGTCTTTTAGTGCTTGTTTATGTTAGAATGATGATGATTAGCAATCTTCTTTGTGGTTCGTTTTCTGTTTGGCTTCTTGTTGGGTATTTGCTTCTTCCAATTCTCTCATTGTCGCTCTTAAACACTGGACCAAAGCAGAAGTGGTATTTGCTTCTTCCAATTCTCTCATTGTCACTCTTAAACGTGCTGCAATAATGTGATGTTCTTTCTTTTTTAAGGATATTATGATTATTAATAATTATGTAATGATATCGTCAAACTCATTGCATATATACCGTTCATGGGTACTTTTCTTTTCTTCCAATCCTCTTAAATTCTCAGCTAGCACATTCGTTTACTTTCATCCCATTTATTTGTTTTTATCAATCCTTGTCTTTTTCTATTTTGTTTTGTTTGGATGAGCAGAGATAATGAGAGCATAGAAAATGGGAGGTTGTTTAGTCCTTTATCTTTGAATGAACATAAGAAATATGGAAAAAAAAATAAGAAGGGAAAATTGGTCAAAATCTCTTGCTGGAAAATTGGTTACGTCCTCTCATTTTGAATGGAACCTTGTGTGCTCTTCCGTTCATGGGTACTTTTCTTTTCTTCCAATCATCTGAAAATTCCTAGCTAGCACATTCGTTCACTTTCATCCCATTTATTTGTTTTTATCAATCCTTGTCTTTTTCTATTTTGTTTTGTTTGGATGAGCAGAGATAATGAGAGCATAGAAAATGGGAGGTTGTTTAAACCTTTATCTTTGAATGAACATAAGAAATATGGAAAAAAATTAGGAGGGAAAATTGGTCAAAAGTCTCTGGCTGGAAAATTGGTTACGTCCTTTCATTTTGAATGGAACCTTGTGTGCTCTTCCGTTCATGGGTACTTTTCTTTTCTTCCAATCCTCTGAAATTCCCAGCTAGCACATTCGTTTACTTTCATCCCATTTATTTGCTTTTATCAATACTTGTCTTTTTCTATTTTGTTTTGTTTGGATGAGCAGAGATAATGAGAGCATAGAAAATGGGAGATTGTTTAGTCCTTTATCCTTGAATGAACATAAGAAATATGGAAAAAAATAAGGGAAAATTGGTCAAAAGTCTCTGGCTGGAAAATTGGTTACGTCCTCTCATTTTGAATGGAACCTTTTGTGCTCCGTTCATGGGTACTTTTCTTTTCTTCCAATCCTCTGAAATTCCCAGCTAGCACATTCGTTTACTTTCATCCCATTTATTTGTTTTTATCAATATTTGTCTTTTTCTATTTTGTTTTGTTTGGATGAGCAGAGAAAATGGGAGCATAGAAAATGGGAGATTGTTTAGTCCTTTATCTTTGAATGAACATAAGAAATATGGGAAAAAATAAAAAGGGAAAATTGGTTACGTCTTCTCATTTTGAATGGAACCTTGTGTGCTCTTCCGTTCATGGGTACTTTTCTTTTCTTCCAATCATCTGAAAATTCCCAGCTAGCACATTCGTTCACTTTCATCCCATTTATTTGTTTTTATCAATCCTTGTCTTTGTCTATTTTGTTTTGTTTGGATGAGCAAAGATAATGAGAGCATAGAAAATGAGAGGTTGTTTAAACCTTTATCTTTGAATGAACATAAGAAATATGGAAAAAAAATTAGGAGGGAAAATTGGTCAAAAGTCTCTGGCTGGAAAATTGGTTACGTCCTCTCATTTTGAATGGAACCTTGTGTGCTTTTCCGTTCATGGGTACTTTTCTTTTCTTCCAATCCTCTGAAATTCCCAGCTAGTACTCGAGTGCACTTGTCACTTTGGGGTTTTAGTTGCTCTCGGGTTGTCACTTCTTGTACTTCACTCGATCGGACTCAGGTGAATATGTGTCATCACTTAGAATATGTAATTGCACTCTTTTGTTAGACAGCTGAGGTCTTAAGATGCTTATTTACTTAATTTGTATTGTTGATTTGAGGAATTCATTTTGAGGCCATCTTTGAAGAAATTGTTGAAAATCATGTTAAGTTTAGGGTTAATTAGATATGGTGTTACATGATATGAAAATTTTGATATGAGACTTGTGACATGGAGTCTGTGATATGAAACTTTCGACATGAGATTTTGTGAATTATACTTATAATATTTTGTTATATAAATTGTTCCACTTTGCACCTCATAAGCACATACTAGCATATGTAATAGGTTGGATAGCTGGTTATTAAGACTTTTATTTCACCATGTTGCTCTTTACAGTTTTTAGGTGATAGTTCCAGGGATGGGACTTGGGGAGAGCTACTAAAGCTTGATATTGTGATATCTTTATGTAGCCTCTTGTGTTCATTTATGTGTTGAAATGATGTATATTGCCACTCATAGGGCTCATTTTGGATACTCTGATTAATTATATACTTGTGATTAACTGCGCTAGCTAATGAGTTCATAGAGAGCCATAGGCTTTTAGAGATTGCATTAAATGATGTTGTAGATCTACAAATGCATATTTTGATATTTCTTGATGTTCGAAATGTGTTTAATATTATGTCAAAGATGGTTTAATTAGTTGTGCTTATGGCTGAATGAGATATTATGGGCTTCGTGAAGTTCAAGGTCCAATTGTTGTGACCACCTATGATAAAGGGTTTCGGTTGTGAAATCATTAGAAATGAGTTTTGTTATCTATGATAGCTCTTAAATGTTTAGTTTGTCTCTTTTTTTATCATGGATAACTTCGTTTTGGAAGAGAATCTTTTGATAACAATATTTGATGTTTGAAAAGTAAATATAAGAATTTTTCTACTATGGTAAACCTTCGGGTTTAACTTTCTTTTTTCACTATAGTACTGTTATTATCCTACGTTTTGATTTAAGAGTATGGATAATTGAATGTTAAAGAAAGTATTTTACAAAAGGTAGCTTGCATATAGAGAATGTATGTTTTGTTTTTTTGACCTGATGTGTATAGAAAATGAATTTGCATATTTGGAATTTGCACATTAGGAATGGTGACTTGAATAAAAGGAATGTAATTGCATACTAAGAAATGAGTGTTTTCATTAAGGGGTGAGGGTAATATGGTCAGTTCATATATTGTCTTATTTCTCCTAAAGGACCTTAGTACTTCAAGTCTCATTCCCTAAATAAATTTCATAAAAAAGCATCACACTATAAAATTATTATTATAACATTAAATAATAAAAATAAGTCAACTTAAAATATTAAATTCATTCATCGTTGTCCTATAAATTATTTAAATTAAATTTTAACTTCATAAATTTATTTATGCAAAAATTGGGTGAAAATACCCATTTAAAAATTTTATTGCGCCTTTGATGTAATAGGCAATATTCTATAAATGTGGCAATAAAAATGAAATAAGTAGTAACTGCTAGCTACTTGTTAGGGTAGCTACATCATCAAATATCTTCCTAATTGCTCCTGCCCTCAAGCTCTCACCTAGCAAAAAATGTGAGAAGTAACAGGATGAGACTACTGTCTCAGTAACACAATCACTACCCATCTTACTTATTGGCACCACCCGTGGGGGCGAGGTGGGACTAACATACAAACATGTCAAGCAGATATATTAGGTAGAAAGGGAAGCATATGTAATAAGTAAGATGGCAAGCAAATATACTAATCAAGAGCATGATCATATCCATTCATATTCTTAGAGAACATTTACTAACTACACAACATACCGTTTCATAAAATGTCATTATCAATGATTACTCTTTATCTTTCATTAACCCCTAACCATCCTTATATCCTTCCTTATTTCCTTTACTGAACCCATGGGCTAAATACTTTTTATGTTACTGGGTTACTCTCACAAGCTCTCCATAAGTGTGATGTAGACCAGCCAAAGTACTACAAAGCACACAAGGGACGATGTGTTCCTCCAGTAGGGTTACTGCCAGCAGGAATACTGCCCCAGCCTCAAGAATACTACCCAAAAGCCTTGGAGTATTGTATCAAGGAATGTTGCCTTGTAAAATATATGCCAGCTAGTGGTGCACAATAATCAAACTAGTGGGCTGCCATGTGGTATTCAGCTTTTATCAATCACAACCCATGCACTAACTTCACCATTTATATCACATTAGTCTCAAAGGGTTTTCATATTCACATACTCATGCATTCCAGTTCATAACATAGAATCACCATGTTCCAATACAGGCATATATTCTTTATCTAGTTAATCAATAATATACGAACAATACAGAATCCCAATGCATCACATAAATAACACATATATTCGTCAAGTCCTTCCTCAGAAACAAATCGCACCAGTAGTTCAATTGCCCATACGGGTCACTTCTAAGGCATGAATCACAAAGATACCAAAAACAGTTCTGTTTATGAATCGAGACCTATAGTTGTCTCTAATGATTTCACAAATCAATCTATCCAGTCCTATGATTTGCACAAAGGTCCCACAAGGCATTATTGGTCATAGAATAGTAAGGTTCATACAAGTTCTACTCATTCTAGGCTTGTGGAGTTTTTTTAGAAAAACCAACGAGCAATACCGACAATAAGATAAATAGGACCACATTACCTAATATACTTTGTAATATCCTGAATTTTTGGGATTGAAGGCCAGAGAATAAGCCTGAATTAAGTAGACTGCTAAGTCCTGATTTAATAGATGTCCCAAATCTATTCTCTAATATTTCTGATATCTTTGGGGCATTTAGAAAATAAAATGGTGAATTTTGAAGAAAGTGATTATGTTTCCAGTGAAATTTTCTGTGAGGAAGTGAGCTTGTCATGTGGTTTCGGAAAACCAAATGATGAGAAAAAATTAGGAAATTTTACAGGGTGAAAGTAGACATCCTAAGATTTAATTTGATAGGTCATATGAATCATTTGAAGCTATATACAAAAAGGTATGAATTTTTGAAGTTAATCTAGAAAATCTGGGAAGTCTCTAGAGCAGCGGTCAAAAAAATGAATTCTAGGAATGATATGTTTCCAATTAGCTAAAGACCATATTTTTTCTTGAAACTAGACTCAACGAGGGTTCTATAGCCTTTAGAATCACTCCGAAATGATGTCTACAAAATTAGTTATGATTTTTCAAAGTTATGGCAGAAAATTTGCTAGAATTAGCATTATTCCGAAAATTGAAAATAAAATGTGTTAACAATTGTGTAAATTGTGGAATTAAAGATGCCAAGTGTCATTATCATATGAAGAGGGGAGTAGGTTATGATTTATGAAGATGAGCACATGTCCAATTGCATTAAAATAATGCTACATGGACATAGCAATCATGATTGATTATGGTAAGGATTATCTTGAGTGTAAGGTTATAGTAACTTGAGTGCATGGTTGAGTTAGTTGGAGGAAAACTCATTTGGTTAGAAGAGCAAGAGGGGGATGGTTTTATGCTAACCGAAAGGAGGGGAGAAAGTTAGTTCAAAGCCAACTAGAAGCCTAATGGAGTAAGTATGACATAATGTGAATGAGGTATGGGTTGTAACAAGTGTCACCATCATATGCCTTGATGAAATCAAATGGTGTAAGGTGAAGGGAGATGTTTATGAAGAAATTTTTCCTTCCTCTTCCCTTTCTCATTTTCATCCAACACAAGAAGAGAAGAGAGAGAGAGAGCTCTCAAGTTCTAGAGAGAAGGAAGAAGAAGTTTAAGGTAAGTGTGATTTCTTAAAAGTTTTCTTGTGATTTTGCTTAGAAACCTTCTCTAAACCTTTCTTCTTCATATAATCTATGATTTTGAAGACACATATTAAGCTCAAGGAGAGAGAGAGGAGGCGCCTAGAGAGAGAGGATTCAAGATCTCAAAAGGAAACCTCACAAACCTTTGATCTAAACTAGTATGGTGTTGTTATTGAGGTTTGTGTTTGGTTTTAGTGATTTTTGGTTGAGTTGTAAATTTGGAAAGTCCTAATCCGAAGGGGTTATGATGCCCAAATTTCTTTGAATCATGGTTAGAATGTGTTTAAATGAGTTAATAAGGGATTAGAAGTGAAAAGGTACAAGCTTTGGAAGCTAAGACACAAGAGCAATTTTACTTTTTTCTTGACCAATGTTTCGGCCAAGACCAGATATCGGGGAAGGAGCTGGATTTTCATGAAATATATGGTTCCAATGGATTCAGTAGGAAAAAATAAGTGGGGTTACAGTTTGTCATTTTTTCGGAAAAGGCTGAAAAAGCATAATTACGAAAACACCCATAAAACCCTAAATCGGGGCTGTCAAGGGTATTTTCGCAATTTGACACTGAATTTGGTGATTTCAATCCTAGAAATGGACTCCTTGGACGAAAATATGTCAGAGTAGTATGGGTCAAAATTTTGGAAAAAGTACGGTCAAACCGGGTAAGGCGGGCCCAAGTTGGGTTCTTGGGGGCATTTTGGTCATTTTTCAATATAGACTCATATAACCCCCAGAAACACTATGGAAGTGTCTAAACTGTACATTTAACATTTTAGGATCGAGTAGAGACATGTTATTCAAGGATATGGAAGGGCGGTTAAGGTAGGGAACTTACATCTCCTGTATGTATTTAATATTTGTGTTGGTGTATTTATGCATGTTATTGCTTTTCTTGATTATGTGAAACGTATATGAATAATTGAAGCACTGTTTCTGTTTATGCTATGACCATACGTATGTTGTTTAAAACATTGAGCACGCAGATATATTATTATGTGAACATGAGTTATGTAATGTATGTAATGCCCCAAATTTTGATTAAGGACTAATGACAATTATTGTGGATAATTATGAATTAATTGGAATAATTATGTGTTTTGTGGCAATTTTAATTAATATGCCATAATTAGTGAGAAATTGAAAGAATGGAATTATTGGCCATAAGTTAGTGATTAAGGGAAAATTAATTACTAGCTAAGAGAAAAAAATGAAATATGTAACAAAATGGCTAATGGAGTAGTTATAATAACTAATTAGTTACTTATTTGAGGAGAGCCAATAGGATGGTGACATGTGTCGATGGTGACATGTGTCAAGTGTAGAAGAAGAGAGAGTAAAGGGAAAAGTCAAATTGAATTTTTAATTATTTCTCTCTCCTCTCTCTCCCTCATTTTCAGCTGATGTGCAAGGCTAGAGGGAGTATCATCATTTGCATCATCCTCTTCATCTCTCATCTTTCTCTCTCATGCGTGCAACCATTGTTTGCCAAGGAAGAAGAAAAGTTGGAATTTGAGGTAAGTTAATGACCTCTAATGGAGAAACTCTCTTCTCTAAAGTTGATCCTTGGAGTGAGAGCTTCATTTTGATGTTTATTGTGTGCCTATACAAAATTTTGGAGGTTGGTGAATCAAGAAATCTCTTTGGCAAAGTGAAAGAGGTAAGTGAGACTAATCTATCTAAGTTTTATGTCAAATGGTTTAGTTTGAAATTTTTGGAAATTTTGGGCCTTTAATTCGAAAAGGATGACCACTGGGCTTTTGGCATAATAATGGTATGTTGGGAATGTATATGGATAGATAGGATTGATTAGGAATTGAATGATTGAGTTTAGTGAATTTGAAAAATCGGTGATATTTGTTTCCCAAAATCAAAGCATGATAATGGAGTAGGATTTAGATAATTCTGATGATTCCATTGAATTCCTTGGATGTTTTTGTGTGGGAGTAGCTTTGATAGAAGTTTTGGGTCTATTGGGATCAATTGGACAAATGTTAGGAAATGTGGTCAGTTTTGCTGCGTTTTCTGGTTTCTGATAAAATCACTCAAGTAAGGGATGAACATTACTCGGGTGAGGGTGAGTTCACTCGAGTGCGTTAGTGTGTTCTTCTTTTCTGTTCTCTGTGTTCTTGTTGCACTTTTGTGGTCAAAGGCAAGTGTTGCCTTACTTAGGAGAGTGGTGGGACATCACTCGAGTGCAGGTGTATTTAACACCAAGGACTTGCCTCTCGGGTTATCACTCGCGGTTATGGTGCAAGAGTGTGCCTTCTCACTTGCGGGTATATGGTATTCACCAAGTGCAATGGGCTGTGCTCGAGTCCTCCTGATCTCTGAAAAGTTCTTGTGATCTCGGGTGTATACTCACTGATCTTCACTCTCTAGTAAGCGAGTGTAGACCGTACCACCACTCGAGTGAGGTATCCTTCACTCGAGTATCCGTACAATATCACTCGAGTGAGGCCACATTCACTCGAGTGTCTCAATGAAAAATATCAGTTCTGTGCTTTCAAAAAGGGGATCTTTGGGGATAGTCTTCCAACTCTTTAGAGCTATTGATAGAGTGGTATATGGGTACTAAAAGAGCAATAATGATAACCAAACTAAGTGTTAAGAAGTCATTGAGAATTAGAATAGAGAATTGACACTTCGTCCCTAGTTGTGAATCATAGGATACGGTATTTACCCTACTAGGGAGAGACCGGCGCTAGGACACGTACGGAAGGATCAAGGTAGTGACTCTTTTCTCATGTTGTGTATAATGTTTTGGTATGCATGACTGGTCATTGAGTTTTGTGAACTGTATATGCCATGGTCCATTACAGCGTGAGCTGTTTAGGGATTGACGCTGGTCATCTCTAGCTCGGTTGTTGAACTGTTGTTGTAATCGACATGAATCTTTGTGAATCCGACCCGTGTGACGGCGTGTTGTGAATCCAATTGTGGGCTGTGTGTTATTTATCTTGCATGTATGGCTTGCATATGAATGCTTTATATGAATCCCAACTATGGTGAAATATATTGTGTAAACTGTTGTGGTGCAATATAGCGTGAGCAAATGTAAGGGTGACATGAGTCATACCTTCCCTTGCCGCTGTAATTGTCGTTGTAGTTGCTATGTGTGTATAATGATTTGCTTTCATGTTTTATGATTGTGCATACTATGAGTGATTTGTTACTACAGGGATTATTTAGAATCTCACTCTCCTAAAAACACAAATTTTAGACAGAGCTGAAGGATTCAAAGGAAAGGGCGACAAAGAGTGGATAGAGCTATTGACTAGGAGTTTTATTTTGGAATAATTAAGTATTTCACACATCGCCAATAAGGATATTCAACATCCAAACCATTAAAATGCAAATCGGTTCAAATAAAGTTCACGACACAGTGTTAAATCAAATCCTCAAAATATTTCAACAAAATAAAATAAAATGTGAAAGTCTTAGGGTCATGGCAATAAAAATGACATAACATGAGCTCGAGGAGCACAAAAGAACCTTTAAGGCTCACTCCACAGGTTTCTTCCCTTATTCTCTACTAGAACAGTCACCTGAAAAGTGTTAATATAAAGGGATGAGATTTCACGTCTCAGTAACTACTGAAAATTTTTACCGTACACAAATAAATCACATTGATAAAAAGAAGGAACTGATTACATATATATTTATATATACCATAAGCCTCATACAAGAAAAAAACAAGTTTAATTATCATCATGTCAATATGAATTTTCATCAAAACATATAATATACAATTATGCACTATACAATATGTAAGATGCAACCTTTCTTATATCACCGTTCATACTTATTCCGTTGACTGGAGCCATAGACTAACACATAGTCCAACGTAAACCTATCCATTTGAATGGATTGTCCCAAGCTCATCAATTCTTAAGATATACCTGGCCAAAGGTGTAGAGCTTAAGTCTGGACTATGACTTTCCTCCTTAAAAGAACACAACTAAGGAGGTGTCACATGTCCCACAGCTCCAATGCAATCCCCATCAAAGGAAAACATGAAAGAAGGGGCCCTGACAAGTGCCATCCACTATGCACCGAGTGATGGCATACCACATGGTAAAAGATCTCAACATACAAATTCCTCCTTACTCCAACCCATCACAAATGCAACCGCCATGACAGTTATATTCAATCATCAATAAATATAATATCATTAAAAGACAAGGTAAAATAAATCATGTTTCGATGCATATTAAATATCATCACATATTCAAGCATACATAAAAGGAAACAATAATCCAACAATACATTAATTATAATTAATTTATTTACTATGTGAATAAAGTGAGTTATAAAGAATTCTACTTGTAACATTACTTACTTGAGAATTTACAATACATACACATATACATATAATTCAGTCCATTTTTTTAATAAAAGATAGTCATTCGCAATCATACATAATTCACAAATATATGGAAGAATATTCAGAGTTACCTATTACTTCCTAGCTAGCTTACAGGTAATCACACAAGAGTTACTCCAAAGCTCTCAATGAGAGTCTACAACATCACACACATAAACATCTATTAATAAACTAATTAAAACTACTCTAAAGATACTCTAAAACTTTACAATTTCCCTCTAAACTTGTACCCCGCATAGACCCAACTATTTTTTTTATCAGGGTACCATATTATTTGTATAGAAATCTCCATATAAAACAAAATATTTAAAATCAGTTAGCATGAAAATAAAATGCCTTTATAATTGGCTTCGTGAGATGTATGTTCATATAAATAATATATACATACATACATACATACATACATATATATATATATATATATATATGTTTGGAAAACGACAAGCTAGCAAAATTGGTAAAGAAAAAGACAATAGTTGGAGTGAAGGTTGAAGGAACAAGTACAAGAACACTGTACACACATAAAATCAGTTAGCATGAAAATAAAATGCCTTTATAATTGGCTTCGTGAGATGTATGTTCATATAAATAATATATACATATATATATATATATGTTTGGAAAACAACAAGCTAGCAAAATTGGTAGAGAAAAAGACAATAGTTGGAGTAAAGGTTGAAGGAACAAGTACAAGAACACTGTACACACACATATATTATAATATTAAAATTTGGATGCAAGAAATGGAGAATGATACGAAGGCCATAGGAGAGATGAAATAATGGTGTCTGAGAGCTTTACATATAGAATTTAATTTCATATATTTTCTTTGTGGGAGGTACAAAAAAAAGGGTTCATAACAAATATAAATAAATATATACACAACACAAACACCCAAAGGATAAAAAGGTGCTTTAAGAAATCTAGGAAAACACATGTATATATTAGGTGCAAATGGTACAGGAAATAGTTTTTCTTAACATGTGTATATGTATATATGTGAATGTGTCTTAGTGTACAAGAGAGGAAGAAAAATTTCTTGCGGTGGGTGTTGAAGAGATAAATAAATGATAATATATTTATAGCCACAAACATAGGGAAATCCCTCCTATGTACATAAAGAATAGATGAAAAGACCATCAGACATGACATGCTACAATGTTGTATAGTAGAGAAATGAAGAAAAAGGTAAGAAAGGTGAGAATTATGACAACACAATGTGCTGTAGAAATCAAAACAAGGGAAGTCTGGTAAGAGGGGAAAATATAATACCCCGAATTTTGAGACTCAAGGTTAGAGAATAAGCCTGAGAGAAGTGGACTGCTAAGCTCCATTTTAGCAAGATCCCAAATTGTGATTAAGGGTTAATGACTTCAAAAGTGGATGTGGTTAGTGATAAATAACCCTTTTGGAGAATATGATGTGGTTTGGCACTCGAATGTGATTCATGTGTGTTGTAAGCAGCGCTGAAACCCTGTATTTGAGTTCAATTGTGGATTAACATCCAAATTGACTTAGAATAGAGGGAAGAATTGAATGTGAATTGTGTTGACATGTTGAGATTGTTGTGAAAACATGTCAATGTGTGAATTTGATTGATTTGGTGTTTCCAATGGATTCCTTGTGAAAATTTATGTGGGAATGATGTTTGGTATGAAAATGGAACCAATAAAAGCAAGGATGCAAAATCTGAAATTCTGTCCAGTGAAACTCTATTCTGGGCAGTCAGTTTGTGTGAACGTTTTGAATGACCAAATAGTGTCTAAAAATTCTGAAACTTTCCAGTCTTATAGCTCACATCTCAAGCTTCAAAATGGACATATAATTTATGCCATTTCGTTTTGTGAACTAGGAGATATGACTGTCCAAAGTTTGGGATGGAAACTGAACTCTGTTTTGGGCCAGTGATGAGTTTTATATAATTCTGGAATTTTGTGGTGATTTTTAGTAATGGCCAATATTTTTCTTATGAAGAGGACTTAAATATCTTTCATTTGGATTTGGAATCACCTCATTTCAATTTTTCTAGAATTATTTATGATTTTTCAAAGTTTGGACAGAAAATCTGCTAGAAAATCCGAAAATGGGAATTATGACATCACCAAAATAAAAGATGACATCATCATGGAATTAAAATATTTCCCATCTTCTTCTTTCTCTCATTTCTGTCGTGAGTTTCAGCTAAAAAGAGAGAGAGACGTTTGAGAGCTCTTAGAGAGAGAAAGAGAGGAGAAATCTCATAAGGTAGATTGATTTCTTCGGTGAATTCTTACCTAACGTGTATAATCCTTCTCCTAAGTTATTCCTCTATGTGAATTAAGGTCTTAAAGCAAGGAATTTCATTTTTTAAAGAGGCTAGGGTTTAGCCATAAGAAGGATAAGCCAGAAGGAGCTTAAGGTAACCTCCGAAACTTCAATCTTTGATTGTTCTGGCTGCTGTGGTTGACTTAATCGGTGAAATTTCACCGGATTGTCTTTGTTTGTAAATTTGGAAAATGGGTTGGCCTAGGTGTTATGCTGCCCAAATTGATACTAAATGGTAGTTCTAACCCAATGTAATGGTTAATAAAGTGGTTAGGAGTAGAAAGAAACACGTTTACGGAGCCGAAACCGAAAAACCCCAATTTTCCCCGGAGTACTTGTATATTTCGGTTATGGCTATAAATGGATCTTAGAGTTGGATTTTCAATGATTTTATGGTTCCATTGAGTTCAGGATCAAAAATTAGGTGGGGTTACAGTTGGTCACTTTTTCGGAAAAGGCCGAAAAAGCATAATTACGAAAACACCTCTGAAACCCTTAAAGTGGGGCTGCCAAGGGTAAATTTGTAAATTGACATTGAATTTGATAATTCTGAGTCAGGAAATGGATTCCTTGGGCGAAAATATGTCAGAATGGCCCATGTCAAAATTTCAAGAAAAGTACAGCCGGACCGGGTACGGCGGGGCCGGGCCGGGCCGGGCCCCTGGGGGTATTTTAGTAAATTTTCAATATAGCCTCATATAACTCCCAGAAACACTATGGAAGTGTCTAAATAGTACATTTGACATTGTAGGATCAATTGTGAAGCCCCGAGTTGCTGCACGTAAATGGAGGAGAAAAGACTGGAGGTAGGGAACTTATCTCTCCTGCATGCTCTGATAACTGTATTAATGTGTTGATGCATGTTATTGCTTTGCTTGATTATGTGGAACATGTATGAATGATTTGAAGCTATGTTTCAATATATGCTATGACCTTATGTGTATCGTTTAAAGCATTGAGCTTATAGATTTGTCATTGTATGTGTGCATGAGTTATGTGATGCAAGCATGTCATGCATTAAACACTTATCTTGCCTGCATATTGATAATGTTTACCTACTGAGATTCTCTTGAATCTCACCCTCCCCTACCAACAATTTAGACAGGGCAAGTGGCTCGTGGAGGGAGCGGCTAGGATTCCTTCGAGATGAGAGTTGGTAGTTGGTTATCAATGAGTTGTGAAGACTGTATATGATTCGGTTGAATATAGGGTTATGAATTTGAGATGAGATTGTGTGATCCCCATTTGAAGAATTGTAATGGGCAATTATGCCCTGTGTATCTTTAGCAAAGGTATGTACCTGGGATTGCCGGGATGATTATGTTGTGCACTCTGATATTTATATGAATATGATTTATCTTCGCGTAGTAATTATATTCGAAATGTGAATATGAGACCAAATTAATTAGATTTTAAAAGGTATTTGTGAAAACCCTATCTCAAGGATGGGATTTTAAATGAGTTTTGATTATTATTGGTCTCTATTTCACTTTAATCGCGTATTTCGGATATAATTACGGAGGGGGTTACAGAAAATGCAACAGAGAAGAATACTCACCAAGAAAACCGTGGCGCCGCGCTGAGAGGTGAGAGAATAGGTGAAGTGAGGAAAAAGAGGTCTTATATATGAGTAACTTTAAGGTTTTGATTCCTATTAAAATAATATTTTTTTAAAAAATATAATAATTAAATAATAGTAGCTGTAATATTATGACATCATTTTTCTTATTATCTATTCTAATAATATTATATATAGGTATATATATTTATATACACATGCACATATATTTAGAATAACTATTTTAAGGAGGTATTTTATTTATATTATTTTTATTTTAGTATAGAATAATATTCAAAACTTGATGTTTCTTTTAAATTATTAATTTATTATATACTCCTGACTAATTAAAACTTAAACTATAACTAACTCTAAAATGCTAATAAAAATTAGGATGTTACACCCTTGTTGTGGGAAACTCTATAGGCAATTGTGCCTTATAGACCCTTAATTAGTCGATGGAACTCGAGTATGTGAAGAATTTATGCTGTACTCTGATATGTATGAATGAAATCAATCTGTATATGCCATTTATATATTGAAATATGAAAATGAGACCATTGTGAATAGGTTTTATAAAAGTTTTTGTAAACCTTGATTTTGGGAAGTTTAATTTTGAATAAGTCCCAAATCGTCTGACGGTCTCTAATTCCATATAATTACATTTTTTCAAACTAATCTCGGCCTAGATTGTGAAGGGGGTTACAATGCAAGCATGCCATGCATTAAGAATTTATCTTGCATGCATATTGATATTATTTTCCTATTGAGATTCTCTCGAATCTCACCCTCCCCTACCAACAATTTAGATAGGTAAAGACAGAAGCTATGCTAAGAGCAGCGAAAATAACTGTATGAGGGGAATGATGTGGTGGAACAAAGACTAAAAGATGTCTCTGTTTTCCCTGGGACGGGTTGAGACACCTATGTAGCGCTGTGAGGCTATATTAATTGTAATTATCAAGTATAAATCCCTATGGGGAATTTTCGTAATTGTGCATATAATATCAATATATTTATGCTATTCCTATGTTACCCACCAAACTGCGTATCATTTTCCGCAAATACTCTAAAATAGGTGAAAATAAGATAAGGGTGTGATAGACTTTAAGTTACAACCAGGGAAAATCCTTATCCCAAAGCTCAGATGTTCATAATTAATTAATGCAAAGTCTTTTAGCAACATTAGATGTTCATAATTTCTCTTCCATCGAGTTGCTCATAATTTCTTACGAGTAGGAAGCATTATATTAGAACTATATTAGATTTGAGAATTGGGATCATCAGAGTATTATACTAGCCTTGTCTAGCATTTTTATGATCTCAATTTGGGATTTTAACCTTTAAAACCTCTATAAAACCCCTAACTTTACGACATAATTCTTATTTCTCAAATAACAGATTCAATGAGTGATAAAGTACTCTTACCCTAGGCATCAAACCAAAGATCCTGCTATTGGTTTTACCAAACATGGTGTCTCGAACAAGCTCACAAAATTTCTTGACGATCCAATGGTAGACTTAGTCAGAAATATTGATTCTTTCCTCTAGGATTTGTTCTCCACGTTCCAAAAATTGATTTCCAACTGTTGAAATTGACGAATTAGATGTCTTGGATGGGTTGACCTAATTTTAGCCTGATCCAACAGTAAACGAATACACAAATGACATTTTGCCGAGGTTGTCCTAATTGTATGCGAAAATAGAAAAGTTGTACCTTGAGTTTATCTCACTACACCTATAAATAGGCTCTAAAAACTCTATTTTATCCTTATTTAGTCGATGTGAGACTTCTTAGTCTCTTCTATTTTATTATTTATTTACTTATACACACATAATTAAAATTAAAATTAAATACTCCCATTTAAACTCTACTAACTTTATTATTTTATCTTTTCTAAAAAAGTTCAATAATAATAATAATTACTTAATTGTATATATTTTTATTAGACTTTATTTAACTTTAATTTATTTTAGATCCATCTTCCTTATTTAAACCATTATTAACTAAATTATATTTACCACTAAATGTTTCCTTCATAAGATTATCCAAGTTTTATGAATGAAAATTTGGGATGTTACATATCACAATTTTTTGTATCACAATTACCATATCACAATTCTCATATCAAAATTTCGGTATCACAATTTTCCGTATCACAATTACCATATCATAATTCTCATATCACAAATTTCTGTATCACAACATATCACAATTCCCAAGTTGCCTCCCATCAATCCAACCAAACCGCCTTATTTTCGCCGAATAGACCCATGAGCTAAGTTATTATCCATGTTACTGGCCACTCAAAAGCTCACTGGTCATGTGATGTGGACCAGCCAATATCACAATTTGGGATGTTACATATCGCAATTCTCATATCACAATTTTTCGTATCACAATTACCATATCACAATTCCCGTATCACAATTCTCATATCACAATTTCCATATCAAAATTTTCATATCACAATTTTCTGTATCACAATTCCCATATCACAAATTTCTGTATCACAACATATCACAATTTTCGTATCACAACATATCACAATTCCCAAGTTATCTCCCATCAATCCAACCAAACTGCCTTTTTTCCGCCGACTAGACCCATGAGCTAAGTTATTATCCATGTTACTGGCCACTCAAAAGCTTACTGGTCATGTGATGAGGACCAGCCAAAATCCACATAGCACATGCCCAGACCATGGGTCTTTCCCCCTCATTGAACTAGTGGGGTGTTGCAACCCTTCATTGAACGAGTGGGCCAGTCCCTCATTAAGCTAGTGGGATAATCCCTCATTGAACTAGTGTGATGTTGCAGCCCCTTATTGAATCAGTGGGGTAGTCTGTAATATCCCAATTTTTGATTATGAGTTAATCATGATTATTATGGATAATTATGAATTTAATTGGAATTATTATGTGTTTTATGGAAATATTAAATTAATATGTCATAATTACTGAAAAATTGGAATAATGGAAATATTGGCCATAAGTGGTAATTAATGGAGAAATTAATTACTAACTAAGAGAAAATGAGATGTGTGATTAAAATGGCTAATGGAAGGATTAAAGTGACTAATTAGGTGGTTGCTTTATGAGAACCAATGAGACTATGACACATGGCAATTTGAGAGGAAGCAAGAGAGTGTGGGAGAAGTCAAACTTTCATTATTTTATTTCATTTCTCTCTCTTTTTCCTTTGTTGTTCGGCTGACATGAAAGATTAGAGGGAGTGTGATCATTTTGCTTCTCCATCAAGCTCATCTCTCTCCTTCTCACCATCTCTCTCTCATTCTTGCTCTCTCTCTCGTCAGCCATTTCTGCAGAAAAGGAGGAAGAAGAAAGCTTGAAAAAGGTAAGGAAAATGGCTTCTTTTGCTCAAACTTCCCTCATTAAAGTTGATCCTTGAGTTAAGAGCTACATTTCTATGGTTGTAGCTTGTTCATTGGTTATGGTTTGTGGCCACACGAAAATTTGAGAAGTGGTGAATCAAGAACTCTCTTTAGAGAAGTTGATAAGGTGAGTGAGACCTATCTATCTATCTAAGTTTCATACCATTTGAAATAGTTTGAATTTTCTGGAATTTTGGGCTCATTTTCGAAAATGAGGGCCATTGAGAGTTTGGTATATGTTTGGTATGGAATTTGTATGTTGGAATGCATTTTGGATAGATAGAATTGTTTGGGTTGGAAATTGTTAAGTTTGGAGAATTTGAGATTTTAGTGTTTAATGTTACCCAAAACCAAAGCATGATAATGGAATAGGATTTTTGGTGATTTTGACATTCCCATTGGATTCCTTGAGTGATTTTGTGTGGGAATGAGCTTGGTTATTGATTTTGGGCTCATTTTAATCACTTGGGAAAAGTTGGAAAGTTGTCTTGTTTGAGCTCTGTTTTTTGCAGTCTGTTTGGGCGAGCGTTTTGAATGACCGAATGGTATTGGAAGATTCTGAAACTTTCCAGTCTTAAATTTCACATTCCAAGCTTCAAAATGGACATATATTTTATGTCATTTCGTTTAGTATTCTATGAGTTATGGTTGTCCAAAGTTTGGGATTGAAACAGAACTCTGTTTTGGAGTAGTGTGTAGTTTTTGGTGATTCTGTATTTGTGTAGTGATTTCCAGTGAAGGGCTATATTTTTCCTTGAAAGAGGACTCATATACCTTTCATTTGGCTTTGGAATCACTCCGTTTCAATTTTTCTAGAATTAGTTATGTTTTTTCGAAGTTCAGCCAAGACCTTCTGACCTGATTCGGGCCGCGGCCCATGACCTTCTGACCATATTTGGGCCGCAGCCCAAGGAAGGGCGGGCCGCGGCCCACCCCTGTGTTCCAACACTTTGAGTTTTCGAAAGGAGATCTCTAACCTATTGTTTCCCAACCTTTTAGGGCTTTTATTAGAGGCATTTGGGGCCTCTTAAGAGTCAATTATGATAACCAAAACTAAGTGTTTCAAGTTAATTAAGTCTTGGAATAGAATATAACCCTTTGTCCTTAATTATGAATATAGGATTTGACATTTGCCTTCCTCGGGAGAGACCGACGCTAGGACACGCACGGAAGGATCAAGGTAGTGACTCTTCTCTCATATTATGTATAATGTTTTGGCATGCATAACTTATCGTTGAATTTGTGAAATGTGTGCCATGGTCCATTACGGCGTGAGCAGGTCAACGTGAGCCATGTAGGGATTGACGGTGGTCATCTCTAGGTCGGCCGTTGAACTGCCATCATAATCGACATGGATATTGTGAATCCGACCCGTGGGGCGGCGTTTGTGAATCCAGCCGTGGGCCATGTGTATTTTGCCTGTATGGCTTGTGTATGAAATGCATTATATGAATCCCAGCTGTGGTGAAATGTATTGTGTGGATTGTTGTGATGCAATGCAACGTGAGCAATTCAGCGTGAGCAATCGTAAGGGATGACATGTGTCATACTAACCATTGCCGTTGTAACTGCCGTAGTAGTTGCTTGTTGTGGTTAATGATTTGCTTACATGCATTATTATTGTATATTATATGATTGATTTGTTACTACGGGGATTCCTTAGAATCTCACTCTCCTAAAAATCATGTTTTAGACAGGGCAGAAGTATCGAAAGGCAAACGGGCGACGAAGAGCGGATAGTGCTCCGGTTTAGAAGTATATTTTGGTTTTATTGGTTATCATATATATCTTTTGGATATTTTTGGGAAACAATTGTATATAATGGGATTGTAGTCTAGTTTTGTGTAATCCCCAAGTTAAGGGTAATGAATTGTGGGCTTTGTGCCTTTGTAAATCCTTTACTTAATGAATGGAACCCGAGTGTGTCGGGAAATTGTTTATACTCTGATATTTGTGAATGAAATCAACTTGTACAGGCCATTAGTGTTGAAATGTGAATATGAGACCGTCATGAACAAATGTTGTAAAAGTTTTTATAAGCCATGATTTTGGGAAGATTGACTTTGTTTAAGTCCCAAAATCTATTACGGTCTCTAATTCCACATTAATTACATTTTTACGAACTAATCTCGGCCTTAATCGTGAAGGGGGTTACATAGTCCCTCATTGAACTAGTGGGATAATAGAAAGTCAACTATCATACACCAATAGAGGCTGTACCACGTGGTAGAATAAACTTATCGATCTCATCCCAATCCAATTATCACAATAATTATCAATAAATAAATTAATGGAAATTTCCTAAGATTTTCACATTCATACAATACTAATCAAATCATCTTCACAAACATGTAATAATATCTCAATTCTCACCTCATATATATATATATATATATCACAATTAGGTTCTAAAAGGCAAATTTCTATCAAAATACTCATCAACATCATGATAACGTTCTCAATCTCAATAAACATTTCAAAGTAATCATTGAAGTCTCTAATCAATATCAATATATCATTTTCATTCTCATATTCATTTCTCAAAATACTCACAAATAACATACCAACCTACATAATAAGTGAAAAGTGGTTATCTTTCGCCAAAGCTAAGTTTGCCTCAATAATGTAAACTCCAAGCTCAACACCAATAATTCACAATTTAATCTACACAATCAACATCACCACACATTAGTTTACTAACTAATTAAGTGGTAAAAATAATGACTTAGGGACTCAATCCCCTCTAGAGTTCCCAATTCCACTCTAGACCACACTTAGTCATCCCAACAAGAGGTTTCTATTAGCTCAATGATAAAGCTTGTCATTAACCCTACCCAAAATACTAAGCTAACTATAGTAAAGTGATACCTAGCCTAGATCATTCTTCTCTAAGGAACCTAACTATTGTAATAATTCTTAGCAAATTATGGGCCACAATGAGTACAACAAGAATTGTAGAGAACTGATTGAATTATATTTACTAAGTACCTAATTCTATTCCTAATTTTATGCTTTAAAAATGACATGTAATGCAAGTGAAATGAATGATGATTTAACACAATGATGAGATAATTCTCCCTAGAAGTCCTACTTTTCCTTCATTATCCAACCATGAATGCTAAGCTCAGTGTAATTAATTGCTTACGTTTAATTCATGTAGTCACTCAACTAGAATAACATATAGGAAATTAAAATGATAAGATCAACTAATCAACTACAGAGGATTATAGAGCAAATGATCTAAACTCCCTCTTTAGTAATGGCTACTGCTCATTACTCATAAAATCATTTGAAGCAATCAAACAAACCAATGCAACTAGAACCAGCATATCTGATTAAATTTATATGGAAATAGAGAGTACAATTCTTCACTGAGATCATGCAATAGATCATCACATCTATAATGCTCTATTCAGATTTGGAAAATTGCAAACACAATATATGCTCATAACTCAGAATCGATTCTGTCTCACAGCCATACAACTCGCATAGAACAAAGAAAATAGAATCAGAGAAGAAAACAAATCTCAATGAGCTTCTCTCTTCAGCACATGGATTCATGTCAGTTTCGCTTCTAGGGAGAATCAAACAGCGATCAGCTACTCATGGTGAGAAGATAATCTCCATTGATCTTCAGCTGAGCTCTTGCCATGGTAGTTGATCGGCAGAATTCGAGAATTAGCAAATGGTTATCAGTTGTGGAGAGAAGACGAGATCTAAATCTGCGACGGAGTCTTTTTCCCTTTTTTTTCTGTTCTATTTTTTGTCTCTCCTCCTTCGTCCGAACACTGCCCAGGTCCCTCTTTTTCCCAATTTTTCTTCGATTCCACACACGAACTCTGAATCACCGAGTGGAAAATTGGCCTTTTGGGGAAAATTGCAGTTGAGCTCCAAAGGTTTCCTATGTTCCGCACTTAAGTCCCTTCTCTAATTGGTTACATAATTCTGAAACTTTACCAATTAGTCCTTCCTTCTTCTTTTAGCTCCTTTTTATCTTATTTTCCTTCAAGCTTCCTACAAGGCAATTCACATCAATGCAATATCATTCTTCCCCAAATCAACACTTTAAGAGAAATCATGAGATATATTAATTAAGCTACTCTTAATCACTCATTTCATAAATTCAATATTAGTCACAATTCCTCATTACAAATGCATTTCAAGCACACTATTTATCACTAAAACCAACCAAAAATCTATGAAAATATGTGGTAAAATTAGGACTTATCACTCAACAATTCAAGTAAACCAATTAACAACCTTTAATTACTCAAATCATTCAAAAATCCCAATTTCATAACTTGGGATTTCCCTTCAAAATAGTCATGACTCATAATCAAGCTTAGGCAACAACCTAAACCGATTAAACCTTTAATCTAACTCATATTAACATAACCCAATCACAAAACCTCATTTTCAAATGCCACATTATCAAAACTTAGTAAAAATCAACCTTTAGAGTCAAACCCTAGCTCAAAAATCCATATAACCTCAAATCAAACAGAAATAAACTGATTAAACTCTTTATTTAATCTAAACAACTCATTTAAACTCAAAATAATTAGTGAAATCATAACCTATTTCGAAAATCTCAAGAACCCTAAGATTTCAAAATTCCTAAATCTAAAAATCTAAGAAAAGATGAGTAGAAATGAGTTAGAAACACTTACCCAAGTATATTGAGGCTTAGGAATGCTTCCACAACTCAAAAAGGTCAAAACACTATCAAAGAAATTGATCCCAACCTCAAAAACTCTAATTTTTTGAATGCTGTCCACGACAATACTATTTATAAAATAACACACTGGCCTTGGTGAGTGCATCACTCACCCCGGCAAGTGGCACAAAATGCGTCTTTGTGTTACTGGTCTCGGTAAGTGAGTTTACTTGCAGCGGCAAGTGGCATAAAGGGAAAATGCCCAATTTCAAAAATTCATAACTAATTCCATAAATATCCAAAAATTAAAAATTAGTACTTTGTGGAAAGCTTAAGATGTTTACTTCCTAATGTATGAAGAATCACTCAAAAATATTAACCTTTGCTCCTTGAAAGTTCCTGATTTCCAAAATTGTTCATAAAGGCCTAAAAATATGGCTTCTAATTATCATTTTTAGTGTTTCTAAGCCTCAAATGCCCAAATTTGACTAATTAATTTCTCAACCTCTTTGATAATAAACTCTTAATTATGTCCCAACCTTAATATTAAAAATTGAGATGTTACACCTTCCACATCGTACAAATTCCCTAATATGCGAATACCTTTTGAGTCACCATTCAAAATATGTAAGTCACCTTCTTTAATATGCAGGCATTCCTAATATGCAAGTCACTTCCCATTTTGTGCAAATTCCCTTGTATAAGGGAATTCACAAATATGCGAGATATCTTTCATATTATGCAACTTTAAAGCTACACAAAGAGAATTTGCATATAATAAAATATGACTTGCATACCAGGAAAGATGATATGGACATTTGGAAATGTTAATGTTAAGGTAACTTGCAATAGTATTCACAAAGGTAGGTATATTGATCAAGGGAGGTGAGTGTCATTCCATGCACTTTTTTTGGGATCCAATTCCATACACTATGTTAGTTCTCCTAAAGACTTTTTTTGGGGTCAATTCTCCTAAAGACTTTAGTACTCAAGTTCATCCCCTGATAAATTTCAAAGGGTCCGTTTGGTTCAGTGCAAATAAGAGGAGGGAAATGGAAAATGGGTATTTTTCGTCCGGTGGTAGCTGTTTGGTTCCCATTTTCTCAGGAAAATGTTTTCTGGTGGCGGGGCATCTTCCTTTATTCATGGGAAATCGGTTCCCACAAAAAATGGTGGGAACCCATTTTCTAGCATGCTAACAAAATGCAAGAAGACTAACTTACCCCTTTTCATTGCCGGTGGAGAGGAAGAGAGTAACGCCGGAAAGTATCATCGTGATTGATGGCGGAGGAAGAAGGAGCCGATGATGGCCTCTTTGCAGTCGTCATTGCAGATCCGTCAGTGTAAAGGAGGAAGAAGAAGTCAACGGTGATGATGATGATGAGGAGAGGTTGATGGAGGGGGAAGAAGAAGCTGACGGTGGCCTCTTTGCCACCGTCATTGTAGCTCCATCAGTGATGGAGGAGGAGGAAGAAGTTGACAATGGTGATGATGCGGAGAGGGTGACAGAGGTGGAAGAAGTCAACTGATGGGGATGTGATGCGATTTGGCAAGATTAGGGTTGATGAAATTAATGAATAATAATAATAATAGTCTTTTGCCTATTTTCCTATCTCATTTTCTTTCAACCAAACAAAAATTTTTGTATCAACATAATTTCTTTTCTAGTATAAACCGAATGTATTGAAGGCAAAACCATTACTTTCCATTCTTATATTTTCCATTTCATTCCTTTCCAACCCTTTCTTTGATCCAAATGGGCTCTAAATGGGCATATATGCCCAATTTTTCCATGTGTTTTTGCCAACTATATTCTTGTTTGGGATCATATTTGGGACCTTTAAAAGTATTTATTCACGTAAATCGAAACAAAAATCCTTTCACATCCCTACCTTATATATCATATTTACGGGTCCGGCTTCTCTCATTATCCCTTTTCTCATTATCTTTCATAATCTCTAAATCATATCCATCCAATCAATCTGAAAAAGATTAAAAATGAGCCACGTCATCAAGTTATCACTCCTTTAACTTTTCTCTCCTCTTTCCAATCAACAGTCCAGATGGGCTCTTTTTCTCAATCAATGGTTCAGATGGGCTCATGAGGGATGATGAGAAAATGAGATGATGAGAGGATTTGCTTCCCATATTTACTATTAAAAAGCTGTTTTTTTTTAAGAATCGCTATTCCTAAAAAAGGCATAGTGTTAAATCTTGGAAATTGAGGGTCTGTTTGGCAAAGCGATAAGCATTAATGACCGCACGTTTAGAGCAAAAAAAGCCCGATGGCCATTTTTTCACTGTTTGGCGAAGCGATCCTTTTCACTGTACTTTTAATATTACTGTAGCTTTTTTCAAAAGATGATTTGCATAGCTTTTCCATTCCCTCCAGTAGCATTTTCATCATCTTCGAATCGGAGAGAACCAGAGGGAGGCTGAATGCTTGAACCAGCAAGAGAAAAGAAGGAGGGGACGCATTCACGAGCTAGATTTCTCACGAGCAGTAACGATAAACCAGAGGAGAGGCACTGGTGAAGAACGCCGTCGGATCTGTAGCGAGGGAGGTGGAGCTTCACTGTTCAGTCGTCATCTTCTTCATCTCAGAACTGGAGAGAGTGAGCGACTGGGAATCAAGGCAAAGCTCAATGACCAAAGAGAGAAGGAAGACGGGTTTCACGATCTAAAGAGAGCCGTGTTTTTCATTATTCTTCAACATCTCTATCTTCTATGTTGAGCAAGAAGAAAATCAGAGAAGCAGAGAGATATCATGAGATCAGAGGAGGCGTTACTGTTCCTTCTTCACTTCAATAACCGGATCAGTGGACTTCCTTCCTTTTGCGTTTTGTGATTTTTTTTATTACGTAGTAGCACGGGATCGAACCCGTAAGGGGGGAGGGGGAGTGGTCTAAGGCCACTTAGGTGACCACTACAGATGAATTATATTCGTGACACAATCAGATATCAACTTGTTAATGGTAGATGATTCTATCATGATCCACTTCATGTATGTATTATAATATAAATATAAATTTATCCATTTTTAGTGAAGTACTTTGGTGTATATTTTTTTAAATTATAATTTCACTTTTTTTAATCAAATTTTGCTTATGTTTTCTCACTTCAAGTATATATATATACAAATCTGAGTAGTAAATAATTTTCTTGCAGACAATAATTTAAAAAGACATAGACATACTTATAAAAATCAAAATATTTACTAGAAAAGAATGAAGAAAACCAGAATAATTTTGACTGAACATAACCCAAGTTATGAAATGAATCATATGTATGTAGTATTCAATAACATTCATGCCTTTTCAGTCATTTTGTATCTAAACGGACTTTTCAAACTCTAATTCAAACATGTTCAATGTTAGAAAAAAAAAGTTATTTCTGCTACTCTAATCCAAACACAAATCACATTTATATTTTCACTTTTAATCCTACCTTATTTTTCTAGAAGTTAAATGAAAAAAAAAAAAACCACTCCTCCACTTATCTTATCCAAACAGGCACTGAAGTTAAAACCGTGAAGTGTGGAGGCCAACTCCATTAATGCCCTATACCATTTCTTCACCTAGAACTGCAACTAACTTAAATACTGACGCCTCTCTTGTTCAAAACCCTAAACCCTAATTGCTTGCTCTCATAGTGCATTCCCGCCCGTAATTCTCTGTCCAAATATAATACTAACATGAATTGAAATAAGTAAATCCATCAGTGCCTGTAATTCTGTATCTATCCCTCATCTTTCTTGCTGGAAGAATGTCTCTGCGACTGGTAGCATCAAATTCACTCAAAAAGTTTCGCTTTCCTCCTCACAATGCTTCTTCTACTTCTGTACTAATCTCTAATACGTTGCCCATCTCACTTCCTGGTTCGTTACTAATCACACTATTAATATTTTATTCTTCACGTATTTTTATTTCTCCGAGAATCGCTGCTACTGTTGTTTGAAGATACTGATAAAACCCAATACTCATAAAATTACTGAAGTTCTTCTAATCAAATGTGAAAGGTCTAACGAATGTCAGATATGGTTCCGAATTGTAGTTGTAATCTCAATTTTTTTTAACTTTGTTTCAATATTTTTATTACAATCGCCGACTCATAGTGACGAAGTAACAAACAATTTAGTGCAAAACGGGAAGAATGAAATCAATTTGAGATTGCCTCGATTGCCTGGTTTGTCACCGCTCTGCTTAATTTTAGAATGGCATAGTGCTTCTGGGGTCGTTGTTCAATTGATTTTGTGAGTTTGTGTGAGTGAAAATACACATTAAAACTCGTACTTTGGAATCTGGATATAGGCCCGAATAAATTTCTCAATCAATTCGTCTATCTTAGATGGCATCACATAGGACGATTAGTAGAGTTTCTGGCAAAATGATGAACATGTGTCCTGTAATAGCGTATTTATGATTTACCGTTTCTTGAATCTTAAACTTTTTGAATTTGCTTTATCCTATATAGATCAGGTATTAGTCGTTCAAAAGGGATAATAATGTCTTTTTCTAATTGTCCCGCACAGCGATGACGACTACTTATTGTTGTTTTTTTATCATTTGGTGTTGTATCAGGCAAAAGTATTACTTTTCATTGGCATCGAACTGGTGCACACGGTTGGAAGACGGGCTCTAGGGGTCCTTTCCCATGGATGGTGATATATGGACATCTTGGTATGCTTTTGAAATTAACACAAAAATTTGTTTTGTTCTTTTCAGCTTGTAATTTTGCTGTATTTTATTCTAAAATCTGCATTATGTTACTTATTCATCCTTTTAATTCTCCTTCCATGCTTAAATTCATAAAAATGCAAGGACTGCGCGTACTATTGGAGGCCAAGTTTTGCAACCTGATATCTAAATTAAATTTTGTAGCAAGTCAGAAAAAGCTATATTTAAGACCTCAGGGACACTGTTCATGCAGTTAGAAAATTTATCTAATTTCTATAAATGCTTTATATTTTAAACATATTGATCATGAGGTATCTCATCTTTTTACCTTGTAACACCCGTCCTTTCCCAATAAATTCTGTATTCTATCTATAGAAGATTCAAGAAAATAATCACACTACCTTATAGCTTTGCACATGGTAGTCTTTTTGTTCCACATGGAGATAACCTTTCCTTGATAGTAATATAGCATAGTTGGATGCCGGTTTTCCTTTTAAATGGAGAGGAAATTTGCTGCTGGGAATGTAAAATAACATCACGATTGAAAATTAGCTTGTTCACCGTCGGCTATTTTTCCTAAATCAAATTTTTCGGGTTACTTTTCCCAGATAGCATTGAATATAATACTTATTGCTCATTGCCTCTACTTGTTATCTGCCTACCATATTTCTTGTTTCTATAATTTTATTAGCTTTTAGTGCATATGCACTATAGTAATGGCTGGCATTCCATCTGGATCAATATTATGTTAATCAAACTGGCTGAGGCACTGTTTCATGGTTCAAATAGTTTGGATTGATTACTCTGATCTCTGTGCAGCATTAATTATTGGCATTAATGCCAACCCTGTGTTTGCAAAAGATGCATCAACAGAAGCAGCTTTTGATAGTGACACTGAAAAGGATGACATAACTGGATTGCAAAAAATTGAGGATGGCTCTGTAGTATCAAATATACACACATCGAAATGGAGGGTCTTTACTGATAAAGGGAGAGAATTTTTTCTTCAGGCAAGCAGGTTTTCCTTTTGCTATGTTTCACTTTTCTTCAGTTATATCTTTTGCATTCCAAAGTTTGTTTTATGTCGACTGTCTGTCAGGGAAAAATAGATGAAGCTGAAAAGCTCTTCCTTTCTGCAGTACAAGAAGCTAGAGAAGGTTTTGGCCAGAGAGACCCACATGTTGCATCTGCATGCAACAATCTGGTCAGTTTATCATTAAGATGGTTTACACTTGATAATTATTTTCTCCCTAATTATTTGTGAGAAATTTGCAGTAAATCATTTAGGAATCCTCCTAGAGAATTTTGTTCTTAGAAACTATCATTTGGTTGTTATCTTATTTTTTTAAAGCTGACAAACGTCTTCACTTTAATTGAAGTTGTAAGAACTGTTTTCTAAATCATTGAGGAATCTTCCTGGAGAGTTTTCTTTACTGACCCTCTTTGAGTTGCTGTCTTTACTATTATTTATTTTCATTTTTAATCTTGTTCTTTTTTTTTTCATAATTAGAAAAAATTTGTGATGCCTCTCAAGGGTTTCTTATCCTTTATAAGTGAGAATATTCTACCATATATTCCAATACACATGGTATTTATTTATTTTTGGCCTGAGATTTGGTGAATTAGATCTGTGCTTGCATTTCTTTAAGAAATTTTGGTGCATGGTCATACTTCATATAGGCAGAATAATTAAAATGCCGAGACAGATTGTGACATTAGCAGTTGATGCATGACTTAAAGCAGTCAATTTTTAAAGACATTAGATGATGTGATTGGTAGAAGTATATGGAAATTTTCAACTTTTGGCAAAACTCATTCCTCTCTGTATCATTTCGAGGGACTCATTTTGGTTGATTATTCTTGGTCTAATTACCTCTATTTGGTATTACCTCATAATGATTGCTTCAGTTGCCTAAAGAGAGAAGATTCTGTAGTGATGCAACTCAATTGTTACTATGATTCTCATTTCAGGCTGAGTTGTACAGAGTCAAGAAGGCTTTTGACAAAGCAGAGCCACTGTATTTAGAAGCTATCAGCATATTGGAGGAATCGTTTGGACCTGAAGATATACGGTAAAGTGCATTTTCTGTAAAACCATCATAATTATTGTTTTTGATCGTTTAGGAGTAATAACTTGTTTATGGCTGCGGGCAGGGTGTGACTGTTTCCCATTTCCATGAAGTTAATAGCCTTAAGGCTTATGCCACCACACAATGGAAAAAACATCATACAGAATTCATAGTTGAAATAATAATTATATGAATTTTCTTTTCTACCTCTCTTCTCTGCGTAACAGGTCTCTTTGTTAGTTATTTACAGTTTACGCTAGAGGATTCTAGATTATCTTGGAATTTCCTCACTTTCATGAACCTCATTACTTTAGGTGAAGGTTCCCCCTTAAAGCAACCATTTGCAATTGAAGGGAACCAAAGCAATTTTTCAACAAAAGTAAGGTGGAGAGAGACCCTTGAGAATGTGCAATGTTATCCAACAAAATACACCTGTAGTGTATACTATAAATTGTTAGACCATATATTGTTTGAAAATCATAGTATGTCGAGATGCTGTATGAATTGCTCCATCTTCGTGCGTCTTGACCACTTCTTGAATTGGCTTATTGTATTTAGATCATTTCATTCCCAGCATCACCTCTTTGACAAAACGCCAAAATTAATTCCCAATCAATGTCTATATGGAAGTTAAAAAAATCCTTCTAAGTCAGACTCTGAAGCTTAAGAAGGTCTTCATTTATTTAATTGAGATCTATCTTGTCTTCAGTTTGTGCTTCTCTAATTGCTCACACTAGCAAATGAAACTGTGATTTTGCAGAGTGGGAGCTGCTGCTCATAACCTTGGGCAGTTCTTCCTTGGACAGCGAAAGTTGGAAGAAGCTCATGTTTACTACTCGGTAAATTGTTATGTCTTTAGAGCTTAACTATCTTGGCGACATGTGCACTAATTCTTAAAAATCCTGTAATCACCAAGAGGCCTAATGATTAATCCTTAGCCTAATGAAACTCCTACAACTTTATTGAATGTGCACATAGCACCCTTTACTTTCATTTGTAGTGATAAACCTCTTCTGTTTATTGTGTTTGCTGAAAGAACAAAATTCATGTGCTTTTCACATGACAAATTGATTGATAGGGTTAGGGGTTGACTGGTATTAAGGTTGAATCTTTGTCAGGATAAGAGCAAGGATATTAAACTCTTAATCTAATAAAGGCTAGGAGAATCTCCATAAGTGCAAGACAAACAAACTTTGTACTCAGTTAAGTCAATCTGATACGGATAAATGTAACAGGCAGCTAACATCAAGACAACTAACAGCACAACTGAAGGCACAAATAGCAAACTCCTAGGAATTTGACAACACATAAAGGAAGTTACTCCCTTTTATATTGCTGATAAAACTGCCCCCAATTACCTGGTTGGTTTCTAATTTAGATATGTTCTTCCTCCTACTGTAGGTGATAAATAATAACAGTCAATATCCTATCGCAAATGAACCCTTCTTTTGATCCATTGTTGTTAAGGAGATTCCCTACAATGGTCCATGATCAACGAACAAAACATGAGATCCTGAAGACTATTTTATCTCATAACAGCCACGAAAATCCTAGCATTTTGTTCAACTCATCATACATTGGGATTTGTGTGTCTACGCAGATGCGATAGAGCAATTGTTAGTGGTAATTGTGCTTGAGTATTTCTGCGTTGATTCCTGTGCAGTAGCTTCTGTCATTTGGGTTTCTGGAAGATTTAAAAAAAATAAAAATAAAAAAGAGCTATGAAGATTGATTTCTGTAAAAACTTTACGTAGGAGAATAATATGGACAAGTAAGATTATAGAGGTGAACAAAGGATTTGATGAAGGAAATATATTTCACTTACTTTTCTCATGACCATATTATGAGACCCATTATCCATTCTCAGAGCAATGTTGTCATGATCAATATCTGTTGATAGCTCATCTATTTATTGTTATTTGTTTGCTTCAGTCGTAGTGATCACATTTTTTCCTTCTCCCTTTTTTGACTCAATTCTCCTTCCTCCTGCTTTTGATTTTGACAGATGGCTTTCAAGGTGTGGACCTACTGTACTCATGCACACATGATTTTCCTCTCATCAGCAAACATTTATCATATTCACGTTAGCTGCTTCTTCTGATCGTTTCACAATTCATATTATATCTGAACTTGGGTTTTTTTTTTGAGCAATACTCAGATAAAAAGGCGGGTTTTGGGATATAACCATCCAGACTGTTCTGATACAATGTATCATCTAGGAGTGGTAATAATTCATCCTTTTACTATACCATTCTTTCTTATTGGTTTTATTATATATAAGACTACGATAGATATTCTATTGACAAGAAATCTAGATTTACATGTTGGAGTTAGAAAATTATCTGAAAATTATTTATCACGAATGTCAATGTGAAGGTTGCATTTGGACAAGTTAATTCTGTATTGCTGATTACAAAAATATGTATGGATTTGAGATTTTTATATCATACATGATTACATAATACAAAATTTGGCATACTTCATATAGAATTTCTAATATTATGAATCACCATTTTCCAATTTATTATTCTGTTCCATGATAAACACCATTTTCCAATCTTCACCATATGATTGTAACATTAAATGAATTGAAGATAAGAATAACATGTGATAGATGGAGTTCAAGAGTTATCCTCCACTTCAGTTTCCCATGGATTAGGTTCGGAACCTCAACAATTGCCTAAGAATCTGGCTAACTATTTATGGTACTGATGACATGCATCATTTCCATAATTTTGAAACTTGAAATATATGATTTAGTGGTTTTGAGTGGTGAGTTTTAAGAAGTAAGGCTCTATGCATCTCCTTGATGGATCTGATATTCATCTTCATTTGAGTGTCTCAATAGCTTGGTCTAAATTGAATAGCTTTTTTAGATAGCTTTATTTTCTTCAATGCATTCTGGAATTCGAGCTTGATTGGATTTTAAGTTGCTACAGAATTGAGTGTTCAGGTGCTGTATCTTCAAGGAAAGGAAGGGGATGCTGAGGCCTTTATTCAGGACTCCATAAGAATGCTAGAGGTGCATCTTTTTTGTGCCTGAAATAAGCCAAATAGGTGCTTTTGTGATTTTGAATTGTTATCTTCATGGGACAAATTGTTTATCCGTGTAGGAAGGTGGTGAAGGGGAGTCCATTACATGCATTAGAAGACTTCGATACCTTTCTCAGGTTGTCTTTTTTGTTTTGATGATAGACTTTGTTGATCATGGTTGATTCTTATTGTTCATGGATGATAAAGATGATAATTTGAGTATTTGAATTTTCTGAAATTTATAGGGGCCAAGCAAGCTAAGCCGTTTTTTTGGTTTGGTGGTGGCGATGTGTGTGTGACGTGTGGGAGGGGTGGGGATAGACTAGTAATCATTAAAAGAAAGGTTCCGGGGAAGTAACTATATGACCTAAAAATGATAGAATCCAAGAAATCTGAAAGTATATTTTTCATGCTGTACCTAAAAGACAGTCAGACACAGGACAAGATGATGACTATATTGGACAGAGTGAAAAAGGTTCTCCTTGTGAGTGGCAGAAATTAGAAACCTATCAATCCAACGCATACATATGTCAATGAACCCACTGATTTGATCTCACACAGAAGATATAGGGCGGCCCAACGCATAAGGCTCCCACCAGGTGGGGTCTGTGAAGGACTAGATGTACATAGCCTTACCCCCACAAAGAGGCTGTTTCCAAAATTTGCACCTGTGACCTCGAAGTCACACGGCAGCAACCTTACTATTGTACCAAGCCTCACCCTCACGCAAAAGATAGATCCAACAAAATATTGACTTGCACATTAATCATCAAAAGCAGTCATTTCTGGGCTAGCATTAATACAGCCCAACCTCTTCTCCATGAATCTGATACATTTCATTCTCTCCTAAGCCTACGAGGCACATCACACATCCTATCGATTAGGTCCCATGCAATCCTTTCTTGGGAGAAACATTCACTTTAATCCACATCATCACACACATCCATGTCTGGTTTCTAGTAGTTCTCCTCGCAATTCTGTTCCAAATTTTCAGGCTATAATTCCTTCTAGGTCTAATTTTCGGACTCATTAAGTTTTTGCTACTTATGTTCTAGATATATATGAAATCAAATCGACATGCTGAAGCTGAGATGATTCAGAGAAGGATTCTACATAAAATGGAACTATCAAAGGTTATTTATTGGAACCCATTTCTCTCTCTCTATTTAATTTACGTATTGCTCTGACTGACATGCTCATTTACTTTTAGCATTTGAAACTTGTTTTATCAAATCAAAGTTATATGTCTCTAGAAAGTTGATTATACTTGACAAACATTTATAAGAGTTGAATTTCTTAGGTAATAATCTAGAATGAAGGATCCTTGGAACTATTGTTATGTATTAATGGTCAGTAAAGGTATTATGACAGCCAAAACAACAAATGGGCTCTATATGGTGACCCTTGGCAGACCTACTCTGATTTTATTTTCATTTACCACTTGCTATCTCCTACAATCAGTTGTTATCTCCTTGCTTGGCTTGATAAATTATGTTGCATTGCAAGTAACAGTTATCTCTTGAAATTTTTGTCTTGTAAAAAATGTGACGTGGTTTGTGGAAGGCAGGGGTGGAATTCTCTTGAAACTATCGCTGCAGCTGAGAGTTTGGCTCTGATTCTGCAAGCATCTAATAATTTAGAAGATTCACAAGAGCTTCTTGAAAGGTAATTTGTTATATTGTTGTGGCCTCAGAAATTTTGCTTTGACTTATCAGTTGATATCCTTTTGCTTTCCTTACAGATGTCTTAATGCCCGGAAAGCCATACTTCACCATGACCATATTCAGGTTTGTATTATTATTTAGATACTACCTCTGGTCCTAAATATAAGAACTAGGCAAGGGGTTTACTTTAGTCCAAAATATAAGACCTCGATCCATTGTGTTCGCCAAGTTTATAATTTTCTCCCCAAAGTGTTCCTATTGATTGCACATAGGAATAAGAATTTCCATTAAGGGTCGTTACAATATGTATGATTAGAAAGGATATTTTAGGCAAACCAACCCATATTTGTTACAAATAACTAACTTAACTAGTTTCTTTAATATTTGCAAATTAGTTATCTAACTCTTATATTAAGGATTGGATGGAATATTATGAAATGTGATTTTAAAGAACTGATCAACCTAAATTTAAAACCTATGAATCAGTTTATTTTCTTGGGAATGATTATTTTCCCAACTTGCCCCCTCATGTTTAAGTCCACAAGGTAGTGGCAGGAGTTCTTTTTCTGTGACAACTTGGATTTTAATTCTCTAAGATGCCTTCAAGATTAAATCCTGATTGACTGAGGCAACTTAATTATGACATGCGGTTGTTTTATGAAAATAGCAGTCTACTGCAAACCATTGAAATATTTCATATAATAGGTTTTGTGGATGTTCTGATACCCTGTATTTTCAAATATTTGGATGATATTGGATTTTGATGGTTTTCTTTTTACGAGAGTTGAGATCCCTGCTCAATTTGTTTAATATTCTACTCGTAATGAACAATTAGTTTATGCTTGTTATTTTGTAATCTTGTTTACATTTACCAAAATACACAAGCCTTACTTTTTTTCCCCACGTTCAGATTGGTGCTAACCTGCTTCATCTAGCAAGGGGAGTGGTGCTCAACATCAGCCAACTGCAGAAGTGGGATGCTTCTGGCGAAGCTGAGCTTGATAGGGCAAAGGATCAATTGAATGATTCCATAAGGTTTATTTTAGCTGGTCACATATAGCTCTTGCATGACTAAATTTTGACATCAAAATTTAGTTGTCACAGGTTTTCCCATTGCCAATTAGCCTTTCCTTCCAGATTTGCCATCATGTTGCTTTCTTGTTGATGCCCTTTTTTATGTATATTTTTGTCCATGCTTCCTAGCGAGGTTCATGCCCACAATGTTCAGTCTCGACTTTACATCATGTAGATTTGGTTGGAACACTTCAGAAGAGCCAAAACATTCTCACCTGACCAGACTTAGTTTGTATGCAAGGCAGAATTTTTTCTTCATGCCTTAGAAATGTTACATAATTAGAAATGCGAGGGAGCATTCAGAGACTAGAGACTAAAAAAGACAATAATAATATGTGTTGCCCGGACAGACTTTTAGACATCCAGAAAGTCCACAGGTTTCCATCATGAAAAATGAAGAATAAACAGAAGCCAATCTTTTGTCTATGGTTTAGGTTTGTGTTTGGTTTGTTCTCTCAAGGAAACATGTTAGATGTTCATAAGCTCCTGATTAGTTTTTCACTTCTTAACTTTCATATGTGAAGTCCAGGGTCGTCCTTTGTTTGTCTTGTTCCTTCACTTGATGTGTATGGTATGGGCGTTGTGAGGTTTTTCCCCCATGAACCTGCGACATCATCGATCATTTTCAGGGCATATAGAAAGAAAACCTAGGCTAAGATCTTTATAGGTCTTCCATGCAGTAGTTTGGCATCTCTTCCTGCTCTATAATATTTTTGGTTGAAAAACCAATTATCCAAGCAATTGCAGGTCTCTCTTATTCAGTTTGGTTTTGGTTTTATTATGCTAACTTTTAGCAGGATTCTCTAATAGCTGTCCCAAAATAATCTTTAGTGAATAGAGTACCTTTCTTTTGCATGCATTTTTGCAAATTATTGATAGGCTGTTATAAATTCAATCTCAGGATTGCATGTCAAGTTTTAAATAAATTACTGAAACAAAAAGTCAACACAAAAGATTACAGTTCACTAGGACGTACTACAAAGGAAAGACAAGTGGCATTAATCATACTGGTTAGTTTTTTATTTTCATAATTCCTCATCTTTATGCATGCTTGCATGTTTGCAAACAGAAGTTAAATATCTGGTACTGTTGTGAAGGCTTCTGTCCTGAAAAGTGTTCTTATTTGAAGGTCATACATTCACTTTGGTCCCTATGCTCGTAAATTTAGTTAACTAGTAGCTGCATAGCATATCATAATGATGTTACCTGTATATGTGATTTCTGGTATTGATATAATGATGGGAAACACTATTTGGTTATGTATAGATCATTGTGAGAAGTGGTATGATTTAGCATGATATTCTTTTTCAAATTTTTAACTGGGTTATACCAGTTGTAGTGAAAAACATAGCCTAATGTTGAGTGGCCAGTTGTATGCGCACCCACACAATAACTTCTTTCATGGTTATCATTTGTTTGAGAAGTAATACGCCCTGACCTTGTGATGAGGTTCATAACGTTTAAACTGCAGATAACATGATTATTCATGTTTTCTGGTTATCTGATTGAATGTGTAATATGTAGAGGAGATGAATGAAGACATAGCATTTCTTATTATTTTTTGTTATCAGACTTTCATGGAGGAAATGGTTTTCTTTGCTTAAACAGGCACATTTTTGCCGGTAACATTGATTTTTGGTTGCTTGATTTTTTTGGTATCTGCTTTGATTAAATTGTGACTATTAAGAGAGTGGGGCAGCTGCCCTTTAGCAGGGTGTTTTTGTTAGCGCGGTCATGTTTTCTTCTAGTTTCTTTGGTTTATATATGTACTGAGGGGATGAATTATTCTCCTTCGGGAATTTATTCCATCTACAAAGATTTTTTTGAATAGATTTTACTTGTAATTTTTTGCAGTTGCAATCACTCAGTACTTTGGCGTCATTGGAGTTAGCTAAGCAAGAATTGCTGGGACCTCAGGTTAGAACACAATACTTTGTGGTATCCGACCATTTTGCTTCAGAAGTAATAGATTGTGTAATATGTAATGTTGATCACCTGCCTCAAATCCTTCTATGACCGCACAAGGAAAAACATTGGATGCTGCAGTATCCAAAGGAGTTGTTTGTTTGTTCTTCTTCCTTTGCTTTAATTCATCTGTAAGCACAATTTGATTTATGTTTAACAGTTATGCAAGATATAGATTGATGTGCATGAATAGAATATGAACACAAGATTTTAAATCATTGCCTGCTTTCGATTTTTGGGAAATCTACAGCATTCATCCCTCTGGAATAGCTGTTGCTATAAACCTTTTTAACTTGTAAGGCTTGTAATCGTGTACTGTTTACGGAATATGTTCATGTTGTTAAAACAGGAAGAGCATATGAATCTTGGAGCTCGGAAGGCACTTGTTCAATGTGTTTCCGCTTATAGGGAGGTAAAATTTAACCCCATTGCATGAAAATTTTTTTGAATACTTTATCTGTAAACAGCTTGGTGATAGCCATAGATTGCTCTTGCTATACGCTACTAAGTGCTGCATCCGAAGTTTTCTGGGAAATTTTGAAGATTTATGTGCACGTCCTTTCATTTTTTACATGTTTACAGTATGTATCAGAGAAGTCAGTTGCTGATTCCCCTGAAATAAAGAAAGAGTACCTTTCATGTTTAAAGCGTGCTCAAAACTTGCTTGGTGGTAAATTTGCTGAGGAGCCAACCAATTAAGGGGATTCCTGGAGCTGAACCAAACATCTTGAATACAAATTTTTTGGTTGGTAGACAAAAGTGGCCAAGCTGAATAGACATATTTATTGCTGCTCGCTCTGTTAGAAAGAGATGCATGCCTGAATCCTGATGCCGGCCACGCTAAATTAAATGAAAATAATCTTGTTTTGGCATCCTCCATTGTCATCTAAATCTGGGAACCATGTACTGCTACATTAGTAGTGGGCTTGGATTGCTCCTTGTTTTGTCCAGGAAATAGTGTTTGTTCCTCAAAAAATCCAATGTTGAAAGTCTTATGTAATCGAGCCCCAATAAATTATTCCTTGTGAAACACTTGGATGCACTTTTCTTCCTTTTATAGAGTTGATTTGAGATTTGAGTTCTTGGTCTTTTTATGCTCTGAATTGCAGAGAGACGTCAAGGGCCATCTATAACCAGATGCTTCTACAGAACAGAGCAAACAATAATTTTTTTTTTTAAATAAAAAATGTTGATCATACTTACAAGTTACATCCTGCCATGAGTTGTCTTTTATGTAGCATCCTTTTTTTTTTTGGTACAAATGTTGCATCCTATTTCATTGAAGAATTTTATGCCGAATATCTGACTAAATCTTATTCAGGCCTAACTATTTTACGAAACCGCAAGATTTTTTTTAAATAATATATAGGGTAATCACACAAGAATATGATTTTTTTTTTTGGAAACGCAAATGAGTTTTTATATTATTTTAGATCCATTTCAACAGTTTCATTTAAATATTTTAAGAGGTCAGTTAGGACCCTCAAAAACGCAATGGCATCATGTGGATGTGAAATCTTGAGGACCCTTTGTAACCAAAGTGAAGACAATGCCACTTTGCCATATGAGAGTGACGATTGGTTGTTGAAGCATAAAATCTCTTGTCATGCAGACAAGTCACAACAAATGTATACATTTTAGCAGAACAAAGCAGATGATCCAATTAGCTAGGACCATAATTTACCCCCACACGTCGTGAATCCTCAAGTGGTCCCTAAACCTGCATTTTCAAAATGAATGATGCTCTTAAATTCTGACAACTCCACGGAAACTAAGAAGTTGAAGACAGCCAAGAAAGTCACACACGCCTCCACATCCTCCTCTTCACAAATAATCAAACTCTACTTTTCCTCCAACTTGTTCTACTTTTTCTATATTGCAATTGCGTGCAGCTTGGCTTTCCCACAAAACTCTTCTTCTTCTTCTCTCCCTCCTCGTCATATCCTCACTGTTGCCAAACTCGCCTTCATTCATTCATTCATGGCTTCCAAGCTGTTCAGAAATAGAATGAAGCATAAGGATGAAACGAGGAGTGATAATGTGTTGGCTCTTGAGAAGGCAGCTGCATGGGCATGGTACCGACATGGTTCTGGCTCTGATGGAAAAACTAGTATGAGAGAGTCTCATGTTCCAAGAATTCATCAACGCGATCACAGGCCTTCTCGTTACAAGTTAGAAGCCATAAAAATGGCTTCTTCTTCTTCTACTTTACAGGAAACCAAGGAAGAAGAAGGATTATCATGCCCAGTTCACCACACCAACAAGTTATTACCTCTTCTTGATGCGTATGAAGTACGTAGTATTTTGACGAGACTCGACAGTTTCATCTCAGAATCCAGTGATGACAAGCTTGATAATGGCTTTGGTTTTGCAAATGGAGGACAAAGGATGACGAAGAAGAAGGTGGGAAAAGGGATATGGGAAAGGCCAAGAGTTAGAATGTTATGCAGTCCAAGGAAAGATGACGTGGTGGATGCAACAATAGTCTCTAAGGAAAGTCCTCAGCTATCTGCGGCCAAGTGTTCAATGCCAAGAGCTAATGGTGGCCGTGTCATGTGAAAATACTTGTACACCCCAACATTTTAACTTTTCATAGGAGAATAATAGTTTTAGGGCCCGTTTGGTTCAATTGCAGACCCATCTGGTAATGCAATGGACTGCAATGCAATGGGTAATGATTACCATCATCATGTTTGGTTGCTTAATAATAAGATGTGGAGAAATTTTTTTTTATATTTAAATTGAATTATAAAAGATCCAAAATACCCCTTAAACATAATTCAATTCCCTTTTTTCTTTTTGGAGTTTTGGGTAAATGATTACTTTTCACTGATTTTTTCTTCTGACAAGATCTCATGAATTCAATTACGGACCCTTTCAATAGATATTGTCAAGTTTGTGCTTGTCTTTCTTTATCAGGAATTCTGATACTTGGTGTGTGCGGACAAATTTCAGCCAATTATATTGAACTGGCTTAGGATAAGATGATACAGAAGAAACCTTCTCGAAATGTATGTGCAATTCATGTTTGTCTTCATGTTCTTCCCTGGGTTTCTCTCGGGATTATCCATTCCTCGGGATTATCGAGAAGCCTATATCTGATATATAATGTGCGGACAAATTTCAGCCAATTCAAGCTGTTATCAATAAACAAGTTCTTTTTAATAAATTACCTCTCTTTTTTAGGTTTCTAAAGAAATCCCCACTCTTATTATCCAACTGGGTTGATTAACCTCCCTCATTCTCTCTTCTTGCTCCTTATGCTTATTATTGTAATGCTAACGGAAGTTGATTGTTGGCAAACTATTGAGCAAGAAAAATTTGAATAAGACTAAACTGATAGAATATGATTGATGAGTTGGCAGGCCATAATCGGATGGAGGGATTTAATTTGTTAGACCAACTTGAAAATTTAATATTATCATAAAAGTTGTATTATTTAAAAATATTTTAACCAAAGACTTAGAAAATCCCTACTTTTGGAGGGGATGAGAGAGAGGAGATTAAAAATTGTTTAACCAAACCAAGGGATGAGAATTTAAGAATTTTTTCCCATTCTTACCCCTCAAAAAACCCCGTACCACACACAATGTGCACAAAAAAGCTATATAAATCTGGAGATTGCATGAGTATTGGACTTTTAAGCATTTCATGAATGTACATACATACGTATGAATTCATCGTAGTGATCATGTGTCAGATGTTTTGGCCCTTCAATTCAAAAGCAGTGACGTGCGTGAAGTAAACCCACACACACATTATCATCATCATCAATTAATTCAGGTTGTTGGGTTTCAGTTATATGTTACATATATATAATAATTTCCTTCTTGTTAAATTGATTGTTTAACTATCATATGATATGAAATTGCGAATATGATTGATCCACTCAAATCGAGATCTTTAACTTTTACCTTACCTGTTCTTGTTTTTTTCCTCCAAACTAATTAGTTTGACTAATAAATTACTCTCTCCGGTCCTAAATATAAGACATAGTTGACTTTTTTTTTGGAGAGATTAACGAAGTTAAATAATTTATTTTATTATATCATATGTTGTGTATCCTTAGATTATATATTAGTTTATTAGTCAAACTAATTAGTTTTGAGAAAAAAAATAAAAATAAAAATAGTCTAAAGTAATTTAATTTGTTTTCTTAATCTCTTCAAAAAATTCAAATTTGTCTTATATTTAGGACCGAAGGGAGTAATATATAATATAAAAATACACAATATATTATATAATTAAGTAACTTATTTAGCTTCTTTAATTTTTTTAAAAAAGTCAACTTTATCTGATATTTAGAACCGGAGAGAGTAATAAAATAGAAGACTCAAATAAGTAACTTAATAATTTTTTATTAACTTGTGAATCTAATGATTTGGTTTATATTTTTAATTAAAAGAACAAACAATGTAACACTTTGAAACAAGTTTTTGACTAACTTGAATTGATAATAAGTTACCACTTATGACCAAAATTATTTTAAGATGGATTTCACAGTGAAGATGGGGCGCACTGTGGTTTTGGGCTTTTGGACGCAATGGAGGTGATCCACTTACCTTAATTAAAAAAATTATAAAATATATAGCTTCCCTGAAATCTGAAGGGATTCGTAATGTTTTTCCTTGGGCCAAAGCCTGGAGTGATTCGTGATGAACAAATAGAGTTGTGGCTTGAGTAACATTGGAAAAGTTTGGATTTTGAACGATATGATGTGATGAACAACTAGCTGAAAGTCTGAAACCGAAGACATGATTTCCCAAATTCAGAAATTCTCGAAAGCCAATTTCTACCTATCAAGCTCATCGTCCTCTTACAGCTACCTTTCATCCAATTCCTGGTATATCCCAAAACGTCTCCGCAGAGACGACAATGACATTCTCTCAACCATCTCTGCAGCTATCAACAATTCCCAAACAGAGCCTCTCGATTCGTCTCTTCGAAGAATCCTCCCTTCTCTCAGAGCCCACCATGTCATTAATCTCATTAACTTCAACCCGCATTCTCTTTCCCCTTTAACCCTCTTCTCCTTCTTCAATTGGCTCGCTTCTCGCCCCTCATTTCGCCACACTATCCAATCTTACTGCTCTATGGCTCACTTCCTCTGTACTCACCGGATGATCCCTGAAACTCTATCCCTCATGAAATTCATTGTGTCTTGGAAAGGCAAGGACTCTGCTTCTTCATTGTTTGCTTCTGTACTTCAAACAAGAGGTACCCACAAATCCAATATTGTATTTGATGTTTTAATTCATGCTTATATGGATTCTGGATTTGTTGCGGATGCCATTCAGTGTTTTCTGTTGGCTAGGACAAATAATCTTCAAGTCCCACTTTCTTGTGGTGATTTGCTTGATAAGACGATGAGGTTGAAATCAGCTGAATCTGCCTGGGCATTCTATTTGGAAATTTTAGATTCTGGGTATCCTCCAAAAGTTTATAACTTTAATGTTTTGATGCATAGGTTTTGTAAGGAAGGTAATATTAGAGGTGCCCAGTTGGTGTTTGATGAAATGGCTAAGAGACGTTTGCGTCCTACGGTTGTTAGCTTTAACACTTTGATCAATGGGTATTGTAAATCAGGAAACCTAAGTGAAGGGTTTAGGTTGAAGAGTGTCATGGAAAATGAAAAAATATTTCCAGATGTTTTCACTTTCAGTTCTTTGATCAATGGGTTGTGTAAAGAGGGCGGGTTAGACGAGGCAAATAATGTGTTTGATGAAATGCTCAAGAGAGGTTTAGTTCCAAATTATGTTACTTTCACCGCTTTAATTGATGGGCAATGCAAAGATGGGAAAGTCGATTTAGCCATGAAAAATTTTCAGCTAATGCTAGCTAAGGGCATCAAACCTGACTTAGTCACATACAACGCACTGATCAATGGCCTCTGCAGGGTTGGAGATTTGAAAGAGGCTAGGAAGCTTCTAGATGAGATGAGTGCAAATGGATTGAAGCCCGACAAGATCACTTTCACGACGCTAATGGATGGATTCTGTAAGGATGGAGATCTTGAACTGGCCTTGGAGATTAAGCAGAGAATGATTGAAGAAGGGATCAAACTTGACAACGTAGCTTTCACTGCACTTATTTCTGGACTTTGTAAGGATGGGAGAGTTCATGATGCCGAAAAAACGTTGAGGGAGATGATGAATTCAGGTTTCAAACCTGATGATGGCACATTCACTATGGTTATTGATGTTTTTTGCAAGAAGGGTGACACCAAGATGGGATTTAAGCTGCTCAAGGAAATGCAAAGGGATGGACATGTTCCAGGGGTTGTGACATATAATGTGCTTATGAATGGACTGTGCAAGCAAGGTCAAATGAAAAATGCTAAAATGCTGTTAGATGCAATGCTTAATTTAGGCGTAGTTCCTGATGATATTACATTTAACATTTTGCTAGATGGTCATTCCAAGCATGGTAGTCCTGAAGAAATTGAGCTATTTAGAAGTGAGAAAGGGCTTATTACAGATTATGCTTCTTATACTTCTCTTCTTAGTGAAGCAGGTAAAGTTTCCAGAGATCGCTCAAAGACATGATTGCCGCTACGTTGTTCTTTTCTGGAAATCCATACTTGGTGGATAAGATGGCTAATAAGTAAGTCTCCTGAGTTAACTGAAGCATCATAATCAACTCTTCCATATTAGCTATGTTAATAGAGGACATCTTCAAGATTTAGGTTTATTAACCAAAAAAACTTCTCAAAAATCACGAGAAGCCTCTGCTGTATTACTAGACCATTGTCATCCTTGAAGTTCTCTGTCAACATAACTGGAGATTGGAACCATATACCTCAAGATGTTTCAGTAATGGATGATTTATAAATGGAGGTTGAGGTCTTTTCGTTAGGCTCAGTTAAATGTTTTCATCAAAGCTACTTGTCTAGTAATGCTGGCATACTATTACTGGTGAGCTACTGAAAGCTAATTGTACAAGAAGGGCTCTGACACTGTTACTTGGTGATCAGGGGAATACACCAAGGGCGTAATTGGTAAAATGCAGTTAAAACTCTATTTAACTTTTTCTCTTATTCTGTTGGTAATCTGTTGGTTCTGCTTTGGATGAGGAAGGCAACCGAGTGTCCCTGTCCAAGTACAAAGAAAATGACTTCAAGGGCCTCATATAGTCATATGTCATTATGGTGTTCCCTGGCTTCATTTCTTGACTTGGGATTTTGTTTAATGTTAAAGGGAGTCTAATGGTCCCATTGTTGTGGGTTGAGGTGGTAAGCAGCATCGTCCCCGTAAGGAGGAACTTGCAAATTTGAATTCTAGGAAACCTATTTGTTGGGAGAGGTGAAAACCCGTTACGTTCTGAGCCTCGAAAGGTATTATACCCTTGACCAAGTGAAAAATAAATAAATAAATAAGGAGTCTAATGGTATCAACAAATAAAAAAGGGGGGGGAGTCTAGTGATCTAACACTTTATACTGTAATCCTGCTAAGAGCACGCAGCTGGAAGCCTCGACTTGCATCTCGTACTGTAATTACGGCTGGATGTGTTCCATGCAAGGTATTAAAATCCGGACCGAGTATTGAACCGGTCGAGGTATTGGTTTAAGAGTTAGTGGGTCAAATCGGGACCAAACCGGAGCTAAACTGGGGCCAAACCGGTGAGAAATTGAAAATTTTAGACTTATTAATATGAAATTCTAAAAAAAAAATTTAAATAGGAACCCAGACCGGTCTACCGGCCGGTTCGTTGGTTTTCGGGCCGTACTGGCTGATCCGGTCTGGGTTCCACAACCTGGGTTCCATGCATAATAAGGTTAAGAATTAAACATCTAACCACTTGATGATTGGCCTTTTTTGTTCTTCTTGGACACTCTGTATATTTCTCTTTTGAATAAATGTTACTGGTTTCTTTCCTTTTTTGGTACCACATGTTACTAGTTCTATTCAGAAAATGGACTTGAAATTGGGCCAGAAAATATATAGCTGTCCAGTATGGAATTGGACCAATAATACTGGATTGAATATGAGCCCTTCACCGTGGAATTTTGCAGTTTTGATGAAATGGGCCCAGTGAGTCATAATAGATGGGTTTAAATGGTAGGTTGAGGCACCATGGGTCTACATAGGCCTCATGCAAAACTTTTCTCCACTTACCGTTAATTAACTAATAACTACGGCCCTATATGTTTTTCTTCCATAAATAAAAGAATCTCCATCTCTGTCATTTTCCCAAGTAAATTTCACTCTCTTGGATTCTATCTAGTTCAAAGAGTTCACAATTCAACATGAAGTTTTCGAAATTTTCAAATTCTCTCTACTCCATAACTCTGTCCCCTTGTTTAGCAGAAGAGTAGCATATCAGTATATCACTAGAATTGCCAGCAAGCAACCAAGGCACGTCAGAATTGAAAGAACAAACTTTGGCACAAAGATCCACCATGTGGAATTTTCCTCAACAAAAAGTAACGAGTGGTTCACTACCCATCTCAAATAGGTCTCCCCATCCCTATATATAGAAGTAGAACCTTTCGCGCAGCCATACTTAGAGTGCTGTTTGGATTAGCCGTGGAAAATTAGTTTTTTTTACGATCTGATTTTTGCAAAAGTCAGATAGAATAAAAGTCAAATTATAAATGTGATTTATGTTTGAATTGGTAGTGATAAAAGTGGCTTTTTTTCTAACCTTAAACATATTTGGATTAGTGTTTGAAAAGCCCATTTAAATAGAAAATAACTGAAAATGGCATAAATGTTATTGAATACTATATATATATATATATATTATTTGTATATATTGTGATAATTGAAGTGACAAAATATAAATAAAATTTGATAAAATTAAAAAAAGTTAAATTATTATTAAAAAAGAAAAAAGAAAAGCCCAGCTTCTCAAATGAGCTTCCACCCGCAAGAAGCTGCTTTTTTGAGATAAGCCTAGCTCCTGCAGATGCGTTCCCAAATGGTGTCAACTGGGTTTTTGGGGCATTTGGTAGCCAACTAGATTTTTTTTTCACCCAACTGCGTTCCCAAACAAACCCTTAGGCATTAAACCCATAGAGCTTCTAGCTTAGTAAGAAGGCCCGACAAAGTTTAAGGATGAAACGCCATATTTTGACAAATATGTATTGGAACTATCTTTGATGGGAAAACTCTCTTCATGTATGCAATTAATAGGGATATTTTTAAGAAAAAATTATAAATTTAAAAAACAAAATGGGCCCAAGTCTCATATTTAGGACTAAAGTAAACTTCTTTTCTAGCTTTTTTTGTTTAGGGCTAGAGATAGTATTATATTACTTATAGTTAATGAAGTTTAATAAGATGTTAGTTGATGATAGTGCTAGCCTATTAGGTATGGGTATGCAACATTTTTCCGTTCCGGTCTTCCCATCCCAATCTTGAGCAAATCGGGACCGGATTTTTCCTTCCCGAAAATTTTGGGATTTTCAGGTTGGGAAAAATTCAGGATCAGGAAAAATTATTCAGGATCGGGGCTTCTTGATCCGAAATATGTGTGTGTGTGTGTGTGTGTGTGTAAATTTTTTAAAAATATTTAAGAAAGCAAGACCAATGTAAAATAAAATATAAAAATCCCTAACACCCTCAAGGTAATATTTATTCTTTTAGTTTATTTAGTTAATTTTATTTATTATTTATTAAATAATTCTAATTTTTTTGTTCTTTTTGCAGCTAAATCAACAACTTTAAGCATATATTGAACTAATTATATATTTGTATTAGACTAATTGGATATAATATGATATTAGATAAATTATATATTTGTACTAGACTAAAGGGAACAAACAAAAAATTCAATATAGAGAAAAAGAAATTTTAAAAAAGGAAATCCGGGATCAAGTATGGCTCTTATACCAACTTGGGGGAGTTGCCCCGAAAGGATTGAAGAAAAAGGGAGGAGAAAGAAAACTTGAGAAGTAAGGACCGACACGGAGTCGTTAGTTCATAATATGCAGATGCAGATGCAAGAATTTAAAAGAGAAGGGAGTAGAAAAATGATATATTATTGAAATATGAAGAAATTACAAAACAAAGAACAAAGACAAAAACATCAAAACGAAAGAAAATGCTTACAAACAAGAGGAGGAAAGAAGTGATCATAAAGGGAGGTCAATGATCGAGGAAGTAACAACTGAAATGAAATGTCATTTTGTAGGTGTTCGAATAAGTTCCTATTCACGATAATTATTTTTCCCCTTCAGTTAAAATCACTTTTAACTAGAGTAAGAAACATATTGCTCAAGTAAAAGTGCTTTTATCTAAAGTAAAAGTAATACATTATTTTGCCTGCTAAATAGTAAAGATTCTTCAAATCTTTACGTCAAATCTTCACTAAAAGCATAAATTTGTGTCAGATGGTCTTGGACTCTATTGCCGACGATTTTTCTCGGAATCAACCTTCACCGAGGCTGTACACCTCATCATCTAAGTCATGTCCAAAATATTGGGCCGGATCTTCCTCATCTGAATTATCGAATGGTTTTGCTGATCCACTTTTTTCTGATTCTTGAGACTGTAGAAGCCCAAGAATTTCATGGAGTTGTTTGGCCAAGTTTCTTTGTCAATTGCCTAAGCCAAACAAGCTTGAATTTTGGCCCTTTGATTGAGGAAGACACTGGATTCATAATCTCCCGTCATTAGGAATTGTGGATTCTGTTTGAACCATTTTTTGAGTGCCATCTCAAACACATTTTTTATGTTTGGAAATTTTGCTCACCATTTGACCGAGGAATTTCTCTGTAAAATGGGGAACATTTTTTGATATTTGGAAGCTCCATATTTAAAGTTCCATTTGAATACTCAGGCTAAAGCAAATTTTGCAAAATAATGAAGATCTATTGGGAAGGAATCTTCACTAAGACTAGCTCGACTTTTAAAATAATCAAAACCAATTTTCGCTGTAGTTGGAAGAATTTCTAAGCACGGTCCAAAGAAATCCTACCATTGATTAAACCAAAGTGGAAATTGGTATCTTGAGCCTAATGTAAACATGAATAGCCAAGCATGGCTAAATTTTGGGTTTTGGTACCAAAAGGTACAATACCAGGCATCCAAGTAATCCTAGTAATTGTAACCTATTGGATTGAATTTAACAGAAAATTGTTTTCTTTTGTTCAAATCCTGACCCCAATCTCCAGGAGATAGGATCTTTTTGATTCGAAATGTTGAATTATCAGGGTCCGGAAAATGTCTTATTTCTGTAGATTTTGTATCTACAAGAATAAGCTCATAAAATTTTTGAGTTTTTTCTAGTGATTTGGGAGTAAAGAAAAACCCTTTTGGGAATATTTTTGTTGCATTAAGGCAGAGGGATTTTTGTCACAGAAACCTAGTTCTGTGTGGAAAAGATTTATGATATTTTCTGGTTTTGCCACAAATGTGGTTTGTGAGGGTTGAGAATATGAGACTAATTCTTTTGATGATAAACCAGCCTTAATAATCTCTTAGGATTTTTGTTTGATTGCTAGGGCAGGGGCCTTAGAATCTTCTTCTTTGGCTATGTCAGCCCAGCTTTTGGTTGGTAATTTAGCCAATGCTTGGTTAGATTACAAGGTTAAGAGTGTTTCAATTGGGAATTCATAATAGTTTGGATCCATTATGGTTCCTGAAGTTTTGTGAACGGATTGTTCTATTTTGGACCTCGAAGAGGATCCTTTTTTGTGGATTGATTACCCAACTATTGATTTTGCAACCTGTGGCTGCAATTTTGTGACCTTTGGGTCTTTTTCTTCTTGGGCTTTGCCATTTCCTTTCCTTTTTCTCTCTTTATCTGACATTTTAATCACCTTATTTCCCTTGCAAGAATTTTCTGGTTAGAAAATATGGAAGGGAATTTGAAGAGCCTTTGAAAAATTCAATTTTAAAATCAAAGACACTTAAAAATTGCTTGCCAACAGGCAAATATTTGTTTTGATGTTAAATTTTTAACTTTTTTTTTGTGCACAACATCTTTTGCAAATTTGCGGTCAACTCTAACTAAAAAATTTTTAATTGTGGAATAGTTTTGTTAAGCTCTATTCCAATGTTTTGAAGTAAATGCAATGCAATAGTCTTTACCGTCAATTTTTTGTTTAAGAATGCTACCATAACCTATGTCAAAGGCATCTGTTTCAACAATTTTGAATGCTTGTAGATTTGGAAGATACAAGCATATATGGAATATGATTAGGGTATTTAATAAATATATGTCATATTAACTAACTTTCTTAATGTTATTAAATTATGTCAATATATCTTATATTAAAGATTGAAGAGAATAGAAGACAAAAGGCCTCTTCTCATGGGTTTTTTACTCTTTTTTTAACAAACTGGAATTCAAACTCAATTTGCGCACCTCGTAGTCTAGCTAATGCCCCCACTAGCGAATATCTTTAATATTTATCATACTCTTATGTTATGGCGTTGTGCATCAAGACCATGAACTCGTACATGTTGTATTTTTGGTACATGCATGCTACTATGATGATGTGTTGATGATCCAATTTTTTGGGCTGATGCTAGCCCAATGGAATTTGGGCTGAATCCGAATCAATAGGCCCAATGCTAAGTGATGTTGGCCTCTGGCCCTCTGACCATTTCAACGTCGACTTGAGATTCCAAATCATGATTGAAGAGATTTGTTATTTTCCACGTTGATTAAATGGACATTAGAGTGACCTTGAAATTTGTAGAGGAGGACGTCCCATACACGCGATGGTGCAGAAACGTTCTGACAAGTGTGTAGATAAATAAGGCAGGTTGAAGATAATAATGGTGGAGAATGAATATATCTGGGGGAGGGTGGCAGTGTGGCACTAGGAAATAAAGACACTGGCCCATTTATTTGTCATTCGCACTAAATGCTTCTGGGACGATATATCTGACTGATGAAGATTATGCCTTTCACATATAAAATTAAATAAGAATATTTTGTTTTTTGTTGGTTTTGGCGGAAAGGGCGGGTTTTCTTGCAACCAAATAAAGCAATAATAGAATTATTCTTTCTTCTTTTAAAAAAAATGGGGCTTTGGAGAATCCCAATTGCCTCATGAGTGACAGCTGCAAATACTTTTAAAAGTGTTGAAAGGGAAGAAGAATCCAAAAGGACTCATAATGAGAAGGGAGAAATATTTGGAACGAAAGCTGGCAAGTGGCACGCCCTACAGTACAGTGAAGTTATTAAACCCTTAAGAAATTTAAAGCCAATTAAATCCCACCAACTCCCTTCATCTATGGGGCACCCCTTTGCCTTTTGAATTGTCAACCATAGCATCTCTTAATTAAAATTATGATACTACGGGTACGTGGGAGGGTATTATTAAGTAGGGTCAAGGAGTAAATTTATTAATAAAATTTTGTCTGAAGAGTGTTTGGTATAAATATGTTTTAGAAGAGACAAAAATATCAATGAATAATTAAAAAGGAGCATCCAGCACAACAGCCGTTAAATATGTACTAGCAGCGTTAAATTATAAGAAAAGAAAACCCCTAACGGCGTTAGTACGTATTTAACGGTTTTTGTGCTGTATGCCTCTTTTTAATTGTTTATTAGTATTTTTACCCCTTCTAAAACATATTTGTACCAGACACCAGGGTAATGAAACTAGGACCGGACACCGGAAACCAGCGAACCGGCCGGTAAACCGGTCCGGTTCCCGGTCCAATCCGGGTTACCTATTTTTTAAAAAAAAATTTTTAATTTTTCCTTTAGAATTTCATACTATAAGTCTAAAATTTTCAATTTTTCACCGGTTTGGCCCCGGTCTGACCCACTGACCCTTAACCCAGTACCCCAACCTGTTCAATACCCGGTCCGGGTTTTAATACCTTGCCAGACACTCCTCAGACAAAACTTCATTAATAAATTTGCTCCTTAACTCTACTAAGTATTGTTTTATACTTTTAACTGGTATTTCAACCTGTATCTAGTGTCTTTTTTATATCATATTATTAAATATCTAAGTAACTGATTCTCTAGTTTTAGGGATTATGGCTTCCGCTCTTGACACAAGTATCTTTTCCAGAATTCGAACCTAAAACTCAGAGAGATATAGTGGTCCTTACACCATTAAACCAATTTTATGTTGGTATAAGGGTATTTTATTTTAGATACCTTATTACTAAAGAATACATTAATTCTTTTCTGATCGTTTTTTTTAGAAACATGCATTAATTCTAAACCAACAAAACTATTCACAAGTATTAAGACAGGCTTTCATTTCCATGATCGTCTCACCCAAAATCACGTTTCAAACCTGACCTGAATCGTGTCCTGTGGTGTGTTTAGATTAACTTTTGATAATAATTTTTATGATTTACGAAATAAATATGTGAAAGGAGTTTTATCTTGACTTGCAAAAAATAACTTCTGAAATTAAGATTTGGGTGTTTCCCAAACACTAGCTTAATAGAATTGCGTGAGAAGAATGCACGAAGTTTTCAAAGAAGACGGTAGTGATTTACAGAAAATTATATATATAGACATACTGTTATTTGATGGTAATTGATTGGGAAATGACGGATTAGGGTTTTGTGGATGAAAGTGAAAGAGGTGAGCTGTGAATAGGATGGATGGAAGGTTATGGCCAGGTGATTAGGTTCTCGAGAAAAGGTTGACCCTTGAAAGCGATCATTAATATTATTTATTTTTGGATAATAAGTTTTTATTATGTAAGTTGAAATAAAATTTTTCTCACATACTTATCCCGTATACTGTGAATGACAATTTATAAACACTTATAAATCAAAAATAAACTATCTCATAAAATCTCACATCCTCCTAAAACACTTGCTTTTTATTTCTTTTAAAAAAAATTTCTATATATTCTAACTATTTTTTAATATAATATATATTTACTTAATTTGATTATATTAAGTAAATTACTTATTATGACATGTATTTTACTAGTTGATTTTTTTAGGGAACAGTAACATAAGTAAATTGAAAAAATATTGATAAATATAAAAGAAATGTCATATATTTAAAACAAATATTTACTCTCCAATTAAGTTATATATTAAGTAGGGTTAAGTAGCAAATTTGTCTCAAAAGTATGGGTCTAAGAGCAATTTTGCCCTGAAAATTTTTTGGGGATCAATTTCACCCTGAAAGTTTCAAAACGTAGCAATGTTGCCCTCTTCGGTTAAGTAACAAACGTTGACCGTTAAAAAATTAACGTTGACTGTTAATTTTTTAACGGAAAAGGGCAACATTGCTACATTTTAAAATTTCTGGGTCGAAATTGATCCCCAAAAAACTTTTAGAGCAAAATTGCTCATAAACCCATACTTCCAGGACAAATTCGCTACTTAACCCTGTTAAGTATTGTAGGGAGTATTTGTGTGTGTGATAGAGAATGAATTCTAAAGGAATAACAAGATTATAAAGTAGGGGTGGCGAGATTGGGATTGCTGGGATGAACATGTGACTATTAGAAGACAATATAAGATTCCTAATGAAAATATACAAAAAAGGATTCATATGGCATCTATTGAAGCAAAAACAGTAAAAAAAATTAGTAGATGATTCAAATATGGAAAAAAAAAATGTAGTTGGATGTGCCAATAGAGATGGTAAATTAGACCGTATAGATTTTTTTAAAAAAATGGTAGAGAAGCCAATATATATAAAATCCAATTCAATATCAATACTCTGTGTGTGTGTATAGTTGGATTGCGAGTTCTTTATAAATTTACATAAAAGTCTATGGTTATTTATACAGTATAAATTGTATAATTACGCAAATGCATATAAAAAAAGATATCATACAAAAAAAAATTACAGCAAGTCCTATCAGTCAGAAACCAAAAACCTTATAATTTTTATTGTCTAGTTATAAATATGTAGATAATTCAACAACATTGCCAAATTAACCTAATATTTAATAAAAGGATTACAATAATTTTTTTAGACAAAAATACTGATGAGATTATTTTTTAAAAATTTAAAATTTAAATATTAAAATACTAATATTATTCCGTATAAAATTTTATAAGAAATTTCTTAGGAAAATCCTAAAAAAATACCACTTTGATTTTAAAATCCTAAATTGATTTTATTAATAATAACAGTAATGAGATTGAAAAATAAAAAAATGGGATTAAAAACTCAAATTTTTGTCAAATTACTGATTTGAGATTTTAAAGTTTAAATGATATTTTTTTTAAATTTTTTCAAATTTCTTTGAGTTAAACTTTCTTAGTTTATTTTATATTTTTTTAACAAAATAAGCTGGCTCCTGTTGTCACGGCATTTGGAGACCGTCCCAACTTTCCCCGCCTGCCATCCCCACATCAAACCTCCCGAGTCCCATCCTCCATATCTCATTCATAAAGGAGCATCTCAGATAAAGACCATGGTAGCAAGTTAATTTCTGTTAGGGTTTAATGAAATTTGAAATTTTCCTATGCAGTGAAATTAATTTGTGAAATAAAAAGATAAAAATAACCTTTTAAAAATTAAAAGAGAAATAATTTAATTTGTAAATGACAAACATATCATGAATAAATGGAATAGCCTCATGAACAAATGGAATTAATTTTTTAACAAAAATATATTGGAGTATGATCAAGTCAAACTCCATTTATAAGTAGTGAATACATTGGGTTGAAAATAGGTCAGGCTCCTAACAGGGGCCTACGGCCTAATCTATATAAAGCCTAGTTTAGCCTATTTAATAAATAGGTCAGGCTTAAGCTTAAGCCTATTGTTAGGTCTATTTAGATAAGCAAGTCATATTTATTTTCATAAGGCCTAGCCTACAAGCCTGACCTATTTAAATTTTTTTAATTTATAATGTTATATAAGTATATATAATATCATCTAAATAATTTTATAAATTATTTATAAATCCACCAACTTAACTTTAATTGTAAGTTTCATATCACATCATCATTATACTCAACCATTACTTTCGTATCACTCATTCACCTTACCTCTCTTCTCCGCAATCACTTGAGATGACAACGCTAACTTATTCCCTTTCTCTTAATTTGGTTGTTCACTAAAGCACAATAATTGCTATGAGTTTATTTTAATTCCAAATGAAATATTATAATTTTAGTAAGAGGAGTTTGTGCAATTTAAGTGGGAAAAGTAAAATATGTAAATTCTATTTTTACATGTTGCTTGTTATACTTGGTTGATTTAAGAAAATATTTTAAAAAATATATCTCATTAGTCAACAGACAATTAGTTTTTCTTATTCCTATTTGCTCGAATTGTTGTCACTAGACATTATTCTCTTTTTCTTACTAAGCCCTAATATTATGACGAGAATGGATGTTAAGCTTTTAAGAATAAAGTAGGATTGTAAATAAATGTGAAGTGTTATATATGAATTTGGATGTATATACTTTAAAGGTTATTTAAAGGCATAAATTTTAAAAATGCCTTTAAACAGGCTTCAGGCCTTTTAAAGGCCCAGACACAGGCTCAGACCTAAAAAAAAGCCTACATGCAAGCCCAGACCCAAACTCAGGCTTTGAATCTCTATTGCAAGCCTAAACCTATTTAAGTAAAACCTAACCTAGCTTAGCCTATTTCTACCCATATGAACACAACATGAACAAGTAGAATTCCACTTTTTCATCAAGCACTTCCTGAAATTGTTCATAGAACTATTCCATTTATTCATAATGTGTTCGCTACTTTGTAAATAAAATTTGATTTGATCATGCTCCAATGTGTCCTTGTTAAGAAATCAATTTCATTTGTTCATAAGACTATTCCACTTATTCATATATAGGAGTATTCAACTTATTCATTATGTGTTCTTCGCTTACAAATCAGATTATTTTTTCTTTGATTTTTGAAAGGGTTATTTTTGCTTTTTTATTTCATAAATTAATTTCACCGCAGGGTCCACCAAACTTCAAACTACAGTGAAATTTCATATTGTTTGGACCTAATGGAAATTAATTTGCTGCAGTTTTATCTAAAATTTTCGTTTTATATAAATATTTGTATCATCCAAAACATGAACCAAACTCATGATATAAACAACGGTTTAGTTGGGATTTTGCTCGGAAGTTTTTGTTGTGTCAATGTTATCTAAGAAGTGTTAAAAAAAAGTAAAATCGCCCTGAATATTTACTATTATACAATAGTTTCTCTCATTCCTTACATAAGATTCAATTTTTTGAAGGGTTTTAATTCTTTTCGTTTGAGAAAAAAAACTTGCATTTTTAATATATTATATTATTTTTAACAAATTTTAATCAAGCTGTATAATTTAGTTATTTATAATTAAATTTATAAGAAAAGACAGAAGGGAGTACTAAAAAAATCTATATAAATAAGAATAATTTGCATTTGTAACATTCATTGTACTTAACAAATTTTAATTATATTCTTAATTTTGTCAATTCCATTATTCATCTTTCATTAAAAAGGATAGAGAGTATTGAAGTTGGCATATTAAATGTGGGTACTGAAAATGCTGGCGGCAATGGAATTCAATTAAGTAGCCTCCCAAACTTTTAATTATGTAAACCTTGACCCTATGCTTCATGTCCAACTGGGCTTCTTCTCCATTTCGAACTCTCCCGCTATTTAATTTTATAAGATACAATAATTTATATTTCAAAGCTTGCTGGCTTATACAATTAAAATAAATAAAAGCACTTTTTTTAAAGAAAATAAAGAACTTATATTTTTATTTTTGAAAATATTATTGAAAATAAAAAGCATCCCACGACAATGACAAAAATAAAGTAGGAGTATTATTTAAAAGAATCTCTTCTTCCCCGACATATGATCAAATAGAACCTTGACTTTTAATAAGAAAATGTACAATAAACTATGTTAGGTGATATGTTGTGTCTATCTATGTTTCATGGAGTTTATTTGTATAGGTCCTAACATTACTGGTTGGTGGTTTAGTGGATAAGAACTTGACCCATAATTCTGAAGCGTATGGATTATTTGTCATTCACACTAAATGCTTCTGGGACGACATATCTGACTGATGAAGATTATGCCTTTCACCTATAAAATTAAATAAGAATATATTTTTTTTTTTGTTGGTTTTGGCGGAAAGGGAGGGTTTTCTTGCAACCAAATAAAGCAAGAATAGAATTATTCTTTCTTCTTTTCAAAAAAATGGGGCTTTGGAGAATCCCAATTGCCTCATGAGTGACAGCTGCAAATACTTTTAAAAGTGTTGAAAGGGAAGAAGAATCCAAAAGGACACATAATGAGAAGGGAGAAATATTTGGAACGAAAGCTGGCAAGTGGCACGCCCTACAGTACAGTGATGTTATTGAACCCTTAAGAAATTTAAAGCCAATTAAATCCCACCTACTCCCTTCATCTATGGGGCATCCCTTTACCTTTGGAATTGTCAACCATAGCATCTCTTAATTAAAATTATGATACTACTGGTACGTAGGAGGGTAATACTAAGTATTGTTTTATACTTTCAACTGGCATTTCAACCGGTGTCTAGTGTCTTTTTTATATCCTATTAATAAGTATCTAAGTAACTGATTCTCAAATTTTAGGGATTATGATTTCCTCTCCTGACACAAATATTTTTTCCAAGATTTGAACTTAAAACTCAGAAAGATATAATGGGTCTTACACTGTTAGACCAATTTTATTTTGGTATAAGGGTATATTGTTTTGGATACCTTATTACTAAAGCATGGGTTAATTATTTTCTGATCTTTTTTTTTTTTAAGAAACATGCATTAATTCTAAACCAACAAAACTATTTATAAGTATTAAGACAGGCTTTCATTTCCATGATCGTCTCACCCAAAATCACGTTTCAAACCTGACCTGAATCATGTCCTAATCCAATTGCTTGTACTTAGTAAAGTTAATTGGATAAATCTATATTTGAACAACAATGATTAGGGTTAGTGGGAGAAAGTGGAAGAATTAAGTGCTGATTCGAAGGCAGGCCTTTTGTTATAGAATTGCGCGAGAAGAATGCAGGAAGTTTTCAAAGAAGACGGCAGTGATTTACAGAAAATTGTATATATATATATATATATATATAGACACACTGTTATGTGATGGCAATTGATTGGGAAATGATGGATTAGGGTTTTGTGGATGAAAGTGAAAGAGTTGAGCTGGGAATGGGATGGATGGGAGGTTGTGGCCAGGTGATTAGGTTTCTCGAGAAAAGGTTGACCCTTGAACGCGATCCTCCGCGACAAAATCTCACTTTCTCCTAAGATACTTCCTTTTTATTTTTTTTTCAAATTTTTATATACTCTAACTATTTCTTAAAATAATACATATTTATTTAATTTAATTATATTAAATAAGCTAGTTAATATGATATATATTTTTTAAAATGTCCTGACCATATTAAGTAAGTTAGTGTGTGTGTGTCTGTGTTCTCTAAAGGAATAACAAGATTATAAAGTTGGGGTGGCAAGATTGGGATTGCTGGGATGAGTATGTGATATAAGATTCCTCATGAAAATATCCAAAAAGGGATTCATATGGCATCTATTGAAGAGAAACAGTAAAATATTAGTATTTAAGATTATTCATATATGAAAAAAAAAAATGTAGTTGGATGTGCCCATAAAGATGGTAAATTAAACGGATTTGATTGCGGTCCGCTGCCTGTCCTTTTCTCCCAAAACTATACCGTTTTGGTGTAATTTGGGGGTAAATGAAAGGATGCTTTTTATTTTTATTTTTTTTAAAAAAATGGTATCTAGTATTTTAAAATGTTTTTTTGATGTATCTAATATTTTAAAATATTTTTTTAAGTAACATGTAGTATCCTAAAATAATTTATAATACTTTTAACCCTTTAAAATATTTTCTCAATTGTACCCAGTGTATTAATAGACTGATTGCAATTTAACCCTTAATGTATTTTTTCAGCTCCAAAAATCACTTTAAAATATTAGATACTGCTGAAAAAAAAATTTAGGGTGGGTGGAAATCAATCAATCAATATTCTAAGTTTTGAATGCTCTTTGCTACTAAGAAAAATACATTAATGGTACAATTGTAGTCAATCTCCTCAAATACTAGGTTCAACTGAACAAATATTTTAAAGAGTTAAAAGCACCGAAAAATATTTTAAAAAGTTAAAAACACCACAAAAATATTTTAAAGTAATTTTTAAAGCTGAAAAAATGCATTAAAGGTTAAATTGCAATCAGTCTCCTAACACATTGGTATAACTGAAAAAATATTTTAAGGCGTTAAAAGTATTAAAATTTATTTTATAATACTACATGTTACTTAAAAAATATTTTAAAATACTAGATACATCCAAAAAAATACTAGATATCATTTTTAAAAAATAAAAATAAAAATCAGCCCCTCATTTAAAAAACACCCCCCACAACACCAAAACCGCGTAGTTTTGGGAGAAGAGGACCGCATGGCAGCGAACCAGATCCAAATTATACCGTATAGATTATTTTTAAAAAAATGGTGGAGAAGCCAATATATATATAATCCAATTCAATATCAATACTCTGTGTGTATGTATAGTTGGATTGCGAGTTCTTTATAAATTTAGATAAAAGTCTGTGGTTATTTATACAGTATAAATTGTATAATTATTATACATATGCATATAAAAAAAGATATTATATAAAAAAAATTTACAGTAAGTCCTATCATTCATTAACCAAAAACCTTACTTTTTATTGTCTAGTTATAAATATGTAGATAATTCAACAACATTGCCAAATTAACCTAATATTTAATAAAAGGATTACAATAATTTTTTTAAACAAAAATACTGATGAGATTACTTTTTTAAAAATGTAAATTTTAAATATTAAAATACTAATATTATTCTGTATAAAATTTTATGGGAAATTTGATTGAGTTAAACTTTCTTAGTTTCTTTTGTTCTTTTTTTAAACCAAATAAAAAGGTGAAAGTGAAGTATGCTCCATCTGGCCAAAAAAAAAAAAAGAAGTATGTTCCATGCTTTGTGCAGTGTCGCCAGCTGGCTCTTGTTGTCACGGCATTTGGCGACCGTCCCAACTTTCCCTGCCTGCGATCCCCACATCAAACCTCCCAAGTCCTATCCTCCATCAACTTTATATAATTTCTGTTCGGTTTTAATGAAATATGAAATTTCCTTGCTGTCCAGTGGTGCAGTGAAATTAATTTGTGAAATAAAAAGATAAAAATAAATTTTTAAAAATTAAAAGAGAAATAATTTGATTTATAAATGGAAAACATATTATGAATAAGTGGAATAATTTCATGAACAGGTGAAATTAATTTTTTAACAAAAACACATTGAAGCATGATTAAGTCAAAGTCCACTTACAAGTAGTGAACACAACATGAACAAATGAAATAGTTGAACAAATAGAATTCTAATTTTTCACCGAGCGCTATCATGAAATTGTTTATAGTATTATTCTAATTGTTCATGATGTGTTTGCTACTTTGTAAATGAAATTTGACTTGATTATGCTTCAATATGTTCTTGTTAAGAAAGTATTTTACTTATTCATAGGATTATTCCATTTATTTATATATAAGAGTATTTCACTTTAGTCATGATGTGTTCTTCACTTATAAATTGGGTTTTTTTTAAAGGGTTATTTTTACTTTTTTATTTCACAAATTAATTTCACTGCAAGGCTCACCGAACTACAATGAAATTTCATATTTTTTGGACCTAATGGAAATTAATTTGCGGCAGTGATCTTTATCTAGAGTTTGCCCTTTATATAAATATTTGTATCATCCAACACATGAACCAAAGTCATGATATAAACAACGGTTTAGTTGGGATTTTACTCAGAAGTTTTTGTTGTCTCAATGTTATTTAAAAAGTGTTAAAAAAAAAAGGAGCAAAATCGCTTTGATTATTTACTAGGATACAATAGTTTTCTCGTTCTTTACATAAGATTCAAGATTTTGAAGGGTTTTAATTCTCTTCGTTTGAGAAAAAAAACTTGCATTTTTAATATATTATATTATTTTGAACAAATTTTAATCGAGTTGTATAATTTAGTTATTTATAGTTTATAAGAAAAGACAGGAGGGAGTACTAAAAAAAATCTATATAAATAAGAATATTTTTAAGAATAATTTGCATCTGTAACATTCATTGTACTTAATTAAACAAATTTTAATTATATTCTTAATTTTGAGAATTCGATTATTCATCTTTCATTAAAAAGGATAGAGAGTATTGAAGTTGGCATATTAAATGTGGGTACTGAAAATGCTGGCGGCAATGGAATTCAATTAAGTAGGCTCGCAAACTTCTTTTTTTTTTTTTATAGTACATGAAAAACTACAAAAAAAATCTCAGAAGCTATCCTCCTGAGTCAACATACTGTCTCAACCTATTTTCATCATTAAGTAATAAGCTCTTAATAACTTCGGGCGGCGAATTAGTTATATGGAGCTCCATCGCCATCTTCCAAGCTTCCTTTGTCATAGCATCTGCAACTGTATTAACATCTCGAGTACAATGTAACATTTCCACTTCCCAGTCTCAATCTATCAACGTGCGAGCCTCCTCGATAAGATGAAAATCTGGGTATTCTTGAGGCACCAAGGTATGAATCAGTTCCATGACTTCAGTACAATCACTCTCAATCAGAATTTGTCTGTATCCTCTATCCCATGCAAGCTTAAAACCCCATAATACACCCCAAGCTTCAGCAGATGCCACCGTCCCTTGGCCAATCCGATACATAAACCCTAGTAAAAACTCACCATTATGATCTCGCATTATACCTCCACCAGTGCACGTCCCTAATATGTCACTCCTGGATCCATCAGTATTAATTTTCACCCACCCAGACGGAGGTGGCTTCCAATGGGGGCAACTTCCGTCCTCGTTATGGTTTTTAAACAGGCCTGTATTACCCCATGCTAAGCATGCCCGAGCACGAGCTAAAATGGCCTTTGTACTCCAAGTATTGTTGTTAAAGCAGCGATCATTACGAGCCAACCAGATATTCCTACATAAGATCGTAAACCAAAGACGAAACTCGAATCCTTGAATTACGTCCTTTCTCTCCATACACCATGCAAGCCAATCATTCCTACCAAACATACCAAAAAATAGATCACGCCAATCCTCCGGTAAGAAACTATTCCAGAATTCAGAAGTGACTGGGCAATCTCGTAGAACATGTAGTATTGACTCGTGTTAGCCGTTTAGCTTTACCGCAAGCGTACGGGTCGCAAGTAATATAAAAAGATCGTTCCCACGAGGACTATGACAAAAATGAATTAATTATCTCAATTAAGTTATCAATCAGATTAAGTGAGAATGTTTGGAAAGAAATTTTATACTAAAAAATTAATTAATTAAATCGAGAACTTCAAGACAGGAGGAACCTAGGATTATCTATCCCCTATTTATTTCATGAACTAATTAATTTACCCTCAATAAGCAATCAAATGAAGATATGTATTTGTCTAAGATTCAAAAGTATTCGATAACGCTCTCTCGAATCAAAACCAAATATTTATCCTAATAAACTAATCAATCTCTTGTATTAATTTATAAGGACTAACTTTAAACACCAATCTTAATCTGACAATGTTAGGTTAGTAACTATATCTCTATGATACTAACAAACAATCCGTTTAATATACCTAAACTTCAAGTCTAACATGATTTTACCCAAGTTCTACACTTAAATTATCTTTCTCAAGATTAATTTTAAATGAACAAAACAACTAAATAGTGATCAGGCATTTAGAGGCATTAAGAGCAAGATAAAATCAATACAAAAATTTATTCGTTGCAAAAAGAGAGTAAATAAATAATTCAATCCATAAATAGGTTCAAGAAAATCCTAGAACGAGAAAATTAGCTACTCATGTTCATCAACAAATCAAAACCATAAATAATAATTGTGTTCATATCAGAAACTAAAAAAAAGGAGAGAAGAAAATTAATGGAAAACCAAATTTTAAAGCTCCAAATCTCTTTGAATCTTCAAGCCCCAGTTTCCTAAAACTCTGCTTCTCTTTCTCGTCTCTTCTCCTCGTCCGGCTTCTGTGTGCTCAGCTCCTCGGATCTGTCTCGGCGTCTCAGCTATATCTCTTCTCCGTCTCAGCTTTCGTCTCTGCTGTATCCGCGTTCTGTGTCCGCTCTGTCTCGACGTGCTGTGCCTCCAGATATATTTTCATGCGTCTCCGCGTTCCCCTTTTAATAGATGTATTTTAGGGCTCCTTGTTCTTGCGGGTTTCACGCATAATTGAAGATATGATATATCCATATATCATATATTATCAGATCTGCATCTTCATATTTGCTTTTTCCACACGTGGGCCCACGTTTCTGGCATGATCTTGAATATTCAGCGGCTCTTTATCAAAACTTTCCATCTCTTCCAATATAATAATATATATATATATATATATATATATACACGTATATAGAATTTTTCCCATGGACTAAATCTGTGAGTTGTGACGTAAATCTTGGCCATATTGCTTTCATTCTTTAATCCATGTGGGTCCGACCCATTATATATATATATATATATATATATATATAATTCTTTTCTTATTTTTTTCTTCTATCATCAAGCTCATAATATCTCTCCTACAAAATAAAATAGGATATGAGTAGATTCTCTGTTAAAATTTCTTATTATCCTATTATTAATGAAAAGATAGAAAAATATATAAACTATAATTAAATAGGTATAAAATATTAATAAATCCAGTGAATATATTCAAAATATATACCTATTTAATTATAAAATATATACTTATCAAACTCCCCCACACTAAATCTTTTGCACTCCTGGGCAAAGAAAAATTGATCTTGAAAATAGGTTGAAGAGGGAAGAGAGATAAATTGAATTAACTAAGAAACTGCAAGAACTTAAGTAAACATACCATAGGAACTAAGTGTGCAATATGGGTTGTCAAAAAAAATTTATATTAAGATATGAGGTTTAACAGGATTAAATCCAGGTAAAATAGTCACACAATGGTATAAAGTGTATCACTCAACTAGCTAGCATATGGGTTATTTTTCGCTCAGTTCACTTGTTCAATCACCCTACCATAGGCTTGTAATAGTTCTAATTTTCCACCACCATTCACATGTGCATTCAAAAATCAGGAGGACTTTATGGCTTGTAATGTTGGAATATAGGCTACATGGAGTAGATGATGTATACTAAGCAATATGCATGTAGATCATGTAATACAAATAATTTAATATAATAGTGATATGTGTGCTATTCTTCAAGATTCAAGAAGGGTATTCTTTCTCTCTATATTTTTTTTTCTTTTTCTTTTTTTTTCATCTTGAGCTTGTTGTAGGTTCCCTTTTGACGCGACCCTGCACATGGGTGATGCAGCACCGGTTACTTAGTTACTCCAACAAGTGCCTCAAGAGGCTTTTAGCCCAACTCATAGCCCTCTTTGACTTCACCATTTGACGCGAGTGCCAACATTGGTGATGAAGTGCCCCCGGTTACTAAGTGAGGTCGAGAGAAGCCATTGGAGTTGTGTTGTTTTTTTTTTCTTTTCTTCTTCTTCTTCTTCTTCTTTTTTTGAAATACCCTCCAACATAAAGCACTAATAGCAACAATACCACATCTTGTGATTTGATAACATGGTCAAACTACTGTAATAATGATGGTACATGCATATTAACTTAATATATATATGATAGATGAAAAGAAAAAAAATTGATGGGCTCAAAGGGGTAGCAATGGATGAAGTGTTTGTAGCTTGTGTTTAGGATTCAAGGGTATAAAAATGAATGCCTCTATCCTATTAAAGAATTGCACATGTATTAGGTAGCAGTGAAAAGAAATAAGACAAGTTCTGAAGAGTAAGTTGATACAAGTGAAATATCACACTAGAATTGAATGTTTTAGGCTCAAATTTCCTTCCATCAGGGCTATACTATCTCACCCAATTTAATCAAGTTAAACAATATATCATCATATAAATTGCAATATATGTAATCAACTTCCCTTCATGCAACTAGTAACTAAGCTATATCTATTCAATTTCAACAATCTCAAAATCAAGACAAAGTACCTCTATTCCCTTCATTATATTTTTTTTTGAAAAAAATTGCCAATTGAATTGTGAATCCTAATTCTCTCCCCCACACTTAAATCAAACATTGTCCTCAATGTTGCAAAAATTAATAAAGGAGAAAGAAACTAGTACTCCCCTGGTTTAGGTCTCAGATTCTGATGTAGATTTATTCCTCTGATGTTTCAAAATTGAAGGAGAAAAGAGTGCACGAGCCATAACTTGGAGCTGCGAGATGAGCGATCACCCTAAAGCCTGAATAACAATAAGAAAAAGAAAAGAAAAAAAAAATAGTAAATGAAAATCAAATCATTGGGTTGCCTCCCAACAAGCGCTAAGTTTATAGTCTTCAGCCAGACTATGGCAACATCTCAAGATTCAACTGTTAGAGGTAATGTAGTGGTTTGACGGTCCACTTCACCACCCCAATAGTGCTTCAATCTTTTCCCATTGACTTTGAATTTCTCTCCACTTTTGCCTTCCAACTCTACTGTGCCAGGATCAAACACTTGAACCACAATGAATGGTCCAGACCAACGAGATTTTAGCTTTCCTAGAAACAACCTCAGCCTGGAATTATACAAGAGCATCTGTTGTCCTGGATCAAAGGCCTTGAATATGATCTTATCATACCACTTCTTAGATGATTCAAATTGCATTCGTCCTTCAGGACAAGGAATTGATGCATCCATGATAGCTTTACATTCCTCTATTATAAATTTTTCTGAATCAATCTCAGGTATCACAGCTTCAAGTGGTTTATTAGTCATAACTTGTTTACATTCATTTTGTACCACAGGATCAAGCATATCAATGAAAAAACAATCTTCTGGAATATTATGAGATTTAATCAACGGAGTCATATTGAAGGTGACCTGCTCATCAGCTACTCTCATAGTTAACTCACCTTTCTCTACGTCAATCAATGTTCTTGCTGTTGCCAAAAATGGTCTCCCTAACAGCAAAGGTAATTCTTTATCTGCCTCAAAGTCCAGTACAATGAAGTCTGCTGGAAAGATAAACTTGTCAACCTTCACTAATACATCTTCAATGATTCCACGAGGTTGAGATAGACTTCTATCAGCAAATTGAAGGGTAACCGTCGTTGGTCGAGCTTCACCTAATCCCAACTGGTTGAAGACAGATAAAGGCATGAGGTTAATACTAGCTCCAAGGTCACACATTCCTTTTCCCAAGAATTTATCTCCAATATGGCAAGGAACAGAAAAACTCCCAGGATCTTTTAACTTTGGAGGCATCTGCTTAATGATATCAGTGAAGCTCTTAGTCACAGCAACTGTCTCAAACTCACTGAATCGTCGCTTCTTAGATAGAATATCCTTCATAAACTTGGCATATTTAGGCATGTGTTCTAAAGCTTCAGCGAATGGAATGTTGATGTGGAGTTGCTTAAATATCTGAATGAACTTCTTGAACTGCGAATCTTCTTGATGTTTCTTAAGTCGCTGAGGGAATGGTGGTTGAGGCACATATTTTAAAGGAGAAGTGCATGTCTTCTCCTTATTTTCATCTATTTTCTCAAGAGCAACAGATTGCTCTCTAGCCACCTCATCAATATCTGTCTGTATTTCATCTTCTTGCCTAGTAGTAACCTCATTACTTGCACTCTTTTTCTTTCCACTTTGGCTAGGAATGTCAGCTAGTTGCTTTCCACTTCTCAAGGTTATTGCTTTGCAATCTTCCTTACTATCTCTTCTAGGATTAGGAATAGTGTCACTGGGTAGACTATTCCTACTGAATGTGTTCATTTGAGATGCTATTTGGCCCACTTGTATCTCAAGATTTCTGATAGAGGTATCATGAAGATTAACCTTGCTTATTATACCTTCTTGGCTCTTAAGAATCTGCCTCAAGAGTTGGTTTGTCTCTGAATCACTTTCTCTAGATTTTTGTTGTTGCTCAAAACCTGGTGGTGCCATTGGCTTGCTAGCATAGTGATTAGGTGGATTTTCACTTGGTCCATTCTTCCAAGAGAAATTTGGATGATCCCTCATACCTGGGTTGTAGGTGTTAGAATAGGGATTGCCACGAGGATATCTTTGATTGTTGTTCAAGTAATGGACTGTCTCCATAGTATGTGGGCAATCTTCATAAGAATGTGCTTCTCCACAAGTTTCACAAGAGAGGCGTGAGGCCTGGATAGCGTGAATACCCTTGGAAGATGTCTTCTCTATCTTCATTTCAAGTTGATCAAACCTCTTGGCCATAGCTGCAAGTTGAGTGGCAATATCTTTAGACACACTAGAAGCATTGGAAGTATTTGGCTCTTTATAAGTCCTGTACCCAGAGCGTGCTTTATCGGATTGTTGCAAATTGCTAAAAGCAATTTCATCATACAACTTTAATAATTCGGACACTTTCTTCTTGCCAATCCCACCATTGCAAGCATTCTCGACCAACGAAACGGTAGGACCATCCAATCCAGCCCAAAAAGCTTCCAATAACACATAAGTCTTCTGCTCATGATTAGGACAGTTGCGCCACATTTCTTTGAATCTCTCCCATGCCTCATGAAAGAGTTCACCTGGTTCTTGTGCAAAGCCCAATAATTCAGCTCTTTGCACTGCTCGTTTACCCCTTGGAATGAATCTTGCTTTGAATAGAGAAGCCAGGGTGTCCCATGTAGAAATAGATTTGGGAGGTAAAGCTGTGAGCCAAGCTGTTGCCTTTTTATCTAGAGATATGGGGAAGAGTCTCAATCTCAGTGCATCAGAAGACACTCCTTGCTGTTTGAAATTTTCACACATTTGAACAAATTTTGTCAAATGCTCAATTGGGTCTTCATTCTGATTTCCTGTGAATGTACCAATCATCTGGAGCATCTGCAGCATAATTGGCCTCACCTCAAAATTTCTAGCAGTAATAGCTGGGAATTGAATGCTAGATTGATAGGTGGTGCTCTCCTGTTCCATATATTCATCCAAAGTACGATCCATATCCTCGTCAGTAGGGTGTGCCATGATCTTTGGATCAGGTGACGTCGGTTCTTCTGATGATTCTGATTCAAACTTAAGTTCCTTTTCTTCAGAATGATGCTCGTCGTCTAGGTTGTTAGGGTGGACTACCAATGTGCCACTCATATGTCGAGAGGTACCTGTAAATCCAAACAACAACCGAGGAATATCAAATTTATAAAAGAAAAAATCAAGAAAAGAAAGAAAATATTCAAACGTGATTAATCACACAATTAAGATAACTAGTTCAATGAGCTTTTTGCCAAAGTCCCCGGCAACGGCGCCAAAAACTTGTTAGCCGTTTAGCTTTACCGCAAGCGTACGGGTCGCAAGTAATATAAAAAGATCGTTCCCACGAGGACTATGACAAAAATGAATTAATTATCTCAATTAAGTTATCAATCAGATTAAGTGAGAATGTTTGGAAAGAAATTTTATACTAAAAAATTAATTAATTAAATCGAGAACTTCAAGACAGGAGGAACCTAGGATTATCTATCCCCTATTTATTTCATGAACTAATTAATTTACCCTCAATAAGCAATCAAATGAAGATATGTATTTGTCTAAGATTCAAAAGTATTCGATAACGCTCTCTCGAATCAAAACCAAATATTTATCCTAATAAACTAATCAATCTCTTGTATTAATTTATAAGGACTAACTTTAAACACCAATCTTAATCTGACAATGTTAGGTTAGTAACTATATCTCTATGATACTAACAAACAATCCGTTTAATATACCTAAACTTCAAGTCTAACATGATTTTACCCAAGTTCTACACTTAAATTATCTTTCTCAAGATTAATTTTAAATGAACAAAACAACTAAATAGTGATCAGGCATTTAGAGGCATTAAGAGCAAGATAAAATCAATACAAAAATTTATTCGTTGCAAAAAGAGAGTAAATAAATAATTCAATCCATAAATAGGTTCAAGAAAATCCTAGAACGAGAAAATTAGCTACTCATGTTCATCAACAAATCAAAACCATAAATAATAATTGTGTTCATATCAGAAACTAAAAAAAAGGAGAGAAGAAAATTAATGGAAAACCAAATTTTAAAGCTCCAAATCTCTTTGAATCTTCAAGCCCCAGTTTCCTAAAACTCTGCTTCTCTTTCTCGTCTCTTCTCCTCGTCCGGCTTCTGTGTGCTCAGCTCCTCGGATCTGTCTCGGCGTCTCAGCTATATCTCTTCTCCGTCTCAGCTTTCGTCTCTGCTGTATCCGCGTTCTGTGTCCGCTCTGTCTCGACGTGCTGTGCCTCCAGATATATTTTCATGCGTCTCCGCGTTCCCCTTTTAATAGATGTATTTTAGGGCTCCTTGTTCTTGCGGGTTTCACGCATAATTGAAGATATGATATATCCATATATCATATATTATCAGATCTGCATCTTCATATTTGCTTTTTCCACACGTGGGCCCACGTTTCTGGCATGATCTTGAATATTCAGCGGCTCTTTATCAAAACTTTCCATCTCTTCCAATATAATAATATATATATATATATATATATATATACACACGTATATAGAATTTTTCCCATGGACTAAATCTGTGAGTTGTGACGTAAATCTTGGCCATATTGCTTTCATTCTTTAATCCATGTGGGTCCGACCCATTATATATATATATATATATATAATTCTTTTCTTATTTTTTTCTTCTATCATCAAGCTCATAATATCTCTCCTACAAAATAAAATAGGATATGAGTAGATTCTCTGTTAAAATTTCTTATTATCCTATTATTAATGAAAAGATAGAAAAATATATAAACTATAATTAAATAGGTATAAAATATTAATAAATCCAGTGAATATATTCAAAATATATACCTATTTAATTATAAAATATATACTTATCAACTCGCGTGAAATATGACATATTTCACAAGTCCCCGAGGGGTGACTACCACGATGGAACCGCACCATGTTTGTCATTAAGCGGCCATGAAGGCACAGCCACAAGAAAGTACGATACCTTTGAGGGACCTTCATTTTCCAAACACATCTCCACCTGTATTTATTATGGGGGCATGGGGTACCCACGATGTATTTATAGGCAGAGCTGAGGGAGAAAATTCCATCAGAAGACCATCTCCATGACGGGAAATCCTCCCCAATTCGCTGACGTATATTGACGTGGCTGATAGCTGTACATACATGTCTTGGAAGTAGGTAATCAAACTTACTCATATCCCACTGTCCGGATGGAGTGATGCGGTTAGCTACTCTCCATTCAGTAACATCTCTAGGTAATGCTTGGATTGCCAAACCCTGAAGCTTGTCCAAGTGTGGCACCTACACGTCATTCCAGAAAGAAATATTCTCACCATTAGTAACTCTCCATGTTATACTATCTGTGACCTTCTTCTAACTATTACGGATACCCCTCCACGTCCTTGACTCTGACCTGCGCTTCTCAACTTTAGGAATAATATCATCGCCAGCTTTATATTTTTCTCGCAAGAACCTAACCCAGAGCGAATCTCGTCTATTAATCATACTCCATCCAAGCTTCATCATAAACGCTTGATTCTGGTAACGAGTCTTCCTAAGACCTAGTCCTCCATCTTCCTTACGTGCACACACCAAATCCCAAGATACTAGATGAGGTTTTCTGCTGGTTAAGCTACTACCCCAGAGGAAATTACGACATCGTTTATCAATTTCATCACAGGTTCCGAAAGGAAGAGGCACTGTCTGCATAGCATAATAAGGCATAGCTGGTATTACAGAAGACATTAGAGTATTCCTAGCCGCCATCGATAACATGTTTGACTTCCAGTTGGCCAAACGAGTATCCATCTTATTCAGGAGAAAATTATATGTTGCCTTAGAACTTCGATCATGTAATAAAGGCGTTCCCAGGTATTTCCCTAGATTCGACGTCGGAGTAAAATTCAAGAAATCGCTTATTTCTTTGCACTTGATATGATTCACGTTTCTTGAGAAGTAAATTCTTGACTTTCCAGCATTCACTTTCTGGCCTGAAATGTCACAGAAGTCATCCAGGATGGCCTTCACAACCCCCCGCGTGGTCTAGATCTGCTTCTGCAAACAAAATGAGATCATCAGCGAAAAAGATATGAGATACGGGAGTACCTCATTTGGAGAGCCTAAATGGTTGCCATTCACCCTCTCCTACAACTGTTTGTATGAGATGCCCCAACCTTTCCATCATGATAACAAAAAGATACGGTGATATTGGGTCACCCTGTCGAACCCCACGTGAAGGGAAAAATATATTAGTAGCTTCACCATTCCAAAGCAGTTGCATTTGTGACGTTGACATGCAAGCTTGAATAACTTTAAGAAGATAGTCAAGAATCTTGAGTTCCCTTAAGCAGTTAGATATAAAACTCCATCTGACATGATCATAAGCTTTCTCCAAATCGATCTTAATGGCCATGAAACCATTTTTCCTCTTTAATGACTTCATAGAGTGAATGATCTCTTGTACTAGGATAATATTGTCTGAGCTCTGGCGTCCTTTCACAAAACTGCACTGATTCGGGGCTATCACTAAAGGCATGACTGCCTTGAGTCTATTTGATATAACCTTCGTAACAATTTTGTACACAACATTGCAAAGACTTATGGGGCGGAAATCTCTAATCGTCTCAGGATGTTCCACTTTCGGTATGAGTACTATATGAGTAGCATTGATTTGTTGTACCCACATAGGAGCATTAAAGACTCGTTTAACTAAGTCAAGCACTGACGGTCCTACCGTCTCCCATTGGCTCTGATAAAATAACAGATTGAAACCGTCTGGTCCTGGTGCTTTCAATGGCCCCATATCAAACAAAGCACGTCTAATCTCGTGATCTTCAACCATTCTCCCCAGAATTCGCATATTCACATCGTCAATTTCAGGATAAGTGCATCCGAATACCAAGGATCCATTATATATTTGGTTCTCAGTGTATAAACTTTCAAAAAACTGGCTTCCTATTCTCATAATAACTGCCGCATCATATGTCCATTCCCCAGAGTCTAGCTTCAAGGCCTCTATTCTATTCCTTCTTCGTCTGTCGTTAGCCACTGAATGGAAATATTTGGTATTACGATCCCCATCAACATACCAGTTAGTTTGAGAATACTGTAGCCACATAACTTCTTCCCGTGCCAAAAGCTTTTCAAGCTCGGCCCATAGCTCCGCTCGTAATTTTTCAAGATACTCCAAGATACCTACTGAAGCTATCTTTGCATTAATCCCATCTAACTGTCGATATAAACTTTCTTTCATATAGGAGATGTTACCAAAAACCTCCTTATTCCATAACCTCAAATCCTCAGTAAACTGTTTTACGGAACTGCACCAGTCGCCTCCCACCCCCCATTGAGACTATACAAAAAGCTTAAAATCATCATGCATGACCCAGGGTGCAAAAAATCTAAAAGGCCTTCGATTCTTTGTAGTAAGAACATGAGATTCAATATCAAGAAGCACCGAACAATGATCAGATTAATATTTTGGCAAATGAGTCACTGTGGCATTAGGATTTTCTGTAAACCAGCAATTATTCACCAAGGCCCTGTCAATTCTGCTCTGGCTAGTCAAATTGCCCCATGTAAATCGAGGTCCACTAAAACCAATATCAAGTAATTCGCTACCCAATTGCCAATTTCGGAATGACCCATCAATACCAGTATTCTCCCTGAGTTTCTTACTCCAGCGCTCTTCAGAACATGAAACAGCATTGAAATCTCCAATCACAACCCAACCTCCAACAATCGATTGTTGAAAACCCTCAAGAGTGGGCCATAACTGGCCTCTAATAACCATATTAGGATGGCCATACACCACAGTAAGCGCCCACTCTTCACTTGTGCCTTTGTTAACCATTCCATGAACAAATTGATCACCAGAACAAGTCACAGAAAAATTAAATGTAGAATCCCAAAATAACCAAATACCTCCACTAAAGCCCCGAGCTTCTACCACGTACGTATTCGTCCATCCCAGTTTCCTAGCAATGAGGTTGGCTTTCATCCCTACCTGCCTGCTCTAACAGAGCAAAGAGATTAACACCATGTTTGACAACAACATCCCTAAGTAATCTGCAAAAAGAGGCACCACCGGTACCCCAAGTATTCCAAGTCATAATAATCATTAAAAACTTAATAAAAAAGAAAAACAGCACAACCAAACCAGGCATTATTGAGACATCTGTCCCTCCTGAACCTCACCAACACCATGCATCACCATATCATCATCCGCTCTGAGTAGATTAATTCGGGTTTCAAAAGTCTCCTTTCCTTCTGCACCTGGGTCAAGAGGATTGAAGGCTTTTTGGCGGATAGTGGAACGATTAGGATCTATTTTAATAACGTTATTAGTAATTCCTAACCCCACATCCCTACTTGAATTGCGCAACGGTCCTGCTTCTTTAGTTGATAGCTGAGAATTCAACATATAATATTCCCCTTGTGTCTTCGTTTGTTGCTTTTTCTGGCCCATACTCAAGCTTCCTTTGGAAATTCCCTCCTCAATCCCCTTCTTCTTAGCTTCTTGGTTCCCTTGAGTTTTATTCAACTTAGTTAGCTGCCCAACACTATTCACAGTATCACAATTTCTCTCATTTTTCCCTACAATCAAAGTATCTGATCCATTATTCCCCTTGCTCCCTTTATTTAAATCAAGTAGATGACCAGATTTCCCCCTTGATTCCCGCGATCTTTCTGTTGGCTTTGAACTAACACTAAATTTCCCCTGCTTTGCACTGTCACCATAACCTCCATCATTAATTCCTATATCTTCAGAATTAAGAGCATCAAATCGTGATCCTCCTCCCATATTTCGAGAATTTAAATCACGTCTAGATTCACACCCATAACTGCCATTCCCTGTGTTCGAGATCCATTGACCCCTTCTGTAACCCCCTTCCCACCTGAGGCCGAGATTAAGTTCTTAAACCCATAATTAAGTTGTAATTAGAGACCATAATTCAAGTTGGGACTTATCAAAGAAATCTTTTGCCCAAAAATTGGATTTGCAAAAACTTTTCTACACTCAATTACAATGGTCTCCTATTCACATTTTAATACAATATGGCCTGAACAGGTAGATTCCATTTACAATTATCAGAGTGCAAATAAGTTCCCGACTCACTCGGGTTCCATTCATAATAAAAGGGATTTACACAAGGCACAAAGCCTACCATTCATACCCTTTTACTTGGGGATTACACGAAATCCACTATATACAATTCCAAAATATACAATGATAACCATAAACTCCAAAATATACTCCTAAACAGGAGCTCTAACTACTCTTCGTCGCCCGCTTGCCTTTCGATCCTTCAGCCCTGTCTAAAATGGTTAATTTTGGGAGAGTGAGATTCTAAAGAATCCCCGTAGTAACAAGTCAATCATATAATGTACAACAATAATGCATGTAATCAAATCATCATCCACACAAGCAACTACAACGGTAGTTGCAGCGGCATTGGTTAGTATGACACATGTCATCCCTGACGATTGCTCACGCTGAATTGCTCACGTTGTATTGCATCACAACAATCAACACAGTATAATTCACCACAGCTGGGATCCATATAAAGCATATCATATTCGCAAGCCACATAGGCAAGATACACACACACAGCCCACGGCTGGTTTTCACATACGCCGCCCCCACGGGTCGGATTCACAAAGATCCATGTCAATTACGACGGCAGTCCAACGGCCGACTAGAGATGACCACTGTCACTCCCTATACGGCTCACGCTGACCTGCTCGCGCCGTAATGGACCATGGCACACATTTCACAATTTTAATGATAAGATATGCATGCCAAAACATCATACAAGATATGAGAGAAAAGTCACTACCTTGATCCTTCCGTGCGTGTCCTAACGCCGGTCTCTCCCGAGGAAGGCAAATGTCAAATCCTATGTTCACAATTAGGGACGAAGAGTTATTCTCTATTCCAAGACTTAATCCACTTTATAATACTTAATTGGTTATCATTATTGCTCTTTTAGAGTCATTAAATACCCCTAACAAAACTCCTAAAGGGTAGGAAGAACTATCCCAAAGATCCCCTTTTGGAAGCACAAAACTGAGATTTTACACTGTTTCACTCGAGCACAGATGACAATGCTCGAGCACAAGTACGGACATCACTCGAGCACAAATGCTCTCACTCGAGCATTGGTACGGACAGCACTCGAGCACAAGAGAAAGTGAGACCGCGAGTGAGCACCCGAGAGCACAAAGAAACCTTCAGGAACCGGCTCACTCGAGCACAAAATCCTCACTTAAGCACAAGGCCAAATGCCTCACTCGAGCACCCGCGAGAGAAGTTCAGGAAGTGAGGACCCGAGAGCACACCAAGCTCTCCAAGCACAAGATCACTCGAGCACAGCCATATGTGCTCGAGCACACAACTCACACCCGCGAGCACCTCTCTCACCCGCGAGCACACCTCCCACCTGAAGCACAACCTCACTCGAGCATGACCCCCAGTGCTCGAGTGAGAAGGCTATGCTCGCGAGTGTCAGAGCACACTCGTGGCATCCACCAGCAAGTGAAGACCCGAAAGAAATCCTTCACTCTGAACTCCCCCTATCACTCGAGTAGACCATGCTTGCTAGAGCATGTTCTTTCCTCACTCGAGCACAAAGCGATGTGCTCGAGCATTGCTCATGAAAACCCAGACGAACTCGAAGCACAAAGGGGAAAAACCTCATATCACTCGAGCAGAGTTCATCCCTGCTCGGGTGAAACTCATCCCTCACTCGAGCAGACCCCTTCTGCTTGGGTGATATTCATCCTTCACTCGAGCAGACCCCTCTCTGCTCGAGTGAATCCCACAGATAGCAGAAAACGCAGAAACAGAGGCACTTTCCCTCACACTTGCCCAATTGCTTCCTATGGACTCAAAACTCAACCCAAAGCCATTCCCACACAAAAACACCCAACAAACTCAATGGAATACTCAAAATCATCAAAATCCTATTCCATTATCATGCTTTGGGTTTTGGGCATCAATTTCAATAATACACCAATCTTAACCAAACTTTATATTTCCATTACCAATCAATCTATCTATCATAAACTCATTCCAAAACACCATTCTCATGCCAAAAACATACCAAATGAACAGTGGCATCCAATTTTCGGATTCAAGCCAAAATTTCCAGAATTTATAAACTACTTCAAATGGTATGAAACTTAGATAGATGGATTAGTTTCACTCACCTTAACAACTTCTCCAAAGAGAGTTCTTGATCCACCAACAATCAATTTTTGTGTGATCACCAACCACAACCAAATGGCCAAACTACACATACCAAAATGAAGTCCATCACTTAAGGATCAACATTAAGGAAGTGAGTTTGAGCAAATGAGATCATTTACCTACTCAAATCACAAGCTTTTCCTTCTTCCTTCCTTCCTTGCTTCAGCGAAAGAGAGAGAGAGCACGAGAGAGAGAGAGAGATGGGATGAAGAGATGGAGTGAGAGAGAGGAAAAGTGGACCTTTGTCCTCTTGTGTCTTCATCCGATGGCCACCACAGTGCCACATGTCAGCATCTCCTTCATTCCCTCAATAAGCTCACACAAGCTTAACACACTAGATTCCGACCCTCGGTCAAGGAAATCTCAACTCTTGATCTTAAATACCACACATATGCAATAATATTTCCAATTTCACTAATTATGACATTAATTAATATTGTCATAAAATACATAATAATCCCAATTAAATTCATAATTATCCATAATAATCATGATTAACCCATAATCAAAAATTGGGATATTACACCTTCTCCTACGTGGAGCCACTATCCACTCCCCATACATTAAGTTGCCAATCTTGGAGCAATTAGGCGACTTCGTGGTAGTTGTAGGATCTGACGGATTCACTATGATAGATGACTTTGACAAATTTATTGCTTGATTATTAGGACAATGTTCCGTATCGTGGCCATACCATCCACATGAAAAACAGATCAAATGCAAACCCTCATAAACGATCTTCTTCTCTTTACCATTAATCATCAATGATGGCTCCCAAACTTTTAATTATGCAAGCCTTGACCCTATCCTCTTCCCATTTTGTGTTCCACCTTTTACTTTTGTTTGCGGCCTACAATTCCATTTCGAACTCCCCCACTATTTAATTTTATAAGATACATTAATTTATATTTCAAAGCTTGCTAGTGTACACAATTAAAATAAATAAAAGCACTTTTTTTAAAGAAAATAAAGAGTATATTTTTATTTGTATAAGTACTAACATTACTGGTTGGTGGTTTAGTGGATAAGAACTTGACTCATAATTTTGAAGCGTCTGGATTATTTAAATTGAACACTTAATATGAAAAATTTATTGATGGATAATTTGTATGTATTCCTACAAGCACCTTTTAAATCTAGAGACATGTTCGAACGTAATAAGCTCTGAAGATTTATGACCTCTTTGAGAAAGTAGTGGAAAAATATGTTCACCCAAGTCGAAACAAAACTCTTTTCACAAACTTACCTTATATATCATATAAATCAAGTTGGAAAAGTAGCTTCTACCGCTAACCCAAACAAGCATTTACTCCCTCTTATCCATATTGTATGACATCTTTTAAAAAGAGTTTGTGCTCTTTTTTTATAAGACATTTTGATGGTTTCAATAAGTATTAAATATTTATTTTATATATGCTCATTTTTAATAAAACTAGTGAAAGAAGGTATAAATCAAGCAAAAAATAGAGTGAGAGATGGTATAAATTAATTAATATGATGTTAGAATTTAGTCTAGCTAATAAGAGTAATATTAAAAATTAATTAAAATTTTTACAATAAATTTAATATTTTTAACTATTTTTATTAGTATGTACCAATTAGGACAAATCTTATACTCCCTCCGGTCCTAATTATATAACATAGTTACCTAATTTTAGAGAAATTAAGGATAATAGTTAAATTAGTTAATCGTATTTAATTTCCTAAAATGGCATCAGTTACGTTGTGCCTCTGTTTTTCATCGTACCTTTCATGCCTCTCAAATTTTTCTACCAAGAGGACGTCTATTTAATTAGGCATAATACAAATGCAAGGTTTTTTTTTTAGCTAAGGGAAAAATAAAAAATCAATCACTTTGGACGGATAGTTACAAGAACATATTTTTAAAAAAATATTAAAATTATTTCATTTAAAAATAAAAAAGAAAATGGAATCTCTCACTTAATAGAATATAAGTGTGTTATTAAATTAATTATTATGTTTAATTATTATTGAGAAAATATCAATAGGGGGTAATTTGGGAATAAATTGATAAAAATTAAAATTTTATCTTATAATTAGGATTAAGATCAATTCCTAAATATTATCCTATAATTATGACCGGAGGGAGTAACAAAGATTGGAGGGAGCACGTACAAGTGCACCACCTCATCTTCATTTTAAGTTATCAACGTACACCCTCAACAATTTTAAAAATTATTTTGAAATATTGATAAGAAAATTTAACTTAAGATTGTGAATTTTAATTTTTGAAGTAATTATATTTTTATGTTAAAAAATTTTAAATTTTATTATATTTGGTACTAATAATTTAATTTTGAAATCCTAAAGTAGTTTGTACAGTAGTCCTCAGCATATTAAATGTAGTTGACTCTTTCGCTCTCCAGTTCTTGCGCGCGTGCGACGGTCTCCAACTACTCCTGTGTTTCCTACTTTCCTTTGAACCCCACCTTTCAAATTCTTCAACTATTTAATTTGTGAAATAAAATTAAAAAAAATAAACTAATAAATTTAAAAGATAAAGAGCTTATGTTTTATTTTTAATTTTAATGTGCACATTAGGTGAGCGACTTTATTTGTTTTTTTGGGGCTACTTTGGTGAGCAACTTATACATTAAGCAAAGGTTTTACAATGAGATCAACAACTCATAATTTGTTAATAATATAGTTTGATAAAAATTTAATATTTGAGATATTTTTTTACAAATATTTACTATTAAAATTTACTAATTTTTTTAAATTCGTATATAAATTTGAGTAGTTTAGAATGGCAAGAAATTTAAAATTTAGAGCCTCTGAAATCAATTAAAAAAAGTAAATTTAAGGGATAATTTGAGATATGATGTTCTGTATATTAGGGACAATTGCCAAAAAATATGAATGTTGACAAAATGTAAATATCTAATGTTTTGTATATAGTTGTAAATAAGTTGCACATCACTGAAAAAAGAGTTGCATCCACTTAAAATAGGGTAAACAAATTTCAGATATTTTTTTAAAAAAAAATTACAAAGGGAAAAAATTCAATAATTTTTTCTATATATCAACGGATTGTTGTGGGTTGGCCAAAGAAAATGAATGCATTAATTGGATTGGAGGAGACAAAAGGTTGGAAAGAAGAAGGAAAAAGGACAACCTTCCCTGGAATCTCATGAGCCCTGTGGCCTTGTCCTGTCACTATTCTATTTATGGTTTATAAAACCACCTTTATTTTTTCAGTTTTTAAATATTTAGATCATTTTTAATTTAATTTTTTTTTGGAAAAATTAATAAACACATCTCTATAGTTGCACCAAATTTTTAATTACATTTTTGTGGTTTTTTTATCTTTTCATCAGGCCATTATAATTTTACCGAATTTTAATAAGTAATTTGTAGTTTTTTTTTCTTTTTGTCAAATTATGTATTTATAGTTTCAAGTTTCATGTGACTGGTAAAAAATAAAAAAAAAATCCTAATTAAAAATCATATGATATTATAAAAATTTGTTGAAATTATAAGTACACGTATATTAATTTATCAAAAATGTTGATCAAATGCGCTCTCCTATTTTTTTATTGAAAACAATTTTATTTCACCTTTAATTAGAGGCCTTTTTTTTTTGAAAAAACCTTATTAATTACATTTGGGATAATTAATCTGTAAGTCTTTATAATTTCAATCAATTTTTAATCAAGTCCTTGTAGATTTTTTTTAACAAGTTCCTATACTTGTATTTGTTTTTAATTAAGTTCTTGTAGTTTTTTTTAATCAGGTCCTTATAGTTTCATCTAATTTTTAATTAGGTTATGTTGTTTCATCTAATCTTTATTGAAAAAGTCTTGTATTTTTCAAACACGAAGCTTAATTAATGTCTTATTATTTTAACTTGATGGAGTATATATTATTATTAGTTGATTCGTCATTGTTTGAAGTTTAGAAGGGAAGTAAATGAACAGTGAATAAAATGGTGAAGCAACAGTAAAATGTTCTCTTATTTTAACTTGAAAAAGTTCACTTCCATACAAAGAAACTTGAGGGGCGAGCAGATATAAAGATGGACAAATAATCGAATAAATAAAAGTTTAAAGCATAATACTCCCTCTCTCTCTCTCTCTTTTATAGTAAGAAGAGTAGTAATTCACAAGGTCCTGCTCTAAGTTTGTGTGAATATAAAAAATAATTTTTATTCAGATTCGACTTAGTTCACTAGATTCGGATTAGTTAAAATTTAACGTGGCTTTTAAACATTAGATAATTATTTGATTTCTACAATGGTTTATTCATTTAAAATTTAAAAAAAAAAATAGGCTAATTTGGATATTAAATAATTATTTAACTAGAAATTTATTATTTTTAAAAATAATGTATCTCAATTTAAAGTAAAATAATAATTAAATTGTAAAATTTGAAAACAAAGTTTATTTGAATTAAAATGAGTTTAGGTCTGTTTAAGTCTGAGTCCGTGAAGGGCCAGCCATGTAGAGCCGCGGGCTTCATAAATTGAGGGTTTCATAGGAGTCGGTCTTAAACGGGCTGACCTGTTTAGACTCAAGCTCGTGAAAGGCTAGCCCATTTTCTCAGCTATACCTTCCATGTTGCTAGGCATATGAGTTCATTGGATAATTGATGAGGTTTATCTTATGCCCCCAAGACTTTGCAAAACAACTGCCACAACTACAAAAAAATGTTTTTAATGTCCATTTGTTGGGCCTTTTAACATCTGAAAATAAGGGGATGTCTATCTGAGCGACGTAGAAAAAAACTGTCAATAACATCCCTAAAATAGGGGACGTCTTTAGGCCAGACTTTAGACGTCCCCAATCGTAACTAAGGACGTTTAAAGTGTTTCTAAACACTTTAGATGTCCCCAGTAAAAATTGGGGACGTCTAAAGTGGTTCAGAAACACTGTAGACGTCCCCAGTTAAGACTGGGGACGTCTAGAGTTTTTTTTGTACCTTTTATATATATCACTGTTCGGCAAATTTAAACTGCATAAATTGGATAGAAGAAATATTGCATAAATCAAAATGGAAACAACAACAGTTTAGCACTATCTAATAAAAATGTTATCCAACAATATTTATACCTATTTTATGGCATAATTGATGTTGTATTATATTGTACCTCATCAACATTCCAGAACCATACATGCATTTGAGGCAAAACTCTGACATATTTTTGTAATTTAGTTGACTTTTGAATAATGTTAAACTAGACTAATCTAAGCCAAACCAAATTCATTCCTAAGTATCATTGTCATTTTTTTAACTCATGTCTATATATATATACACATCACTGTGTTGAAGTCTACTGACGAAAAAAACAAGTATGCAATAATGACAATCCATTTCCATATCAAACAAATTAGAAGCAGATTAAAAGTATGCATATACAAGTTACTCTGTTTTTTCAGTTTTATAATTTGATTTAAATTAACAGTTACAAGCATTTGTTCAATCATTTGTGTCCAAAGTTGTGGGAGTGAGAGACAAATCTATGGACGACAGAAATGGAGACGACTCACGGTACCACCAGGTGGGAAGACGACAGTTGTGAGAGGGAGACACAAACGACGGTGCTCTTGTCAAAGAAGAGAGAGGGAAAAATAGAAATATGATTATGAAAAAGAGAAAGGAAAACGAGAAACGGAGCACAGGAAAGAGAGTTGCAGCAACGAACTGAGAAAGAGGAAGGAAGACAGGAAAGGAAGCAAGGAAAAGGGGAAAGAGGAAGACAGCTGGGAACGAAGCTCACGGGGGAAGACGGAATGAAGCTTGGGGAAGGAAAGTAAAACTGCTGGCCTGCTACTGATGAGATGGGCGACTGACAGGCTTTTCCGCGTCCCCAATCAAAATGGGGACATCTAAAGCTAACTTTACATGTCCCCAATCAGTCTATTTATGTGAGGCTTCTCCAAACAGCAAGATCATCCGCAAATAATAGGATAAGAGATAGAAAGTACTTTGGTTGCCCATTTTGATACCTTTCCACTTGCCTCGATTAACTTCCTTGTTTATCATTTGTCCTAACTTTTACGTGTAGAGAACAAAGAGATATGGATTTAAAAGGTCTTCTTGTCTAACTTCACGTGAAGGTTGAAACGAGTGAGACTCTTCTAAATGCATGCCATAATAAGATTCACCAAATCATCTATAAGGCCTACGTCTATCAAGGTTGTTTGTAAGAAACCCCAATCAAGATCATTATATCTACTTTGACTGCTATTTACCCTTTCTTCCTTCTCTTACTTCTCATGGTGCATATAGCTTCTTGGGCTATGATCACATTATCTATTGGCTTTGGGCACTTTGGAGGGAATTTCATATCCTTGTCAAGAACCCCAACTACCAAAAGCATCTTAGAGATTTTGCTGTGATAAATAACCTATTTCGTATTGAATAGCTTCAATTTTCTGTCTTTATTATGTTTTCATTACATGGTTCAGGCATGGAAAAGGCTAGTTTTCATGTGTTCCCATTCGATTGATTTAATGATCGGTATGTATTTGCATGTTTGAAAGCAATTATAGTCTCAACAAAAAAGTTAGTTACAAACCGACACTTAGGTCACAACAACGTTGAAATCTGACTTTTGTTGAGCGGAATCTTGTGAAGCTGTAATATCTTAGATTCGATTATTTTTGCTCTTTTTGGCATCATGTGTCCTTTCATCTTCATCCAACGCTAACTATTCTGGCAGTTGTCCAAAGATAATGAATAAAATTATTTAGGTAATTATTTGTAATAAATATATATTATAATTTACTCCCTTTCTAATGATGTGAATTGGAACTACCTTTGATAGAAAAACTCCCTTCATGTTTGTAATCAATAAGGATACTTTTAAAAAAAAATTATAAATTTGAAAAACAAAATGGGCTCAGGTCTCATATTTAAGACTAAAGTGAACTTCTTGTCCAGTTATTTTTTGGTTTAGGACCAGAGATAGTATTATATTAGTTATAGTTAATGAAGTTTAATAAGATGTTGGTTCATGATAGTGCTGTCAGGTATTGTCTGTGTTATTGGTGTTATGCTGTATATATAGAATGGAAATGCAGGTTCAGGTTCTGGCTATATAGAAATACAGAAAAATGAAATCTTGGAAGGGGGGAAAATGACTTTCTACGTCGGTTTTTAAACAAAACCCACAAGCAACTATTTATGTCAGTTTTATTGTGATTAAAATTATTTTTTTTATATTTGTAAATCTTTTCCTAATTTACTCTTATTGATGCTCCTTCAACAATAATCAAATAAAAAAAGTGATAAAAAGAATTTAGGAAGATGATTAGGATGTTTTAGAAAATATATATCATATTAACTAATTTAACTAACTTTCTTAATGTTATTAAATAATATAAATTTATCTTATATTAAGAATCGAAGAGAATATAAAAGATAGAAGGCTTCTTCTCATGGGTATTTTACTCTTTTTAAACAAACTGGGATTCAAACTCGATTTACCCACTTGATAGTTTAGTTGGTCCACTCTACCAAATAACTTTTAAGTACTTATCATAATCAGTCTTATGTTATGGCGTTGTACATCAAGACCATGAACTCGTACATTTTGTATTTTTGTTACATGCATGCTACTATGATGATGCGTTGATGATCCAATTTTTTGGGCTGATGCTAGCCCAATGGAATTTGGGCTGAATCCGAATCAATAGGCCCAATGCTCATTTCAACGTCGACTTGATATTCCAAATCATGATTGAAGAGATTTTTTATTTTCCACGTTGTTTCAATATACATCAGAGTGACCTTGAAATTTGTAGAGGAGGACGTACCATACAGACAATGATGCAGAAACATTCTGACAAGTGTGTATATAAATAAATAAGGGAGGTTGAAGATAATAATGGTGTAGAATGAATAAATCTGGGGGAGGGTGGCCCTAGGAAATAAAGACACTGACCCATTTATTTGTCGTTCACACTAAATGCTTCTGGGACGACATATCTGACTGATGAAGATTATGCCTTTCACGTATAAAATTAAATAAGATTTTTTTTTTTTTTTGGTTTTGGCGGAAAGGGAGGGTTTTCTTGCAACCAAATAAAGCAAGAATAGAATTATTCTTTCTTCTTTTTTTAAAAAAATGGGCTTTGGAGAATCCCAATTGCCTCAGGAGTGACAGCTGCAAATACTTTTAAAAGTGTTGAAAGGGAAGAAGAATCCAAAAGGACGCATAATGAGAAGGGAGAAATATCTGGAACGAAAGCTGGCAAGTGGCACGCCCTGCAATAGAGTGAAGTTATTAAACCCCAAAGAAATTTAAAGCCAATTAAATCCCACCTACTCCCTTCATCCATGGGGCACCCCTTTGTCTTTTGAATTGTCAACCATAGTATCTCTTAATTAAATTATGATACTACGGGCACGGAGGAGGGTATTATTAGTCTGTTTTTTTTTATATACTTTCAACCAGGATCTAGTATCTTTTGTGAATACTATTATCAAGTATCTAAACGCTTGCTTACTCTAGTTTTAGGGATTATAACTTCCGCTTCTGATACAAGTGTCTCTTCTAAAACTCAAATCTAAAACTTAGAAAGGTATAGCAAGCTTTACCCCGTTAAACCAATTTTATGTTGGTATAAGAGTACATTATTTTGAATACCTTAGTAAAGCATGCATTAATTGTTTTCTTCTTTTTTTTAAGAAACACGCATTAATTCTAAACCAACAAAACTATTCATAAGCATTAAGTGCATGTTTGGGAACAGTTATTTTTTGAATATAAGTGTTTATTACACAAGTCGAGATAAAACTCCTCTCACATATTTACCTGGTATACCGTAAATCACGATTTATAAGCACTTATTGCCCAAAAATAAGCTATTTCAAACGAACACTAAGTGTGTATTTAAATTAGCTTTTGAGAATAGTTTTTACGATTTACGAGATAAGTGTGTGAGAGTAGTTTTGCCTTAGGTTACTCAAACCTAGATTTGAAAGAAACCCTAACACTAACTAAGACAGGCTTTCGTTTCCATGATCGTGTCAACCAAAATCACGTTTCAAACCTGACCTGAAACATGCCCTACAGTTGCTTGTACTTAGTAAAGTTAATTGGATAAATCTATATTTGAACAACAATGATTAGGGTGAGAGGGAGAAAGTAGAAGAATTAAGTGCTGACTCGAAGGCAGGCCTTTTCTTATAGAATTGCGTGAGAAGAATGCACGAAGTTTTCAAAGAAGACGGTAGTGATTTACAGAAAATTATATATATAGACATACTGTTGTTTGATGGTAATTGATTGGGAAATGACGGATTAGGGTTTTGTGGATGAAAGTGAAAGACGTGAGCTGTGAATGCGATGAATGGAAGGTTGTGGCTGGGTGATTAGGTTTCTCGAGAAAAGGTTGATACTTGAAAGCGATCCTCCACGACAAAATCTCACATCCTCCTAAAACACTTCCTTTTTATTTTTTTAAAAATTTATATATATTCTAATTATTTTTTAATATAATACATATTTATTTAATTTGATTATATTAAATAAAGTATTTACTATAACATGTATTTTTTAAAATATTCTGACCATATTTCTTCATTCCCTCTATATATCTTTTACTAGTTGATTCTTTTTGAGGGAACAGTAACATAAGTAAATTGAAAAAATATTGATAAATATAAAAAAAAATCATATAGTTAAAATCAAGATTTACTCTTCAATTAAGTTATATATTAAATACTGGAGAGAGTATTTGTGTGTGAGATAGAGAATGTGAGTTCTAAAGGAATAACAAGATTACAGAGTTGGGGTGGCGAGATTGGGATTGCTGGGATAAGTATGTGACCATTATTACAGGAAAATATACATAAAAGGATTCATATGGCATCTATTGAAGCGAAAACAATAAAAAAATTAGTATTTAAGATGATTCAAATATGAAAATAAAAATGTAGTTGGATGTGCCAATAGAGATGGTAAATTAGACCGTATAGATTTTAAAAAAAAAAAATGGATGAGAAGCCAATATATATATAACCCAATTCAATATCAATACTCTGTGTATATATATAGTTGGATTGCGAGTTTTTTATAAATTTAGATAAAAGTCTATGGTTATTTATACAGTATAAATTGTATAATTATACAAATGCATATAAAAAAAATTTGCAGCAAGTCCTATCATTCATAAACCAAAAACCTTATAATTTTTATTGTCTAGTTATAAATATGTAGATAATTCAACAACATTGCCAAATTAACCTAATATTTAATAAAAGGATTACAATAATTGTCTTAAACAAAAATACTGATGATATTAATTTTTTTAAAATGTAAATTTTAAATATTAAAATACTAATATTATTCCGTATAAAATGTTATGGTAAATTTCTTTGAGTTAAACTTTCTTAGTTTCTTTTGTTTTTTTAACCAAATAAAAAGGTAAAAGTGAAGTATGCTACACGCTTTGTGCAGTGTCGCCAGCTGGCTCTTGTTGACCGTCCCAACTTTCCCTGCCTGCCATCCCCACATCAAACCTCCCAAGTCCCACCCTCCATTTCTCATTTATAAAGGAACATGTCAGAGACAATGGTAGCAAGTTAATTTCTGTTAGGTTTTAATGAAATTTGAAATTTCCTTGCAGTGGGGTGGTGCAGTGAAATTAATTTATGAAATAAAAAGATAAAAATAACCTTTTAAAAATTGAATGAGAAACAATTTAATTTGTAAGTTGTCAACATCCGTTTCTATTTCGATATTCAAAGAGTAATAAAGACAGAATTCTATAGGCATACAGAAAAGTACAATTATACTAATAAAAATATTTGTTTATAATCCCTATGTCGTTCGTTGGCAAAATACAGAAAATACAGCGAAAACTTAATATTTACATAATTCTATAAAATATCTAAACATAAATAAATTATAATTACAATCTTATCCTCGACTCGAGACTCGAACCAATTACTTCTCAACGTCTACGTCTTTATCTTTTTAATCCAATTGCTTGTACTTAGTAAAGTTTACAAAGGAACATGTCAGATAAAGACCATGGTAGCAAGTTAATTTCTGTTAGGTTTTAATGAAATTTGAAATTTTAAAAATTGAGAGAGAAACAATTTAATTTGTAAGTAGCAAATACATCATAAATAAGTTGGAATAATCTCATGAACAAGTGAAATTAATTTTTTAACAAAAATACATTGGAGCATGATCAAGTCAAATTCTATTTGCAAGTAGTGAACACAACGTGAACAAGTGAAATAGTCTTATGAACTATTCTATTTGTTCATGACGTGTTCGCTACTTTATAAATAAAATTTGACTTGATCATACTCCAATGTGTTATTGTTAAGAAATTAATTTAACTTGTTCATAGGATTATTCCACTTATTCATATATAGGAGTATTTCACTTATTCATGATGTGTTTCCTACTTACAAATTAGGTTATTTTTCCTTTGATTTTTGAAAGCGTTATTTTTTTTTATTTCACAAATTAATTTCACTGCAAGGCCCACCGAACTACAGTGAAATTTCATATTTTTTGAACCTAATGGAAATTAATTTGCTACAATGATCTTTATCTAAAATTTTCCCTTTGTATAAATATTTGTATCATCCAACACATGAACCAAAGTCATAATATAAACAACGGTTTAGTTGGGATTTTGCTCGGAAGTTTTTGTTGTCTGAATATTATTTAAGAAGTGTTAGTGCTCGCTTGGAATAGCTTATTTTTGGGCAATAAATGTTTATAAATCGTGATTCACGGTATACGAGGTAAGTATGTGAGAGGAGTTTTATCTCGGCTTGCGTAATAAGGGCTTATTTACCCCCAAAACGTGTTTCCAAACACAGCCTTAAAAAATGAGCAAAATTGCCTTGATTATTTACTAGGATACATAGTTTTTCTCGTTCTTTACATAAGATTCAATTTTTTGAAGGGTTTTGATTCTTTTCGTTTGAGAAAAAAAATGCATTTTTTATATATTATATGATTTTTAACAAATTTTAATCGAGTTGTATAATTTAGTTATTTATAGTTTATAAGAAAAGACAGAAGGTAGTACTAAAAAAAATCTATATAAATAAGAATAATTTTAAGAATAATTTGCATTTGTAACATTCATTGTACTTAAACAAATTTTCATTATATTCTTAATTTTGACAATTCCATTATTCATTTTTCATTAAAAAGGATAGAGAGTATTGAAGTTGGCATATTAAACGTGGGTACTGAAAATGCTGGCGGCAATGGAATTCAATTAAGTAGGCTCCCATCCTCTTCCCAGTTTGTGTCCCATCACCTTTGACTTTTGTTTGTGGCTTACAATTCCATTCCGAACTCTCCCACTGTTTAATTTTATAAGATACAGTAATTTATGCTCCCTCCTCCGCTCTTATTTATAAAAATTTTTTTTTTTAATAAGATTGATCCTTTTTATAAAAAATTTTTATTTTTTATTTGAAAATATAAATTTCTTTTTTATATCTTACTCTTGTTAAATACTCATTCTCTCTCATATCTTATACTCATTATCTCTCATACTTTTTATCTATTTTCTCTCTTATACTTTTTTCATAAATAGGAGCATATATAGAAAAAAAACATTGCTTTTTTGATACATTTATTATTTTTAACTACCAGTTCGTTTTACACAATTAAAAAAAAAATTTCTTATAAATAGGACGGAGGGAGTATTTCAAAGCTTGCTGGCGTATACAATTAAAATAAATAAAAGCACTTTTTTTTAAAGAAAATAAAGAACTTATATTTTTATTTTGAAAGTAATATTGGAAATAAAAAGCATCCCACAACAATGACAAAAATAAAGTAAATATTATTTAAAAGAATCTCTTCTTCCCCGACATATGATCAAATAGACCATTGACTTTTAATGAGTTAATGTATAATAAACTATGTTAGATAATATGGAAGCGGTTTTCTGTAGATCGTTGGATTGAGATTTCAATAATCCATATTTAATATATTAAATCTAGATCGTTGGAATCTCAATCCGACGGCCTATAAGAAAAAAAGACAGTCCTTTTCTTTAAGGAAAAAAGACCGAATCCGGGTCTAGATGATGGGTGTGTTTAGATTGGCGATTTGATAAATGACTTATTTTTATTTAGACTTATGGAATCTTAAAATTGGAAAAAAAGTTAGATTGAGTAAAATGATGAGCGTTTGTATTGGCGACTGGATAAGTAACTTATATAAAAGTGAATGATGTTTGGTTTAACTTTTGCATAAGTGGCTTTTGTATTATTTAAAAGAAAAAATTGTAAAAATTATGAAAAATGAAAAAATGAAGGAATAATTATGAAAAAAGTCCTCATTGGCAACTTAATTGCCAAATGGAACCTGAGAAGATATCTACACACGAAGGGATTTTTTCACAATTTTCTCAAAAATTAACTTTAAAAATTTGGCAATGGTACAATTTTAATAAAATTATATCAAACTCTAATTTAAATCGGTACACTCCAAAAGTCTTTTCTATTGTGCACCTCAAACTTAAATTTTATAAATTATATCAAACTTTAATTTAAATATTAAATCCTAACTCATATTTTCACATATCTCAAAATCTAACAAAATAAACCGATTAAAACCTCAATAATACCTTCAATAATCCAAATAAATTATTTAAACTGAATTTAATCGGTAAAAACACCATATAAAAACTAATTTATGACATGTTTAGAAAAGAAATTGATTATAAAATCATAAAATAACTAAATAATAAATATAAACTAATTAAAATTAATTATTAATTATTATCTACATTTCTACAGCTATATATTGACAAAACTCAAAACTTGCCTAAATTCTTATCCTAAAGTATTCTCTAATTAGTAGAAGATTACTATATAAAGTAAGAGAAAATTATTTAAAATATTTTTTATAAAAGAAATTTTGTGATTAGAAGTGATTTCGTGTACCTCATTGATTCCCAAAGATATGAAAATATTTCTATCAATATTATTTTACACACATGCACATAAGCTCCAATAAGCTTCATTTTGAGGCTTATTACTTTTTTCAACTTTTGACTTTTTTTTCCTCAAATCTCATCGCTAAACCAAACATCCATTTTAACTTTTTTTACTGTTCAAACCGTTTTCATGCGCAAACGACAAAACAAACACCCACAATATATTGTGTCTATCTATGTTTCATGGAGTTTATTTGTATTAGTACTGACATGACTGGGTGATGGTTTAGTGGATAAGAATTTGGCTCATAATTTTGAAGCTATGGATTATTTAAATTGAACACTTGATGTGAAAATTTTACTGATGGATAATTTATATGTATTTTTACGAACACCCTTTAAATATAGATATATTTGAGAAAGTGATGGAAAAGTATATTCACGTAAGTCAAGATAAAACTCATTTCACAAACTTATCTCATATACCGTGAATCAAATTAGAAAAACCATTTCTACTGCTAATCCAAACAGACACTTACTCTCTCTTATCCATGTTGTATGACATCTTTTAAAAAGAGTTTTTACTCTTTTTTTATAAGATGTTTTAATGTTTTCAATGAATATTAAATACTCATTTTTATATATGCTCATATTGAACAAGACTAGTGACAGATGGTATAAATGAGGCAAAAAAAAAAGTGAGAGATTGTATAAATTAATTAATATGATGTTGGAATTTAGTCTAGCTAATATGAGTACTATTAAAAATTAATTAAATTTTTTGTAATAAATTTTATATTTTTTACCATTTTTATTAGTATGTACTACTCTAATCTTATTTATAAGTCACTTTTAACTAAATCTCACATACCAATGAGAGGTAATTAACTCAATGATTATGGGATAAATTTTCAACTATGCATTCATTCATTCATGAATACTTTTTAACTCTTTTTTCTCTATATATCTTTAACTTATTTATTCATTGGTATAATAAATAGAGGCAAAATTGTCACAATCTCATTTACTACACTAAAATTGAACTTATAAATATAACCAAATTTTTTGATAAAAAAAGACTTATAAATAAGATTAAAGTGCTACCAATTAAAGGAAAAAAAATCTTAATAACAAATATGGGAGGGAGCACAAGTGCACGACCTCATCTTCATTTTTTAAGTTATCAATGTACACCCTCAACAATTTTAAAAATTATTTTGAAATATTGATAAGAAAATTTAACTTAAGATTGTGAATTTTAATTTTTGAAGTAACTATATTTTATAGTAAAAAATTTTAAATTTTATTATATTTGGTAATAATAATTTAATTTTGAAATCCTAAAGTACTTTGTACAATTGTCCTCAGCATATTAAATGTAGTTGACTATTTCGCTCTCCAGTCCTTGAGCAGACGCGCACGGTCTCCACTCTCCAACTACACCTGTGTTTCCTTTGAACCCCACCTTTCAAATTCTTCAACTCTTTAATTTGTGAAATAAAATAAAAATAGTAAACTAATAAATTTAAAAGATAAAGAGCTTATGTTTTATTTTTAATTTTAATGTGTACATTCGGTGAGCGACTTTATTTGTTTTTTTGGGCTACTTTGGTGAGCAACTTATACATTAAGCAAAGGTTTTACAATGAGATCAACAACTCATAATTTGTTAATAATAAAGTTTGATAAAAATTTAATATTTGAGATATTGCTTTACAGATATTTACTATTAAAATTGACTAATTTTTTTAAATTCGTATATAAATTTGAGTAGTTTAGGACGGCAAGAAATTTAAAATTTAGACAATGACAAAAAAAGAAATTTAAAATTTAGAGCCTCTGAAATCAATAAAAAAAAGTAAATTTAAGTGATAATTTGAGATATGATGTTCTGTATATTATGGAAAATTACCAAAAAATATGAACGTGCACAAAATGTAAATATTCAAGGTTTTGTATATAGTTGTAAATAAGTTGCACACAACTGAAAAAAGAGTTGCATCCACTTAAAATAGGTTAAATAAATTTCAGATATTTTTTTTAAAAAAATTTACAAATAAAAAAAATTCAACAATTTTTTCTATATATCAACGGAGTGTTGTGGGGTTGGCCAAAGAAAATGAATGCATTAATTGGATTAGAGGACACGAAAGGTTGGAAAGAAGAAAGAATAAGGACAACGTTCCTATAATCTCATGAGCCCAGTGACCCTGTCCTGTCACTATTCTATTTATGGGTTATAAAACCACCGTTATTAGTTATCAAAAAAAAAAAAAAAAACCACCGTTATTTTTTCAGTTTTTAACTATTTAGATAATTTTTTTTTTTTGGAAAAATTTATAAACACATCTCTATAGTTGCACCTAATTTTTAATTACATTTTTCTAGTTTTCTTTTCATCAGGCCATTATAATTTTACCTAATTTTAATAAGTAATTTGTAGTTTTTTTTTCTTTTTGTCAAATTATGTATTTGTAGTTTCAAGTTTCATGTGACTGGTAAAAAAGAAAAAAAAAATCCTAATTAAAAATCATATGATATTATTAAAATTTGTTGAAAGTATAAGTGCACGTATATTAATTTGTCAAAAATGTTGATCAAATGTGCTCGCCTATTTTGTGTTGAAAACAATTTTATTTCACCTTTAATTAGAGGCCTTTTTTTTTAAAAAAACTTATTAATTACATTTGGGATAATTAATCTATAAGTTCTTATAGTTTCAATCAACTTTCAATAAGGTTCTTATAAATTTTTTGAATCAAATTCTGATACTTTTAATTGTTTTTAATTAAGTCTCTATAGTTTTTTTGGGAAAATCCCTTAAAAAGACCGGCGAAATACCATAATCCCGGATCAGTGCAGTGAAAATGAGAAATCCCAGTTCAGTACTGAGTCAGTACGGATGAACAATATGGGTATGCGAAAAGACAATTTTGCCCTTCAGTCCTCCCTCTCGCCACTTTAGAGTAACAACACGAGGCTCTTAATTAACAATTTCAGATTCTTGATTAACAATTCCAATTTCTTTCATTTTATTTTCACAATAACAACATCGGTCTTGTTATTAACGTCACCATATTCTACATTAACAACTCCCATTTCTTGTTTCACAACTTCATAATTTAAATTCTAGGGCTAATAACAACACCTCTTTCTTTATTAACAATACCGTATTTTACATTAACAAAATTATATTTTTGAGATACGAATATGTGAAAGAATAAAGCGGAGTTGTTAATGAAGAATTTGGAGTTATTAATTAAAAGCCTCGTGCTGTTATTTCTGAAGTGGCGAGAGGGAGGGCTTAAGGGAAAAATTGTCTTTTTGCATACCCTCATTGTTCATCCATACTGACACAGCACTAAACCGGGATTTCTCATTTTCACTGCACTGATTTGAGATTATGGTATTTCACTGGTCTTTTTAAGGGATTTTCCCTTTTTTTCCCCTTTTATCAGGTTTTTATAGTTTCATCTAATTTTTAATTAGGTCCAGTAGTTTCATATAATATTTATTGAAAATTTTTTGTATTTTTCAAACACGAGGCTTAAATAATGTCTTATTATTTTAATTTGATGGAGTATGTATTATTATTATTATTATTGATTCCTCATTGTTTGAATTTTAGAGGGGAAGTAAATGAGCAGTGAATAAAATGGTGAAGCAAAAGTAAAATTGTTCTCGAATTTTAACTTGAAAAAGTTCACTTGCATACAAAGAAACTTGAGGAGTTGAGGGGCGAGCAAATATAAAGATGAACAAATAATCGAATAAATAAAAACTTAAAGCATAAACTCCCTCCTGTTTCTTCTATAGGAAGATGAGTAAGAATTCACAAGGTCATGCTCTAATCCCGTGTGAATATAAAAAAAAATATTTTTATTTAGATTTGACTTAATTTACTAGACTTGAATTAGTTGAAATTTAACGTGATTTTTAAACATATGTTAAAGGAATATTTGTTTTAACGATCAAATTGTTTATAAGTTGTTTTTCATGTAAATTAATATACAATTACTCTTACGTACTTATCAAATAAATATTAAGAAAATATACTAGTAAAACCGTTAAAGAGGAGTGAAAAAAAATGAAGCCACGTGGAAGGAGAAAAGGGGGGAGGTAAACGAATCGTGAGAAGGACGAAATGACGACCAAGTTTTGAGGATGTGACTACTGACTTGAGTGTCGGGAATTATGTTATGCGGAAGCCTTTTGTGGTTTGGGCGGCCGTGTCTGTGAGTCTTGATTTTCTTTTATAAATATCCATTATTAAATTGATTTTTCATTTTTTATAAAAAAAATGATTTTTCATTCCAACATAATATATTGGAGTTTTGTCAAAATTCTTTTGAGTAACTTATAATAAGAACTTTGGCAAAAAAAAAAAAAACTTATAATAAGCACAATTTTATGGGAGAACTTACTTTCAAAAGATTGGTCTTTTGGGAAAAAAGAATTACTTGAACTTATAAAATTATAATTCTTTTACGAGACTCCTTAATGGAAGATTCACAGCCTCTTTGACTAGCTGACTCTTAATTAAAGCATTAATATAATACAAATTTAAAGGAAGAACTTAATCCCAAAATACTAATAATTTAAAAAGAGAATTTAATCCCAAATTACTAATATGTTAGAATAGAAGAGCCCTTTAAACTTAAACTCTCTAAAATGTGCCTCTTCTTGTTTTTTGGCCTTCACCCAATACCTGATCCCTTTCTCAGACTCTGTGGATAAGATGAAGTGGAGCACATTTTTGTTTTTTTGTTTTTGCCTTAGTAGCACATGTTCAAGGTATTAAAACTCATACCGGGCATTGAACCGGTCGGGGTACTGAGTTAAGGGTCGGTGGGTCATACCGCGGCCAAACCGAAACTAAACGGGGACCAAACCAGTGAGAAATTGAAAATTTTAGACTTATTGTATGAAATTATAAAAGAAAAAGTTAAATTTTTTATATAAAAAATATGAACTCGGACCGGATTGATTTATCAACCAGTTCGCCGATTTTCGGGCCTGACCGGCCGGTCCGGTCTAAGTTCAAGAAGCTTGCACATGTTTCTATTAGTTTCATGCTCTTATTTATTTATTTATTTCTATTTTACTCAGAATCCAAATTCAGGTTTGTGATTTCAATAAATTCCATGAGTTTAATTGCACCACTCCTTTCAGTCTTGGATTAATTAGGTCACTTCAATCTAACTACTTCTTTATAAGTAAGTAATGATAATTACATTATTAAAATTATTTTAAACTATTTTTAATCTTATTCTTATTTAAATTGCCAATTTAAAAAGTTTATTAGTATTCCATTTTTTATTAAAAAATTATTAATATATAAAACCATCAATTTGATCATAAAATGACGAATACATAAAATCGAATGGAGTATTAAATCATGGGAAAAATCATAATGTTAATTATCTATAAATTTTATGATTTATTATATTATACATGTTTTCTTTTCTTTCCTTTTTTTGCCAACACATGTTTCCATATAGTATATAAATTTTAAAAATAAATTCCATCTTTCATTAGCTACTATGATCTTCTCCTCATTCCACATCAAGCAAGTTGTATTATTTGTAATTTTGAAAAATGAAAGCCTTGGACACAGGGTTTTATTTTTTTTAAGAAAATAATAAATATGAAAATCATAACTGATATAAAATGTTTAAAGTTTAGATTCTTCAACTTTTGCTTCGTTTTCCAAAATAACTCCAAATGTAGAGATGTTTAAGAATTAAATCCATTCTCATTCCCCCTTGAGAGCACTTATTCATGAGACAATTGTTGTGCCCAATCTAGTGGATGCCTTAATAAATATATTCTCTGGAAAAGTTTAATGATAAAAAAAATTGTCATTCAAAAGTTGCAAGTATATATGCAGTGGAAGGCCGGAAGCATCTCTTGCACCAATAATGCTTTTTGTGGCATAAATATTACAATAAATATTATTTTTTTGAATATTTATTTTGTCATAAATACAGGAAAAAATTAATTAAAACATGAATATTTTAACATTTCAAATTTCTCATGCAATTAAAAAAAGGACTAGACTAAGGTAACATTTGCTTTTCAGAAAAGCTATACTTGAGATGAAGGAGTGTTCAAGTTGAATTAGGAAATATCCATTAAGAAGTAACTTGTCTTTTTTAAAAATGTTGAGATATTACCTGTAAAGAGGACAAGGTAAGTCCAAAATTTGCCATATGAAGAACACTTTTAAAAATTTTAACGTTGATCAAAAGCAGAGTTGGTTAACTTTATTTCATTATTTGTGTGGGGATGAAATGAAATCATGAAATTCTAAAAAAAAAAAAGACAGAAACTTGAGGAAAAGAGCAAAATGAGAGGGTAAAATGAAAAATTGACGTTAGTTGCATAATTGTGCAAAGAAAAGGACTCAGAGAAAGAGATTCATGAACATATAATTATATCATATTTACTACTCCTCATATATACATCACTCACTCTCTAGTGCACATGATTATTACCATCTTCCACGCATAACTTTTTTTTTTTTAAAAAAAAGAAAAGATTAGAAGAACCAAACACCAAGCCCCACCTCCAAAACGATTGACGTTTACTCTTCGCATCACCCAAGCCTCTCTTTTTCCCTTCACTCCTCCACCGTCTGATCCAGAACAGTTCTAGATCTATCGAACACGTGTACGGTTTTAATCACTCTTATTGTAACACGTGGATTTTGGTTTGCAGTTGTAGACCATACGGTTTATACACGTCAACAAGACGATATTTTGGTGCTCTACTTGGCTGATCTGCTGCAGTCGGCCTTACCGAAACCCACTCTACGATTGGCCAGATCGAATTCTACCCATAGATTTTGCTGATGGAAATTTCCTATAATGTTGCTGGCCGCACCGAGTCTGTCTGACCGACCAATGCCGACGCATTTGACCCCACCACCCACGTCAGCGAGAATCTGCTCTTTCGGTATCACTATCTCCACGCCCTTCTCGAACTCGAACGCCATGTCGCCTATCAGCCGTCCGATCTCCATAGCGTCGCCGTCAAAGCACATGTCGGAAACTCCGCCGTACACGTAGTCCTTCTTCAACTTGGGCCCAGCGAGTCTCACTACTTCTTCCCGCACTCTATTATAGGCCTCGTCCACCAGATAGGTGAACTCGGATCCAGAATCGATCATAGTCTGACCCGAACCGCCTGCGTTCGGATGGAAAACCGAGGGAAGGATGTTCAATCTTTTTGCTCCGACTCGAATGCCCTGCATTGGGAGGGTGAAGGCCAATGGGTCTAGGTTCGGCATGCGTTGACTTTCACGGAAGGTCAATAAGGGTACGTACTGGAAGCCGGCGGAGCTGGGGTTGTTTCCGAGGATGAAGGCCCCGGTCGGGAGAGATCCGGGTCGGGTAATTCGGGTCGGTACACAATAGGAGAACTTGGTGAGTTTAGCCTGGGAAGCGAAGGAGAGCCTGCCGAGGTTCATTCCCAAAATACCCTTGGAGTCGCTGGTCTCAGTGGCGCAACCGAGGATGAGAGGCGGGGTGCTGACGGCGGAAGGCTTGAAAGTGAATTTCTCTCTTACCAAATTGCCCTCAGCGTAGGTGCCGTCGGCGTAGAAGTACGAGTAGTGGCAGAGGCGGTTCTGGTCGCAGGAAGTGGGGAGGGTAAAATCGGGAACTCTGGGTTTACAGAGTGGGTGGTTACAGGGGAGGACAGAGAAAGTGGAGGAGAGAGAAGGGTCGAAGGAACACGTCGGAGGAGGCTTAGCCGGCGCCTTCTTGTGACACTGAATCCAAGAGAGTTGGCTTCCGGTGTCCAAAACCATTTCTTGAGCCTGTGGGGGAGTCCCTATGGGAAGAGTGACGATGAGGGCCATGGAGTATTTGAACGACGACCTGACGTTATATGGCGAAGCCGCCGCCATGGGTTTTTGGTTTTGCCGGGAATTTGCAAGGACAGAAGCAGAGAAAAGCCTATCAGAGACATTGGTGGAGAGAGGAACTGATGTAAGAGGGAGAGAGACAGAGAAAGAGTGAGAGTGATTGGGAGAACTTTTTGTGGGGGGTCGGGCTGAGAGGGCAAGAGAAAAAGAGCTTAAGAAGAAGAAGCAGAAACAGAGTGATGAAACAGAGAGAGCCATTGTAGAGAGAGGAAAACAGAGGAAGATTTGAATTTAGCAGAGAGGAGAGAGAGTGAGCGTTAAGATGATGGGGGAAGAGTAGGGGAAGTGGGGGTAGTATTTATATAGGAGGAGGACCAAAGAGAGGCCAAAAGAAGCAAAGGAAATTAACCCAAAAAGAAGACGCGTTTTCTTAGGTTGAGTGGGTGGATCTTATAATTCATATCACAAAAGAAAAAGCAAAAAACAGAGCATGAGGGGGGGGGGGGGATGGGAGCTTCACTTGACGATTCACATCTCTTCTGGACCATGACGATGGATTTTTGGGTTCTCCTTTCCTTTATCTATGCAAGGTTTTAATTTAATTATGGTCGGTTTTTTCGATTTAAAACTTTAGATTTACTTACTCGAAAATGTTTCATTATGGTTGATTTTTTGAGTATGTACGTGGCTTATCTCACACACCCTTCTTTATTTCGATGTACCTAATCAGTGGGTCAGGAACAGGCACAGGAACAGGATCATGCGTGTGTGGGGGGTAAAAATAGTAAAATAGAGATATGGTTTCAAAGATTGTGTCTTAGACAGAAACAATGTAAGCATTTAATTGGTTCAAACTTATTAATTGAATTAGGTTTAAGCAATTATATTTCCTCATAATTTTCATGTTGAAGAGTTATTACTACTTGTTATCAGTAGTGAAGTTAAGAAAATTAAGACCACATGGAAATCAAAATCACAGTGCTGCGTCAGGAGGAGAATGGTAAATCCATCCCAATTATAAAAGGCCTCAAAATAAAAGGATAGCCAAGATAGATTTGGTGTGTGTGTGTATGTTTTTCTGATCTCATGGTATTTGTTACTTTCGGTATATTATATATGAATTAATAAAAATTTTAAATCTTATTAACTCTGTTTTAAAATTTAACAACTTTTCAATTTAATCCTTACTTAATATACACAATAGTAGTTCTTCTTTCTTTTAATAATAATGAAGGGTAAATTTATAAATTCACACAAAAATTTAATGAAATGACCGATAAATGAGGGAAAAAAAGCCTTCTTTCTCTTTTTGATTGCCTTATAAATAGGATTAAAGAAGGGAGAGGAGCCTTTTCATTTTTCTTACTGTCCACTTCCTTCCACTTCTTTATTCTTACTGTTAGATTAACTATGAATGGTTGAGATTTAATATCTTATAAAAAGTATATATATAGAATATTTTAATAAAAGTATAAAGATATGAACTAGTTATATCAAATTTTAATGATTTAAATTTATTTATATACATTTTTTTGTTATTTAATATTATAATAATATTTTTATAGGATATTGAATCTCAACCGTTCAGAGTCAATCTAATAGTGAGAATAAAGAAATGGAGGGAAGTGAACAGTAAGAGAAATGGAGGGAAGTGAACATTAAGGGAAATGGAGAGGCCCCTCTCCCGATTAAAGAAGTCTATATTATAAATTTAGGGGAAAATTTGGGAATTGAATTTAATTGGTTAGAATTTTAATGAAGGGCGCCACAATGGGATGCGTTAAGATTGATGAACTGCACCGTCGCAATCGATGGAGTTTCATTCAACACTAGCAAGGACGCAACTGGCAAGCAGCGTAACGAATGTTGTCCAATTCAATGACCCGAATTTAGGGCTAATTCAACATGCAAGGACGCAACTGGCAAGCAGCGTAACGAATGTTTGACACTTCACTTTGTAATAATAATTAATTTGAAGTATTTTTTTTAGAGGTAATTAATTCCCACATCCTCATAATTTAACCCAATTTTATTTGGTATAATCCATGCCATATCCCCATATGGTAGTTAGAGGCTAATTCTTCCAAGGTGTAGATATAACCGAAGTTGGTTTTGCCTATCCCAACAAAACCTTTTACATGCATACTAATTTAACTCAATTTAAAATCATGCATAAATTTGTTTCTTTTGAATTGGGTCATTTCGTTTAGGTAAGCCGATCCATTTTTAGAAGTCTAAACTGTTATAACACTACAAAACATAACGAGCCAGAGGTTAAGTGGGCTAATATGTGTGGAAATTTTTATCAAGGGATAATTTCAATACATATAAAGATATTTTAGAAAAAATAACACATTATCTATAAATAACTTCTTTTAACTAGCTTTCTTAATTTTTGAAAGTTGGTTATATTAAAAAAAACGCATACTACTTACTATTCTTAATATAATATCTCATTTGATTTGTACCTGCTACAAACATGATCTAAGGTTGTATTAAAAACCAGAGGTAATATAAAATAGCAAGTTCCATTTCACCATCATTTTTGTAAACTCTCTCCCCTCAAAATCATAAATGATCGAGAATTATAATAGGAGGATTATTATAGGGAAAATCATTCCTAGATCCTAAACAGGTAACATATTATTAGAAAGGTCTCTGTTACAATTTTTCTACGTATATTTATAATTTATTGAGTGTGTTTTATAACCTCAAAGAACCTTTTTAATAATATCTTCCTTCTTCTTTGAGATCTAGAAGTGATTAAATCATAGGATTGAAAAGTGATCAGGGATATAGGGTAATTAGGAGGGATAGACATATAGATATAGGAGGAGTGCAGTTGGAAGTACGGCTGGTGGCCAGCTTTGATATAGGCAACCAAACCCAAATGAAGTGAATAGGAAGAAAGTGGTAAAAAACCAGAGGTTATGTACCTCAAACCCCTCTCAACCCCACACACTTCATTTTTATTTCCATTTCACTCATTATCTCACTTTATCACTTATTTTTCCCAATTAACACTACAATACCCCCATACTTTCTTTCTTCCTACCATTACATGTTAAAATAATCATATATAAGTATATGTGTGTGTGCATATAGGGTGGGTGAAGTTGCACATAGATGGGACTGTGAAGGGCCAACCAAGATAGTCTAGTTAGAAATGATAAAGGAGAATGGCTAGGGGCTTTGTGAATAAGGTTTTCAAGAAGGTTATGGTTGAATTCTGATTCACTTATTGTAGTGTCTATTTTGAACTATATTTTGTGGTACATAACAAAAGTTAAAAACATGTTTATTTGTTTATGTTCGAGTGTCATCTTGGTGTCGAGGTTGAAAATTCTTCTACATGTTATTTGTTCAAATATAACATGCTCTAGGAAGGGATGCTAAAAAAACATTTTTATTTGTTAGATACAGAGAATATAATGGTGATAGAAGAATATAATGGGAAATACGATTTAAGCATACTTTATAGGGAAGGTAATTTCATTATTGATTGATTAGCTAACTGGAGTTTGACAAGGGACATTGGCTTGTAATTGTTATGGGAGCCTCCTGAGGGGTTACATAGCTTGCTGTATGGAGATGTAATGGGAATTACTTATTAATTCAGGATTGATTGCTGTAAGGAACAAATGATTGAGGGGTTTGCCCCATTTTATGCCAAAAAAATCCCTCCCTCACACACACACATATTTATTTTGACTAAAGTATATTTTTACTCTTTTAAGTTTTATATGAGTTATTTTTTTAGTCTATTAACTTTGTAAATTAAAATATATTTTTAGTTCTATATTTTTAACACCGTTAATATTGTTAACGAAAAATATTGACGCACTATAAACTCAAGTGATGACTGTGTAGTTGACAAAACATATTTAAGTTTTAATTTTTTTAATATAATATATTTAGATTATTAAGTAAAATAAACCAACAAATCGATGCAAATGAAATCGAGTTTTTGATATTTAGATTATTAAACTAATCTATTTAAACTAATTTTTTTTATTTAGATTATTGAACTAAATTTTTTTTAATACAATCGAGGTTTTGATACTGACTCCTTCATTAAATTTTTAAATTATTTTGTAATTTACACATATTTTAAATTTAAGATTAATAGCATTTAATTGTATATTTATGACTTAAGCTTACATCTACTTCAACCTTTTCGGTTGACAATATTAATTGTATTAGAATTATATGACCAAAAGTATATAATTTATAAAGTACCCCATGTAAATTTAAAAGACTAATAGTATACTTTAGACATTTATTTTCTTATGAGAAAAATTCTCTGGCACCCTTTCTTGTGTGGTCCATACATCGCAATGTGTTGGGTCTTTCTTATAAGGAATAGTTCCATTATATTCCCACTAAGTGATGTTGTGAAATTTGCCTCCCCCAAATATGAGTGTGATTTATACTAAAGCCTACCTTTGCGGATAAAAAAAATTCAATTATAAACACCATGTTTGATTCAATTATTATTACTCTGTGTGTATAGGCATTTAAGATTGAACATTTATTTATATTGGTCACTATTATTTTAAAATTTATTGGTGGGAGAATTGCTGATAAATACCTTTTTGGCAAATTAATTGCTGAATGCTACCATTGCACATAACGGAAGATTGCTTGCATATTTATATGGAAGACTTTTGCACACACAGAAGATGATTTGCACAAAACGGAAGATCGCTTGTACACAAGGAAGATCACTTGCATGCTTGGCAGCAATCATCAATTAATTTGCCTCTAAAGTATTTTTGAGCAATTCTCCCTTTATTGATAGAGTGCTATTTCATTTACAATGATTGTATACAACAATATTTCTTATGCATAAATATATTGGCTAATGTAATTTTTTTCCCAAAAAAAAAAAATCGTTTTTTATTAAATGAAAAAAAGGCATCTACTTTAAAGAGTAGGGTGATTAGAAATATACAAGCTCTTTGAAGGCTTGAAATTTCTTATAAAGAAAATAATAGTGGTTCAAATTAATTAGCTAAGCGTTACTACTTTAAGTATCTGCCTATGAAATTCGGAAAAACTCTTCCAATTACTAAAATTTAAAAAAAAAAACGATCCAGAATTTTTGGTTTAAGGAAAGAGTAAACGAAAGAAATATAATCCTTGAATGTAAATAGAAATAAACTCCAGTATACATGAGATGGATAATTTTCTTCTTAAGATCCCTCTCAACCAAACAAAAGGAAAGACTTAAATACTTTGTCATGTGAGGAAATTAACTATTGGACTAGATAAACCTAAATATTGAGATAAAAAGTTGATATATCAATCAAATATATTATATATTTATATATTAAAATGAGATTAAAAAATAATTCATAATATTAAGTGAAAATGTTACTATTTATGAATAATGAAATCTCTCTCTCTCATATATATATATATATATAGTATATGTCTAAATCCATGTATCCTTAAAAAACCTAAATTGTAATTGTTGCACAGATATATATATATATATATGACCAACATATTAAATCACATGCAATTAAAATAGTCACTTAACACATACTCCGAACATCAATTCATGGCTTGGAAATTGAGGTCTTCTCGTGGTCTCCTAACTTCAATTCATGTGTTTGAAAAATTTTCCGACAAGACGTTTGAAATTCTTAGAAAATGTGTTGTCACTAGCTAGCTAGCTAGTCCTAATGTTTCTAAAGGCTATAATATATATATATATATATATATATATATATATATATATATATATATATATATATATATATATATATATATGGCTCTTAAGAAGACCATCGAATGCATTCTTTGCCATGTTCATTGAATCTAGTACGATATAACTGTGAGAATATTTTTTTTTGGTGGCCATGACAGAAGGATTTTCGTCCTTTATACATATGAGCCGTATATGCTTAGCTTCAAAATGAGATTTAGATAATTTAAATGGCCAAAAGGTTAACTCTTTAATTTTAATTTTTTAAATTAAGTTTTTTATGAAAATAAATAATTTAAACAATTAATATATTCATTTTGATCATTATATTGTTATTAAAACGAAATTTATTTTCTTAAAATAAATAAAAATCGAGGCCATTCAATTTTGAACTCAACACTAATTAATATAGATAAGTGTTTATGTATTCATCTTAATCCAATCACCTGGAATAGTCCTAATGAAAATGACCGTTCATGCAAGAGAATTAGGTAATTCTTGGTCTTCAGTATAGTTTAATTTGTAACTAGTGTTTTGATTTCACGAGCCTAAATAATTTGGATTTGTTATAAGGGAAGTGTGATTACTCTTAAATATATTTGATAAGAGTTAAATAATATTTATGAATGATTATATATAGGCTTGATGATCATGATGAGAAAGAATATGTACATTAACTCTCTATAAGCAAGAAGTCTCAAACTTCCAAACAAAAGATCCATATATGTGTGTAAGTACCTTATACATAATGATATGCGAAATACTACCCCCGGTGCTTAACATTATGAACAAGATCTTATATTTAAAACAAAAAACTCTCATTGTATCACTTTCTACTCATTTAATAAGAAGTAAACAAAAGTAACTAATAAGAAGCACTAGTTCATAATTAAACGGATGATTTAGAGTTTTGTACGTATAGTAATTTTGTACGATTCCACCAAAGGAATTGCGTGCACATTGATGTACGCTTCGATCGATGAAACGTTCGTTTGTCACAAAGTATACAAAAAAAAAAAAAAAAATTAAGCAAACAAGAAATTTAGTAATTTTATTTTTAAAAACATAAATGACGCAGGGTTGAGAATATTTTAGAAGTTTTTGGTATAAATCAATGTTTTAAAAGCTTTATTAATTCATGTCAAAACCAGAAAGGTCAGTGTGTCTCGTTTTTATGGCTCAACCGTTGCACCTGCGATCGAACTGATGACATAATAGTTAAATAAAAAATAATTATATGCATATATAATTATAAATATAAGAAATAAATCTATAATAAATTTAATTGTTAATATATATGATAACACTACAATGTATGAAGTTTTTAATGAAATAATATTCATATGGTTATGAAAATATATTTGGTATTTCAAGAAAATCAATTTTATTTTTTATTAAGTTTTTTAAACTTTTCAACTTTTTTCCGTCAAGCATAAAATCTGCCCCATTTTCTAAAAATAGTTCCATTATTGATATAATTTCAGATTCCAACTCAATAACATCTCAGCTTCAGTCCAACTCGACTCAACTCTGAATGCGATCTTCTGACCCAAATTGAACTGCTAACGAGAGTCAAGTCGATCAAACTATCCGGTTCATTTCCTTCTTTAATCATTGATATTTATACACTCATACCTTGTGAGAAGATATATATTAATTGTCCATTTTCACCTACTGATTGTTGTTGCACTGTCCACTTTGTCGTTTGCTACTAATGAGTTAAACGGCGCTCTGTTACGTTTCACGCCAAGGTTGGATCGATAAGGTCATGTGACAAGAAAGTAAAAAATTAAAACGGACGGTGCAATAAGATTGAACTACCAAGTGACATATTACGTACGTTAATTATAAATCCATTGAAAAGGAACAAGAAAATTAAGGTAAAGGAAAATGTGTGAAGAGAGTTCACGGATCATGTATGATCATGAGGAAGTTATCGATAAAGTTGTAATGTCACGGGGTATGTCAAAACAAGGTACATTACTTAATTAGTGATACTACATATTTTACTCACACACTTCGTGTATGATATATTAAATACAAGGATAAGGACAAGGACAGATGCTTTCAAGTTAATTAGCCTGCTTTGATCCATCATCATTAGTGTGAAAAAAAGCACTTATCAGGGGGAGTTTGGGATAGCTTATTTTTGGATAATAAGTGCTTATTACTCAAGTTAAGATAAAACTTCTCTCACATATTTACCTCGTATACTGTAAATCATTATTTATAAGTACTTATAAGTCAAAAATAAGTTATCCCAAACGAGTATTAATCATTTAGCTAGGTTTTCATGTCAAGCATTGATGCTTTAAGAAAAAGACATAATGTAATGAATTTGGCTTTGGACGAACTATATATATATATATATGGCTGGCTAGCTGGATTATCCTAAAGGAATTGAGCAATTTTTTAAATAAATCTCGTGATTAGACCTTTAATTAAAAAGTAGTTCAAGTTGGTTAAAACCTCTTCTAGATTTATCTATAGATTCTATTGCTAATGTATAGACTCGAAAAGGAGAGGTTTTCGAGGATATCTCAGTCCTATTTGGTAATCTCACAGTACTTTTCTCTTTTGATATAAAGAGCTGAGACTGTAGTGTAGTTAAAACTTAAAAAGAAAATTATAATGATGATCATATATGGATGAGAATTGCCGGTGACCGTTCGATCACATATGATATAGTTCTAATTTATTAGTTTGTTATTTACATTTAATTAGATAAAACTTTTTTTTGGCCAGCAATAATTAGATAAAACTTAAAAGTTTGTCAAACTAAATTATATAACCTCAAAGATTATTTGACAATCGATTAAATATTCGGCGGCATTTCACAATACTGACTCAAAATATTGTTTGTGTTCTACCCAATTACCATACATGTTCAATGTGTTTGTGTAAACATTTTCATTTGATTTTTTATTTTTAAATATTCATGTTATTTGAATTATGATTTCATAATAAATGTATCAATTTAATTTAAAGTAAATTTTATAGGCAATTCTCTACCTCTACACGCACGCGCGCACACATTTATTTACCTTTTTTTTGGCCTGATCAATATCTTAAAAAAAACATGATATAATCTTGTTTTTAATTACATGGCCACAGCCTAACTGTCGAGCAAGAACAGGACTAGTTTTAATTATTAATCAAATAAATTCTTGCATCCTAAGGGCGGATCATTTAACACTTCCAACTATTATGATCAGCTTGATGGGTCAACGAAAACGAATAAATCTCACATAATAAAGTTACCTATCTTTTTGATGGAGTTGATAAGAGAGGGTGATTCTGATCGAGAAAAGCCTAACAAAATTTCAGAGAGTTTAATTAGCCATATTACTAGCTAGGTTGGAAACCTAAAAATTTAATGAAGCACGCAAATCCAATTTTCTTGAAAATTTTAAATAAGTCCACTACATGTTGCAGCTCTGTTTGATGCAAATTAAAGAAGCCAAGGTGGTTTCTAAATAATGATATAAGGGTGCAACTTTTTTGTATTATGTTTTTTTCTCATTTTATTTTACTCATAAAAAAGTTTAGATTAATTGAATTCAGAATAAGCGCATCATCATATTGATGTTTGTAGTATACCTCACAATTTAAAGAGAGCACATGGAGAGAGAAATATATATAGACTATATACAGACATGGCAATAAATAAAATTTGAATAAAATCTTTATGAAGTATTAAATATGAGTTATCTCTTTATAACTGAATCAACCTTTGTCTATGATGAATAATTCTAACTCTTGTTAATCGAGTGTCTTTTTTCAGGGACATATCATTCATTTATTTTGTTTTCATTTTTTAAATGGGATTATTCTTATGGTAACCTTTAGTTTTAAAGTGCATAAAAGATATTTTATTAACGAATATTGTAAGTCAAGTAAGCAGTCAACATCCTTTCTCATCTGTAGTAGACTGTCCATATATGGGGCCAGAGTGCGAGATCAAGAAATTAAAAACAAAATCAAATTGCTACAAAATTAAACTATAATTTATTAGATGACCTAATCTATTAGCACTATTCGAATAAATAATTAAATTATTTGCCATCCAGTACCATTAATTAAATTATTCAGTGCATATGTAATTAAGAACTTCATCCACCCCTTCCAACAAAGGAAAAAAGTATTTGTCACTATCGATCTTTTTCTAATTATTGCTACGAATTATATAATAAATTCTTTCATCAATCAATTTTTTCTCAATAGCGAGTACTTTTGAGTGAGTATTGAAGGATTAGATTCAGATAAAACTATTTACTGATTGCTATAAAAACTTTTTATTAAACATAAATGTGGATACAAATATTTAAAATATTCAATTACTAATATTCTTGAGTTTGTAAAACTATTTATTTACCATTCCTTGGTATTTGGTAATAAAAAACATAAGAATTGTAACTAAAACTGTTCCAACATCAACTAAACTAGATTCAGTCAGATTGTTGGTATGTTGTCTCTCTAAAAATTAAAAGAAACGCTAATTAGAGGATGGAATATTCCATCAAGTGTTATAGAAAAAGAACTAACAGAGGTTCTTAAATATATTATTATTGAAGTTAAAGACATAGTCACGGGTTACACTAAACATGATTAAATATATAATCAAGCACTCTGCAGGTTAACGATATTAGAGAAATTTTTTTCATTATTAAAGGATATATTAAACCAATCAAAAGAGATCGAATTAAAACCACGTCGCACCTGCCATTTTGACTAAAAAAGCAGAGAGAGAGTGAGAGAAGGAAAAGAAACAGTGTCGTTTATTGAATAAACTAACAAGTAGAGGACACTACACCACACTACTAATTAAAGACCTGCATGGCCCCTACCTTAAATATTATATTTATATATATATATATATAAAGAAGAGGGCGGGAATGAATAATGATGATGATGCAAACATAGGTTTATCATGTCGTTTTGTTCTTATCCACTGAACCAAAACTTACTGCTCCTATATACATCAGCACATGTTACATAACGTTGTTTTTCAGCAAAACAAATTCCACTCAGATCGCCGCATTTCATTTTCTTGTTCTGTTTCTATAACACAACAGCGACACATTAATATTATTCGCCCATATTTCGTGTCCAACATTTGTATTATCTCTTGTGTGTGTGCGTATTCGGTGATTATATATATAGATATATTACAGTTTCCGTGTCCAAAAATGATATGGTGGCAGGGACGAAAGTTTGCTATAATATTGAAATCATACAAAATAGTTCATCATGTGCTGAAGCAATGTCCTGAGCCGTATGGATATTTATTATTGTAACGTGGGTTGTTCAGTTTTATATACACTGCCAAAAAAAAAACTAGGGTTTGAGTTTTGGTAACGTGGCTCCTGTATATCGAACTATATAAATATATTGTTTTGGAAGTTTGAACGAGGACTCTGATTTATTGATGTCTTCTAAGGAAAGAAAAATTTTGTTACTTGAATTGTTTTCAATGGCCAATATATTACATGTACTGTCACTTACAATCTTTCTACTAGCCATCACTATGTGGTTTCGACTTTTGGGGGCTGTCATAAAGGGGCAAAAAAAAAAAAAAACTATTTCACTATGAGTCATTTAACTTCCCTTGAAAATAATAAAAAAGAGGTGACACCAAAACTTTACTCTCAGTTTGTTTTTCTTTATTTTGTTTATATATGTAGTATCTATACTAGCAGTAGTCCACAAGTAAATTTTAGTTTCTTACTATCGAGGTGTGATATATAATAATTTTATTCACCTTAATTCAAATAAAAATGAACTTGTATAGCGCCTACTTTCACCAGAGTTTACTATAATATAGCAGTAACATCAAATGATTAGTGGCAGAGTCATTAGGTTAATTAGTTCATGAAGGGGCGTGCGTTGTTGATGAGTCCTTATCTCTTAGAAAGAGATTTAAGTCCTTATCTCTTAGAAAATGATTTGTTTGAAAGTAGATGGGTATGTGTGTTAATAAAATGACCCTACAATAATTGAAGAGGAGAAGATAAACAAAATGGTTGACCCTGTGCTTGACCGACACGGAATCAGCCACAAGGACCATATATAGCTTAGGTGGAGCTTTATATAGACTCATCAAACCAATTATGGGGTTAGGAAAATGATATAATAATAAATTAATTAAATAAGGAAAGATAATAATTGGTGAAAACATCGAGCGATCTAGTCAATTAATTTGGTCTTTTATGCTCAAAAGTCTTCCCATGCATGCATATTGTTCATTAACTAGAGGGCCTATGCTTTCATATCAATCTAGCTATCAAAATTTTATATATTAAACAATTCCCAATTTGGAAGTCACGTTTGACTTGTAAATAGTGAAACTCAATCTCAAGCTTTTGCAATAACATAGAACCTAATTAATTAGCTAATTTTATACTCCATTTGGTCCTCATTATAAGGAGCCTTCTAAAATATATTTTTGGTCATTTTCATTTAAGGAGTATTAAATATTTTTCTCATATATGCCCATATCTAAGTAGTGAGAGATAGAGAGAGTGAAAATTAATATGATGTTGGAGTTTAGTATAAAATTAATAAAGACAATAAATATTGAAAATCACTTGAATTTTAATAATAACAAAGTTAATATTTTTTTAATTTTTTTATTAATTAGTACTGTGAATTAGTTGGAAGAAACTTATATTTGAGATCATAAGAGTATTATATTCAAGGAATCTTAAGATTTTTTTTTTTTAAATTCATGATGTTTATAGATAATAATTATTATTTAAATCTCAAATTTTTGTATAAGTGCATGAGATTGATCTGCCTATGGTAATTATGCAAATAAATCATGTTTTGCATAAGTAATAAAGAACCACTCCCTCATGTCTTTAATGTAGGAGTTAGATAAATAATTTGTAAATATTTAAAAAATAAGTTAATTTAGTTATTTGTAAAAAAAAATGTGTTGGATTCTCAAAAATAATCTTTTGAATCATTTGCATTGTATTGGAATTTGGAGCTATACCCTTTAATGAAAATCCATTTAATAAACTCCTTAATTAGTTCATGTATCAGTACCGAATAATACACACACACACACATATTTGATTAAAATAACTTTTTTAAAAAAAAAAATCAAAATGCATTAAAAATCAAATATTTGTACATCTAATTTCTACAATCATACAAGAACATGATTAAAATAATTTAACTGTAATATTTAGATGCATGGACGTACAATGGTATTCAAAAGACTCCACTAGTGAAGAATGGTTAAGAAACTAGATTTTTCTTTGCCAAGGTTAAGAAACTTGATTCGAATTTGGAAGGCTTTTAAAACGTTTAATAAAAGTTGGAGAGTTAAAGGAGGAACAAGTGGACTAATATGGTTTAAGTACTCATTTTCAGAGACAAGGATATAGATAGTTCAATCATTGTGCTGTGGAAATAGGGCCACGCGGCTACACACACATGCTTCTTTTCTTTTTCTTAAGTTTTCTTGGAAACCTCTTATCCCCTCACCAACCGGCCATTTCAACTCATCCATAATTAATTTATCACCCTCGTATATATGATCATTATCTTAAAGGCTATATTTTACATAATACAAAGTTAGCTAACAAAAGTTGAGTGAAAAATAATGAGATCGATATGGAAGATAATTCCTTGTACTTGATTTGACAAGAACCTTAATCGCTTTAGGATCAAATTACAAATTTTACTATGAATTAAAATATAATATAGTGAAAATAACTTGAGATCGTACTCTTATCAAGAAGTCTTTTATTTTAAATTCTCTAGGTTAAACCAAGTGCTAAAAAAACATTGTTAGAAAGGGGGTTTTAAAAGTGGTCTTCTCTAAACTAAAATTCATGAAAATAAAGCTAGTTCTAATCTTTTTGATATTTTTGGAAAAACAATCAAGAAATGTTTTGGATTAAAAAGAATTATATGATGGAATGAATCTTGGTAGCAAAGCTGATGGCTTTCCTAGCTTCCCTTAATTAATTTGGGAGTTAATTTTTCATCAAGTCAAATCGAAAACCTCAAGCAATCATATTGAGTCCAATTTATTTAATTAATAACTAATCTTACAATCACATATATGCATAGTCTTCTTTTAGATAAATTGTTAAAAACCATTTGATGTGTGTTTGAAAAATATTTTGAAGCACTTGCTTCCTCTTAAATGAGAGCACAATCGTGATATTTAATATGAATTAATCCAACTACACACTATAGTAATCACATACAATGTATAATTTCATTAAAACATAAGGAAATATGTTCAATACAAAATCCAAGTGCTTCAACAACAAAACTCAACACAAGAGTAATCCATCATAGACAAATAACCACTCATCTAAGTCTTCTACTCATGTATCAACACAACATCATCATTGACAGATCCAAATACATGATAAAAACTAATGGAAAACTAATAAACTCCCTTTTGAACCACATTGAAGCTCTAGGTACATTCTTCACCTCTAAAACTCAAGAGATTTAGCTACTCATTAGCTTATTAGAGATCAAAGCTTCTTCAAAACTTAAATAATCCATCAAACAAGAGTGGAAAGACTATGAAACCAGAATCGCAGAAGCTCGTTGGAATACTGCAGAACCTCACTGAAAAATTCAAAGCTTGCCGGAATCTGGAGAAACATGCTGGAAAGTATGGGGGAAGGACAAGTCTGCGTTTTGGAAGGATTCCGAGCTCTTCAAGGTCGCCTGCAAAGTTCAGAAGAAAGAAGAAGGTCACCGAAAAATTCAGAACTGGAAGTCACTAGCGAAGTTCGCACCTCTGTGTTCTTTGGTTTGGTGTTTGAGGACGGAGGGAATGGCGGAGTGAAAGCTAGAGAGAACGAAGGTAGAGAGAGAGAGAGAGAGAGGAAGAAGATGAGTCAAGCTTCTGGTCTTGTGGTCTCTTGCTGCTCCCGCGGCACTCTAGGTCTGAAACTCGGTCTCTTTGCCAGAAAGGAGGAAGAAGGTGGAGTGTTGAACGGAGAGACTCCGGAGTTTACTTCCTCCGGCGCTTCTCTGAATAATCGCCATAGCTTTTTATTAAAAAAAATGAAATACTCAAGCTATGACGCTTCCGTATATTCAAGAAGCACCGTAGCTTTTTTTAATGACGCTGGAAGCTATGGCGCTTCCTAAGTGTCATAGTGTTTTCTAAATTAAGTCTCATAGCTCGTATTTTTTTGTAGTAGTGATGAAATATTCTTCATGGTGGATGAGTTATTACAGTTCAGAAAAGGGGTTAAAAAGATAGAGTTTAATCGTGAATCCAACTATCTTTTAGTTATTATATTTACTATATTACTCCCTCCCTTGTTAGAGCTATATAACTAATTTAATTATAGAGCTTATTTAAATTAATTAACTTAATTATGTTTAATAAACATGTGTTGATTATTTTTCTAAAATACTCATTTAATCATTTGCATTGGAAACTATATATCCTCATTGATAAAACTTCCTTTCCTATGAGCCATCAATAGGATTGTTTGAGAAAAGAAATACAAATTTATAAGATAAATTGGATTGAGATATTACATTTGGGATCAAAATAAACCCTGAACTAACTCCTAAATTTAGCACAACAGAGAGAGTAATAAATATTAGACCCATGTTTGCTGATATAAAGAGATGAGGTCTCTTAAAGTAATTCATGACGTAAAATCAAGACCTGAAAGAGATAAATTAAAGAGAATGAGGTAGACCTTTTTTTAACCACGAGACTCACATGTGAGAAAGTACATATATTGTGACACAAGTAGTTTAACACACACACAAACTTACCATGTCGAACTGTCAGTCATGAAACCACATAATTAATGATCGATAAGATATAGTATATAGCAGTGAGATCTTCTAGAGGGCAATGGGAGAAATCTAGCTAAGAGAAACATGAAGTGTGAGTGTAGTGAGATTGGCATAAAGATCTTCAGGTGCTTGTGGGGGTAGGGTTAGGTTTAGGTGGAAGAAGGCAAATGATTGAGGGCGTGGTCCTGGGAAGAGGAGGCAAAATATAAAGCCTAAGGTGGGGTGTAAATTTGGGTTTGGCATGTGATGTGTTCCCATAACATATATTGTCAAATGTCAAAGGCACATTAGGACATATGAGATGTTTCAAACTCCTCTGGTCTTATTCATAGGACAAGGAGAGAATGTTTATTTTAGTGATATTTAAAAATCACATCATTAAATTTTTTTATATGAATATACAATTATACCTTTCATTTATTATTATGTATGCTGACTTTATTTTAATGGGGTATATTGTATATTAAATAGGGTTAAAGTTGAAAAGTTATAAACTTTTAAGTTAGGGTTAATGGGGCTTAAGCTTGTTTTTTAGTCTATATAAAATATACCAAAAATGATTTATAAATAAGACACGAAGGAACTTTTTCATCTAAAGGGAAGGAGGTTGTGCTTCCTTTTTCCTTTGTTTGTTTTTGTTTATTTTCTCTTTTGTGTGTTTAGATATTTTGTTGAACATGGGATCCATGTGCCTCCCTTCATCTCATTAGCTCAGCTACTGTTTGTTTCTGACAAAAAGTGATATTTCCTCGCTCTCAATCTTTAAAACCAACAATGCAACTTTATTCCATCCACCCAATCCTATATACTACACCGCTTGATTCTAAATGTAGAAGCCAATTATTTAGGGGTTACTTTGATCTTAATTAAATATAAGATCCTAATTCTCTTTGTATACCAAATTTATAATTTTCTCTCTCAAACTATTCATATTGATTATACATATTAAAGGTGTTTCCATTAAAGGATAGTTTCCAACACAAATGATTAAAGATGATATTCCTCTATATTAGGTTAAGAAAGTTAGTATATTTAGTTAATATGACATATTTTTCCTAAATCACCTTAATCATTTTCCGTAATTCCCTTAATCTCTTTCTTACTTCATAGGGAGCATTAACACGGGTAATTATAAAAAATTGATAAATATGGAAAATATGTCTTAGATTTAAGACTAGAATCAACTTCAAGTTAGGTGTAATACCCCAAATTTTATATTCACCAAAAATATATTGTAATTAATTGAGAAATTCAATAAAATGGTGAGTATTTATAAATTTGGATATTATGAATTTTGAAATATTCATATTCATGAGAAAATGGGAGAATTGATTCAAGGAAGGAATTAAATTACAAAGGTGATAGTAAAATCATAATTTTGCCAATTTAGCCCAAGATTAATTATTTTCCAATGAATTGAATTGAATTTCAATTAATCAAGGAAAATCAAGGAAAATGTATAATTGGATTATTCTTGATGAAATAAATTAAGAATTGTGAAATTAGAGGAAATTATACATAATTCATTTAATTGAATTATGGAATTATTGAAACACATATTTATTTCCCTTTTCCCTTGATAATTTCGTTCAACACAAGGAAAATGGAGGGAAAAGTAATCTTGGGGATTAAACATGCTAAGTACCATTGTCATATGAAGAGGAGATTAAATGAAGATTTACGGGAGAATTACACTTAGGTCCCATGGAAGAAAAAAAATGAAGAAATGATCCCTGTAGATTGTAAAATGAAAAAATGGTCCCATTAACAACTCCATGAGCTTGTATTGACAACTCGCTAACAACTCCAGGAGCCTGTATTGACAACTTCATGGGACCATTTTTTCATTTTGCAATCTACAAGGACCATTTCTTCATTTCTCCTCTTCCTTGGGACCTGAATGTAATTCTCCCAAGATTTAATTTCATGAGCACATGTCAAAATGCTACATGAAGATAGTAATGATGACAATGGTAAGGTGTGCATTACATGAAGGTATGGGCATGGTGATCATGATGGTTGATGGTAAGGGAGCAAGTAAGTCAAATGATGAAGGAAGTATGGCATAAAGTGAAGAGGTATGGTGGAAGCATGGAGGGAGGGATGGTGGAAGACATGTGTCACCATGTCAACCCTTGATGAGATCAATGGCTAGGAGGAAAGAAGAGCAAATTAATAAAACACATTCTCTTCCCTTTTCATGCAACATTTTGGCCAATCTAAAGAGAAGGTGAGAGAGAGAGAGCTTGGAGAAAACCTTGAAGAACTCTCAAGTTCTAGAAAGGAGGAGGAAGAAGAAGTTTAAGGTAAGTATGATTTATTAAGAATTTTGTTGTGATTGTGCTTAGAAACCTTCTCTAAACTTTTCTTCTTCATGGAATCCATGATTTTGAAAACATATTTTGAGCTCAAGAAGAGAGAGAGGATTCAAGATTTCAAGAGGTAACCTTACAAACTTTAGATCTAAACTAGTATGGTGTTGTTCTTAAGGTTTGTGTTTGGTTTTGGTGATTTTTGTCAAGTTTGTAAATTTGGAAAGTCCGAATTCTAAGGGGTTATGCTGCCCAAATTTCTTTGAATCATGATTAAGATGTTTTTAAATAAGTTAATAAAGGATTAGAAGTGTAAAGTACAAATTTTGAAAACTATAACACAAAAACTCCATTTTTTCCATTTCTTTGACCAATATTTCAGCCAAGACCAGATATGAGGGAAGGAGATGGATTTTCATAAAATAGATAGTTCGATTGGATTCAATGGGCGAAAATAGGTGAGGTTACAGTTTGTCACTTTTTCGGAAAAGGCTGAAAAATCATAATTACGAAAACACCACTAAGACTCTAAATAGGAGCTGTCAAGGGTATTTTCTTAATTTAATAGTGGATTGGGTGATTTCGAGGCCGGAAATGGATTCCTTGGGTGAAAATAAGTCAGGATAGCCCCAGTCAAAATTTTGGAAAAATGTGCCATCGGGCCGGATACGGCGGGGCCAGACTGAGGTCCCTGGGGGCATTTTGGTAAAATTTCACCACAGACTGATATAACCACTAGAAACATTATGGAAGTGTCTAAACTGTACATTTGACGTTTTAAGACCAAGTAGACAGCCTGAGGGATTGGCACGCAAATCGAGGCACATTATTCGAGGATAAGGGAAGGGCAATTAATGTAGGGGATTGCCTTTGCTTAATTTTGTGAAACATATATGAATAATTGAAGCTTTGTTCCTATATATGCTATGGCCATACGTATGTTGTTTGAAACATTGAGCACGCAGATATGTCATTGTGTGAGCATGAGTTCTGTAATACAAGTATGTCATACATTAAGCACTTATCTTACATGCATATTAGTATTGTTTTCCTACTGAGATTCCCCAGAATCTCACCCTCTCATACCAACAATTTAGACAGGAGAAGATATACGATATGTTGAGAACAATGTAGAGAACCGTACGAAGGGGATCGTAGAGGTGGAACGAAGATGACACTACAAAAAAACACCTGATTTGCGACGGAATTTATGACGAAATTAGAGTTTCCGACGGAATTTGCTACAGAATTTCCGACGAAATGGATTCAGAGGCAATAATAACGTCACCAAAAAATTTGCGACGGAATTTCAATTCTGTCGGTCGGAAATTTCCAACGGAATTTCTGATAGAATCTGTTTCGTCGCAAATCTCGACGGAAACGAATTCCGTCAGAAATTTCCGACGGAATCCAATTCTGTCGCAAATTTCAGACGGAATTCGTTTTAGTTGCAATTTTTTTAAAAAAAATTGAATTTTTTTTAAATTTACAAATGTCACGTGTTTGCTCCTCAGAGCACCACGTGTCCCTCTCTCCTGGCTGCCACGTGTCGCCTCCTCATAATTCCTTCAAATGCCTCTCCTCCCGTTCGAACCCGCGACCTCAGGGTGCAGACGCCTTCTCGCCTGAGTCTTTGCTAGTTGCGCCAGAATGAACCTGTGTTATATTATTACATATAATTTATATATAATATTATCATATATATATATATATATTAACATACATACATACAATTAATTAATTATATACATATAATTAAATATTAATTAAATTAAAAATAATGAAAAATTTAATAAAAACGAAAAAAAATATTTATATATTTAAATTAAATAAATTTTTAATTAAAATTATTTAATAAATAATAATTTAATATTATAAATATTATTTTTAATATAAAATTATAAATATAATATTAATAACATATATATTAATAAATAATAATATAATTTTAATAATTAAATTTAAATATAATTATTTAATAATTAATATTTTAGTTTTATAACTATTATTTTTTTAAAAATTAAAATTTTTTAATTTTTTCTGACAGAATATTCTGTGACAAATTGCGACGGAAATTTCCATCAGAAAACTTTGCGATGGAATTTTCCGTCAGAAAACTTTGAGACGGAAATTTCCGTCTGAATTTGCCACGAAAAAAATTTCGTCGGAAAATTTTTGAAGACATTCCAATGGAAATTTCAATCAGAAAAATTTGCGACGGAAATTCTGTCGGAATTTTCCACGGAAAATATTCCGTCGCAAATATCGTCGGAAAGCGGGTGTTTTTTTGTAGTGTGAGAAGATGTATCTGTTTTACTAGGATGAGTTTAGACACCTACATAGTTCTGCGGGTTGCATTAATTGTAATTATCAAGTACGAGCCCCCATGGGAAATTTTCGTAATCGTGCATATAATATCAGTATATGTTTACTATTCTTATGTTACCCACTGAACTACGTATCGTTCTCCGCAAATACTCTAAAATAGGCGAAAATAAGATAAGGATGTGACATTAGGTCTAATATTAAGAATTGGAGAAATATTTTAGGAAAATTAACACATATTTAACAAATAACTAACTTATGTTAGTCATTTTGCTTATATGAAAAAGGTGGAACATTAATAAGCTTTTTCCAAATTCACCCTTCTTTAATTTACAACTTCCTAGAAAGTTTCTTTTTTAAAACTTGAAAAGTTATTTTATTTTAAAACTATTTTAATCATATAATTACCCTTCCTTAATTACGGTGAGATAGTAAGAAGTCTCCATATTTAGGATTGAAAGTAATTCACACAAGTAGAGGGATTGTGACTTGTGAGCAAATAATGATTTATTATTTAGATGCTAAGAACTTATACCTCACATAAGTGTAAGATGGCCTCATTATTGGATAATCTATCATACTACCTCAGATTTAAAATATAGATCCACTTTATAGTTCAATTTTCTTTTCATTAAAATTCCACTTTATAGTTCAATTTTCTTTTCATTAAAATAAGACTTATATTAAAAAGACAAAGGAGTAAGTATTTAAAAAAATGCTTTTATTGGTAATTAGGCTTAGTTTAATCTTAGTAAACTCTTAAAAAGACTCAAATCACATAATTTTCTTATATTTTTTTTTGGATGTTTGAATATAAAAGACATGTTTGAGATTATAACTAAAGGTAGTTTATGAGTGCTTTGTAAGAAAATTAGGATACTATGGTATGCCATATTATACGTACATATACTATTTCATAAAATAAAAGTTAAATTACATATAATTGAATTTTGTATTTCATTATCTGTTACATCACTATCAAATTGTTGTTGTTGTTGATCTTCAATGATATAATTTCATTTCCTTTTATTATATTTGACAATGCATAGATGCTTGGTGATAACAGTTTCTTTGCCCCCAAATAATTAATAAATTAATCCTTGATAATTAATAAAAAAACGTAGGCCCCAATCAATTGAAGAAAGAAGAAAGCAAATTCCCTAACAAGGTTCTGCTTCTTTACGTCTCAAAGCAGCAAACAAAAGGGAGAAAAAACACATGACAAGTGTTGAATAAAGCCCAATAAAGGTCCAAACTATTAGTACACTTCTTAAAATGCATGCTGGTTTCTTACTATAGAAAATAGTATCTTTTTTAATATTTATTATCTCTTTTAACTATCAGGGAACCTTATATCTTTTTTTTTCCCCTTCCTTTGTGTTTTATATCCAAAAAAAGCCAAAGAAATTAAATCCCTTTACAAGCTGGGCACTACAAGTTCGGCACCTTTTCTTTCTTTCTTCTTTTTATATATGTCTCTTAGCTAATGGTTAAATAAAGAACCGGCGGTTTTATAGTGACAACTTCGTTTTATCTTCAACAAGAATCAATCAGACATCAATATGTGTGTGTATATAATTTACAATAAACCTTAATAATTATAAATCATAAATGATATATATAACTCATCACTTTAAATTCTATGGTATGCTAGGCTGATAACATCTTTCACGTTATAGTGAGTATAATTACGGAATCCCAAAAAAAAAAGAAAGTGAAAACTGTTGATGATTTTCCACTTTCAGAGAATGGGACTGGAGATGAAGCTTAACACGAACTCTAGAAATTACCTACCAAAATTTTACACTCAACAAAATGTGATGCTTTTACATTGCATGATACATATGGAACAAGTACTGTTTGATTTAAGTTTTATTATGTAATTTCAATCTGACCAAGCACTGTGGCTTGAACGTCTGGGAAAAGAAATACTTGAATTTGCAGAATCTGCAATCCATTTCTGTTCACCGTTTTTCTACGGCAAGTATATGGGTCGCAAATAGTATAAAAAGTTATTATTTCTGTGAGGACTAAGACAAAACTAGGCTAACTAATGCAATTATGCTTTTAATTAAGTTGGGCAAAGTTATTTTGAATATTTCAATTTGTGAAAACAATTTTTGATTCAAAACAAGGCAAAATTAGACTAAGCAAGATAAAAGTTGATTCTAACTTTAAGAAAATGAGACTCTAGGATCACTTCTGCCCTCTATACTTAAGAGACCAATTATTTCCTCTCAGTTAGCTCTAATGAAACATCATGTATTTGTCTAAGATTAACAAGTATTGGAAAAGTTTTTTTAAGTCAAAACCAACATCTATTTTCAAAGAACTATTCAATATCTTACAACGGGCTAGTGACAATAGTCATTAAGACCCAATTTTGTGATAACAATCCTTGGTCAATAGATAATTCTCTTTTTTATTAACAAACTATCCATGCAAGCATAAATTTTAAGACTAGCATGACTTCATCCAAGTTCTTAAAAATAGATAATCTCTCTTTAGCATAATCTCATTTAACAAATCAATCCAAGTGGTGGCTAAATACTAAGAAGTAGAGAATAAAAATCAAGACACAATATACTTCATTAAATGTTAGAAAAGAGATAATAACAAAGTCTCAATCCATACAGAGATTCAAAATAATCCTATAAATGAGATGTTTAGTACAAATAAACTGAATCCATAGCTAAATAATAAGCAAAGAGAGGAATAGTGAATAAACTAAGGTAACAACTCTAAGATATCTCTTAGAATCACCACTCAAGGCTCCAAACTTGCTAAGAACTCATTTCCAAGCTCTCTCCTTTCGTGCCTCAAGTTTCCAGAGTGTAGAATATGTGTTTTCGGCCCTTTTCCTTAGGAAATAACCTTTTGCTATTTCAGAAATCAAAATAAGCAATTGTACTTTTCTTTACTGGCCTCGGCGAGTTTTGCTACATACTATGGCTAGTGAACAAAGAGCAATTATTTTTTTCTAGATTCTTTACTTGCCTCGGCTAGTTTGCCACTTGTTAAGGCACATGACATAGAGAGTAAACTTCAAAGTTCTTCTTGTCTCAGCAAGTTTGCCACTTATTGAGGTAAGTGACGTGGAGAGTAAACTTTTTGTTTTTCTTATACTTATTGAGGCCAGTTGTACAGGTTCTTTCCTTCTTCTACTTTTGTGATACTTCACTTCCTTTGCTCTTTGCCTCGTATAGATCTCATTCGTAACATGATCTTATATTCAATATCAGAGGTAGTATATAAAACTCCCATTGTTTCTATCTAATATCAATAGATTGCACTTTCTACTCAATTAACCTAATCTTTTGTACCATTCTAACGAAAAGAAGGCAAACAAAAGTAATTAATAAGAAGCACTAGTTCATAATAGTACATAATTAAACGGATGACTTAGAGTTTTATTGTACGTATGGTAATTTTGTATGATTCCACCATAGGAATTGCGTGCACATTGAAACGTAACATTTCGTTTGTCACACAGCCTATAAAAAAATTTATTAAGCAAACAATAAAATTTAGTAATTTTCTTCTAAAAAATATAAATGACGCAGGGTTGAGAATATTTTAGAAGTTTACCAACAAACTGTTAGTTGAGGTAGTAGGGGCTTTACCCCCATAAAAAAGAGAATACAAGTTCGAATCCCAGGAAGCGTACTTGTTGGGAGAGGTGATAACCTTTTGCCTTCTAAGCCTCGAGGGGGAAATCCTTGATCAAGTAAAAAAAAGAATATTTTAGAAGTTTTTGGTATAAATCAATGTTTTTAAAGCCAAAATTGATGTCAAAACGGAAAAGTAAGTGGGTCTCGTTTTTATGGTTTAATCGGTTAGACCAGCAATCAAACGGATTGGATAATGATTAAATAAAAATAACTATATGCATATATAGTTTTATATATAAGAAATAAATTTATAATTTTAAGGGTGAAGGTGTAACCAACACCCTGAATATTTTTTCAGGTGTGTCCATCATCAAGAAGTATTTTTTTTGTACAATTTTGCACTTAACAATTTAGATAATTCAATGTGCTTGATACACCAAAAAAATATACTTTAGGGTGTTGTAAACATCAAAAAAATAGTTTATAGTATTAGACACACTTCAAAAAATACTTCAGGGTGCTTGGTGCACCAGAAAAAAATAATTCAAGGTGTTGAGTGCACCACAAAATACTTCAAAATGCTGGATACACCTTAACCCTAATTTTAATTGTCAATAAATAAGAACACTAAAACCTGCCCGCTTTATCAACATAGAGTTGGTTTAGTAGTATAAGGTTTCGCTAAATCCCTCAGAGTCTTAAGTTCGAATCCCAAAAGAGACATTAGTATTGGGAGGGACATCCACAAACCCCAAACCGAATCCTGGATGATAATATAAAAAAAACCTGCTTGCTTTGATAGAGTCATTTTTTTTATAGGTTTTTAAACTTTTTTCCATCAAACCCAAAACCAGCCTGCTTTTCTAAAAATATTTTTGTTCCCGGTATAATTTAAGATTCATGCTTATTGACATATCAACTTCGATCGAACTCCACTCAGCCATGAAAATAATTTTCTGGTTCAAATTGAACTTCTAACGAATCCAGTCGATAAACTGTCCGGGCCAATCCGTTTCTTAATTGTTTTTTTTTGGCCAAATCCGTTTCTTAATTGTTGGTATAAATACCTTGTTGGGAAGATATTAATTGTCCATTTTCACCTACTGATTATTGTTGCACTGTGCCGTTTGCTACAATGAATTAAACGGCGTTTTGTTTCACGCCTAGGTTGGATAAGTTGATGTGACAAGAAAGGAAACAAATTAAAATGGACGGTGCAGTAAGGTTGAACTACCAAGTTACATATATATTAACGTACGTTAATTAATTATGAACCCTTTGAAAAGGAACAAGAAAATTAAGGTAAAGGAAAATGTGTGAAGATAGTTCACGGATCATATATATGATCATGAGAAAGTTATCGATAAAGTTATAATATCACGGGGTATGTAAAAACAAGGTACATTAATTAGTGATACTATATATATTATTCACACACCTCGTATATGATATAATCCCTTCTATTCTATTTATAAGCAATTTTCTCTCTCATGAGGTTAATCCTTTTTATAAGCAATTTTTACTTTGTATCTGAAAATGGTAGGCTCTTTTTCCTATTTTACCTTTATTAAATACATAATCTATAATTAATTATCACACACACTAAGAGTTATATTCAGGAGAGAGAGTGAAAGAGACTAGGTGAATGAAGTTAACAAAACATTGGGAAAATGCATACTAGTCTGGTCTCATTTATAAGCCCTTTTTGACAAAAAATTTGGTTTTATTTATAAGTCCAGTTTCAGGGTAGTAAATGAGATTGTGTCAATTTTTCCCTACTAAAGATAGAGAGAGAAGAAAGAGTTGAAAAATACTCATTCATAAATGAGGGCAAAGTTAAAAATTTACCCAATAATCATTGAGGTAATCACCTCTTCTCAGTATGCGATATTTAGTTAAAAGGGACTTATAAATAGGACCAGAGTGGTATATTTTACACTATCTCTCATACTTTTTATACATTCTCTCTGTTATACTCTTTTCATAAATAGGGGCATATATGAAAAAAAACATGACATTTTTGACATATTTATTGCTTTTAACTACAAGTTCGTTTTATGCCATCAAGGGGAAAGTTGCTTATAAATAGGATCGGATGGAATATTAAATACAAGGACAAGGACAGAAGTTTGAATTTAATTAGCATGCTTTGATCCATCATCATTTGCGCAAAAAAAGAAGAAGAAACACTTGTTTGTCTGGTTTAATCATTTAGGTTTTCATGTCAAGCGTAGAAGCGATAAGAAAAAGACATTAATGTAATGAATTTGGCTTTGGACGAACTCTCTCTCTCTCTCTCTCTATCTATCTATCTATATGTATGTATGTATGTATGTATGTATGTATATATGCATGGCTGGCTGGCTTCTAGCTGGATTACCGTAAAGGAATTAAGCAGTTTTCAAAGTAAGTCTGGTGATTAGACCTTTAATGTTAAAAAGTAGTTCAAGTTGGTTAAAACCTCTTCTAGATTTAATATAGAGATTCTATTCCTAATTTATACAGACTCCAAAAAGAGGTAGTTTGCGAGGATATCTCAGCTCTATTTGGTAATTATCTCACACGACTTTGCTTTTTGATATAAATAGCTGAGGATTGAAACTTAAAAAATTGGATTGGGATTTTGATCATATATATGGATGAGAATTGCTGGTGACAGTTGACATGGACATAGTTCTAATTTATGTAGTTCGTTCTTTACATTAATTAGATAAAATTTTGTCAAATTAAATTATTGAACCTCAACAATTATTTGACAATCGATTAGATATATATTCGGCGGCATTATTTACAATAGTGACTCAAAATATTTATTGTGCTCCACCCGGCCTATCATGCGTATTCAATGAATTTGTGTAAACATTTTCACTTGATATTTTATTTTTAAATATTTATATTATTTAAATATGATTTTATAATAAATGTATCAAGCTAATTGTAAATGTTATATGCAATTCTCTACATATAATTATATCTACATGCTTAAAAACACGTGCTAATCTTTTTCGTATTAGTTACATGGCCGCGGCCTGCACCGTGGAGAAAGAACAAGACTAGTTTTAGTTATTATTATTAATCAAAAAATTCCTACGCCCTAAGAGTGGACAATTAAAAACCCTAATATCCCAACTATTATGATCTCGAAAACAAAAACGAATCAATTAATCTCGCACAATACAATTCCTTATCCTTTTGGTGAAGTTGATAATCAAGATAGAGGGTGATTTTGGGAGAACTCATGAAGGATGAGATGGATCATATATATAGCTTCTATTGGAGTCATTGTAAACATTCACATGTGTGTATTTTTTTGTTTCATCAAAAGTTGAAGCCCAGCTAATAAAATTTTGCGAGTTTATTAGCCGTAGTACTAGGTTGAAAACCAATTTAATGAAGCACTTATCCAATTTTCTTCGCAGGCCAAAAAAAAAAAATCCAATCTTCTTGAATCTATGTTTGGAAGGGAAGAAAATTAGGAATGAAAGAATACTTGGAGGGAAAGCTCTTGAAAAAATTAAATTTCTTTTTACTATTTTAAGATGTTTTCCATCATAATATTCATCAATCCCCTACTTTTCAAACATAGCGTGATAATTTTAAATAGTTCCACTTCATGTTGCTGCTGTATTGATGCAAGTAAAAGCCCAAGGTGGGTTCTAAATAATGATGAGGGTGCACTTTTTTGAAATACGTGCTTTCTCATTTTCTTTAATTTACTCATAAAAAAGTTTAGATTAATTGAATTCAAAAGCTCGTCATATTGATAGTAGGCCTTACAATTTAAAGAGAGCACATGGAGAGAGAAATATAATTAAACTATTTATAGACATGACAATAATTAAAATTTGATATGACATATATTAAATATGAGTTATCTCTTTATAATTTGAATCAACCTTTTGTAATGGCAAAAAAAAAGAAAGAAAAAGAATCAACCTTTTGTCTATGATGAATAATTCTAACCCTTGTTAATCAAATGTCTTTTGACAAGGACATACGGTTCATTTAGTTTGTTTCCGTTTTTTTTTAAATGGGATTATTATATTCTTACGGTAACCTTGAGTTTTAAAATACAAAAGATATTTTATTAAAGAATATTTGTAAGTCTAGTAAGCAGTCAACATCCTTTCTCATCTGTAGACTGTCCGTATAGGAGGCAAGAGAGAGAGGTGCGGGTAAAGAAATTAAAAGCAAAATCAAATTGCTAAAAAATTAAAATATATTTTATGAAATGACGACCTAATGTATAAGCACGGTTCGACAAATTGAATTATTTGCCACCCAGTACCATTAAATAAAATTATTCAGTACATATTTAATTAATCACTTTTTTTTTTGCCTTCATATTTAATGAATCATTTCATCCACCACTTCTAACGGATTTAGTTTCAATGCTAATCACTGTAATTAGCTCTCTCAACTCATCAGATTTAGACCGTCAAATCTGATTTGAACGGTTCAGATTTGAGCTTTAAAATTATATATTTTTAACAAAAATTATTTCAATGGGTATAAAATCTAAAATAATAATAATCTCTTAACTAATATTCTTTTAAAAAATAATGATTTTTTATTTAAAAAATCATCATTTCAAAAAAACTCAAATCTAGATTATTCAAAATCAGATATAATGAGTTGGGAAAACTAAGCACAATATTTAGCATTGAAATCAAATCCCACCTCTGACAAGGGAAAAAAGTATTTGTCACTGTCGATCTTTTTTCTAATCATTGGCTACGCATTATATAATATATTCTTTCGTTAATCAATTTTTTTCTCAATGGCGAGTACTTTTTAGTGAAGTATTGAAGGATTACACTAAACATGATTAAATATATAATTAAGCACTCTGCAGGTTCACAATAGAGTATTAGAGAAATATTTTTCATTATTAAAGGATATATTAAACCAATCAAAAGAGATCGAATTAAAACCACGTCGCACCTGCCATTTTGACCCACCAAAAAGAAAAGTGAAAAATAAAAGTAAAAGAAACAGTGTCGTTTATTGAATAAATTAACAAGTAGAGGACACTACACTGCACTGCACCACTAATTAAAGACCGGCATGGCCCCTACCTTAAAGTTTATATATATATATATATATAAAGGAGTGGGCGAGAATGAATAATGATGATGAAGCAAACATAGATTTATGATGTCGTTTTGTTCTTATCCACTGAACCAAAACTTACTGCTACTATATACATCAGCACATGTTACCTAACGTTTGTATTTTCTGCAAAACTAATTCCACTCAGATCGCGGCATTTCATTTTCTTGTTCTTTTTCTAATAACACAACAGCGGCACATTAATATTATTCGACCATGTTTCGTGTCCAACATTTGTATTATGGCTTCTATATATATTCGGTGATATATATATATATATATATTATAGTTTCTGTGTCAAAAAATGATATAGAAGGCATGGAGGAAGGTTTTGCTATAATATTGAGATTATACAAAATAGTTCATGTGCTGAAGCAATGTCCTGAGCTATGGATATTGATATTGATTGTGGTAACGTGGGTTGTTCAGTGCTATATATACACTGCAAAAAGAAAAAAGAAAAGAAAAAGAAAACTAGGGTTTAAGTAGTGGTAACGTGGCTCCTGTATATTGAACTATATAATATATATATTGTTTTGGAAGTTTCAACGAGGACTCTGAATGTCACTATTTACTGATGTCTTCTAAGGAAAGAAAAGTTTGTCGCTTGAATTATTCAATGGCCGCCAATATATTAGAAATACTGTCACTTGCAACCTTTCTACAAGCCATCACTATACGGTTTCGACTTTTGGAGACTGTCATACAAAAAAAAGAAAAAAACTATTTCAGTATGAGTCAACTAACTTCCCGTGACAATAATGAAGAAATGACACCAAAACTTCAGTTTCAGTTTGTTTTTCTTTATTTTGTTTATATATATAGTATACTAGCAGTAATCCACAAGTAAACTTTAGTTTCTTACTATATGTCAAATTATGAGTAATATCGCAGCACGTTATCGAGTTGTGATATATAATTTTTTTCACTTTAATTCAAATATGAATGAACTTATATATATATATATATATATAGTGCCTAGCTACTATAATTAGAGTTTAATATAATATAGTAGCAACTGCAAATGATTAGTGGTAGAATCATTAGGTTAAGTTCAGGAAGGGGCGTGTGTTGTTGACGAGTCCTTATCTCTTAGAAGGAGATTTAAGTCCTTATCTCTTAGAAAAAGATTTGTTTGAAATTAGATGTGTGTGTGTGTGTCATGACCCTACAATAATTGAAGAGAAGAAGATAAACAAAATGGTTGACCGACACGGAAGCAGCTGCCTCAAGGACATAGGTTAGGTGGAGCTTTATATATACTCAAACCAATTATGGGGTCAGGAAAATGATATAATAATAATAATAATAATAATAATAATAATAATAATAATAATAATAATAATAATAATAATAATAAAGGAAAGATACGAATTGGTGAAAACATATGGATCTAGTCAATTTGGTCTTTTATGCTCAAAAGTCTTCCCATGCATGCATATTGTTTATTAACTGGAGGGCCATTTCTTTCGTATCAATCTATAAAAAAATATATTAAAAAATTTCCAATTAAGAAGTCATGTTTGACTTGTAAATAGTGAAACTCAATCTCTCAGTTTTTGCAATTACATAGAATCTAATTAATTTCCTAATTATATATTATATTCAGAGAGCGAGAAATTTTCTTTAGAAAGTCATACTGTTTATATATATATATATATATATAAAGATAATAAATATTAGTTAAATCTCAAACTTTTAACACCGACACTCTGCCTAATTACACAAATAAATCAGGTGCCTAAACAATAAAACATATAATTATTCCCTTCGGTACTTATGATGTAAGCATCAGATATATTTTGCAAATGTTAAAGAAATTAGCTAGGTTAATCTTTTATAATAAAATGTGTGTCTATGGTTTCCCTAAAGTAGCCTCTTTAATTGTTTGTAATTGAAATTATCCCATTGATGAAAACTTCTCAAGAAACAAAGGGAATTGAGTATCATATTGAAGATAAAAATAAACCTCATAACTAGTTTTTACATTAACGACTAACAGAAAGAAATATTCCAATGATTAAAACAACTTAACTACTAGTATAATCTTATAGATTCACGCATGGACGTTACAATGGTATTCAAAGATAGTCGACTATTGAAGAATGGTTAAGAAACGATTAATGATTGGAAGGCATCTAAAACGTTTAATGCAAGTTGGAGAGTTAAAGGGGAACAAGTGGATCGACTAATATGGTTTTAGTACTCATTTTCAGAGACAAGGATATACAGATAGTTCAATCATTGTGTTGTGTAACTAGGGCCACGCGGCTATATTCCTCCACACTTTTTTTTTTTTTTTGATAATAGTCAAGTGCATTAATATATATAGTAAAATGATATGCATTAGAAGTCCACAATCATAGAAGGACATGATTGTAACGACAATTGGATATAAGAACTAATAACATGATGAACAAATAAAACATGACTGAATGTAAGATAAAAGGATATGCCCTTGTAAATCATGTTAGTGGAGTTGTCTTTAATTCCTTCTTGAGGCAACAATTGCTTTTTGGAGCAGATAACGTGAAGGTTTTCTTCGGTGGTAGCCCTAAAAAGATGACATTTTGTGATCCGATGAAGACAAAGCTCTAAAGCAGTTCAACGCCAAGAACGGCTGATTTGATACTCTTCTCCAAAGGAATGATTAAACTGATGATTGACCTTCATAACTGTTAGAATTTGAAGGATTATAGTATAGAGGAAACAAGAGCCTCTTAATATTATTGATCCTTAATACTTAATCCTTTAATCAAATTGAGTACAAGAGCCTTTATATAGCAAAATATATCCTAAACTAATCCTAGAATATAATATAATATAATCTAAATAAATCTTAATCAAATATAAACTCTAATGATAATATTGCTAAGATATATCAAATATGGACAAATGATATATATTATCTCAATATGAGAATAAAATATTAATATAAGATATAATAATATCTTAACAATAACAAATCCAAGCTTTGCAGCAGTTAGACCTTACTTGTGTTTGTTTCTCCACAAGAATAGTCCATCCAATTGAACAAATTCTTTCCACATCAGGATCAATGGACGAAGAGGATGAGCAATGGTATGATGAATAAATTTTCTATTGGAAGGCCAAGGATGTAAGGGATGATACATGCTCAATTTCCTTTATCACCAAAGTGAGAGAGAAGTTGAGAACTTCATGTAAGCACTGGTTTTGCTTCATCCATATTACTGAAAAGAGCTTGATAATTTTGATAATCGTTGCCATATGGCCATCTCTATAAAGACTTATCAGACAAGTCTTTAGCCTATGTTTGAGACAATTAAAAGACTGAAAAGAAAACCTTATGGATAAGCCACCAAACCAAACAGCCTTTGTAAATGGACATGTAACAAAAAGATGGTCCAAAGTTTCAGCTTCCTGATAGCCAAAAGGCACGTACCTGTGATATTTAAATGATGTTCAGTAAGGACATCCAATGAGGGTAATGCTTCATTGATTAATTTCCAAATGAGCAAAAGATCCTCTAATGGAGGCGACATAGACCATAAAAATTTCCAAAATGACTCTGTTGGCCCATGGGTTAATGAAGAATGAAAATATTTATAGCCTACTCTTGCTAGGTATTCACCAGATGAACTCAAATTCCAAATCATCTTGTCCTGAAAGTTGTTGAAGGACAATGGGATTTTAAGAATGATATTTGCAACTAGCTTCTTTCCACCTTTTGTAGTAAAGTGTATTTGATTCATCAGATCCGCAGCCAGAAAATGTTATAAAAAATGACCCTTCCTTTCAAGAACGCTCATTCAAAACGAGCAATATAGTCACTCAAAACCTTCTTCATTCTGGGACAGGCTATATTTCTCCACACAAGGCTTCTTCTTCTTCTTCTTCTTTTTCTCTATCAAAATAATTATTCTTTAAGTTTTCTTGGAAACTTCTTATCCCCTCAACAACCAGCCATATATCTTCAACTCATCTATAATTAACTTATCACCCTCCTAAATATGATCATTATATTTAAGGCTATATTTCATATAATACAAAGTTAGGTCAGAAAAGCTGAGCAAAAAAATAACGAGATCGAGATATGGAAAATAAGTGTCGTACTTTTACTAAAAGCTACTAAAGAATGTAAATGTAATTGAGCAACAACAATAATAATACTCCCTCCGGTCCTAATTATAAGACAAAGTTGATTTTTTTGGAAAAATTAAGGAAGCTAATTAAATTATTTTAGAGTATTTTTATTTTTATTTTTTTCTTCAAACTAATTAGTTTGACTAATAAATTAATATATAATCTAAGGATACATAACATATGATATGATTAAGTAACTTATTTAGCTTCCTTAATTTTTCCAAAAAAAGTCAACTTTGTCTTATAATTAGGACCGGAGGTAGTATATAATATCATTTTCTTCTATTGTGGTTGTACTTCTATTATTACCATGAAACACTTCATGGTGGATGAGTAATTACAGTTTAGAAAAATAGAGTTTAATCGTGAACCCAACTCTCTTTCAATAGTTTTTTCTTAGTTTGATGCGTGCGTGTTTCTTCATATCAAATAAATAAATATGTGTTTGTTTTCTAAAATAACTCTTTAATCATTTGTGTTAGAAACCACCCTCATTCATTAAAGCTTCTTTTAGTATGAGCAAGCAATAGGATTAATTATTGTTTGAGAAAAGAATTATAAATTTAGAAGATAAATTGGATTGTGATATTATATTTAAAATCAAAGTAAACTCTAAAACTAGCTTCTACATTTAGGATAAGACAGAGTAATAAATATTAGACGCCTAATAGCTAATATAAAGAAAGAGGAGATCTCTTAAAGTAATTCATAGCGTAAAATGGAGACTTGAAAGAGATAAATTAAAGAGAGTGAGGTCAACCTTTTTGTTAAACCACGAGACTCACAAGAAAGTCCATGTATTATGACACAAACAAGTTTAGCACACACAGAACTTACCATGTCGAACTGTCAATATGACTTGAAACATATGAAACCACATAATTAATGATCGATAAGATAAACTATAGCAGTGATATCTTCTAGAGGGTAATGGTAAATCTTAGAGAAACATGAAGTTGTGAGTGTAGAGAGATTGGCTTAAAGATCTTCAGGTGCTTGTGGGGGTACGGTTTGGGTTAGGGTTAGCTGGAAGGCAAATGATTGAGAGAGTGGTCCTGAGAAGAGGAAACAAATATAAAGGCTAAGGTGCAGTGGGGTGTAAATTAGGGCTTGGCATGTGATGTGTTCCCATAACGTACATATTGTCAAAGGCACATTAGGACATATAAGATGTTTCATAATCCTCAGGTTCTATTCATAAGGCTGGAAGAGAATGTTTATTTTAGTCATATTTATAAATCTCATCATTAAATTTTTTCATATAAATATATAATTATACTTTCATTTATTATTATGTACATTGACTTTATTTTTATGGAGTATATTGTAGATTAAATACGGTTAAAATCAGAAAACTGTTAAATTTTAAGAGAGTTAATGAGGTTTAAGGTTGTTTCTTAGTATGTGTAAAACATACCAAAAGTGACTTATAAATAAGAAAAAAGGAGTATTTCATATAAAGGGAAGGAGGTTGTGCTTCCTTTTTCCTTTGTTTGTTTTTGTTCATTTTCTCTTTTATGTGTTTAGATCTTTTGTTGAACATGGGATCCATGTGCCTACCTTCATCTCATTTAGCTCAGCTACTGTTTATTTCTCACAAAAAGTGATATTTCCTCACTCTCAATCTTTAAAACCAACAATGCAACTTTATTCCATCCACCCAATCATATATACTACTCTGCCTGATACTAAATGTATAAGCTAATTAATTAGGGGTAACTTTGATCTAAATTAAAAATAAGATCCCAATCCTCTTTTGTATACCAAATTTATAATTTTTTCCCTCAAACTATTCATACTGATTGTACATATTAAAGATGTTTCTATTAAAGGGTTTCCAACGCAAATGATTAAGGACGATATTCCTCTGGATTAGATTAAGAAAGTTAGTTTATTTAGTTAATATGACATATTTTTTCTAAATCACCTTAATCATTTTTGTTAATTCCCTTCATCTCTCTCTTGCTTGATAGGGAGCATCAATATAGGTAGTTTTGGAAAAAAAATCGATAAATATGGGAAATATGTTTAACATTTAAGATCAAGATTAACTCTGAATTATGTCCTATATTAAGAATTGGATGAATATTTTAGGAAAACTAACACTTTTTTAACAAATAACTGACTTATATTAGTCATTTTGCTTATATGAAAAGGTGGAACATTAACAAGCTTTTTCCAAAATCACCCTTATTTAATTTACAACTGCCTAGAATTTTTTTTAAACTTGAAAATTTATTTTATTTTAAAAATGTTTTAATAATATAATTACCCTTCCTTAATTACGGTAAAAAGGTAAGAAGTTCCCATATTTAGAACTGAAAGGAATTCACACAAGTGGAGGGATTCTGAGCAAATAAAGTTTATTACTTAGATAGTAAGAACTTATACCCCACATAAGCGTAAGAGGGCCTCGTTACTGAGTAATCTATAATACTAGCTCGGGTTCTTAATGCACTATAGTTCATTTTTTTCAATAAAATGAGTTTTATGTTAAGCACACAAGGGAGTAAGCATTTTTTTTAAAGATAATTTTAGCGGCAAGGCCTATCCTGATCCTACTGTATGCCACATTATTATACGTATATATACTAGTATTTCATAAAATAAAAGTCAAACTAAATATAATTGAACTTTTTATTTAATTATCTGTTACAGCACTATCACATAATAATAATAATATTTAATATCCAATGATATAATTTCATTTCCTTTTATTGGACAATGCATAGATGCTTGGGGATTATAGTTTCTTTGCCCCCAAATAATTAATAAATTAATCCCTGATAATTAATCAAATACGAAGGCCCCTATCAGTTGAAGAAAGAATAATGCAACTTTTTTTTGTTAATAATTCCCTATCCTAATCCTACTGTATGCCATATTATTATACGTGTATATACTATTTCATAAAATAAAAGTCCAATTAAATATAATTGAATTTTTTATTTAGCGATTTTTTTTTTTGTGAAAATTCCAAAAAAATACATTGAAAATTGGGAAAGGAGGATTCAATACTATGAAGTTGGGAAAGGACAAATTAGTACACTGTCAGACAGGAGGAGGAATTTGGGATTTTGAAACCTCAGCAAAAATACGAAAATGCCCTTCAGTGCTTCCTCGGAATAATAGCATGGACCTCTTAATTAACAATTTTGGATTCTACATTAACAACACCAAAATCCCACAAAGAAAGTGGAATTGTTAATATAGAATACAGTGTTGTTAATAAGGATAAATGAGTTGTTATTGGCCCTGAAACTTGCTAATTGTGAAAGAAGAAAATGGAGTTGTTAATATAGAATATGATGTTGTTAATAAAGAGATATATGTTGTTATTGGGCCTGAAACTTGTTAATTGTGAGAAAAAAAATGGAGTTGTTAATGAATAATTCGGAGTTATTAATTAAGAGGGTCGTACTGTTATTCCGAAGTGGAGAGGGGGAAGGCAGAAGGGCATTTTCGTCTTTTTTCCGAGATTTTAAAATCCCAGATTCCTCCACCCGTTTGATACAGTACTGATTCGTCCTTTAACAATTTCAGAGTACTGAATCGTCCTTTCCCAATAATGTTTTTTTTTTTTGGGATTTTCCCTTTTTTTTAATTGATAACAAGGGTTTCATCTTTCAAAATTTAGAGGTTAAAGGGTTTTTACTTCTCCCATTAAATATACATGAGACCCCTTACTACCCTAAGGAACAGCTTGTTGGTAGAAAAAAGCGGATTCCCTAAGGTTTTGCTTCTCACAGCAGCAAACAAAAGGGATAAAAACACATGACCAGTGTTGAATAAAGCCCAATAAAGGCCCAAACTATTAGTACACTTCTTAAAATGCATTCTGGTGTCTTACCAAAACAAAACGTTCAGTATTTAAAACAAAAACAAAACGTTTAGTTTATTTTACAAACCAAATGATTTGTTTGAATAATTTAAGTATTAGAATTGAGTCAATTGACATTGGAAAGAAGCACATTTAATATGAAGGGTTTAATGACCTTTACCATTTTCTTCATACTCATGCTGCCACTTCCATCCATATAGCTTTATATCCACTATATTTCATCTCAATTAAAATATCTTTTATTGCAACTATAGAAAATAGAATCCTCTTTGTTATGAATATTGATTATGTGGATATCTATTGACTTATATTAGTTATTACTGCTCATAAAGAAAAAAAGAAGACCTGATATAAAGAAAAAGGAGAAAAAGACACACAGTAAAAGCAAAAAAAGATAAAGATATAAAGAAGATAAAATTTAACTATAGTTTGTATAAATTAACTATGGTCATGTAACCAGGGTTGGTTCCTGATTCTATATAAAACCTTGTAATCGATTGTTACATACAAGTGAATGAGAATTTCTCTCTAGAAATTTACTCTTAACTCACTCTCTTAACACACATACTTTTATAACACTTTTAATATTTATTATGTCTTTTAAATTATCGGTGAACCTTGCATCTTTAATTTTTTTTCTTTTTTAACTTTAAATCCAAAAAAAAAAAAGCCAAAGGAAGGAAATCCCTTTACAAGCTGTGCACAATAAGTTCGGCTCATTTCCTCATTTTATGTCTTTTGTCTAATGGTTAAATAAAGAACCGGCGGTTTATTTATACTAAAAACAAAAAGAACCGGCGGTTTATCTAGAACAAGAATCAATCAGTCATCAACACACACACACACATAACTCAAAGATATAACTCGCTTCAAATTCTATGCAATGCTAGGCTGGTGACATCTTTCACGTTATAGCGAGAGTATAACTACAGAATCTGGAAAAGAATGTTGACAACTGTTGTTTTTCCACTTTCAGAGAATAGGAGCTGGAGATGAAGCTTAAATCGAACTCCATAAATTAGTTCAACCCAAAATTTTACACCCTACAAAATATGATGCTTTTACATTGCATAATACATATGGAACAGATACTGTGTAATTTATTATGCAATTCCAATCTGGCCAAGCACTGTGGCTTGAACGTCCAGGAAAAGAGATACGCGAATCTGCAGAATCTGCATTTCTTATTTGGACTCCAAAAAAAGGGGTAAAAAAGTATCAATTCTATACTTGCTTCTTCAATAGCATAGCACTGCATTGTGCCATTATCTTTGAAGCCCTGGTAATGGAATCAGTCATGTAGAAATTCTCCACTGCAGTTCCAAAAGGGGTCTTCAAATCCATTTTCCCAGTGACTTCAGGTTTCAGAGAAGCTGGAAAAATAGCAGGCTCTCTCTCATCCATGTGCACGAGATTCGGCGCCACAGTTCTAATCCGAGAGCGAACGGCTCCGACTGTATCATAGGGCAATCTCACTCCTGCAACCTCAGACAGAGCCCTAATTATCTTCCAATCATCTCTGGCATCACCAACTGTTGGAACTGCAGGCAATGTCTGTTGAGTGCATCCTTCGGCATTTTCATATGTCCCTTCCTTCTCGCTGAAAGCTGCGGCCGGCAAGATGACATTAGCACGATAAACACTTCTGTCCCCGTGGTGACCTTGATATACAACAAAAGCATCATTTGGTATCTTGTCCAAGTTTATATCATCAGCACCCATCAAATACACAAACTTCGCTGACTCGATGCTGTTTTCGGACTGTGGCACAAGCCCAAGGTCAAGTGCAGAAGCCTGGGCAGCATGGAGAAGCAGCACATTAAGGCCATTCCAGTCAGGTCTGACAGCCTTCGCCTTTTCTGCAATGGTATCAACAGCTGCAAATATTGCATCCTTGTCATTCCTCTCGAAAACCACAGCGCCCACAATGATGGCAGGGTTTTTAGCATTTGAAATAGTTGCAGAAAATGGATGTCGACCCTCCGCAATTTCAACTAGTGTTTGGGGGTCGGTACCAAGATGTTGATGATCATAGTTGAAATCAGTAGCAGGTCCGATGTACCCAACCTTAGCCTGGGAAGCTCTCACAGTCTTGCGTATTCTGGCATTAACCATGGCAGCTTCTACCCGTGGCTGCAAATTTGAAAATCAGTATGTAAGGCAAATTAACGAATTTCAATTCTCTTCATTTGAGGCAGGAAAATGGTTTGCTTTAACCAAATCTTTGCTGTACGGTCTATCTAGATGGTTCAGATTTTCCCCCCAACTGACAGCAAACAATAATTAACAAATTTGGAATATAAAATTCTAACAGTCAGACAAAAAACATACCTGGGTTCCAACCAATAAGAAAACGTCTGCTCTCTCAAGACCAGCGATGCTTGTATTCACAAGATACCCTGACCGTAAATCAGCATTGGTATTTACACCTATTCCTTCACACCACACATCATTTGATCCCATTTTGTTCACGAAATCTTTTAGTGCCATCATAGACTCAGCATCAGAAAGTTTGCCAGCAATCCCAACAATTTCTTCTGCTTTAACTTGGTGGGCGACCTCCGCCACCACAGCAAGGGCATCACGCCAATTTACAGCCTTAAGGCGCCCATCAGGGCCACGAACCATAGGGTCATTTAATCTCTGCCTCTTCAAACCATCGTAACAAAAGCGAGTTTTATCTGAAATCCATTCTTCGTTTATGTCCTGCAATGGGCAAACAGGCTTAGAGACAGTGGATACAAATAAAATTCACAGTTTTAGCTCATACTCCATATAGTTCCTCCTCCGATGTGTTTCAAAAAAACCCAGGGGGTGGGGAATGTAATATATGGAAGCTCAAAATGCTTCAAACACACCAGCAAAACATAAGATATAAACTTATCATACACTTTGCGAAAACAAAAATACAGTTAAAATGTGGTGGTGGTGGGGGGGGGGACTCTCAGAAGTAAGACACTAAAGTCCCAAAAGAGGCCACAACCAAAGAAATATGGACAAGAAGACAAAAATTATACGAATCTAACCTCATTTAAACGAGGTAAAATACGCATAACTTCTGGTCCTCTACTATCAATTCGAATGTTGGATCCAACAGCATCAGTAACATCAATGCTCTCAGTTCCCTTCAGCTCCCAATTGCGAGCTTTAAATGCAAAAGGCTTTGAAGTAAGTGCTCCCACAGGGCAGATATCTATCACATTTCCAGAAAGTTCACTAGTCATAAGTTTTTCAACATATGTTCCAATCTCCTCTCCACTGCCACGGCCTAGCATGCCAAGATCCGGAACTCCTGCAACCTCTGTTGCGAACCTAACACACCTATTGGATAAAAGAGATATTCAGTCAGAATTTTGTAAAGCTCACAAATAAAATAAATTTCATGACTGAATAATAAAAAAAAATATCAAGATATTTTAAATGATGTTCATAATTCCTAAATCATCATAAATCTCATAATAACAAATATCCTTAGAGTAAAATAGAACGTGCTACCAAATCTAGATCCACTTTAGCGATAACAAAAATACATCAGTTTCAATCTCGGATAAAGCCTTGAAACCTAATAATACTAAGAAATCACAAATAATTGGATCACTAAACTGCATTAAATATCTAGACACTATGCACTATAGAGTTCAAACTTCATTTTATGTTCAGACTTCGAGGAAGCAAGAAGGCTTTTAGCTCAAAATTGGGCTTCCTATTTTGATTGGAATCAAAGGAATTTTGTACATTTTGCTGAAGACTTGCTAACTTAGCTCACTCTAGTTATGATCCATTTTGCACCTTAGATCAACCTCCACCTTGTTACATGGAGGTGAGGGTTGATGATAGGAGAAGAGACTCTTAATTTACTTGATGTAATCATGTTTTGGTATATCTACTTCATTTTTATTTTAAAAAAAAAAGAACTTCATTATGAAGTCACACTCAACAAATTAAGGTATGTAATTATTCTGACCCCTCAAATATCGTCAGATCCCTTGTTCATTGAGGGATTTTAGAGCCTAAATAGCAGATTCTCTAACATGTTAAATGAAAGTTTTAACATTTCTAAGGTGAAAATTTTGCCATTTTAACACAAGAAATTTCTAAATTGTAAAATAACTACTTTTTAATTGGGGGAAGCTGATATGAGGATGTGGAGATAGATGTGTGGTCATATAAGAAAAGACAAAATTTGTAATACTCATATACACAAACGAGTTGGAGTGGCCTTTACTGAAGGAAAAATGGTAGAAAGTCGTTTGAGGTTATTTGGACATATTCAACAAAGGCTATTGATTAATAATATATTTAAAGATATGGTTTACGACAGAACACAATGGCATCACGCGATCCATATAGCTGACTCCACCTAGTAGGATAAAAGCTATATTGTTGTAAAATAACTACTTTTTTCAAAAAGAAAAACATAAAATAGAAAACTCAAATCTGACAAGGTAATAAGCTTATTATTAGCTCCCATCCCCTTCCCTTCTAAACTGTACAAGGAATCTGTTAGGAACCAGACGTAGGAAACACAGGATAAGCACTGAATAACACTGGATTAGATTAATAAAGCCACTTAGGGGTGTTCAAATCCGGGACCGGGACCGGGACCCACCACTCCCGGTCCCGGTCCCAGTTTTTGGCCGGGATGCAAATTGCATCCCAGTCTCGGTAATCCCGGGTGGGACCGGGATCAAACCTGGAATTCCCGGTTTTTTTTTAAAAAAAAAAATTTAAATTTAAAAAACATTATTATTTTAGTTAAATTTATTATAATCTAGTGTTTAAAGTAATTATTTAACATCTAATAAGGCCATAATAATCACACAAATTGATCTATAATTGAAGAATATCATTTTATTATTATTATTATTATCACCTTCATCATTTTTTTTATTATTTTTATACATTATATAGTAGGATTAGTATCACGATATATATAGTTTAACTCTAACTAGGCATGTGATACACATTTTATCAAATGGTAACTTAAATTATGGGATAAAAAATACAAAAATAAAACAATAACTTAATTTTTAAGAAAAAAATTTAAAAAACAATAAAAAAAATGAGACTGGGATCATAACATGTGTGACCGGTCCTGGTCCCGGTCCCATAGATCCTAGTCCCGGCCCCGGTCCCGGCCGAGACGGGAAATTCCCGGGATCAAAATGTCCGGGACCGGGACTGGACAACGGGGACCGGGACACTTTGAACACCTCTAAAGTCACTCTTCCAACTCGATGGGAGAAGGAAGTTACAAACAATGAAATTACACTCACAATAACAGAACACTTGACCTAGCAATTCGAGAGGCTAGCACTCTTCTAACAGTCACTCATAATCTGCATGCCTCCCCCCTCGCAACTAACGGCTAAATAGTTCCAAAAGACAAACAAAATGGTCAACACAGGACCCAAAAAACAACCTGCAATACATATGCAGCTATCCTGTTAAAAGTAATGCTAGGTCTGCTAAATTACATCAAAATAGGAATAAGTCAAAAGTCAACATCCAAGTATGGCAAAAGCATCTTGCCTCGTGTGTTTCTGCCTAAACCTCCTTTTGTAGGTGCTTTTGAATAAATCAACCCTATCATTACCCGCGACTAAAAGTTTCACCTTGTCCTCAAGGGGAAAATCAGGAAATTGGTGTGCAATGATGGAAGCATCCTCCCACGAGTTGTCAAAGTTTGGAAGGTCTTGCCATTGAATGAGCACCTCATGTCTGCCATTAGTAAGGTTTTGACCTTGCAAATGTCCCGTGGTTGGACTTGCAACTCCATTTGTTCAAATAAGGCCGAAGCAATAGTGGGAGTTACCAGAGCTAACTGAACAGATCTTTTAAGGTTGGCCACGTGGAAAACCGGATGTGCTCGGGCTGTGGGAGGTAACTCAAGGCGGTATGCAACGTTGCCTTCCAAGATCTTAAAGGGGCCATAGAATCTTGGACTCAACTTCTTGTTGGTTCTCTTAGCTAAAGTGCCAATCGAAAAGGTTTTATCTTTACATATACGAATTCCCCTTCTTCAAAGTGCACTGCTTGCCGGTGTTTACTAGCTTGACCTTTCATCTGATCCTGGGCCTTAATCAAATTTGCCTTCAACGTGTCGATAATCGCGTTGCGCTCCTGGATCTAGACGTTAACAGCGTCATTAGCTGAGGATTCTTCTTGAAACTTAAAAAATGTTGGGGGATCTCGGCCATATACCGCTTTAAAGGGTGTCATTCCTACTGCACTTTGATAGGAAGTATTGTACCAATACTTATCCCAAGTTACCCATTGAGCCTATTGGTTCGGATTCTCGCTTGTGAAGCACCTCAAGTATGTCTCCAATCCTCGGTTTGGCCGTTAGATTCCGGATGATATGCCGAACTCAAACATAACTGCGTCCCAGCCAATCTAAACAATTCCTTCCAAAACTGGCTCACAAATACCCGATCCCGATCAAACAAAAAACTTTGGGAATCCATGCAATTTAACGACCTCATTGGTAAATAAGTCAGCCACATCCCTAGCATGGAAGGGGTGGGAAAGTGGAAAGAATTGAGCATACTTGGTGAATCTATCAACCACTACTAGAACTATGTCATATTTCTAGATTTGGGAAGCCCAGTGATAAAATCCATAGTAATATCCTCCCATACGCCTTGAGGAATCGGAAGTGGCTACAATAACCCAGCCGGAGACAGGGCTTGATATTTGTTTCGTTGACACACCCTGCATTTGGCAACATATTGCTGCACATCTCGCCTCATCCCTTCCCAATGTACCACATTGGCCAGCCTTTTGTACGTGCGAAGGTAACCCGAATGCCCTCCGATTGGTGTGTCATGAAATTCTTTGAGGAGCAAAGGAATTCTGGATGAATTTTTAGGTAGTATCAGCCTTCCCTTATAGTGTAAGCAACCCTTGATTATGCTGTACCCCTCCGCTCCTTCCCCGGTCATGAGTAATTGCTGCATAATGCGGTGCAATTTGGAGTCATTATATATTTTTGTTTCCCAGCTTTCCAGATCAGCATGCTGCCAGAGCAAAAATCCTTGCATTTCCCGCGACTCCTCTTGTCTTGATAGTGCATCAGCAGCCCTATTTTCTTTCCCGGGCTTGTACATAATTTCGAAGTTGAATCCCAGCAGTTTAGACGCCCATTTCTGTTGGTTTTCTTCCAGGATTCGTTGTTCTAGAAGGTGTTTCAGGGCTTTTTTGTCAGTCCGGATCGCAAACCTTTGCCCCCGCAAGTAATGCCGCCACTTCTTAACAACCGTCACTATGGCCATTAGTTCTCTCTCATAGACTGAGCATCGTTGGGCCGTCTTAGAAAGTTTTTGACAGTAATATGCAATTGGCCTGCCTCATTGCATCAGGACTACCCCAACTCCTGTTCCAGAAGCATCGGTCTCTAGCTCAAACGGGGCAGTGAAGTCAGGCATGGCGAGCATTGGTAATTGAGTTATGGCTGTCTTTAGCTGTTCAAAGGGATCAGTGGCCTCTTGGGACCAAGGGAAGGCATCCTTCTTGAGCAAGTCAGTTAGAGGCCGAGCTATTTTTCCATAATTCTGAACAAACCGCCGATAATACCCTATCAATCCCAAGAAACCTTGCAAGGATTTGACGTTCTCGGGAATCTGCCACTTCAACATGCTTTCAATCTTGACTGGATCAGCTTGTACCCCATCCGTTGAAATGATGTGGCCAAGGTATTCGATCTGCGGTTGGGCGAAACTACACTTTTTAAGGTTGATCACTAACTGGTGTTCCTTCAAAACAAACAGCACTTGGTCTAGGTGCCTCAAGTGAGTGCTCATATCACTACTATAAACAAGGATATCATAAAAAAAAAACCAGTACAAATTTACGCAAGTGCTCTCTAAATATATCATTCATTAAAGATTGGAAGGTAGAAGGGGCATTTGTAAGGCCGAAAGGCATCACCTTAAACTTGTAGTGGCCTTCATATGTGCGGAAAGCTATCTTGTGCTCATCTCCTACCTTGATGCGAATTTGGTGGTATCCTGACTTTAAATCCAGCTTCGAATATACTGCTGAGCCCTTAAGTTCATCTAAAAGTTCCTCAATAGCGGGTATGGGAAACTTGTCAGGGGTGGTGATCTTGTTCAGTGCTCAATAATCGACACAGAAGCGCCAGCTCCCATCTTTTTTCTTCACCAACAATACTAGGCTCGAGTATGGACTGTTGCTGGGCTGAATGATCCCAGCTGGAAGAATATCCTTAACCATAGCTTCAATCTCGTTTTTCTACTTGTGCGGATAACTGTATGGTCGGATGTTAGGGGGTTGCTCACCAGTCTTAATGACGATGGCATGATTCTGCATACGGTGCCATGGCAGCCCTTCATAACCGTGACACACCACTGTGTACTTGGCCAATAAGGCCTAAACCTCTGCTGGTAATTTTTGGCAGCTCCCTTCCTCTGCAACTAGCCCCCCAAACTCAATCAGGAATCCTTCGCCCTGCTTCTTCACGGATCAAACCAAGGATTTCATTGACACATAGGTGCGGGGTAGCAACGGTTCGCCTTGTAAGCAGACTTGGGTGGTCTTCCTACTTATCTTCACTGTTCGTCGTCCCCAATCCACCTTGACCTCGTCGAGTGATTTTAGCCACTCTATGCTAAAGACTATGTCGACGCCTTTGAATGGGAAGGGTAGAATGTTTGAGTTACCTCTAGGTCCTGTAGCTTCAGCTTAATGTCTCTGCAGTAGTATTCTCAGCGAAGTGAATGACCATCACCAACGGTGACCATATAATCAGCTATCTTCTCTTGATTAACAGCTACCCTCTGAATGAGTTCTTCCGATATGAAATTATGGGTGGCCCCACTATCTATCAGGGCCACAATCCTCTCCCCCACTAGTAGACCATGCAATTTCATCATATGATTGTTGCCGAATCCGGCCATGGAAGAGAGAGAGAGCTTCATGAGCGACGCAGTACCGTCTTCCCTTCTCAGCCCTGCGTTGATGGTCAGTGTCGTGGCCTCTTCAGTATCACTCTCGTCTGCCGCCATATCCAAAACCACCAAGTGCAAGTTGCGGTTTTCGCACACGAGTTGGGCCATATTTCTTGCCGCACTTAAAACACAGTTCTAGCACTCTGCGTCGCGCGATTTCCGAATCGGTTAGACGGTGAGATCCTCCCGGTTTCTTGATCAATAATGCAGCCGTGGAGCTACTGGACGCTCTGGTGTCCCTTGTCTTATTTTCGATTTGTCGAGTGTTCTCTGTACTCACCAGTGACGTGGCTGCAGCGAATCCTCGGTTGGGCTCGGGCATGGGCATGGCCCGAGTGAACATAGGTAAGTTTGGCCCAAATTTGGGTCCAACCCCTATACGTGGGGCTTGTGTGGTTCTGCCATTCCTCCCTTTTTCAAGAATCTGCTGTTTCTCGTCGGCATTCAAGGTTTTTTTAATCAAGTCATCTATCGTTGCAACCTCGGCGAGCTTCAACTCGGCCTGACTTTCAGGTTTCAGCCCATGGAGAAAAGCTCCGATTAGACACCCTTCCGGCCCATCTTTCAGGGGTGTCGTCAGCCTTTCGCACTCCTCCACGTACTCTAGCACCGACCACTCCTGACGATTTGCGAACACCATTAGGTAATCTCGTCCGGGTTGAGATGAGTGGAATCGCTCTAGCAGTTCACGCTTGAACTCGTTCCAGCTACCAATGGCCATTCGTTTCTCCTTCCATTGAAACCAGCTCAGTGCGCGTCCTTCCAAGCAGACGACTCCTGTGCCTAGTTTTTCTGCGTTGCCGATTGCACTCACTTGGAAATCCCGTTCGATTCGAAAGAGCCACCCTAATGGGTCTTCTCCATTAAACATCGGTAACTCCAGCTTTCTATACTTCCATATCTCCTTTTCTCTGTCACCGACGTTAGACCCGTCGTCATCGATTTTGGTTCCTTCCTCTTCGGTTGTGTGTGTGTTGTTGCTATTAGTGGCATCCTTGCCCTTGCCGGTCTCTCCCCTGAGCATTAGTTCTCTCATGATGTTCATGGCCACAGTCAGTTTGTCGACCTTTTTTGATAAGCCAGTCACTGTAGTTTTCATTCCTTGCAAGTCTTCTACCAGCTGCTCTATCTTGTCGGCCCTGAGATCTCACGCTCTGATACCAAAATGTTAGGAACCAGACGTAGGAAACATAGGATAAGCACTAAATAACACTGAATTAGATTAATAAAGTCACTCTTCCAACTCGATGGGAGAAGGAAGTTACAAACAATAAAATTACACTCACAACAGAGCACTTGACCTAGCAATTCGAGAGGCTAGCACTCTCCTAACAGTCATTCATTATCTGCATGCCTCCCCTCTCGCAACTAACGGCTAAATAGTTACAAAAGACGAACAAAATAGTCAACACATGACCCAAAAAACAACCTGCGATACATATGCAGCTATCCTGTTAAAAGTAATGCTAGGTTTGCTAAATTACATCAAAATAGGAATAAGTCAAAAGTCAACATCCAAGTATGGCAAAAGCATCTTGCCTTATGTGTGTTTTTGCCTAAACCTCCTTTTGTAGGTGTTTTTGAATAAATCAGCCCTATCAGAATCATTAAAATTCATCCCCTCCCCTCCATTGAACCAAAAACACTGTAAGATAAATAGGACGAACTAGCAAAGTATAATTATAACGCATACACTGCTTCAATTATATGGAAAGTCAATAGGAATTTTCACTTCGTTAAAATCAGGTCAGAGTTGCATAACAGTGTAGGAACTAAACCCAGTACTGACCTTGTACATTGGATACACCGAGTCATCACAGTCTTCACCAAAGGACCAAGGTTTTTATCCACCACAGATCTCTTCATTTCGGTGAACCGACCACGATCAGAGCCAAATGCCATTGATTGATCTTGTAGATCACATTCCCCACCCTGATCACAAATTGGACAGTCCAATGGATGATTCATTAAAAGGAATTCCATCACCCCTTCTCGAGCCTTCTTTGCCAGAGGTGTGTCAGTTTTAATTTTCATACCTAAAGACCAACATCTAATTATATTACATCATCCAGAAAAATAAAGTTAAGAACTGATAAGAAACCAATTAAAGCCAAGTCAAACTTAAATTTAAAATCATATAAGCCATCAATGAAATCACAGAATTTTTTTTTTAATTTCTCTAAATTGAAAAAGGAAAAGTAAATTATAATAATAGTGTAATGAAGAAAGAAATAAAACCAACTGAGGGAAATGTAAATAAACGAAGCATTTGCTACATACAGAAATAAAAAAAAATGACGTGAGCATGCACCAAGTAGTGTCTATTAAATAAACGAAGCACAACAAACAGAATAATGATTTCTACATACAGAAATGTAAGCTCAACGTTTGATAGGTAAAATTCATCAAACTCAAAAGTTTAGAACAAAGAATTATTGGTTCCCTGATATCAATAGCATTTGCAATGTACAAATAAAGTATACTAATAAAAGTTACAGAGCAAATACTAGACTCAACCGAATGATGATGAAATAGGAATGAATTGAAAATCGATATCCCAGAACATGCAGATTAATCCTCACAATCAACATGATTATACAAAAGATGCAGATTAATCCTCACAATCAACATGATCATACAAAAGCCAAACATTTCATCAACTTATCAGATTCGAGAAAGGTAACAAAATCAACCCAAAAACAAATAAAGTACTAAATGAACCGAAACAAGACACAGTTAAACTAATAAAGATAGGGAACAAAGCCCAGAATTCAGTAAAACATGGGGGCAAACTAACCAGGAAGGGCAGGCATGGCGCAAGAAGCAACAGGCTTAGGAGACTTCTCTACTTCTACTAGACACATACGGCAGTTCCCGGCGATCGATAGCCGACTGTGATAGCAAAACCGTGGAATGTCAACACCCGCAACCTCACACGCCTGTAGAACAGTCATGCCCTTGGGGATTTTCACAGGGTACCCATCAACAAAGACCTCAATGGCATCATCCGGGTTGGGGAAGTGGATTCTAGCTCCGCCGACCGGAGTTCGCGGCGGAAGATCGGGCGGAGGCTGTTCCGGTTGGGCTTGAGCAGCCGCAGCTTCCGGCTTCCGAAGCTCCGGTTTGGTAACTATGGTTCGAAGGAGCAGGTTCCCTGGATTCTGGGAACCCAGCATCCTTGAGGTGGGTCGCACAACCTTCGAAGCTAACGCCCCCAACCCCATTTTCTGTGTGCCTCAATCTCCCCTCTTTCAAATATTTACCTCCTCGAATGTTATACTTGACTCTTCACGATCTCTGATCACAGTTTTTCCCTAAAATCTTCAAGCTGTTTGCGTTTCTGAGATTGAACAAGACAGAAATTGCAGAGAGACGGAGATTAACGGTCGTTTACTCACCCATTGATCGATATTCCGGTCCGTACCGGGTCTACCCGACCTGATTTAAAAGAAGGAAATCAAAATCAATACTAGTAATTTTTTTGTTCAGAATTTTCTTGCCCCTTTGAAGTTGTTGATGATTTTGGTTGAGCAATGAGCATGACACGAGAGAGAATTTAGGCCCCAATCAAATAAATAATTTTGCGTACGGTTTCAGCACTCTATAGATTATTTTTGCCCCCTTCGAACTTCTTGAGGGAATACTCAATATTTGTTTGGGATAATTATTTTTATATAATAAGTGTTTATAAATCGTTATTCACGGTATACAAAATAAATATGTGATAGAAGTTTTATCTCAACTTACATAATAAGTGTTTATTTCCTAAAAATAAACTATTCTAAATACTCGCTCAGTTAACCGACTCACACTTAGGGGGAATATGAAGTTTCCACGTCAGGATGAAAAAATTATCAAGCTTACATGCACAATTAATACATGGATACAACAATTTGTTGAATAATGCTTGTAATTATCATAATTCAAAATCTTATCATCACATATAAGCCCGTGAACTCAAATTTCAGGATTTTAATATTTTTTTAAGGAAACATTATCAAGAATTTTTTTTTTTTTTTTCCAAGGAAAACACTCAAAAACCCAACCTAGCCTCTGGATTGAGTTCAAGAAAAAAGCTTCCTATCAATATATTCTTAAGAGAAATAGGGAGATAAGCCGTTGGAAAAAGTCCTCGCACAAACATCTCACATGTTACTGTTTATAACAACAGTGCCGGCTTTAATTACCAAGCCATTCCCCCTTTAGTTGGCTTGGTTCAAAACTAAAGACTCACTTCATTGTGTCTTAGTCGGTAGTAAATTTTCTAAATTTAGGAAGGGTTTGGTCAAGTTTTTCCTTTCCCAATACACTCTTTAGACAAATTCATTGGTTCAGAGTTTTGATGCATCTCATATTGGAGTTGGTGCGAAGGCTCTGTTCGAAAGCTGATGTTCCTCTTTACCCCCAAGTTCTTCTGCAAGTCGGACCAGTGCTGCCAGATTTGTTCATCCCTGTTCCGATGCCTATGTCTCTCTTGAAGGAGCTTCGAACCTTCTGTTGACGGAAGACCAAGACGTCGTATGGGTAAGGAAGATACAACAAAGCCTTCGTCTTTTACTTCCCATTTTACTTTAGATCTATTTCTTTTCGTATGGGTAAGGAAGATACAACAAAGCCTTCGTCTTTTTTACTTCCAAGTTTCCGATTTAACTTTAGATCTATTTCTTTTCATCCAAACATCTTATACTGTTTCTTCTGTCTTGCTCTTTTCTGAAATGGGTATACACGATCTAAGGCTTGATGCTCTAGATCCTCATTCTAACAGCTATCAAAAACATTAAATAAGATATTATTTTCTAATTCATATTGCTTCATAGTATTTGATAACATTGAAATATGTTGAAGTTCATTCTCTTCTTGACAAACGATTTCTTGATCATTTTCTAGAAGTGTTCTCTTTTTGTGACTCATGGGCACTAAATTTGATTTCCTCGAAAAATACTAATTATGGTGGAAGTGTGTGTGAATAATATTTGATAGTTTTCTTTGTTGGGTGTGTAAATGATAGGATGAATCATGTATATTGTATATTGAATAATATTTCAAATATGTCTGATTGAGCTGTATTGAATTCATTTTCCCAGTCACTTTGTGTCTTGGGAAATTATCATTCACATCTCTGATTGTGCTGTTTTAAGGATTTTTCCTGCCACTTTCCAATTTTTGAACCATTAAGATCTACATTATACCAGCACAGAGACATAAAGCTCCTTGAAATTTGTTGAAGTTCATTCTCTTCTTGACAAATGATTTTCTGATCATTTTCTGGAAGTGTTCTCTTTTTGTGACTTATGGGCACTAATTTTGATTTTCTCGAAAGATACTAATTATGGTGGAAGTGTGTGTGTGAATAATATTTGATAGTTTTCTTTGTTAGGTGTGTAAATGATAAGATTAATCATGTATATTGTATACTGAATAATATTTCGAATATGTCTGATTGAGCTGTATTGAATTCAATTTCTTAGTCACTTTGTGTCTTGGGAAATTATCCTTCACATCTCTGTCTTTTTCTTTATTTCTTTTCACCATACATTTACAGGGAAAGTTACAATGGTCATGTGCGCAATTTCTAAGCATTAATATGGACTCACATTTTGTTTCTTCTCATTCTAATTACGTGTTTGATTCCTTTTATTTAGCTCTTTTTTCTGATGTGTGTTTTATTTTTAGGGATGGAGTTAGTGAATCTCAATTTAATCAGGTTTGAACATTGAGCTGGACCAAATAATTAAGGTGTTACTGGAACCTAACTCTTTCTCTTGTATCATCTACATTTCAATTTGTGTTAGGGCTGTTAGATATAATTTTTTGTTTCTGTGGTAATTATCATGGTACTATTTTTCTGATGACATGTGGATACTGTGATTAAATTGATGTTGATAAGAAAAAGTAAAGATATTGATGTTCTTTCTTCCGAAAATATGCAGATTATGAGTAAGGAAGGTGGACTGCTTTTAAAAGTCAATTTTGAGGGAGGGGCTACATGGGCATATGAGATTGGCTCACAATCAATGGTTTACCCCATCATAGTTGAGGATCTGAATCCCCCCCATCAGATGTTAGTTGAGGGAGTATTTGGTGCTATAATAATCTATTATAAATTTCTTCTCGGGATATTATATTTCTGGATCACCTCTGTAATGTGTATGGTTGATTAATATATACAGATGCTTTGTGAAGAACAAGGTTTCTTTCTGGAGATAGCTGACTTAATCAGAGGATTGGGGTTGACCATCTTGAGGGGGGTGATGGAAACCCGAAACAACGAGATCTGGGCATGCTTTGCTGTAGAGGTAATGCCCTAGAAAGGGACTTGCATTTTCTTATGGTCGGAACTAGATTATGAATTTTTTGACAATGAATTATCCATGTTGCATGCAGATGCTATGAGGAAATGCTATGTTTAAAATTAAAACATCATAATAGTTCTATAAGCTGAAAAGGATCTGCTGATCTGTGATGTTATGTTGCCACTCATTATTGGTGAGAAGCCCAAGACATTTGCATTTGATTTTTTATGAAGCTTGAGTGCTTGACGCTTTTGTTCCCCTTCCTTTTGGGTGTTTAAGCAAATGGTCTTTTAGAAGGGTTTATCTACCAAACTCGCAGATGGATCAGTGAGCTATGCTGTATTGATGTGTTTTCTCTGTTTTCCCTTTTTTTATATATTTATTTGAAGAGTAATGTATGCCATATCCTTTGTCTTTGTATTTATCTTCCTTTCTTCTCCAGTAAATTAGATTAAATTATGTTACTTTTATAGCTAAGAGCACACTTTTTTTATTCTATTCTGTCCAAATCAATCAGGGTGATTTGGTTTGTATTTTTTTAGGGTGGACATTCTAATTGATTGGGTACTAAATTGTAGGAATTGGGTGAAGATGTGAGTGCTAAAACCGTGGGATTATTTTCTTTAATTTGATTATTGTATATTAATCTTATATTCCCTGATTAATGTATATTGCATGTTCGAAGTTAGAACCATACTGCTTTTTGTCTAGTCTGGAGTACCACAACTTCTGAGTAATGTTATAACTCACCAATTAATTACTTGTAATATGTTGGTCTATAACTTATAAGAAATGTTATGACTCCCTAATTAATCAGTTGTTATCTGGAGGACCACAAGTTTTGAGTAATGTTAAGGGCAATTCAATCAAGAAGGATGAAATGTTAAGGGTTATTAACATATTCAATCAATCTGGAAGGGTCTAAGGCCAATTTATTTTTCTGCGGATGAAAAAAAGATTAATTCTGATTTCAGTTATGATATAATGTGGTTTTTTGATGGTATTCATATGCATCAATTCACAATGCAAGGGTTTAATGGCATTTAAGTTATGGTCATGAATGAAAGTAATTGATAATTTGTTCTTCTTTACTCATCAAATACTAAGGGAGAAGTAGATTCCATGAAGGGGAGTCTTTTTTTTTTTTTGCATCAGTCATCTATCAAGGTCTCCCACATCCACAAATATGCATGCCACAGCAAAACGTTCATAATTTAATTGAGTCATCTTACATGCCTGTCATTGAATGTGTTCTCATCAAGATATTTTCACTGATCTGTTTTAAATGCACCACAGGTTATACGATGTGACAATTGTCTGTAGCTTTGTCTTTGATTGCTAAGAAGGTAGGTGATACAGATGCTCCATACTTGAGTAGGTATCAACAGTGATGTTCTATGGTACAGTTCCAACCTACTGCATAATTTTTAATTTTCATAATTCTAATTCCTAATGCCTAATGTCTACTACCTTCTGCCCAATAGAAATAGATGTACTGTAGAGGGCAATTTACTGTGGTTTGTTACTTTTCTCAAAATAGAATTAATATTCCATTTTTCTGTGCGTGTCATCAAGTGAATGCCTATGTTGGAACGACTTCTATATAAGTCACCTTCGTTTTCAAGCTTTCTCAATATTGAGCAGTCTGGTATATGTTGACATTGTGATCTTATTATATGTCTTCAATGGCTGTTAGGCAGTGCTCAATGATCGAAGATATTGATGATAGCACTGATATGTGGAGGATTGTTATACGTGTGTTGAGGAGGTGGAATAGCTATCATAACGACTCACCAACTCAGTTGTATGCTATATGTTTCCTTCTTATGGATGAAGAGGTCAGTAGGTTAACATAACTACCTTACATATCTTAGCTTCAATGTGTTTCCTTACATCACAGTTTCATCTTTTGCATATTTGTTTGTAGGGTAGTAAGATCCAAGCTTCAATCATGAACAAGTATCTGTTTAAGCGGTTTGAGAAAGACCCTGTAGAAGGGCATTCTTACTTTATTGCAAATTTGGAGGTGATACCTAATGGGAAGTATTACAAGGCTGCTAAGCACCAGTTTAAATTGCTTTTTAACTCTGCCACTTATGTGAAAGAAGAGGCTGCTTCGATTCCAAATTGACTGCCTTTTAATATTGCTGCCTGTGGTTATCATGTTGATTTTTTTCCCATACTTATTTTACAACTTTCAAATTTCGAAATTTGAATGTCCCCTATTATAGCCATCATTTTTCTCTCTCTGTCTTCGCTGAATTTTTTTCACCTACTTAAATGCTCAAATGCTCTCCATATTCCTTCTTCCTCAGGCACAATTTCAATGTGTTGAAAGAATCTACACTGAATCATGCTTCTTTCATTACTGTGGCCCATTGTCAAATTCGCTCTCTCCTGAAAGTGGCAGAGAAAAAGAGAGATGTGATAGTGAAGCTTGCTTCTCGGTTCTTCCTGACGCTTATGCCCTGTGGTGCTCTTATTTGAAGCAAGATGGTTTCTTTTTTAACTCCCTTGATACTTCAAGATGAGTATTTTATTAATGAAAAAAAATTATTAATTGCAGTGAAATCATTTTCGGTGTCATGTGGGGGAGGCCATGCTTTTGAAATCATATGCACAATGGGCTGGGGGTGTTAAAGAAGTACCTAATTGATAAGAACTGATTAATTATATTTGTTGTCCATGAAAATATGGTTGTGATGAATAGCCTATATGTAGGGTTGAAAGAGATGAGTTGAAGTTTATTCATCCCGTGCAGGGGGGGTTGGTGATTGGTGATTAACTTTTGATCAAAACTATAGCTACATTTGATTAGCATATAAAATGAAAATATATATCAAATAAGACTAGTGCATTTGATTAGCAGATGCAACCCATGCAACTCATGGGGAGTCTGTGCTTGAAAATCACATGAAAAAAATGATTGTTTTAGGTGGTCTACCATCTGTAAAAAATGACTGTTTGACTGACGAGCATCACAAATGCATACTCTTGTATTTAAGGTAGTGGCTTCAGTTGTGAGGGTAGATCTTGATGGCAAACCCATAAAGCCAATCATAATTTGCATGATCCAGTGCATATGGGTTTCCCACCACAAAGAATTCTTCATTTCATGGTAGGGTGCATTGCACTATTGTTTTAGTTTAAGGGATACATTGAACCATTTCATAGTGTAGGTATTTAGCGTTTTGAGCTGATTTGTAATTATTGTTAAAATGAAAATAAACTATTAGTTGCATGTAAGTGAAATCATTCCGCGCATCACAAATTACTTTCAAATTGAAGATAAAAGACAAGGAGTTATTCCTACAATGATTCTTGGTGTTTATAAGGAGTTAGTTCTTATTCTTGAGGATCCAATCAGACAAGAAGGTCAGTAAGTTTTGGTAAGAAGGTCAGTAAGTTTTGGTGGGTTGTATATTTATTTTTTGATTGCCACATTTTTTCTAAAACTGAATGTCTATCAAGTGTTTGTCAATTTTCATCTTAATATGTAATTAGTGCAATGAATGAACTTAAAGTTGTCCTGTTTGGGGAGCTTGCTGGTATAACTATTGCAAAAACATAGCCTTTGGGGTTCAACTTGGGGAATATGTGCTGGTGCAGCATGCTGTTGGAGGTTTATACAGAAACTATGGTTAGAATAAAGCATTTTACAGCAACTAATGTGTATTACATTAAATATTTTACTATTCTAAATAACTTAATATGTTTTTTTCTTTTTGTAGATGGCCAAGATCTAACTTCATTGTGTGATGCTACTAGAGTTTTTTTTTTACCTCCATTGAGATATATGTGTATTTGCCGATTACCTATGTTTAATGTAGTTTTTCTTTTTTTGGTTGGTGCTATATGTACTAGGTGAAAATTATGATAAGGTTTTGCTATGTATTTTGTGACCGTAGATGCTAATTAGGTGATGAATGATGTATGGTTAAAGAATATTTAAAACATGGAATGAAATTGTTTTGTATTAAGTTGGAGTATGTACATGATTTATGAATTCAATGGAAGTGAATGCATAAAATGTCAGTTTGTGAGTCAAATGTTGTAGATGTTGCACCGCGCAACGCGCGGGGGTATTTGTTGCTTGTTGTCTGGAATACGGGAACACTGAGTGCCGCACACGGACACACAATATAAAGAAGTGATATTTATATATGAAATTAAAGGGTTATAATTATCATATACGGACAATTTTGATTTGAAAGTGTTAAATTTAAAGTAATTTGGCGTTAGCCGTTATCCTAATTAAATTTAACTGATAGTTAATAAAATATACTGAGTTGACAGTCTACGTGTGATTCACGTCATTTTTGTTTTGGGTTTAGGAGAAAATTTGTCTTGAAAGTTTTCACTCAAAAACAATATTGGCTTAGAAGTTTCTAGATCATAAGAATTTCACCTTGACTATTATTCAGGTTAAGTTTACTCTTTAATTGGTCAAATATACTTATTTGACAAGTCTATATGTTATCCTTTTCACTTTTTTAAAGTTAGATTTAAAAATGAGTAAATTTTTTTTTTTAAAAAAATAATGCATCTCATCTCAAGGATTAGAGACAATCGAAAAGGAGAAAACATTAAAGATGTACTCGCCTATCTCAGCATCGCTAGAGTACAATGGCAAAAAGCTTGTTATGGCCCTGTTTTCGGCAATCTTCTTTAATGTATCATGCATTTAATGATTAAATCTTTTTCTTTATTATTTTCTGATAAATGTGAATTCCTCCTTCATTTATAACTTCTTCTTCTTTAATGTTATTCACATGGCTAGTTTTGACACTTCCAAAACAAAATTATCTCTAGAAAAAACTTCCAGCTTACCTTCTGTGACAACTACCAAGGGAAAATAGCCATTTAACCCTTATATATGTGGTTAAAATTTTATCGGGTGCCCGATGGGAAAAAAAGTATATTTATATTATATATATATATATATATATATATATGACGGGGTTAATTTGCACAAGTTCATGCTATAAGACTTTCTCAACACAAATTGTATTGTACGTTTGGATTAGTTTTTAAGAAGTGATTTTAGAATATAGGAAGCAAATATATTGAAAGTGCTTCTGACATGATGGTCTGGGGTATTATGTTAAAAAGTACAATTATCTTCGTCTTTTTGGGTTAACATGCCATGCATATTACTTCAATAGGAAATAAGAGTACTTACAATCCTTTGCTGCAGCAGGATCATCCAACCTTCTAACTAAAGCCTTATTCCTGGAGAACTTTGGTCCACCCATTTCGATCATGAAGCATCAGATCAGACACTTAACTTTTACTTCAAGAGTATTGGGATTAACTTTTAAAAAATAACTTTCAGAGAAAAAATGATAAAAATAATTGTAGAGAATAAATTTTGAGCAGAATAGATTTTATAGGAAAAAAATGATTTTAATAAAATAAGAGTATTTAGATAATTATTGGAATCACTTTTTTTCATATGCAAATTACCAAAAAGGACATTAGCTAATGTAATAATAACACATGAAAGTATAAAATTCCATTTAAAAATTTTTTAATTATGAAAAAGATAATATTTTCATTTTGAAAAATTGATATTTTAATTATGAAAAAAATAATACTTCATCCTTAAGATAGATACCCGATTTCCCACATTACAAAATTTTTATGTACATGACATTATTCCATTTTTAAATTTTTTTTCCTTTCTTATTTATCCTTTTTAATTTTTTTCTCTCCATCTATTTTCTTTTTCCTTTGCCAAGTTGGGTTTTTCTCTTCTTTTTTTAAATAAGCACGAATTCCCCTGCGTGTTGCGGCGGAGCATGTAACATCCCAAAATTTATATTCACCAAAATTATTGTAAATATTTGAGAAATTCAATAAAATGGTGAATATTCATGAATTTAGAATTTATGAATTTATAAATGTTCAATTTCATGGGAAATTGGGCAAAAATAATTATGGAATTAATTTGGGTAATTTAAAAAGCCCAATATTAAGGTCCAAAAATGAAGAAATATTAGAGAAAATATTTGGTCCAAAAAATAGATGGAAATTGGCCAAAGAAAAATAAGAAAAGAAATTGGATTAGAAAATGAATGGCAAAATCGTAATTTTGCCAAAATAGCACAAAATAAATTATTTTTCAATTAATTGAAGTTAATTTCAATTAATTAAGGAAAATAAAGGTTAAAAATATATTTATAATATTTTGGTCAATTTAATATGAATTTATGGAAAATTTGAGCAAAAAGTGCAATTTTGACCAAAATTGAGACTATACGTGTATACGTAACCGGAACAAGTTGTGAAGCCAATTGAGATCATAGGGAGGGACTCCTAGGTGTCTCCTACATGTGGCATAAATAAGGAAATATTGATTGGGCTTAATGGGCATGGTTATATGTACATAAGGATTTATGTACATAAGTTCATTTTTGAAATTTTGGAAAATAAAACAAATAAATAAAATATTGCAAAATATGTGATAAATAAATATATCATCATCCTCTTCAGCCCATTTTCGTGCTGCAACAGGTCTGAACTAGTGAGAGAAAGTTGAGAGAGTTTAGAGAGAGAAATAGAAGAAAAATCACAAGATAAGCCAATTTCTTCGACGATTTCGCTCCTAACGCGTATAACTCTACTCCTAAACTATTCTTCTATGTTCTTCAAGGTTTGTGGAGCTCAAATTTGGGTGTTCAAGGACCTAGGGTTTCAGGCATAGTTGGAAAAAACTTGTGGGAGCTTGAAGTAACTTCCAAACCTTCGTATATTAACTATTCTGGCTGTTGTGGGCAATTTAATCGGTGAAATTTCGCCAGATTGCCATTGGTTTTAAATTTTGGAAAAGTGTATATCTAAGGGTTATGCTGCCCAATTTTAGTTCAAATGGTTGTTATAACTCAATTAGATTGTTAATAAAGTGGTCAGGAGTAGAAAGGAACGTGTTTACGGAGCCGAAATCATAAAACCCCGATTTTTCCTGGAGAACACCATTATTTCGGCCAGGGATGTTTGAGGGCCTTAGAGTTGGATTTTCAATGATTTGATGATTTCATTGGGTTCAGGAGGGAAAATTAGGTGGGGTTACAGTTGGGCACTTTTTCAGAAAAGGCTGAGAAAGCATAATTACGGAAACGCCCTTAAAACCCTAAAAGTAGGGCTGCCAAGGGCAATTTCGTAATTTGACATTGAATTTGGTAATTTTGAGTCCGGAAATGGATTCCTTGGACGAAAATACGTCAGGATAGCCCTAGTCAAAATTTTAGGAAAACGAGCCATTGGGCTGGGTACGGCGGGCCGGGCCGGGGTCCCAGGGGCATTTTGGTAAATTTTCACCATAGGCTAATATAACCACAAGAAATACTATGGAAGTGTCTAAAATGATACTTGGATAGGTTATGACCTATTTCTTGTACATTTGATGTTTTAGGACCGAGTTGGACGCTGATAGTTGACACATTTTACGAGGCAGACCCTTTGAGACAGGAAAGAGGTTAAGGTAGGGACTACTATCTCTCATATACTATGTGACTATTTGTATGATGCGTGTTACTGTATTTTGTGACTTGAACACGTGCTGAAGGCATATTACCTAGCTGTGGTCTAGGACCTAGCTGAGGTACACTAGTCTTACCTAGTTGTAGTCAAGGACTCAGCTGAGGTACATGTAGGGGTTTCAACCGGTTAGTTGGCCCTAAATTTTGTGTACACACACGGATGATATGAGTTTTCATTTTCCTTGATACGGTGCATTGTATATTTAATTTTCGCATTTTATATGTTGATCGTATGTTTATATTGAGATTCCTTGGAATCTCACCCCTTTTTCTAATCCAAATGTCTCAACGGATGCCAGCGGCTCGAAAGCCAAGGATGCAGAGAAGGGAAACTGACAGGCACGTTTCCCAAGATGTATATAGTGGTTGTATATAGCCTGTGTGTGAAATAGTTTTGGAACATTCTGTACATATTTGTCATTATTATCGATTTCTGCTCTGTTAATGACTGTCTGTAAACAAATACTTATTATCATTATAACTGTACTTTTCTGTTTGCCTATGGAACTTGTTCATTATTGCCCTACGCATATCAAAATGGAAACGGGTGTTGACAGAGCAACAACTACACCACATATAAGCACACCCTAACCTTACACTCATTCAAAGTTTACGCAATCAACCATTTCAATAAAAATGAACAACAAAGTCATATTGCATAAAGATAGATGGCCGCAAAGAAAATGCACAACATAAGCCACAAAAATAAGCACTGCACCTAAATTGCAAATACCTTAAAATGATTTCTCTTGCAATATAATTCAAGTTCATTTGTGTTCCTGCAATATTAAGATCACAACATGTCAATCTATTGAACAAAAAAAAAATCATCTAATAAAACTTTCTCCATCAAGACATATAAACATTCAAAAAACTCTCTTGTCAACATCTCTATCAAGAAAGACATGACTCTCGATGAAATATAAGAATTATCCACTCCAAGCAAATGTGAAAATTCAAAAAAGTCAATAAATGATATATACTCACTTTTAAGCAGGAGATGAGATGCATCAAATGGCATGAAGCCAAAGAAGGTGAAGTTGGCTTGCCTAATTGAGTCATTATTGTTATTATAAATAGTAACACATAAGACAGAAATGAAGGAAAAAAAGGGAAAAAGCTTATTGTCCTGTTACTCTTAAGGTTATATTGATTTTTTTCTGTCTCCCCTTTTCCCTGCTTTCTCTCTCCAGCACATGACAAGATTGTGACTGACCAACTTTTTGCCACGAGCAAGACTTTTGATTCAAAAGGTGAAATAAAATGAGCTTATTCAAAATAATGATTTTGGAGGAAAAAGGGTTTCTGCATTTTTTTAGGGTGTTTTGGTAATTTTTTCCCTAAACCATGGTTTTCCCTCTAAAAGTGTTTTTTTAATTGTTATCCAAACACACTATATGTGATGAATTTGCCAAATGTTGCTGAGCTCAAGGACACAATTTGCAAAGGTCAATAATCAATTGATGCTACATATCTATTTAGTGTTTAGCTAACAATACTTGATTCATTTGATGGACAGGTCATATTCCAAGACCACCTTTATGAATAAGGGAGAACAAAATATCCTTTTTAAAAAGTTGCATTTTCCTTTTTTGTTATTTTCATTACCGCCCAAAAAAAAAACCCACCAATTTAGCATAAATAATGTTACAAATCTTAAAGTAGATAAATGTTGGAAGCTGACAATTATGGCTTGATCAAGATTAGCCTGAGAGAACAAATTTGCAATTAATCAGAAGCAGCCCCCCTTTTTTCTTCTTCCAAATTTTTTAAGCCAGATGAGAAAAAAATAATAATAGAACTTCTACCTCAAACAATAATAGAAGCGACAATTTTAATAGTAACATTACAAATCCATTTTGATCATTCTTCCCTCTGTATTTAAATACTCCACCAGTACCTACCATATCCCTATTTTTCTGACCATCTTTGAAATAGAAATGCTCTCCTTTTCTACACTATCCGTCCGTCCCTCCCTTGAAGTGTCTTCCTACACACTTAATTTTTTTCTCTTAATGTGTTCACAAATGAATTTGGAATTCATGATTAAAATTGAGACAATAAGAAACTAGGTTAACATTTATAAACGTACTATAATAGACATTTACAACACAACAGGGGCAAAGGAAAAGACTGACATATCACAAGAGACCCTCCAGTTTTTCTTAGTCCTTCAGTTCTAGGAAGCTATGTTTTGCCCTATAAGTTGTGGTAATGACACAATTCTTGCACAGAATTCACATGCACAAGGATGCAGCTCAAATAATTCACATCCTTCAAAATTCAAATCTAGAAAATTTGACTGTCAAATAATCCTACTTGATTCAACCCTAGTCACCAAATATTCCAAGCAGGTCTTCCAAGTTTTTTTTTTTTAAAAAAAAAAAAATCAATCCCTCTTCAAGGCTTTGGTGATATAAGCTCTCGTAATTCCTATTACAACGTATGCCAAGATTGTAATGGTGATACCCCCAAACAGAACAAGACTATCATAAGCTGCATCTTGGACAGTGTACACTTGAATCCCAATTGTGTTCCAATTGCTTTCTGTCCAGACTGGGTCCACAACTCCCAATTCGTCAGATGAATTAGGGGGCAAAACATTCCATACTCCTGATTCATATTTTAATCGCGTTGAATATGCTGGAACATACCTGCAAGGATTACCAATATATTTTTTTCACCCGATCAATGTCTATCGATAGATGGCAGCTTATGATAATGAAGAGGTTAAAAAGCGAATAAAACAATTCCCAAACTTCAAATGGAGGATAGATATTACTGGTAAGGGAATTAAAAATACATAGTAACAAATAGATTGAACACAGCATCATCACCCATCTACTGTCATTGAAGATCAGAAGCTTCACCCATAAATATACAGAAGCAAAATACCTGGTTGTAGAGGTAACACAAACCCCCTTCCCATCAGTCTCTGCTTTAATGCAAACTTTATCCCTACTTTTGCAATCTTCTTGACAACCGGTGCCACCATTTTCCTTTGAAATAGAGGTTTTGTCAGATAAAAAATTCCAGATGAATCTGGGAACATCGTTAATGTATTCTGGATATGGTGTAGATGAAGGTTCATCCACCATAACACCAACATAATGGCTAGGGCAGGCTGATGAAGGTGAAATATAGCTCTTCACTAATTCACAAGAAAGGCCAGGATCACAGGTCAATAAGCAACCCATAAGTTCTTCAACAAGTGACGCATTTACATTTATAGCAGATAAAGCTGAATCCCTCACATTTTCCTTTCCACTAGCAAGAATGTAGAGAGTTCGGGCAATAAGGGAAGCAGCTGCAACTATAGCTGATGAGTTTACATTTGCTGCATAAACCAATCAAATGAAAAGACATGTGACTCGAGGATAAGAGGTAAAAATCATGAGGAAATAATAAAAAAATGCCAATCTGATAATCCAGCTCACATAAATCATCAAGGTGACTATGGTAGAGTTTGTTAGTGAAGACAGCATCAAAATCTTCCAAGACAATCCCAGAGACTGCAGGATTCTGCAAAAAGGAAAAGGTAATACACAAAGGAATTGACTTTAGAAAACCAACCATTTGACATAAGCATTTAGCAACAATAACCAGTTCAAATGACGTTAGAGTAAAGTAAAACTAAATAAAATAGGTTTCAATCATATAAATTAATTCAAGTCAATATAAGTTAAGCCACAAATGAGTAGGCAAAGGACTCTTCTCAAATATATGCATACATTACATATAGGGAACTCAAACCAGAACTTCATTTATGACATTCTGGCAATTAATACATATACAATATTCTCGAGGGTAAGGCTATTGGCAATTGTTTCAAATCTGGCCAATAGAAAACAAGGAAGGTGCTCTATCATCTAATTTTTCCTTCCTTTGCATCCTCTTATCATAGGCTTCAGGGAATGTCACTTTTCCTTATCACCGACTATTTGTCCTTCTAAATATGTAATAAGTAAGATTTCATTTATGGCGTGCAAGGTTGGATTAGGATCAGATATATCGAGAGAAAAATAGAGATTTGGGAAAAGTAGACAGTAAATACTGAACACAAAGGTACTGTTACATAGAGCAACTATAAAGGGAGATTTAGAGGTACAACCAATTGGGTAAAATATGGTGCAAACAGTCACGAGGTGACTTTAAAAAAATCTTATTACTTTCAAAGCAATGCTCACAAACTTAGAATCATTAACATCACTTCATCCTTCTCTTTTGCTTATACAAATCTTATTTATGAGACATTATCTTTTAAGAAAACATCTTCAAAAATTGTCATTCATATGATGGCAGTATTCATTGCTCTGCTCTTTAGCTGTATTTGGATAATAATGTTCTTATAGGAAAACTAAAAAAGAAAAAAGGTATCAAATACCTTTTTCAAAAATGCCATAAAGGATGACGGAGGTATCCCAGGATTTGAGTCACTTGGAGATGTGATCTTAATGTTCTTGGATAGCAGTGACTCTTGCGCATGCCTCAAGGCTGCCAATGTCTCATTTGTAGCAGAAGATATCTGCATTCATATGCTATTAGTAATCGTTAAAGTTGGCAATATCCTCTATATCAAGCTATGTAGAAAGAAAAATCGGGTACCACCATATATCAAATGAAGTCATATGGTTCGAATGCATAGTTTGGTTAACAGGTTTTTTTTATTAAAATAAAAAAAAGAACACATTGTTTGGCTACAGGCACATCAGGTGAAGGGAACAGAAGGTTACTAAAATTACTTGCGTTGAACAAAAGAATCACACAAAAACTCAATCCAACAATTGCAGAAATTCACAACAACATTCCAGATTTTACTTGCTCACATTGTATCACAATTCATGTTTTCCAAGAAGCAGAAGCAAAATTTGCAACATAATTGCTATCACTAACTGGCTGTAGAGAATTGAAGTCAAAAATAGCAAAAGTATTAACTATGAAGAAAGTCAGATGCATTGCATCCAATTAGAAATTTCAGAATTATTTAGAAGAGGCATGGATGTACACAAAGTTAATAGAACAACCAAGACCTCACCCCTGATGTATGAGTAAAAAATCTATTAACACCTTCACTGAAGCCCTTTCCAACAGAACCAATTTCAATAACCTGTTAATGTCAGTCAAAAAAACCAGAGTCAGCTTATTAATTAACAACATATATATGAAAACAATGATAAAGTCATAAAAATAATGAAAAAAGAATATCGTACTTTTCTATTTTACAATTGGGAGTTCTTATGAGAGTAGATGCCCAGATCATAATGGAATTCAATAAAGCAAAATTTAATGCCAAAAGGGCATTTGTAAGAATGCTGTTGATTAATTTATAGGTGGGACATACAATCACTCTTCAGCACAAACCTAATAGTCATAAACACGAGCATAAATATACCATTTCAATTTGTGAGTTATTAAGCCCATGGACAGCATCTGAATGCATGCCAAGCTCAAGCAAAAATCTTCGACTTCCAAGGTAACCCCATGCCTCGCCAGTAAAAACCACAAAAGCAAGCTGCATTGGGGTTAAGATAGTATTAGCAATAAAGCTTTGAAAAGTATTATTGGCATGCATGTAAAATAAATGGTCCTTTTCTATTGATAATTTATATTTGCCTGAAACAGTGACCCATGATTGTTGTTGGATGACTCAGATTAACAAGTATACCAGATTTAACTGCTTGCAATCACAAAGGGGTAGAAAATATTACTACTCCCGTTTTATAAGTATTTGTAAGCTAAAACACATTATATAGTTGTCGTGGAACAGATGGGGAAGCATAGTGTTACAAACTGCAGAATTAATCACGCAAGTAATATTCTGGAAAGCTGATATTCTCTATTAATCTGGAAAATTACAGAGGATTCGCTCTCCAGGACGCACACTGACTCTTACGATCCTATTGGAATTACTCAAGAAGAAACACTGATAAAACAGTAAAAGAACACTCCTATCCAGACACACTCCCTGGTATTCGAGAGACCAGGACCCCTCCCTACCAACTGAATACCCGCATGCCGTAGAATTGATCCCCGTCGCCTTTTACGCACTCCCACTACCCTGCAATCTGTCAGAGGATCGTATCGTACTCAAATTACCCTCTTGACCCTCCCAGCTCTCTAGATGGGCCTGATATCTTACCCAACTTCCTCCTCCTATAAACTTGACCCCAATCCTTCTCTATAGCAGGCCCATCATTTCCCCGGTCTGCAAGAAACACCTTGTCCTCAAGGTGGAAGGTAGGGAATTGGGACTTGATAGTAAGAAGATCTTCCCATGTGTTGTCATGGTCCGGGAGATTTTTCCACTAAATTAACAACTGAACTGATCCATCAACTGACCGCCGAACTGCTTGCACCGATTCTGGTTGCACTTGGAGTTCCAAATCCTCGGTGAGCCCCACTGGCAGAGGCTGAGCTTCAACTGAAGGTTTCAAGGCTCTCTTGAGCTGGGAAATATGGAAAACGTTGTGAATTCTGGCTGTGTCCGGCAATATCAATTTGTAGGCCACTGACCCTATCCTCTCAGAGATCTGGTATGGCCCATAATAACGTGGAGATAATTTCTCATTGAACTTGGTGGCTAGAGTGCGAAATCTATAGGGTTTAAGTTTCAAATAGACTGAATCGCCCACCTTGTACTCCAGCTCCCTTCTGTGCTTGTCAGCCTGAGTTTTCATACGAGCCTGTGCTCGTTGCAGCTGGGTCTTCAATTCTGCCATAATGGCACTTCGCTCCTGCAGCCGTTGGTCCACTTCCTGAACTCGGGAGGGCTGTTCATTATATGGGAAAAGCATGGGTGGGTCGCGTCCATAAAGGGCCTTGTAGGGAGTAATGCCCGTGGAGCCATGATAATTTGTATTGTGCCAATATTCAGCCCAAGGTAGCATCTGGGACCATTTCTTTGGTGTGCTGCCAGCAAAACAGCGCAAATAGGTTTCCAGGCACCTGTTTACCACCTCCGTTTGTCCATCGGTTTCAGGGTGGTAGGACGAACTATACCTCAATCTAGTACCCGATAAATGGAACAACTCCCTCCAAAATTGGCTAATGAAGACTCGATCCCGATCTGAAACTATCGAGCGAGGAAACCCATGCAGACGTACAATTTCCTTGACAAATAATTCTGCAACTCCCTTAGCGTCATAAGGGTGAGCCAAGGGAATGAAATGACTGTACTTAGAGAGCCGGTCCACCACTACAAGCACCGTGTCGAATCTATTGCTCTTGGGCAACCCTCCCACAAAGCCCATGCTAATGTCTTCCCAAGTGTCATGGGGAATTGGTAAAGGTTGCAATAGGCCTGCTGGGCTATGAGTATCGTATTTATTCTTTTGGCATATTTCACATTGAGCCACATACTCCTGGATATCTTTCTTCATTCCTTGCCAATAGACTACTGCTGATATGCGTTTATAGGTTCTCAAGGATCCGGAGTGCCCTCCTAGGGGAGAGTCATGGAACTCCCTCAGGAGCTCACGGGTTTTAGAGGAATTTCTGGGTAGTACTAGCCTTCCTTCGAAAAATAGAGTCCCTTTTTGTAAGGTATAGCCTTTCGGTCCTTCCTTGCCCTGAACAAGCAGCTGCTTAATTTTGCTTAATTCTGCATCTTGAGAGAGCTCATGTTCCAACTCAGCTGCCCCTTCGTATTGCCACATTGATATTGCTTTCATCTCCACGTCTGAGTCCCGTCGTGACAGCGCATCAGCAACCCGATTTTCTCGACCAGGTTTGTACTGAATTTCAAATGAATACCCCATCAGTTTCGAGATCCATTTCTTCTGGTCAGGTGCAATTACTTTCTGCTCCAGCAAATATTTGAGTGCTTTCTGATCTGTTCTAATGATGAATAGTTGAGTGGAAAGGTAGTGCTGCCATTTTTTGATAGCTAGAACTATCGCCATTAGCTCCCGTTCATAGACTGAACCTTGCTGATGCTTATCTGACAATTTTTGACTATAATATGCTATCGGCCGCCCTTTTTGCATCAGCACAGCGCCAATCCCTTTTCCTGACGCGACTGTCTCTATTTCAAAAGGTTGGCTAAAGTCCGGCATGGCCAAGACGGGTAGTGTAGTCATGGCAGATTTCAGCTCCTCAAAGGCACTCTGGGCACTGTCACTCCATCGGAAGGAATCCTTTTTAAGGAGATGGGTCAGTGGAGCAGCAATCTTCCCATACCCTTGCACAAATCTGCGGTAGTACCCCGTGAGGCCCAAAAATCCCCTTAGTGCCTTCAGATTACGGGGTGTAGGCCAGTCGACCATGGCAATAATTTTGGAAGAATCAGCTTGCACCCCTATAGCTGATATGATGTGCCCCAAGTATTCAATCTGGGGTTGACCGAACACACTTTTTGGGATTGATCACTAATTGATGCTGCTGCAGCACCTCAAGGACCACCCTCAAATGGTCTTTGTGCTCTTCCCTGCTTTTGCTATACACGAGAATATCGTCAAAGAATACAAGAACAAATTTCCTTAAATATTCCCGAAAAAGATCATTCATCAAGGATTGGAAAGTAGAAGGTGCGTTAGTCAAACCGAAAGGCATCACCTTAAATTCATAGTGACCGTCGTGCGTTCGGAAGGCTGTCTTTGGCTCATCCCCTGCCTTGATGCGGATTTAGTGGTAACCCGACTTGAGGTCAAGTTTTGTAAAAATCGTAGCTCCTCCCAACTCATCCAAGAGCTCATCGATTGCTGGAATTGGATACTTGTCAGGTACAGTAATTCGATTGAGGGCTCGGTAGTCCACACAAAATCGCCAGCTTCCATCCTTCTTCTTTACCAGCAATACCGGACTGGAATAAGGGCTCGTACTTGGCTGGATAATGCCCCCCAACAGCATCTCTTTGACCAGTTTCTCGATTTCCCCTTTCTGTGCATGTCCATAGCGATAGGGTCGGGTGTTAGCGGGTAAGGCCCCATCCTTGATCACGATAGAGTGATCCTGTCGTCTTCGGGGAGGTAACCCCGTAATGGGTCTGCATACAGATGGGAGCTCATTGAGAAGCAGAGTGAACTCTTCGTCCCCTGTGGGTGGTGCAGCAATTTCGGCACTAGTAATGGCTCTCAATTCAATTAAGTATCCCCCCTTCTCATGCGCAATGGATTTTCGATAAGTCTTCAGGGAAACCTGAGAGTTGGTTAGCGTCGGATCTCCTCTGAGAGTTACCCAACACCGGTCCACTCGCACCTTCATATAAAGCTGCCTCCAATTCATACGGGTCTCACCCAACGACTCCAGCCACTCGACTCCCAAGACAAAGTCCACGTTGCCCAAATTGAATGGGTAAAACGACTGCTTAATCTCGTGACCTTGAATCTCCAACACAATTTCTGGGCACTTTCGGTCGTCAATTATTTTCCTCCCATCCCCAACTGTGACTGAATACGGGGTTACTTTCTGGGTCTGAATTCCAAGGGCGTTGACTAAAGAAGTGGCCACGAAGTTGTGTGTGGCCCCACAGTCTATGAGAATGGTGACCTCATGACCACGTGTTGTCCCCTTTAGCTTCAGAGTTCTCTGTCCTGCTATTCCTACGACCGTGGCTGTGGACAGTTCTAGGGAGGCCATTGTGGACTCCTTTGGGCCCTCTGGATCGTCTGGGCCTTCATCATTTCCGTCGGTTGGGCCGTCCTCCTCCTCTAAGACCATGAGTCTTAATTGCTGATTCTTACACTTGTGGTTGGGCCCGAATTTTTCATCACACTTGAAACAAAGGCCCAATTCTCGCCTCCTATTCAATTCAGCCTCAGATAATCTTTTTCGAGGAGCGGAGCTCCCGCTCACACTAACTGCGGCAGCCACCGAACTTGGCGGTCGTGTGGTGGACGACTTGGCGTCCTCGGAAATCTTCGAAACTATAGACGTTGTGGGTGATGCAAGCCCCAGTGACTTCGGCGCCTCCACCGCACTGTACTTTGGCGGAGTTATCCGGAATTCCCCCCACCTGCTCCCAGTCATAGCCTTGGTTAACTTATTCTTCTTTTCTTTAAGCTGTCCTCTGACCCGATTTGGACTCTCAACCTGCCCCGCATACGCCATAAGCTGTTTCAAGGAAGCTGGGTGCATGAGTTTGACATCACATCGTATCTCCTCTTGAAGGCCATTCATGAAAGCGCCCATCAGTATTTCGTCCCTCACATCCTCTAACGGAGCTGACGCTAGTTCGAACTGCTCTCGAAATTCTGCCACTGTTCCCTGTTGCTTGAGCGCCATCAGTTGCTCATATTCATCTCCCATTTGTTGGCAATGGAACCTATCAAGCATCTCCTTCTTGAATTCTCGCCACGAGCTAACCGGTATACGTGTCTCCAGCCACTAGTACCAAGTTATTGCCTTCCCTTCCAAGCCTACCACTGCCGTATCCAACATCTCATGAGCGGGTACATTGTTAACCGAGAAGTAGCGTTCGATCCTGAAGAACCACCCCAGTGGGTCTTCTCCATCGAACAAGGGTAAGTCAAGCTTTCGGTGTTTGGTGGTATCGCTGGGGGTTGATTCCACCTCCTTCTCTGTCTTCTCTCCTTCTCCGTCAGACCCGTGAAGGTGTTCTCCGTCGTGTCGCGGAGGGGACGATGGCCTCCCTCTGTCTAACCGCTCTAACAATCGCGCCAATGTCATCTTGATCTCGCTGAGCTGCTCTGTTGTTTTGCTCTGTTTCATCTGAACCTCTTCCACCACCTTCTCCAAATGATCGAGTCTGCCTTCCATTCGCGTATTAACCATGCCCAGAACGGCCGCTCTGATACCAAAGTGTTACAAACTGCAGAATTAATCACGCAAGTAATATTCTGGAAAGCTGATATTCTCTATTAATCTGGAAAATTACAGAGGATTCGCTCTCCAGGACGCACACTGACTCTTACGATCCTATTGGAATTACTCAAGAAGAAACACTGATAAAACAGTAAAAGAACACTCCTATCCAGACACACTCCCTGGTATTTGAGAGACCAGGACCCCTCCCTACCAACTGAATACCCGCATGCCGTAGAATTGATCCCCCTCGCCTTTTACGCACTCCCACTACCTTGCAATCTGTCAGAGGATCGTATCGTACTCAAATTACCCTCTTGACCCTCCCAGCTCTCTAGATGGGCCTGATATCTTACCCAACTTCCTCCTCCTATAAACTTGACCCCAATCCTTCTCTATAGCAGGCCCATCACATAGAAAGCTTCTAATGATTTACAAAATCCAGAACAATACCAAACCCAATGTTTCAACCACCAGTTGAATCCCATGAAAAATAATCCCAGAAAAAGGAATCAAAACAGAAACAAGGACAAGGTTTCAGGTAGTTGGATAAGGACTTTATAATGTAAAACTGCCAGTTATATGCCAGTATAATCACGTATTTTGAAACAGCAGCCAAGGCATAAATAGCCATTTTGAACAAGGTACAAGAACTTAAACTAAATGAACAGAACCTGCAGCATCTATAATTCACCTGTTTAGTAAGGTCGCCAAGACCATTCACATGAGAGAGAGCATCAACCGCTGCCAGCAACGCAATCAAGCCCTGTAAAACAGTTGATACATCACATCATGCTTTTGATTCAGGAATTATTAAAGATTATAAACTATTAAACTCCATTAATAGTTGCACTTTGGACCATAAGTAAATTAACTAAGTTCAGCAACTAATTCAAAATACTTGCACTTACAGAAACAGGAGACTCTGCCCCTAGGCTCTTGTCCCGAAAAAATGAAGCAGAATCCATCGATGCCACCGTCAATATTATGGGTTTAGAATGATCAAAGGCTGAAGTGTTGATTGGTGGAAGTGCTGACCAGACACTGCCTTTCATATGAAACGTGCAAAAAGTTAAAATTAAGGATGGGGGCAAGTAGAATAGAGGGGGTCAGGTCATTAAAATTAAAATATTCTTTAAAAAGCTTCTAGACATTCTACCATATAAAAGATATTATGCTTAATCTCGTTTGCTTTCCTGGCAATATCTTTTCATTCTTGCCGTGTTCAGATTAAATTGGGTAAGGAGTTTTAAATCACGTTAACTGAAGGCTGAAGCTGGACCTTTGGTTAAAATATACACCCCAAACAAACCTATAGGTCAGACAGGAAAACGATGGAGGATAATCCATCTTTGAATATCCATACCTCAACTCTATCAAGTCAATGGGGACTAAGAAAATCCCATTGGAACACAAAAGGCTGGATGATTCTATTATCAAAAGAAGCAGGGCTCACCCAAATTTGGATCCCAGTTAATAAATTGTATGAAAATCAGTATTTATCTTTTGTTTCTTTAAGCTGTATTGGCATGCCTTTTCCTGAATCAAATCCAATTTATTGCATTTCTAGTACTAGGAACTAGGAATTGAGCAGATTAGTTCCTCTACTTAACTGGGTATTCGAAGAGCCCAAGTACCATATGAAAACCCAAAAGGAGAATGAAAGTGATTTTCATACTCAATGTTTTTAAAACAATGGCACCTGAATAAAAACATTAAAATTAATCTCAATACCCTTTCCAAGACTCACTGGTTCTTACCAATTCAAATTTCCTTGAATAGCCCTGCTGATTCTAAGGTAAGGGAACTTATAGCTCCAGTTGCATCATTATCCTTGTTTCTAGCTAATAAACGTGAATATCGGATATTTTTAGCCTTGTCTCATTAATGTTTAGCCAATCCATAGGGGACTACGTTGAGCGACTAAAGCACGTGTGTTTTCTTCTGAGTTTGTGTTTCCGTGGGTGTTAATTCATTTAGGATTATTATCCATCCTCCATTGTTGGGCTTTCATTGATAAATTATTTCATTTGAAAAAAGATTTATAAGGGGACAAGCAACATTAGCCATTAGTTACCAAAATGATGACCTAAAAGTTCAAAAATATATATTACAACTACATTCACGGGTTAACAAGAAAACATGGCATAGAGTATATTCCAAAAAACTTCACCTGTATCCACCTAAAGGAAGGCAAGTAGCTTCTTTCAAGCAAGACTCTGAACCAAGATTTTCAGATTTCGTTACCTAAAACAAAATTACCAGAATAACAAATTTCAATCATTTGTAGTTTTTATGCTTGAAAAAAAAAAAAACACGTCTAAAGAATCTGGATATACCTGCATCACCAGATCAAACTCAGCCACATTAACTGTATAACCTTTCCTGTTGTTCTCATTCTTGGTCGCAACCTGTATGAACAGGGAATAACGAACCAAACTTAAGAAATAAGAAATTGTTATAATAACTCAGTGATATCCTCATTAATTAAATATGAAATATCAATGTAGATATGACCCTAAAAATATACACGTTGAGCAGCCTAGAAAAATTATACAAACCTCATCGCTTAAATAAACACTTAGAAGGGAATTTATAGGTTATTTACTAGCAAGGTTCTCACACTAACAACGGAACATGAGCCTGCACCCTTGTGGGATATGGACCTAGTCCGTACAATCTAAACATTTTAAACATTAGTTGAGGCTCAAGAATGCGATGCAACTACAGCATGAACTCACACTTGACATTTCTTAGGGTTTGGAAGGTAGATAGATCAGAAACTACAAAACTATCACTTCTCCGCTACCGTATGCAAAAATGTTACTTGAACATAGAATATTAGAATGCGGATGCTAAAGACAATACTAGACTACTTAAATGGATAGGCTTCAGTATCATGTGTACGAATCACTTCAACATGGTTCCAGGCAGTAAATATGTTAAGTGAAACAAAATCATTTCCAAAATAAGACTGAACACTATCAAACTGAAGTTATTAGACCATCAGCAGTACTACACTATAAAATCAACAAGTGACTCAGCATTACCTCATGAAGAGTCTCCGTGCTACTATCTGAGAGCAGGAAAACAGGAAAATTGTAGGATTTCCACATGATACCAGAACCCTGCAGAAGTTGAGGGGGGAAATAAAAATTGACAATTATAAATGACTCATTGAGTCATTGTGCTGTTTCAGGACCATATTAGCATAAGCAGATATCCAACTTGGATCAAGCATAAATATTCAAAAAGTAATCCAGAATAAATTTGTTTCATCCTATTTTATAGCAGAGCCACCTGATTTCCAAAAACGTGCTAGAAAAAAATCATAAAGGAAGAACTTAAAGATCAAGACCTCTTTCACAATCAGAGTACAAGCTAATGTCAAGTTGGGAATCGTGATACAAATATACAAGTCTAGGTAAGAAGTCTTATCGTACAGTTGGGTTCCATTGATATCCAGTGTGATTGTAAGGAGCAAATTCATTTTGTGGAAACTTTAATTCTGGAGAGAATCCTACAAGTCACAAAATAAAAACTATCATAAGCAATTCAGCATTGCTTCAACATACTGAATGAGTAAAAAGAAAGTTAATTACCCTTCAACTTATTCTGCACTCCAGCTCCTGACTCAACAAGCACACCAGCAACCTTACTTGCAAAGCTTGAATCACCAGATATTCTAAAGAGAAATTCATGTCCAACAAATGGATATAATTTCATAGATGATAGATGAATATACGAATTAAAAAAAAAAAGTATAATAATTACTCCTCAAACACAACTATGCAAGGAATTGCTTTGGATGGCAGAAAATATTTTTCACAACTTTACCGTGAACTTCCTAACTGAAAAATAAAAATATCAATGATCAATCCACATAAAATAACCTAAGTCACAGATATCAACAACTATTGATTTTACAAGACAATAAACAGTTATTGAACCCCATAATAATTAGCTTAGCCAGAATATTCTTTGCAAGAAAGTCATTGATCTTATATTTCAAGAATTCACTTCTATTTTTTTGTTAAAGAGGTCAGCGTTCAAAAGAATGTTTAGTAGTCAAATTTTTTCAAGTAAAAATAATATAATAAATCTCTAGAATCTTCAAATCTACAACATTTAAAAGAACCAACAAAAACTAGCTTATACATGGTGTAGGGAGTATATAATTATAAGGGTTAAATAGCAAATTTGCCCCGGAAGTATAGGCCCAGGAGCAATGTTGCCTTGGAAGGTTTTTGGGTCTCAATGTTGCCCCGAAAATTTCAAAACGTAGCAATGTTACCCTTTTCCATTAAAAAATTAATAGTCAATGTCAATTTTTTAACGGTCAACGTTTGTTTTTAACAGAAAAAGGGCAACGTTGCTACGTTTTGAAACTTCAGGGGCAACATTGAGACCAAAAATACTTCCAGGGCAACATTGCTCCTGGGCCCATACTTCCGGGGCAAATTTGCTACTTAACCCTAATTATAGTCCAAAAATGAAAGAGAAAGAAAATGACAAATCAAAAGGGAAAAGTTATTTTGCAAATCATGAAAACATACCCCCCATACACACTAACCAAGGATGTCATTAAATAGCACAAGTTAGATCTGAGAAAAAGAAATGCCAGGCAAGAAAGAAAAGCTCTACAGTAGATCTATATCAAAATATGACATACTTGCCTTGTTAAGAGACTTTCAAACTCATCCAATGACACCAGTATAGCAGATGACTCTGACAGTTGATTAGCATTTTTGAATGTCACTATTGGGGCGACAACCTTGTCTCGTCCAGGATCTAACCAATACATTGAGGGAAAAACAATGCACCAGATTATTATCACAATGACATTCGAATTGTACTCAGCATTGTAGATAATGTAAGAAATAAGACAAGTTTCTGATGAGACTCACTGGAACAACCAATAGGTCCAGAAAGACTTAGTAGCCGCACACAAGGATATCCATCAACTACCTTGTACATAGACTTCTGAAGATCGGGAACTGATTCCATGGAGCTAGATTGTCCTGAATTGTACCGAAATCAGAACAGGACATAGTCAGCAAATTATATTACTAGGAATTTAAAGATATAGAAGAGAAAACAGGTAATTAGCTATTTCATAATAAAATTAGTCGCACTAAGTTACACATTAAAAGTGAGAAGGCAGTAATTTTGTAATTAGCCAAAGGAAACAAGTATTCTACATGATCAATTGAAGTTAGTTATCCCTGAGGAGATTTGATACTTGAGGCTCTAGTATCCTGAGTCACAAATGGTTAACCAAAAAATGTACTGTGTCAAAAATGGAATAGCTGAACTCTTTTCTCTCTCTAGTCTCTATAACTCTTCCCTCACCCCTCCTCTTCTTCCATTCCCATCACCATTTTCAAATCCTAACAATGGTATCAGAGTGGGCAATTCACAGATCTATGGGGGAAGCAATCAGATGCTAGTGCCAATAAAAGACATAGAACAAGGATTGAAGAGTGAAATGGAATAGCATGAAGCTCAGCAGGGGAACAACTGAAAGTGTTAATAGACAAGATTGTTCAAATCAAGAATCAGGTCAACAACTTGCAAGAGAAAATAAAAGGTGTTTCATTATAGTGCACCAAATTAATGCGACAACCAATTACAAGGAGTCAATGATATTTACAAAGATCAACTTGTGTTGAGGGATGGATAACTAGGAGTGAACATTTCCTGTTCGACACAATATCAGAAGATAACATAGTGGTGATTGCAAGCCTGGTATTGGATGAGCTGTCTGTCCAATTATTCTAGGCTTTTGAAAACAGCTAACATGCAGTGAGATCACTCAACCTCTCAGGGATACAGATAGGTTTGATATTCGATGATCCCTGGAAAAGAGCTCATGCAGCTTAGGCAAACAGGACCGTCATCACAGTGGACAAGGATAGCTTCCATATAAACTGATATGTACGATGGAACAGACTGAGAGCCAAAAACTCAGTTGTTAGACTGCTAAATTGAAATCTGAGATTGCAGATGGAATCAAGCATTTCCAACCTAAAATCTGAGATTGCTAAATTGTAATATAATTTAATAATGCCAAAATTGCATAGAACCCCTTGAATTTCAAAATTAGACAAAGAACTTTTCCAAGCTGTTAAATTTGCAAATATCACCCCTTGAACATAAGCATAACACGTCGAAGAGCTATTTGTACATAACTTATAAGTCAAGAAAATGATCCACATATACATCAAAATTTAGAGTAGTACGTACAAAAAAGTATAGAAGTTTAATATCACTTTCGGATCACATTCATTAGTAAAATAACCAACTCTAGAATGTTAGAGTTAGAGAGTTAGACACAGTTTAGAAAGTTTGTTATCAAGTCTTTAGGCTCAGTTCACAGCGGCTTTAACCTTTTATAATTAAATAATATAAGCTACAATAATTTTAAAATAATAAGAATAATAAAGTGAGGATATGAGCGTGAACTTTTGCGACTTCATTAGTGAGCCTAACCGTCCGAAGTGCAAACATTACCGCTCTGTCTCCCAAATTAAAACCCCATCTATTAACTAGAAACTGGAGACAAGGTATAAGCACGTGTAGTTACTAGATTTCACAGTGACAGAAAGACAAAGTGAATAAGCTCATAAAAGTTCTAATTTTCAAAAGCTCCTCCATTTTTCCATCACCCAGACCAGGTTTCTGCTCAAATCTCGTTACGACAAATTTTACTCAGGGTTAGAGGTAAAATTAGGTTTATCCCAGAAAAACAGAATTGGAGACCAAATCACCCAAGCAGAATGGCCACAGTAGATCGAATGAGCCTGAAACTGATACCAGAAAAGGACAGGCGGACGCCAAAGCATAGGAGCAAGCACAGAGACAGAAATGTTGGCGCCATGGCAAGAATTCTTGATATGGGAAATCCTCAGAAGCCGTAGACCTAGACCATGGAGGAGGGATTAGTGAAGACTGACTCAGAGGCCCTCCTGAGTCCTGAGTGCGGTCTCTCTTCTTCGCCAGAAACCCCGCGATGAAGCCAGTTAGAGCAAAACGAATCCAACGGCTTGGGTTCAGTTTCGACTTTCGAAATTGAGTTATATCTATGGTTGGAATCCTGTTGGTCAACCAAAACCAAAACATTCATGTCAACCACCCCCCCCCCCCAAAAAAAACCCATGCATCATATTCCAACTATAATTTGTGTGGACTAATTTTTTACAACTCAGTTTTGAATAATAAAATGGAAAAAAGATATTTAAATACTACTTGAATTTTAAAATCTTATCTGGGTTGTCAATTATTATATTCTTTTTATCAATCTCATTACTCTTATTGTCAACAAACATAATTTGAGATTTTGAAATTTAAGTGGTATTTAAGTGTCTTTTTCCTTAATCAAATATCAAAAATATTATTTGAATCATTATTCCAAAAAAAAAAACTAGAAAAAATCTCATTTAAATACCATTTGAATTCTCAAAACCCCAGAAAATCTGTTAAGAAATTGAAATGACATAGAGGTGATTGGGAGGAATCTGGGATTTATAAGTTTAATTGTTTTTACTAAATCACCCCAATCCTCTTTCTCTCTCCTCTCCCTCGCTTCCTCTTCCCGTGAAGTCATCACCTCAAAATAATGCACGTTATCTCCTTCCCCCACTTCAGATCTCAAATCCCAACTCTTCGGCCTCTCCCTATTAATCCTGAATCCAGTCGTTTTGTTCACCGCAAGTATGCCCTTCCCCGCTGCAATGCTTGCTAAAGACGCCCACAAGCTCAAATCCTTCGACGTCGTCAGATGATTCATACCCCTTTATTGATCTGTTTTATAGTGGTGATGATGACAAAAATGGTTTTTTCTGAGGGTGATTAGGTGATAAATGAATGTGAAGAGGTTTTCATTTCTGAGATTGAATTGCAGATCTAGTATTACCAGGTTGAAGAAGTTGCTGTCATGAACATTTCTAGTTTTTTGTCAACTCCATCACTACACTTGTCATTACCATTACTAAACTTGTCAATATCATTAACAAAATTAGTCTACACATTTACTCAACCTGGTAATAGAATAGTTTGCTCATAATTGGTTTTAACACAAAAGATAATGGGATTGGCAAATTCTGTATTGGTTTTAACAAAAAGGATAATGGGACTGACAAATTCATCAGTGGTTTCGCAAACTCAATTGGTTTTGACAGAAAGGATAATGTAATTGACAATTTCAGTAATGTTTTTAACAAAGTCGTTAATGGTTTTAACAAAAAGGATAATGGGACTGACAAATTCATCAGTGGTTTCGCAAACTCAATTGGTTTTGACAGAAAGGATAATGTAATTGACAATTTCAGTAATGTTTTTAACAAAGTCGTTAATGGTTTTAACAAAAAGGATAATGAGACTGACAAATTCATCAGTGGTTTCACAAACTCGATTAGTTTTGACAAAAAGAATAATATAATTGACAATTTCGGTAATGGTTTTAACAAAGTCGTTAATGGTTTTGACAAAAAGGATAATGAAACTGACAAATTCATTAGTGGTTTCACAAACTTAATTGGTTTTGACAAAAAGGATAATGTGATTGACAATTTCAATAATGGTTTTAACAAAGTCGTTAATGATTTTGACAAAAAGGATAATGGGACTGATAAATTCATCAGTGGTTTCACAAACTTATAATAGGTTTTGACAAAAAAGATAATGAGATTGACAAATTCATGTGGTTTTCACAAACTTATTATTGGTTTTGACAAAAAGGATAATGGGATTGACAAAGTCATCAATAATGTTCACAAAGTCATAATTGGTTTTGACAAAAAGGTTAATGGAAATGATAAATAATGCATGACGTCCTCAATTTATTGTTGGCCAAGAGAAGGGAACTGACAAATGTTATAATGGTATTGACAAATTCAATAATGATTTATCAAATTGGATAATGTGAATGCCAAAAGACATCATTACAAAAGTGCCAGAGTGTGAGCCCAAAAGGGGTGGGCGTTGACAATTTTGGATCCACACTCTAACACATTTGGTGACAATTTTGAGGTGATGGCTTCAAAGGGAAGAAGAAGAGATGAAGAGAGGGAGAGGAGAGAGAAAGAGGATGGGGTATTTGAGTAAAAACAATTAAACTTCAAAATCTCATATTCCTCCCAATCACTTATGTGTCATTTCAATTTCTTAACCGACTTTTTGGGGTTTTGAAAATTCAAATGGTATTTAAATGGGATTTTCCTAAAAAAACTACCTAAAATTATGAATTGATGGGTGAAATAATGATTTTCTATGTAAATATAATTGCCCTTAATTAAAATATAATATGAAACCGATATTTCTGCTGAGTAAAATGCTTAGCAAAAAGCCCACATCAAATGCGCTCGTTTGGAACAACAATTGGAATACTTAAAAGCATCTTTTCAATCGTGATTTACAATATACGAGGTAAGTATGTGAGAGGAGTTTTGTCTCGATTTACATAAAAAGCAGCTTATAAGCAATCTCAACGCTATAACAAACCACCCTTAGCGTTAATCTTTAATATCTCTCTCTCACTCTAATAGCCCATTTGGTATGATGAAATTGGCCACATGGAAATGGCTCTCAATTCCACACTTCAAGTATGTTTGGTAGCTTGGAATTTGATGAAATTTCATTTTCATGTCCATTAAAACATCGTAGAAATGAATTCCATCTAAAAACTTTAGATTTGCAATTTCATGTGCTCCTCCCCTTTTTGCCCTTCCTCTTCTCTCCTAATTTTCACACCCCCATCTCCCTCTTCCTTTCATCCCACCATCGCCTAGCCACCCACCACCTTCTGAAGAGGCAACGTCAATTTTGTCCTTCTCATGCGACGACAACATCATTGCCTTCTCCTCCTCCTTCGTTTTGTATTGGCTCACTTTTCATCCCTATTGAAACCTCCTCTTGTCAAATTTGGCCATTATAACAAGCTATGACGTCGATGGTGATCAATCTTCGACAACCAAAATGTCAAATTTGGCCCTCTTCTCTCCTAACTTTCGAACTTGTCCACATCACTGATGGAGCCCCAAGCAAGACGTCACCCGTGATCTTTTGCAACGACAGCCCCTTGAGGTTAAAGAACACGAACATTAGCAGCTATAGCTTCCTTCAATCTCCTTTTCTTTTTCTTCACAATATTTTTTGTTTTGGAATATAGGATCATCATCTTTGTTGGTTTTTAAATTGATTATTGAATGCATTGTTAGTTGTTGTAAATTGATTTCTGGGACTATGCTGGATGTGACTTCCATGGGTGAATCTAATTTCCATTGTTGACGTTGAGGTTTTTTTTAATTGAAGGGTATTTTGGTATTTTTATATAAAAATAAGGACTCATTTCCATGATACACTAAGCACACTTTTAAACTCCATATCCATCTCTATTTTCATATCCATATCTATCTTCCTTTCCATTTTTATAAAAAACAACTCCAACACACCAGATGAGGCATAACTTCATCGACGACTAGGATTTGATTAACGCTCTCTACTGAGGACTTTACTCAATAAGGAACCCATGTTCATGCAATGTTCTTCATTTTTTCTCTAATTTTGCAGAATAAAAGGTAGAAAAAAATATTTTTAAAAAATGTTTTGGTTATTTTTCATAACACTCAACCAACAAATTTTTGACAAGTTTTTTTTCTCTTTTTTATTTTTATTTAAAAAATTATTTTAAAAAATAAGGAATTAAACAAGCCAATACTTTTAAAGATTAGTAAATAAGCTGGAATTATCAAAAGTCAAACCAGGAGATTGCAATGCACAGATGACACCAAAGCTTTTTTTTTCTTAAAAATTAAAAACCATCAAATTTTGTATGTAGTAAAAACTAATTTATAAAATAATCATCAAGTTTTAAGACATATGAAATGACTAAAACAACTAAGTGGATAGAAAATGCTTTATAGTCTAAAGTCTTATCCAGGTAGCTTTCGTTTCTCTCTCTCAGTGAACAGTAAGTCCGTCTCTGTCGTGGCTTTTTTTTTACCGTTGCTGAGCAACGGTCACCTTCAAAGTCAAAGATCGTCGTTGGGTCTTCACCGTCGGAGCTGATCTTTGTAGCTGCACCGGTGGGAGGCTCACTACGTCGTTGACTAGCGTTGAGGATAAAGGTTCTATCATCTGCGTTTTCAAGCTCTGTTTTCTGCAACACTCTGTTTTCGGCGTGCGTGATCTTTGTCGACTCTGAGCTTCGCAGTTGAGCGTCGGGAGGATATTGCAACGGAGTAGGTCTCTGTTTGTCTTGCTACAGGTGGTTTACGCTGGAAGTGTCTGTCTCGGCTAGCCATCATCGTCGTCACTCTCCTTCACTTTTTGCAAAGCGCTGAACTGGGATCTTGTCTTGGTGCAGTCATTGGCAATCTGACCAATGAACCTGGTTTCTGGCTTGGCAAAGTTATCGGTGATCTGTGTGTAACTTGAGAATTCCTAGAAAAGAATAGGAAGCAATATGCGTGAACGGAATAGAAGTTGTGAGAGAGTACCTCCGATGCCGACGTCGAAAGAGCAAGATGCTATGGTACGGAGCCGAAAGAAAGTTAGAAATGGGGAGGATGAGTTCTCTGAACACCAATCCCTTGTACCAAGGGTGGAGGATTGGATGACTAATGAAGAGGTAGTCGAGGAGGTTCCTACGCAACCGAATAAATCTTACAAGGAAGCCTGCGTTGATATACCGAAGGCGAGAGACATGTCTGATGAGGAGGAAGAATGGTGGCGTGGTAATGGATGAAAATCTAGAATTGAGGTTGAGATCACTCAGAAAGGTCTAAATATTGCTGTCTCACCGGAATTCCGTCAAAAGCTAGCAAAGAAATGGAGTACTTCTCTGATTGTGAGGCTTTTAGGACGCATGGTTCGTGAAGAACAACTTGGTAGAAAGTTGCAACAACTATGGGGTTGAAGGGGTAAGGTAACTACGATAGAAATTGGTTCTGGATATTTCTTGGTTCGTCTAACAAGCGAGGAGGACTATGAGTTTGCTTTGACTGGTGGCCCATGGTTATACATGGAACATTACCTAGTTGTACAGCCATAGAAACCTAAATTCGATCCTGATGTTGGAGAGGTACCGAAGATCGCTGCTTGGGTACGTATTCCAAAATTTCCAGTAGATTTTTATGATAAAGACATCTTATACGTAGTGGGTAGTCAGATTGGAAGGGTACTTAAGGTGGATAATAATACTGTGAAACAAACAAAATGTCGCTTTACTCGATTATGTGTTGAGATAGATCTGAATTCCCCGTTACTCCCATCATTTATGATTAATGGTAAGGAAAAAAATAGTATATGAGGGACTATACTTGATATGTTTTTCATGTGGGAGGTATGGGCATGGGTCCGAACATTGTTCACAAAAGAAAGAATTTACACCTTCGGGCATACAAAGTTCGGAGACTAAGTATGAAGGGTGGACAGCGGATTCGACGTCGATTAACCATAACCCAGAAGCCATAACTTATGGTGAATGGATGGTGGCACCCAAGCGTCGTAGGATGCAGCGTGGCACCGGAGGAGAGTTGAATGTTAGACGAGGATGGGTACGTGATTTGCGTAGAAATAATAATGTTGGAGGATCAAGATTTGCAGCACTGATAGATGAAAATACGGAAGAGAAGGGAAATGAAATCACTTTATTGGTAACCAATAATTTGGCACATGATACTACAAATCAAGAATCTTCAAAAGTCAGAATTATTAAATCATGTGGGTCCTTACCTAGTAAGACAAAGCCAGTGGTGATTAATTCTGGGATTAAAGAAAATGTGGTAGAACGTAAGACGGATCTGGTAAACCCAATGGAACATTATCAACAAGTGAAGAATAAAATGGTAGACCAAGGTAATTCTAGTTTCAACTCAGAAAGTGGCAAAGTGCATAGTGCTAGGGGCTTGGCGAAAAGTATTAATGAATAAAGGAAGGGTGTCGCAGGATCCTCCAAATTTCAACCAATGAAGGCATATTCAGGTACGTCTTTAAAATCTGAAGGCGTGAAAATTCAAACATCAAAATCTATGATGAATAATGCTTCTGAACCTATTGATCCAGGTGTAGGTAGAAAGATTAACTATTCAACTAGTATAAATCTCCCAAGTGAGGAGGGTGATGTTGTTATGAAGGAGTCAGGTGAAGGAGCATGCGGGCCTACGTCCCAGTAGCGTGTTCCAGATTGTTGAAAACCTTTATCTTTTATTATTTTTTTAATGATAGTTATGACATGGAATACTCGGGGTGCCGGTGGTGCCTCATCTCGTTGTTTAATCAGTGACATTATTGAGAAACAAGGAGTTAATTTCTTTACTCTATTGGAACCTAGACAGGCGGGCATAAAGGCAAAGTTATTGGCTCGGAAGCTTGGATGGCCTAACATGCATGTGGTTGAAGCGCGAGGATTTAGTGGGGGTATTTGGTTATTTTGGGACTCAAGTTGTAACTTTTCGATTGTTTCGGAGGGTGAACAATTTGTCTATGGAATGGTGAATGCAGGTAATGATAATGAATGGACTCAAGTTGTAACTTTTCGATTGTCTCGAAAGAATGATGGTGGACCAGGCTTAAGACAGGCAAGACTTCAGAATCAGGCTTACATGATGAAATTGGGGTGGAACTTGATACACAAACGGGATGCATTATAGGTTCGTTTTCTTTGTGAGAAGTATAAGACGGCAGTGATTTGGTGCCAAAAGTTGAAAAACGACGGACAGAATCCAGCACATGGAAAGGGATTAGACAAAGTTGGGAAAGTGTAACTGAGAGTATTGCCTGGAAGATTACAGATGGAACTACGATGTCTTTTTGGCATGATCTATGGGTTCCCCATTTTGACAGATTGGAGAGTTTGACACTTCAACCATTAACAAATGAAATAAAGGAATGGAAGGCGGCCGACTGTATTACTCCGTCGGGTCAATGGAATTTGGATAAGTTTGGGCATTTATTACCAAAACATGTTGTGTTAGCGATCCAAAGAGTAAATATTAACCACAATACTAGTGGTGATATTCCTATTTGGAAATGGACATATGATGGTAAATTTGTACTAAGAGCTGTGTACAAGAGGTTATCTGGGCACAGTGAAAACTATTCTTTGTTTAGATGGAGTCTTATATGGAAGCTGAAGGTCCCTCAACATTACAGAATGTTTTTGTGGTTATGCGCTCATGGTCATTTACTGACTAACTTGGGATGAGTTCAACGGGGAATCCACATGAATGAGATGTGCCCTTCTTGTCAAGATAAGATTGAATCAATTATGCATGTTCTTCGAGAGTGTGCGAGGGTTAAAGAGATCTAGAGTGAGATTCTACCTAGTCCATGGCATCGGTATTTCTTTGGCTCAACAGATAGAAACACTTGGTTAACATGGTGTTTACGCCATCGTGATCATGTGTATGGCTACGAGTTTCAACATTGGTTTACGGTTCTATGTAGGCACATTTGGTTGGCAAGGAATGACCATATTTTCAATAATAAACAATGGAGTAAACAGGAGCTATTGGCACGTACTTGTTCGGTGTTGTCTTGGGGTATGTTTACCCACATGCAACCGAAGTCTTATATCACACCAAGTATGGGTTGGCGACCTCCACCTGCTGGGATGGTTAAAGTTAATACAAATGGATCCAGGAATGAAGCGTTGAGGTGCTGTACTTGTGGTGGGGTGATAAGGGATGGACAAAGCAGATTTATTCAAGGGTTTATGTTTAGGATTAGACGAGGGTCGGTTATCACAGCAGAAGCCTGGGGAATTTAGTGGGGTATGAAATTAGCTTGGGAAGGAGGATTTAGGCATATTATTGTTGAGAGTGACTACAGTGAAGTATTGGATCTTATTCAAGGACTGGTGCCTGATGAACATCATGATGCTACTTTAATCTTGGAAATTCAATCGATGCTGGAACGTGAGTGGGATGTGGAGATTCTACATTGTTGTAGGGAGGCGAATAGAGTTGCGGATTACTTGGCAAAAATAGCATGGGATATGACAGTGGATTTTCTTGTAGTTGACAGAGAACCTGCTGAAGTTAAACGTTTGCTGATGGAAGATGTTAAGAACCAATACATTTGTACTGAGTTAGTAGAGTAGAGCTTGTAGGGCTATGCCCTCTCTTTTTCTATAAAAAAAAAAACAACTAAGTGGATAACAACAAATAAATAACAAATGATTATCTAAGCGACTAAGTATTTTCTACTTAAAACTTGTTGATGGAAAAACACATAATCTATTACTTGTCAAGTTGTTTTTTATCACTCATCATGCAAAAGTTATCATTTGTTAAAACATTCTAGTCATTTCATGTATCTCAAAACTTGTGATATATATTATATAATATTATTTTGCGAATCTATTAACAACTTTTAGTAACTCAATAGTTGTATATTTATTTGAAAATTAGAAGATAGGGGGTGGTATCAAATATTATAAGACCCCGTTTTACATACCATTTACTATTGATATTAATCTGAGTATTAGAGCGCAGTTCGGTGAGCAACACATGAATAGCATAAACATACTGATATGTTGATACATTAAGCTTGATTATATTACAGGAATTTCTAATAGGGTGTGAAAATACATACACAATTTTTCCAAAGATAAAAAATATTCAAACAGAATAGACTGCATATAACCACTAGCTTCTGTCTCGGGATCCGTACCCATCAATTTCTTATGTCTACCATCTTGCCTTTAGAGCCACTGGTTCCCATTGGAACATTTATTATTTATGAAAAAGGGTGAGATTCCAAGGAATCCCAATAACAACATACAATCAATCATATAAAATGCGAGAATTTAAATATGCAATGCACCATATAATTTAAAATGAAAATCCATATCATAACGTGTGTGTACACAATGTTTAGGGCCAAATGACTGTTTGGATCCCCTACGTGTGTCTCAGCTGAATCCCTGACTACAGTTAGGTAATGTGCCCCAGGCATATGTTCATATCACATAATACAACAACATATAGCATATCAATAATCACATAGTGTATGAGAGATAATAGTTACTACCTTAAATCTTTTTCACCTTGAATAGCGTGCAACGAACGGGCTCTCAACTTGATCCTAATATTACAAATGTGCAAGAATTAGGTTAAAACCATTCATTTACTAGTTTAGATACTTCCATAGTGTTTCTTGTGGTTATATGAGTCTATAGTAAAAAATTACCAAAATGCCCCTGGGGCTCGGGCCAGTCCCGCTGTACTCGATCTGACTATATTTTTTTCAAAATTTTGACCCAGGCTATTTTGATATATTTTTGTCCAAGGAATTCATTTCCGGCCTCAAAACTACCAAATTCACTGCTAAAAGATGAAAATGTCCTTGGCAGCCCCTAAATTAGGGTTTCAGAGGCGTTTTGATCATTATGCTTTCTAAGGCTTTTTCTAGAAAAGTGATTAACTGTAACTCCACCTAATTTTCCCTCTTGAACGCAATGGAATCATCAGATCATCAAAAATCCAACTCTAACCCCTCCATCTAGCTCTGGCCAAAACTTAGAGATTCTTCGGGAAAAAATCAGGGTTTTTGAATTCTGACTTTAAATCCTTGCTCCTTACTACTCATAATCACTTTATTAACTATTTAATTACATTCTAAACACATTTTAGACCAAATTTGGGTAGCATAACAACTAGGGCTCATCCTTTTCCCAAATATATAAATCACAAAAATCAACCACAAATCTACTGATTAAACCAACCACAAAAGCAACGACAACCATAGATTGAAGTTTATGGGGTTACCTTTGCTTTCTTCTTGTTCTTCTCACTAGGCCAAAACTCTAACCCTCTCAAACTCCACGGATTTGCTTAAAAAAAAACCTTGAATCATGTAGAAGAACAACTTAGAAGAATAATTACACAATTTAGGAGTTAAATCACTGAAAAAATCAACTTACCTTGTAACTTTTGCTCCCCCCCCCCTCTCTCTCTCAATAGCTGACGGTTTATGACCATGGAAGGGAAGAGAAATGTGTTTTATAACTATTGCATTTATCCCTTCATTTTACTCTAATTATTAAATTTTCAAAAAGTTGACTTTTAAGGCATATTTGCTTAAAAGCCTTATCTACATGAAATGTTGACATGAAGCCCATTAGCATGTAACTCATATTTCCTCCTCTTTAGTTAGCTCTCAATCATGTCCAAGCCCACAAGAGAAGTTAAAAAAAAAAAAAAAAGCTGATATGAATTTATCTCACATTTTTCCATTTTCAGATTATTTGGCAATTCTAGTAGATTTTTTGCCCAAATTTTGAAAAATCATAACTAAATTTGTTGACATTGTATTGGAGTGATTCTAAAGGCTATAGAACCCTTATTGAGTCTAGTTTAAAAAAAAAAATAGCATTTAGCCAACTAGTAGTACAAAATTCCCATAATTTAAGTTTTTGGACGCTATTCCAGAAAATTGATAGTTTTTCTGGGCTAATGTCAAAAATTCATAACTCTTTGCACATATTTCCAAAAATTACCGATTACCTATAAAATTAAAGCTCAAAATGTCTACTTTCATCCTGTAAAATTTCACAATTTTTAGACATCATTTGATCATTTAAAACCATATAACAATATCGTTGTCTCACATAAAATTTTCACTAGCAGCAAATCCTTATTCCTGGGACTCTTACTAAACTGGAGCTTAGCAGTCCACTTGATTTAGACTTATTCTCAAACCTCTAATTCGGGATATTACAAATATCATCTTAATCAATCTTTGCCAAAAGATCTTCATGGGAGTTTTTTTCTCGTGAGGGATTGTAGGGTCATTTCATCTAAATATTAATTTCATTATGATGTGGATGTAGGAATTTTGTGTCATTTGTGCGTTTTAAGAAATCGATGGGATCGAGTTCCCGATCCTAAACCCTACGAAGTACGACCTGACCAAACAAACAATAATAACAACTTAAACCCCTCTCCATTATTTCGTCTTCCGCCGGCCCCCTTGCGGCCTTCTCCGTCGCTAATCTGATCTGCATCCCGTCGAGATCTGCGCGTCGACGCTCCGTCGCCTTGTCCTCCGGTACTTGGTCTTCGTCCCTCAGCTGCTGTTCTTTCTTCGGCTTTGCCTACGTCTTCACTTCGTCACTGCGCCGTCACTCCCCGTGAAAGCTGTTTTCTAGGTGTGCAGTGTTCCTTTCACCCTCTCTGTAAATTAAATGTATGTGAGGATGGCTATATGTTTGTAGGCTTCAGATTTAAGCAGGAAGTTGATTGAATTTGCAGTTATTATATGCACTTTTTGTGTCTTATAAACATTGATTATGATGACAGAGGAAAACCATGAGGAAGCTGAAGTTTCATGAGAAGAAGCTATTGAAGAAGGTAAATTTCTTAGAGTGGAAGAGAGAAGGAGGTCACAGAGAAAATCATGTTATGCAACGCTATCATGTTACTGGACGTGATGATTACAAGAAGTAATATTCTTCATTACATTATGTTTCTCATTGTTCTGAATTTGGATGGTTTACTATGTTTGAAATTTAACTAATGCAATTCATTATTTTGGCCACTGGGATGGTGAAAATAATGATAGATATTCGATTCTGTGCCGGATGGTGCAAAAGCTAGTAAACATGCTGAAGCAAATGGACCCAAAAGATCAATTTCGGATTGGGATGACTGATAGGCTCTTAGAAAAGCTGTAAGTTTTATTAGATATGAAATTTCCAAATTTTGATCGGTAAACTGCATTTAATATTTTGTCTTATTTGGTTGGAGTATTTAATATTGCTTTTGAAACAATATGCGCGCGCTAATACTGGGCCAGAGTTCCTTATTCTTCAATATATCATTCAGTAGTTTCATTTCAACTTTTGGGCTTCTGTAGCATGCATTTGGATTACCAAAATTTATGATCAAAATGGCTGCAAATTACATGCCAATTGTTGCACAATTTGTCACTAAGAAACGCTAATTTGTCTCTCACAACTCACTTTTTCACTAAGCCTTGGTGGGCAGAAGGATGGCATGCGTTGCTGGTAATATATAAGCTTGTTTTGAGTTTTAGGGCTTCCTAAGGTGTTGTAAGTGGTAACTGTAAAGCTGATGTCCGTGGCAGTTCTTGTAGATGTAACGTTGAGTTGTGGTTGTGGAGGTGGCAGGTGATAGTGGGATATTGGAGGTGATGATGGTGATAAATATATGTGCGGGCAGTGGGCGCTAACCAGGGGACAGGTGATGAAAGAGTTTAGGTTGTCATATGGTTGAGAAATCAATATATAAATATAAATATAAAAACTACACTATTTATAAGCTATGAAGAGTGCAATTTAGACCCTATGCTACGCACAGCCCCCATCTAGTTTAACCAAAGAAATAACCATATTGGGGATTATAAAGGTCGGAATGAAAAAGTGCCTGATTTATTCGTGTTATTGTTCAATCCATATCTTGGAGTAATCTAGTTGGTTGCAGATTTTTCTTTCTTTGTCCCTTGTACTTTTGCTTGTTTACTGATTTTTTTAAATGTTTTTTGTTAAACTTCTGTGTTCTTTTTGACATTTTTAGGATCGAGAGTGCCGTAGGTATTCACTGTTTTCATCCTTTTACTGTTTGAGTTCAGGACAGTTTTTGATTTATCACTCGAATTGCTTTGGTTTATTAATTGTCTATCATTGAAATACATTTCTTACCAACTTTTGGCAATGCAGAGAACCAAGATTCACTCTCTCTCTCTCTCGTGTTAATTGTAGGTACAATATTGGTGTGATTCCAACCAGGCAAAGTATTACACTTTGTGAACGTTTAACAGTGTCATCCTTTTGTAGGTAAGAAAACCATTTCATTCCTTCATTATTTTAAACGAAAGATTAATTGTTACTTTGTGGTTGTGCACCGATGGAATGAAAGGGAGTTGTTTTTATGTTTTAAAATAGAAAGGTATTGTGATATATTAGCATCTGTTAAAAAGTGTAATCTGAAGCTTAGTGTCCAGAAATTTAAGAAAACCTAAAAAGAAGGTTTTGTATATCGCTAAATGCTGAATTATGAGATAGTGGTCTGTTTGTTTTTTAGTTGCTTTTTTAACTCCATACTAATCCATGCCAGTTATGTTACACAAATGGTGTGATAATCTTGGGCTTACAGCTCATATGTTTTCCAACAACCTAAATTTTGTCAATGGGATAAAAGTGATAATAGCAAGGAAAGATGATGCAAATGCAGAGCATGGGGTATCCTAATGTCCTTCAGAAGGAACTGACTGAACACCTAAAATTATAAGATATAGATGAAAATGTAAACTTAAATACGCAGCAAAGCCACCTAATCTTTCTGCGTATCTAGCATAGACACCCCCTTATAAAAGTTCTTAGCCAAATACCATATGAAAGCTAAATTCAATATCCTAGCCCTTCAAACACCACTCCAAATGTGAGTACGCTGCTTTCATCAAATATTCCCATATGCTACGAAAATTGGGCATTGCCACAATGTTCTACCCTTCTTTCATCCAAAAACCTTGGAACTATCTAATGACTATCCCTCTGATACACCTATCTCTTACCGACTCCAAGCAACTTATTTTCACAAGCGGCAATGGCAGTGTATTGTGAACTTCAGCTTCTGCATTGTTCATACACGTGATGCCAATACTAGAAGGAATAGTTGCGGGAGAACTGCAATGAACATGCCATTTGTATTGACTTTATTTAGTGTTGCTGTCCAAATAAACGTCTTACTCCCTCCGGTCCTAAATATAAGACAGAGTTGACTATTTTTGGAAAGGATAAGGAAGCTAAATAAGTTATTTAATTATATCATATGTTGTGTATCATTAGATTATATATTAATTTATATGTTAGGCCAAATAGTTTGGAGAAAAAACGATAAATATAAATATTTTAAATTAGTTTAATTAGCTTTCTTAATCTGACGAAAAAAGTCAACTATGTCTTATATTTAGGACTGGAGAGAGTAATATTTAGGTTACAAAGGAAACGCAATAATAGGGCTTAGGACTGAGGATTAGGGAGACAAAGTGGGGTGGGAATGAAACCTTGTGCAAATACTAAGTAAGATTAACATGTAACCTAGAATAAAATTATGAAATTAAGACTAAGCTAAAATGAAGACTGAGAAATCAATGTCATATCTAAATTTATGATATTGCTCCTATTAATGATGCCTAAAGAAAACCATTCATTTTTCTTTCTGTTTCGTATTTAGCTTTCCTGTTGAATAACAAATTTCACTGGGAATCCTCTTTTTCTTTTTGACTGATAGAAATAGCTATAAAAGGGTTCTAGAACTAGAAATACTTTTTGAGATTATTAAGCTGTTCTAATTTACTTATATATAGATTGTTTTAAAAAAACTTTTGTAGGCGAAGGCTGGCAACCGTTTTGGTGCGATTAAAATTTGCAGAGTACTTGAAAGAAGCGGTGACGTACATTGAACAAGGGCATGTAAGAGTTGGTCCAGAGACAGTGACTGACCCAGCATTCCTCGTAACCAGAAATATGGAAGACTTCATCACGTGGGTGGATTCATCAAAGATAAAGAGAAAGGTTCTACAGTACAATGACAAATTGGATGACTATGATTTAATGAACTGAGTGATGATACTGCATGGATTTTGACGACGCCAGATCATAGTGGCCAACTACTTCAGAGTTGAAATTGTTACTTAATCCAATGCCAACTTGGGCTTTATTGGATGTCTTCCGGATTTGTATTTTGGGTATTTATGTGGCAAGTTTTTGGTATTTTGGTGATCACGCCACGATGGATTGAACGTGAAAATAGTCACATCCTCATGTCGCTGGGGTTCACTGACTGGACTCATTTATTATAACCATAATCCGATTTATAAACATAGACCCATCCAGTTTCCCTCTTTTTTGAGCAACCCCCATTCGGTTCCCACTAATTTATGATATGCTAATTGGATTAATATTAACTATTTAACTAGTCATTTTATTCATATTTTATGGATTGTAAGTTCAGCAGAGCCATTTGGGATTAAGTTTAGATGATTCAAGTGGGCGTGGGTAGAGCCGGTAATTTGGGCTGGATCTGCCAGCCCGCCCAAAAAAACCTTAAACAGGTTGCCATTTTGGCAGTCCGTTTAAATGCGGGCTAAACGAGTTGACCCTTTTTTTTTTAATTTATTTTTTTGGTTTTTTTAAATAAAATAAATTCAAATACCCTTATTATTACCTTTCATTTGATGCCGTATTTAATTAATTCCTCATTTTTTATTTGACATTTTTATTTTCATATTATATTTATTTATTCTATTATTATTAAATTTAAAAGAGATGTGTTTATATGTTTTTGTTATGTGAGTAGATAAAAAAAAAGGAAAGTAAGAATAAAATTGACTTTATAACATAAATATATATAAAAAAAAAGTGATATGAGTGGGTGAAAGAAAAAGAGAGTAAATCTTTTGTAAAAAAACGAAATTAAAAAGAGAGAGGCCGCCAACCCGCCTAAACGGGCTTAGCCAGCTCGCATGTCGCGGGCCAGCCCGCATTCCCAGTACTAGGCGTGGGTAATGGTTTCAATTTGCCTAATTTTTAGATAATAGTGTCAATATGTCACTCCTCCAGTTCTTAATATTAGACAGGTTTGAAGAGTTGATTTTTATCATAAATATAAAACATAACATTCATATTTATCAATCTTTTCTTTAGTTATAATGCTGCTTGCCTAAAAATATTAAAGAGGAGTGAGAATTAAAGAATTGAAGGAGATGATTATGATATTTTAAAAAATACATATATTAATTAACTTAAATAAGTTTTTTAATCTAAGATAAGCATGTGTACGAAGTGAAGTCAGAGCGCATGTGCGCCCAGAGAGAGAGAAAGAGATCCAAAATATTATTAAAGTTGTTGTCCCCTCCCTTTTCAATCTGCGAAACAATCAAATAGTTTAAACATGTTTCCAATCTCCCATGGAGAACATAAGACCCGCACAATTTATGACTACGCTAATGGGATGTGGTAGGGTTGCGTCTCTTATAGTCCTATTCGTGAATACTACTTGTGTAAATCCCTAAAATATGTCGAACGATTATTAAAAGGACAACCTAGGGGGCTCCAAAATTTCTCCCAAAAATAATTACTTCGAACAACATTCAACAATGTCTATTCTGGCACCATTCCCCACCTCCCATTTCTCATACAGCAACATGAAACTGACTACTCCTGTTAAAACTCTCTCCAGCAGAAAGACGAGCAGCAGCAAGCAAGAGAGACGTTCAACTCCGTACTTGAATGGCCAGTATACAACACTCTGGATTTTCCACGTTCACTTGAATAAATCGGCTGAAGGTCAAAATTTTCCCAGAAAAGGTGACAAATACACTCTTCTCTGAATATTTGAATGCAGAGAATCTGATTTGAGAATAGAAGCTTTGGAGGGATTCTGACTCAATAATTATCACAACCCGAAGTCAAGTTCGGCTCGTTTCAACACAGCAGTTACTCTACTGTAGAATTCTGGTTCTTCTTTCTTTATATCATCGATTGTTCGTGATTCATGCTCATCTGCCTGAAAACAGATGAACTAAATTATCCATCTAAATAATTTCAAGTAATGCAAAACACAGATCAAAGCATCATCTAAAAGAGGTTTTCTTCTCAATGATTTTGACAACTCTGATACAAGGATGAAGATACAGCCACTACAATGGGGCAGCAGGAAAAGATAGGCACTCGTTTGATAACTAAAGTTAGTGCTTGTTTGGAATAGCTTATTTTTGGGCAATAAGTGCTTATAAATCGTGATTCATGGTATACGAAGTAAGTATGTGAGAGGAATTTTATCTCGGCTTGCGTAATAAGAACTTATTATCCAAAAATAAGTGATACCAAACAATGGCTACTAAACCATGGAGAACTAAATCTTTCAGCCAGCATCTTTCCAATTTAGCAACCAGGTGCTGTTTCAAAGCTATAATTTACCAAGTAAAGTTGCTTATGATTAGTTTTATTTTTTTTTCCCCCAACAGTGCTAGTTATAGCTAATCGAACACAATTTTGAATTTTCATATATCACCTAAATAATCTTCTAAAAAAATTTCTATGACCTCACCATATAATATTCTAAGAACACATGAAATCCAGAGGTCCACTGTCCGAATAGGCCCTAAGTAACAAATTATGCTGAGTTCAGAAAAGTCACATTTCATGATTGTCCCCTCTCTGAATCTGTGACTGTGTCATTGGCAATGCCTTCCAGTGCTCTTTCTATTTAAATAGGGTGTGTATATAGAACTATAGATATCTATGCATGGAATAAATAGGCATTCAAAACAAAATGAAGCTCTCACTTGCAGGATGACAGTTAATTACCTCCTTGAATTTTAAAAGAATTAGATTTGAAACACTGGCCGGTTTTGTGCAATCCCACCTGAATAGTCAAAGACATTTTAAACGAGTTCAAGTCACTAACCACACATGAAAATTTTACAGTAAAGAGAGAAAGGGATCAAAATGTGGGGTAAAACCCATGTATATAACACTAAAGCTTTTAGACTTCACTTCTTTTTCTTTCTTTCTTTCTTTCTTTTGTGTTGTTTCTGTGAGCTTTCTAATGATTTAAGCATTATTGTTTTGCACAAAAAGTTACCTTTTCTTTGGGGGGAAGGGGCGAAGCAAGAGAGTTATCTCAAATGTTTAGAAGGCATGAATATGAATGTTTCCAGCGTTTGTAATTTGATAGAAAATTAAGTGGAAGTTCAAGACTTCAGAATCCTACTGATACAAAGAGCAAGCCACCAGAGCACCCAATAGGGTGCAAAACTAGAGTAGGTATTTGTCAATTGAAAGGAATTGGCCTTACGTTTAAGAGAAAGAATGCATGTAATTGATTAAAGCATCAAAATGAGACAATTAGAGTACAACAGAGTCATCCATACCTCACAAGCATCAATTCATTGACTGATCGCCACATTCCTCGTCCAACATCTTTCGCAAACTGCTCCCTAGCACTTCTTCCGTGCCATAATTCTTTGGCAATGTACATCACTTCTTCCACATCTACCTTTGAAGTGGGAATAAACACACAGAAGATAGAAAAAATGTGTAACTCTTTTCTATGGATAATAACACAATCTACAAAGAGGGGCCTAAATCCTTTATTCTCACAAAATCTGACAACCCCCCTTGAAATGAGTATGTCAAAATAAATGACAGATAGCAGAAGTAAAAACACACAAAATACATGTTTCAAGTAACAAAGAATGTTTACATGTACAGAGAAGGAACATAAATATATAAATTATTCAGATTCCCCACCGTCCACCCATTCCTAGCATGGATAAGTTAGCCAGCAATAAAGTTTTGTACTTTGACTAGATGTTAATAAGGTAAACTCCCTACCTGCACATGCACAGCTGAGCCATACAATGACTCCTCATGCTCAATTAGACGCTGATGAAGAGTATGGTAATGATCCATGTCAAAATTGACTACAGGTTCTGTTTGAACTTGCAACTCTGCTAGTTGTGTCACAACATAGGAGGCCATGACTAGTCCAAATATTGCAGGGATGGAGCCCAGCACAGGTATGATACGGACCCTAAAGCCTGGTACAATCTAGCAAGGGAATAAGATGTCAGCAATCTAAGCCATCGAGTGTTTCACTGTTTTGACAACAGACTCATGGTGACCTATGTTATCGAGCAACATTACAGAAATGATAATAATAAGCAAGGTCTGAACAACGTTACCAAACAATAACAAACATATCAGTGGTATTATCAGCAAGTCCAAAATTAACATAACCAGTGCTCTCACCTGATAGTCTGAAGGGTTTTCCTCTTCTCCACTTGGACCTTTAAATGGGAGCAACTTTACTTTGGGTTTCTCTAAAGAAAATACAACAGGAATACCACCTTCAATGCCATGATCTTTCCTTAAGCGGTGTCTTACCTAATAAAGGTATGATTATATAACTATTGTCGGAGAAATTAACAATAGCAATATAAGCACAAGGCAAACATCATGAAACAGCTTTGTTCTCATGTTGGCTTTTATTTTCTTTTCATAATAACACTCATGTTGAACATCAAGTATTGATATTCCAAGTAACATGAAAAGTACACCTAGAGAACAATCTTGTCTAGATTACCCATGAATCTAGAAACTGATCTATAATATATTGGTCTTTTAAAGATTCTTGCAGCCAAATGAATGCTAACCTGTGTGCGCATGCATTTTTGTGTAAGCATTTTGTTGAATATACAATTGAATGAGAGAGAAGGCAAGACATTGGCTTACACTTACATAGGTATCAGTACATACAACTGAGATAGGAGAAAACAAGTACATGTTAAACTGCCTAAGCAACTACAATATGTGATTGAAAGTCCAACAAAATATAATATAAAAAGAGCAAATGTCAAAGTATTACAGCTCGAGATAATGGATCGTTTGTGGACTCTCTTAGATCAGCAATGCGTATTCTTGTTGGATCAGCCCTGGCACCAGCTCCTGTAGCTGATAGAACCTTCAATCCCCTACGCGCACATGCAGCAAGAAGGGCCACCTATTACAATCCACAAATCAAGCAACTGAAAATGAACTCATGATTATTACATATTTGTATAAAAATGATTGCCAATGACAGTTTGCAAAAGGTAAAATGAGCAGAAGGTAGCACTGTGTTATGGGGTCTCATCATTCCAGGAAGCCCAACCATATTGACTTGTGTACACATATCTAAAATCTTGCTTGATACATGCTCATATACATCTTATAACTAAGCAATTCTCACATCTCTCAGTGCAAGCATTCAAGTGAATTAAAAATCAATCATTGATATAAAGGTAAAAAGTAAAAAATAATTTAACAGTTACCAAGTAAACTATCCAAACTTGCAGCAAAGCAGTAATTCCATCAAACTGGGGTGTGTCCATGATGAATGAAAAATATTTTGTAAAAGGGGAGAATACTAGCACACGTCAATATACTAAAACAATGAGTAATTCAATAGATGATACCTTTGTATCAATGTTGTCAATGCAGTCCAGAACAAAATCAGGGTGGCCCGAGAGAATCTCTTCTTCAGTAGATGCATCATATAATAGAGCTTTTGCATCTATTTGGCACTCAGGAAAAATAGCTAAGAAATGCTCCTTGAGGCACAGAGCTTTTGGGATGCCAACATCTGCTCTTGTTGCAACAGCGTGCCGATTTAGTGAAGAAAGAGAAACCTTCTCATTTAATAAATATATGAGTACATCATTGTATCAAAATATCTATAAAGATTCTAATGCAACCAAATATGACATCAAATTGACAGCTCCTTCCTAATTTATTACATGTCACAACCCAAAAAAAGGGATCTACAGGCTTCTTAAGCCATATCATGGCATGTACTAGGGTAAATAACAACACAGGCTTGTAATATATGAAGCTTCTAACAATATTATGAGCAGGAAGTTAAAAGCAAAAGTATTAGTTGATATTTGATTTAACTCCAGTTTGTTAAACCAACCATCAACATCATTTACACCTTTATTTTTTACTTATAGATTTTAAAACTTATATTTATCATGATATGCTCTTTATTGCAGAGGGCATTTAGCAACTGAAGGAAAGCTGCTATAAATTAAATTAACATACTCGGAACTATGTTGGACAAATTGACATCATGAAACATCATAATGTAACGTAAGTTGGCACAAAAACCACTACTTATGGCACTTGGACAACAACAACAACAAAGCCTTATCCCACTAGGTGGGGCACTTGGAATTTTTTTTTAAAAATACATTAGGAAAAGTAAATTAATTACAAACTAGCCATCGGATAGAGGTTAGGACAGAAGTAGTTTGAGGTTCTCCACTTCTACCAATAACAAGGAAAGGAAGAGCACAAAGCATACGAGGACAACACAATGGAAACCTACTAAAAAGAAAGAAATGAAGGGGGGGGGGGGGGGAAACATAAAGAAGGAAAGATGTCGCAGAAAAAAAACCTGGTCAAAGTCCACTAGAAGTAGCTTGCCAACCCCTGACCTCAAAAGCATAGATGCAGCATGACTACCAACCCCTCCAAGGCCAATGACCACAACATACGATGCAGTCACTTTCCTTTGAGAGTCAAAACCAAAGAACTGAATGTTCCTATTAATACCATGAATGTTCCAAGGGAAAAAATGTTTGATAAGTAAAGACTCAAGAGAAGGACATCTCCCATAAACATGATTCATATCCCTAGAATGTGAAGATGTAATATTAGCAAGTTAATAACATTAAGTGATCATTCAGAGAATAAAGGAGATGCTGTCTTAGTAGTTACAAAAGACAAAGACAAAGAAAGCTTCATTCTCACTCAGCAAAACACAATCCCTAAAAAATAATAACTGCTTTCTAATCAGCTTAGCTGTTCACATTAAGCAGGCGTAAGAAACAAGCCACAAGCCTGTGCAACAATGGTAACTCAAATGGTCTGATTTATTAATCTCAAAGACTCATTAAATTAAATAAAGTAACAAGCAACAACCTTTAATTGCCTATCAAAGCTAGTGAGACAATAGCAAATGCATCAGAGGAATCTTTGAAGTGACATTCAGACTAAATTAAATGTCTAGACATATATATTAACAACCACATTATAACAACTAAATTAGCCAATTATCAAAAGGCCAAAAAAATTGATTCATGAGATTTGACAGTGGCCTACACAAATATAAGGTTATTAGCTAATGGTCTAAATAAGATTGTACATACATTTTGCCAAGGAGTTCCACAGTATGAAACAAGGGGAGCTAGAGAAATAATTTCTTAAATGGAATTATGAGATTTGAAATACCTAGTCAGGTGTTCAGAAACAATCTCATCATTCAGAAGATCTTCGTTAGCCACCATATCATTCCTTTTATGAGTAGCAGTGCACCCCTCCATACCTGTAAAAGACAGACCCAGAGTAACAAAACACAGAACAACAACCTATATTAATTCTATGGCATGAAGTAGAATTTTGTGCATGTAAGAGAACAAATTTCATATTACAACCTAATTTATAATTGGAACACATTGAAAGGATTCCTTAGCATATACGCATGCGAAAATGTGCATGAACCTGCAACAGAAGGGCAGGATAATTGCCATAATAGGTATAGACATCTCTGTGCCATCACCATGATCGATAAACCTAAAATAATTTAACTGAGGTCTTTGTTAAGCAAAAGTACAAACGCCACATAATAAATGGAACGGATTGCATCCCACATAACCATATTCAGATTCAACCTGCAGTTTCATTAGCCAGCCCGTACAAAACCCATCTTTAGCAAGAATTTGTTATATGTATGTGGCAATGACAGAGTACTATAACTTGCTCATATCGATGATCATCTTAATGTTACTGCATATGCCATTTTTTACTCTTCTTTTTTCAATATTCCCCCCATTTTTATGCTTAACATCGATAGAAACCGAGAAATTTCTTCCTAGGCAAAGATTAAGGGCATCAAATAAGATTAGGACTAACTGAAACCAGACAAGATGAAGACCGCAGATCACTTACCATTTAATTCAGTAGTATTCTTACTCCATTGCTGTGCACCTCGTCTGCAAAAAGTATAGTCAGTATCATTAAACGTTGCATAGCATTTGAAAAGTCCTCTTTTCCCACCCTTAGTTTTCTTCTTGACAGGCAACATCAGGCATCCAAAGACATAAAGATTATATCATTGGTTAGGCTCAACTAAATGAATACAAGGTTTCAAGTTTTGCTTTTTACCCCCGTCACATATACATTTAGCCCCAAAGAGAAAAGGCACGAAGCAGTGCACTTGCTCATGCTACATACAGGTTGGGGACAAACTTAAGCGTCCAAAAAGATAATTTTTGACTCATGCATTTCTCGGGAGACAAGCAGGTAGAGACAGAGTCACCTTTGAAGAAGCTTCAAAACGAAGATGGTAGACACAGAGCCCAAGAGAGCCCCAGCTCCCACCAATGCCACATACTTGGCTCTGTCCATCCGCTTCTGTATATCCTTTTATCTTTGCTCGAAGAATAAGTTCATGCCAAAACAGAGTCTTCGAGGTTTCCGAGTCGTCGGGATTATGCCGCACGCCGCCGTCCCTTCGCGGTTGTCCGGTTCGGATGGGTTCAGTCTTTGTTGAATCGTGATTACGCCGTCAGCGGGCTCGAGTGATTTCGGCTGGAATGAGCCCATTTTATTTTATTTTATTTTATTGGTAATCACTAGGCTATGCATCATCATTATTATTAGTACCAGTACTACTGCTACTATTACTTCCTCTTATTTTTAATATATGTTTTATTTGAAGAGTTTATTTTAGATTCTTCATTTTTGTATTTATTTATTTTTTCTTAATTTATTAATATTGATATTCCTTTAATAACACTCCCTCTGATCCTTAATCTAAGATATAGTTGATTTTTTTTTGAGAGATTAAGGAAATAAAATAAATGACTTAATCATAATACTATATATTTTGTATCATTAGATTATATATTGATTTACAATTTACACAAATTAGTTTGAAGGAAAAATGATAAATATAAATACTTTAAAAATAATTTATTTAATCTTTAATCTTTACAAAATAGTCAACTATATTTTATATTTAAGACTGAACGTAGTAATTAAAAAGGAGAGGGAATGATAGAATTGAAAAAGATAATCAAGATATTTTAGAAAATACAAGTTAGGTTAATTAACTTTCTTAATTATAATCAAATTAAATAAATATATTTTATATTAAGTTGGGAGAATCATCATCATCATTATTAATTTCAACAAATATAGGAATCAATCTCAAATGTAATTATTCAATACTCAGATGTGTTTACAATGATTTTAGGCCCTATTTATACTACTAAACATGTATTAAAATAAGGAAAAAAAATACAGTATTCAACGTTAGTGTGTCTCACCAACTCTTCTTCTAGACCAACCTCCGGCTGTTAGCCGTCTTTCCCTGTTTTGTCCGTCATGCCTTACGTCATTGTTGCTCTGCTTTATTTCTGTTTCATTCTCCTGGGGTTGGACAAGACTCATCCTTGAGTCAGAAACAACATCATCATCAAGATATGGAGATAGACCTGCAACCTTATGCTTGAGTAAAAACGACTTGGATTCATTTTTGACTTTGATGTGTTTATCGGGTGGCAAAGGTTCAAGCTAAATCTTCACGTCATCCTTCTGGAAGGAATATGTGTTTGTATAACCGTCGTATAGAGCGCGTCGATCATATTGCCAAGGTCTTCCCAGAAGAAGATGACAAGTGTCCATTGGAATAACATTACACCAAACTTCATCATGATACCTTGTACCGATAGAAAAGGTAACAAGGCATCGTTTTGACACTTTTACCGCGCTTTCTTTGTTAAACAATTGGAGCTTATTCGGATACGGATGATTGTGAGTTGGTAGTTGTAACTTTTCTACCATGTAGTTAGAGACTACATTTTCACAGCTTTCGTTATCAATAATGACGTCACAGACTTTACCTTGAGTAGTACAACGAGTATAAAAAATGTTGTGACGTAGCCAAGGCTCTTCTTTTACTGTGGCTGTATGCAAGCTTTGTCTAATCACAAGTGTTTCACCGTGATCAGGAGGAATGACTTCTTCATCAAAATTTGTCTCTTCATCAAAGACAGGTTCTTTGTCAAGTATGAGCTCCTCTTCTTCTTCAAATACTGCAGAAGTTTCCCCTTCAATAATAGCAACAACTCTGCGGGAAGGACATTCTGAAGCGATATGACCGAACCCTTGGCATTTGAAGCACTTATGTGCTTTGGAGCTAAATTCCTTGGCAGCCTTTGTTGGAGGCTTGCTTGAAGAGTTAGACTGATATTCTTGTGTATGCTTATTTGAAGAGTTATGCTGATGTATTTGTGTAGGCTAATGCATGTGTGCTTCATGTCTATCAAAAGCAATTTTGCTGAAGGAAGATGGCTGAAACAGAAACCTTTTGGGCAACTATTTCTCAATACGGATGGCTAGTCGAATGACGTCGTCCAGAGTCCAGTATTGTTGGAGCTGTACCGGATGAGCAATGTTGGTATTTAATCCTCTGATATAACGGGCTATTGTTTGCTCCTCCCTCTCTTGGATATCACACTTCATCATGAGTTTTTCAAATTCCCTCGTATATTCTTCCACAGTCATAGCCTTTTGGCAGAGATTATGTAATTGAAGGAAATTATCTTGATAATAATTATCTGGAAGAAACTTGCGTGAAAGCTCACGTCGCATTTTGTCCCACTTCCGGATCTTGCTTTTTCCTTTTCTTTCACGCCTTTTCTTGAGATTTTCCCACCATATGGAGGCATGTTTCTTTAATTTGATGGCGACAATTTTGACTTTCTGCTCATTGAGAATCTCTTTATATTCAAAAACCCGTTCGACGGTTTGAAGCCAATCAACGAATTCGTCTGGTTGAAGTCTTCCCTCAAATTCAGGTATGTCTATCTTAATGTCATTAAGGCGGAATTGCTGTTGTTGAGGACGGAGGCGGTAGTCAGTAGACGACGAACTATTATTATCCGAATCATCTGGATATTCACTGCGAGATTCTAGCATGACTTGCTGCGTTTGTACAATGGTTTCTAGTTCTTGTATCCGGTGTCTCATCTCTTCCATCTCAATCTCGTGTGTGTTTCTGCGTCTTGGAGGCATTTTGGAATTGTTCTTGTGAGGTTAGGTATAGGGTGGAAAGATACAAGGATAGGATCGGTTTTTTATGGCAAGTAAGGGGTAAAATTGGAAATTTTATGGAAAATTGGGGTAGAAAGGTAATTTCTTAACTTTCAGGGATGGAAATGTAATTTTGGCAAAAATATGGGGTCAAAATGTAATTTCAGAAAGTTTTGGGGTCCGAAATGTAATTTTGGCAGGAATTTGGGGGTTAAAATGTAAGTTCAGAAAATTTTGGGGTCCGAAATGTAATTTTGGTAGAAATTTGTGGCCAAAATGTAATTTCAGAAAGTTTTGGGGCAGAAATTGTAATTTTTACCAAATTTAGGGGTCAAATTACAATTTCTGAAAGTTTGGCTGACTGGGATTGATGACGTGGCGGTTATGACACGTGGCAGTCAATGAGTGGTTAACCTGTCGCTAACGCAGCAGATCAGGATGATGTGGATGATGACATCATCATCTTCAACCTCCAAACTCCGGCGACTGTCTGAAATTCCGACGACTTTTTCGGTGATGTCCGTGGAGACGCGTAGAGGTGTTTCACGACGGTGACCGAGGCTATTCCTAGGTTTTTCGGCCTTCTGAACATGATGGTGAGGTCGGTTTCTTCAAAAAACGCTCCAAGAGTGAAAATACGACACCCCTTTTTCTCACGTTTGTTGTTTCTCACCCACTCTTCACTCTTTCGCTCTCTGGCACTCTGGAACTCAGCTCTGGTACCAAAATGGTATAGGAACCAATCTCAAATGTAATTATTCAATACTCAGATGTGTTTACAATGATTTTAGGCCCTATTTATACTACTAAACATGTATTAAAATAAGGAGAAAAAATCCAGTATTCAATGTTGGTGTGTCTCACCAACTCTTCTTCTAGACCAACCTCCGGCTGTTAGCCGTCTTTCCCTATTTCTTCCGTCATGCCTTACGTCATTGTTGCTCTGCTTTATTTCTGTTTCAATCCTGGAGGCCGTAGCAACTTTGTTTTTAAAGTACGGTAAAACAATTATGGAAACACATCACATGACTGGAGAACTGAATTGAAATTTTATTTTGTTGGCAAAAAAAGTTGAAATTATATTTTGATAGGTAATAGGAACGAACTGCTGGATTAATTGGACATTTAACGAAGAGCAGAGTAAAGCAAAATGCAGAATGAGTGCAGCGAGTAAAATTAAAGAACGGTAAGCTTTTCCCAGGTAGATATTTGGCCTAGTATCTGCATTGATGACAAAGAATCTTTTAATATGAGAAGAATTTTTTTTTTTTTGCCATTATATGAGAAGAAATTACTTGACCCAGGAATCCGGGATACAATATACGTAATGCCCAAAGTTTAAACCTTGTAAAAAATATTTATAACTAACATAGGTTTTGACTTGAGCATTAGAGTGTCTGAAAAAAAAAAATTAAATCACATTGCTGAACATTTGTTAATTTTTCATATTATGCATAATTGTATACATGCATGCGGTTACTTAACTGAGACAAAGTAAAAAGGGAAAGGTAGATTTCTTAAGAAAATAATAAAATTTCCCTTGATTGGTTCAATAAAAGCCTTAACTTCCCAAAAAGTTTAAACCCTGAACTATACTAAACGAAACCTAAATTCTACTTCCTTGGTATACTTCCGAACTTATTTTATTATGAAATAAAATTCATTTAAAAGAATATTTTTATCCATAGCATCAAAAAGTCCACCCTCCCCATAAATAAAGAGTCCCCTACAACCAAAGAGAAGAGAGAGTAATGTAATGCAGCTCTCCCTTGGTACAAGATTGGCTGCTCTTAGGCAAGAGTTAAATGAAAAGTTTTACAAATTCTGAGTGTCCTACGTATGAATGTTCACAATACTTCAGATTAGGAAGTACATGATCTCATGTTCCCAAGTCATAATCAGGAACTCAGCGGTCCAGTGCATAATGCTCCCATTAAGCAGGGTAACATCATATTCTTAAGTATCAAGGAAAAATGGAAATTAGTCACAGATGTTGTGCTCTCCAGTCCACAGCAAAATTATCATCACTGTCATCATGACTCGATGTCTCGTCATGTGTAGACTCCATTACCACGTCAGAAATAAAGAACATGCTAAAACTTAAGTTCAAGTCTTCTATAACCAAAGATAAACAAAAGTAATGGAATGCAGTTCTCCGTTGGTACAAGATTTTCTGCTCCAGGGCAGGAGTTAAATGAAAAGTGCTACAAAATTCTTAGTGTCCTACATATGAATGTACACAATACTTAAGGTTAGGAACCACATGATCTCATATTCTCAAGTATTAAGGGGGAAAATGGAAATTATTCACAGATGTTGTGCTCTCCAGTCCACCGCAAAATTATCATCACTATCATCATCACTTGATGGCTCCTCCTCATGTTTAGACTCCATTACCACCTCAGAAGTTTTACTACGCTTTGCATCTTTAGCAGCCTTCAACTCCAATCTCCTCTTCCTCAATTGCTCCACTCTCTCTCTGTTGTTCCTATAAAAAGGGAAGAGGGTAGGATAGAGTTTTAGTAAAGGATGGAGATCAGAACAAGATGAAGCAAAGATAATAGGGTTTGTGAAGTATCAGAAAGCTAAGTGTACCTCTGCTCTACAGTTTCAGCTTCTTCAATCATTTCAGCAGCATCAATCTGCATTTTATAAATGACAAACAAATCATTTTGCATGTTTGTAATGCAAACATATTTCAAAGGTCAATGAATAATAATTAGAAATAGAGCAATGAGGATATAGAAGTTATCACCTCCTCTTCTTCAAACCGGTCATCCACCTCCTGCAAGTCGTCTTGAATCAACTTTTCAAATTCCTTGTACTCGTCCCTAATAGAGGATTTAGCAAAATTCAATATTGTTCTATGCTTCAATCTCTTGAATAACGCAGGAAAATAGTGCACAAGACAATTAATAATTTAAGAGATAAGAAGCGGCATATTCCACACTAGAATTTATTCAGGAACTCGTCAATCCAGAGCTGAGTACTGATGATCAAAATAACATATGATAACATGGATCTTGCCCACCACCTTATTAAATTGGACCCCAATTTGTTAATCAAAAGAACCATCAAATGGTGCCAGAGAAAAAGGGTGGAAACTCTGAATGGGTGCAAATTGACAGGGACTAGTGTTATCATTCTTGAAAAATCACCACCATTCTTTACAACAATACCTACCAAAATTACATAGGGTTTTTACTGTCTAGAGCCACTAAGGACCTATTTATAGTGTATTTGGTTCAGACCTCCATCACTTTCTGATCGTTCCCATGTATTATTTGTTACAGTGGAGCAGCATAGCTACAGGCATTATGTTCAACAGAGCTAACATTAGTCGATCAGCCAACAGCGTGATGTTTGATAAACTTTCCACATGGTATCAGCATCCTTTAGATCCTTCAAGAAAATTTCTCAGCCAAATAATATAACTAACGTCTAAATGGGCATGATAACCTTGGCACCACATCCATCATCCATAACAATCATAAAACTGCTGCTTAAAGGGGCTATCTGTCACAAGTTAAAAGTTTAAGCAGGTTAATTGACAGCATTAAAATAGGAAGTCATTTGCCTTGGAGTCAAAGTTGAGTCAGGCCATTTGCAATTTAGCCTAACGAATATTAGTACTTCCATCAACCTTAAACCACCTTTTCTTGATAGTTTTTTTTCCAAACTAAAACTAACAATTTTGAATCCCAATTCCCTCCTTTCACTTCAAAAGTGCTTCCATCAACTTTCAAACTTTCAAACTGATGCTTCAACTCTTTCTTTTGCGCAGACAATTGCACCATAGGAAGCTTCTAATTGGGAAACTAAAATGTATATATATATATATATAAGCATAACAAGAAGGAAAACAGTAAATTAAAGCATAACAATCATTATCATGTTTCAACTTAAAGGAACCATTATAGTATAACAAATGCAAATACATCATGAAGCATGAACCTACTTGACATCAGGCTTAACAGGTTTTATGCCGCGAGCAAGCAAATCAGCATCCTTGTTATCAAAAAACCCTTCAGGAAGAACCCCTTTTACTTGTCTGGCTCCTGTATCAGCAGGCGTGCTTGATGTCTCCCTAGTCTCCATTGCTTCCTGACTTCCCTTTGGCTGTGCTGCATTATTGCTATGCAAACCACCTTTTACCTTCTCTGAGCTTAATGCTTGACTCTGAGCAGAAGTCCCTGTCTTCTTATTGGAATCAGGGTCCACCAATTGGACAGAGTCCTTTTCTGCAAGCAAACAAGGCATTCAATTCCTCAACATGGTTATTAAGCAAACAGCCAAGTGAATGAAAGTGTCAAATAAAGGGTCATCAAAATACATTAAGCAACACAAAGAAAGAAGACCAAAGGCATTCTGAAGCACAAATGGGACATAAATACAGCCTACAGGCTCATGAGAGATCATATTTTGAGCATCACAATTATTGTTAGAAGGGACTCAGGATCTAAAATTATTGAAAGTTTGAGATATTAAAGATTTAGGAAAGAGTTAGTAGGAGCACATCCAATGTAAGAAGCATCAGTATCAAGCTGTGGTTATAGTATTAGCCTTTTAGTATCAATAAAGTTGGAGAGAAAATATTACATGCAACCGTATTGAGCCTAGCAATGAAGAACAAACTCTAGGATTCTTTTTTCTTTTTTTGGAGGGGGAGGGGAATTAAATATTCAAACATAGCAAAAAATATATATATATATATAAGTTCTACACTACTATACATATACATAAATCTGTGTGCATATATGATGAAAATAAATATAAACATTTTGATAGTAAGACAATGTGAGAGCAGTCCTTCAATAGTAAGTCACGTCTCATAGTAGGCTTATGCTAAGCCTAAAATGTAACTGAAAGGGGGGAGATTGAGCTTAAAACTAAACAGATAACTCCAAATGGTCCAAAGTTCAATTTAAAATTGAATTGTTCTATAATTTTAAAGCAACTAGATAGTTGGACCAGTGCATAGTTTAAAGTCCCATAAATAGATTTATAAGATATATGGGGGAGTTTGAAGAGAAATACATTATATGAGATTGAAATGGCCAAACAAAATGAATGAAAAGATAATAATGAATGAAAAGATAATAATGAATGAAAATAAGTCACAATAAATGTAGCAGGATACTGCTAATTGGATAATCTTCCGCACAAAATGATTTATTTTGCAATCCTCAGTATTCCAAGCAAATAAGGTGCCTTGTATTATTGAATTGCAGTGTAAAAGGAAAATGTTAGGTATGATACATCCATGTCAAATCAACAACATATGCATATCAAGATAGATATTTATGTCTCTATGGGTTCGTATATTTTTGCATGAGCAAGAGTGTAAATGTACAGCTTTATTTGTCTAAACTAAATCCTTACCCGATCTTGGCTCTCTAGCATCATTGTTATCAAAAAAATCAGGTGGAAGCACAGATGATGATGGGGGTTTCAGCTGTTCTTGTGAACGACTGGGCATTTTAGATTGTGCTTCTGAAGCATGCTCAGGTTTAGGCTTAGGCAACAAGGTATCTGTAACAGGCTTTGCATGACTTCGCTGGGCCAATCCAGCTGCGTTAGCTTTAAGATTACTTATTGCCTGTCACCGTTGGAAAAGCAAAAAAAGAAGTATCAGATTTATTCCGTTAAATCCAATTGAGGAGGAAAAATTTAGATGTGAAACAAAGGGAAAGGAAAATAGACCACTATAAGACCTTGTAGAAAAATTTTGTGCGTACAATTATAAAAGCTAGCGCCGTCAATGGTTTGACGTGTCGTGACATATGGATAACATAAATGAGATGGTAAGATATCATCACCTCACGATGCTTACGAGAAATTTGGTGTGCATCCCAATTTGATTCATGCTTCAGCACAACATCACAAACCCGGCAGACTGGCTGATCAAATTCATTATACCTGTTAGAATATGCACAAAAAGACAGACACATTCAGTAAGTTGTTCTTAAAAGGAAGATGCCTTTGTGATAATTAGAGACAGACCAACTATAATTTGATGCATAGTAGAGACTATGAGCCACGGAAAATAAATAGCTAGCACAGTACAAAACTAAATTAGCTGCATATAACTATCTGGCCCAAAAAAAGCAGCATATAACTAATTGTTGCAGAAGAATACGAAAACTAGTTATGCAGTGAATCCAGCACAACACAAGTATGATGACAAATAATCCTAGAAGCAAACTTATTAACAGCTTGTTAAAATGAAATTTATGAGTGAATGAGCTGAGGATCCATTTGGATGAGCGGAGCACACCAACCTCACAAGAGGGGATTCTATGCGCTTTTCCCTCTTCTGAGCATTCAATTTAGCACGAAATAATGCCTTTTTCTGGGCTTGAGCATCCATTTTCTATTCTTCAAAGAAAGCACGACGTAAAGGAATCGAGAAGCCAAGGAAAAATCGTTCGATTAAACAAATGGAAGAATTGGATTGTTCATCTTCGCAATTCGCCCTTGAGGATTCTACCTAATTTCAAAAACTGCTAGTATTTCCTCAGACGAATCAAGGGTTCGGTTTTATTTTCTTTTCTTTGCGCCTCATACATGGGCTGGCAATTTCATGGGAGGTGAGGTTTCTCGTAAATTAATGTCCTTGCCTGCACATTATAATGTTGTCCTTGATAGCTTATTGTTTATTTATAAGTGTTTATAATTTATGATTTCGCTATGGAATAGCTTTTTTGAGGATATAAGTGTTTATCATGTAAGTTGAGACAAAACTCTTCTCACATATTTTTCTCGTATGCCGTAAATCATGATTTATAGGCACTTATAAGTAAAAAATAAGCTATCTCAAACGACCACATAATTTAGAGATAAGTTGCAAATTTAGTAACCAATTGTTTTTTTAATAGGCACCCAATATAACTAATTATTTCAAGTGTAAAAGTAGACATAATTAATTTATTTGGTAATAAATATAGCAATGCCGTTAATTTAAGTTAACTTTCGTTAATTTTTACACTGTGGGTCTCATTAGTCTTATCACTCTCTATTATTCTAACATATTTTTAGAAGGGTTAAAATGCAAATTTAACAATAAATTATTTCTCTATAGGCACCGAATATAATTAGAACCCATTTGGTTCAACTGCATTGTAGGCCTGCAATGCTAATCATAAATGCATTACCAAGATAAGAGTGTTTGGTTGCTCTTTAGCATAGTAATAAGGTTTACCATGGTAATGATGATTACCAAAAAATTGATAATCCTCATTCATAGCTCTCCCCCTATGAATACTCATTACCACCCTATTGCATAGTTGAAAAAGTCCAATTTACCATTTGATTTCATTTGTCTTTATTTTATTTGTCTCATTTCACTTGTCATACCAAGCCATAACCGCCACCACCACTACCTCCTCCTCTTCCACCGCCGTAGCTGGCACCCTCCTCCGCTGCCACTGCCACTACCTCCTCCTCCTCCTACACTGTGGTTGTTGCCACCTCATGTCACTATCGCCACCCCACACCACTGCCATCACCTCTACCGTTGTGGCCGCTGCCGCTACCTCCTCCTTCTACATTGTGCTGTAGCCACCCATGCCACCACAACCTCTACCATTGCCTCTGTCGCCGCCACCTCTACCTCCTCCTCCATAGCCATCACCACCACCCTTTTCACAGCCAATACCTCTTCCTCCATTGCTACTGCCTCCATCTCTACCATTGTCGTTGTTGCCACTACTTCCTCCACCACTACTATTGCCGCTACCCCCCATCGCCGCTACCTTCACCATTGCCGTCATTACCACCGCTACCTACTCCTTCTCCACTGCCGTTGTTGTCACCTCTAACCTTGCTGCCGCCGCCGCCACCACTAGCTCCGTTCCACCGTTGTAGCTGTCACCACCTGCCACCGCCACCGCCACCGCCACATCACTATTATTGATGCCCATCACTATTATTGATGCCTCTACCACCACAACCATCAACATCTGACAATCCTCGACGAGATAGCGTGACAGTTATTATGAGGCAACGCAATGACTTTTAACTATTTTTCTACTAAGATTATATTAAGGGTAAGATAGACTTTGTGTGATATATCAGTTTTAAATAATTATTAAAAAAAATAACTCATTGCACCTGCTTAAAAATCTAACTAAACACTTGCCTTGTAATTAATATTGCATTGCATTACCATTGCATCGCATTGTACTGCACTGCAAGGTGTAATGGGATTGAACCAAACGGATCCTTAGTTTTCATAATATCATTTATAAGACAAATATGAGCATTTACATTAATGCCCTTACTTTATTTTTTTTATAAAATTATTTATAACAATTTTTTAAAAGCCGAGCCAGACATCGAGCCGGAAATGTTAACAGGTCACGGTTCAAACGGTCAAACCGTCTAGTTGAACCGTTGACTAAATAATTAAATAAAAAAAATTATGTACATGTATAAAGTAATATATGTATAAAAATTATCTAAATTAAAATAATTTTTTAATATGTTTAAATAAACCAATGGGTATTTTATGTCACATATATTTTTAAAAGTAACATTGAAAATAAATGATTTTTCTATGTATCAAACATTATTTGAATATGAAATACCATTTTCTTAATATGAAATACTGTTTACCTCCTTATTAAAAAAACACTATTTTCTGTAGAAATAATGTTTTAGTCAAAGGAAATAATTTCTTTTTCAATTTTTAAAACAGAAAATATATAAGCAAATGGAGATTCAGTGAATCACTCACGTGGGTGATGTGACTTTGACTTGGGAAGAAGAAAAGTCAGTGCTCCTCTCTTTTTATCCGATGGGTTTAGTAAAATGTAATTTTCTATTCATTGAACCGGGTAATTAAATGCTCTCATGAAATGAGACCTTCTTTCTTCTTCGACAGTTTGGCTTTTAAAGTTTAAACATCTTTCTTCTTCTTACTTTCGCCTCTCTTCAGTCTTCTTCACTTGTTTGCTGGCGTCTCTCATTCCTAAGGTTTACAAATTCAAACTTAGCTCCAACTACTTTTTTATATTTCTTATGTGTAGTTCAAGTTTGTTATATTTTTTCTCTTTTGTTTTTCTTTTGTCTGATCTCCTCCTCTTACTCTAGTTCTTCAGAATGGTTTATTTCGGGGCACAGGCCATCTGGCTATTAATACCTGGAACGGGTTCCAGCCTAAGAGTTTCCAACTTAATGACAGCTAAATAGCGGCTTAAAACGGTGGAACCCCAGAAACGGCTTCCAACCTAGAGACGAGCCGTCTATGAGTTCGGCCAACGGTCCATCTGGTTGGACAGTCTGGTTCGGTTCGACTCTCAAAACGTTAATTTACAAGATAAATATGGGCATTTATAAGACAAAGAAAGGGATTTAAATGAATCCAAGGAGTTAAAAAACTTTGGTCATTCACATATGTCTTGTAAATGCTCATGCTTATTTTTGCACCGACAAAACTTAATTTTATTTTGACTCAATAGGATGCAATAAAATATTTGTAACTCACTGTATTCTTTTAAATATCTTTATTTGTCTTGAAAATGCTCTTATGAAAAAAAATAAAATAAGAGCATTAATGTAAATGCTCATATTTGTATTGTAAATAATCTTATAAAAAATAATTGTATTAGGTGTTCATAGGGAAATAGTTCATTACTAAATATGCACCTTAACCATTTTAAAAATATATTAAAATGATAGATAGTGAGAAGACTGATGGAACTCACAGTGCAATAAGTAATGGAAGTTAAATCTCCTTAACGGAGTTGTTATTTTTGCTTTCATATAAATTGTTTATGTCTGTTTTTACATCCCGAAATAGTTAATTATATTGGGTGCCATAAGAAAATAGTTGGTTGCTAAATTTACACCCTTACCTTATAATTTATAAAAGGTAGTCAAGGGTGAGATTTGGATAATTCAATCCACTTTATTCTCTATAATTATCCTTTGTTTTATAAAATGAGTTTGCATCAAAATATCAAGTATCAAAACACATTTTCATTTTTTTAACTAAAATATATTTTTATAAATAACTAATTTTTTAATCTATACAAATTAGTTAAATAGATATTATATTAAACACTTGAGGGAAATGTAAAAGTGTGTATTAAATTATTAATGGCAAATCTACCCATACAGTACAAACTAAAATACTGCATGATGACAAATATTTATCAAAATAATACACTTAAAATCTTTTTTTAAAGAATGATTTTAAAATTATAAAGAAATCATTTTTCATAAGAAAGATTTTACTTTATTATCTTAATGACTAAAAAAGAAGATTTTATTTCATTACTATCATTTCTTTCTCGGCCACATCATTGATACCTCCTTTCCATTCTTCCTCCTACTTTTTCCTTTACCCCTCTCCCAGTTGCCCCCTTCTCTCACTCTTAATGGTTAAGTATGTGTTTGGAATAGCGATTATAAAAGTAACTTTTTTAGAATTTGACTTTTGCAATCTTGCTTTTGGTAAAAGTCAAACTGTGTAATGTGATTTATGTTTGGATTAACAGTTGTAAAAGTGGCTTTTTCTGAAATTGAAACTTGTTTATATTAGTGGTAGTATAAGTGCTTTTATGATAATGGTAAGAGACAAATTAAATTAAAAATTAAAGAAAATATAAAAAATTGAAGTTGAGAAATTTGGCAAGTAAAAAATATATAATTTGTTAAAATAATATTAAATAACTAATTGGATCACATTTTTCATACAATATGGTATCTAATTGAATCACGAATATAATTCATTTGGATGGAAGATCGCCGAGCATAATTTGTTGTAGAAGGCTATTCATATACACTATTATTATCTACATGACTTATATTCTCAGCTTCAGCTTGCTGAAAATTAACGTTAGAGTCAAAATTTTGCTAAATAAAATTACGTATAGCCATTGTTGCGCTGACAATGCGGACTTGTGTTTAGTAACTGTACTTGCACATTTTTTGTACAATTTCAAATCGATTCTTCCGCACTCCAAAAGTCCTTTCTATAGTAGACCTTAAACTAAAATGATAAAAATTGAAGGTTTCATTAGCATTTCCAAATGCAGGTTGACATCTAAATTCTAGCATATGATAACACTCACATCTATAGGGACCAAGATACCCAACTGGTGTCAGATAACTAACATCAATAAGAATAATTATTCAATTTTGGCCAAAAAAAAGGGAGTAAAATCCATTTCGTTCTTTTTCTTTCCAGTTTACTTACAATAAAACAGTACTGTTTGTTAGCAAAAATTTCTGTATTTCATTTGTAATAGTCACACACACACACACAACCAAACCAAACTACAAGCTACAAACCCACATGAACAAGAGAGCGTCTAGGCTTATCTTGTTTGTGTTCTGTTGTATGACACAAACTCATCCAGAATCTGATAAGGAAAAAAACCCACTAAGGCAAAGAAAGGGGGGCGAAGAAGAGGAGGAGGAGGAAGAAGGACTGAAGAAGTGCAATTTATGCCAACTACAAAGAACAGAAACCAGGAGGCAAAAGTTTCTTAGATAAGTTCTTCTTCGCGAGTCTTCCATTCCAATCAAAGAACAGAAAGAAAAGGCCAATGCAACCTCCTGGTTTTTGCTTCTTCTTCTTCTTAGCGATCGCCAGACATGAAGACGTCTTTCCAGAAGAATCATTCATTTTGGACACACTTCTTCATGCTCTCTCGATGATAACTAGATTTGATGTATAGCTCCAGAAATATCACAATGTAGAGACCAAAAATCATCCAAACCAGAAAACTTCTTGCTCTACATTATCAAAAAGAAATATACGAAAACCCATCTTTAGTTGATTGGTTCTTCCACTACCAACTCCAAAACTCAAACCTAACATTTTGTACCCTAAATTGCACTACATTTCTGAACCTCCAGACCCCAAACACCTAAATTACTTGTGGAAACTCCATACAATAATGTCATGCGCAATAAGACATGTAATAATAACCTACAAAATCCCTGAGTCCCCCCCCCCCCCCACGATAGCCTGAAGCAGAAAGCAACACTTGAGCGAGAAAGAAAGAAACGGACCCACTCACAAAGAACTAGAACATTAACAGGCCCGACACGCTTTCTTTCTATAGTTCCACAAGCAAAAGACATATAGCTTTTTCGGTACAAAGTAATAAACAAGTAAAGAGCACAAGTGAAGAAAAATGACAGATAGGAGACGAGCAAACCAAACATTGTCTCATTCTAATGAAGCCAAACTTTGAAGTAACAGAGGAGATCTTGGTTCAATGAGAATGGAAACCTTACTAGCCAAAACAGATCAACGGCACAGAGTAGATCGCCAACCACAGGAGTTTCAACTGAAGAAATAAAGTTCAAAGTCAGGTAAGCTCAAATTGTCTTGCATGCACAGATCGACCACTATCTGAGGCAACACCGTCAGAAACCGTGCCACAACACACCGTCCGACTGCAACACCACCTGTCAAACTTCAACACGCACGCCGACTCTGAAGGAGACGGAGAAGAAAATAACACCGACCGCTGGACGACAGCCTACATAATGCACCTCAAGACGGTGCTGGAAACCAATCTTCACACCTAAAACCAACGTCGCCACTACGAGACGTCCGCGTCTGTGATGTCTCTATGTTTTTTGACATTTTCGCCAAGCTGTGATATCTCTCTGTTCTTTTTTTTATACATGAGAAGAGGGAAAACCCTCAACCTATCCTATTACTCAAACCGGTGTAAGACATATTGTCTCTATCCATGAGTTCCATCAGATTTCCAAACGTAGAAAAGAAAGGATGATATCCTGACATGATATTTATGCATGTTTTAAGACATAATATGCAGCCATATTTGCTATCCTTGGGATGTGGCAGATACTCACCTCCCAATCACTACACAGCATTGTTTTCACTTTATCAATTAAAGTTGCATCTGGGTAATTGTCTGAGTGAAGACTTAGCAACAGTGTTACTACCTCCATCAGTTTCCGTAACTAGGTGGCGCACACCATGGTCCCAGAACATCTTGAGACTGAATAAGTTGGCCCACAATTTCTGCTTGAAGGCTATCAGCAAGCTCAGGATCATGATACAAAAACCCCATCTTGAAGCTGCCTTGATCATCTCGTAGTACCCCTCCCACATGCTGTGTTTCTTTCTTGCGAACAAGCCCTGTTGACATTAAGCTTCATCCATCCCCTTTCTGGCCGTTCCCAATTACCCAATCTCGTCTGGACCCATTGGCCATTGAGATTAACTCCCTGTAGTTAGCTTCGTGCTTCCGTTATCGTGTCTAGGATACAATGTGCTTTAGCTTTAATGCTATCATTACTCATGATAACATTTTCAAAAATTCTCTTGTTACGCCATTGTCATAGAAGCTGGCATAGAGTGGAGAAAAATTCATTCCACCCCTCCTTCACCCTACCCGTTGGGTGTTTCAGGTTTAGTGTCATCCAGGTATCTAGGTCTGCATGAAGAAACTGATGACAAGCATTGGGTGTTAGATATTTTAATATATATTATAATTATTATTAGTTATTAATTAGGTAATTAATTAAAATATCCAGAGTGTGGCCCGTTAGTCAGATTTAGGCCCAATTCATGATTAGGGTTATTGGTTATTAATGTGGTTTTTCTGATGGTGGAAAATACACAATTAAGAGGATAGCCGTATGAATTGAGCGTACAAAGAAAAACCTATCTGCTCATCTGAGGTTCCCTGACTGGCGACGGCTCTTAACCCAGTTGCCATCACTGTGCCCCATAGCCAGTCAGAAAGAGACCTGACAATCATATCTTGTCTTCAATTCTTTTGCAGCTCTCTTTCATCAGGATTCATGAGTTCTCCATTCGATCAAAGCTTAGCAATGGCGAGAGGTAATTCCTATAAGTCTTCCGCTATTGATATAGGAAAATTCATATACTCTAATTTGTGATTTCTTTGGGTATTCATGAGTTTTGTCCTACATGTGGTATCAGAGCCACGCTCTTTGATCCTCTGCCTTCTACTCTTTGATCGGGGATGATCTGAGTATGGAATTAAATTAAGCTTCCCGTAGTAATTTTACACGGATTCCATAACTTGGATTTGAGATCGGATTTCTTAAATAGATGAGTTATATTATTGTTGAAAATTAATTCATCTGAGTTTTTAATTTGTTTTCTTCTCCAAAGAATTATCACCGTGTTGGGTTTATTGAGGGATCTGAATATATGTTCTGCCTGTTTCAAATAGTGGGCTTTCTGTTTCATGATTATATGCGAATTTATTGACTGGGTTCTGTTTCATTAACGCCGGAGAAAGAGATAATGTTTTGTGTTTGTTTTGCGAGAACGTCAATGCCGAAATCATCATTTTGAGCTCAGCTTCGCCGAAAACCACTTGCAATAGTGTCACGCGGCGACTCCTTTTTGGTTGCATTTGGGTGGCGAATCAAGTCCTTGGGGAAAGAGGGTGAAAACACCATTGGAACCTCCAATTTTCATTATGCTTCAGGTTTTGAAATCATTTCGGTTATACATATTTTTTTTTTTTTTATCTGGGTTTCAAAATTTGATCATAAATTTATGCTTCTTGAAATCGATCTTGAGTTTATGCTTGAGCTCCATCAGACTTAGATTGTTCTTCAAGGTCGGAAATCGCAGGTCCAAAAACGCAGCAACGTTATGATTTGAAAACATAATTTTCGATTCGATTTTGATAATTATTTGATAAATACTTGCCCAGTTTTCGTTTTGATTTTGTTGCCATGTATATTGCCATCAAAATCGCCGGATTTGGAGCTCTCAATCGCCGGTAAATGTGCCCAGAATCACCGGAAAGCACGGCCTGAAACTGCAGTTCACTGCTGGCTTCAGTCGGGTCGCGGCGACCTTACGGGTTCGAATTCGGGTCGCGGGTCGGGTAGGTTAACCCAACTCGCTGGGGAAGAAGCAAGAAACGGCGTCGTTTCAAGCTTAATGCAGAAAGCCTTCTCCCACTCAAGAAAACGGCGTCGTTTTGGGTCAATAGTGAAACACTGCGTTTCAGTTATCAAGGAAGATGGGCCGACGCATTACTGGGCCTGGGGAGTTTGAATTTGTTGTTTTATTTCATTTCGTTTTGGGCCGATATATTGGCTGGGCTTCTGTGAATTTTTTTTTTTTTTGGGTTTGCATGCTGAAGCGTTCTGGGCCGAAACAAAAAAAAAAAAACCATTTTTTTTTAATTGAACAGTAACGGTTTTCTTGTGCTTTTGGACCATTAATTTACAGATAACCAGAAACAATGAATTATTGAGCAATATTCTGGGTCTTGTTATGTTTTTAAACACCTGGAACATAAAGCTTTTAATTTCCAGAAATGAATTTTGTGTAAAGTAACCCTTTTGCTCACTGTTAATTAAATTAGCTTCTGTTTTATGTATATTTTTTATAATGTCACATCTAATTGTTTAAATTAAGAAGAGGGGTTAACTTTGGCATTTTTTATATTCTGGAAAATTTGCAAAAATCATTTGTGACATGTTACTTAATTGCCTAAATATTTCGATAATTCATTTTGGGCAATTATCTAACTATTCTAATTTTTGCAAAACTTAATTTAAATTGAAATATGCCAAAATTATTTCTTTAAACAATTTTTTGGATACATAAAACAGTGGGAGGGTTTTTAATTAATTATCTAGGGACCTTGTTAAGCAAATTAATTAATTAATCCCTCCATCAAGAAGTGCATATATTAGATTTAATTTGGATGCACAAAATAGTGGGAGAATTTATTTATTTATTTTTTTCTTGATTATTTAGTCACATTTTGTTGATTAAATCAATCTATTAAATAAATTCTCATTAAAGATTTGTGCATATTTGGAATTTAAATGCACAAGGTTGGTATTTGTGATTAACATGCATCTAGAGGCTTAGCCACAGCATCCTTTGTTGTATGTATAAATAATCACTTTTATGTTTTTAAAATATCAACTCTATTTAATGGGTAATATTAATTTAATCAAAGTGGGAGGATTGTATTTAGTCACTTATGTTGATTAAATTAATTGGTTAAATCCTCCATAAAGTTGTGCATATACAGAATTCAAGTGTACATGATTAATATTTATGATTAACTTGCATGCTAGAGTGGTAGCTACAGCGCCCTCTTACAACATGCATAAATAATTATATATGGATTTAAAATATTAATCTTCAGAAGTTGATTAAATTAATTAATTAGGATTCCCATTGATATTGTGTATGCATATATGATATTTAAATTGTATATATTTGATATTAGTGATTAGTATACATATTTTGTTTAAGGAACAGCTACAGCATCCTTATACATAGATTGTATGCATAAGTAATCATCACATAAGGTTTTACCATATCAAATTATGTTCATATGTACAATCTGTATACACAATGATGTGATGTCTTTGTGATGAGTATGTAGAATCGAGGAGTAGCCACAGCATCCTCACTAGGCACATACACTCTATTTTGTTCTAATGAATAAAATACATCACTCAAAGATTTAAAGACATCAATTGTAATTAAATGTATGGTTATAATTAATCTTTACCCACAGGTAGATAACTATAATCATAGTTTTAATTAGGGTGAAATGGAACAACATTATATTCTCTAAGTAGCCCACAGGTATTAGGGGATATAAATACATTCCAGTTTCACCAATTTGAGATAAATTCATGCTATGCTAATGTCTTTGCCCACAGGTAGACTTTAGTTATACGAATTTATAATTGTATGATTTACATTGGTAAACATACACCTATAAGCGATGGTTGCTTGCCTCTTATAGCAATTTTATAAGTATGATTTAATTTTGATTTTGACTTTGCAGCATGATTGTTATCTATTCAATTATTTAGTTTGATATAATTTATTAGAGACAGTTAAGCCTATAAGGAGAACTTCTGCCATTAGGACAAAATTGACATTAAGAAAAGCTCTAGTATTTATAATGCTAGCATGAGAAATGAGATAACATTATTGTCTCAATAAAGTAATCTCAGTTAAAAGTTAGTTATTAAAAGTACATAAAGAATGGAGTAAAGTCAATGGTTGTTAATAGGCTGAGAGACATATTTAGAAATTCTCATAAATGTTGTTGCATTGTTTTGTTGACTATTAAGTGATTTTTCATCATAGGGTAAGATGTCTCCATTAATCTTGGTGGAATAGATCCTTTGTTTATTATCTCATGATTTATTACTCATTTTCATGAATACATGCATGGATAATAAGTATTCATTGTAAATGTGTTTATATAAGTTTTGCTCACTTTTGGAAAAGTATGAGATTTTAAATAGGGGACATCAAGCTACCAACCCTAAAGCTATAAAGCAATAGACATATCAAGTTTAATCTGTCTATGATTAGTGGCTTGATTGGATGCAGTAGTGGATATACACTTGCCATTGGTTTTGTTTTAATAGATGAAATAGTTCATCCTGATTTAATTGACTCTTCTAATACCTGAACATCTTTTGCTTTATAATTAAGTAGTGTCATTTGATACTTTTAGAGAACATAAAGTAGAAGTGGGTAATTTAATCTGGTAAACAGATTAATACAGTAAAGTCAATTAGAAGAGATGGATGACATGATGAGTACATGGTTGAGGGTAGTAATTTTGAAATGCCAAATTATTAAGAAATGGTATGATTAGTGGGAGTGATCAAACTCATTCAGGATGATTACACATAACAGGTTGTAACCTCTAATCATGATAGAACATTGGTTTTACATAATACTCTTCTTCTTGAGGTAAATGTGAAACATAATGAAGTTCTGAAATTTTCAATTGGTCAAGTTTGAAATAAGAAGTATCAACATTAAGGACTCTATCAATTATTAGGAAAAATATCCCGAAACAAGCAAGGGATATTCTAAATTGATAGATGGTGCTCTTATTGTACAACTTCAATCTATTAACAGATTGGGTTAAGACCAAATGACAATTTAAATTTGGCAATTGCTACCAACAATACATCATGTGTTTCAAGTAATCTGACTAGAGCATAAACAATGAGAGTGACCTTAATTTCCATTAGCATCTTTCCATTATAGTAACAAGGAGAGATGTCTGTGAACTAAAAGAAAGGTCACATAAACTATGAGGAGAATTTACTTAGCAAAATTGAGAAATCGTCCTCACATGCATTTTCACATTAGTGGTAAATAATGTGTTATGATGCAATCACATATGTGATAATGCTGAAGGCATCATAGTACTATTTATATCACTAGATCAGTGGGAGTTGAATCATCTATATTGAACAAAATGATGATTCACTCATTGCTTGTGAATTTTGACATAAGGTGTTATATATAACAAAATCATCATTGTTCAAATTTGTGATAGGACTAGGGTAAGTGTAGTATTCTTTTAGAATACATAAGGAAACTGTTCTCAAAACGTTTGGGAATGTCATAAGAAACCTATGATCACATGTATTTGAACATTTATAGATAGATGGTGGTTGTTGTATTTAATATCTATTATGAGAATATGATTTAATTGTCTATATGTTTCTAATATCATTATATTCCGTTCCTTCTAATTTGGTTTCCTAGGTGCAGGCTTGCTTGAATGTGCACACAAACGAGCAATGCCATTGCAAGGGAATTTTAGGAGGATTATCAAGCATGTTCTTGCTTGAATAATAATTGAAAAGCTGCAGGTCATGAAGTACATTATAAAATGTACATTAAGTCTCATGCTCTACATATAGGAGGATGATTAGATTTGTTTAGTTTAGTATGATGTGTTAGCTATAAAATGGTTAACATTCGGATGCATCTTTACATTTACTGAACAAATTGCATTATGGAGGAGTACAAGATTGCTAAGTAGTCACTGATTGCTTAGTTCCACCATGAATTGCTTAATCTAGTCATTCTTGGAGGCAAGTTATAAGTTTCCGGTTAAAGAATTTCATCATGTGGTTTTAAATTAATTTAAGCCCATTAAGGGTGTTGTGTGACCATAAAGTTAATAGGTCATAAACACATAAAGTATAGATCCTTAAATGAACTGCATGCATTTAGAGACATTGAAGGATCAAATACCTTATTTGTGACTTGGATCACATTGAGTGATCTAAATAAGGTATTGATAAATGATGAAATTCAAGTTGGAGTTTGTTGTCTCATATTGGTACCTAATTATCGAGATTAACAAACATTCAAGAAGGAACCGAATAAACATTTAAGATTTATTCATAAAGTTTTAACCCATTAAGTAAGGGTGCTGCTATGTAATACATGGAAGATAATACTCGACTTAAGGGGACTTATCGCCATGATTCTTGCAGCATAGCCTTAATTAATCTAAATAGGGCAACTGACGTTAGTTACGGGCCAAGTGGGAGAATGTTAGATATTTTAATATATATTATAATTATTATTAGTTATTAATTAGGTAATTAATTAAAATATCCAGAGTGTGGCCCGTTAGTCAGATTTAGGCCCAATTCATGATTAGGGTTATTGGTTATTAATGTGGTTTTTCTGATGGTGGAAAATACACAATTAAGAGGATAGCCGTATGAATTGAGCGTACAAAGAAAAACCTATCTGCTCATCTGAGGTTCCCTGACTGGCGACGGCTCTTAACCCAGTTGCCATCACTGTGCCCCACAGCCAGTCAGAAAGAGACCTGACAATCATATCTTGTCTTCAATTCTTTTGCAGCTCTCTTTCATCAGGATTCATGAGTTCTCCATTCGATCAAAGCTTAGCAATGGCGAGAGGTAATTCCTATAAGTCTTCCGCTATTGATATAGGAAAATTCATATACTCTAATTTGTGATTTCTTTGGGTATTCATGAGTTTTGTCCTACATTGGGTCCATCACATCTATCCATAGCTTCCTTGTTTCTGGGCAATCTCAAAGTACATGAAGCATACTTTTTGACCCGGCTCCTTACCACGAACATCCTTTATCCATACTCATCCCTCTCTGGAATCTCTCTTCGTTGATTAGTAACTTATTATGAAGTGTTTCCCACATGAATGTCTTGCACCTGGGTGATGTGTTGAGTTTCCAGGTATGCTGCCACATAGTGTTACTCATATTCGCCTCCTATTCAGTAGCCTAGTAAGCCGTTTTGACACTAAACGTACCATGGCCATCATGTCTCCATCTAATTATTTGCGTAGAAGGGTCAACGATCATTCCTTCTTGTACTACCCCTTATGCTTTCTTGATTCCAGACCAAGTGTTTGATCCTGCTCTAGATACGTTAGTATTTGGTACCAAGTCATCCCCGTACCGATACTTGCTCTTTAAGACTCTCGCCCATAGGTCATCCTTACGCTTTATTAGGTTCCATCCTAATTTTGCCATACAAGCTTGGTTCTGACTTCTAAGATGTTTCAAACTAAGTCCCCCATTTTTATTGGTTTTACAAACTGTCTCCCAATTCACTAAGTGTGCTTTCCTTTTCTCCACCGTAGATCCCCCAGAGGAAGCCCCCATTATGCTTCTATATTTCATCACAAATACCACTCGATAATGAGGCGGTTTGCATGGTATAGCCTGGAATAATAGAGGTAACAGATGACACTAATGTTAACCTTCTAGCTAAAGATAAAGAATGAACCTTCCAGTTTGAGAGCCGTTTTCAAACCTTGTCCACCACATTCTGATAGCTTCCTTTAGTGACTCCATCATGGTAAAAGGGAACACCTAGATATTTGCCCAGGTCTAGAGTAACTTAAAACCCCAAATTATCACACAGCTCTGTCCGTCTGGTGTGATTAACATTTCTAGAAAAGAAAATTCTGGTCTTATTTGTATTCACCTTTAATCTAGATGCCGCACAAAATTGATCCAGGTAGCTCTTTACTGCCAAAGTTTGATTCAGAGAAGCTTCCACAAATAAAATAATGTCATTAATTAGTAAAAAATAAATGAGATATAGGAGGCCTATTCTTACATAAGTTCATTGGCTTTCAGTCTCCTTCGATGATTTGTTCCTGAATTAAGTATGCCAATTTCTCCATGCATATGACAAATAGATATAGTAAAAGTGGATCTCCCTATCTAACGCCTTTGGATGGGTTAATTATACCAGCTTTCTCTCCATTCCATAATAACTACATACTCATAGTGGAAACACATGCATATATGAGATCAATTATAGAACATGAGAGCTTGAGTTCCCTTAAAGAGGTCCAGGGAATTTTCCAGTTGACTCTATCATACACTTTCTCTAAATCAATTTTAATTGCCATAAATCCTCACTTCCCTTGCATATTGCGCATGGAGTGAATAACTTCATGTGCAATGATGATATTGTCGGAGCTATGTCTTTTCGGCACAAAGCTACACTGCTGAGGGCTTATAATATGCAGTAATATTACTTTAATTCTATTAGCAAGCACTTTCATAATAGATTTAAAAATCACATTGCACAAACTAATAGGTCGTAAATCCTGGATAATTTCTGGTGGATCCTTCTTCGGAATAAGCAAAATCAGGGTGTCATTTATATTTCTGATCTCAGTAAGATTTACCCATAGTGACTTAATAGACTTGTAAACCATCTCTTCTACAATTTGCCATTGACTTTGGTAAAACAAAGCATTGAATCCATCTGGTCCAGGTGCCTTTAATGGTCCCATAGTAAAGATAACGTGTTTAATTTCTTCATTTAATAAAGGTCACCCCAGATGACTCAAATCCGCTAACTCCATGGGATGGTAAGTAATATCACATTCCAGCGAGGAACGTATTCGACTCTCTTCCTGGAAAAGTGAGGAGAAGAAAGAAATTGTCATACCTTTAATTTGCTCAATATCATATACCCAATCTCCATTTCCTCCCTTCAAAGCTCCTATAAAATTCTGCTTGCGCCTTCCATTAGCTCGGGAGTGAAAGAATCTCGTATTTTTGTCTCCATTAATTGTCTATAGTCGCTTCTTGCTTTTTGTGCCCATATAAGTCATTCTTGTAATAGAATCTCCTCTAATTCCTTCCAAAGCTAAATTTGCAGTGCTTGAAACTCATAATTAAGGCCATATCTGGTTTCAACTCTTGTAATTCCTTATAGTCTACTCAGAATTTTCCTCTTGCGTATTTTGGTGGAGCCAAAGATTTGCTTATTCCAATTTACACAAGCTATTATGAAAAGCTTCATATTATCTGTCCACTTCAAATTATTTTGCCAATGCTCGGACACAAATGAGGTAAAACAGTCATCTAATATCCAGGCAGCAAGAAAACAAAAAGGCCTAATAATTGGAACTAAAAAACTCATGCCCTCTAATTGTAGCAACAAAGGTCGATGATCACTTTTGTACCAATGTAAATGTTTAATAGCAGCATTTGGAAACTCCTCTTGCCACCTAGTAGTCCCTAAAATCCTGTCTATCCTGCTCTCTACACCTGTCCTCTTCCACGTAAATTGAGGGCCTATAAAACCCATATCATTCAAACCCACTTCCTAAATGAATATGCAAAAATCCCAATTTGGTCTCTTATTCGAGTTAGTAGAGTGTCTTTCCTAGGCAGTGAGTGTTGCATTAAAATACCCTCCTAGGCACCATGCTTCTTTAACTGAGTAGCTTAATTGAATCAAACTACTCCAAAGAGCATGATGTTGGGTTATGTTTGGACTAGCATAAACAAAAGTCATTTCCCAAACCTGTAATTTATGGTTAGTAATGCACATATGAATATACTAGCTTGTTACTTCTAATATATCCACTTGCCTAAATTTTTTTGACCACAAACACTAAATCCCCCTTTAAATCCTTCTGCGTTCACTATCTTAACTGTCTAAATCCCAATTTTACTGTAATTCCATGAGCTTTCACACTACTATATCGAGTTTCAAACAAAGCAACACAATCAAGGCTATAGAATTGTACAAGGTCAAGAGTCAGGATAGGGAACGTCTTCGCTCTTGCGCCTCGAATATTCTAAAGTAAGAAATTCATTGAGATACTTCTTGTTGTTATATCGGTATATTATCCCTTTAACCATCCACGTTGTCCATAGATATATCTACCGAATCCGTCACTTCACTTTCTCGAGTGAGGTTCATCATTTCATCCTTGCAAGTTTCGACACATGGCTCTAACGGCTCATTAGCTTGAAGGACTTGCATCTTGCCCATAACTTCCATATAGTGGGTTTCCTTTGGCTCATTACTGGTCCCTTCCACAATGGGCCCCATAGTAGTTAGTGAACTACTTATTAAAACTTCAAAAGAATTATTCACTACAGTACTGGGCCCCTTTATATCCTTGTTAGCCTTGCCACTTGAAGCAGTCTTTGATAAAGTTTTATTTTCCTTCCCACGTGTTTTCCCTCTACCTCCTAACTTCCTTTTGGACCCAACCTGGACCCACTCTTGTATTTTTAAATTATTTTGAATCTCTATCCCAAATCTTCTTCTATCCTCCTCACCATCTTGTGAATTCTTCCTCACTGAAAATTGCTTCGAATCTTTCCCAATATCCAAAAGAACACGATGATCTTGACTTCCCTCTACTATGCCACAATCTTTGTCCTTGTTTCACAGAATAGTCAGCAATTGAGATCCCTTCAAATCCGTGTGGAGATTTTTTTTCCTAAAATCACGCCTGACTAATATATGTGGGCCATAGTCAAAGCATTTGGAATTTCCATTTTGCACACCATCCGGTCTTTCTTTCTTATCACCAGGGATAGACACAGGCGACGCTGCTAGGATTATAACACCCTGGACAAAAACAGTATTTCTGTCAGTCCGCCATCGGCCCTACGTGGCATGGTGTCCTGCATCCCTCTAGCCCTATTACATCCATCTTTCCCACTGTTCTATAAAGCACACTGTTCTATACGATGGCCGTATATCCCACAATGAAAACACACTAGGTGTAAACCTTCATATTCAAACTGACGATCTTCCTCAAAATGATTAAAACCAGGCAGCAAAGGCTTTTGGAGGTCAATCTCAACACACATGAGTGCAAACCCACCTTTTTCTGAGAAAGCTGTAGTACGATCAAGTTTTAGCATCTTCCCAATCATATTTCCTAGACGCTAGATGGATTCAATGCTGTATAATTTTGCAGGGAGGTCCGATATTCAAACCCATATGGCTATCTTCTTTTGATTGTTAGCTTTCCAAGGATTAAAATTAGGTCTCCAACGTTGAACTAGTAAATAATGATCAGCAATCATTCAAGGCCCCTTCTATAGTGCGTAATCACGATCAGCCAGAGATGAACATGAAATGATATAGTATCCATTATTCAAAGGCGTAACCCTTATCGGTTGTTTAGGACTCCATATGTGCTCCATACGCATCCTTATAAACCTGCCATTGAAAGACTTCCCAAGGAGTTTAACTATGAGGGAGTTCATGTATGGTTTGCACCAAGCCATATATTCATCTTTGCTCACCTTCATTTTTGGTAATTGCCCAGTTCTTTGCCACATTTCAACAGCATTCTCCTCCTCTTCGTCCAATGTATCAGTTGCATCCTCAACCATATCTTCTTGCTTGTCGTTAGCTAGAGCCGGTAAAACGGGTCCAACTCGGGGGCCTGCAGGTTGGGACAGGGTTAGTGTTGGGAAAATCCCAACCCGCGAAAGTGCGGGCCGCAAATGCCAGCACCACATAGCCCGCGAGTTGGCGGGTTGGCCCGTAAATTTTTTTTTACATATAATAATTTCACAATATTTATAAGTTGTCCACTCCTATCTTGATACTTTCCAATTCAAAGAGAAAAAATCTTAGCATCTTCCCTTCTTTTTTAAACAAAATTATTATATTTTGGTTATTTGAGGATGAATTTATATTTTGCTTATAAACTTTGATAAATTTAATAACTTTATCTCTTAAATTGTGAATTATGTTTTTAAATTTTTATAAGAGGAATGATTGATGCTAGAAAAATAAATTTAATAACTCATATATGTGTGTCTTGTATTTTCGACTATCTTAATAAAAAGATTTTTTTTTGAAAAAAATATGCTGGCTCACGGGCTGACCCGCAACCCACACACTGCGGGTTAGGGTTGGCAAAATGCCAACCCACAGAAGTGCGAGCCGCACAGGCCCGGCCTGCGTGGCCCGTGGGTTGGTGCGGGCTAGCCCGCAACCCGCGAGCTGGCCCGTTTTCCCAGTTCTATCGTTAGCTTTGGAGAAAAAAAATCCTTCCAACCATTCAGTGTATTTGTCAGAAACGTGTTCAACTCTAAGTGCCCATTCTCACTTAGACATAGCAGTTTGTCTCTGTACAATGATCGATCTCGAGTTGCAACAGTTGGGTTTCCAGGCAGGACTGGTTGTGATGGCTGATAACTTTCTCCTTTCCTTCGAAAGATCCCAACTCCACTCGATCGTTCCCTGCTTGTCCTACCAGCAGTAGTCTCATTCTCACGCTTGCCACTACCTCCTCCTCTGTCGCCCTTCATTCACCTGCCTCTCTCTCTCATTCCTGCCGACAGTCGCTTTTTCCTACCGACAGTGGTCTCTTTTCTCGCTTTCTCAATATGTTTTTGTGTTATACGAGAAGAGAAGACCAACAAAAAATGAGGCAGGAGAGAGAGAGAGAGAGAAACGGAGCTGAGGATTGTTGCAAAATTTAAAATGCATTTAATGCTTAACTAACAGTCAAATGGGCTTTTGTCATAAGCTAAAAGCTATTACCACTAGCTTGTTCATGACCATGCGTCTTCTACCATAAGCCTAATGTTCCAGTTGCTCAACCAAACATGCAAAATTTCAGGTGAGGCAGCCTATCGTGCGATTGGGCCTGGAATCGTACGATTAGGACATACAAACGCTGTGCCAAACACTCACTAAACGGCCAATACAGTCGCACAATGGCATACGAATTGAAGATAGTAATTGGAAACTTGTTTTTCTCCACAAAATTAAATATGAAAATGTAAAAACTAGGAATTTTTTTAAATATAATTAATTAAATTGCTCACTTCATAATTTTTAATTTAATAGTAGATCTTATAAATTATAATTTTTTTCTGAAAATTTGATCTATAAGATTTATTAGGAAATCAAATATTTTTATCTATTATATTTTGATAAATCATGATTTATTAGAGAAGATAGATTGATTTTTTTAAAAAAAAAATATTTAAAAAATTCTTAGATGCAACTGAACCCAATAAGATATACTTTGATAAATCAAGATTTATAACACGATATAGATTATTTTTTCTTTAAAATTATTAAAATTTGCTATATATTGATTTTTTATTCACAAATATTAAAAAAAAATGATTTGATGCAATTCGACCCAATAAGATTTATTTTGTGAAATCAGGATTTATAACAGGAGAAATATTGATTTTTCTTTACTAATATTGAATAGAAAATGCAATATCTTTATCAAAATAATGAAATATTATAGATCAAATTTTAAAACCAATTATAATTTAGAATATTTTCAATCAAATTAAAATTATAATTATGAAATTTAATTGATTGTATTAAAATTTGTCCCTTGATTTTTACATCTGTATATTTAATTTTGTGAAGAAAAAATTAGAACACTAGTGTTCTGTGTTTACAAAATTTGCATAACACTCGTACTTTCTGTGATAAAAATTTATCAAACTCTTTTCGTATGGATCACAATCACAACTACTATTTCAACCTTGAACTACTATTTGTAAGTTAATGTCAATGACAGATATATTTTATTCACGATCATTAAAAAAAAAGATAAATATATATTTTTGATTCCTCAAAATTTTATTTCATTTAAAATATTGATATTATAACTCAATAAAAAACTGGACCAATTTATTCTTAGAAGAATCAAAATCAATAGTTTAAAATTTAAAGGACTAAAGATAATATTATCCCAAAACAGAAATATCTTATTCATTGATTTGATTTAACCAGACTCTTCAAGAATAACGTGGTATATATGACATCGTACAAAAATATAGTTTGATTGATAGGCGCTATAATTGAAATAGTAGTAACATATTTAAAAGAAAAATTATTGAACGCAGTCTTTAGATCTTATCATCAATTACTTTAAAATTATTATCATGTGATGACTACGAGAATATTCTTGGAAGGACAAATGAATTTTCAACTCATAAGATCATTTGCTAATGCATTGAACAGTGGGTCCAAATTTAAGTGAATCTTAGTGTGTGTTTGGCAAAGCTTTTTTTAATAGCTTCTGGAAAAAAAAGTGAAGAATAGCTTTTAGAGAATAGATTAAGAGCAGAATAGATTATGAGAAAAAAATGATTTTGATAAAGTAAGAGTGTTTGGATGTTATGGTCAGAATAGCTTTTTTCATGGTCAAATTACTAAAAAGAACATTAGTTTTTTGAATAATTACATGTAAGGGATAAATTTATATTATATGCATTATTAAACATTAAATGTTTAATAAATACAAAAAAATTCGAAATAAATTTTAAAAAAATTATAATAATAAAATTAGTCAAATATACAATATCAAAAAATATATAAAATTATTTTATAAATTATATTATTAGTCTATAATGTGGTTTAATATAGTAATAACATATGTGAGTGAACATATGTGGTTTAAAATTAGTCAAATATATATACATATGTGTGTGTACATGTATAGTAATAACTTGTGTAACAAAAAATTAATTATAAGTAGTTAGGATATAAAAAAATCTACTACAAAATACCAAAGTACAAGTTTAGAGTAGAGATACGCATACATTTCACTGAATGGCAAAAATAGAATACGTCAAAATGTAAATACAATAACATTTAACAGATTGTCAATAAAAGCGTACGTAAGAAGAAGGAAACTATACATGACTAAGCTTCGTGCATATAATAAACGATTTGATCTCTTATAGAATCACGAAGAGAAGCCATGTCAGATGAAGATGCAATTGATGAATGTTGTGTTGAAGGTTCTATATCGTCATCTGCATCGACATCACACAAAATACCCTCTCGATCATGGCGCCGGAAGTCAGGATCAGAAATAGATGTTCTTCTAATGAAGTTATGTATAGCCATTGTAGCACACACTATTTTAACCTGTGTGGGGAAGCTATAGCTACGCATGTTCTGTAATATTTCAAACTTGTTCTTCCACACGCCAAATGTTCTTTCTATTGTGCACCTAAGACTGGAATGTAAGTAATTGAAGGTCTCATTGTGGTTTTGAAACGTAGATGACCTCTGAAAGTCCGGGAGATGATAACGCTCGGATCTGTATGGACCAAGGTATCCAGTCGGGGTGGGATAGCCAGTATCCACCAAATAATATTTATCTTTACAAAATAAAAAGGTTAAAGTCAATAACTATATATATATATATAATAAATAATAATTAAAGTGTTGGAGTTATAAGCATACCTTTGGGGGGATGTGGAAAATTAATCAACAGCGTTGTCAAAGCATGATCAAATACGCGCGCATCATGGGCTGTTCCTTCCCATCCAGCCAATACGAAGGTAAAACACATGTCCCAATCACAAACCGCCATTACATTTTGCGATGTAAATCCTTTTCTACCAATATATTTTGTTCTTTCCTTTGCTTTGACCTTGCATGGAATGTGGGTGCCATCAATTGCTCCAACAGCATTTTTAAAGAAAGGCCAGTATCTATTACTGAGTCGTATCTTTGAGTGAATGTTCTCAAACTTAGGATCCTGTGGTTTTATGTTAGTCATTGCAAGACGACAACATGCATCTAAGACAAGATGCAGAGCCCTATGAATTGTCTCTCCTGAGCGCTGAAACCTTTCCTGTTGCAGCCTACTCGATGCGGCAAACCCAACTGTGTTCAAAAATATTGCAACCATTTCATGAACACCCATATTTCGAGTCTCCGTCAAACCAAGTCGTTGCAGTTCAAAGCAAAGCTCGTGAAAGACATGAAGTTGCATTCTAAACATGTCATAACAATGGTTCGAATTACCGCTTAAGACTTCACGCACCCATTTAGCACCTGTGAAGTCACTTGTGTGCCGCGGTTCTTTACATAAATATAGCTGAGCATATGCACCAACATATGCGGCCACTTTTCGTACTCTTTGTTTGCGCCGTTCCCTATGCTTTGCCATAATTTTCAATGTGTTGTCCATATCTAACCCAATTGTTGACATATATAGTAAATGTTATAAACGGTAATGACAACAATTATATAGTGATAATATGCAGACAGATAACATTCAACTATAAAACAACATTGTTAACAGACAAGTGACATAACCAATATTTAAAGTCAATAACAAAGTTAAGAGAAAATTGAGCAATGTCATAATTAAACATAATTCCAACTGAAAAGGTAAACATGACAATACATTTCACACACTTCCATAACATTCATGCTTAAGAAAAACGAGAAGTAGGTGTGGCATATCCTTCATTGCTGCATATATCTCCCTTGCAGGTGGATTGCTCATAAGGAGGTGTACACAGCGTGCATAAAAGTCATCATTGTTGACAACTTCAGGAACCTATCTAAGGTGGTTCATTATGCCCGGAATTGAGATCTCGTAAGCACGTGCTCTGCTGCCATTCTTTCTGCACGTGCCTCTTCAGCCATCCTCTCAGCCCGGGCCTCTGCTGCCATTCTTTCTACTCGTGCCTCTTCAGCCATCCTCTCAGCCCGGGCCGCTGCTGCAATCCTTTCTGCTCGTGCAGCTTCAGCATCAACGTCATTTGCATCAGCAATCCTATATAGGGCATCGGCTATTTTAGCTGAGGCCGGCCCCTTCTTCTTCATCCCCACACCCCTCTTCTTGACCCCCAACGAGCTACCTCCTCTGCCACCACTGCTTGTTCTCTCCCCACCACTGATTCCCTTCCCTTTGTCATTGTTGGCAGCACTACCTCCACTGTTTTCATTGACATTGAATGAATGCATCTCCCTGCTCAACCCAGTAGGTGTCCCTAACACCTCATCGCTGTCTCCTGATCCCTCTTGCATCTGAAATTCTGGGATTGCCTCAGTAGGCGGAGGGACAGGAAGAGACATGGATGTAGGAGCCCAAGTTTGTGTTCCCGTGGCCGCAACACTTACAAACAATTGGGTCAATTCTTCTTGAAACTGAAGTCCTTTTATCCTGAATTTATCATATCCTGAAACTTCCTGTACATTCAACATGAAAGTTTGTTACACAAGTTCGTACAAGCACGATGTCAAGGAAATAAATATGTTCGCTCACTGAAATGAATTACTAACCGAAATTTTCTTCTCCCACCAATCGTTGTCGGCAACAACAGTATTCTTCTCACTATCCCATCCAACACCCGTCTCGTGTAACAACCTATCCCATAGCTGCCAATCCTTTCTAAGAGCATCATATTTGTTTTTAAATTGACCCTTATCATATATTCTGCCCGTCTTTGCAGTGAAGGATTCTGAGATCTCTTTCCACCCAAATTTGTTAAAGCTAGTGCTTTTGCGTGTTCCCTTCACAACTTGGTCTATGGATAGGTCAATAAAGACTTTTGTGCTCTTCACATCCCATGATGCTTTTTTACTTACCCTTACTCATTATGGTTTCACCTTAAACAAACAGAAATCTAGATTTGACGATCATTCACAGTCCAATCATTGCATTCTAACCAAACAGAATTCTAAAGCAAATGATGACAGACATTGCATTATAACCAAACAGAATTATAATACAAGGATTTCCAATCATTGCATTCTAACCAAACACAAATCTATGCTTAACGATAATATAAAAGAACACAGTGAATCACAACACAACACAACAATATCTAGAAAGATAATTAATCTCAATAAACAATCACAAACATTTGGCAATAATAACAGAACATTAAGGAACCTCGAAAAAAAAGGAAACACTACAATCACAGTCCACAAAATCAATAATGCAAAAGAACATAGTCAATCACAATGAACTAAACCAGTAAACTAACACCCTATTAGGTCCAAACTTTCAAACCAAACATTTACGGGCAAGCAAAAGAACACAAGACAACAACATCTAAAAAGGTAAATGAATCACAATAAAAGAGGCATGTGGAGATAGATACTACACATAAAAAATCACAGTGAACTATGGAATTAAAGTCAATATATATTCATAGCCCTACTAAGCAGGTCTTTTGAATCTGTTTCTCCCAAATGGATGATTCCTATATCTATCAACAAGGTTGAAGACTGATTTGTTAAGCAATGTAACAGAGAGATGTACCTGCCTGTCATCCTAGGAGTCTAATGGCAGGGGTGATGCTTTCTGTGTCCTCTTTCATAAACAAACACTGCATATCTTGTGGTAAAAAAAGGAAAAAAAATAGCTTTTTTACTATTTCTACAATTTATTTTTCGAAACTTCAAAATCATACAAATTTACCTTTCTGTTAATAAAGCACGCAACAAAAACTCTAGATGGATAATACCTTGCTAATTATAGCATAATGTACTGAACTTAATACCTCAAAACTAATGCAAAATTCTTCCCTGACAATGGTGTTCTGGAAAGATCCTAATTATATAAACTTGCGGAAAAAGTTAAGAAAACAAGGTTGAAGAATTGAAATGTTCTTTTCCTACTCGATTGGGATCAGTCCAACTTTAATACGACTCTGAAAAAATCGTTTGCACAGAATCCAGAAAGCGAAGCACTCTTCAGAAAGAGGAGAAATGAATCTATTTCAACTTAAAACAACGAAAACATAGACAAGAACTTTAAAGGAGATTGTTCCAGCAAAAACCTCCATCTTTTTTATGTTGAAAAAAACCTTAAATTGCCGATGATAACACAATAATATATAGAAAGGTAATTAATCTCAATGAATAATCACAAACATTTGGCAATGATAACAGAAGGAACCTCGAAAAAAAGGAAGCACTGCAATCACAGTCCACAAAATCGATAATATAAAAGATTATATACAAGCAAGCAACAGAATACAAGACAACAATATCCGTTCAAAGATTCGGGGAAAAAAAAAATCAGAACAAGCTGAATCGAAACACTCACAGGACAGAGCTACTTCAGAGATTTTCAACACTTATGAGCGTCACCGGCATCGACCGCAATCCGTTCTTCCTGCACCGACCGCCGACAAAGGTCCGACAGCCACCAACACCTCATATCGTTGCAGAGATTTAGCAGAAAAATGGGGATAAAAGGGATCCGTACCCACCCGAAACACTGCCACCGTCCACCACCAGCCACCGACGGACTTCAAATAGGCCAAATCAGTGACCGAGAACGCCGAATATGGTGATCTTCAATGGGATCTGGAAGAGAGGGAGACGGACGAAGCTCGACGGGATCTGGGAATAGAAGGAAGACGGAAGAAGAACAAGGGCAGGAGCCACAGAATCAAGCAACTCGTGACACGAATGAGGGAAGGAGCGACGACAGGAGACGAGAAATCGAAGGAATGAGAAGAGAAATGGAAGCAGCGATGGTAGAGAGCTCGGGAAAGAGAAGAGAGAGAGAGAGAGATAATAATAATCCTCAATGGTCAAATAATCAGAGGGAGCAGAAAAAATCTGATTGTGGCCAAACCAAGGTTTTGCAATTCAAAACCTTGGTTTCGGCTGAAACGGGATTTTCTGAAAAAAATGGGTGTTTGGATAATTTTAAGTGAAACCATGGTTTGGGTCCAGAATCAATTAAAAAAATTGCATCCAAACACTCCCTTAGACTTTCGTGATGAAAAAGATAACGCACCCCAATTAATTATTACTCCCTCCGGTCCTAATTATAAGACAAAGTTGAATTTTTTGGAGAAATTAAGGAAGCCAATTAAATCACTTTAGAGTATTTTTATTTTTATTTTTTTTTCAAACTAATTAATTTAACTAATAAACTGATATATAATCTAAAGATACTAAAAATATAAATACTCCAAAGTGATCTAATTGGCTTCCTTAATTTCTCCAAAAAAGTCAACTTTATCTTATAATTAGGACCGGAGGGAGTAATTCTATTATACTCATACTAATTTGTCTTTGATGGGCAATTTGAACCATGAGCTTATTGGGCTTAATTATATTATGCTCTATAATGTTAATTGTTAGTAAATAACTAAATATAAGGGTTAAAGATTAAAAGGCATTTTTATTTCAGAAGTTTGTGTAAAGAAGCACTGGCCACCACAAAATTAGTAAAAATGTAGCAATGTCACTTATCATTAAAAATGTTAACTTTACCATTAAATTTGACTTTTATGCACACATGGCACTCAGTCAATGCCACATCATCATCCAAAATACCAACCCACCTTGTCTCCCCTATAACTCTTCTTCCCCCCCCTCTCCTCCTTTTTCGATGAAAACCATCGCTGGTAATAATTCCTTGCCAGAAACCCAAAGTCCCAAATCCTCCCTTGTCTCTTCAAAGCTCCTCCAAGAAAGCATATGTTAAGAGAGATGTGGTTAGGTGAGATTTATTGTTGTGCATTCTTAATGCCTGGTTTGATATTATGGAAGAGTTTTTTATAGAAGTGAAAGTAGAAATAGAAGTGGAAATGGAAGTGGATATGGAGGTAGAAGTGGTTTCTAAATTGTGTTTGGTTGGTAGAGGGAAGTGTAGTATTTATTTTATTAAATAACTATATTTATTATATGAAATTATCAATATGCCCCCACCCAAAAAATCAGAACCCAATCCCTTAAAAGCATGACTATCCACACACCTTTGCCGAAGGTCACACCAGATTTCCCATAATCCATAATCCATAACTCATCTCATGCTTCAGGTCTTACGCATATTTCACATAATCCATAACCCATAACTCATTGCATGCATATTTCATTCTTTTTTTTTTAAAAAAAACAATCAATGCTCATTTAGTCAAACAAAGAACAAGAAGAACAAGAGAAATGAAATCGAAGAAAATATAATAAAAAAGGAAGCTTGAACTTGTTGTCCTCGCTTGGTGGTCTTGAAATGGAGAAATAAATCTTCCCTAAACAGTAAAGGCCATCCTTGTCAGAGACCAGATTCCCAAAAAATCAACAAATCAAGAAAAGAAACTAGAGACCCAAATTGAGAAACCCAGATCAAAGACGAACAATGAAAATCACAATGGCTATTAAGTGACGGGATTTGAATCTTTATCAGAGAGATTAGATCTAGGCAATGGAGGTTTGAACAACTAGGTGTTACAGAGAAGCTTTTGATTTGGAATAGGGAAAGGTTGGGCTTCGGCGGCTACCAGGGAAGAAGTGGTGTGGAAGACGATGATGACAAATTGAAAAGGACGGGAACGGTGAATGTTGAGGAAAAAGACAGAGGACTGTCGCTGAGGGAGGACTGTCACCGCCATCGCGGGAGGAGGACTATCGCCGCCATCGCCAGTGGAGTATCATGTTTGTCGATAAAGGGAAGAAGAAAGAGAAGAAGGGCAATGAGGGAAATAGATCCGTGGAACTCGAACAGGAACTCAATTCCATGGCCTAAGTGATGGAAAGGACTTCCATCATTTTTTATGGAAGTGATTCCATCAGGACCCTACTTCTATTACACCAAACAACCCAAATGTTGAGTTCCACTTCCAATTCCACTTCCCTCATCCTAATTCCATGCTACCAAACGGGGCATAATTGTATTTGGGTCTGCTTGGGATGTTAAGGAAGTCCAAGTTCGTGTTGCTATTTTCCTATTTTTATCTATAAATAGTCAAAGACCCTATTGTGTAAGTTGGCCCAGTTTGTTGAATAAAGGTGTTTTCTGTTTGGTTTGCTACATTGGGGTCCAACATGGTACTGGTGGCCAGGCTGCAACGGGCCAAGACTGGGCAGGTTAGATCTTTTATTCGGTGCAAATTCAAGATCTAGCCTCTTGAATATCCGATCGAGATTTCTTCGTCAGCAAAGGTTTGAGAATCCTTTCCCTATAATATCAGTGAAGTCTCTTCTCACGGTTGTGATTCTCTTTCGAATTTATCTCCTACAATCACGACGACATTTCTTTCTGTCGTTTATGCTTCTCTTTTCCACCAAAAATCGTGGCAACATCTCTTTACACCGTTTGTGATCGTCTTTTCCTTCGTGAGAATATCTCCCTCCAATATGGGTGATGTTTTTCATTGGGAACTTCAATTCAATGCATCGATCATGATTCTTGTCAGCTGTTGTTTGATCTATAGAAGGAATATCTTCCAAGTTAGTGCTTGCCATTTCATTTTCTTTGCGTGTTATCCTCCTTGAACTCACGATTTCTTCTTAGGCTTCAGACTTGTAACACGAACACCTATTGCCAAGATTAAGGGGTCAAGTCGATCGAAGATTAACGGGTCTACAGAAAAATTGATTCCTAGGTCACTCACAAATTCAAGGGCGAAATTAACAGGTCTGTACTATGGCAATAAAAGATTATCTCTGTTTGTATGAAATCTTAAGCACAGAATTTGATTCCGTCTTAAATCAAGCCAATCATTGAATCTATATCTCCCACAGTTGCAAATCAAGTTTGATCGTTCATACCCATAAATCAAGCTATGCATCAAGCCTGAAATTTTCTAGTATAATTTTCTTTCACTGTAATCTTTCCAATAATTGGGGATAATCCAAAATCTGTCATCAATTTTCACCACCCACTTTACCTCCATCCCTTTAACATTCAACAGTCTCCCTAGTACCTCATCTTCTTACTGGGTTGGCCAATTATTCCAGTTGGAGTATAAGGATGTGTTAACATTGCTTGGAAAAAATAAGGTTGGGTTCATTGATGGAACCAGTAGGAGTAGTGATAAAAAGTCAGACCTTCAAGTGCAGTGGGACAGGTGTAATGTAGCCATTCTCTTATAGATAATTAACTTTGTTGATAAGGAACTCTCCAATGGGCTCACCTTCTCTAACTCTTCCTATTTTGTTTGGAAATATTTAAAAGAATGCTTTGATAAGAAAGATGGAGCAAGGATTTTTGTAATTCACAAAGATATTAGTAATCTGACCCAAGCTTCAATGTCTGTATCCTAGTAATACACAAAATTGAAGGACCTTTGGGATGAGTGTTCAGCCATGGTCACGCTTCCAGCTTGCCAATATCAAACATCCAAAGAGTATAGCAAGATCGTCCAATAGCAACACTTATTTCAATTTCTACTTGGTTTAAATGATTCATACCAGCAAGTGCGAAGCCATATCCTTCTTCTATCTTCTCTTCCATATGTAAATAAAGTGTATGCCTTGGTTTCGTAAGATGATGAACAATGATCAATTACCTCTGTACACCCTGCCTTTTCCAGTGACACCATAATTATGGTAGCTAGAGGAGGGAGAATTGGTAGAAGAGGACAAAGCAAGGGATGTGGAAGGAATTTTAGCTCTGATGCATATTCCTATTGCTAAAGAAAAGGACACACAAGGGAAAATTGTTATCAACTTATTGGATTTCCTCCTAACTACAAAAACAATCGTGGCAATAAGGCATCTGAGGAACTAGCCAATCAAGTTAGTACAGAACCCACTATGAGACATAGCTGAGAACAATTTGATGATGCCTTCACTCACTCAAGAGCAATATGACCAAATTCTCCAGCTGCTCAAGAAAGATAAAGATTCAAACGAAGGAATAGTAGGTGTTGTTGGGAACACCACAGGTTTGCCCTATCCTAAATGCTCTAATTTTCTCATAAATGAATGGTTAGTCAACTTAGGGGCTTCTACTCATGTAGTAAGCAGTTTAGAATATCTAAATAATGTTAAAAGGTATAAAGGAGATGTTAAGAGAATTAGAATACCTAATGGGCAATGACTCATTGTAATACATGTTGAAGAAATTAAATTGTGTGAATATATAACTCTAAAAAATGTGCTGTATGTGCATGGATTGTGTTTCAACTTAATATCGGTGTTGCAACTAACAATAGAAAATTATTGCATGGTGTCATTTTATTCGAACCTTTATACTGTGCAAGACATCTCGAGTGGGAAGGTTATGGAGATTGGTAGAATGAATAATGGACTTTACTTGTTTAAAGGACCTAAAACTTTAAATTATGAAACATCTCTTGTCACTTAAAGGAATGAAGCCATGGAAAAGAATAGGAATCTACATTATAGATTAAGGCATCCTTATTTTTATGTACTTAAATATGTTGATGGGATTGAGAATGATATGCATGATATGTTGTATGTGATGTTTGTATAAAGGCCAAACAACCTCGATTTCCTTTTGCTACTAATTATAAACGGTGTTCTTCTTGTTTTGAATTATTGCATTTAGATATTTGGTGATCGTATAAGGAACCCACTCATCAAGGACATCATTTCTTTTTTACCGTCGTTGATGATTATTCTCGTGGCACATGTATTGTCTTGATGAAGAATAAATTTGAGGTAACAGAACACCTGAAAGTGTTCTTACTTATGTTAAAAATCATTTTCATGTTTCCCTTAAGACAATTCGAAGTGATAATGGAATCGAGTTTGTAAATAATGAAAATAAAAGGTTTTTTTTTCAAGATAATGGCATTGTGTATCAAGCTTCATGTCCCCATAAACTTGAATAGAATGGCTTGGTTAAATGAAAATATAGGCATTTGCTAGAAGTAGCTAGGAGCCTGATGTTTCAGGTTGGAATACCTCTCAAATTTTAGGAGTAATGTGTAAAAATGAATGCATATTTGATTAATAACACCCCTAGCAAAGTTCTACATATTAAGGCTCCATGTGAATTGGTTGATCAAAGAATTCCTTATTTGAAACATTTGAGAATCTTTAGTTGCCTTGCTTTCACTTCAAATCTGCATAATACTGACAAATTTAAACCAAGAACTGTGCCTTGTGTTTTCTAAGATATTTTGTTATCAATAAAGGATACATTTTTTATGATATGAAGGCTGACAATATTTTGGTTAGTAGGTATGTATCGTTTGTTAAAAAAAGGTTTCCATTTAAGGATAACCTGGATGCAAATCCAGGGGAGTCAAAATGAAACATATGGACATTTTCTTGTATTATGATTACCATTCTGCAGATATACATAGGGAAGCAATAAATGAAGACCCACCAACATAAGAAGGGAATAATTACCAGCTTTGAGCCCGGATACAAGAAGTAATGAAGCAACACTTGGGGCAATTGTAAGAGCACCAAACAAGTTAGTTAGAGCAAGAAAACCCCTCGTATGGATGATGGATTATGACTGTGTAGATTCTATTATAGGTTCAAGTAGGACGAGTCATCAAACAAATGAGAATTTGCATTTGTTGCAGGGGTACAAATAACAAAGGGGAAGATCTATCCCTTACCCTATTCAGCATTTTCTATGTTATTCTCATGTTTCTCCCACATAAAAGCATTGTAAGATCCATCCTTGCAAATTTTGATGAGGCTGTACAGGATCCTAGGTGCATGAAAGCCCGGCAAGAAAAGATCAAAGCGTTGGAGGCTAACCATACTTGAAATATTTTAAATTTGCCACCTGGAAAGAGGCCTATAGGGTGCAAATGAAGAAGTGGAAAAGTTCAAGGTGCGTCTTGTAGCAAAAGGATGAAAGCCATGCAAGAAGAGATCAAAGCTTTGGAAGCTAACCACACTTGAAAAATCATAGATTTGCTACCTGGAAAGAGGCCTATAAGGTGCAAATAGGTCTTCAAGGTGAAATACTTGGCAAATGGAGAAGTGGAAAAGTTTAAGGCACGTCTTGTAGCAAAAGGGTACTCCCAAAAGGAGGGAATCAACTACTATGAGACGTTCTCTCTAGTGGTCAAGATGTTGGCTGTTTGAGTAGTTCTCAAACTAGCAGCAATGCATCAATGGCCTTATTTTCAAATGGATGTGCATAATGCATTCCTCTAGGGCGATTTAGATGAAAAAGTTTACATGAAGATACCGTAAGATTTTGAAAAGGACGAGTGCAACAAAGTTTGTAAGCTTACTAAGTCTCTTTATTACTTAAAACAAGTTTCTAGACAATAAAACATTAAATTGACTTAGGCTTTGGTTAGTGGAGGATTTAGGCAAAGTATATATGACTATTCTCTCTTTATGAGGGAGAAAGGAGAACAATTTATTATTGTGTTAGTTTATGTAGATGACTTACTAATCATTGGAAATAATTTGGAAGGGCTAAATGAAATTAAGAATCATTTACACAACAACTTTAAGATCAAGGACTTCGGTTCCTTGGGGTATTTTCTTGGGTTGGAAGTAGCAAAATCAGAGAAGGGGATAGTTTTAAATCAAAGAAAGTATGTTTTAGATTTATTGGCTGACACTGGTTTGAGTGCAGGGAAACTAGAAGTTACCACCATGCGAGAGAACATACAGTTGTGTGAGAATCCAAGGAAAAAGAAAAGGAAGAAAGGAAAGATCAAGAAGGATCCACTTTTAAACAATCCCGAATGATATAGGTGTTTGATTAGGTGATTACTTTATCTCACTATGACTAGACCTGATATTTGTTATGCCGTGCAAGTGTTGAGTCAATTTGTGCAAAAGCCACGTAAATCTCACATAGATACAACAATAATAGTGGCACGATACTTGAAAGGAAGTCCTGGACGAGGCATTCTATTGTCATCTTCAAGGGAAGTTGAATTGTAATGCTTTTGTGATTCCAATTGGGTGACTTATGAAAACCCTAAAAGATTATTCGCAAGGTATATAGTCAAATTTGGAGGTGCACTCATCTCTTGGAAATCAAAAAAGCAAACAACAGTTTCCACACCATCAGCTGAGGGGGAATATAAAGCTCTAACAATGGTGACAGGGGAGATTACATGGATGGTTAGTTTATTGATAGATCTAAATATTAAGAGATCACGACCAGCTGATATACTGTGACAGCCAAGTCGCTATTCACATAGCGACAAATCCCGCATTCCATGAGCGCACTAAACACAGTGAGATTGACTGTTACTTAATAAGAGAGAAGCTCCAACAAGGATTGATTAGCTTGCATTATGTGAGGCCACATAATCACCTTGCCGTATACTAACTAAAGCGCTTAGCAATGGTTTGTTTCTTGATTTGTTAGGCAAGTTAGGTGTCTACAATTTGTACAACCCCAACTTGAGAAGGAGTGTTAAGAGAGACGTGGTAAAGTGAGATTTATTGTTGTGCATTGTTAATTGTATTTGGGTCTGGTTGGGATGTTAAGAAAGTCCAAGTTAGTGTTCCAATTTTCCTATATTTGTCTATAAATAGTCAAAAACACTATTGTGTAAGTTGGCCTAGCTTATTGAAAATATGTTTTCTCACTTTCTGTTTGGTTGGCTATGTTGAGGTCCAATAGCTTCCATAACACTTCTCTCCTTGTGCTTCTCACCTAAGACCCTCTCGTTTGATAACTCCAATGAAAATATGATCAATTTTTAGGCGTTGGAGGCTTGGCTGAAGATAACAAAAGGAATAGCATGAGGCGTTGCTTTCATCCATGACAAGAAACATGTCCACAGCAACATCAAGCCCTCCAACAGCCTCTTCAACTTCTAGTGTGACCCACTCAATGTCATATCAAGCACCAGATTGGTTCCAAAGTATCAAAGTGAAAAATGCTCCCTGTTAGAAGACAAACATTTCAAAGGATGGGAGTCGATTATTCTAGTAAGATTTATGTTCCAATTTTACTTATTTTTTAGGCTTCAATTTTACTGCACTAGGTTTATTCTATTGTTATACTACTTCAATTTACAACACCCAAATGGTTATTTTTCACCCGATTTTTGTTTTAATTTATGCTTCTTCTTTTTTGGATTGTTGAGCTTATAATGAGTTTGATATCTGGGTTTGCACGGGATTTATTTGTTCTTGGATGGTGCTTCAGACGAGGAAGGGGAAGAATTAAGAGTGGGAGTCGTTGGGTTAGGTTTCATTCATCCTCATACTCAACGTTAAAGGTGAATCTGCTACCATTGGCGGAGAAGGCGGCAACCATGGCAACGACAATAGGGGGCCCTCATAGTTCATCCTTCACGCTCAACTATGAAGGGGGAACATGTTTGGTATTTCATATTTCTTTTTTTATTTTTTATTATGTGGCAAAAATATGTGGAATGATAGGTACCAAATGGCAACTCCACCTCAGCAAAATTGGTCAACAAATGATTGGCCGTTTGTGTATGTTAGAATAGGGTGACATTGCTATGTTTTTACTACTTCCGAGACAACATTGCTCTAAGAAAAACTTATGGGTGCCCAGCACTTCTTTGTAAAAACTTTCAAGACAAAAATGCCTCCTAACCCTAAATATAAAAATGACAGGGTTTGCTTTACCCTTAAATGTAAAACTTCTTTTAGACGAGGAAAAAAAAAATGTTAGACTTTGTCTTAAATTTATAATTTTTAGGCTAAAAAAATTATGAACTTTTTTTAAATTATATTGATTACACTTATTAAGAGGTTTTTCATTAAGATAGTAGTTTTCTATACAAATTATTAAAATGGATAATTTAGAAAACCCAACACACATTCTTCATGAATAATTAATTTAACTAATCTTTTAATATTAGAAATTATTTATTTACCTTTTTATGAATAACCAATTTAATTAGTTTTTTAATTATTACAAATTAGTTATTTATCCCCTATATTTAGAACTGATAGAAGTAAAATAAAAGCATTTTTTATATGACTATCTAATTGAGTTCGATTCAAACATTATCAAACCCAATTAAAGATAACTCTCATAAATGCATTTTTTACATTTAGATGAACTCAAACTCAAGACTTTATGATTAAACTGCTAAAAACTTTTGTCTCTATCACCCATGAACTGATGGGAAACTAAAATCATACTTACTTTCATAGTGTATTATTGGGGACCAAGAACTTATTTTATGTGCGCACTATAAACTTCAAGGTTGAATGGTCCATGGAGTTTTTCAAAATTTGACATGATTATGATTTGACGCACTTTCATCTTTTCCATTATCATATTGAAAATCTGAATCGGGTCACGTCGCAGCGAAGGAAATTTCTTGCGGGCTATAATTAATTCATTATAATTGTCATTATTTCTGCTGTACTCATCATGATTTTATATTTTTTGCGCAGAGACTCCTCAATATTGATTGCATAAAATTCGAGAAATAAAACGTAGTTTTTAAACATTGTAATATTACTCCGTTATAAACTGTATTATACATAGACATATTGGCAAGTTTTAAATATTTACAAAATTTGTGTAAGTCATGAATTACAAGCAGCTCAGTGATAAACCATATTAAAGTTATAAATCATAATGTCTGAAATATAGTTTTTGTAAACTAAACAGACGGAATTAAGAAAATTGAATACAATCGTAATAATGAAAAATATTTTCTTAATTATTCGATTCTTCATTCCTATAGATTATATTGCATCTTGCTTAATTGGAAGTGAGTGGAGAAATTGAATTAGAGAAGCTAAAACTCTTGCACCATCTAGTTTTTTTTTCCTTATTATATTTGAAATGAAAATCTTGGATAAAAAATTAATTAAATTTCTAATAACTCAAAATTAGTAGAGAAAATCGTGAAAAGTCCCTGTTTAGACATTTTATTGATAAAAAGAACATGATATGTTTTTATAAAACGAAAATATAGGTACTCTAAAAGATTTTATATACAATTAGTACTCGTACTCGAATTCAGATCCTTCTCGCCAATAAAATTGGCATACAATGACTTTCCACTCATTTTTCCAAATCAGTTTGATATATTCACTTTTTTCCTTTTCGACGTATTCTCCAAGTTCTTTGTCCACACTGGCTTGTGGAAGAAGGTGGATGTCTCCAAAGTCAATTGTTGTAAGCTTGACATGTTGCGCTTACCAGTTACTAGGACGCTTCCTCTGTCTATGTCTATCAATAAATCCTAAATCATCATCTTCCTCACATGAATCAATAAACAAAAACCAGAAATCTTTGAACCCAACTTAGCAAAATCAAAATCCTTCAAACTTCAATCAATCAGCCATGAATATCAGATTAGGAGGATTTCTCCTCTGTTCATGCTTCCCTCTCTTGGGCTGCTTAATGGATTCCATAGGTCAACTGTTCTCTGCTACTTCTCAGTCACAGAGCACTGCAGATTCTGGGGAAGAACAAGATGCTGCTGCATCAGCAAATGTCCAAGCTCAACGGCACTTCAGACAAATTCAACACATAAGTCAACCTTAAATTTTGTGGTTTTAAGAATATGTGAGATTCAAGAAGTTAACTTTCATATAGTCAAATATTATTGGCTACTACAATAACCTCCCTTGATCATGTAGCCTGAACTTCTTTGGTCTAAGTTCCTGTTTTGGGTTCATGTTAGGAATCAACAAAACCATTGGTTTTGATGATTTTTTCAACATGAAATCAAACATACTTGAAATCACTTTGCCCTTGGATCCATGTTCAAGTAGTCAGTGAAGAAATGAGTTGTATAACTATGAAGTCGTTAAAATACTGTAAAACCTATTTTCTATTTTGCTGGCAAATATTGGGGATGAAGTATCAAGTGAATGATGCATCAAGAGTTCCTTAATATTTACCTGTAGCCTGCTAAGTATTTACAATTGTTGGAAAATACAGTAAAACTTCTCTCTCTATTGTTCTTCCTCCAAATTGTAAATCTGCCGTATTAATACGATCGGAGTTTATGTCGGTACTCCGATCTCGTGTGGGTATTCAGAGAGTCAATGGATTTCAGTCCTTCAACAATAAAACAGAATATTCATGTTGAAGAAGAGATCTTTCACCACTGAAGATGAGTAATTTACAAAACCCATTGTTGATCAGCATCGTCATTAGCATGTTTCAATGGGCAAACAATGAGTCTAAAGCCAAATCTGCTGATTCACTATCTTTTTGGAGTTGAAATTAAATAGATATAAATTAAAATAGCATATAGAAAATTATAGCAACAGGTCATCTCAATTACTTCTCCGGTCCCGTTCTTTAACAAACTATTGAGGCGGCCCCTCCGTTAACAAGTTAGGAAGCAACCGATCATGTCCATTCTTTACAGCCTTAAGCAATGGTGTATTCCCAAAGTTATCTACAAGTTTTTGCCATATCAAATACGTTCCAAGTTCTTAACTTCATGTTCTTCCGTCATTCTTTAGTCCTATCTTCATTTGTTGTGTCTCAATCTTAGTACATTTTTGTTTTTCATTTTTCACGTAAGTATAGATATCCTCTCATTAGGGCAATCAATCAGTACTAGATGCAGTCACCTCTCGTGGCAGGAAATTAAACCTTAGTTTGCCAAGTTTTTAGGTATAGGCATCATTCTCTTGAAAACAATCATGTTCAAGTCATTGCTGGGCACTACATATAGGCACTTTCTCTTGGCAGGAATTCAAACTTGAGTTCGCTTAGTTATAAGAAACTAAGTGTTTGTTTGAGATAACATATTTTTTATTTATAAGTGCTTTTTAATCATGATTTACGGTATACGAGATAAATATATGAGAGGAATTTTATCTCGATTTATGTGAAAAACACTTATATCCCAAAAATAAGATATCTCAAACATAGTTTAACCCTTTCTGTTGGGCTAAACTCCACTATCGGCTTTTTACTTTTAGTTTTGTTAGTGGACTTCATTTCCAACCAAAAACGAGCTTTTTTCTTTAGGTCTAAATTTCAAGCCCAACTAAGTTATATAATTGGCCCATCAGATCATATAATAACAGCCCAAAGTTTTGACCCAAATAGCTCCACTTCTACCCCACCCGCCAACCGACAATAACGATTTGGTACAATTACGCCCAAGCTGCTAATCCTTTCCCATTTCCTCTCCCGCCTCACGTCCTATCTTCCCTGCTCAGTAAGTTCGTCTCTCTTAGCTCTTTGTTTTCCGTTTTTTTGTTCTTTTTATTTATTTCTTCATATTTCTCAACTCTTGTCGAGGGTGGAAGCCGCTGTCATCCGATCACGTTGATTTTTTGTTTTTAATGGCTCCAGTGTTGTGAATTTCCTTATGTCGATTCTTTACAGATTGTAAAATTATGTGTTGGACGAGTTTCTGATTTTAGACTATGTTAGAGACTGCCAAGCTCTTGTGAACTAATGATTTTCATATGTTTTCCCTTGTTTGGGTGAATTCTCCTTCTCCTCCGCTGTTGTATTTTTTTTTCCCCTCCTCAAATAATTTTTTTCCCTATCAAAATAATACTTCATTTCAATTTACGTCTCGGACTCTAGTTTATTTGGGAAATGCATGATGAACCATAAGACAGAAAGAAAAGGATGACAGACCTTTTTAGTTTAGATGGTATTCTTGTGGACTAACACATGAGAAATCTGAGTTTTGAGCATATAATATTGGAAACAGCTTCTTGGCCCGTCACTAGTGATGCTTGTCAAATTTTTGTCTGTCAGAATGAAAAATGTTTCTGGTATAGTATGTTGTTCGTTTTTTGTTAGTTTCGCCCCTTATTTCAATTTTTTTTCATACCAAGAATTTTCTAAACTGTTGTTCTCCATCTATTTTGCATATGCACACTCATGTATTTGCATGTCCCCTTTTTGAGCATGAAATTTTTCAAGGTCATCAATTCCTTTCACCACCAAATTAAAAATTTCATGCATGGCAGAAGAGGCTGGTATGTTCATGGCTCATTTCTTACATGCATCCATGGCTCTCACAGAGGAACAAAATTTGGAGCTTTACATGGAAATCTGTTAGAACTTAGGACGGAGTCATATGTTTGACCTAACAATATCTTGCTTACCTGCCTAGTTTCACCTTTGAATAAAGGATGTCATTGGTTGGACTGTGACATTTATAGGTCCTAGAGATTCAAAGCTATAAACCTTTGGTAGAATCTGGCTAACAGAGAGTCTCCTCAAGATGAGCACCATAGTCACAAATTTTCCTTCTGGCCTTAGACCAGAGGAGCACTTAGCAGCAACACAGAGCAGTGCCCTCACATCAAAGCTCTCACACAAGAAAGTCCTAGATATCCTCAATAACAAATGCAGCCTACAACATCTCAGACAGGCTCATGCTATCATCCTCAAAACTGGGCACTTTGAAGATCATTATGTATCTGGCACCTTGGTCAAATGCTATGCAGATACTCATTTCAACGACTTTGCCTTGGCAATCAAAGTTTTTCGCCAAATCCCAAGGCCCAATGTGTTTGTGTGGAATATCCTTCTCAAGGGATGCCTGGAGAACAATGAACCACAAATGGCCATATCATCTTATAAAAACATGTTGGTCTTCAGTTCTAGGCCTAATAAGTTCACTTATCCTACTTTGCTCAAGGCTTGTGCCATGACTGGTTCTGTTGAAGAAGGGATACAATTTCATGCCGATGTGGTGAAACATGGGCTTAGTGGGGATGGTCACATTAGGAGTGCTGGGATTCAAATGTATTCATCATTTGGGCTTGTGAAAGAGGCTAGGAAAATTCTTGACAATGAAGATAGGCAATCTGACATCATTTGTTGGAATGCCATGATCGACGGATACCTTAAGTGTCAACAAGTGGAAGCTGCTTGTGAGTTGTTTGAGAGCATGCCGGAGAAGAACATAGGCTCGTGGAATGCAATGATAAACGGGTTAGCTAAGTATGGGATGATTGATAGCGCGAGGAAATTGTTCGATGAAATGAGCGAGAGAGATGAAATTTCTTGGAGTGCTATTATAGATGGCTACATCAGAGAAGGGTGTTTCAAAGAGGCTTTGGAAGTTTTCAACGAAATGCAAAGGCAAAACATAAGGCCAAGAAAGTACATATTATCAAGTGTGCTAACTGCCTGTGCTAATTTGGGAGCTTTAGATCAAGGTAGATGGATTCATTCATTTATGGAAAGGAATTCTATTCAAATGGAGCCAGTCTTGGGGACTGCTTTGGTTGATATGTATGCCAAATGTGGTCGGTTAGACATGGCATGGGAGGTGTTTGAGAACATACCGGCGAAGGAAGTTTCAACTTGGAATGCTATGATAGGAGGGCTTGCAATCCATGGCCATGCAGATGAAGCAATCAAACTTTTCACCAAGATGAATAGGGAAAAAGGGCTGAAGCCAAATGGTATTACTTTTGTTGGCATTCTTAATGCCTATGCACACGCAGGAATGGTCGATCCAGGTCTAGCCTTGTTCCATTCGATGAAAGAAGCATATGGAATCGAGCCCGAGATAGAACACTTTGGTTGCATAGTTGACCTCCTGGGAAGGGCTGGACTATTAGAAGAAGCAGAGAAGTTTATAGATTCTATGCCAATGAAACCCAATGCAGCAATTTGGGGGGCACTTCTAAATGCTTGTAGGATGCACAAGAATGTAGAACTAGGAGAAAAAGTGGGGTGGATTTTGCTTGACATGGAACCTCAAAACAGTGGTCGTTATGCATTATTGTCAAACATATATGCAAATGCTGGGAGATGGGAAGATGTTACAAGAGTTAGAAAGTTGATGAAGGAAAGAGGAATAAAAACTGTTCCTGGAAGTACTATGATGGATTTGGAAGGTACAGTTCATGAGTTTAAAATGGGAGACAACGGATCACACTCAGAATGGGGAGAAATCTATTTGATGTTGGGAAATATGATGGAGAAGCTGCATATGGAGGGCTATTCTCCAGAAACTTCTCAGGTTTTATTTGATGTTGGTGAGGAAGAAAAGGAAGTTGCATTAAGTTTGCACAGTGAGAAGATTGCAATTGCTTTTGGACTTCTTCGTACAAAACCAGGAACAACGCTTCATGTTGTGAAGAATTTGAGGGTTTGTGAGGATTGCCATTCTGCTTTCAAGCTCATTTCTCAGATATACAGACGTGATATCATTATGAGGGACCGTGTGCGCTATCATCATTTCAAAAATGGGGTTTGTTCATGTAAGGACTTTTGGTGAGGTATATAAATGGAAGGGAAAGTTAGAATGAAGGACTTAGAGAAAAATATTTATCAACCGGGGAAAGTTAGAAATTTAGAATAAAGGACCTAAAGAGAAAAATATTTATCCAAGAAGATCATAAAAATTGTAATTATTAATTGTAATTATTTAGAAAGACTAAATAAGAAAATATGTCATTTAATTGAGGTAAAAAAAAAAAAAAAGGTATCATTTAATTACCCACCTCTTGCAAACATCATATTGCATCATATTTTAAAATTCTTCATGGAGATAATTTCTTGTGGCCACAAATATAATTCATAGTTCTTGTGTATAGTAGTAGTGTTTAGTATCGTATAATTACTTTTCTTCTTTTATTTCTTTCTTTATCTCGAGTGCATAATTAAATTTTGCGTTAGGATTCACTTTTTCCCAGGAAGTTGTTACATAGAGCAATGTTACTTGGAAAGGTGTTTGAAGAGCAATGTCATCTTGGAAGTTTTTAAATCGTAGCAATTTCGCCCTGATTGTTGTCCAGGTTAAGTTTGACTGTCAGTTGACCAAATATACTAAATTGGCAAGTTCACATGCCATCCATGTCATTTTGTTTAGGTACAAATTTATTCCAGGAGTTTTCACTCATAAGCAATATTTCCATGAACCTTTTTTGGATTCAATATTGCCGTGGTAATTTCAAAAAGATATTAATGTTGCCATGGCCATTATCCATATTATGTTTGTCCGTTACTTGACCAAATATGTTGAGTAATAGTGAACAAGAAGAAACCGCAAAGGAGGAAGAGTCCATTTCGCAAGAGAAGAATGAAGAAAAAAAATTCAATTATTGGATGCAAGAAACGCTGAGGGAGATTACTGAGAATAAGGCCGCCAAAAACCCTCTGTCATACCCTAGTCCATAGTGATGATGAGATGGGCAGGTATCTCTTCAATTTTCTCTTCATCGCATAAAATGTTTTAACCTCTTTGATTTTCTTCAATCCTTCATAAGAAATTCATTTTTAAAATTTTTTTCTTTATTTATAAATCTAACTTGAAAAAAATGTAGGGGATCATATGTGAATTTGTCAACTCAATATATTTGGTCAACAAATAATCAAATATAACCTATAATACAATTAGGCGAAATTGTTACGATTAGAAAATTTATGGGGCAATATTGCTTCTGAGTAAAAACTCCTGGGATAATTTGCTCCTTAACAAAAAGAATGACGTGGATGACACATGGACATGTCAGCTCAGTATAATTGGTCGATCAAACTTAACTTAAATAATGGTTAGGGCAACATTGCTCCTCAAAAACCTTCTGGGCAACAATGCTCCTAAGTAACAACTTCCAAGATACAATTGAACTTTAACCCTTAAATTTTCATGATCGAGAATTTTGGATATTCTTGTATGCTTGTGGAACAATATTGATTATTTGTAACTTAATTATCATTTTGATTAAGCTAAAACAATTTCAACTTTAATCTTTGATGTTTTTTCTTTGTCAACATAAATATACATTCACTATTTCTAATTTTCTATATACGAATGGATCCAAATTCACCAAACACATTGCTAGATTTTCCTTGAAAGTTTTATATTATATTAATAAAATACTATCAAATAACAAATGTGTTATACTATTCAAAAGTTATAAATAATATAGTCTTATAATGCTCTATAAAAATTTTAAATTTCATATATAATTTGATTTGATAGGAATAATACTACGTGTTAAAAAAATAGAATATAATTAAGAATCAATTTTACTTTTTTTTATTAAAAACCAATATCATTTACGTTTTAACATCAGTTTTAGTTCTTTTTTAAATTTTGAATGTAGGAGAAAATGTAGGTAGGAGGCTTGATTAGAAACATTTTAGTATTTTTAAATTTATATTTTACTATTTAATTTCTCTAATAATTTTTATGAACCTCCTTTCAATAAATATTATTTTCTCTATATCCTTCACACTTCACGGTTGATTCACTCTGCCAAAACCATCAGGATGGCCTTGTTGTTGAGTGTCACTAGTTTTTTTATCATTGTCATCAAATCATCTAGTGTCTCTGAAATCATTATTTCTCCTTCTCTTTTCATAAGAACATAGTCTCCATCTTATATGACTTGCTAGAGACCATATTCATTTGTTGCAACAAACATTTTGAATTTGGCTTTCCATAATAAAAAGCGTTCTCCACAAAATCTTGGAGGTCTAGTGATTGAAGCTCCATCAAGAAGTATATATTCACCCATGCTTGCCATTAGATCTTTCTTAGGCTGTTAAATCAAAGAAGACTAAGCTCTAATATCAAATGTTAGTGTAAACTTTTCACCCAAAAGGGGGGATGAATTGGGTGGCTTTAAAAAAATTTACACTTCAACACAAGCAAAGTAAGGAGATGAGAGCTAGAAGGATATCACTGAAGGAGAACACAAGAGAGTTATACTGGTTCAGTTCAATCCACTTGACTTATGTCCAGTCCCCAGAAGACCTTTCTAAGATTTCCAATATCTTCCAAGATTCACAAGGCTCTTGGTGCCTCAATACAAGCTAGTTCTTCTTCAAAGAACACTTGCTTCCCTTTACACTTTGCAATCAATGCCCACTCAAGGTCCCACTACCTTGAGTAGCTCTGATGAAAATAAATGCTTAGGTATATCCTCTCACAAGAGTAAATGAATAATCACTAAAGTACAAGTTCACACAAAGAGCTTTTGAGACTTAACAAAATGAATGTAACAGTACATGCACGGTTTAGTTAGTTGCTCCGTCTTCAATACTCTTCTATTTATAGTGTGAGAATGTTTAAAGACTATTCCTCTTTGATTATAGCTGTTAGAGTGTATGGTCTTACTTCTATCTATTGAGAATGTCATATTGTTCTTTGTGTCTTTGAATTTATCCGTTGAGAGTAGAGAGAATGTGAAGTGTTTGAACTTCGATGCATTTAATGCCCTAACACAAAAATGCTTTTTGCTAATGTTGGTGTAATCCATGATTAATCACTTGCAACATGATTAAACTATAGTATAATGAAGTGTTAGATCAATTAGAAGCAAATAGAATAAGTTTAGGATAGATTTGAATAGGTATCAAGATTTACGATATGATGCTTTGTTTTCTGAAGAAGCATCACTTGAGTGGTTCCTCGAATGATCTTCACTTAGTCATTAGAAAACAAAGCATATCACTGGATAGTTCACTGTGATGATGTGGTAGTGATGCTCCTTTTTACACATCCCTCGAGTGATCACTTGAGTGATCCAACCTTAGAATACTTTCCAGAAATGTTGGGCACTACCTGAGTCACTATGGTATTATGCTAGTGATACTCTTTTTCAAATATCACTAGAGTGATCTTCTCTTAGAAAAATGTTTAGGAAATTGATTACTAGGACATATCATTATGGTGTTGTAATAGTGATGATAGATTTTCACATCATTCCAGTGGTCACCATAGTAATCTTCTCTTAGAAATATTTTTTGAAAGCTGATCACTATGAGGTATCACCATGGTGAAGTGATAGTGATGAGAATTTTCACTTCACTCTAATGGTCACCATAGTGATCTTCTCTTAGAAATATTTTTGAAAACTAATCATCGTGAGGTATCATTGTGGTGAAGTAATAGCGATGAGTATTTTATCACATCACTCTAGTGGTCACCATAGTGATCTTCTTTTAGAAAATTTTAGGAAATCTGATCACTACATGATTCACTATGGTGATTTGATAGTGATGCACTTTATAGCTTATCATTCCAGTGGTCACCATGGTGATCATGGTTTATTACTACTAGTGATCACTATGGTGATGAGTTGATTTTTCAAAGACCACTTCACTATCGTGAGGTATCACTGTGGTGAAGTGATAGTGATGAGAATTTTACCACATCACTCGAGTAGTCACCATAGTAATATTCTTTTGGAAAATTTTAGGAAATCTGATCACTACATGATTCACTATAGTGATTTGATAGTGATACACTTTATAGCTTATCATTCCAATGGTCACCATGGTGATCATGGTTTATCACTACTAGTGATCACTATGGTGATGAGTTGATTTTTCAAAGACTACTTCATCATTGTTGTAGAAATAAGTTCACAGTTTTTTTTCACATCACTCGAGTGGTCACTGTAGTGATCGTTGTTTATTACTACTAGTGATCACTGTGGTGATGATGTTTTTCTCAATAAAAATGTTTTTAGCCACAGTACCTCTTTCAAAACACTTTCTTAACTATTCTTAAGCTTTGTTATTATCAAAATATAAGCTCTAACAATAAATAAGCAGAAAAGATCAATGTCTTAGACTGTGTCCCCCTTTGGCCCAACTACCCCTATTTATAATATTGCCTCTCGGATCTAGAGAGTCGGTTCTGCTTATTTCGGATCTTCCTATATAGTGCGTCGGTTCCATTTTTCTTAGATATGCTGGTAGGTTGGTTCGCCTTTTTCGAATCTGCTAGTAGGTCAGTTCGCCTTTTTCGGATCTACTGGTATTGGGGGGAGTTGTGCCTTTATTCTGGGTCAAATGCACTATATCAGTTCCTTTGACTAGGTATTCTGAAGGTGCGAACAAATGCGTTCTTGGGTTGCGATAATTGGGTATGCCTTGTTGAGCCTCCCCTATATGGACTACCTTATCTATTGGCCCAAGCTAGAAAGTTTGGCCCTATACTAAGTCCCCTAACTCTTCAAGTCCAATGGAGTATCGACTTGGAAAGTGGATCTGCCATCCTGACTATAAAATATCTGCTTAATCTAAGGGTCAATCTCACATAATGAGAATAGTGGGTTGAAGCAACAACTCAAAGATATTGATGTGGAGGCATCATTCCAAAATCAAGCTCAACTGAAGAAGGAGTTTTGGTCAGACCGATGGGATTCCAACCAAGCAATAGCAAAATACCTTATTCTTTTTAGTGGTAGGTTAGAAGATGAGAGTTCTATTGCTAGTGCTGGTGATGGTAATCTATAAAGGATGCATGTGCCTCTTTGTTGGAACCCACTCTAATTTAGTTTTTCTTGGGTTCTTTGAGCTTGGGTTTTGCTAGAAGTATTTTTCCTTGTTTTGTGGTGCACATGGTTATTGTTTTTAGTGCGTTTATTATGGGCAGCTAATTTGTTCTGTGTTATGTAAACATGCCAATATAGAACTTTGTTTGTTATAATGTTCGTGTATGCTAGTAAATACTGTAGTGGTGCATAATATTTGAACAAGAATGAGGATTTTGGTCAGTTGGTATGTACATTACATCTTAATGGCCCAATTTGTATTACACCACGAGACACCCTTAAAGTTGGGTTCTCAATGTTTAGAAGTGGCGGTATAGAGCTTTATTTGCTATATTGTTTATGTATGCTATTCTAGAACGTTTATGTATGCTAATAGATACTGTAGCATTGAAATGATGTTTGACCAACTATACAGATTTTGGTTAGTAGTTATGTACATCACGTCTTCGTGGCCCAGTTTGAGTTCCGCCACAAGACACCCCTAAATTTGGGTTCTCAAAGTTTAGAAGTGTTGATATAGAGTGCTCGTGAATTGTATGATGCATCAATTGTGTGTCTTTTAGCTTAGTAGATCAGTTTTGTATGCCGAGTATAAGCTAGTGAATTGGTTTGTACGTAGTATATCAAGTAAAAGATGGTAATTATAAAATGACAGCTAATGTATCAAGTTAAATGTCTTACAAAGAATGATAGTGTTTTACCAACTAAAATGGGTTACAACAATAAGACTAATCGTACAGCAACATCTTGGCATGTATGTCCCGTAGGTACAGTTCCATCCAATTAAACAAGATTGCATAGTCACACACTTGACATTGAGTAGTAAAGACTTATACAATTAAAGGCTAAGCAATGAATTTGCTATAAAGAAATCTTGTAACAAAATAGAGTATATTGATGGTAGGGCTCTTAATATCAGAGTATCGAATACGACTAGACCATATAGCTTAGAGCATCGATCACCTTTTCTTAGTCATATTTACTATTTGGATCATCATGTATTACCCATGAGGTTAGTAAGTGTGTAAAATCAAAAAATGAACTTAAAAGGTAAGGATTTAGAAATCGTGCCTCGTTAGATGTATTGTGTCCCAACTTCATCTTCTTCCTACTTGATTTAGGCCTAGGCTCGAGCCAATATGTCATCCATGGTATGACAAGTAACTTGGTCAATTCCTTATACAGATCAGAGTTAGGGAGCAGACCTTTACGAAATGCAACAATGGTCGTTCTTACATCACAATTCGATATGTTGATTTTTTTTCTTTGTTAAACCTGCCAACATAATCTCGTAACAGTTCTTACTTTCCTTAAATGATTTTATAGAGGTTGTTTTCTAGCTTTCAACAGCTAGAAAATTATTGGACTAACAAATCATTTAGCTCTACGAATGATCCTACCGAGTTGGTTGGTAGGTTGATAAACCACTTCAAGGCTGGTCTAATTAGACTCGACCTGAAACCTTTGCAAATACAAGCTTTCTGCATTTCTCGTGGTATTGCCATAATATGCATCCATTGTTAGTACTGCGCCATTTGTTCATCTAGGTCCGTCAAACCATCATATAGTTGTGCATATGGGAATGTGAATTTCTTCTACATCTCAACCAGCTCAATATCGTTTGTGAATGGTGAGTTAGCAAAATTGTTAGGAGCACTCTTCTTCATTGGTGATGGCACACTAGGTAGACGGAGTATCATTGCTTCTAGTTCCTAGTACTGCCACTTCCATCCTCTATCGTCTGACGCACCAGACTTTGGTATGCTATTTCTCGTAGGTGTGTCCATCCTTCTTTCTACTTCGCCACCAAGCATGGTTGGTGTATTTGGTGTACCTGTATAATGAGTTTTGTCAGTATTGTTTCTAATTAGAGTTTCGTTACCTACTATCCTTGGTTGGTCCGTCGTAGTGCTGGGAGCCCCCATTGATTGCATACGTGGGACACGGGTGGTTAGAAATTATTCCTAAGAGCGGGGAGTAGAAGTGGTTCATGAGGAGTGTGAAGTAAGTCACTCCTACAAGGCATTATTTTCTTCTTCCAAGGGCTAGAGTCATTCCCACTGCTGTGCAGACACTCTTGCCTGGGTGGAATTTTGTTGGATTTGTTCTTGAAACAAAACGGTTAGCTCATCAAAACACTCCTGAAGGTTGGTAAGTGTGTCCGTCATGATAGATGGTCAAGAATGTATGAAAAGGAATAATCTTTCCCCTAAAAACCAACAAAATAAATCGTTAAATTCGTTGTTGGGTCCCGCGGATAGCGCCAAATTGTAGAACCAAAATTCAGTATCAAATATTTTGTAGGGGTCACCGACAACGTAGAATCTTAGTATAATATAAAATGGAAAGTACAACATGATTGAGAAACTAACAATAAAGAATAAGAGATGAATTGGTATTTTTAAAAAGGAATACAGGGCAATAAAATTGAAGAAGAGCTTGGGAATAAATAAGTAGAAAAGATTGATGTCTCGGATTGTGTCCCCCTTAACCTAGCTACTCCTATTTATAATGTTGCTTTTAGGATCTAGTGAGTTGGTTCCGCTTATTTTGGATCTGCCCAAATGGTGCGTTAGTTCTTCTTGTTTCAGATCTGCCTATTTGTTGCTTTAGTTTAGCTTTTTTCAGATATGCTAGTAGGTCAATTTTCCTTTTTCGGATCTGCTGGTAGGTTAGTCTGCCTTTTTCGGATCTACCGGTATTAGGGGGAGTTGTGCCTTTATTCTGGGTCAAACACGCCACATCAACTCCTTTTACTAGGTATTCTGAAGGTACAAACAAATGTGTTCTTAGGCTATGATCATTGGGAATGCCTTGTAGGGCCTCCGCCACATAGACTACCTCATATATGGGCCCAAGCTGGTTAATTAGGCCTTACACACATGTACACAAAAATATTGTACTAGCTTCAAAATATCTAGATATTCTGAGCACACAAGTTTTTATAGCCAGGACTAACCATGATAAGACAAGTAAATCATATCATAGGTGGGTTTTTCATCTCATTATTTTTTCATGAGTGCTGTTCAAAGATCTCAGGTTATCTTCCTTATTTGGGGGAGAAAAACTAAACTTTGTTTTAGGTGTTTTGTTATTCATGATCTCATCATTTATCAACATATAATATCAAATTTAAAAATATATATGTAGCATATTATATTGATCACTAGTAGTAAAAAAAATATGTAAGGGCATGTACCTAATTAAATATCAAATTTGTTAAAAAAAACTAAAGGTCAAATTACACAGATAATTTTGACGCTTTGAATTATATTTTCAAAATTTGTTTACAATTTGCTTCATCGCACATTGAATTTTAACTTTCAAATCCTTATATAGTTACATCCCACTATAATTGTTAAGTGGATTGCATTTAGTCTTACCATTAACCAAGTGGTCAGATTTTTTTTTTCAAGTTATAAATTTTAAAATTAAGATTAAAGTCATAATTGTAATTGTAACTTGTAAGATAAAATATTTTAATTATAAAAAAAAATATCTTTAATCAAGTAGTAATTACTCCAAAAAAACGTTTAACCAAATTTTGCGGTTGAAAACGTCGGTTAAGAACAATAAATATGTCAAAACTGCAACTCTTTTTTACTAAAATACCCTTATCTATAAAGACACAGGGAATAAGAGAGAGAATAAGAAAATTATTATAATGAAAGGGTTATAGAAGAGAAATAATAAGAAAATAAATATAGTAGAAGTAATAGGTATTTAAGGACTGTGAAAATTTATTATATTGACTTTAAACAAGATGATCAAATAAAGGCAAAATGGGAATGTAAAAAGTACAAAATGAAATTTTCTCTGAATGTTTCTTATAAAAAAGAATGGAGTATGTGTAACGATTGTTTCTTATAAAAAAAAAGCGGAGGGAGTAGTAAGGAAGTAGACATCCTTACTTCATTAACAAATTTTCTCTTGCACACATATTATGTGATAAAAAAAATTTATATTTGAAAGAAATTTTTTTGTGAAAATATTTGTTGTTATTAAATACTTATTGTTTTTCTCTAAGATAAAGTGTAAAAATATTCATGAACTTTTGCTAAAAGTGCCTCTAGCACCATATATTTTTCAGAGATACAAAAATACTCTTGAATATTAAAAATGCTAAGACTGTCAAATTTAACCTAACACCATTACATATGCATAAGCAAAAATAGTGAGTCCCACCACAAAAAGTTACAGTATTGGTTTCATGCTTATCAGACCCGGATCGGACCGGCCGATCCAAACCGAAAACCACCAAACCGGGTAGTAGACAAGTCCGGTCCGGTCCGATTTTTATTTTTTAAAATAAAATAAAATATTTAAATTTTTTCTTTAGAATTTCATATTAATAATCCTAAAATCTTCCATTCTCATCAGTTTAGCCCCGGGTTAGCTCTAGTTTGACCCAATAACCCTTGACCCAATTGTAAGCCTCTGCCTTATTAACCATAATTATAATTCAAAAATACGTACTTAAGATGAATTAGAGACTAGCGGATGGTAAAAGACACCTTTTCAATCCCATCTTTAAGATAGGGTTTTCATAAATTTCTTTCAAAATCCAATTAACTTCGTCTCATATTCGCATTTCGAATATAATTATTCTGCACAGTTAAGTTGCATTCATACATATCAGAGTGTAAAACAAAAGTTCCGACAAACCTCGGATTTCATACATTAATTAAAGGTTTACAAGTTCCCATTAACTAAAGGGTTTACAAGTTCACATATAGGGGATTACATGAACAATTCCAAAAATTTACATACCGAATATATATAGTAATCCCAACAAAAATTCGATAACCAACTACCAAAACACATCTCTATAGGAGTCCTGGTCGCCCTTGGTTGTTTGCTTCCCCTTTGAACCATCTACCATGTCTGTAGGTTAGTCAATAGAAAGAATGAGATTTAAAAGAATCCCAGTAGTAACAAATCTATCATACCACATATAATCACATAGCATGCAAGTAATCATCAAGCAGCAGCACAGTAGCGACGAACACAACATATACATAGCTGTCACAATATACACATTACCTTCACGGCATTCATATAGTCTTTGCAGCATACACATAGCCCTAACGGCTCACACATTTACAATGGCATATCAACGGTAAGGGTAGAGATGACCGGCATCACTCCCTACAACTGCTCATGCTGAAATGCGCACACTGTAATATACATATCCTTACGACTTACACATAGCCTTTTGGCTTTCACCTCTACAAGCTTTGCCGCATCCGAAATCATCACAAAACAATGATAAATCAAACATACAATGCATTATATATAGTATAAGGGAAAACGTCACTACCTTGTTCTTTTTGATTGTGCTCTGGCACAGGTGGATCATAAACAGAGCAAATATCGAATCCTATAAAACAAAATCAAGGACGAAGAGTTATTACCTATTCAAATTCTTTAATACTCATAATACTTTGGTTGATTATCACTATGGTCATTTAATCAAGTCAACCGAGGAGCTAAAGTGGTCAATTAACCTAAAAGACCAATTTCTAACCTTAGAATTCAACTATATTACATTATGCCATAACGTCTTCAATTTTCGTATAAGTGACCAAATCTGCCAAAATTTTTCACCAACTTTGAAAAATCATAACTAATTCCAAAAAAATCGAAATGGGGTGATCCTAAGTCCTATGAAAAGCTATTGAAGTCCTCTATACAGGAAAAATATGAATCAATGTTGTTCATAACCACAAAAATACAGAATTACACAAAATCTCATACTGCTCTATAATTGCTTCCAATTTCAACCCCAAACTTTGGAAAATCATAACTCCTAGCTCACAAATTGAAATGACATAAATTATTTGTCAATTTTGAATCTTGGCATGTGAAATTTAATACTAAAAAGTTTCAGAATTTTTAGACACCATTTGCTTATTCAAAACGTCCATGCAAACCAACTACCCAGCACAGAGTTTCAATAAACAGAATTTCAAATTTTCAACCAATGTGTCCAATGGCTCCAAAATCAACAATCAAACATTTTCCCTCACAATTTTTTACAAGGAAACCATTGGAATCACTAAAATAACCAAATTGTCATCACATCCACACATATTCAATTTTGAACCACAATGCAACACAAACCACCAAATTACCAAACTTTCCATTTCAAGTTCCAAACCAATTCCATTGTTCCAATGACACAATATGACAACAATTCCACCACAATACACTATCCAATTCATCCATTTCAAAATCACACGAAAATCAGGGCAAAATCCATAAATTTCAAAACTCAACCAATGACCACAATCAATATATCAAAATGCAACAATTTCTTACCTCTTTCTCTTTCCAAAGCTAGTTCTTGAATTCTTCCACTTTCTAATTTCTTCAAGCACTCAAACACCTTCTTTCAAAAATCTAAAACCATAGAGATGAAGCTCTCATCACCATAAACAAGATTAAAGAAGATGATTTCACCATTTAAGGTCAAATAGAGCACTCATCTTAAGCTTTCTTTTTTCTCTTTCCTCTTGAACTTTAACGAAAATGAAAGATGGAGAAAGAGATGAGATGAAAATGAGAGATCAGATTTTTGAGCTCTCAAGGCCCCTTTGGCCAACTTTAGGAGAAGGAGGAGAGAGGGAAAGAGTTTGACACTTTGACTTTGATCCATGGTGTGAGTGGTGACACTTGTCATGATCTTGTTTCCTCTCCTATGGGCACACATGAGCACAAAAGCATATGATTCCACCCTCTTGATCCCTTGACAATTAATCACAACTATTAATCTTTAAGTTACTATGAGTTTCCTCTTCAGTAACTGACTAATTGATCAATAACTTTTCTTTTCCCCTTTCGCCCCTGATTATGACAATTCCTACTGAGTCACCATCAAACACATTTTTATTATTCCATTTCACCATATTATGTGCCCTCCCTTGAGTTTAACTGAATTTAGATATCCATCTACAATTGAACTTAAATACAGGGTTTAGGCACTACTTATTACGCATTCAGATCACAATTCAAATCACATTTTCCAAAAGTGTTTGTTTATCAATAATTATATTCACTTTTGAAGTCATTAGCCCTTAATCACATTTTGGGGCATTACACCAATACCCCGGCCGGTTTAGTGATTGGTTTGGGTTTGATTACTTTGGTTGGTTTACATTTAACTGTCATGACATTTTTGCTCCCATTTTGAATATTCATAAGTATTTTTACACCTCAAAAAAGTATATGATGCTGAATGCACTTTTAATAAAAACTCATGTATATTTTTGCACCTCAACCCTTTTTTCCTTTTTGGTTGAATGTAAGAATCTGAATATTTATTATTTTGGTACATTTTCTTTTATTAATGCATTTACACTAAAAAAATGGATTTTTTTTTTCATGTTGTGTGAAAGGAATCTCAATCTTTAATTGCTTTAATAGAGTATCCAAAATTTTTATTATTGAACACAAATTTAATGGGAAACAAACATAAATCAGAAAAAGCACATTTCATAATTAAATATACAAAATTAGCTTTGTATTCACTTATACCATATCTATTACAATTAAAGCTAGCCATAAATGTTTAAGATTTCCTAAGAAAATCAGCAATAGTAATGGTGCTATAATTTACATTTATTCAGAAATGTTTGTAATATGATTGAATATTCATTGATTAATTGTATCTTGTTCACTGCTGGGAAAGAAACACTGTATCTTAGTTCACTGCAATAAATACGTCATTAATAGCAATAAACACAAAATATGAACTAAATGCATTTTTTTTACCTGAACTAAATGCATTTTTTTACCTGAACTAAATGCACATATAATTAAAAACTAGCCATTGTTTTCTAATTCTATGAGAGTTTAAAATAAATATTTCTTCTAGAAGGGAAAGAAGCAAACATAAAAGTACTAAAATTAGCTTTTGGCTACTTCAATTGATGGTATGTAACGCTATGTATATAAAAGCATGGATAAAAAATATAATAAAATTTATTGCAAAGGCCTTTTTTTTACAAAAAAAAAAAAAATTAAGCAAGCATGCATTAACTATATGAAGATGATAAAAATCTAGCTTTCAAAAATATAGATAGTATTATTTATCTGATAATAAATCTTATGAGCTTTGTGACTTTATCTTTATGAAAGGGAAAGTTATTAACAATGTCAAGATATCTTTCATGTATAAATAGAACTAATAGCCTGTACTGCTGAATTTATAAAATTTATACTAATTAGAAATAAAAAAAATATGAAAATTCATTGACTGCATTAAGAAAGAATTGTTGTATGCTCCGATGAATTATACTTGACATTTAGGTATCACGTCAAAAAAATTTATCTAACCAACCCTATAAATGGTACAAGTCAAGTTATTGATGTGAAATAGGTTCCTTAAAAGAAAAGTGTTATAGTTATAATTTAGAAACTATTCACATATCACAGAAATGTGGAATCAAAGTAGGGGATAAAGTGATTAAGGCAATGTTTCCAGAATTTGTTCTAGACAAGATATGGCTAGTTAGAGTAAACTTTTTTTTTCTTTTTTCTTTTTCATAATATCAATGATTTATAGAAAGTATTAGACCTCTAGTCTTGAAATTAAAAAAAAAAAAACTTAATTATCAGATGAAAAATCTTGTTTGTTTGGTTAAAGGATAAATTTTTAATATTATTAGAAAGCTTTTCACTTGTATAAAGACTGGATAGCATAAGTATACAACTCATAAAATCTATAATAAAAAAATATCTATATGTGATATATCTCAAATCACCAACTCCGTTTCTTTTTAATTACTTTTGTAAGTGAAGAAATGCTACTCTTCTTGTTGTATTTTATAAAACATCTCTAAAAGATCTTAGTGTCTCCTATTTATAAGATGTTTTGCAAAATCGAAGCAGTAATTACTATGTTCTTTAAAAAAATTAAAAAAAATGCCTGCCAAAAGGGATGCTTTCAATTGTTTGGAGAATTATATTCAGGTCAAGCATAAGAGAAAAAAAAATGAAAAAAATAATCCTTTGAACTTGTCAATTACATCTTTGGACCTGTCAATAGAACCATTTCTTTATTTTTTCTTTTGTGCGGGACTTGAGTGAGAGTGAGAGAGATACGAGTATTTAATAATGTTTGTGGAAAATATGATGGTTTTAACGGCATTATCAAATTTTGTTGATTTATGTAAAATAGATAGATTATTCTTATAAAAAAGAGGAACTAGTCTTAAGTTCAAAGTGGTCTGGGAATACCATTGACCAAATTTAAAAAAAAAAAAAAGAACAGAGGGAGTGTATTAAAAAAAAATACCTTGTCACATACTCCACTTTACAGACAAAAATCTATTTGTTCAATATTCCTATTACAGAAAGTTTTCTCACCAGAAACCAACTCACCCCAATGAATTTCCCATTCATTGTAACTTTTCTGAATTTGAGAATTAAATTTTGGATTTCCTGTATCTAGCACATTTATTGCAAAATATTTTAACCTCAGAATTTAATGAGAACCCTACCATTTACAGCACACAGAATTCACCACAAAATATTGTGCTAAACCACTACACATACCCCTCCAAATTCATCTATATAAAGCACATTCTGTGAACAAAACCAAACCACACAACCATCTCAACTTCCTCATTCTTCCCTCCGGTTTTCTCCTCTGATCACCACCATGACCCGAAGGAAGGTGAAGCTCGCGTTCATTTGCAATGACTCTGCGAGGAAGACAACCTACAAGAAGAGGAAGAATGGGATGGTGAAGAAGGCTAGTGAACTTGTCACCCTTTGTGGAGTTGAGGCCTGTATGATAATATACAGTCCTTATGAAGCTGAGCCTGAGATTTGGCCTTCCACCATGGGAGTCGAAAGCACAATTGTGAGGTTCAGGCAGATGCCGGAGATGGAACAGTGCAAAAAAATGATGAGCCAGATGAGCTTCACGAGGGAGAGGATCCAGAAAGTCAGCGAGCAAGTGAAGAAGATGAGGAAGAGCAACAGGGAGAAGGAGCTGACCCAGATCATGTATCAGTACATGAGCACTGGGACTTTTATGCAGAATTTGACTGTCAAGGATCTCCATGATATGAAATGGCTGATTGAGCACAACCTAAGGGATGTCACTAGGAGGATGGAGGCTATGGAGATTCAGCCTCAGAATGAAACCCAAATCCAAAGTCAGGAACAAGAACAACAAGAAGCAGGAGAAGATAATAACAATGGCAAGGGAATTATGGATTTTAACATAAGCACAATGCAGAGGCAGCAGAATTTTATGGAACTGATGAACTATGTTGGGGAGGAGACAATTCCATTTGGAGATGCCAATCTCCACAATGCTTGGCCTAGCCCCTTTTACTTCTGAAATTCGTCCTTGGGCGATTTCTAAGGAGACTAGGCAAAAAGTTAATTTGAAGCAGAGTTGAGTATGAATAGATAAGTAAATGGGTCAAACCTTGACTTAGTTATATGTCTATTCATAATTTGTCTAATCTACAAAATTTCTTTTGTAGACTAGATCTATTTGCAAGTTTGTCTTTGGTGTCTGTTTTCAGTAATGCTGTTTTTCTCTAGATTTCCAGAGCTGCAGTAATAAAGCTTCATGGCCTAGTCTACCTATTTAAGTTTCTGATTTCTGTTGTGTCAGAGTTGTTAATCTGCATCTTCAATGGTGCTGGTTATTTGAAATCATTCAATCAATAAGCTCTATTGTCTTAGTACAACTCTCTCTCTCTCTCTCTCTATATATATATATATCAATATCACATTACTCCTATCATAGATGCTACATGGATTTCATTGATATAAACAGGAACAGCTGCAACAATGCTGGTTCAGATGTATTATGCATGAATATAAGGGAAAGGGGAATGAAGAAACAAAGGGAATAATTTTATCATACCAGGCTCATATATGTAGAAGTATCAATATAAAAAAGAGTTGTCAAATTTCAATTGAATGGATCTGTTTGTATGTGTTTACATTGTGTTTTGTTTCTATTGATTCATACAAAAAAGAATAAAATGTATGAAATCTCAATGAATATATCGATTAGAGAATCCATCAATTAGAAGGGCTTCTTCTCAAGGTAATTCTTATTTTTCCCTGTTGCTACCGTCATGAACATATTTCTCGTTTGTCATGTCAAGTGTCTGTTATTTGGATGGAATAATACAGAGCAGTATAGTTTCTATCAAATTTCAAGATAATTGGTAGCTTAAGTACTACATCCAGTCCTTAATATAAGATTTAGCTAGGGATTGGATTTGGTCCTAAATATAAGACCTCAACCCACTTTATCTCCCCAATTTTGTAATTTTGTCCTCAAAGTATCTCTATTGATTGCACAAGGAATTTCTATCCAAGGGTGGTCATGATGAAATATGGCTTTTTAGGAAAACCAAATTATATTTGTTACAAACAACTAACGTAAGTAACTTTCTTAATCTATTTAAATTAGTCAACTAGCTCTTATATTAAGAATCAGAGGTAGTATTATTTATGTTATTGTTTGAAGCCCCCCTGGGGTCATGCCAGCAAATATCATTTCAATTTCTCTAGCATTAGCTCAACTGCAACTCCCTCAGTGCTTGTGGAACTCCTATCCCAATTATATCTCACTCTGAACATCTTTAACATACTCTTCAGAAAATCATGGCAGCATTTTCATCCCAATTATATCACTCTTTTTGCCATCCCATTTTGGTTTCTAACATGCTAAATACCTTAAACGAAGCCTTCCAAACCTACAAAGAGTGACTCGTTGTATCGCTATATAGGAGGCCATGACTTGTCCAAATATTGCGGGATGAAGCCCTGCCTGCATGAGCATGATAAGGACCTAAAGCCTGGTACAATATAGCAAAGAGAATAAGATGTCAGCAATTTAAGCCATTGAATGTTTTGTTAACAGACTCAGTGATTTATGTTATTGAGCAACATCGGCAAGGCGAAAACTACATTACCAAACAATAACAAACATGTCAGCCGTACCATCAGCAAGTCAAGAATTAACAAAACCAATACTCTCTCACCTGATAGTCTGAAGGGTTTTCCTCTTCTCCACCTTGGAACTTCAAAGCTGTGATCTTTCCTCAAGCTGTCTTACCAGATAATAAAGGTATGGTTATATATCAATTATAAGAAATATTAACAATCGCAATATATGCAAAAGGATAACATCACCAAGAAAAACTTTGCTGTCATGTTGGCTTTTATTTTCTTTTTTATAATTATAGTCAAGTTGACCATCAAATATTGATTTTCCATGTAACATGAAATGTGCGCCAAGAGGACAATCTTGTTTAGATTACCCATGAATCTAGAAACTGATCTATATTATATTGGTCTTTTAAACATTCAAAGGAAGATAAAGAGTAAAATATTTCTTAAAAATGGAGAACGATAGCACACATCAATATAGTAAAATAATGAGTAATTCAAAGGAAGATACCTTTGCATCAAGGTTGTTCAATGCAGTCCAAAACAAAATCAGGGTGGCCTGAGAGAATTTCTTCTTCAGTAGACCGATCATATAATAGAACTTTTGCATCTATTTGGCACTCAGGAAAAATAGATAAGAAATGCTGCTTGAGGCACTGAGCTTTTGGGATGCCAGCATCTGCTCTTATTGCAACAGTGTGTCGATAGAAAGAGAAACCTCTCATTTAATGAGTAATGGTACATCATAGTATCAAAATATCTCTAAAGAATCTAATGCATCCAAATATGACATCAACTTGACAACTCCTTCCTAATTTATTACATGCTTCTAGGGGGGAAAAAGATTTATGGGCTCTTGAGTTTCAAGCAATAGTACCAGTTGATATTTGTTTCAACCCGAGTTTTATAAACCAATTATCAACATCATTTACATCTTTACTCTTTACATATAGATTTTAAAACTTATAATTAACATATTTGCTCCTTGTTACAGAGGGCCTCCAGCAACCGAAGGAAAGATGCTCCAAATTAAATTGACATACTTGGAACTATGTTCGACAATTGACATCATAAAACATTATTACCATAATGTAAAGTTGCCATAAAAAACACCACTTATAGAGATATCGTCATTGATATTACATGAATTATATTGAAATAAACAGGAACAGCTGTAACACTGCTGATTCAGATGTATTATGTATGAACACAAGGAAAGGGAAATGATGTATAAAAGGAAATAATTTTATACCAGGCTCATATAATGTAGAAGTATCAATATTGTCAAATTTCAATTGAAAGAATCGATTTGAATGTATTGTATATTTGTATGGTTTTACATTGTGTTTTGTTTCTACTGTTTTGTACAAAAAGAATGGAATGAATGAACTCTCAATGAATCTATCTATCAGAGAATCTATCAATTAGAAGGGCTTCTTAAGGTACTTGAAATCCAAGGATGAATCGACACATTCCGCTCGGCTTCTATAAGCATTCAACAGTTTCAACAATTCAGTGACCTTCTCCTTCAGGCTTTCTTCACAACCCACCTGCAACAAAACTAGGAGCTTCTGAAAAGCTCCAAGTTGAACTGTTTCAACTAGAACCTCTTCATCTTCCTTGTCACAGAGCTTCCAGAGAATGGACACCGAAAACTCAGTGGCCAACGGGGACACCCTTAGGATCTTCTTAGTTGCAAGAGGCAGGGTCAAAGCATTAGCCATGGCCACTTCCTTTCCTTCTTTACAATCACAGATGCAATCCAACACACCCAAAGCCCTCTCACATATACTTCTGTCTGCATCAACAATGGCCTCCAGCAACAAAGAAACCAGACCCAGTTCCACAAATCTCTGGGAGATTCTCTCTTTGTTATCATCTGATGAGGAAACCAACTGGAAAATCTTGTTCAAGCTTGCTTTGGTTGCATTAGGTCCTATAGGCTCTCTAATCATCTTCACCAAAGCTTCAATTACACCTTCAGTTTTAGCAATAGCTCTCACAGGCATTTCCTTGAGCACCATGGCTGCATTTTGCCTTGCTGAAAGGTCGTTCCCATTCAGAAACCAAACCAAGCAATTCAAACTTGTCTCAGACCTCAATTTCGATCTTGCATCTTCTTGGGATGAATTATTCATCATCCATGGGAGTACCCCCAAGATCTCCTCTAGAACATCCTCGTTTTCCTCGATGTTCCCATGTGAGAAAGAATCAAAGGCAGAGGCTAACACTGCACAAGCACCATTGTCCACTATACACCTCTTGTTCCTCTCGCTCTCTTTACCCCAATTCTTAATCTTCCCCACCAATTCTTGACACTTTTTCACATCTCCATTACGTGTGGCGGCGATTATCCTCGAACAAGTCTCCGAAACCTCGTACGGCGCGACGGGGATCCTCGGAGTGGGGATTCTTTCGATCCCGTAGGACTGGTTTTCCACGCACCAGTCTTGGATCATTCTCCGAATGGCGTGATTTGGGATCAAGTGAGTGCTCCAAAGAACCCGCTTGGTCACAGGGCAAGTGTTGTTCCCAGATTCAATCCACCTCTCGATGCTGTCCCTGTCGTATGTGATTCCGGTGCACAGAGTCACCGGATCTTTCATCAGTTCAAGGCTCACAGGGCACCGGAAGTGCGTCGGAATCACAGGTTCCAAGTCGAGTTCGCCGCCGGGAAGGGCTTTCTCTTTGTGCGCACGTCTGAAAACTTTCCTTAGAGTCCCTGACAAAACCATACTTGTACTATAACCTGTATAAATGAATACTGTTGTTCGTTTGTTGGTGTTTATGTTGAATACTGAAAGTTTGCGATTTGAAGTTTTGATGGATCGTTAGATGAAGCTGGGGGTATTTATAGGGAGAAGACGACTGAGTCATCCATTACAACCCGGATCAAAGCGAGTACGATGAATAAATAATTATGCGTATAATAATAATAACAGGATGAAGAGAAAGATTCAAACTTGCAAAGGAAAAGAAAAGGGGAGAGATTGAGTTGTTTATTATGTACAATGGACGTGTTGAACGTTGACCGTTGAAAGATTCAAAATTTTTCCATAAATAAAGAAGAAGAAAGATTAGGATTAGGGTTGGCCGGTTCAAGGCTTGGAGCCGACATGAGAATGGTGAGATTGTTTGTTTGGGTGGGACCGGGTCTGAGTCAAGCGAAGCGTGTGGCGGAGCAGCGTCATGTCCGCGTGCAAGTGCAACCCCAGCTTGTTTTGGACCATGCATGTTTTTACTATTCCTAAATCCTAATATATAATATAAGATATATTTATTTTATTTAATTAAATTAAAAAAATTAATTATGTTAGTTAATATAACATATTGTTTAAAACATCATAGTCATCTTTCTTAATTCTTTTCACTCTCTCTCTTTTTTAACAATTGTTGAGAAAGCATCAGTAGGAGTTAATTATAAAAAGATTGATAAATATAAAAATTAGGTCTCGTATTTAGGATCAAGATCAATTCATTAAATATATATTTCTTATATTAAAGAACAGAGGAGGATTAGATATTAGATTTTCTAGATATCTTTTTCCTGACCGGGATTTGTAGCTTAGTTAGAGTTAGATGAGGATTAGATATTAGATTTGCAAGATATTGTTTTCCTGGCCGGGATTTGCAGGTTCGTTAGAGTTAGATTAAAGGAAAAATCATTTTTAGGTCTCAAACAAGTACTTCCTCTTATTCTAATTATAAGATAAAGTTGATTTTTTTGGAGAAATTAAGGAAGTCGATTAAATTACTTTGGAGTATTTATATTTTTATTTTTTTCTCCAAACTAATTAATTTGACTAATAAACTATAATATAATCTAAGGATACTAAAAATATAAACATTTTAAAGTAATTTAATCGGCTTCCTTAATTTCTCCAAAAAAGTCAACTTTATCTTATAATTAGGACTGGAGGGAGTAACATATTATCAGAAATGTCCCTATTTATAACTCTTCTGTGTGGATTCACAATCTGTTGAGTGCGTTTTACAATCTCCAGAGACCTTTTTGATAATATATTATTTGTTTGGGGCTTATGAGTGATTTTTCCTAAATTAAATGCTTGTCCCATTAACAAAGACATTGTAATTTTTGAGATTCCACTGTTGCCATAAAAGCTTAAAAAGCTAATATTACCTTCTTCTTTTTTTATGGTTTATGCAATGGATCATTTTTGGCATTCGGTGTATCCACCGTCCAGGTATCCGCCGTTAACCTGAAGGCCAACACCGGATTTACCGACATGAGCCCCCGACAACCAACTAGTCTTGACACCCCCTATCTGATAGGCCCGAAAGGAAACCACCTCATTTTGAGGCGCCCCAGGGAAGAAAGCTCCCAACGGAAATTCTTTACACCTTCCGTTTCCTGGGATCGAACCCAGGAACGGATTGGTGTGGCGCAGATGCCTATCCATCTGCGCCAACTTCCGTTGGTAAGCTAATATTACTTGTCCTCGTTATAAGTGACATTTAATTATATTGGCCGTGTTTGGAATAGTAGTGGGAAAAGTACTCCCTCCAGTCCTAAATATAAGATAAAATTGATTTTTTTGGAGAGATTAAGGAAGCTAATTAAATTACTTTAGAATATTTTTTTTTTATTTTTTTCTTAAAACTAATTATTTTGACTAATAAACTAATATATAATTTAAAGATACACACATATGATATAATTAAGTACCTTACTCAGCTTCTTTAATCTCTCCCAAAAAAATTCAACTATGTCTTATATTTAGGATCGGAGGGAGTAGTTTTTTTTAATTTGAATTATGAAATCTTAAGAATGAGGAAAAGTAAGATTGAGTAAAATGATTAATGTTTGGATTGGTAATTGGATAAGTGTTTTTATGAAAGTGAAAAGGTGTTTAGTTTAGCTTTTGCATAAGTGATCTTTGTAATATTTAAGAGAAAAAATTTAAAAAATCATGAAAAGTGAATAAATTAACTTTGAAAATTTGGTAATGGTAAAACACATAATAAAATTACAATAAAAATATGAATAAATCATAAATTATACAAACTTAAAGTTCTTGATAAGTAAAATATAACATAACTAATCAAATCAAAGATCCCGTACAATTTGGTTCCTGATTGTGTCACAAACATAATTCATTTGGGTTGAAGATGTCCAAGCATCATTTGTCGACTATGGCTCTTGATCTTGACTATTATCTACATCAACTATATTCTCATTTTCTGCTTCCTTAAAGTTCACATCAGTTTGGGAATTATTTCTAATGAAATTATGTATAGTCATTATTGCATAGACAATTCAAACTTATGTGTCGAAGTTGTACTTGCGCATTTTCTGTAATATTTTGAACCTATTTTTTCACACTCCAAAAGTCTTTTATATTGTGTACCTCAAGCTTGAATGATAAAAATTGAAGGCCTCATTATGATTCAAGAACCCCCCTCGATTCCTGAATTTTAGGAGGTGGTAAAGTTCACGTCTTTACGGGCCAAGATACCCAGTTGGTGTTGGGTAGTGAGCATCGACCAAATAATATTTTCATAAAAAGTGTTAAAATCATTGTAAATGTGAGATTATTTGAAAAGAGAAATGAAGACAAAGAAATATAATTAAAGTATACGAAAATATACCTTGGGGTGGATAGGGAAATTTAATACTGGATTTGAGATAGCATAGTGAAAAACACAAGCATCATGTACTAAACCTTCCCATCCCGATAGCATGAACGTGAAGCACATATCCTAATCACAAATAGCCATAACAATCTGTGTGGGATATCCCTTTCTCCCCATAAATTTATCTCGACTTGGTCCACTAATCACACACGTGATATGAGTACCATCAATAGCTCCAATGGTGTAACACCCCAAAATTTATATTCACCAAAATATTGTAAATATTTGGGAAATTCAATGAAATGGTAAATATTCATAAATTTGGAATTTATGAATTTTATAAATGTTTATTTTCATGAGAAAATAGGCAAAATAATTATGAAATTAATTTGGGTAATTTAAAAAGCCTAATATTAAGGTTAAAAAATGAAGGAATATTAGAGAAAATATTTGGTCCAAAAATAGATGGAAATTGACCAAAAAAAAATAAGAAAAGAAATTGAATTAGAAAGGTAATGGCAAAATCGTAATTTTACCAAAAAAAGCACAAAATAAATTATTTTCCATTTAATTGAAGTTAATTTCAATTAATTAATTAAAATAAAGGTTAAAATATATTTAGAATATTTTAGTTAATTTAATATGAATTTATGGAAAATTTGAGCAAAAAGTGCAATTTTGATCAAAATTGAAACTATACGTGTATACATAACCAGAACAAGTTGTGAAGCCAATTGAGACCATAGGGAGGGACCCCTAGGTGTCTCCTACATGTGGCATAAATAAGGACATATTAGTTGGGCTTAATGAGCATGGTTACATGTACATAAGGTTTATGTACATAAAACTTCATTTTTGGAATTTTGGAAAAATTGTTAAACAATTAAAGCATAATGTTATATATTATAAAACATATGTTGCATCTTCATCTTTAGCCCATTTTCACGCACAAAACAAACCTGAAAGTGAGAGAGAGAGAGACGTTCAAGTTTTAGAGAGAGAGAGAAGAAGAATTCTCACAAGGTAAGCCGATTTCTCCGACGATTTAGCTCCTAACGCGTATAACTCCGCTCCTAAAATACTCCTATTTGTTCTTTAAGGTTTGGAAAGCTCAAATTTGGTGTTCTAAAAGTTAGGGTTTTCAGCCAAGAGCAAGAAAAGCTAGTGGGAGCTTAAAGTAACTTCCAAACCTTCATATATTAATTATTCAGGCTGTTGTGAGCAATTTAACCGGTGAAATTTCACCGGATTGTCATTGGTTTTAAATTTTGGAAAAGTGTGTGCCTAAGAGTTATGCTACCCAATTTTAGTTCAAATGGTTGTTGTAACTCAATTAGATGGTTAATAAAGTGGTTAGGAGTATAAAGGAACACGTTTACGGAGCCGAAATCATAAAACCCCGATTTTTCTCGGAAAACACTATAATTTTGGCTAGGGATGTTTGAGTGCCTTAGAGTTGGATTGTCAATGATTTAATGATTCCATTGGATTCAGTGGGCAAAAATAGGTGGGGTTACAGTTGGGCACTTTTTCAGAAAAGGCCGAGAAAGCATAATTACGGAAACGCCCATAAAACCCTAAAAGTAGGGCTGCCAAGGGCAATTTCGTAATTTGACATTGAATTTGATATTTTGAGTCCGGAAATGAATTCCTTGGACAAAAATACGTCAGGATAACCCTAGTCAAAAATTTAGGAAAATGTGCTATCGGGCTGGGGTCCCAGGGGCATTTTGGTAAATGTTCACCATAGGCTAATATAACCACAAGAAACACTATGAAAGTGTCTTAAAATAATACTTGGATAGGTTATGACCTATTTCTTGTACATTTAATATTTTAGGACCAAATCGGGAGTCAAAAATCGACACGTTTCACGAGGCAAACAAAAAAGGGGTTGATAGAACTTCGAAGTATAAATTACTATCTCTCATATACTATGTGATTATTTGTATGATGCATGTTACTATATTTTGTGACTTGAACACGTGTTGAAGGCACATTACCTAGTTATGGTCTAGGACCTAGCTGAAGTACACTAGTCTTACCTAGCTGTAGTCAACGACTCAGCTGAGGTACATGTAGGGGTTTCAACAGGTTAGTTGCCTTGAATTTTGTGTACACACACAGATGATATGAGTTTTCATTTTACTTGATACGGTGCATTACATATTTAATTTTCGCATTTTATGTGTTGATCGTATGTTTCTACTGAGATTCCTTGGAATCTCACCCCTTTTTCTAATCCAAATGTCTCAGCGGGTGCCAATGGCTCGAAAGCCAAGGATGCAGAGAAGGGAAACTGATAGGCACGTTTCCTAAGATGAATACAGTGGTTGTATATAGTCTGTATGTGAAATAATTTTGGAACATTCTGTACATATTTGTCATTATTATCGATGTATGCTGTAACCCCCTTCATGATTAAGGCCGAGATTAGTTCGTAAAAACGTAATTAATGTGGAATTAGAGATCGTAATAGATTTTGGGACTTAAACAAAGTCAATCTTTCCAAAATCATGGCTTACAAAAATTTTTACAAAATTTGTTCATGACGGTCTCATATTCACATTTCAATACTAAATGGCTTGTACAAGTTGATTTCATTCACCAATATCAGGGTATAAAGCAAATTCCCGACACACTCGGGTTCCATTCATTACTAAGGGATTTACAAAGGCTCAAAGCCCACGATTCAATACCCTTAACTTGGGGATTACACAAAACTATACTATCAATCCCAATATACACAATTGTTTCCCAAAATTATCCCAAAAGATATACATATATGATAACCAATAAAACCAAATATACTTCTAAACCGGAGCACTATCCGCTCTTCGTCGCCCGCTTTCCCTTTGATCCTTCTGCCCTGTCTAAAACATGGTTTTTGGGAGAGTGAAATTCTAAGGAATCCCCGTAATAACAAATCAATCATATAATGTACAATAATAGTGCATGTAAGCAAATCATTAACCACAACAAGCAACTACAACGGCAGTTACAACGGCAATGGTTAGTATGACACATGTCATCTCTTACGATTGCTCACGCTGAATTGCTCACGTTGCATTACATCACAGCAATCCACACAATACATTTCACCACAGCTAGGATTCATATAATGCATTTCATACACAAGTCATACCGGCAAGATACACACAGTCCACGGCTGGATTCACAAACGCCGCCCCACGGGTCGGATTCACAAATATCCATGTCGATTATGACGGAAGTTCAACGGCCGACCTAGAGATGACCACCGTCAATCCCTACACGGCTCACGCTGACCTGCTCACGCCGTAATGGACCATGGCACACATTTCACAAATTCAACGATAAGTTATGCATGCTAAAACATCATACATAATGTGAGAGAAGAGTCACTACGTTGATCCTTCCGGGCGTGTCCTAGTGCCGGTCTCTCCCGAGGAAGGCAAATGTCGAATCCTATATTCATAATTAGGGACGAAGGGTTATATTCTATTCCAAGACTTATTTAACTTGAAGCACTTAATTTTGGTTATCATAATTGACCCTTAAGAGGCCACAAATGCCTCTAATAAAAGCCCTAAAAGGTTAGGAAACAATAGGCTAAAGATCTCCTTTCGATAACTCAAGGTGCTGGAACACACGGCCCGCCCTTCCTTGGGCTGCGGCCTAAATATGGACAGAAGGTCATGGGCCACGGCCCAAATCAGGCCAGAAAGGTTTGGGCCTCGGCCCAGAAATTTCCTGACTCTGGGCTGAACTTCGAAAAACCATAACTAATTCTAGAAAAATCGAAACGGAGTGATTCCAAAGCCAAATGAAAGGTATATAAGTCCTCTTTCAAGGAAAAATACAGCCCTTCACTGGGAATCACTACACAATTACAGAATCACCAAAAACTAACCACTACTCCAAAACAGAGTTCTGTTTCAATCCCAAACTTTGGACAACCATAACTCATAGAATACTAAACGAATGACATAAAATATATGTCCATTTTGAAGTTTGGGATGTGAAATTTAAGACTGGAAAGTTTCAGAATTTTCCAATATCATTTGGTCATTCAAAAAGCTCGCCCAAACAGACTGCGAAAAACAGAGCTCAAACAAGACTACTTTCCAACTTTTCCCAAGTGATTCAAATGAACCCAAAATCAATAACCAAGCTCATTCCCACACAAAATCACACAAGGAATCCAATGGGAATGTCAAAATCACCAAAATCCTATTCCATTATCATGCTTTGGTTTTGGGTAACATTAAACACTAAAATCTCAAATTCTCCAAACTTAACAATTTCCAACCCAAACAATTCTATCTATCCAAAATGCATTCCAAACATACAAATTCCATACCAAACAAATACCAAACTCTCAATGGCCCTCATTTTCGAAAATGGCCCCAAAATTCCAGAAAATTCAAAGTATTTCAAATGGTATGAAACTTAGATAGAAAGATAGGTCTCACTCACCTTATCAACTTCTCCAAAGAGAGTTCTTGATTCACCACTTCTCAAATTTTCGTGTAGCCACAAACCACAACCAATGGACAAGCTACAACCATAGAAATGTTGCTCTTAACTCAAGGATCAACTTTAATGAAGGGAGTTTGAGCAATAGAGGTCATTTACTTACTCAAAGATCAAGCTTTCTTCTTTCCCTTGCCTTCAACAATGGTGGACGAGAGAGAGAGAGAGCAAGAAGGAGAGAGAGAAGAGAGAAATGAGAGTGATGATGAGGAAGCACAGAATTTTCTGCCCCCTTTAGCCCCTTCATGCGCATAAGAGAGAGAGAGGGAGAGAAAACAATAAAATATAGATATTTGACTTTCCCAACAACTCCCATCATCATATAAGCTTGCCAAGTGTCTCAAATCTATTGGCTCTCATAAAGTAAGTAACCAAATTAGTTACTCTAATCCCTCCATTAGCCATTTTAATCACACATCTCATTTTTCATTAGTTAGTAATTAATTTCTCCCTTAATTACCAACTCATGGCCAATAATTCCATTCTTCCAATTTTTCAATAATTATGACATATTAATTAATATTTCCATAAAACACATAATAATTCCAATTAAATTCATAATTATCCACAATAATCATGATTATCCCTTAATCAAAAATTGGGATATTACATATGCTATGTTAATGACTGTCTGTAAATAAATACTTATTATCAGTATAACTGTACTTTTCTGTTTGCCTATGAAACTTGTTCATTATTGCCCTACGCATATCAAAATGGAAACGGGTGTTGACGAATGGCATCCTCGAAATATGGGAAATATCGGTTATCATTTGCTATTTTTGGATGATATTGACGGAATTCATGATCGCATGGCTTGATAATTTTCGTTGCAAAATTAAGATAGGCCTCTAAAACTGTGTGTAAAAGTCTACTTACAGTTTTGCTCGAATGTTGAAATATTTCTTGTACTAGCAATAACACTGACAGCATCAGCTATTTGCTTTGCAATCGGAACTTTCTTCTTTATGCTCTTACTAGACCTTTCACCTCTCTTCCTTTTCTGTTGGCTTCCAGATGCATTGGGACCAGTGTCTGATGGTGTTGATGTTGTTAATCCAACACTTGCCATTTCATCTATAACCCCTGTACTAAATGCAAGGTCAACACTAAAATGCGCATCCTTGTTGTCCCTTAGAGCCTTCATCCATTGTGGGTTTGTACACATTGTCCTCATCTTCCTCATATGTCTCAGGTTGTATGAAAGAGGGTGAGAAAATGTGCTCTCCGGTCGCCATGATATCTTTGAATATTATTCTTAACTCCCTTTTAAGCTTTAGGCATGAATACCTAAACTTCTTATATCCGGAATTCTCCTGCATGCATACAAGTAAAATAAATCAAAATGAACATTTAAATGAATTACATACCCACTATCAAGCAGGCTCGCAAAAAAAAGCAAAATAATGAAACTTGTAAGTTACAGTGAAAATTTTTTACCCGTATTTTCTGCTGCCACCAGTTGGGGGTTTGAACGACATTGTTCATAACAAGGTCTCAGCCCATACTGATATCATTGATTAAGGAATCCTAAATCTTTCAATCTTTCTTTAAGATATATAATCTATTCTTTAGTTGCTTCTTCCTGTATTATTTCACAGTCTTTGTATTGAATGTGGCAATAATATTCGTCCATCCCATTTTTGTAAATGTTTGCCCAGTGTGTTCTTTTTTATATATTTGTTCTATGCATGCGTTGATAAATATCTCTATTGACTCTAAATCCTATACAGTTTTTGTGTCCATATTTCTAAACCAAAAATGTCACGTATAACACACACACCGGACATAACAAAAATCAGGAATACATATGGATACAGTGGAAATCAGACTTAAAAATCATTCAATTATTATATATACATACATATATATATATATAGAGAGAGAGAGAGAGAGAAACACACAGCGATAGAACATAACTACCTGAAATGATCAATTTCAGCAGCTTGTGACAACAACTCCAGCAATAAACAGGCCGAGTCAGTACAACTACGTGCCAAAAACCTTGCAAACCCACCTGTTCTGTTCAAATGAGCAATGGCATTAACTCTCTGACATCCATGGCCAGAGCAGGCAAGCTAATCCGCATCACTATTATTTTTTATATTTTTTCTTCTTGGTCAGATTCGTCACACCAAAACTTCAAAGAAATGACCAAGTTGTTCAAATAATGTACAAAACTTTAAACCATTCTCGTGTACACCCTCTGTCTCTTCTCTCTTACAAAAACTTAAAATACTTTACAGGTAGTTCAATTTTTTGCATAAAAAAAAAAATTATAGTACTATGTGAAAGTCAAAGAGAGAGGTATCACTATCAGCAAGGTCTAGTTTTATCCCAAAAATGATGACGTATACGATAACATAGACGTTGGAGTGATATTCTAAAAAAAAAATTTGTTGAAAATCAAATTTTCCTAATAAATCATATAATTTAATAAAAATTAGTAATATAATATATGTATTATAATGATTTTAATTTAATAATATTAGGAATCTAGGGTTGGGAAAAAATTGAGCAATCGGTATGTTTTCTAGGACAGCAGCTCTGCTAAGTGAGTTAAACACTCTGCATTTAGATTTGAATCTACTTCAGCAAAGATGGTACTGAAATAGTGAAATGCGCGTAATATTAATTGCAAAGCTTCACTAGTCAGCAAGTTTTTTTTCCAGAATATCATTCCAGCGTCCATGTCATTATATACGTCATCACTTTCAGGGTCAAAAAGTCAAACTAACGGTCAAAAGATAGTTTTGCACCTATTTTATAACCACATAGTCACTATTGCACCTAAAAAAATATTTAGTGTTAGGTGCACTTTAAGAAAAATCACATATGTATTTTTACACCTTAACCCTTCATCAAGTGATTTATATTTGGGAGAATCGCTGATTAATACCTTTTTGGCAAATTAATTGCTGAATGCTACAATTGTACATAACGGAAGATGTTTTGCATATAATAGAAGATTGCTTGCACATTTATACGGAAGACTTTTGCATACACGGAAGATGATTTACACAAAACGGAAGATCGCTTGCACACACAGAAGATCCCTTACACACTTGGTAGCAATCAGCAATTAATTTACTTCCAAAGTATTTTTCAGCAATTCTCCCTTTATATTTAAAACCATCAATTCCTTTCAGTTTCGGTTCCTATTATATTAATGCTTTTCTTACCACCTTACCAAAATTAAATAGATAAGGTTAAATCATTAACTTTGTTCGAAAATAGAATAAATTCTCTATTTTATCTCTATTTAAATAAGAAAAAATTCAAATTTGTTCTCATAGTTAATAACTTTAAATTGGGATAATATTAGAAAAACTATATTAATAACTATCAAGTTGCTTGCAATAAAAATTATCCATCCCTTTTAAAAGATAGTGCGTTATAACAAGGACATAAGGGAATATGTGGGAGATGTAAGTTTCTAAATTACTTAGCTGTTTTATTTTCATAGTATTTTTATTTTTATTTTTAAAAAGTTAGGTTGAATATCATTTTATGGTCTATATATTTGGAAGATGAAAGAATTTGCTAATTAGATAATCAAAGTGGTGCATATTACTAAAGATTAGTTTGCGACTTTCACGAATCCTTCCTTTAGAAAGCCTAAAGGATAGGTTGATGGAGATAAAAGGAGGACATAGTATATTCCAAGTAGTTATCCTCTCTCGTACGGAGTAGTTTTTTTTAATGAGAAATAATGAAATTGCTAATAAATTGTGACAATTCCTCTTATATTAGAGACAAAATTTGTGTTTTCGATCATTAGTGCCTTAATAGGGTTTTTTTTTTGGCCAAATTTTTAGGGGTAATTTATATATTTACCTTTTAAAAAATAAATATGAGCACATTTTTTAGTAGAAATTTGAATATTAGTTTGCCACCTTATGAGAAATTAACACATTCTATCATGCCCATTGCTTTCATCTTGAAAAAAGGAGTATTACATTATTGTGTCCAAATTCCTGCAAATTATTTTTGGAGGGGTTTCTGTAGTCATATACTCGTCAACCTCTTAGAAATTATTACCTCCGGTCTTAAACGTAAAGCCTAATTGACTTTTTTTTCGTAGAGATTAAAAAAATTAATTTAAAGTATTTATATTTATTATTTTTTCTCTAAATTAATTTGTATGACTTATAAACTGATATATAATTTAATCATATACAATATATGATATGATTAAATAACTTATTTAGCTTCCTTAATTTCTTCCAAAAAGTCAATTAAGTCTTATATTTAAGACCGGAGGTATATATTTAATATGATTCCTTGGATTCCATTTCGTTTTATTATATCATCATAAATTTTGGAAGTCAATAATGAATACTTAATTAATCGGAAAAAATGTTGTTAATTATACCTTGCAGATATACTTTTTTTTATATACTTATACAATTTGTAGATTAACCATAGTTTCAAGAAGCAATTTTCTGCAAGTAGACACAAAACTTCTCACACATACTTACATCGTAAATCATAAAAGCACTTCTAAAAAATTAAAATAAATAGGTACTCCCTCCGATCCTAAATATAGGACATAGTTTGTAGTGCAAATTACACTACAAACTATATCCTATATTTAGGACCGGAGATAGTACTATGGATGTTTTCAGAAAGTAATAGATTAATTTTACAAAATCTAATGTTATTCAATATGTCCTCAGGAAGGGGATATTTTCCTATTACATACATACATATACATATATATATATATATATATATGCATTTAAAACTCTGGACTTCAAAGCTTTACCGCGTATCTGGCAAAAAAATTTTGAAGTTTATCGCGTAAAGACGTCTATAAATTATATAGAGTATATGCTGAGATCAATTTTGACTGTTCAATGATGTTCATATTATGAACTTCCATAGTGGACGGTTCTTTTTTTATTATTATTAGAAGGAAAAGAAAACAAAATTTTTCTCATAGATTATTCAAACTAGGACAATTCTATTGAATATCTGAATTAATGTTGAACATTCATTTATTGATTTTTTTTCATGTTTAGTCAGAAATAAAACATAGATTGAGAAAAGTCGCACAGAAAAGTATAACAGTATTTACCATACGAGATTAAACAAAACAAAAAAAAAAAAGAGCAAGAGAGAGTTTGATTCCTTATTTTAAGTGATAAATATACAAGAGAAGTTTTATCTTTCGAAGTGCAAAAAATACTTTTTTATATGACTATCTGGTTAGATTAGATTTAAGTATTGTGAGTTCTAATTGTGAGTAGCTCTTTCAAAAGTATTTTATACTTTCACACCAATTCGAATTCAAGATATTATGTTTAAATGGTCAGAATTTCTCTCAACAGAACCAATGTCTTCTGGTGTAAAAATATTTTTAACTACGGAAAATACTCTAAAATTCTCATAAATTCTTAATATATAGAATTATTTAACTAATTTGAGTAGATTAATGGAGTTATTTTTGTTTGGTGGACTATATATGCCATGTAAGGGATAAAGGGAGCATACTGCATACTTCTTTGATGTTATTTGCATGAAACGAAGCGTTTAGTCTCTTTAAAAAGTCATTGTATAAGTCAAAGGCATGAGGTCAATGACATATAAATTAAAATTTTTCAAACTTTTACTTTACTTTTATACTATTTTATTTTCAAAGTATATGAACTTGCGCAGCCAGGCGTGTGGAAAAACCGAAAACGGCTTAGCTTGCCCCAGATAAGCATCAGTTATATACTTATATATTGACCTGATTTTATATATGACAAAAAAGAAAAGGAAAAGGAAAAAAAAATCTGAATCTATATATATGCTATATATATTTATATTGACTCAATTTTCAAGTCTTTAAATGAACAGAACCAAAGTCAAATATCTAGTGCTTGATTTACAAATGTTGCAACTTTTTTTAATATATATTAGGGGTTGTATTGTTACACATATGGGTTTTGTTATTTAATTGGATACGTGGGTTCAAAATTCAGCTAACATGTTCCCACGCACATGGTCATTGACGTTCAAACTTACTTGGGGGCATTACATTAGTTGGTGGAAACTTAACCTGTTCAGTTTTGGATTTCAATATATTTAGAGAGGTATGTGTGTAATTTTTTTAATTAGATCTTAAACACTAGTGGAAAAATCATTTTTAATACCGGTTAAAAATGATATTTTAGATCTGTTTTGGATCTAGTCTTGATATAACCGGTCTTAAAAGTCTGCTATTTTTTAGACTGGTCGCTCGAAGACCAGGTCTAAAAAGTCCAGACTTTTTAGACCGGTTGTTTAAAAACTGATCTAAAAACTTTTTTTTCAAAACTTTTAAGACCGGTTATTAAAATAACCGGTCTTAAAAGTGATATTTTTTAAAAAAAATAAATAAATAGGACCTTTTTTTGTAGTCAAATGTACAGATGAGTAGAAGGGATTACAGTGAAAAATTGATTGCGAATACTTCCAAGCAAATTACCACCATCAGATTTCACAAAAACGCCTTCCCTATGAATCTCGCTGCTAAAATTTCTGAAAATCTGAATTCCTGTATCGTTCACTAAGAACATCAAACAACGTAGAAAGATAATGAACATCTCTTATAACAAAATTCAGACAAACCCATAAGTTTAACTTTGTATTCATATTCGGTTTCTTAGTTGAAACTATGAAACTATTTTGGCACAACCATAAGGAAGAAAAAAACTAGAGATGAAATTAAAAAAAGCAAATAGAGCAATTTAGCAGATAGGATCCCCCAGAGACTGACCACACACTCAACTCGGTATATATCAGTATGTATACCATTTACACCTACAATAAAACTCTATAAAAAATAAAAAAATCCAAATAGGATCTCTCTTCTCTTCGTGATCCTTGTTCCTCTAGTAAAGAAAGCATAAGAAAGCAGATGAGGAACTGTTTTAAGCGAGGCGCTTCGCTCTGCACCTTTTTCTTCCTTTTTCATCTATCGCCACCTTGTAGTAGATACTCAATAATTAGTTTACAAATTAATTAAGCGTTTAAAAGGAAAATTTATTCAAACCTCATAACATTAGTTGCATCTTCTTCACGCATCTCTGGGTTAAAGCAAAGGAGCAAACAGCTCATGGCAACAAAGAAATGAGGCTGCCAAGGTAGGTTGCGATGAAGGATGGATATCATGGGGAAACAGAAAAGTCGCGACGAAGGAGATCAGAGCAAGCGAGGTTGTGGCGGGAACAAACTCATTTAGTGCAAGGGTGAGAACACCACAGCAACAAATATGAGAATGAGATCGAGCGAAGATGACCAAGCTCACAGAGTAATCGTATCAAGAAGAGATGTTTCATATTTAGAGAGCGAAATTTAGGTGCGACAAAGAGGAGATTCAAAAATTTAGGGTCGATTTTTTAGACCAGGTATATATAAAACCGGTCTTAAAAGGGTGGAAAAAAAATAATTTTTAAATTTTTCATATTTAAGACTGATTTTTATTAAAACCGGTCTTAAATGTTTGATATTTAAAACCTGTTATTATTAATAACCGGTCTTAAAAATTTAAAATTTTAATTTTTTAAATATTTTGATATTTTTAGACCGGTGTTATTTATAACCGGTTTAAATAATTTTTTTAAGACCTGTTTTTTTGAGAACCGGTCTTAAAAGTTCTATATAATTATAAAACTGCCACTGGTCAAATTTTTTAAACCTTATCCGCTATAACCGATCTAAATATGATGGTCTAAAAAGGAAATTTTGTACTAGTGAAACATGGTTTTTGGTCTCCTTTGTAATTTCCCGGTCTTAAATTTTTTTTAAAAGTTAAGATATAAATTTGTTCTGAAAGTTTTCATTGAAGAATAATGTTATTTTGAAAGTTTATTTTAGGTTCAATATTGCTCCAGAAGTATTAAAGTGAAGTAGTGTTGCCCCTTATTATTAAAAAGTTAACAATCAACGTCAATTTTTTAGTTGTCAACATCAATTTCTTAATGATCAATATTAGTTTTTTAACAGTATAAGGCAAAATAACTACGTTTTGAAACTTTTGGAGTAATATTGCTCTTCAATGAAAACTTTCCGAACAAATTCGCACATTACACTTTTTTATATTTTACTTTTTTTTCTTTGATTATTTATGTGCATTTCCTCGGTATCAAATATCGCTGAGGTCACTGTACATGGCCAAAAATAAAAAATAAAAAGCGTGACACATATCTCTAATTTTATGAATTTTTTGTGGCAATGATATATTTTAATTTGTTTCCTCAATGTTATGGGGTGGGTTTCTTTCTCTGTCTTTTGTTAAACAGATTTCAAGTCTTTTGTTTTTTTTTTTTTGGATAAAAAGCCAAACGACATTAATAACAAAGGTTCAAGTACATCATAAAGGCAATATTAACGGCGACCAAATAAAAAATTAGTAAATACATGTGAAGAATGATTAACTACTGCTATATCTAACCTAGTGAATATTGAAAGAAAAGTCACGATATCCTCTAAGACAATATTTCATGTTCTTTTCATGTGACTAGTCATATGAACAAATTGCTTGATTGACACCAAAAACTGTAGTGATGTGCTCCCTGGAGAGAATAAAGAGGATTTGATAATTAAAAAAAAAAGTAGAATGAAGCCACTTATAATTAAACAAGTGATCTCCTTTTATCTTCGAACCCACTAAAAGTATTATAAAACTTGACCATCAATACATGCTCATGAATGACAGTGTATCACATCCTCTACCTTTAACCCTATGCAAAATAATGGACCAACCAGCATTATTCAAAACAAGATGCTGAGGCTGCACAGAATTGATAGGAGCCACAAATGAATTAACCTCATTATGAGAGAAGGCTAGATTTGAGAAGAATAAAATACTCTTGATCTCTTGTACAACAGCCAAAGGGTTTGATAGATTCTTCTCATGTAAGGCAATGTTTCTCTTCCTCCATATAACATTAATGAGAATTATAATACCCTTCACAGGAGTCAAATGACCATCTTGATACAAATTAAAAGAGATTTCCAGTTTCTTCTTAATAACACACGAATCTCGATCAAGTCTTTGGGCATACGAGATATATTAGACATATATACTATAAAGTTCTCATAAGATTTTCTTGTATATAGATCAAGAAAAACCAACATGTAAAATTAAATTGGCCCACCTTCTCCACTTCTCTCACCATCCACTTTCTTCTATTTTTATATTCTCATTATTAGATTAATTCTAAATAGTTGAGATTTAATATGCTATAAAAAATAAACATATATATATAAAGAGTATTTTAATACAATTATAAAGATATGAAGTATTTATATCAAATTTAATTTTTTACATACATTTTTTGTTATTTGATATTATAATAATATTTTTATGGTTTATTAAATCTTGACTGTTAAGAGTTAATCTAAAGATGAAAATAAAGAAGTGGAAGGAAATGAACGATAAGGAAGTGGAGAGGTTCATATTTGGGGCCGCTTACATATAGATTTTAAGTCTAGGAGTTAATTAGAGGTTTTTTTTAATCTTAAATGTAAGATCTTAGCCACCTCCATTGTCTCCTAAATTTATACTTCCTCCGGTCTTTAATATAAGATATAATTACTTAATTTGATTAGATTAAAAAAATTAGTTAAGTTTGTTAATATGACATGTATTTTGTAAAACACCCTAATAATTTTTTTAAATTTCCTCCCCCCTCTTCTCCTTAATTATTGCTGAGGGAGCATCAATGGAGATAAATAAGGAAAAAATTGACAAATAAAAAAAACTATATCTTATATTTATGACTAACATCAACTCTCCAAATACGTCTTATGTCACGCCCTTATCTCAATTTCAACATTTCTCAGAGTATTTACGGAAAACGATATGCGGTTTGGTAGGCAACATAGGAATAGCATAACTATACTGATAATATGTAAATGATTACATAAATTCCCCATAGGGGTTCGTACCTAATAAATTCAAATAATGTAGCCGCACAAGGCTACTAGAGTATCTAAACCCATCCCAATAAAACGGAGACATCTTCTTGTCTTCATTTCACCACTGCATTCCTCCCGTGTAGTTCTCTTCTATGCTTTCAGTACACCTCTTGTTTTCACTTGCCTAATTTGGTGGTAGGGGAGGGTGAGATTCGAGAGAATCTCAGTAGAAAACATATACCATAATGCATGTATGATAAATACTATGTGTATAACATGTTAGCTTTTTCTAGATGCATGTCCCATAATGACATTTCTACATATTCAATGTTTCATGTAACAAAACTATGGCCACAGCGAAAGCAGAAACAAAGCTTCATTTATTCAAGTATGCTCTACACAATCAAGTAAAGCAATACATACATCACTACACAAGCAAAGATATCAAATACATGCAAGTAAGTTAAGTCCCCTACCTCTAATCTCTCTCCTCGATTTGCGTACCAACAGCTCATGACTCCATATTCGATCCTACAATGTCAAATGTACTATTTAGACACTTCCATAGTGTTTCTAGGGGTTATATGAGTCTATCTTGAAAAATTACTAAAATACCCCTGGGGACCCGCCCGGACCCGCTGTACCCGGTCCGGTTGTACTTTTCCTGAAATTTTGACATGGGCTATTCTTACATATTTTCACCCAAGGAATCCATTTCCGGACTTGGAATTATCACATTCAATGTCAGATTACGAAATTGCCCTTGACAGCCCTACTTTTAAGGTTTTAGGGGCGTTTCCGTAATTACGCTTTCTCGGCCTTTTCCGAAAAAGTGCCCAACTGTAACCCTAGCTAATTTTTTCTCCTGAACTCAATGGAACCATCAAATCATTGAAAATCCAACTCTAAGATCCATTTACAACCTTGGCCGAATTATATGGGTTTTCTGGGGAAAATCGGAGTTTTGCGATTTCGGCTCCGTAAACGCGTTCCTTTCTACTCCTAACCACTTTATTAACTATTCCATTAGGTTACAACTACCATTTAGTACCAATTTGGGCAGCATAACAGCCCCACACACCCATTTTCCATTTTTGCAACCAATGACAATCCAGCAAAATTTCACCGATTAAATTGTCCACAGCAGCTAGAATAGTCAATACATTAGAGTTTAGAAGTTACCTCAAGCTTCCTTTGGCTTTTCTCAAAGTGGCTGAACCTTAGACCTTATTCACAATGGAAATTGAGCTTCTCAACCTTTAAGAACACAAAAGAATAACTTAGGAGCGGAGTTATACGCGTTAGGAACCGATTTACCGAAGAAATCACTTACCCTTACAAGCTTTTTCCTCTCCTTTTCTCTCTAAAAATCTCAACTCTTCTCTCTCTCTCTAAAACTGAACTTCACGTCAGTTTTGAAGGAAGGAAGGAGATGATGACCTTTTATTTTAATATCTAATATCATATTTCATTTATTTGATAATTTCCCAATTTTTGGATTTTTACAAAATTCTGGCAGATTTCTGCCCAAACTTTGAAAAATCATAACTAATTCTAAAAAAATCTAATTGGAGTGATTCCAAAGCTTATAGAACCCTTATTGAGTCTAGTTTCAAGGAAAAATATAAATTTTTGCTTAATGGAATCACAAAATTTTCAGAATTTCAATCTTTGCATACTGTTCCAGAAATTTCACAGTTTTTCTGTGCTGACTTCAAAAATTTATATATTTTTTTATATACTCTAATTGAGTCATATGACATATCAAATTAAAGCTTAGGATGTTTACTTTCATTCCGTAAAATTTCATAATTTTTTATCATCATTTGTTCATTCAAAATCACATGATAAGCTCACTACCTCATAGACGATTTCACCAAAAACATAATTATATTTTCCAAAATTCACTATTTTACTTTCTTAATACCCCAAAGATATAGAATCATTAGGGGATAAATTTGGACTTCTACTAAATTGGGGCTTAGTAGTCCACCTAATTTAGGTTTATTCCCAAGCCTCAAATCCCAAATTTCGGGATATTACATCTTATATTAGGAACATGAGGGAGTAATTTTTTTTTAACAAACACAAATTATCCCTATTAATTGCACATTAAAAAAGTTTTCATCATGGATATTTTTGATGCAAATGATTAAATATCACATTTTACATAAATCAACACATATTTGTTGTATGAATAACTAACTAAATTAATTTTTTTTAAGGGTTAATATAATTATTGGTCCATACATATTTATTAAATTTTAGTTTTAGTTTCTATAATCTTATAAGAATTTATTCTTAGTTTAAATATCATGATTAAAATTAAAATTTATTAAAAATATCAGGATCAATTGTTAAATTGAGAGTCTCATATCAAATCCTTATAAAATAATAGGCACCAAAACCAATAATTTAAAACTATAAAAATTAAAATAAAAAAATTTAGTAGAAATTGTATTTCATTAACTCAAAACAAAAACAAGATAAAACAACAACAGAGACCACAAGAACCTGACCCTAGCAACTAGGAACACGTCCTCTGCTCCTCGGTGTAATGTTGTTGAGGCTTCCTTGTACATTTGTGAGTGGCAAATTTAACTTTCTCGTCAATGTCACATCAAATATTTTGTGTGACACGTTGCATGGAAGCCAGTTGTTAAAAACTAGAAATGGAATAAGAGGACAACTTGTTTTTTATGTTGAGCTGCTTAAAAGAAGCAAAAACAAGAAAACAACGCAAGTTCCACTTGCATGTGGGAGTAGATTCATTTATTCATTCCACGGCAAAAAAAAAAAAAAAAAAAGATTCATTTATTCATTCCAAGAGGCTACAGGTTGGAAGCCACTTTCCGTGTTTTATTCCATCCTTACCCTTACTCCTCTCTTTTTCGTCGTTTTCACTATTTTATATTCACATTCCCCCCCAAAACGACAACTCCTTCTGCTGCGTTTGATTCCCTGGTCCTCTTTAATTGACACCGCCCTCGCCCACCTGCCAGCTGTATCATTCATCGTCAATCCCAAGTTTCAAAATATTTATAACCAGACGATCACCGGATAATTCAGGGAATCTGTGCTTACCGCTGATATAAAAAATCTAAAAGAGGATTTAGATTTTGAAATATTTTAAATTTCAAATACCAAACTAAATAAACATTTAATGTTTGAAATTTATTGTAAAAAAAAAAAATTTAACCAAATCAACTAATAAGAATGACCTTATTAATTATATAGACAATACATAGAGACCAATCACAAGCACAAAGTAGCTAGCACTATTATTAAAGATATATATATTGATGATTTGTACTTTGAAGGGAGAAAGACGCATAAAAAAAATTACCGAAACTTAAGAATTTTAAAATAGTCTCTCAAAAATGATAATTTCTGTAAACTCTTTTGATAAATTAAAATTATTACTTATTAAATTGTTGTTGTCATTGATACTCAATAAAATATTTAGGGTTAAGGTGTAATTTTATCAATAAATTTTTTTCTGAGGAGCATTTGACATAAATAATTTTAAAAGAGGTAAAAATACCAATAAATAATTTAAAAGGATGTAAATTCAGCAAAACCGTTAAATTTGACTAAATGGTTGTTAAATTATAAGAGAAAAAAACTCTAACGATATTCGCTAAAATTTAATGGTTTTGATAAATTTGCATCATTTTAAATTGTTTATTGATATTTTTGCCCTTTCCAAACTTATTTGTATTAGACACCCATTAGAAAAAATTGTTGGTAAAATTACACCTTAATCCAAATATTTATAAAATTAGTTGCCATTATCATTTGATAAGTTAAAGTTGTTACTTGTTAAATTGTTGTTGTCAATCAAATACAAAATCTAGATAATTTTACTATAAAATTCAGTGATTAAGGCCATTTTAAAGTTTTAAATTGAGATTTGTAAGTTTGAGATATTTTTGGAGTCTTTATACCTGTTTTTTTTGTGTGAGTCTTCCTACCTAATTTTAATGTTAACATATTGTAAAAGAACTGCATTTTAAGATTTCCAGATACAAATTCTGTATCATCGAACCATTCAAAATAAGATTAAAATTCAAAATCTGTTAACATGAACATCTTCTTTTACCTGACAATTCCGTATCATTCGGAGTTCATAAACTAATTTAAATCTAAATATTATCACGTTTAATAAATAAGGATAACTCTTTGAACATAGTTTTTCCTCTTAATCTACAAGATTTAAATCAGTTACAGAGTTTAAGAGCATTTCATTGCAACTCAACAATCTTGGTTAACATCTAATAATTGGAATACCTTCAACTTAAAAATCTTCAGTTATAATTTTATACCCTAATTGTACCCGCCCCATCATAATTAGAAGTACTCTCTGATTCAGGCTTTGAGTAATTCATGATAGCTGAGTATTTTAAGATTATTTTCAACGTTATTATGTAATAAGTGAATTATTTGCACTTTTAACTACCTAAGTTATAATATCATACATAGCCAAAAGAATTATTTAGAAACATTTCCATAATGTCACCAGCAGAAATAAATAGAACAAAACTCGAACAGCCTTCTCATATCAAACGATTATAATATACAACTAAAGAGTTCAATATTATTAGTTGTGTCTTATATTACGTAAATACACTTAAGATTAAAAAAATATTAAATTATGAGGTCGTCTTCACCGATTTAAATTAGAGTATTTATGAAGATAAAAATGTGCAATTGAAAAGGTCCAGCACAGAAGTCAAATAACAATTCCTGATATACAACTCAACACAGCAATACAGACAGCAAAACATGATTAGGCAGAGAATCTATTCTCACTTTTGTCTACAAAACTCACTAGACAAGTGCTCATGAAAATGCAAGATTACCCTCAGGAGAGAGAATGCTACAACATATGGAAAAAGGCCAGCAAGATCCAAATGAGAAATCTAACCTTCAATGTAATTCTTAAGTTCTTGAAACAAGGATTTTCGATAGAATTACACGGAAAAAAGATAATACTTGGTTGGAGAAAAGGCGCACATGTTATATTTCTACCGAAGAACCTCATAACAAAAGCTTTAAGATTTGTTTTCTTAACCTTAGCTTTGTTTGAAGCAAATTAGGATGAAGATACAGAAACAACACTAAAGGTTATAATTTACAAACCAGCCTGATTGATCACCTCCCATCTGCTGAAGTGAAAGACTCGGCAAAACCATACGGGCATGTCGGTATGCTTGTCTGCGTGTTGTCCAAGCTCGGAAGGAGTGAAGAAGAAGACGAGTCCACTGAGCCTCCTCCTCCTCCTCCGCCCTCATAAGCCTGCCATTTCTTAAGGGCTTGAGGCAAAGACATGTCAAGGTCAATCCCATATATATCTTCAGAACTCTGGTCAGATGGCTTCCAGAGTTCTGCCAAAGAGGAAAGGACATTCACGGCGTGACCCATGTCTGGCCTTTGATACGGCTCTCGTGCACAGCAGTGGCCTGCTAGCTCTGCCACCGTGTGAATGCTGGCAAGAGTTTCCTCGTTGCGATCGATCATTGGATCAATGGCCTTGCTAAATGATTCTTCGTTTATGTACATTCTGCGGAACCATGTTACAAGGTGCATGCTGTCCTCGGGTTGGGTTTCGTCAAGCGCTTTCCTTCCAGTTATGATTTCCATCAGTATCACCCCAAAACTGTATAAATCTACTTTAGTTGTCACACGGCCAGTAACTGCAATCCATAAACACAAATTCACATTTAATTAAGATGAACTGAAGCCGGAAGATTGATATAAACCAAAAAAAAAAAATACAACTGATATCAGTCGCTGTGAGTGGGGAAAAATAAGGTTTGCGCCAAGGACTTGCTCTATTCAAACCATGAGTCTATAATTGTTTGGGTCCAGTTGGTAATGTAGAAGCAATAGTGCCATGTTAACTAATAATTCAACTCAAAATCCTAAATTATCATGTGAACGCCAATGAATAGGTCTATTATCATCTTCTATTAACCTCTCAATAAGTTAATTGGCCTAAGCTTGAATTGGCACAGATTAGTTGCACAAGTAAATATCTATATAGACAAATGTATAGTTTTCTTTCTAAGACGTCATGAATGTTAAAATAATTTTGGAAAATTCCGGATGCAACCATTTCCCACGAGGATTAATGACATACAGACTGTAAATCTAAAAGATACCTGCGTATTCTGGTGCCAAGTATCCGAACGTTCCGGCAATTCGTGTTTCTATTGAGGCTTTTCCTTCTGGAGCAAGACGGACAAGACCAAAATCTGCAACCTTTGCTCTCATATCATCTCCAAGAAGAATGTTTGAGGGCTTTAAGTCTCTATGTATAAAGCTTTGATGGGCTAAGCCATGAAGGTACTCAACACCCCTAGCGACATCTAAGGCAATGGTCAACCTCCTATTCCAGTCCAAGGGTTTTAATCCTTCCTCGGGCCAGTTAAACAGATGCCTACTTAGTGTACCCTGAGGCATGTATTCATACACCAAAAGCTTTTCATTCCCATCCAAGCAGTAGCCAAGAAGTGCAACAAGATGCCGGTGGCGAACTTTTGTCAAAACAGCAATTTCTGATGTAAATTCCGATGCACCCTTTCCGGTTATTGCTCCAGACTCCATTCTTTTCACTGCGATTTTGGTGCCATCATGAAGTTCACCTTTATATACCGTTCCAAAACCACCTTGTCCCAATATATTCTTTTCACTGAAATTGTCAGTCACGTTCCGAAGGACTTGTATGGAAATGACCATGTTTCCAGCTTCAACCATTTGGATGTCTCCTCCTGCCTCACTGCCAGGTACGGTTTGAGTTTCACTAGCCGTGCCAACACTGACACTTGAGCCTGCAACTGTTATTTTCAAACTCTCGTTATCTGATCCAGAATGACGAGGGTGAATTACCAGAGCATTAGGGCTCTGTACCCTGCTTAACTTCTTTTGCTTCATTCTATACAAGCAGAAAACTATGACACCAATAATCGAAACCAAAAATACACCGCCGACTACAGCAATTACAATTACTGCAACATGAGAAGATGTTTTGCCACCATTTGCAGAAATCCCGCCATTTTCTCCTGTTGTACCTTGACCTGCCGGGTTCAGAGATGCTGAACCTGGAGGAGTTGAACTGCTTCTATCCTTGCCTATGTCCTTGTTACCCATAGTGTTAAAGATTACATTACTCCTAAAAGATGGGACCTTTCCATAAAGATGATTATTTGTGAGATTCAGTTCAGTGAGCAAAGGAAGTGTAGTTAGCTCTCCTGGAATCGTGCCGGTGAGATCATTATCAGCAAGCATGATTCTTTGCAGCGATTTGATTGAGGCAAACTCTGGGGATATGGTACCAGACAGACCCATCCTCTGAAAATTAACAACAGTAATGTTCCCATTACTACAGGTAATCCCAAGCCAATCGTTACATGGATCATTGCCCTTCCATTCCTTAGCAAATCTTTGAGGATATCCCATAAGTTTAACAATGGAAAGCAGAATATTCACCCGAGGATCACAATCCCCAGGACTTGGCAAGCAAAAGTCATTAGAATCCTTATTCATATCCACTTCAACTCCTCGACTGAACACTGGCACAGGCCCTTGAAGTAAATTATTAGTCAAATTAACAACTATCAACGATTTAAGACTCATCAGTGTCAAAGGAACAGGACCAGTAAAAGAATTATCCCTTAAACTCAGGGTCTCCAAACTTTTCAAGCCCGAAAAATCCGGTAACGGACCCGTAAAAGCATTTGAATGCAGCCAAACCTCCTTCAAGGAAGTCATATTCTGCATAAAATCTATGGTTCCGTTAAGTTTACCTGCCTGCCCATTAACCCACAAAGTCTCGATCGGCAAACCAGAAAAGCTCGGCGGAAACCCACCCTCGAGGTTATTGAAGGACAAATGCAAAAGGACCAAACCAGGAAACACATTTCCATTAAGAAAATCTGGTATCTTGCCAGTGATATTAGCCGAGTTGGCCGAGAAGTTCTGAAGAGACGAAGCGTCTCGAAGACTTTCAGGTATCTCCCATTCATGAAATGGGTTGTTGTCGATCTCCACGGATTGAAGTTGAGACATGCCAGTAAAAATATCGCTAGGGATCGAACTAAATTGGTTGTTACTAAGAATAAGCACTTGCAAAGAACCCAAACCCTTTAAGCTAGGAAAAGGACCCGAAATGTTATTATACTGAAGCTCCAAGCGCTGTAGCTCGGTGAGATTTCCAAGACTCGGAGGAAGCGTACCTTGAAGACTTAGACGTCCGATTTGGATCCGCGTGACCCGACCTTCATCGCAGCCAACATGTTTCCAATTGCAGTGGTCCAAATCAGACCACCCAATAGAATCAGGGACGTTGAGGCTTTTCTTGAGAGAGTTCATTACAGGAGCATCTGGGCTAGGGTTTGCTTGAGACTCAACGAAGACGAAGACTGAAAATAGCCCAGAAAGGAAAATGAGTAAGAGCTTGAACTTTAAGAGCGATTTTTTCCTCATGTTCGTTCTCCGGTGGAACAAAGAGAGAAAGCAAAGGAAATGACGAGAGAGAAGAAGAGCAGAAGAAGAAGAAAATATGAGAAAATGGCGGTAAAGGGTATAGCTGGAAACCAGAGCAGAGAGTGACGAGAAAGCGAGAAAGGAGAAGAAGGAACAGAAATGCACATGGAGGTGGGACCCCAATACCCCAATCCTCGGGTAGTCGGGCTGTCATGAGTCATGACATTTGTTGAGATGCTGGAAATTGAGATAGGAGGAATGGCAATGCTTTTGGTCTGTGGGGTCCACGGCAGGTCACGGTCCTTTTTATTTTGATATTTTCTTAATCTGGGAAACTTTGCTCATCATTTTATGTGCCAATGAGTAAAATCAATCTTTTCGACCAAAAAAAAAAAATCAATCTAAACTTTCTTGGTTGAGCTGGAAAGGAACACCCAATAATGCGCTGAAAGATGCTATATGAAAATGTGAAGAGAATTTCCTTTTTTTTTCCCCTTTTCTTTTGATAGAGGGAAGAGAATAGTTACATACTTGTATGAAAAGGAAAATCAGATCGGGATGCCGAGGGAAACTGGATCCATGGGTTCATCGGCAAACTTATTTTTGTGCCCTCTGCTATTGCAGAATTATTGGGATCATCTGTAAACACCCGTTTTCATTTTGATAATCGAAGAATAATAAAGATAAGATTCCATAGGTATATAAAAAATACAATTATACTAATAAAAGTATTCGTTTACAATCTCAATATCGTTCATCAGCGAAATACAAAAAATACAGAAATACAGCAGAAATTCTAATGTTTACAGGATTCCCTAAAATATATTAAATATAAACTAATTATAACCACCAACATTGACCTTACCTTGAGACATATGCCAATCACTTCTCGGCGTCTACGCCTTTGCCTTTTGTCCCACTGGCACCTGCTGAGATGTTTATTTTAAAAATAGGGTGAGATTCCAAAGAATCCCCGTAGAGACACACGATTGACATATAAAATGTGAAAATTAAATATTCAATGCACTATATTAAGCAAAAATGAAAGTTCAATTCAATTTACATATAATTACCTTAGGCGAGTCATCGACTACAGTTAGGATTTTCAATATACTTTGACTGGGGACTGAACCACAATTAGTTATTGTGTCTCTAACACGCAATCATATCATGAAATATAGTAATAAATACATACAATTATTCACATAGTGTATGAAGGATGGTAATATGGGTGTTCATGAGGCCCAAATGCCTGCAATGCCCGCCCGAGTCCGACAAAAAAATGCTCAACCTGGCCCTAAAAAATACGCTCATAAATCATTTAGGCATCTTCAGACCGGGCCAAATACCGGGCAGAGCTGGGCACCGGGCAAGGTGTGTTGCCCAGCCCAATATGTGTGTATAATTGTATTTAAAAATATAAATATAAATATATATATGTATATATATAGATATATATAAATATAATTAAACAAGTATTTACTTACTATTCAATGAGAATTTAATAAATAAACATATTTTATATTTACTAGGCATATTTTTTTCATACACACATTTAAGAAGTTGGTAAATTGAATTTTTGAAAAGTAAATTATTTTCAAATAATAAGAAAATAATCTCTATTGAATTAATTTGTTTTATTGGCCCATGAATCGAATCTAAGTAATAAAATTTTAAAAGAATTATAGTATAAAATATGTTTTTGAAATACCAAACTATATATTTTTTCTGTATTATTATTATTATTATTTAATATTTCATTATTTTTCAATTTTTGACAGATTTTTTAGCACACAAGCCCACCTTGCCCAGCTCTACCCGAAAATACTCGGGCTTTCATTGGGCAGGGCCGGGTAACGGGCTGCAAAATGCCACCTATTCTTTTTCTGAGCTAGGCATCGGGCATGGTGCATGCCTCGCCCAGCCCAGCCCATGTACACCCCTAGATGGTAATCCCTCATGGTGTATGCCTCGCCTAGCCCTACCCATGTACACCCCTAGATGGTAATCCCTACTTCAAAGTCTTATCAATCCCTTTTTAATGTGCCTCGTAAAACGTGTCGTCCTGACTTTCTACTCGATCCTAAAATATTAAATGTATAAAAAGTAAGTCATAACATATCCAAGTATCATTTTAGACTTTTTCATAGTGTTTCTTGTGGTTATATTAGTCTATGGTGAAAATTTACCAAAATGCCCCCGAGACCACGGCCCAGTTGCGTCGTACCTAACCCAATGGCATGTTCTCCCAAAATTTTGATTAGGCCGATCCTGATGTATTTTCACCCAAGGGATCCATTTCCAGGCTCACAATCACCAAATTTAGTCCAATTACGAAAATACCCTTGACAACCCTAGTTTAGGGATTTTAGGAACGTTTTCGTAATTACGCTTTTTCGGTCTTTTTTGAAAAATTGACCAACTGTAACCCCACCCATTTTTGCCTATTGAATCCAATGGAACCATCTATTTCATGAAAATTCAGCTCCTTCCCCCATAACAGTGCTGGCTGAAACTTTTGAAAAAAATGGAAAAATGTTCTTTTGTGTTTTAGCTTCCAAAACTTGTACTTTTCCACTTTTAATCCTTTATTAACTCATTTAAATACATCTTAACCATAATTCAAGTGGGCAACATAAACCCTTAGGGTTAGGGCTTTCCAAATTCACAAACTTGACAAAAATTGCAAAACCAAACACAAACCTCAAGAACAACTTCATACAAGAATTGATATAAGGTTTGTGAGGTTACCTCTTGAGATCTTGAATCCTTTCTCTAGGTGTCTACCCTCTCTCTCCTTAAGCCAAAAATGTGTCTTCAAGATCATACATTCCATGAAGAAGAGAGGTTTAGAGAAGGTTTTTCATGGAAAAATTGCAAAGAAATGCTTAAGAAATCACCTCTTACTTTAATCTCCTTCTTTCTTCTCTCTAACTCTTAAATGGCTTCAAGCTCTCTCTCTCTCTCTCTCTTCTCTCTCTTGTTGCTGGCCAAAATGTGTATGGGAAGAGAAGGGAAATGTATTTTAATTAAAATGCCTCTTCTCTCTTCTTAGCCCTTGATTTTCAAGATGAAGTCCTATTGTGACACTTGTCAAAACCCATACTTCCACTCATACCTCCTTCATATTTATGTCATAATTACTCCATTTGGCTTCCCTTACCATTGAACTAGTTTTTTCTCCCTCAGTTAGCCTCACAAAACCGTCCCCCTCTCATGCTCACTAACTAAGTTATCTTCCTCCAACTAATCCAAACTTGCATTCAACTATGCACTCAATTAGTGAATTGAGTTTACTCCATCTCATTCCCATTATGTACTCAACCATGCCTTCATGTAGTGTACACTCAACCTTGCATATATGTAGTGTACCATTATCATTATAACTATGTTCATGTAGCAATTAGACATGTGCTTTTGGAAATTAATTATAAGTTAATCTCCTCTTCATATGATAATGACACTTGGCATATTTAATTTTATTAATCAATTTTTCCCTCCCATTTTCCTTGTTAGGCAAAAATATGGAAGAAAAGGGAAATAAAATTGTTTCCACATTTTCATAATTCAATTTAATGAATTATGTATAATTCCCTCTAATTCCACAATTTTTGATTTATTCCTCCAATAATATTCTAATTATACATTTTTCTTTGTTTTCCTTGATTAATTGAAATTAAATCCAATTAATTGGAACATAATTAATCTTGGGCTAAATTAGCAAAATTATGATTTTACTATTACCTTTGCAATCTAATTTATTTCTTAAATTAATTTGCTCATTTTTCTCATGAATATTCACTATTTTATTAAATTTTTTAAATAATTATAATATATTCGGAGAATATAGAATCCAGGGTGTTACATCATCAATTAACTAAATTTGTGTTGGTCCAAAGGTTTTAAATATAGAAGCCATTAACTTTTGTATTAAGGGAAGTTAGGAAAAATTTGCATAGGGATTCAAGTTTTACTTAAACATTAATGTAGGCAAACATTAATCACTGCGGATTTTCTTACAAAATCCTCACATAGCTTAGAAAGACATGTTTGTATCCTTCATCAATTTACACCTAATTAATGTCTTCATTCTTTTTGAAAGGTAGTCAGATGAAGAAATCTTGGTTTTTCCCGCAAAATCTTGGCGAGAGTGGTTAAACTCTTGTTACCTTTTTGGGGATTGAATTGATATCAGTGTACTATTACCAAAAAAAAAAAAAGGCAAATCAAACAAATATTTTTTTATTTGATTACCAGTTTTGTCATATTCAAATATTGCTTAGCCTAGTAAGAAATAACTATTTCAAAGGTGTATTTGCATTGACTCGAACTCAACACTTTGTATTAAAGCAATCAATCTAACAATTATATGGAAATGATATAAAAATACATTTTTTATTCTATTTCATAGTTCAAAATCTAGTTTCATTTATATATTTAGTTCAAGAAAAATATGTTTGTGTAGTTTTTTAAATTTATAATTAGGTCTACAATTTATATAGCTTTCAATATAACTTTAATAATTATATTTTCATATTTCTATTTTTTTATAAGCCTTTGGGTCGCTCAGTGTCAACACCCGTTTCCATTTCGATAATCAGAGAGTAATAAAGACGAAATTCAATGGACATACAAAAAAGTACAATTATACTGATAAAAATATTCGTTTATAATTCCGATATCGTTCTTCGACGGAAACAGGAAATACAACAGAAACTCAATATTTACAATTTTCTCAAAATGACAAAACATAGGCTAGATTATAACCACGTTCTTGACCTCGCTTCGAGACACGTGACGCTCACTTTTCGACATTAACGTCTTTGCCCTTTGTCCTACTGATACCCGCTGAGGTATTTGTTTAAAAATAAGGTGAGATTCCGAAGAATCCCCGTAGAAATATGCTATCATTCATAGAAAATGCGAAAATAAATATGATATATGTTATGTATGCACCAATTAATGAACATTATAAATATATCATCTGCATGTATACATGAGTAAGGCCCAACCCCACTATTCTGCACCGATTGGGTTTTCACCAACTCCAGTGTAAGTGCCTCTGACACTTATGGCTCCTCTCTGGGCAAATCATGTTGATTAATAAAGCGCATTTACAAATATTGGCATCCACACAATCATATAACTATGGCATAATGTATGAAGGATAATGTCCCCACCCCAACACTTTATAATCCTTTGTTTAACGATGTCTCGTAAAGTGCGTCGTTCCGGCCTCGACTCGATCCTAAAATATTAAATATACAAGAAATAGGTCATAACCTATCCAATTATCATTTTAGACTCTTTCATAGTGTTTCTTGTGGTTATATTAGTCTATGGTGAAAATCTACTAAAATGCCCTTGAGACCCCGGCCCGGCCCCACCGTACTTGCCCCGATGGCACGTTTTCCCAAAATTTCGACTAAGGCTATTCCGCCTAAGGAATCCATTTCCGGGCTTAAAATCACCAAATTCACTATCAAATTACGAAAATACCTTTGACAACCTCTATTTAGGAATTTCAGTGGCGTTTTCATAATTATGCTTTTTCGGCCTCTACCAAAAAAGTGCCCAACTGTAACCCCACCTATTTTTGCTCACTGAATCCAATGGAACCATTTATTTCATGAAAATCCAAATCTTACTACCAGTTCTAGTGTTGGCCAAAAATATTAGGGAAAATGGAAAAAAGAAGTTTTGTGTTTTAGCTCCCAAAACTTGTATTTTTCCACTTCTAATCATTGATTAACTCACTTAAAAACTTCTTAATCATGATTTAAAGGATTTTGGGCAGCATAACCCCTTAGAGTTATGGTTTTTCTAATTTTACAACCCAGCCCAAAAATCATAAAAACCAAACAACAATTACCAACAACAACTCAAGAAAGCAAATTCATGAAGTTACCCTCTTTGGTTTCTTGATTTCCTCTTACTCTAGGCTCCTCCTCCCTCTCTTCTTGATCTCAAAGTGTATCTTCACCACCATAGATTCATGAGAAACAAGAGTTTAGAGAAGGATTCTAAAGAAATGCCATAAGAATAATCAAAGAAACCATACTTACATTAGTTTCTTGCTTCCTCTTGCTCTTTAACTCTCCTAAGAACTCACAAACTCACTCTCTCTCTTTGCGCTTGTGGTTGGCCGAAATGATGCTTGAAAGAGGAGGGAGTAAGTGTTTTATTATTTTGTCTCTTGTTACCTCTTAACCCTTGATTTAATCAATGGCTCCTAATGTAACACTTGTCACAATTCCCTTCTTCCTCGTAATTTCTTCATTAACTTGCACTAATTGAATCATTGGTCTTTCCCTTTCTTGCTCCTCAAATTTCCATCCCTCTCCCTTTCTTTTCTCCCAGTAGCCCATGCTTATTTCTTTATGTCCATACTCTTCCATGCAGTTATGTCTTTCCTTTTCCAAGCACTCAAATGTTTCACTCCTTCACTCAAGCTTCTTCTCCCATTCTTACACTCAACATTTAATCTACCAACTCACTCAACCATAGTCATCATTTCCTTCTTCTAGAGGCATGTGATCATGTATTTAATATTTTTCCCTTTTTCTTTCATGCATGGACGAAATTAGAAGAGAAGAAGAGGAGGAAATTTTGCATTTCATTAGTCTCATAATTCACATAATTGAATTATGTACCCTCTTAATTTCCCAATTCTTGATTTATTCCACCAAGAATAATCTCATTATGTATTTTCCTTTATTTTCCTTGATTAATTGAAATTAACTCCAATTAATTGGAAAATAATTAATCTTGGGCTAAATTGGCAAAATTATGATTTTGCTATCCCCTTCGTACTTTAATTCAATTTTTGAATTAATTTGCCCATTTCTTATGAATATAAATATTTTAAAATTCATAAGATCCAAATTCATAAATATTCACCATTTTATTGAATTTCTCAAATAATTACAATATATTTTTTGTAAATAAAATTTGGGGTGTTAATACACTTAGTATCCGATGCTTTTTATAAATCTTATTATTAGGTATTCAAACTATTAATTAATTCAGATCGAGGCTTTGTAACCAAGATGTCTCCCCTGAGTTTTTATTTTCATATTTTGTCTTATTGTTAAAGTTTTTATTTTGATGCAATATATGGCAATGTTTGTTTAACAGATATTTGACTAAAAAAATAGGACAATTTTAATATAGCATCTTTTTAGATTGTAGACAAGTTATTTTAAATCAAGGGTAGAAGATTACATTGGGAAAAAAAGTTCCAATACGATATCTGTATATGGTGTATGTAATACAAGAGGTCGCCTATAAAATAAACTATATGTATATGGTATATGTAATACAAGAGGTGACCTATAAAATAAACTTTCAAATTGAGTCGGGTGAACATGGCATTTCAGCAAGACTTACCTATCAATTCATTTATTAAGGGAACTTGTTAATAATACCTTTTGCAAATTTAGTCTAGTTTAATTGTTACAATACCAAGCGGACTTGTTAGAATCCTAATGTAACCCGCCGTTTTAGTAATTACTACTCCCTTCAGCACTAAATAAAAGATAAAATTGATTTTTTTTAGAGATTAAGAAAGCTAAATAAATTATTTAATCATATTATTTATTGTGTATCTTTAGATCATCTATCAATTTATTAATCAAGCTAATTAGTTTGGAGAAAAAATAAATATAAATACTTTAAGCTAATTTAATTAGTTTCCTTAATTTTTCCAAAAAAAAAAAATCAACTTTATCTTATATTTAAGATCGAAGGTAGTATTTATCAGTTTATTAGGAGAACTTGTTAGCCCTATACTTTACTTATTCAATTTTGTTTACTTATTATAATATTAAGTGAACTTGTTAAAATCTTAATTCAATTTGATATCTAGTGACTCCTTCTAAATTATCAACCCTTTCTATTAAATGGGGCCGACAATACGCTGAAGTAAAGAATCGTCACCTTTACATTTATGGAGTATTAGAATTTAAATAGAACATCCTTTGATATGAAGCATATAATCTATAACTAGCAGCAGAGTCAAGCACTTTAGTTATTGGGATGGGTTGTATATAAAGGGTTGGGTTTAAATATTTTATTGTCTATGTAAAAATATAATCTTTTAAAATACTACAAGTGGCTTTCTGTACCAAGTAATTCTCCAAAATTATAACAATTGGTATTATCAAGTATTTTACGTTTATTTTTAAATTTAATTTTATTTAAGTTAATAGCAGTATAAATTTGATTTAATACAGTTTAATAAAGGGAAAATCCCTTAAAAAGAACTTTAAAAATGTTAAAAAACAAAAAGATGTTCTGAATATTCATAATGCCAAAGAGGTGTTAGGGTCTAATTTATCCTTTTTAAAATTAAAAGGAAATGATATAATTGTCCTTCGGAGTTTAATTTTCACTTTGACAAAATTAATTGTGAAAACCTTGTCCAAACTTGTGAAACATTTATCAGAACTTGTGAAACCCTCATCATATCTTGTGAATTTTGATTTGCAACTTCTGAAATTCTTTTGAGAACTTGTAAAAACCTTACCAGAACTTATGAAACCTTTATCAAAACTTGTGAAACCCTTAAAAGATACTGTGAATCAAAATTTGCAACTTGTGAAATTCTTTAAGGAAGTTGTGAAATTATTTTAAGAACTTATGAAAACCTTATGCAAACTTCTGAATTTTGATTTGCAACTTCTGAAATTCTTTAAGAAAGTTGTGAAATTCTTTTGAGAACTTGTGAAAACCTTACCAGAACTTATGAAACCTTTATTAAAACTTGTGAAACCCTTATAAAATACTGTGAATCAAAATTTGCAACTTGTGAAATTCTTTAAAGAAGTTGTGAAATTATTTTAAGAACTTATGAAAACCTTATGCAAACTTGTGAAAATCTTATCAGATCTTATGAATTTAAATTTGCAATTTGTGAGTTTTTTTTAGAACTTGTGAAAATATTATCAGAACTTGTGAAAATATTATCAGAACTTGTGAAACTTTTATCAGATCTTATGAATTTTGATTTGCAACTTATAAAATTCTTATGAGAAATTGTAAAAACCTTATCTAAACTTATGAAAAGTTTTATTAAAATTTGTAAAATCACACATTCCTCTCTGTTTTAAATTTTAAATTGAAAGGGATAATGCTGTTATTTCTTTTTAATTTTGAAAATAACGAATAGGTCTTAACATCTCTTTAGTATTATGAATATTCATAATACTTTTTTATCTTTTGATATTTTTAAAGTTCTTTCTAAAGGAATTTCTCTTTAATAGACGCTCCCTCTCATCTGAAATAGGACATTTTTAGCCCTTCATAAGAATTAAGGGGAAAGAGTTAAAAATGATTGTATTATTAAAATGGTAAAAACAATTATAACTATTTTCCATTGTCACCTCCAATTTTTTGACACGGTTAAGATTGCCTCAAATTACAATGCGAAAATACCAATAAGCGTCTCAACTTTGACTTTCCCGGACCTCGCATACAGTGTAACATCCCAAAAAGTGATTAAGGGCTAATGACTTTAAAAATGGATGTAATTATTATTGAATAAACACTTTTGGAGAATGTGTGATGGGAATTTGGTTTTTTTAGTAATTCCAATGGTTTCCTTGTGAAAAATTGTGTGGGAATAAGTTTGATTATTGAGTTTAAAGCCATTAGACACATTGGTTGAAAATGGGAAAAACTAACTGTTGAGTGCAATTCTATGCAGGGCAGTCAGTTTGTATGGACATTTTGAATGGGTAAATGGTGTCTAAAAATTCTGAAAATTTTTAGTTTTAAATTTCACATGTCAAGCTTCAAAATGAACATATAATTTGTATTATTTTGATTTGTGAGCTAACAGTTATGGATTTTTGAAGTTTGCCCAGCGAAATTGATTATTTTCTGGAGCAGCAATCAAAGAAATTAAATCTGGGAATTTTGTGATTTCAGATAGCAAAATTTTATATTTTTCCTTAAAACTAGACTCAATAAGGGTTCTATAGGCTATGATATCACTTCAATTAGATTTTTAAAGAATTAGTTATGATTTTTCAAAGTTAGGGCAGAAAATCTGCCAGAAATCTCATTAAGTCCGAAAATAAAGAAATAATGTGATGGCAAATTTTGAAATTATGAGGTACATGGAAAACTCATTTGGGCTGATGGAAGGACCTCCTAAATGTCATTTAAATGGGCCAAGAGATGGAAAATATTAGTTGCATGTCAATTGGATTTATGGCACAACATTATGTGTACACAAAAGCTTCAATTTTGGAAATTAGAAAAAAAAATGACATAAGCATACTATAATGATGACATAAGCATGGGATTATAAAACAAAACTTCATCAGCTTCCCTTGGCATTTCCTGACGACATTTTCAGCCAAAAAGGGTGAGAGAGAGCTTGGAGAAAAATAGAGAGAAGGAAGGAGAAATCTCGCAAGGTAAGCCGATTTCTCCAACGATCTAGTTCTTAATGCGTATAACTTTACTCCTAAGCTTCTCTTTCATGTATTTTAAGGTTGTTGGAGCTCAAATATATCATATAAAGAGTTAGGGTTCAGCCATAAGAAGGGAAGAGCTAAAGGGAGCTTGATGCAACTTCCAAACCATCGTATATTGACTAGTTTAGCTGCTGTGGGCAATTTAATTGGTGAAATTTCGCCGGATTGCCGTTTGTTTTAAAGTTTGGAAATGATATGGCCTAGGGGTTATGCTGCCCAAATAGAGTCTTAATGTTAGTTGTAACCTAATGTAATGGTTAATAAAGTGGTTAGGAGTAGAAATGAACGCGTTTACGGAGCCAAAATCGTAAAACCCCGATTTTCTCTAGAGAGCTCATAAATTTTGGCCAGCTCTAGAAATGGGTCTTAGAGTTGGATTTTTAATGATTTGATGGTTCCATTGAGTTCAGGAGCGAAAATTATGTGGGGTTACAGTTGGTCACTTTTTTGGAAAAGGCCGAAAAAGCATAATTACGAAAACGCCCTTGAAACCCTTGAAGTAAGCTGCCAAGGGTAAATTTGTAATTTGACATTGAATTTGATAATTCTGAGTTCGGAAATAGATTCCTTGGGCGGAAATATGTTAGGATTGCCTAGATTAGAATCTTGGGAAAAGTGCAACTGTACTAGATATGACAAGCCCGGGCGGGGGCCCCGGGGGCATTTTTGTAAATTTTCATTATAGACTTATATAACCCCAAGAAACACTATGGAAGTGTCTAAATGGTGCATTTGGAATCGTAGAATTCAATATTTGCCCTGTTCGTGATCCACCTGCTCTAGAGCACAATCGGAAAGAACAAGGTAGTGACTCTTCTCTTATGCTATGTGTAAAGTTTGTATGTATGTTTGTCATGCATTGTGATACATTATGATGCTTTGAGATCACAGCGAAAGCTGACGCATAGTGATTACAGCGTAAGTTGTTGCATTGAAATCACAGCGAAAGCTGACGCATAGTGTCTACAGTCATGAGTGCTGTCGTATGTGGCGTGAGCCATATATCATTGTGATGCTGCTTAACATGATCATATATGCTATGCGTTTATACACTGTATGAGTGATTTGTTACTACAGAGATTCTTTTGAATCTCATTCTTTCTATTGACTAACATTTCAAACAGGGCAAGTAGCTCCAAGGAGAAACAAACCACCAGGAGCGGCTAAGATCTTGTAGAGATGTGTTGTTAGATTGTTGGTTATCTATTTTGGACTTGGGATTACTGTTTATTTTTGAAATGTAGATATTACGTTAATGTTGGTCATGTAATCCCTTAGTTGGAATTTATAACCCTTAGTTTATACATGTATGAAACCCGGAAATTGCCAGGAATTTGGCTATGCACTCTGATATGTATGAATGTGATTGAACTGGGCAGAGTAATTAGATTCGAAAGATGAATCTGAGACCATATTGAACGAATTTTAGAAAAGAGATTTGAGAAAAACGTATATGTCGGTCTTTAATTCCTTTAAATTACTCATTTTCGAATCTTAATTATTATTATCAAGGTAGGGGATTACATATAGCCTTCCTTAACTATAAAAAGCTTAAAAATCAAATTCTCAACTTTCATAATTTGATGTTTAACCCCTGATTGTTTGTTTGTTTATTTGTTTTTTGCCATAGTTTAACCCCTGATTGTTGAAATCACTGTGTCACCGAATGAATGCCGCATCATAAAGTATGTGATAGATTACATATAATGTCAACACCCATTTCCATTTCGATAATCAAAGAGTAATAAAGACAAGATTTCGTAGGCATACATAAAAGTACAATTATATTGATAAAAATATTCGTTTACAATCTCAACGTCGTTTATCAACGAAATGCAAAAAAATACAGAAATACAACGGAAATTCTAACGTTTACAGGATTTCCTAAAATATCTTAAACATAAACTAGTTATAACCACCAGCCTTGATCTTGCATCGAGACAAATGCTAAGCACTTCTCGGCGTCTTCATCTTTTCCTTTCATCCTACTACCACCCGCTGGGATATTTATTTTAAAAATAGGGTGAGATTTTGAAGAATCCTCGTAGAGACATACGATCGACATATAAAATATGAAAATTAAATATGCAATACACCATATTAGGCAAAAATGAAAGTTCAATTCAATTCACATATAATTACCTCTTCCAAGTCATCGATTACAGCTAGGATTTTTAATAGTGTACCTCAACTGAGTTATCGACCACAGCTAGGATTTTCTGATATACCGTTGTTGGGCACCGAACCACAACTAGGTATTTTACCTCTAGCACGCAATCATATCATGAAATATAATAACAAATATATAGAATTATTCACATATTGTATGAGAGATGGTAGTCCCTACCTCAAAATCTTATCAATCCCTTTTTAATGTGTCTCGTAAAACGTGTTGTCCCGGTTTCCGACTCAGTCCTAAAATATTAAATATACAAGAAATAGGTCATAACATATCCAAGTCTCATTTTAGACTCTTCCATAGTGTTTCTTGTGGTTATATTAGTCTATGATGAAAATTTATCAAAAGGCCCCGGGACCCCGGCTCTACCCCATTGTACCCGGCCCAATGGCACGTTTTCCCAAAATTTTGACTAGGGCTATCCTAACATATTTTCACCCAAGGAATCCATTTCCGGGCTTAAAATTATCAAATTCACTATCAAATTATGAAAATACCCTTGATAGCCCCAATTTAAGGATTTTAAGGTCGTTTTCATAATTACGCTTTTTCGGCCTTTTCCAAAAAAGTGGCTAACTATAATCCCACCTATTTTTGCCCATTGAGTCCAATGGAACCATTTATTTCATGAAAATCCAAGCCCTACCCCCTAGAACAGTACTGGCCAAAAGTTTCACAAAAAAAAAAGAAAAAATGGAGTTTTGTATTTTAGCTTTCGAAACCTGTACTTTTCCACTTCTAATCCTTCATTAACTCATTTAAACACATCTTAACCATGATTCAAAGATATTTGGGCAACATAACCCCTTAGGGTTAGGGCTTTCCAAATTCACAAACTTGACAAAAATCACAAAACCAAACCACAATCACCAACAACACTTCATACTAGTATAGATTTGAGTTTGGTGTAGCTACCTCTTGAGCTTCTTAGATCCTCTCACTCTAGGCGCCTCCTCCCTTTCTTCTTGAGCTAAGAATGTGTCTTCAAAATCATAGATTCATGAGGAAAAGGTGTTTAGAGAAGAATTCTATTCAAAGATTCAAAGAAAAATGCCTAAGAGTCAAGTTCTTATCTTAAACTTCTTCTTCCTTCTCTCTAAAAACCTCCAAGTCCTTCAAGCTCCCTCTCTCCTTCTCTTCTCTATGGTTGACCGAAATGTGCACATAAAGAGCGAGAAAGAGTGTTTATTAATTCCACTTCATTCATCCTTTGCTATATGATTTAATCAAAGGACCATAATGTGACACTTGTCACAACCCATACTTCCACCCATACCTCCTTCACATTATGACATACTTGTTCTATTAAGTTTCCTTTGACTTTGAACTAGCTTTCTTCTCTTGGGTAGCCTCCAAAAAACCGTCCCCCTTCTCTTTCTCCAACTAAACCAATTGTTCTTCCAACTAGACCAACTTTACACTCCACCATGCACTCAAGTTCATCTAACCCTTCACTTAAGCTAATCCTTACCATCATGCACTCAACATTTTATTCAACAATTCACTCAACTATTAGTATCATTGACCATAATTACCATGTCCATGTAGCATTATCATCATGACTATGTTCATGTAGTAATTAGGCATGTGCTCTTGGAAATCAATTATAATTTAATCTCCTCTTCATATGATAATGATACTTGGCATATCAATTTTTCCCTCCATACTTTTCATGCTAAGCGAAATTATGGAAGAGAAGAGAAGAAAAATTGTTTCAACATTTCCATAATTCAATTAAATGAATTATGTATAGTTCCCTCTAATTTCACACTTCTTAACTTATTCTTCCAAGAATATTCCAATTATACATTTTTCTTTATTTTCCTTGATTAATTGAAATTAAATTTAATTAATTGAAATCTAATTCCTTTCTTGAATTAATTTACTCATTTTTCCTATAAATATTCACTATTTTATTGAATTTTTCGAATAATTACAATATATTCGGTAAATATAAAATTTGGGGTGTTACACATAATTTGTATTATATCATCAATTTATCGTTTTCAAGTGACAATAAATTGTCTTCCATTTTGTCCTAATTAAAATATATAAAATTTTATAATATTTTAATTCTTTCTTATACACTACCTTTCGTTCCTATTTATCATATCATATTTTTGAATTTTTCCTTCTTCTTTTTATAAGATCCTCTTAAGAGTTGACTAAACATTAAATACATTTTTACAAATGTTACTCCTAATTAATTCTTCTCATTATTACTCCCCCATTTTTTTAGTATTATGAATATTCAGAACACCTTTTTATTTTTTTAACATTTTTAAAGTTCTTTCTAAAAAAAATTTCTCTTTAATAAATACTCCTCTAAAATAGGACATTTTTGGCCCTTCATAAGAATTAAGGGGAAAGAGTTAAAAATGATGGATTATTAAAATCGTAAAAACAATTACAACTGTTTTCCATTGTCACCTCCAATTTTTTGACACGGTTAAGATTACCTCAAATTAAAATGCGAAAATACCAAAAAGCCTCTTAACTTTGACTCTCTTGAACTCTTGCATACAGCCTCCCTTAACTATAAAAAGCCTAAAAATCAAATTCTCAACTTTCATAATTTGATGTTTAACCCGTGATTGTTGAAATCACCGTTACCCGATGAATGCCACATCATAAAGTATTTGGTAGATTACACATAATTTGTATTATATCATCAATTTATCGTTTTCAAGTGACAATAAATTGTCTTCCATTTTGTCCTAATTAAAATATATAAAATTTTATAATATTTTAATTCTTTCTTATACACTACCTTTCGTTCCTATTTATCATATCATATTTTTGAATTTTTCCGTCTTCTTTTTATAAGATCCTCTTAAGAGTTGACTAAACATTAAATACATTTTTACAAATGTTACTCCTAATTAATTCTTCTCATTATTACTCTCATTTACTCACTTTTGAATAAAGGCATATTTGAAAAAACAAGTATATTTCCTATATTTTGGTTACTCCCGTTTGTTTATAACACATAGTTATCATATTGGTCAATATTTTTTCTAATTTATTATTTATTGATGCTCCCTCAACAATAATTAGGAAGAAGAATGAATGAGAAAATTAAGAAAAATGACTTGGATATTTTAGAAAATACGTGTCATATCAGCTAACTTCCTTAATTTAATCAAATTAAGTAAATATGTCTTATATTATGAAAAATGTGAAGATCGAAGAGAATGTTATTTTTTAATTATATGAAAAAATATCAAAAACTTATTTCTCTGAATTTATATGTGATGCTTAATTGGAGATAGCTCTCCCAAACATATTTTCTGTATTTGTACAGAGTCAAACTTGAGACCTTATGGTGGAGCGGCCAATCTAACAATTATATTAAAATGATAAAAAAATTCATTTTGAATTTTTTTTTATCTTGCAAAATTTAGTTTCAGTTGCATGTTTAATTCAAGAAAATAATTTTTTTTGTTTTGTTTTATAAATTTATAATTAGATCTGCAGTTTAGATAGCTTTCAATATAATTTTAACAACTATATTTTTCACATCTCTATTATATTGTTGAAGTTTTTATTTTGATGCAAAATAGGGCAATGCTTGTTTAATGGATATTTAATTACAAAATGGGACAATTTTAATATTGGACCTTAAAATCAATTTTAAAAGATTCTGAAAACAAAACATGATGGCTCAGAGAAATGCAAAAGGTTACATATAAAATCAACTAAGTTTACAAATTCAGTATGGGTAAACATGTCATTTCACCAAGAAGGGAAAGGCTTCGAAATGTACAGACAGCCATGACAAAGTGCCAAAGTCCAACCAAATAGAGCACACCGTGGAGCTTATGGAAGGTGATCTTAGATGATGCTGTAGCGGTTTCAGAATGTAATTTTTGGACATCTTGGAGGAAAAAAATTAATTTTATAAAAACTAAAATTATCCAATATTTTCTTGCATGATTTGAAAAATAATTTTTTTTTTTACTAAAGCAACCCATATACAATTAGCAGTGCACTCAAGGCCTTAATTTTTTGGGTTTAATCTTCTTATAGATTTTATTCTTTCATAAAGAGAAGTAACATATAAATTTATAAATATGAAATATTCTCATTATATCTAAATGGTGGGCGCGGGTTAAGTAATGACTTATGGGTGGGGTTTAAATACTTCCACATGTATGTAAAAAAATCTAACTTTTTTAAATGTTACAAGTGGTTTTCTTAACTTGTAGCAAGTAATTATCTAAATTTTTAACAATTGGTTTTATAATGTTTTTCACATTTATTTTAAGTTTAATTTTATTCGACTTTATTTAAGCTGGTATAACTTTGAACTCAATATGAATTTGATTTAATAAAATAAAATAAATTCTCCATCTGATCCAAAACACAAATAATTAAAATTGCATAAAAAGCTAGGGAAAATGCCTTAAAAAGAACTTTGAAAATGTCAAGTGACAAAAAATTATTCTAAATATTCATAATACTAAAGAGATATTAAAGCTTGATTCATCCTTTTCAAAATTTAAAAGAAATTACAGAATTAGCTCTCTAAGTTTAAAATTAAGAATAAAGAGGAAGATGCGATTACACAAGTTTTGATAAATATTTTCATAAGTTTAGATAAGGTTTTCACAATTTCTCATAAGAATTTCACAAGTTGTAAATCAAAATTCTCAAGATTTGACAAGGTTTCACAATTTTGGATAAGGTTTTCACAACTTCCTTAAAGAATTTTACAAGTTGCAAATAATATCTGATAAGGGTTTTACAAGTTCGAATAATATTTTTATAAATTCGAATAAGGTTTTCAAAATAATTTCACAACTTCTTTAAAGAATTTCATAAGTTTGGAAATTTTGATTCACAATATTTGATAAATGTTTCACAAGTTCTTATAAAGGTTTCACAAGTTCGGATAAGGTTTTTATAAGTTCTCGAAAGAATTTTACAACTTCTTTAAAGAATTTTATAACTTGCAAATTTTGATTCACAAGATTTGATAAGCGTTTCACAAGTTCTGATAAAAATTTGACAAGTTCAAATAAGGTTTTTACAATTAATTATGTCAAATAGAAAATTAAACTCTGAGGGACAATTCTGTCATTTCCTTTTAATTTTGAAAATCACGAATCAGGCCCTAACATCTCTTTGACATTATGAATAGTCAAAACATCTTTTTATCTTTTGACATTTTTAAAGTTCTTTTTAAAGGATTTTCCCAAAAAAATTATTTTCTACTATTACCTCCATTTTTAATTAATTGGTTAATGTTACTTCTTCTTTTTTTAATAATATGAAAGGTTTCCCCTTCCAAAGCCTAGAGATAACTGCATTTTCCGCTATTCAAACTTATGTTCTTTTCTTTACGGGGAGAGTCTACTTACCACCTCGATTAATAACTTGCTTCTAATTAAACGGCTAAAATACCAATAATCCATTCAATATAATATATAATAATGAACAACGTCAGCGTCAAAGAAGAGATCATATAATATATACGTTAAGTAATTTATTTAGATTCTTTAATAATCTTATATTCAAAAGAGGAGACAGAGGAAAGCAAAAAAAACGGGTTCCTGTAAAAATTTTTTTTAAAAAAAGCTAAACAAGCAGATTTTAATCCGTAATAAAAATCTTTAATATTAATATTATTTATAATAGAAGAGTTGCGTATAAAATTGTAAACGATATGTATTTGAAAATTCTAAAATGTCAAGGAGACAATAATATTTTTTAAAGTCTAAATTAATAAAATACTACTATTTCATCAAAAAAATAAAATACTACTTAGCCTTAGTATTATTTGGGGGTAATTAGTGTTGTTGTACTTTTGTTATTTACGTAACAAGCATTGACTCCCTTGTGCGATGCCCAAGATGCATATATTCAATATATAAATTAGTGTCACAACTATCAACATGTCAATTTGCGATATCCATGAGGAGAAAATCTATAATACCCCGAAATTTGGGATTGGAGTCTTGGAAATAAGCCTAAATTAAGTGGACTGCTAAGCCCCAATTTAGCAGGAGCCCAAATTTATCCCCTAATAATTTTTATATCTTTGGGGTATTAAGAAAGTAAAATGGTGAATTTTGGAAAATATAATTATGTTTTTGGTGAAATCGCCTATGAGGTAGTAATCTTGTCATGTGATTTTGAATGATCAAATGATGATAAAAAATTATGAGATTTTACAGGATGAAATTAGACATCCTAAGCTTTAATTTGATAGGTCATATGAATCAATTAGAGCTATATTCAAAAAGATATTAATTTTTGAAGTTAGCCCAGAAAAACTGGAATTTTCTGGAACAATATGCAAAGATTGAAATTCTGGGAATTTTGTGATTCCATCTAGCAAAAGTCTATATTTTTCCTTGATACTAGACTCAATACGGGTTCTATAGGCTTTGGAATCACTTCAATTTGATTTTTCTAGAATTAGTTATCATGTTTTAAAGTTTGGGCAGAAATCTGCGAGAATTTAGTAAAAATCCGAAATTGGGAAAATAAATTAATTAAATTGATATATATTATAAATCAGCTCCTCCTTCTTCAGCCCCATTTCTGACGTGAACCAGCTGAACATAGAGAGAGGAAGTGTGAAATTTTAGAGAGAGAAAAGGGGAGGAAAAAGCTTACAACGGTAAGTGCTTTCTTCGGTAAATCGGTTCCTAATACGTATAACTCCGCTCCTAAGCTATTCTTCTATGTGATTCAAGGGTTGGAAGCTCAAATTTGCTTGTTGAAGTGAGCTAGGGTTCAGCCAAGTCAAGGAAAATCAAGTGGGAGCTTGAGGTAATTTCCAAACCTTCGTATATTGCTATTCTAGCTGCTGTGGGCAATTTAATCGGTGAAATTTTGCTGGATTGCAGTTGGTTTTAATTTATGGAAATGAGTTGGCCTAGGTGTTATTCTACCCAAATTGGTACTAAATGGTAGTTGTAACATAATAGAATAGTCAATAAAGTGGTTAGGAATAGAAAGGAACGTGTTTATGGAGTCGAAATCGTAAAACTCCGATTTTCCCCGAAAACCCCATACATTTCAGCCAAGGCTGTAAATAGGTCTTAGAGTTGTATTTTCATTGATTTGATGGTTCCATTAAGTTCAGGAGGTAAAATTAGGTGGGGTTACAGTTTGACATTTTTTCAGAAAAGACCGAAAAAACATAATTAAGAAAATGCCCCTAAAACACTAAAATAAGGGTTGCCAAGGGCAATTTCATCATTTGGAAGTGAATTTGGTAATTCCAAATCTAGAAATGGATTCCTTAGGCGAAAATATGTTAGGATAGCCCAGGTTAGAATTTTGAGAAAAAGTACAGCCGGACCGGGTACGATGGGGTCGAGTCCCCAGGGGTATTTTAATAATTTTTCAAGATAGACTCATATAACCCCTAGAAACACTATGGAAGTGTCTAAATGGTATATTTGGAATTGTAGGACCGAGCTGAGAGCTCGAGTTGCTAGCACGCAAATCGAGGAGAAAAGCTAGAGGTAGGGGACTTACCTTACTTGCATGTATTTGATATCTTTACTTGTGTAATGATGTATGTGATTGCTTTACTTGATTGTGTAGAGCATATTTGAATAAATGAAGCTTTGTTTCTGTTTTCGCTGTGACCATAGTCTTGTTGTATGAAAATTGAGCATGCAGAAATGTCATTATAGGGCATACATTCAGATAAAGCTAACATATCATACACATAGCATCAATCATGCATGCATTATGGTATCTGTTTCCTACTGAGATTCTCTCGAATCTCACCCTCCCTTACCAATAATTTAGACAGGAAACGACATAAGATATGCAAACAACAATGCAGAGTATCGTACGAGGGGATTACAGTAGCGGAACGAAGACGGGAAGAAGTCTCCATTTCACTGGGATGAGTTTAGACACCCTAGTAGCTTTGTGCGGCTACCTTAATCGTAAGTATCATGTACAAACCCCTATAGGGAATTTATGTAATCATGCACATATTATCAGTATAGTTATGCTATTCCTATGTTGCCCACCGAACCGCATATCGTTTTTCGTAAATACTCTGAAAAAGGTTGAAATTGAGATAAGGGCGTGACAAAATCCTCTATAGTTTGGATATATATTAAGAGACATTATTGTCTCAATATCTTTTAACATATGTTTATACTCAAATGTTGGTGGTATATTTTTTGAAAAAGCATGGTATAAGACAGTTCTAGTGTGGACAATCAATAGTACACATAGCATTTACTCTCTGTGCAGCGCGGGAAAATATAATTCAATAATTGTAAAATTAGTAGAAATTAAATTTTTAAAGCACAAAAAACTTATAATACTACTTACAATCATTGAAGACAATGATACAATGTAAATCACAATAATGATATAAACATCTTAGCAGTAACAAAAATATAAAATAAATAAAATCAAATTTAGAACATACAAAATTATACATTTTTTAATCCAACTTTTCACATGATTCTTCTTTCACTTAGGGTCTGTTTGGTGTGAGGGATTTGGAGGGGAGGGGAGGGAAAATTTTTATGAGTTTAATTTTAAAAGATTGAAGAAGTGGGGTAATAAAATTTTAATAAAAAGAATATATAAGATAAAAAGTAAGAAAAATTAATTAAAAATTTTTAACCCCACTTCTCTAATTTTTTTAAATTCAACTCAAAATTTTTTTCCTTCCGCCCACTTTCCCTCCCCTTTCCTCAGACCAAATAAGCCCTTAAGGTCATATGACCCAAGATCTTCTAGTAAAAGCATATACGATTCTTATTTTGCATTGCTTGAAAAAAAAATCTAATAATAAATAACCAAGCTACATTTGAAAGTTAATATCAAGTTAATTAGTATCACAACAATCAATAGAAAGATAAAAACATAGACATTCTCATTATATCAAGTAAAGAGTGACATATTACTCCCCCTGCGATGTGCAGAAGAAATTCCAAAAAACATGACTACAAAATCAAACCATTAATGCAAAATAACAAATCTAATCACAAAAACATAATTCAAATCTCATAAATATAGCCCCAAGCCCCCAAGAGTCCAAAGAAACAATGAAGTCAGAAAAATGCTGAATCAAACTAAAAAAATTTACAATGCCAACCAACTATAGCCCATAGAAAAGGATCTGGACAAAAGTGAACTTATAAACCAACAGTTTTATATGTGACAAATTGGAAAATCACTGACCCATACATAAAAAGATGTCATACACATTAGTATCATGAACTTCAACCTATCTACACAAAAAAGATTCAAATTATATCCTCCATATCACAACAACATTGGAAGCAACACAAACTACATAGTTTAAGGAACCTTTAATGTCAATACCCGTTTCCATTTTGATATACACAGAATAATAGAGACCAAGTTCCATAGGCATACAGAAGTAGTACAAATATACTGATACTGAGTACATGTTTGCATATAAGATTTATCCTTGTAGGGTTTGATAATATTTACAATTTATCCAAATATGTCCAAAACAGAGGCCACATATAACCACTAGCCAAATTCTTGAGTTTTGCACCCCCATTTGCCCATATCGGCTGCTTTTCCCTTGGAGCCATTACCTCTTGCTCGAATTTTGTCATTTTGAAAACGTGTGAGATTCCAAGGAATCCCAGTAACAACATATTATCATTTATAGAAAATGCGATAAATAAATATGCCAAATATGAGTTAATGAAATATCATACTAATACATAACTTAGTTCAGTCGGAAAATTTGTTCAGAGCCAACCACAATTGCAACCCCTGCACATCCCGTACCTCAGTCCATGACTGGGTAAATTAGTGTACCCGTAGGCACTATTCATCAATGTGCACTGTGTATCATACATATTACAGAAGATGGAAAATACGAAGCATATATTCATATAGTATATGAAGGATAAAGTTACTATCTTAAACCCTTTCCTTACCTCAAATCATCCGCCTCGTAAAACGTGCCAAGCTTAGGCTTCCATCTCAGTCCTAAAATATCAAATGTACAAGAAATATGTTATACCCTATCCATGTATCATTTTAGGCACTATCACAGTATTTTTTGTGGTTATATTAGCCTATGTTGAGAACTTACCAAAATGCCCCCAAGACCTCGGCCCAGCCCCACCGTACTTGGCCCGACAATACTTTTTCCTAAAATTTTGACATGGGCTATTCTGACACTATTTAAACCAATGACAATTCGGCGAAATTTCACCGATTAAATTGCCCACGGTAGCCAGAATAGTCAATATACGAAGGTTTGGAAGTTACCTCAACTTCCTACTATCTTTTCCTCTTCCTGGCTGAAACCCTAGCTGTCCTAACACCAAATTTTGAGCCTCACAACCTTAAAGAACAAAGAGGAGAAGCTTAGAGTTGGAGTTATACACGTTAGGAGCTAAATCGTCGGAGGAATCGGCTTACTTTGTGATTTTTCTTCTCCTTTCTCTCTCTACAATCCCAAACATTCTCTCCCTATATTCAGCTGCTGTTCACGTCTGAAATAAGGGTTGGTGAAGAGGATGATGATATATGCTAATATATCATATATTATTTTAATGATTTATGGAATTTTCCAAAAATTCCAAAACTAATTTTTATGACATAACTTCCTACATTCATGTAACCACGGCATCATGTCCAACCAATATTTCCTTATTTATGCCACATGTAGGAGACACCTAGGGGTAACCTCCTATAGTCTCAATTAACTTCACAATTTGTTTCGGTTACGTATATACGTAAAGTCTTAATTTTGGTCAAAATTGCACTTTTTTTCTCAAAATTTCTAGAAATTTATATTAAATTGACCAAAATATTCTAAAAATATTTTCCCATTTTACTTTCCTTAATTAATTGAAAGTAACTTCAATTAATAGAAAAATAATTATTTTTGTGCTATTTTGGCAAAATTACGATTTTGCCATAACCTTTTTAATCAAATTTCTTTTCTCATTTTTCTTTGGCATATTCCCACATATTTTTGGACCAAATATTTTCTCTACTACTTCTCTATTTTTGGATCTTAATATTAGGTTTTTAAATTACCCAAACTAATTTCATAATTATTTTGCCCATTTTCTCATGAATATGAATATTTATAAATTCTAAATTCATGAATATTCACCATTTTATTAAATTTTTTAAATAATTACAATATATTTGACAAATATAAATTTGGGGTGTTACATTCAATACAGGAAAATGTAACAGAAAAACCAAAGGAAAACGTATAGTGGACAGCTGGAACCTTAGTAATTGGAATGCCATTTGGTGATGATGAAAAATGTACAGGCCTAAGAAAATTCTATTTATGAAAAAAAAAGCTAAGCTCTTGTACATAGTACCTAGTGAATCATGAAAATAGAAAATATGTATTTAGAGGGACTATAAAAGCTATATTTTATTTTTCATCATGCTGACTTTTTGTAAGCGGATAATGGAGATAGATAATAGGATTGAATATGAAAACAAAAGTATATGACCAATTCTAGAAAATATGACCTTTCATCTCAAAAGTGTTTCGTTAGAACTATATTCCTTATATATTCCCTTCCATCCTGGCCAAGATAACATGCATCTAAAAATGATCCAAAACCAATATAACCTGATAAACGAAAGCAACAAATTATAGTGGATTGTAGCCCTAAGGTTTGCGTCGAGTTTACCAAGCCTTTTAGCATGAGCAAATCTGTATAACATCCACCTCAATACTATAGTTAAAACACAAAAATAAACACCTTAAATTTTATATTCACCAAATATATTGTAAGTATTTGAGAAATTCAATAAAATAATGAATATTCATGAATTTGGAATTTATGAACTTTATAAATGTTCATTTTCATGAGAATTTGGGCTCAAAAGAGAAATAATTATGGACTTAATTTGGATAATTTAAAAGCCCAATATTAAGGTCCAAAAATGGAGAAATAATAGAGAAAATAATTGATCCAAAAATTGATGGAAATTGGCCAAATAAAGAGAAGAAAAAAATTGGATTAAAAAGGTAACGGCAAAATCGTAATTTTGCCAATTTAAGCACAAAATTAATTATTTTTCAATTAATTGAAGTTAATTTCAATTAATTAAGTAAAATAAAGGGAAAAATATATATCTAGGATATTTTGGTCAATTAAATATGAATTTATGAAAAATTTGAGCAAAAAGTGCAATTTTGACCAAAATTGAAACTTTACGTGTATACGTAACTTGGACAAGTTGTGAAGCCAATTGAGACCATAGGGAGGGACTTCTAGGTGTCTCCTACATGTGGCATAAAGAAGGAAATATTGGTTGGACATGATGACATGGTTACATGAATGTAGGAAGTTATGTAAAAAAATTAGTTTTGGAATTTTTGGAAAATTCCATAAATCATTAAAATAATATACGATATTAGAATATATCATCATCACCTTCTTCCTTCAACATTTCACGCACCATAACAGACCTGAAATAGAGAGAGAACGTGTGGAAATCTTAGTGAGAGAAAGGGGAAGATCTCTTGTACAATAAGCTGATTTCTCTGACAATTTAGTTGCTAAGGCGTATAACTCTGATCCTAAGCTACTCCTATTTATTCTTTAAGGTTTGGAGGCTCAAAAATCTGTTGTGGAACACCTAGGGTTTCAGCCATATTGAGGAAAAACTAGTGGAAGCTTGAGGTAACTTCCAAACCTTCGTAGATTAATTATTCTAGCTGCTGTGAGCAATTTAATCGGTGAAATTTCGCCGAATTGCCGTTGGTTTTAAATTTTGGAAATGTGACATTAGAAGTGTTATGCTACCAAATTTTAGTTCAAATGGTAGTTATAATTCAATTAGAGGGTTAATAAAGTGGTTAGGAGTAGAAAGGAACGTGTTTACAGAACCGAAATTGCAAAACCCCAATTTTCCCCGGAGAACCCATAAATTTTGGCCAGGGATGTAAATGGGTCTTAGAGTTGGATTTTCAATGATTTGATGGTTCCATTGGGTTCAATAGGAAAAATTAGGTGGGGTTACAGTTGGACACTTTTTCGGAAAAGGCAAAAAAAACATACTTATGAAAACGCCCCAAAATCCTAAAATATGGGCTGTCAAGGGTATTTTTGTAATTTGACAATGAATTTGGTAATTATGAGTCCAGAAATGGATTCCTTAAATGAAAATATGTCAAAATAGCTTATGTCAAAATTTCAGGAAAAGTATAGCCGGACCATGTATGGCGGGGCCGGGCCGGCCCGAGGTCCCAGGGGTATTTTGGTAAATTTTTACCATAGGCTAATATAACCACAATAAACACTATGGAAGTGTCTAAAATAATACATGGAGAGGTTATAACCTAATTCCTGTACATTTAATGTTCTAGAATTAAGTTAGGACCCTGAAGTTGGCATGCTTTTCAAGGCACACCAAACGGGGTAAAAGTGACTTGAGGTAAGGACATTATCCTTCATACTCCATGCCTTAGTCTATATGAATGTGTGGTTACCATGGTTTGTGCTTTTATTAATTGACATAGTATGCCTAGAGAGAGCAGTTAGTGCCAGAAGTGCACTTACACCTGAGGGATTGGATGAGAATCCAACTGGTGTACGAGTAGAAGGGTTGGAGCCCTACTCATGTATACATGATGATGTATTATATTGTTTATTAATTGGTGCATTCATGGTGCATATCATATTTACTTATCGCATGTTATGTGAATGATAATATGTTTCTACTGAGATTTCTCAGAATCTCACCTCTTTTTCTAAATCAAAATGTCTTAGCGGGTGCCAACGGTTCAAAAGACAAGGACACAGTTATGGGAAAACTGACAGGCACGGTTCTCGAGACATAACCGGTGGTTATATTTAGCATGTGCTTGGAATATTTTGGGATATTCTGTACATATTTGTAATTATTAGTGAATGTTGCTCTGCTAATGACTATCTGTAAACAAATACTTATTATCAGTATAACTGTACTTTTTTGTTTGCTTGTGGAACTTGTTCATTATTGCCATGCACATATTAAAATGGAAACGAGTGTTGACAAAAGCGATATCAAACTTAAACTAACTTGTGAAGTCAAAATAAGTTAGGTCTCATATACAACATCCAACCGAGCATCTTAATATTCCTTAAGCAATAGGCTAGAAGAAGTTCATACTTTTATAAAATCATCAGAAAAGATGCAAGCTATGTGACAGAGAGTTTTAAAGAAAATCCAGACGAAATAGAAAAACCAAAATCAACTGCAAATGCTATACTCTGTAAGGATAAAAAATGATGAGAGGAAGAGATTGTAACCTTGAATATAGGGGGAAACAAAAAATCATGAGAACTTCCAATTACAAAATTTGAAAATAGGGGAAACAAAAAATAATCAAAACTTCCAATTAAAAAATTTGAATATAGGGGGAAACAAAAAATCATGAAAACTGGCTGCAAATGCCATACTCTCCCAGATTGTAGACCCATGAGCTTCAATCAGCAACTGATTAGAAAACATGATTCCTTACATATTTTTGCTGTTAGAAAAAATGTGAACTTTAATTAGTTACTAATTCTATTGCCCCGTAACATATTAGGAGATTGGGGGGAAAACAACATATACCATCTTCATAAAATTGCATTCCCTATAACCAAATATTAAAAAAAAATACCATCACGGTGGAACTATTTGGCATCTGATTCATAACAGCAATCTCGGAGATTTTGGCATAAAAAAGATAAGTACTATAGAATCAGAAATGCAAACTATAAGGTTATAAAAATAAAGAAGGAATGTAACACTCCAAATTTTTATTCACCAAATATATTATAATTATTTGAGAAATTCAATAAAATGATGAATATTAATGAATTTGGAATTTAAAAATTTTGTAAAGTTTCATTTTCATGAGAAATTGGGAGAGAATAATTATGGAATAAACACGGGCAATTTAAAAAGCCCAATATTAAGGCTCAAAATTTGTGGAATGATAGAAAAAAATATTTGGTCCAATAGTAAGAAGAAATTGGCCAACGAAAAAGGAAAAATAGAAATTGGTTTTAAAAAGTAATGATAAAATCGTAATTTTTTCAATTTAGCACAAAAATAAATTATTTTCCAATTACTTGAGTTAATTTCAATTAATTAATAAACATAAAGAGGAAATATATATTTGGAGTATTTTGAGTCAAATAAATATGAATTTATGGAAAATTGGATCAAAAGTGCAAATTTGACCAAAATTGTGACATAAAGTGTACACGCAACTTAAACAAGTTTTAAAGTCAATTGAGGCCAAAGGGGAGGACCCCTAGGCATCTCTTACATGTAACATGAGGAGTGAAATATTAGTTGCATGTCAATTGGGCTTGTGAACCATTTACATGTACATAAGAGTTTATGTACATAAATATTAACATTTTGATTTTTGGGAAATTAGAAAATGATGATACAAGCAAGATGTTATAAATACTTTTTGCTTCATCTTGTTTAGCCATTTCCCGTCATTTTTGAGTTCAAAGAAGAGAAAGAGAGTTGTGTGAAATTGTAGAGTGAAGGAGGAGAAATTTCACCAGGTAAGTTTGATTTCTTTGGTGAATTTGCTCCTAACTTGTATAACCATTTCTCTAAGCTTTTCTTTCATATGATTTAAGGTGTTTGAATCACAAATTTTGGTGTTAAGAGGCTAGAATTTTCGGTCAACCCAAGGAAGAGTAAGAGGAAAGCAAAGATGACTTCCTAAACTTGAAATTATTGTTGTTGTGACTGCTGTGGTTGATTTAGTCGGTAAAATTCCAGTTAATTTGCTGTGAATTGTTAAATTTGGGGAAAGGAAACCCTAAACGTTATGCTACCAAAATTGAGCCTAAATGGTGTTTATAATGTAATCAAACAGTTAATAAAGTGATTAGAAGTAGAAAGGAGCAATTTTGTAGAGTCAAAATTGAAAAACCCCAATTTTTCCTTGAGATCTAGGAGATTTTAGCCAATACTGTTAGAGGGCTAAGGGTTGGATTTTTGATGTTCTGATGATTCCATTGAGCTCAAGAGGAAAACTTAGGTGGGGTTACTTTTGATCACTTTTCCAGAAAAAGCCCTATAAAGCAAAATGACCAAAACGCCCCCAAAACCCTAAGTTAGGGTCTACCAAAGGCATTTTTGTCTTTGGGCAGTGAATTTGATAATTCCGAGGCTAAAAATGGATTCCTTGAGCAAAAATATATTAGAATAGCCTGGGTCAAAATTTTGGAAAAAGTACGATCCAATCAGGTTAATGGGGTCAGGCTGGGTTCCAGGGGCATTTTGGTAATTTTCCACTATAAACTCATATAACCACTAGAAACACTTTGGAAGTGTCTAAACTGGTACATGAATGGGTTTAACCTAATTCTTGTTCATTTGCAATTTTAGGATCAAGTTGAAAGCCTAGTCGTTGGCACGCATTATGAGGCATGCTATTCTAGATGAAAAAGGTTTAAGGTGGTAACTATTATCTCTCATACACTATGTGATTATTGATATGCAGTATGTTACTGTATTTTGTAATATGAACACATGCCTGGGGCACATTACCTAACTATAGTCATGGACTCAGCTGAAGTACATGTAGGGGATCCAAACAATCAATTAGCCCTAAGCATTGTGTATACACAAGTTATGATATGAATTTTCATTTTACTTTATATGATGCATTGCATATTTAAATTCTCGTATTTTATATTATTGATTGTATGTTTTTACTGAGATTCTTTGGATTCTCACCATTTTTCATAAATAATAAATGTTCCAGCGGGAACTGATCGCTCCAAAGGCAAGGTGGTAGACATAGGAAATTGATGGGTGCGAATCCCGAGATGGAAGCTAGTGGTTATATGCAGTCTATTCTGTTTGAATATTTTCGATCTTTTGGAAAATTGTGTATGTATTTTCACACCTTATTGGAAATTCCTGTAATATAATCAATCTTAATGTATCAACATATCAGTATGTTTATGCTATTCTTGTGTTGCTCACCGAATTACAGAAAGGCTACTCTGATTAAGGTTAATAGTAAGTGGTATATAAGACGGGGTCTTTCAAAGAACATGGGTATCAAATTAAAGCTCTAAATTATTGCTTGCCTTAGCGTAAGAAATGACAAACCACCTTATCATGTTGGGGATTCTTGCAACCATTAGAAGAGAAACACCTCTGACTTTGCAATCTAGGAACTACTCATGTTTGGCCATCAACAAACCAAAGTTTGAAGTCAAGTTTTGCCACCAAGATATGTTGCTCCTCCACTACCATGATTGGCATCATGACAAAATATATAGGGGAGTAAAAGAAAAGTTTATTAGTGGAACAAAAGAAACCTTGCTGTGTCCATAATGAGATGAATGAAGAATATGAAATCTCCATAATTGTTCAACAATCGCCCTTACTGACCAAGCTTTAAGAACTCAGTATCATATTATCCCTTGCATTTATATTAAGACTTTTGAATTTACCAAGTCTTACCGGAAGAACAACTTTCTCTATATTTTCTTCAATATTTCCACATCTTTTTTGTCTGTTAGCTACCCCACTTTCTCTATTGCACCGGCAGCCATCTTATTCCCTCATATCATCGAAATAAAACATGAATTAAATCAATATGTATTGAATCAGCATACAAAAACCAAAGACAAGGAATCAAAATGAAAAGAGAAAAGAGGGAATACCAGGGAGGAAGAAAAGCGCAAATAGGGAGATCCAATTTTAGTTGGCAGTGTAAAGAGCAACTGAGAAGAGCAATTTTACAATAGAATAACCAAATCTAGATAAACCAATCATCAAAACACTTACAAAGCAAGAATGGAGGTGGATGAAGATACTACCAACCATAACAACTCGACCACCATTCATCACCATATTCAAGTCAATTACTTTTATGTTAGAAAGCCTGTGAGATTATAACAAAATACTCCATCACCAACGACTACATGAGACATTGGCAAGGATGGAGGCATGATTTCTGGCAGTAATAAGATGAAGCAAACTTCGACGAGCTTAGGTTGCAGAAGGGACATGTTGCGATTAAGGGAGAAGCTTTTTTATGGAGGATAAAGAGATGAAAGGGTTGGGATTTCGAGAAAGAAAATTGAAAAGGGAGAGAGAATGAACCATTACAGCTGCAAAGAGAGAGGAAGAGAAGCAATGCCTCGAGAAAGAAAAATTGAAAAATGAATGAGAGGGAAGGGATTGTAAAATAGGAGGGAGTTTCAAATTTCAAAACTACATGGTATAAAAAATCTACTGGTATGCTATGCACGGAGCCCAAAGCAATAGCTTGAGCCGGTACTGTTCATATGAACAGTAAAAGTAGAGAGAAGCCACCAAACATTTGTAACTGCCTTGGCTTGAGGTGATACAGATGTATTATTGTATATGGATTCTTTTTCTTATTTGAGTAATCGAACCATGCCAATCCTAACTAAAATTTAAGGATAAGGTGCAACAATAACCGGGAACTTTTACCAAAATACATCATTTTTTTTTTGGCCAGAAAACATATTTCATTAAAACTAACTAATAAGAGATACAAGCATAAAATAAAAAGTTTGCAAAAATAAAAGTCCAAAAACATAACAATGCAAAGAATCCTAAAAATAACCTAACCCTAAAAGAGGTGAGAGGGAGCCGCCACCACATTTAAGAACCCTACTACTTTCATAATCTCTTCATTGGAATATGTGGGTAGAAAAATGTTGTCATTAGCAACAAAGTCATTGTAAGAAGTGGTTATTCAACGAACCATCATAAAGGATTCACTGCTTTTATCAGCAAAAAAGTAACAAGATTGGTTATTGAAGAAACTCTATGAGAAGATCTCATAAAAGGAAAAGCACTCACAAACACTAATAAAAAAGATGAAGCCAAAGAAGGATCAATTGCACAACAAACCGCACAGTCTCGACCATGACATACACTTTGAATTCTCCGTTACTAATAATCTATAATAGTCTTTTGAAAGATAGAACTAATAATATATAAGACTATAGTTACCGATTCCCAATCCCCAAAACCGTGAAATGCAGCCACTAAGTGAGATTTACTGCCATTCAAACTCTCAACTCGATTTATTTCTGCAAAGAAAATCAACACTTTGTTACTATCATAAGAAGTCCAAAGATACATGAAAATAAAGGAGATCAATACAAAATATGAACATTTTCACCCTCGACTGAGACCGAAGAGGGAGACACCATGAAAAAAAGCTCGCCTAATGATAAGAGAAGAGTTCTCATCACCCAAGAGGAAGGGGAGAGAAAAAAGAGACACAACCAAAGTTTCTCTTTTTTCTTTTGCCAAAATGCATCTAACACGATATCATCAAAAAAAATACTACCCATCCTTAGTATTATTTGGGGTAATTAGTTTTGTACTTTTGTTATTTGGTAATTCTTTTTCTTATTTGAGTAATGGACTCACGCCAATCCTCTCTAAAATTTAAGGATAAGTTGGAACAATAACCATGAATTTTTACCAAAATGCATCTAACACTAATATCTTTTTGGAGCTGTTAAAATACGTATGAACGTTTAAAATTAAAACAAAAATGCCAAATGTCACGACCCTTAAATATAGGGTTCAGGCTGTTTTTGCAAAGACTCCCTTGTAACAGTGATTTAAGTTACATTTAACATTCGATATTTTTTTTGCTGCAAGCACTTTCGGGTAAAAGCTGATATTTTTCACCAAATCCTTGGGGATAATCCCCACACCCCACACTCTCGCGAGTGGCGGACCATTTTTTTTCGTCGACGAACCGACATTCCACGCTCCGTTGGACGCCGTTCACCGTGTTCTCTGGTAAGCAGTGAAGAAGTTTAAACCTAGGGCTTTTTTAACTCCCAAAATTCGGTGAGATTGAACAAGCTTAGAATCTATGTTTGAATTTGTTCCCCGCGTTATCTGTTCATTCTTGCTTTGTTTTCAATTTTGTTTTCTTGTTAAAATGAGCTAAATTATGATATAAACTGATTTCATCTTTGAGTTTATTGAGCTATGACGTTCCGATTTGTTCCATGAGCGTCGAGTATATTTCTTTGAAATGCAGAAGTCAAGTGTTTGATAATGGCTATACTGGGAAAGGCAAGAGAAGCAGGGTTTCTATTGACATCTCATGTTAAGTTGAAAGGAATTCCTATTTTGCAACAATTGCATTTGGAGAAGTGGCTGATTCGAACTAGCTCAGACAGGTTATGCATTAGAAATGATGGAACCGGTTCCCTGCCCTTGTAATGGGCTTGTCTGGTTATTTCTTTTTATGCTGTGGCCCTCCTCCTGATTACCATGTTCTGGTTATAATAATCTCAGATCTCAAGTTTTTCTGGCAGTGTGTTTGGCACGCATTATGTGACAATTTGAAAATTCATATTATCATGGCTAAACCACTGCTTGCCCTAAAGTTTCCACCACTCACCCTTACATTTGGTAGGTACCTCCCACAATTTTTATCACTAGAAGACATGCTTAAGCTTTTGAAAGGGTTAGCTGATGCTAAAAGTCTAAAACACGGTAAAACTGTACATGCCCAGTTGGTTGTTAGGGATCAAATTTCAAAAGGTAGTGACATCTCTCTAATAAATTCATTGATCAATCTATATGTCAAATGTAATCAAATACAGCTTGCTCGAAAGCTATTTGATAGAATGCACAAGAGGAACGTAGTATCTTGGAGTGCTTTAATGGCAGGATATTTGCATAAGGGGGACGAATTGGAAGTTCTTGGACTTTTTAAAGCTTTTATCTCCTTGGAAAATTCATGCCCTAATGAGTATATTTTTACTACAGTTCTTTCTTGCTGTTCTGATAGTGGGAGAGTTGAAGAGGGAAAGCAATGTCATGGGTATCTGTTTAAGTCTGGATTGTTGTTTCATCAATATGTGAAGAATGCCCTTATTCATATGTACTCAAGGTGTTTTCACGTGGAATTAGCAATGGATATTTTGGATGCAGTGCCTGGTTATGATATTTTTTCATATAACTCTATCTTGAATGCACTTGTAGAATCTGGTTATACAAGGGAAGCTGAAGCAGTTTTAGCAAGGATGATGGGCCAGTCTGTAGCGTGGGATAATGTCACCTATGTTACTGTATTTGGCTTTTGTTCTCATATTAGAAATTTGCAATTAGGTTTGAAAACCCATGCCCAACTGTTGAAATCTGATCTGAAGTCTGATGTCTTTGTTAGTAGCACAATGATAGACATGTATGGGAAATGTGGAGGAGTCCGGAATGCAAGAAAAATTTTTGATGGCTTGCAAAATCCTAATGTGGTTGTGTGGACGGCAGTCATGACAGCGTACTTGCAGAACGGGCATTTGGAGGAAACCCTGAACCTATTTAGAATTATGGATCTTAAGGACACTGCACCAAATGAGTGTACTTTCTCAGTGCTGCTTAATGCCTGTGCAGGTTTAGCATTATTGAGCCATGGTGATACATTACATACTCGGGTTGAGAAGGCAGGTTTTAAGAATCATTTAACTGTTACAAATGCTTTGATAAATATGTATTCCAAGAATGGCAGCATTGATTCAGCATATAATGTGTTCTCAAATATGGTGTATCGAGATGCCATCACTTGGAATGCTATGATATGTGGGTACTCCCATCATGGTCTTGGTAGACAAGCTTTAAAAGTGTTTGAAGACATGATTTATTCTGGAGAACAACCAAACAACATTACTTTTGTCGGGGTTCTTTCTGCTTGCGCACATTTAGGCCTTGTAAAAGAAGGGTTCTACTATCTGAATCATCTCATGAAGAAATTTGAAATCGAACCGGGATTGGAGCACTACACCTGTATGGTTGCACTTTTGAGCAAAGTCGGTCTTCTCAAAGAAGCTGAGAACTTCATGAAGACAACACAGGTCAAGTGGGATGTTGTTGCCTGGCGCACTTTGCTTAATGCTTGTCATGTTCATCGAAATTACGGCTTGGGAAAACGAATTGCAGAACAGGTCATACAGATGGACCCTCGTGATGTGGGAACATACACATTGCTGTCAAATATGCATGCCAAGGCAAGGAGGTGGGATGGGGTTGCAAATATTCGGAAACTGATGAGGGACAGAAACATCAAGAAGGAACCTGGGGCAAGTTGGCTCAGTATTAGAAACGAAACACACGTCTTTCTTTCAGAAGTCAGCAATCATCCAGAGTCTAGTCAAATTTTCGAGAAGGTCCAACAATTGTTGGCAATGATTAAGCCATTGGGGTATGTACCAGATACTGCTGTTGTGCTGCATGATGTGGAAGATGAGCAAAAAGAAGGTTATCTCAGTTATCACAGTGAAAAGCTTGCTATAGCTTATGGCCTCATGAAAATACCTCCACCGGCACCCATCCGAGTAATAAAAAACCTTAGGATGTGTGATGATTGCCACAATGCTGTAAAATTAATTGCGAAGGTCACAGACAGGCTGATCATCGTTAGAGATGCTAACCGTTTCCATCATTTCCAAGATGGGTATTGTACTTGCACAGATCACTGGTAGGAAATTATTGATTTTTCTCTCAGTTTTGGTTTTCTGAGTTGAACGTGGCACATTATAGGATATACAGGCTCTCGCTCTGGTGCTTTATATAAGTTGACTTGTACAAAAGTTTTATACTTTCATGTAGTTTATTGAGCATTAATTGTTCTTATTTCAAAAATGCCTTTCTTGTCCATTTCTAATGAAGGGATTCGAGAAGTGTGCTTGTTTCCCAAATTTATGGTATATGTGACTTGTATTAAATACCAAAGAAGGTTCATTTGGTCATATTCGGAGAAGCTTATAATTAGGAAGCCATTGTTATTGCTCATATGGAAAAGAGACTCCTTGTTGATATGCACAAATGGTTAAGTGTCTCAAGTGAAAAAGAATTTTATATTAAGACAAATTCATTAGCTGGTTCGATTAGAAAACCAAAGAACAGGTCATTAAACTGCTTGACTTAAAAATGGATTTTGTCAAATTCTCAATCAAAAACCAGAATAATCAACATGTTTTGATTCTCTATGTTACAACATAAATGCCATGCCTGGTGTTACATTTTTTTTTACACTTGTACTCCCTCCGTGCCTATATACAAGTCTCCTTTTTTAAATGAGCTTATTCCTTTTTATAAGGTCCCATTTGACTTTGTCTGAATAATAAATGTATTTTTACTTATTTTACTCTCATTCTTTTACATCATTTATTTAACATACATTCTCTTTTCTTCATTTTCTTGTCATTACTTTTTCTCTTGCTCATTAATAATAGGAGCATCTTTGAAAAAAAAGTTATATTTTCTACATATTAATTACTTTTAACTAATTTTAATTGCTTTCTAGAATCCCACTTTTTTTTTTGGATGATATAAGTGATATTCTTTTCTCGGACAATTGTTCACAAATATTATTAGGGTTAAGGTGTAAAAATATACATGTGATTGTCCTCGAAGTGCGCCTAACACCAAATGCTTTTTTTTAGGTGCAACAGTGACTATGTGGTTACAAAATATGTGTAAAAATACCCTTTGACCATTGATTTGACTTTTTGACCTTGAAAGTGATGACGTGTACGAACATGGATGCTAGAGTGATATTTTGAAAAAAAAAAAAACTTGCTGACTAGTAAAGCTTTGCAATTAATATTACCCACATTTCACTATTTTAGTACCACATTCGCTGAAGTAAATTCAAATTTGAGTACAGAGTGCTTAACTCACTCAGCAGAGCTACTGCCCTAAAAAATATACTGATTGCTCAATTTTTATCCAACCTTAGATTCCCAATATTATTAAATTAAAATCATTATAATACATATATTATATTACTAATTTTTATTAAATTATATGATTTATTAGGAAAATTTGATTTTCAGCAAGTTTTTTTTTTCAGAATGTCACTCCAACTAGAGTTCGGAATCAAGGCTGGCCCGGCCCTACAGGGCTGGCCCTTGACGGGCCAGGGCCTAACAGGGCCGGCCCTAAAGGGCTCGGGGTCAGGAAAATTGCAGTTTTTCAAGGCCCGACCCAAGAACATCAGGGCCAGGGCCGGCCCGCAGGGCCGAGAAATCCTTTTCACAATATTTAACTATTTTTCCTGCATATTTTCCCTAGAGATATATAATTAGTAAATAACAACGATTAAAATTCTAATTTAATACATAAATGTTGTCAACATTATGGTTTAAATAACACGTCTCTTGCAACAAACAAACATAGTTACTAATGTATAATCAAAGGTAAAATCATGTCCATAAATAACTCACACAAATACCAAAGTATAAGAAGGCAAGAAGCTAAATACTCTAACCTCTAAACAACATGAGTATGACGACTATCATTTTCACCTTCTTCGCCATTATCATCAATTTCAAGGACATTTGATTATGTTTCACTTTAAGCAGTAGGTTTAAGTAGTCAAATAATCACATCCTCCATAAAAATCATACTCTATCAGGCAGAATAGTATATAATATGATTTTAGTTTAAATAGGCAGAACAATATACTAAAAAATAATACTCAAAAATCATAATATGATTCAATTAGACATAACAATATACTCAAAAATCATACTCTATACAATATGAGGACAGATTGACATACAGATTCAATAAGGTAATTCAAAAATGTAACATGGTTATTTTCCAAGTAAAAAAAAATAAAAAATAAACGGGCCTAAAGAGCCGGCCCGAGGCACTCCAGGGCCAGCCCTTTTAAGCCCGAGGCCCTACAGGGCCAGCTCTTTTAGGCCCGACTTCCTTTTGAGGCTACAATTTACAAGCCCGGCCTTTGAAGGGCCAGGGCCTAAAAGGGCCGGCCCGACAGGCTCGGCCCGTTTTCCCGGCTCTAAGTCTCCAACGACCATGTCATCGTACACGTCATCACTTTCAAGATAAAAAAGTCAAACTAACGGTCAAACAGTCAAACTAACGGTCAAAGGGTATTTTTGCACCTATTTTGTAACCACATAGTCACTATTGCACCTACAAAAATATTTGGTGTTGGGTGCACCACTGCACCTTGAGGACAATCACATGTATATTTTTGCACCTTAACCCAATATTATTATTATTATTATTATTTGGGTCATTACTAAGACTTTTTGAAGCCTATTTCGAAGTAGTTAGCCTAAAAAAGTGTTTCAAAGTGGTACAACAGCCTAATTTCCCAACACGAAGCTACGAGCCCAGCCCAGTTCATTGGCTCTTTTGAGGGCTTTAATTGGGCCTACGGGCCTTTTTACTTGAATTAAATAAGAAAAAGCCTCTATGTATTGGACAGAATCAGGCTCTACATCTAATCTATAATGTCAAGAAGGGCTTAGTATTGTGAAAATTCAATTTAGATTGGTTGTATTAACAAAATTATATTTATAATTAATTTAAATAAACATAATTAATTTTTTACCTGAGAAGAAAATTACATTTAAAAATATTCAATTCAACTATTTATTTTGAAAATTTTCAAATTTTAAAATCATTTGTATGACACTCAATCCTAAACCGCTGAACGTAAAATTTCTTCCCAATTTCTTTGGACCCTTGGTCGAACTAGGCTTGGTGGCAAAAATAAAAAAATAAAACTATGCATGTCACTTCATATTAATTTACAGTGTTTGTTTTTTTTTTAAATAAAAAGACAAAATGATATTAACCCAAATAACAAGGTCTCCAAAGTAATTTAACAGTGTTCCTTCACTTTGAAGACCCATGGTACCCTCCTCCCCCCACCCAAAAAAAAAAAAAAACATGTATGAATGAGTTTCCAAAAGCACTAAAGTCGGTGCAAATTAGTTTTTGGGAGAGGAACACAAAAAAATACCTCAAATTTGTGAAGGGAGAATCCAAAATAAATCTAATTGGAATATCAAAATCCAAATTCAGACCTACACTTTTAATAAATTTTTAATCAGGCCAATAGTCCTTATTAAGAATTTCTAAATATTATTAAAACACCATGATATCTCTCTATAGGTAAAAAGAAAAATTGAGACTTATTTCGATTTCTTTCCATAGAACTACAAACTAACGTTGAAATCTTTGCTCGATCTAAATTTTAGAATCGAACCAACATAACTGGTCCGCGTCATAGTTTAGCCTAAATGTTTGATTGCTAGTAGTCAAATGAATGTATGAAAGTTCTGTAAACAAAAAACAAAAAAAAGTGTGAGAGTTCGTCCATTAACTGGTAGAAGATGTCGTGTTGCAAAGCTGCTTCACAGTATGCCATCTCCAAATTTCCTTTGTTTTTCACTCACAACTTCGGCTTTCATTGCTATGGGTCAAATCCTCAGAGTATTGAAGAGGTTGTTACTTATTTTTATGGCTGCTTCATCGGTGTCCCCCACCCCCATAATATAATAGGAATGAATCTGTAAAATTAAAACAAAAATTAAGGAATAAAAAAAACATAGGAGTATCTGTTATGATAAGAATGTATATATAGATAAATTTAAATAATTTTATATATAAACGAATAGTACAGTTTTAAGACAGATATTTCATATTCGTTTGTTTTATATAACAACAAATAATTAATCTTAAAATAAAGGGAGAATTCTGACTAAATGAAGTTGAAATAATCAACACCGAAATCAAGCAATATTACCTACCATCAATTTTCCTTTTTAACTAAAGAGGGGCATTATGGTTTTTTAACAACATTCAAATTTCCTAATAAGGTCTCTTGGCTTGATTAAGAATTTGTTAAAAGTGTCGGCTTGAATTTAGATTTTAATATATCAACTAAATTTAATTGGGATTCCCCCATTTGTAAATTTCAATAAAGGATCATGATTGCTGAGAAATCTTTAAGGATTTTTCTGAGATTAAGTTGTGCAGTAAAATTTCCTAAATACCCTCAATTTGAAATATGAAAAAGGAGGAAAAAAACAAAATCACAACAACAATTTAACAAATAACAACTTTAACTAGTCAAATGACGATAGATAATGAAAACCAATGTCATAAAAATTTCTTGTTGAGCATCAATGACAACAATATCGAGAACTACTTGTTTGGAACTTTTATTAGTAAGGATGGAGAGCGAAGGTAACTAACAGAGCGCGGTGGCCTCTACAGAGGAGGCGGATGTCCTGAGGCATAACCAGAAGAAGGTTTGAAGGGGAGAGGCTGTGGTGTCAAATGACCGAGTAGTGACTTCTAGGGTTGAAGACTGGATGTCAGATGAGGAGGAGGAGGAGGAGGAGATTCCAATGGAGAATGATGCCTCTCCTAAAAAATCTTATAAAGATGCATGTGTGGATAATGATCTAGGATTGGAAGAGAGTGAGGAGGAGTGTGATTGGTGGTGGGATGAGGGATGGAAATCTCCTATCCATGTAGAGAAGACTGAGAAGGGTACAAATAAGTGCTTTACCTGAGTAAAAAAAGAAGCTCGCTAAAAAATGGTCAACACCTCTTTCCGTGCTTTTGTTGGGAAGGATGGTGGGGAAGGATCAGTTGAGCCGCCAGTTACAACAATTGTGGGGTCACTATAAGGAGGTGAAGACAATGGAGATTAGGCCTGGATTCTTTTTGGTTCAGTTGAGCAGCTCTAAAGACTACGAATTTGCATTTACGGGTGGTCCTTGTTTATACTTGAATCATTACTTAACGAATCAACCTTGGAAGGAAGAATTTGATCTGGATGCTGCTGAAGTTACTAAGATCGCAGCTTGGGTGACAATTCTGAAGATGCTTGTCGATTATTATGATAAGGGTTTTTTGTATGTTGTCAATAGTCAAATTGGAATGGCGCTTAAGGTGGATATGCATATGTTGAAGAATAACAAAGGCCATTTTATGCGCCTTTGTATGGAAATAGATTTGAACTCACCCCTTCTTCCATCCATTTGGATTAATAAGGTGGAGAAGAAAATTGTGTATGAAGACCTCCACTTGATTTGTTTCTCCTGCAGAAAATATGGACACGATTCGGAGCATTGTCCAACTAGAACTTTAATTAGAAAGAAGGCGAGCACAGGGTCAGGATCTAATAGGAACACAAGGCTGATGGAATTTGTTAGGACTCTATCTATGCAGACCAACACTATAGTGCCACCACCATCCTAGGAGTGTGTGGATTGGATGGTCGCCCCAAGACGATGGCCGACGCAGTAAACATTTTCAATTGTAGCTAGGTTAAGGTCGTTTCCTTGATCAGTAGCGTGATAGTCAGGATGAAAGGGTGATAAGAGAGTATGGCTAGCAATTTGCAGCTTTACACAAAGTAAATCCTGATGTTTTGGAGGAGGACGCAAATTACATCATGAATTAGGATCAATTTCTTGAGTTTAGTTCTGCCCAGGTTAATTATTCAAAATTACTAAAAATCAGGGAGCCTATCATGACTAATAATTTGAAGCAAAGAATTAAGGAGTCATGTGAGAATTCAAAGGCAATGAATGTGGAGCAACCTCAAAAACCTATGGGCCCTATGGATGCATATTTAAATGTCTGGAACCGAATAATGAGCCAAGGAACGTTTTCTTCACATGATCTTAGTTGGGTGCCAGTTGTTGAAAGCTTAAGGGTTAATCTTGGTTACGATATGTTGAGTCAACCACAGGGAATTGTTGTTTAGCATGCTAATAATCATGTAAATAATATGAAGGAACCACCGAGAGATTTAATGGGGCCAACCATCCTTTACTTAACTCTACTAGTTCTAACCCATTAGATCTTGGAGCAAAGGGTGGTGGGCCGTTTCAAGCACATGTGAACCCATTGGGGGAAGATGTTTTGTAAGATGACAAAATGCTAGGCAATATTATTAATCAGGATGGGCTGGTGCCCATGCAGTAATGGATTGTTGGTTGGACCTCTTATTTCTTGTTTAGTTATTATGATTATTATGTCATGAAACAATTGAGGTGCCAAAAGGGCCTCTTTTCGTCGATTATTAGGAGATCTCTGTGAGAAATACATGTTTGATATGTTTGCTCTATTAGAACCAAGGCAGCCGGGTGACAAAGCTAAAGCAATTAGTCACAAGCTTGGATGAACTTCTATACATATTGTGGAAGCTAGAGGCTTTAGTGGTGGGATTTGGCTATATTTGAGTGATGCAATTAATTTCTCCATGTTTTCTTCTGGTGACCAGTTTATTTATGATATGGTTTATGATAGTAATGGTGGTGAATGGTTTCTAACTTTTGTCCATGGAAATCCAAATTTTGCTATTCTCAAAAATCTATGGCATACTCTTCATGATTTACAAGCTTCAATTAATGGTTGTTGGGTTATTATTGGAGACTCTAATGTTGTGCCTAGTGTTGAGGATCAACTAAGCAGATCGGTGAGACGGAATGGTGGTGTAGAGAAGGAATTTTATAGTGGATTAATTGACATCGGTTTTAATGGTCCAAGATATACTTGGGGGAGCAGGGGGAGCCCAAGGCAAATAAACAGAGTTTTTGTTAATGCTAAGTGTCATGAGAGTTTTTCGAATGTTTCCGTTCTTCATTTGCCTAAATTCAATATGATCATTGCCCTATTTTGTTGAAAACTGATAATTAGGTCCATCCAAGATCATGTAATCACCCTTTTAGATTTTTTGCTATGAGGATTCTTCATAATGAATTCCCGAACTTTGTAAAATCTAGCTGGAAGGTTGATCAGGATTGGAATAAATATGTCTTTGACTTCAAGCAGAAGGTAATGGTATGGAACAGAGATATATTTGGCAATGTGCGTTGGAGGAAGGAATATATATTGGAGACTTGAAGGAGTTAATAACAAAATAGCTTCTTCGGATTCTTTGGTAAGACTAGAGAGAATTCGAGATGAGTTATGGAATGAGTTGGAGGAATTACTTATGTAGGAAGAACTGATGTAGGTTCAATACTCAATGGCAAAATGGTTTGCTGATGGTGATCGTAACACGAGATACTTTCATTCCGTGTTGAATGGTAGGCACAAGAGAAATAGAATAGAAGCAATTAAATTGGAGTATGGGATTTGGTTCTATGATGCGGATGAGATTATGGCAATAGGTAGTAAATTTTTTACTGATTTGTATACTGAGGAAGGGTCTATAATGAGTTCTCTAATTTTTGGATGTACTTATCTAGCTTTGGATAAGGTTCAATTAGGAGTTTTAGGAAGAACTGTGGTGGACGACGAAATTAAATGTGCGTTGTTCGACATGGGGCCCCTGAAGGCACCAAAACCAAATGGTTTGAGTCCTCTTTTCTATCAAAGCTAATGGGATTGGTAAAGGGCATTTTCCATGATCCGGGGAAGGTGAGAGCTATTATAACAGTACACAAATAGTCCTCATCCCTAAGATGGATCACCCACAAACTATATGTAATTTTAGGCCCATCAGTTTGTGCAACATGGTATACTAGATTGCGACGAAGGTTATTTCGAATCGGTTAAAGCACGTTATGCCTCTTGTCGTGGCTCCTAATCAATGCAGTTTTGTATAAAGACGCCAAAGTGTGGATAATATTATACTGACCTAGGAGATTATTCATTATATGCGCAGTTTGAAGAGTAAACGAGGATTGATGACTATTCAAATGGATCTTGAGAAAGTTTACAACTGTGTTAGATGGGAGTTTATTTTTTACTGTTTGAAGGAGCTTAGGTTTCCTGAGTATATTCGGCATGTTATTGAGGTTTGTGTTTCTAGCCCCCCAATGAGGATACTATGGAATGGTTCACCTGCTAGTGAATTTTTGTCATCCCATGGTGTGAGACAAGGAGATCCTATTTCCCCCTCTCTCTGTTTTAGCAATTGAACGATTGGGTCATTTAATCTAGGATGTTGTGTGTAACATCCTAATTTTTATATCAGGATTTAATTGCAATTAAGAAAAAATTAATCATGATAAATGAATTTATTATGTAATTATTGAAATAAAGGTTTTTATTTAAAATATGATTTATGATAGTAAAAGAAATTAGTGGGATAAAGATGTAAAAATAATAATATGTTGTTGTTGTTAATATTATTTTTAAAAAATGGGAAATAAAAGAGAAAGGATAAAAAAAGAGGGAAAGAATTTGAAAGTAAAAAAATAAAAAATATATGTAAAAATAAAATAACAGTAATAAAAAAATAATATATATAAGTGGCAGATAAAAGGGTAACGTTGCCCTTTTAGGGCCTGTTTGGTTTAAAGGGAGGGGATGGAATGGGAGGGGCTCATTTTTCATCCCTTCCAAAACCCCCCAATTTGGGGGGAACAAAAATGATGGGATGGGAGGGATTGGGAGCCCCTCCTTTGAAACCCCTCTCTTCAATTTTTCAAACCAAACAAGGAAAGGGGTTCATTTTTCATCCCCTCCCCCCAACCAAACAAACCCTTACTTGCCATAAGGGGAAGAAGGTATTATATATACCCCCACCCACCCGTCACCTCGCCTCAATGGCGAAGTGATATTTCCGAAGGGAGAGACAAGTTTTAGTTTTTGTATCTTTGAAGATTAATAAAGTATTTAAAATCATTTCTAATAACAAAATTTTTTTTATGAGAACTGTTCTAAATAATTTTTTCTTTCTTATGATAGTAATTGTTTGCTAGTTAGAGAATATTTTGGGGATAGGGTTTTAGACAAGTTTTGAGTTTTATCAATATATGACTATAGGAATGTAGAGGATAATTAATAGTTGATTTTAATTTGTTTACTTTTGTTATTTAGTTGATGTAAGATTTTATAATGAATTTTTTATATAATTAATCTATAAATAATTCTATATTAGACTTTTTAACTAATTAAATTTGGATTAAATAATTTATTTGGATCATTGGATGTATTATTATTAGAGTTTTAATCGGTTTATATTTTTATTAAAGTGAAGATTTATAATTTAGTTATTTTATACCCTAAACTTAAAATAAGGGATTTTATGTAATGGAATGAAATTGATGATAATCAATGTCTTAAATGGGTTGTTTGAATTAAGAAAAATATTTGAATTAATGTTAAAATAAATAATTGGGATTTTAGTGGGAAATTGGAATTTTTGAGTAATTAATTCAAAACTTTAAAATTATAGAATTAAGTTAAGTAAGTTAATTGTTGTAATAACTCAAAGTTATTAATGTGTAATAAATTGATTGTTGTAGATTGATTTTGGCTTGTGTTTGAGATCTTGGATTAGGAGCAGTGTGGTTATAATTTGCTTTGACGAGAAGTAATCATTTTTCACTTATTATATGTGTTAGTATGTTGTTTGTGAATATTTTATAAAATAATTATGAGATTGAAAATATTATATTGATATTGATTTGATATGTTAATGAGTACTTTGATATGTTTATCGATATCGAGAAGGTTAGTATAATTTTGATAAGTATTTTGATAAAAATTTCCTTGTGGAACTATATGATTTGAATTGTGATATATATATATACACACACACACACGTATATATATATACACGTATATATACACACACACTTTTATATATATATATATATATATACATATATGAGTTGAGGGTTGAGGTATTATGGCATGTTTATGAAGATTATTTAAATAGCATTGCATGAATGTGAAAATCTTGAGAAATTCTTGTTAAGCTATTTATTGATAATTATTGTGATGATTGGATTAGGATGAGATGGAGTAGTGTGTTCTATCACGTGGTATAGCCTCCATTTGCACTATGGTTGCCTTTCTATTGTCCCACTAGTTCAATGAGGGACTGCCCCACCTGTTCAATAAGGAATTGAATTTTTGATCTTGGACTTATAGTGAATGATGTACTTTGAATTTCGAGAAAACTAAAGGTTCAATATGTTTGGGATAGTTTATTTTTTACTTATAAGTGCTTTTCACATAAGTCGAGACAAAACTTCTCTCACATACTTACCTCACATACTGTAAATCATTATTTAAAAGCACTTATAAGCTAAAATTAAGCTATCCCAAACATATTAGACCTTTAGTTTTCTCGAAATTCAGAATACATAATTCATTATAAGTCCAAGATCAAAAATCCAGTTCTACAATGTTTAGATCATCTTTTTCTTATCATGGATGACTTTAGTTTGAAATGGGAAATTCTTTATAATCATGGTAGAATTTTGAATGGTTTGTTAAACTTTAGTTCTACCATAGTGTGATAGTGTGAAAGATGAGTTAATATTATGAAGTTCAGGGTAGAATTTTACACTGTGAATAATGGAGATTGGATTCATTTCAAGCTAAGTAAGAGAGGTACTCATATTTCTCACTTATTCTTTACTGATGATCTTCTTTATTCGTCAAGGCAGATATGGATCAAGCTGCTATTATAAAAGCTACTTTGGATGAATTTTGTGAGATCTCAAGGCTAGAAGACAAATGATTCGAAGTCCAAGATATTTTTCTCTAAAAATGTGAGTCATATACGGTGCACAGAAATAAGTGAATTTTTGAATTTTACCCCTTGAGTGAATTTAGGAAAATATTTGAGTATGTCATTGTTACATGAGAAAGTGAATAAGTCTACTTAGAAGTTTATATTAGATAACATTGATTTGTGTTTATCTAGTTGGAAGGCTGATACTCTCTCCTTGGCTGGTCATCATACTCTAGTTTCATCTGTAGTTTCGGCAATGCCTTCTTATGCCATGCAAACAATTCCACTTCCTATGAACTTGCAATGAGATTGATAAAAAATGTCAACAATTTCTTTAGGGGAGTAGTACATACATCATCGCGAAAAATTAGTCTGGTGTCCTGAAATAATGTATATAGATGGAAAGAAGCTGGTGGCTTGGGTCTTCGGCAAGCTAATATTCAGAATAATGCCTTTATGGTTAAACTTGGCTGGTCTTTAGTTAATCGAAGAGATTTACAATGGGTTAAGTTTCTTTAGGAGAAATATAAGTGTGGTTCAGATGTGATTCCGATGGTGGAGCGTCGTAGAGCCGAATCCAGAACATGGAAGGGTATTAGATCTAACTAGGCATTAGGTTCAGAATGGGTTGGCTTGGAGGATAAGGAACCGTAGGGATACAAGATTTTGGCAGGATGAGTGGGTGCCATGGGTCTTTCATTATGGCTGAGGCTTCGGCAAGATGTGGATATGCTTGTGCTCGAGCCTTGATTGGTTGTGATCTCCTTTATTTATCAAAACATGACAACAATATCGTGACAAGAAAAAAGCTTTAGCAAATAAAGTGACAACAACAACCAAGACAATTTCCACCAAGAATAATTAGCTCATTTCACAAAAAAGTTTAGTTCGGAACAGTTTCTCAAGATTTCATAGATGTCAAGTCACTTGGAGAAGTATTTTAGACTTCTCATATTTTTTTTATCATCCTTAAATGTTTTGTTCTAAAAAATACTAAGATTCACTTACGATAAGTGCATTATTTTGAGACTTATTCACCGGGCACCACAAAAGATTTGGAGAAATCAAACCAAGCGAAATTATAAATTCATGGATTCAATTATTAGTTTATTGGTTTCATATCCATAAGATATGATCTACACACACCCAAAGAGACACAAGCATAAAAAAAACACCAATAGGCTTTGGCTTTAATGAAGGCTAAAGCACCATTGGTGAGGACGCAACATTGAAATAGATAATTTGGGAATATATAGCCTCATTTTTATAATAAGAGGCAAGTGGAGTGAAGTGGGTTCATCATCATAATTCATAGTTAATAAGCTCTAATAAGGTCTCATTGGTGTATTAGTGGACTCATAATGGCAAATAATTTTAGTTAAATAGTCACACACGCGCACAAGACCAAGTTGTGGCAATCAAAGTTGGAATCAAGAACATGTGGTTGTTGACACTTGACAGTAAATAATATCATTAGCCAAAGAGGAGCATGCTTAGAGAGAGAGAGAGATGCCACTAATCTTGATTCCTGTTGACATTGTGCCCTCTAACTGATAACCACTAGACTTCTTAATCATAAACAAATGTAGAATTTGGATGCTTCACCAGCCCGGGGGTTGTTATTTAATTTCTTTTTATTATGTACAATTTTTTGGATTTTTTTATCAGTATATGATGTTACTAACAATTGACTAGTCAGGTTCGTATAAATGTAAGCATACAACTGGGCGCAATCTCTAAGTAATTATTGTGGCTGCATACACATAGCTTAAACATAAGACAATTAGTTAAGTTAGAACGACTCTAACCAATTGATTAAAGCACGTAGTGGTGCGTTTTTTTTTTTTTGATACGGCGTATGATATTTAGTACTTTGAGATCAAATTCGATTACTATTGAGTTCAAGCATAGATAATTTTTTAAAGAAGGTTTTTTTTAATATTTATATGGGCTCAAACCTAATATTCCATACTTAAACAAACATAGGCCATTCCACAAAGATCTAGAATTTATTTGGGGTCGGAGTGCCATATTGTAATTTGGACAAGGGTGTGGGCTAATTAAATTTTTTTTTTTTTGCTGCCAATTAATTGTTATTATTATATATTTCTTTATTTGATATATTCAGGAATATTTAAATGATTAAAATATTTGTTGCTGCAGTTAGTGGTAGAGGCGGCTCGTGTTGGGCACTGTGCTAAGCGGCGGAAACATGGACATGTACGTATTACTATGTCTTAAATAATTCTCAAAGTCAATTATATATTCCAACCTTTTATTCCCTATTTTAATTTAAATTTTTACGCATGTCTTCCAACGAAAATTCCTACTTTTGTTATCATAAATAGTTTAATCACTCAGCTCACTGATTTTTTAAAATTGTGCATTTTTGCTTTATGTAGAATTTTAAGATTAATCATTGCTCGTTTCGTAACTTGTAAATATTATGGAGTAACTTTGTTTTATAAATTTTAAATTATATATAAATTGTGAGTGTAATGAGATGCATCTTACTGTTAGTTATTCATCATGTACTATCGAGTATGGCCACGTAAGGATGTCACTTCCTAACGTGCACAAAAATTAATTGAGATACTGAGGATTATTGTAAAAAATATTTTAGAGTATTAAATTTGGATATATTAAAAATTAATTTATAATACCAAGTGTTGTTGAAAAAATATTTTAGGTACTATATATACAAAAAAAAAATTAATTTAAAATACTGAATATTATTAAAAAAATACCTTAAAATATTGTATGCTACTTAACCCATTTAATAGATAAAGTGGATTGAAGTAGCATATTTAGTATCAAATATAATATCTAATTAACTCATATATCAACGGCGTGATGGTTCAGTATCTTGTCCCTTAAGCAAGTGGTTGGGGGTTCGAACCCCAATTCTTATGAATGGAAAGCACTCCGTGGCTAATCTCCTACCGCTTCATTCATTGACAGTGGAATAAGGGATTAGTCTCATGTCGATCGGCTATGGGGATACCCTGGGAAGCCAAAAAAAATAAAAATTAACTCATATATCATGGAGCATACTTTTTTTGAATTGTGTGGTTCTCAACTCTTTTGAATGTTGAAGGCAAAAAAAAAAAAATCTCTTTTGAATCTTAGGTAATATTTCAACGTGTACAAGAACATCAAACACCATTATGTTATTTTTTAAAGTAGCATTTAATATATGTTATTATTTTTCAGATACATCAAGTATCCCTAATATTTATTTTTAGCTACATCCAACATCTTAATCTTATTTATAATTTAAGATATTAGATACAATATAAATAAAATTAGGATGTTGGATTAAGTTGGAAAATAACATTAAAATGCTGGATCTACCCAACACCAATTACCTACCGTCGATAATAATGTACGGATATTGGGAAAAAAAATTAGGAGAGTAAGTCGAGTTACACTGCTCATCATAATCCAAATCCCAATTCCAATGAAACCCCACTTTGGCAGAGGGAACAAACAAAAGATGAAACACACGTGGATACGATGAAATGTTGAGGTTTAATTGGAGGAACGTTTTTCAATTCTGATTTAATTATCTCTAAACATGTGCTTAGGTCTTAATTGCCTAATTAGTAGGCATGTCCCCAGTCTATAGGAACTGTTTTTCATTTTACGTGCCAAAACCCAGGACAAAACAAAACAAGACACTGTACTATTTGTATTATTCTTCATTAAAAATACAAATTGTGATATTAATTAATAATAAAATTTGCTTTGGGTTTGACAAGCCAAGCATGCACCGCGTCTCTCTCTCTCTCTCTCTCCCCACCACTTTGTGCTGCTTTTTATTCTTTGGCTTTTGCAAGTGTGCAAAAGACTAGTGCCCTTTTGACATGTGCTTGTGGATCCTAATTCTTCCAATTAATTAATTATATAATTCAGATTTACTTTAGGGGAATTTTTCAGTGGATTCTCCAACTTATGAAACACATTAATTATTCCTTTTTTTTTTTTAACTTTTTGCTGTATTTTCCAGAACATGATATTTTGTAAATACTCATGGCAACTTTTATAAAAATTGATGTACGTGTGCCTGTGTGGTTTGATGTTGAAAACAACAAATACTACGATTTTAATAATGGAAATACTGTAGATGATAAACATATACTCTTTTCATCTTATTAGTCACTTTCAATGTATTTCACGAATTAAGAAAAATACTAAACCTCATTAATTTTATCTTAGCGTTTAGTAACCTTCCACCTTTATCATTATTTAAAACACACTCTACCCTAAGGGCTTGTTTGGTATAAAGGGAGGGAAGGAAAAATGAGCAGAGGAAAAAATTTTTAGAGGTAGATTTAAAAAAATTAGAGAGGTGAGATTATAAATTTTTAATTAGTTTTTCTTACTCTTTAATATTATATCTTTTCTTTATTAAAATTTTGTAATCTCACTTCTCCAATTTTTTAACATTCACTTCATAAAAAAATTTCCCTTCCCCTCTCTCCCTCCAAACCCTTCATACCAAACAGACCCTAAGAGTACAAAGTTAATACTCCCTCTAGTCCTTAATATAAGACATATATGAAGAATTTATCTTGGTCCTAAATATGAGATAAATTTTTTATATTTGTCAAGCTTTCCTAATTTATTAATGCTCCCTTAACAATAATCAAAGAGGAGAGAGAATGAGGGAATTAATGAAGATGACTAGGTTGTTTTAGAAAATACATGTTGTATAAACTAACTTAATCGACTTTCTTAATTAAATCAAATGAGGTAAACATATATTATATTAAAGATCGAGAGAGTGCAATAGTAAGTGAATGGTAAATTTATATATTCATATAAAAAATTAAATCATACGACGTATAAATAGGACAAAAATACATTCTCTTTGCCTTATATATAAGGTTAGACGTAACAATGATCAGATTTAATACCTTCTAGTATAAATTTTATTCAAGTCCTTAGATGACAATTTTCTAAAATATTATTTTTTGATAAATTTTTTAGGAGTTTGATTAAAATTTTAGTTTTTAGATAATTCAGAATAAAACTTTAAAATTTTTCTTGTAAATATTTTTAATTTTGTGTCTTCAACTTTAATTTTCACTTCACAGTAGCTGCCTATATATGAAGCATATTTGAGGATCCAAGTGTTATATTCTTATTGGGAAAGTGGGTTTTGTAGGATAAGTTTGGTTGTTTTTGTAATCACTTGCTTTGTCATCCCATTACACAAAGTGCTTTTATCTTTATGTCTTCATTTCTCAACATTCATATTCTCTCCCGGCCCCCATTGCTAAGCTAGCGTTTTCAAGGCAACATTCTTGGCTCTTTGATATAGAAAGCTCTTTTTTAAAAAAAAAAAAAAAGGAAAGAAAATAAAGTTTGAGATCTTTTACATTTTAGGATTTCACATTTCTTGTCAAAATTTGTCTCAAGAAGTTATATATTTTCAGAACTTTGCATCCAACATATATTTTTTGGGTGAATATCCAATAATTTTTATATGAATTATTTTTTAAAAAAATTGAAGGAATAATCGATAAAAATTTATTAATTTAATCATAATAGACACACACACACACACACACACACACAAATAGGTTTGATTCAAAATTCTAAAGTATTTATCTATTAAAAATTTTATTTATTCAGAATTTTTTCCATATATCATGTATATATACCATAACAATGATGTTTCGCTAAATGTTGTAACCATAACAATGATGTTTCGCTAAATGTTGTTTATTTCATTAATAACAGTGAGATCAAAGTAATAGACTTAACCCCTTTTAAGCAAGATATGGTGTTTGTGTTAAGTGAATTGGAAAACAAAATGTGGAAAGAGTTTCTCACAATATAGCAATTATGGCTACGAGATCGATAATTAGTCACAAAAACATATTTATTATATATATATATATATAGGAATTTCAATTTTTTTCAAAAGTGCAAAAGTAACTATAAAATATTTTTTAGAGTAAAATTAAATATGAACTTTCAAAATTAGGGCAAAATTGTTAAACTCAACTAACTTTCATCTAATATATGAGGAAAATTAATCTTTTAGCCCCTTAAAGTTATGACTCAATTATAATTTAATCCCTAAACTTTTAACTTGCTTGCAACTCAGTCCCTGATATTTTTGAGTTATCTTATGTGGCAAAAAAATATTAAAATACTGTTAAAAATTACTCGCATCCCTGTCCACCTCTGTTTTCCAAAAAAGTCACTAGGCATCTGCGTTGTCCATTACAAATCCTTCATAGGCTCCTTTCAAGCATAAGGTGAGCTCAATTTTCTTATATTAAAAGGCATTCAAAATTATGAGCATCATATAAAGTAAAAAGGAGAGATTGTGGTTTAAGTATTTTGTAAAGTGAGTACTTTGACTTTTTCTAATCTCATTCTCTTCCAAGAGTTATTCATCATTTATCATTCAAAAGTTAAGAAATCTCTTTTTTCCATAATGGCTTTTTTTGCATACTTGAATACTTTATCAGAGTTAAAAGCATCATAAGTGGCTTTAACTTGTTCTCCAATCTGAGTTGTTCACTACCCCTTAGTGCTTCAGAAGGATTTGTCATGGACGCCTCATCTGCCCAGCAAGGATTTTGGAAAACATAGGTGGAAGGGGATGCGAGTTAGTGGGGCGAGGACGTTATTTTTTTTTATAAATTTATGTAAAATCTACTTAACCAATTTTTAACAGTATTTTAACATTTTTTTACCACATTAGATGACTCAAAAATATCAAGGACTGAATTATAAGTGAGTCATAATGTTAAGAGCCAAAAGATTAATTTTTTTCCATTGTAATAGATGGCAGTTAGTTGGGTTTAATAGTTTTGCACCAATTTTCAAAGTTCATGGTTACTTTTACTCCAAAAAATAGTTTATGGTTATTTTTGTGTCAACACTTGTTTCCATTTTAATAATCGAAGAGTAATAAAGACAAAATTCCATGGGCATACAGAAAAATACAATTATACTGATAAAACTATTCATTTACAATACCGATATCATTCGTCGACGAAATACAAAAAATACAACGGAAACTTAATATTTACAAATTTCTTCAAAATATCCAAAACATAGACTAAATATAACCACTATCTTGTCCTCGCCTCAAGACACGTGCCACTCACTTTCCGGCTTCTACGTCCTTACCCTTTAACCCACTAGTACCCACTGAGGTGCTTATTTAAAAATAGGGTGAGATTCCGAAAAACCCCATTAGAAACATGTTATCGTTCATAGAGAATGCGAAAAGTAAATATGACATGCGCTAAGGTATGCACCAATGAATGAACAATAAAAACACATCATTGTCATGTATATATGAGTAGGGCCCATCCCCATAATCTACACCAGTTGGACTTCTGCCAACTCCCAGTGTAAGTACACACCGGCACTAGCAGCCTCTCTCTAGGTAATTCATGTTAATTAATAAAGTGCATTTACAAACAATGGCATCCACACAATCATATAACTGTTACATGATGTATAAATGATAATGTTCCTACCTCAAAGCTTTATAACTCTCCGTTTAGATGCGTGTCGTAAAACATGTCGTTCCGGCTTTTGACTCTATCCTAAAATATTAAATGTACAAGAAATAGGTCATAACCTATCCAAGTATCAATTTAGACTCTTCCATAGTGTTTCTTGTGGTTATATTAGTCTATGGTGAAAATTTACCTAAATGCCCCTGAGACCACGGCCCGGCCCGATGGCACGTTTTCCCAAAATTTTGACTAAAGCTATTCTGACATATTTTTGCCCAAGAAATCCATTTTCAGGCTCAAAATCACCAAATTCACTTTCAAATTACTAAAATACCCTTGACAGCCCCTATTTAGGGATTTTAGTGGCGTTTTCGTAATTTTGCTTTTTCAGCCTCTACCAAAAAAGTGCCTAACTGTAACCCCACCTATTTGTTCCCAATGAATCCAATGGAACCATTTATTTCATGAAAATATAAATCCTAACCCCAGTTCTGGTTCTGGCCAAAATTTAAGAAAAAAATGGAATTTTGTGTTTTAGCTTCCGAAACTTGTACTTTTCCACTTCAAATCCCTTATTGACTTATTTAAACACATTTTAACCATTATTCAAAGGAATTTGGGCAGCATAAATCCTTAGAGTTATAGCTTTTCCAACTTTCCAACTCAACAAAGAAACTTGAAAAGTCAAGAAACAACAATAACATCACAAGAAAGCAAGTTCATGAAGTTACCTTCTTTGGCTTCTTGGTTTCCTCTTACTCTAGGCTCAACCTCCCTCTCTTCTTGATCTCAAAGTGTGTCTTCACCATCATGGATTCATGAGAAACAAGAGTTTAGAGAAGGATTCTAAGAAAATGCTATAAGAACCAAAGAAACCATACTTACCTTAACCTCTTTTTCCTTCTTTCTAACTCTTGAAGTTTCTCCAAGTCTACTCTCTCTCTCTCTTTTCTCTTTGCTTTAGCCAAAATGTGTCCAAGAGGAGGGAGAAAATGTGTTTTATCATTTGAGTCTTCTTGCCTCTTAGCCCTTGATCTCATCAAGGGGTGAGATTTCAACACTTGTCACAAGCATACATCCACTCATACCTCCTTCCTATTTACCCATGATTACTCCACTTAATTCCCATTGGCATTGTACAAATTTTTCTCCCTTGATTAGGCAAGAAAACCGTCCCCCCCTCTCGTCTTATAAGACAAATAAGTTCTCTTCCATGCAATCAAGTTTATCTCCTCCTTTACTCAAGCTTTTTCCATCATGCACTTCACTATACTTCCATGTTATATACACTCCACCTATGTCATCATTGAAATATTCATGTAGCATAGCCATCATAACTTTATTCATGTAGCATGTGATCATGAAATTGAATTTTTTCCCCTTATTTTCATGGCTGGACGAAATTAGAGAGAGGAGAAGAGAAGAAAAATTGCTTTTCACTAATTCCATAATTCACATAATTGAATTATGTATAATTCCCCATAATTTCACAATTCTTGATTTATTTTACCAAGAATAATTCAATTATACATTTTCCTTTATTTTCCTTGATTAATTGAAATTAACTCCAATTAATTAGAAAATAATTAATCTTGGGCTATATTGGCAAAATTATGATTTTGCTATCACATTTGTAATTTAATTCATTTCTTGAATTAATTTGTCCATTTCCTTATGAATATGAATATTTCAAAATTCACAAGATCCAATTTCCATGAATATTCACCATTTTATTGAATTACTCAAATAATTACAATATATTTTTTATGAATATAAAATTTGGAGTGTTACATTTTACACTTTTGATAAAAGTTAGAGGTTATTTTAACACCTTAGCCATATATATATATATATATATATATTGATGTTAATATGCTTTAAATAAACTTGCTTAAGAATATCTTACAAGCTACTTTGTTTATTAAAAGTGGAGCACAATTGGGTGATGCAAAGATGGGCCTAGAAGAGCATATAGTAATGGTGTCACATATAGATAGGCTAATATACAATTTGGGTTTTAACTTATGTAACCTTACCAAGTGACAACCTTCAACTATTAGATCCCTAGTCTATGAAAAAAAAAATTAATGGAAGATTTGTGGGAAATTTAGTATTGAAAAATTTTAAGGTACAGTTATTTATATAAACAAATTTTAAGTTCGAAATTTTTTTTCTTGGAAAAATTCACATAAAATATTTCATATAAATTCTTTATGCAGTTCATTTTTTAATTATAGTTTCCCATCTTTATTTCTTTAATTAATAAATTTTTACATTTTTAATCCATTACACAAAATTATACTATTTAATTAAAAGATAAATTATGTACCGTTTTCTAGTCAGAAAAGTCATACATTCCATCCAATCCTAAATATAAGAATTAAATAACTAATTTATATCTATTGAAAAAATTAGTTAAATACGTACAGTTAGTTATTTGTGAGGTATTGGCTTCGAAGTATATCTCATTTAATCACTATTTCGGTATTTCCACAGATGAAAGCTCTACTTTAAATTATGCAATCTTTAGGAATAATTTGGAAAAAAATTTATAAGTTGAGATTTATATTTAGAATCAAAATATGTAATTCCTGTATTTAGGATAGGAAAGAGTTTAATTTATTACAAGTTGAAGCAAATAGAATATAAAATGGGGCTTTGGTTTTTAAATGTTCAACGGCAGCAAAGAGTCCGTACTGGTCAATAATGTACCATTTTTTTTAAATGCATGGATGATGGAATGGATTAACAAATAGAATCTCAAAATTCGAAAAATCCACAATCATGCTTGATCCTCGACATGGGCGTTTCTTGTTCTAAAAAAGTTATTTGACATGAAAACTTGCTTTAAACTTGCATAAATTCAAACACTGTGTGTGTGTGTGTGTGGTGTGTGTATATTACATTTATTCTCAATGATTAAGCCATTTGAAATTATCCTGTAAACAATCCTTCTTGCTTAGCATTTATCCAAAATAATTGCCTACTTTAATCATTTTCAATTTAGGAGTTGTATGATATTTAAAATGAACAAATGAACAATAATAAAAAAATAATTAAACGATATACTTTTCTTTTGTGAAAGATATACCATTACTTTTAGGGTTAAGGTGTAAATTTGTTCCTGAAGTTTTCACTGAGAAGCAATATTGCCCTGAAAGCTTTTTCGGATTCAATGTCACCCCATAAGTTTTAAAACGTAGCAATGTTGCCTTATACTGTTAAAAAACTAACATCGACTGTTAAAAATTTTGTTAAAAATTTGATGTTAATTAACCATTGAGTTTTTAATGAAAAAAGGCAAAATTGCTCCATTTTAATATTTTTCCTGACAATATTAAACCTAAAAAAACTTTCAGGGTAACATTATTCCTTAGCGAAAACTTTCAGAGTAAATTTACATCTTAACCTTTATAGTCAAGTAGCAAAGAAAAATGAAATAAATGTTATATCTTCATTTTTCATTTCCAAATTCCAAACAGAACATTAAACTGCCATTGATGGAGCTCAACTGCTTTAAAAGTCGAGATTCTGTAAAGGAAAAGCAGATTTTCCCCTTCCTCCTATCTCGATCTGAATTCGCAACCCCACAAAAAGTCTTCAAAAGCACTGAACTCATTCTCTGTTTGCATTGTTTCCTAAAATAATTAATATTGTCTGTTCCTGTTAATAACTTATTGAAATGATTGTTTTTTTATAAGTTATACACACACAAGATTATACCGAAATGGCGTTCTAGTTGTGAAAATTGCAGGTAAGTAACAAAATGATCACACCAATGAAGAAGAAAGAAATGATTACATTACACAGCTTTTCCTTTTTGTCAAAAAATGTGTAAACAAAAAAAGCAAAACAACTTTATCCCATTAAACAGAGTTAGTTACTTACATCTCAAGATGTCATTGTGCTCTAGTTACTTACATCTCATGATATTATTGTGTAACAACCTAATCTTTAGATAATTATGCTCTACCAACATTAAAATTTTGGATATATTATTAACTAAAAGATTTCATTTAATAACTTCATTGAGTGTTCTTTACATTGTTTGATCAATCTCCTTGCTGACGCATTTAATGGTTTTTTTTATGTGTAAATACCATGTTAAATGAGTTTCTATCATTTTTTCTTAAACAAGTGTCACTCCAACTCTTCATTGTGGATCTTATCCTTTCTTATATAATCACACATTCATCTTACCACCTTCATCTCTCCACTTTATGCTTATGTTGTCCCTTCAAAACATTCATTACCACAAGGGATTGCTGGTTTTATAATAATGAGATAAAACTCT